>OY856411.1:731926861-733388528 GCA_963693085.1 Alisma plantago-aquatica | reverse complement strand
AGACCTCCACGGAATTCCCCGCGCCATAAGAAAATTGCTGATCACAAGAAGTCGCAGGATACAAATAAGTTTGCAGCACTCCGATCTGAGGATGAAGATGAAGGTCCAGACATGGATGAATCCACACTGACATCTACAGAGGGTCCAGAAAAGATTTGTTTCATAGAAAAACAGAAAATCTGGACTCATAAAAGAAAATCAACTCAACATGGTCTATCAAAACTTCAATATCATTCGTCGACTATTGATACAATACCAGATAACTCCATAAACCAGAGAGATACCTCGAAGATTTCAGCGCCTAAGACAGTACCTCATGCTCAATCAGAAGATCATTCTTTCACAGATCCCGTAGGCGATACAGTCATCTATCATATAGAGGATATTGCAGTATATACAGTTGATAATAATACCATGATTCCCACATTACCCGTCCCGACTGATACTTCAGATATTGGCACTTCTGCATCTACATCGACACCACGGAAGATGAGAAGGGAGATCCGCTCTAGTAGTGAAAAATGAAAGGCACGCCATATCTAATTCGCAGCCAAGCTAAACGACTGGCCGAGGAATTAGAAAATGAGGAATCTGATTCTGACGTCAACCGGTAATCAAACTCAGCCTCATCATCTAGATATACAAATGGAGAGACGCATGTTCTGTCTTCGTCTAGTTCTGTGTCAATGTACTGGACCCCACCACCGGTTGAATGGACAAAGTTGAATAACGATGTTTTGGTCCATGCAAGGAGAGCCTACATTGCTGTGGTAGCAAAGGACAGTAATGCTGTTTGGCTTTGTGGATGGGAGTTAAAACAATACGACACATCCATTTTGTCCTCAGAAGCAGCTGCAATTCTATTGTCAGTCCAACTAGCACGGGATGCGGGACAGAGACAAGTCACCATCAATGAACCAGGGAAACACTATCTCCCGTTAGCTGGTTGGTGGCATCCAATCAGGAGTACTTGGGTTGGCAATGGGTTATTAATTTCAAATTCAGAGAGGACTAAGTGGAAGGGTGGAGTAGCGAAATCTATTTCTGGTCGTTTCCTGAAGACAAGCTACAAAATTTCAGTAGGTTAAAACTCCATACATGCCATGTCTTTTAATCTGTAATGAAGATTCGTTTCTCTAATGTTTCATATAATATATTGTATATTGTTCCTAGTTGTATTTGTAATGGCGCACATAGTTTAGCGTCATTCTTTGCTATTACTGGATTTGATCCCTAGTCAGTCTAAACCTTTTTCCCAGAAAAAAAAGTATATAAGAAGCTCTTTTGGAGGCTACTGTTGAAAAAGCAACCCAATTCAGTATATACCAATTTGATTAATGACATGTATAATGGTTCAATGTCAGATTAAGATGAGTGGAAGGGAAACACTTTGTCCTGCAATTTCACTGCCGATGAAGCAGTGATTTCGAATCCGCTGTTTGTAATTGATAAGCACGGGACTGGTCATTTAAGAACATTTGAATTGTTATTTACTTATCATATCTTTCTAACTGATGAAATGAAAAATTGAGTGAATAAAATAAAAATCTATTAGAGATGGTCTACGAAGATAGGATATACCAGGTTGCATGTACTGCAGTTTCAGCTAATGCAGTACTTTAGACAGAATAGCAAGTTTTGCAGCTAGGACCCCATATTACAGTAAGTTCGGGGCTTAGTTACCAAATGGAAGGATAAGTGTGTATATCAACTCACAATATGATATCAAGATTATGTAAATCATAAAGTGCAATAAGCATCAGAAAACCTCACATATAAATGATAAAGTATAATGAGGTTGTGTAGTTGTCATCGGTATGGCATGAAGTGAGGCTTGCTTGTTGATTATATATTTCGAGTAGTATAAATACACGACGATATAGTGGTATATATTTGACATTTTAGGGAGGGCTCCACCCATGTGAGTTGCTTGATTAAATTGAGACTAGCAATAGCCTTATATAGCTCACCAACCATAAGGACCTAACTAAAACTGTACTCCAAATCTAAATATGTTAGGTTGGCCCTCACCATAAACTTGAGGAGTAGCGTTTATGATGGGGTTTTCAAATTTGTTCATTTTGAAATAAAGAAAAGCAAAGAATGACTTTCTTTTCTTTATTTATTGTTACTACTTGAGCCGGATGAGAGGAAAGCCTAACTTCTGGTTTTAAAGAGGTGGAGGGTCCAGCAAAGGAACCAGTTTTAATTTTTTTGTTGCTTGAACATAGTTAAAACCCGAGGTTTCTAACGGGCACAAGTGTATTCGAATATGAAAATCTACATGAGGCATCAAGACATTTCAAAATCAAGAAGCGTCTACCTAAGCAATATAAACCTACTTTTGCGCATTGCTTCTGCCAAGTGCTAATCCCCTCATATGATTTCTCACAATAAATTTTGATATTGTTTATGCTCACAGAATGTTATAAAATAAATTAAATATTGATTTGCATAGGTGAAAGCCATTAGGGTCATAAGGATTACCTATATGAAGAGATTTTATAAAAAGTCAGGGGTGACGCTTGTTTAATTTTCAGACTGCAAGTTCTTTCTTCAAACATTTAGGGTACAAGCAGATAAATTGACAATGAGAGACAAGTCATACCGAAACAGAATCAGCAGCTTGAACAAGTCTGCTAACAGGGACCCCCAGAGCCTGGCAAGGTTCATAAAATCCTGTTAGCAATGCACCATTAAACAATTCTAGCAGTAGATGTTAGAGCATATAAAGTGGAAGCTTTTCCAGAATCCATCAGTTGCTTTATAGGTATAAAAAAAATCGGTGTGGATATTTCAGAGGAGTCACAATTTGATTGCACATATACCGCGTTTATGTAATTATTGCAGATATCATGAACTTCTCACGAAATATATGTTGGATTACAGACTGGTCAAGGAAGGTCCATTCTGTGGTTTTCCCACTTAAATATTTATGTAATTCTCATAGATATCCTGAGGCTTTTATGGTGTATTTGTTGAATAGTTGATCAGGAAGGCTGATTCTGCTGTTTTTCCGCTCATCACAAATTTACTGTTTGAACCGAAAAAAATGGTTTCGAATTACAGTTTTCTAGTGTTCAAAATACTTAAATTGTATATAGGCATACAGTAGTACAAAATAAATCTTGTGATTTGAATGAAGAAATGTTCGTCTGTGTTTGTGTAATAAGGGATGCCTAAATGGAAGTGGAACAAGAGCTTAAATCTTGAGGAAGCTACTGAGAAGTTCTGATTAATTCTCAAAAGATTAGAATAGAGAATGTTTTAGCAATATCTTCTATAGGAAAAAAGATTTGATGGAAGAATTAGAGAAAGTTCAGAAGAACAGGAAAGAAATTACTTGCCAAACTTGGAAGAATATGAGGTTCAACTTTATAACGACCTTGAGTCTCTTCTTAGTGAAGAGGAAACACACTGGGCACAGAAGGCGAAAATCGACTGGATCAACCAGGGTCCAGGGTGATTGAAATACTTCCTACTTTCATGCTTTTTCCATGGTCAAGAAAAGGAAAAGAATAAGAGTGCTTAAAGACCTATTTGGGAATTGGGTGAGACAGTTAATTGCTAATCACTTTGAAAGTATTTTCCGTTATCTAATATTTTCTGCCAATTATCCGTTGGGGGTTAAAAGCTTATCCTACTATTGAGGAAGTGAAGGAAGCAGTGTTTGATTTGGAAAGATTAAGAGCCCCTGGAGTGGATGGCATGCTTGCTGCTTTCTACCAAGATAACTGAGACTTGTGGGAGATTCAGTTATTAATTATGTGACAAAGGTCAGGAGGAAAGAATTCCGAGACACATTGGTCAAGCTTTATCAATTGTGTGACGGATTTTTTTCTCGTCTAGTGTGTCTCTAGAGGTAAAGAGAAGGATCTGTCCGAAGGCCGGCCTGCAATGATGAGTCTCTCTCTATTCAAGCTATTACGGTACCGGTGAATGATGTCAAAAGTAGTCTTAACAAGAAGCCGAGTAAGAATGACAGGAAAAATCATAATACCATTCTGGTAGGATGGGTACGGCCTCATGAGAATTGGTGGAAACTATATACTGATGGAGCGGGTGAATAAAACTGATGATGGCTTGGCAAAACTGCGGCTGGAATTTGTAGAGATGAGCATGGAGAGTGGAGTGGAGGTTTCATTTACAAGATTGGAAGCTGTTATATCCTGAAAGTCGAACTTTGGGCTATCGTGGAAGGGTTGGACATTGCCTGGAAGAAAGGACTTAAAAACTTGGATTTTCCTGACACTATATGCCTATACTGACTATATATATCTTCTGCTAGGTGCTTAAATTATTTAAAAAAAGCAAACTCACAACAGAAGCATTGAAAATCCGTGCTCCATCAATATGAAGCTTTAAGCCATGCTTCTTGGCGAGCTGTCCCACTTTGTCCGTGTAATCAACGGTGAGGCATTTTCCTCCACAGCTGAAATCACATAATCAACATTATAGAAATATTTTCCTTTCAGGTGGTGGGCCAGATGGTAATAATAATAATAAAAAATCAATTTGTAGAAAAGAAGCAGCTTACTTGGCATGGGTATTCTCTAAGCAAATGAGCCTAGTCGTAGGATAATATAGATCATGCTGAGGAGGGCGGATGGCGGCTTCAATTAGTGACAGGTCCATGGTCCCATCCGGGTTGTTGGGGACCGTCCTAGAATGGACAGACCCTATCGTGGAGATGCCACCGTTCTCGTAGATATTGATGTGACAGTTGTCCCCAAGGATGACTTCGCTGCCGCGGACCTCACAGTGGACGAGTACAGAGATGAGGTTGGCCATGGTCCCGGATGGAACAAAGATGGCGGCCTCTTTGCCCATAAGCTTGGCGATTTCGGTGAGGAAGCGGTGAGAGGTCGGGTCAGAACCCAAGACGTCGTCGTCGACGTCGGCAGAGGCCATCGCCGCCCTCATGGCCTGTGTTGGCTTGGTGACTGTGTCGGAACGGAGGTCCACTAACCTCTTTGAGCCATTCTCGGTCATTGCCAACGTCGCCGCCGTCACCATTCTGGAGAGCAACAAGGCGTCGCTGTCACGTCTGGTGTGTTTTTGCTTGGTTAGGCGCGCACAAGATCGTATCGCCGGCTGTGGTTTCGTTTATAAATGCCCTAGCAAAGAAGGAGGACATGTCACCTGTGAGCAGACTACCGAAATTCATTGAAGAACAGGGGAGCACCAAACAGGGCATATAGGTATCCATATCGATCACGAAACAAGAAATGGAGAATGTATATATTTTTCCATAAACCAGAATGAAGCGTGGTCTGCGATTACAGGCAGGGTAAAAAGAAAAGAGAACAACAACCCCGAATGTCGGTGAGTGCGAGGAAATGGGAGATTGGGAAAATCGGTGTTGGATTGCACAATAAAAGCGGGAGATCAGGCAAGAAGTTTAAATGATCCGAAAAACATGGGGTTAGCACGGACATCGGGAACTCTTGAAACTTGTATTGGGTACGCTAGGTTACTAAGCATAGACTTCTTCCACCGACGTTGCCCTCCCCTGTCTAGCTCCTAACGTCAGACAATTACGGTACCAAGGGCATTGGAGCTGTTAGATGGTAGGAGGGAGAGCACTGAATTAAATAGGACCAACCAAAGTTACGAAACGCCGCCCGCCTGCCCTCCCCTCCTCCACCGCTCTCCTTCCCACCAACTCGGCCTTCTCAGTTCATAAAGCGTATTGTTGTTGCTAGTTGCCACCAGGCCCTTCTTATCACGCAGCCCTGTGCGCCTTACCTCTCGAATGATGTACACATTCACACTGGCAACGACGATGGTACCTATGCAGCAGCATCCATCTAGGATAAGGGCTACAGCTGTGACCACGACAGCCCGTAAGTCTTCTTTTGTTTCTCTCCTTCTCTTCAACTATACTAGTTTTGTTGAATTTCAGAAAGTTTTAACCGTGATGGCTTGTAGTTGTGTCGTTAACATAGTAAAAATATGGCTACAGTATCAATACTCAGTGGAAGTAACTTGGGCGCAAAGCCGAGAGCACAACGACAAAGCAAAGTCACGCCTACGCATGACATGTTGAAAGGACCGAACAAGAGCAGGCAATGAACGTAGCAGAAGAAAAGTGACACAAAACCCACATACCAGGTGGAGCGAAACCAACCGATGTACTAGAGTAGTAGTGCAGCTGTCTGCATGCAAATAAAACAAACATGGAATCACAAAATATCTGTAAAGGGGAGGAGTACCAACCGGCCGGACACACGGGAAAACAGACATGATGCTAAGAAGATTTGAAGGAAATGGAGAGAAATGACATACACACCTCAAATAGATGAGAACCGACACCAACCAAATAGCCACCGTACCAGCAACTGCGCCGATAACATTAGGATAGAACGACACGTCTAGTTTTTCAATGGCTAAATCACACACACTGTACTGCTCGCTATCTTCTGCTATACAAAGCTCAGCTCCTACTGCATCTTAATATAGACGCACCTGATACAAGGGCACATTTGCAACTCCCAACAAGCCCAGCAAGCAAATTCCACTTTTTCTACCACCTTGCTCGAGTTATTTGCCCCACCGTTTCCATCGTTTATGAAAGTTGCATATTGGAAGGCTCTTATGAAAAATTATATTAATATATTGTGATTAAATGCATGGAGTTGCGTAGCTTGCTTGAACTTGAATTGCTTCACTAAATCTGATTTCACCTCCACGCATACCACGCCGCCTTCTTATCCTGTTGTTTGGATGTTTGGTTTGTATCAGAAACTTTAAAAGAAACATTAGTTAAAAGGAAAATAAACAATCTCCCTAGTCTCAGCCAGTGTGCCTCGATCCACTCATGGTTGTCGGTATAGGGGTTGGTGACTTGGAATCCTCAGTTATACTCAGCAAGTGAAAGCCAATTTTGAAAAACACTAACAAAGACGCACGGCAGCCGCCGCAAAAATAGCCACATGTAACCAACCAGGTCCAAGTCGATGGGCACTCTCAACGGATGCATCCACATCAACAAGAGTATCAGAGATTCTGTAATCCATCGACATCAACTAGAGATTCTTCCAGTTTTCTTTTAACTTCAAAATAATACAATGTACATGAATGAATCTTTAATACACACAAATAAGGGAAGCGTGCAAGTACAGGATAGTAAACAATAGTTGTTCGGTGATACATAGCATAGCAACTCTCATATGTTGCTTCTACTAAATTTTAATGTTCTCATCCCGGTTACATAAAACAAAGAATAACATGAATCACGACTACAATTTACACCCTGGGCAAAGAATAATACGCACAAATAAGGGACACGTGCAAGTGCAGGATAGTAAGTAATAGCTGTCCGACAATACATAGCATAGCAACTCTTTTTGTTGCCTCTACCAAATAGTAATATTCTTATGGCAAGAAAATCCTTTTCTTTAAAATTAGTGCTGGTATGCATTCAACGTGGACAGTCCCGGTTTCCTAAAACAAAGAATCATATGAATCACGCCTACAATTTACATCCTGGGTGAAGAATACAGTGGTCACCAAACACAACTACGCGCTGCTTCACAAGCCCGCAGATACAAGTCCGTGCAACGTCACGATTCCTATTACCACGTTGTTGGAGTCGATTACAGGCAGGAACTGAACCGGAGAAGGTGGGGCCTCCATCGTCTGCATCGCTTCCACCGCCATTGCATCTGCGCTTATGGTCCTTGGGTTCCTGGTAATCCAGTAAACAAGTGAGCTTACACATAGTTTAAGAAATTTAGAATGCTGGCAGAAATATCAGGTGACTAGATTACCTAACATATTTCCGTTACGTTGAGACTCAGCTGGGAGCTTTTGATCGAGAGTACATTTTCGTGTGGAAAGGTATAAAGTTTCGGAATGCCTTTGTATTGCACCAGTGGTTATTGACTAATACTGGCACACTCATATGCTAACATGCCCACTCTTGGGCAGGTCATATTCTTGTTTGGAATAGTAATTATGCATAGTTGCTGACATTAAAAGGTACTGATGGGGCAAGTTTTGGCACATCATTAGGCAGTTGAATTCAAAAGTAACTCCAATAGGCTGACCCAATGTATGGTGCTTTGGTCTATATGAAAAGCTGTGACTGCCATCGTATGTTTGATTGGGCTGCAATAAGAAGCCACAATTTTGATATAAACATTCAATATCATGAGTGCCTTTCTATTTTTAGTTAAAGTATATTTTTAGTTAAAGTATATCATGAGTACCTAATTTTGAAGAGTACTTAAAATACCTATAATTTGGGATAATGTGACTTGTTTATTTCTCCGGGACAAACATTATGACCCCACATAATTCGGATGATAATGATTTTTCCTATTGTAAAGTATCAGGAACCCGGCCTGATTTTGAAGAGTACTTCAAATACCTATAATTTGGGATAATGTGACTTGTTTATTTCTCTGGGACAAACATTATGACCCCGCATAATTCGGATGATAATGATTTTTCCTATTGTAGAGTATCAGGAACCCGGCCTGATTTTTAAGAGTACTTAAAATACCTATAATTTGGGATAATGTGACTTGTTTATTTCTCCGGGACAAACATAATGACCCCACATAATTCGGATGATAATGATTTTTCCTATTGTAGAGTATCAGGAATTCGGCCTGATTTTGAAGAGTACTTCAAATACCTATAATTTGGGATAATGTGACTTGTTTATTTCTCCTGGACAAACATTATGACACTGCATAATTCCGATGATAATGATTTTTCCAATTGTAGAGTATCTGGAACCCGACCTAATTTTGACGAGTACTTAAATAAAATACCTATAATTTGGGATAATGTGACTTGTTTATTTCTCTGGGACAAACATTATGACACCGCATAATTCGGATGATAATGATTTTTCCTATTGTGGAGTATCAGGAACCCGGCCTGATTTTGAAGAGTACTTAAAATACCTATAATTTGGGATAATGTGACTTGTTTATTTCTCCGGGACAAACATTCTGACACTGCATAATTCCGATGATAATGATTTTCCCTATTGTAGAGTATCCCGACCTAATTTTGAAGAGTACATAAAATACCTATAATTTGGGATAATGCGACTTGTTTATTTCTCCGGGACAAACATTATGATGCCGCATAATTCGGATGATAATGATTTTTCCTATTGTAGAGTATCAGGAACCCGGCCTGATTTTGAAGAGTCCTTCAAATACCTATAACTTGGGATAATGTGACTTGTTTATGTCTCCGGGACAAACATTATGACACTGCATAATTCCGATGATAATGATTTTTCCTATTGTAGAGTATCAGGAACCCGACCTAATTTTGAAGAGTACTTAAAATACTTATAATTTGGGATAATGTGACTTGTTTATTTCTCCGGGACAAACATTATGACCCCGCATAATTCAGATGATAATGATTTTTCCTATTATAGATTATCAGGAACCCGACCTGGTTTTAAAGAGTACTTAAAATAACTATAATTTGGGATAATGTGACTTGTTGATTTCTCCGGGACAAACAGTATGACCCTGCATAATTCCGATGATAATGATTTTTCCTATTGTAGAGTATCAGGAACCGGCCTGATTTTGAAGAGTACTTAAAATACCTATAATTTGGGATAATGTGACTTGTTTATTTCTCCGGGACAAACATTATGACTCTGCATAATTCCGATGATAATGATTTTTCCTATTGTAGAGTATCAGGAACCCGACCTAATTTTGAAGAGTACTTAAATAAAGTACCTATAATTTGGGATAACGTGACTTGTTTATTTCTCTGGGACAAACATTATGACACCGCATAATTCAGATGATAATGATTTTTCCTATTGTAGAGTATTAGGAATCCGGCCTGATTTTGAAGAGTACTTCAAATACCTATAATTTGGGATAATGTGACTAGTTTATTTCTCAGGGACAAACATTATGACACTGCATAATTCCGATGATAATGATTTTTCCTATTGTAGAGTATCCCAACCTAATTTTGAAGAGTACTTAAAATACCTAAAATTTGGGATAAGGTGACTTGTTTATTTCTCCGGGACAAACATTATGACACCGCATAATTCAGATGATAATGATTTTTCCTATTGTAAAGTATCAGGAACCCGGCCTGATTTTGAAGAGTACTTCAAATACCTATAATTTGGGATAATGCGACTTGTTTATTTCTCCGGGACAAACATTATGACACTGCATAATTCTGATGATAATGATTTTTCCTATTGTAGAGTATCAGGAACCCGACCTAATTTTGAAGAGTACTTAAAATACCTTTAATTAGGGATAATGTGACTCGGTGTTTCAAAAAGCGGTATGCGTTATGCGTTCGGAGAGGTCACCTTGTAGAGTATATGCGGTATGCGGGAGTATATGCGGAAGTATATGCGGTTTTGGATTTTTTTAATTAATATTATATATATATATATATATTAATCATGATTTACATATTTAATTTGTGCAATTGTGTATCTAAATAGTACAATTACAAGAATAATGGATGCAATTATGCAAATATGCAATCATCACAACTTAAATAAATACAAACATGCACTATAATCTAAATTTAAACAAACATAAATGAATGTAAATGTATAAAAGAAGAAATCAGAATATCTCTAACTAAAAATCGGGGTATAATCGGCCTTGTATCCGGCCGTACAACCGATTATGCGGCTTGGACCGCTTTTTGGACCGATTTTCATTATGCGTTTTTTTGGAGGTCTGCACCTTGTATGCGGGCACATACACCGATTTTTGAAACACTGATGTGACTTGTTTATTTCTCTAGGACAAACATTATGACACTACATAATTCGGATGATAATGATTTTTCCTATTGAAGAGTATCAGGAACTCGGCCTGATTTTGAAGAGTACTTAAAATACCTATAATTTGGGATAGTGTGACTTGTTTATTTCTCCGAGAAAAACATTATGACACTGCATAATTCCGATGATAATGATTTTTCCTATTGTAGAGTATCAGGAACCCGACCTGGTTTTGAAGAGTACTTAAAATACCTATAATTTGGGATAACGTGACTTGTTAATTTTTCGGGACAAACATTATGACACCGCATAATTCGGATGATAATGATTTTTCCTATTGTAGAGTATCAGGATCCCAGCGTGATTTTGAAGAGTACTTAAAATACCTATAATTTGGGATAATGTGACTTGTTTATTTCTCCGGGACAAACATTATGACACTGCATAATTCTGATGATAATGATTTTTCCTATTGTAGAGTATCAGGAACCCGACCTAATTTTAAAGAGTACTTAAAATACCTATAATTTAGGATAATGTGACTTGTTTATTTCTCTGGGACAAACATTATGACACCGCATAATTTGGATGATAATGATTTTTCCCATTGTAGAGTATCAGGAACCCAGCCTGATTTTGAAGAGTACTTAAGATACCTATAATTTGGGATAATGTGACTTGTTTATTTCTCTGGGACAAGCATTATGAAACTGCATAATTTGGAAGTATATTTTAATTGAATTGTCCATTGCATAAGGTTTCACTATATTCTCTCATAAGGTGGCAATTATGTCAGGTGAATGACCGGTCGATAAAAGATTGTACTTAAATGAGGCAAATCCATGGCAAGCAAATACAAAAATAAATATAATAAAGAATGTGCCATTTTAGGAAAAATTTAGGATATGCTACAGTGGTTCAACTTATAAAAATATGTTAATAGCCCAAACAATAGCAAGTATTTAGGAGCCCGGCGTGCTTTTGAAGATTACTTAAAATATTTCATATTTGGGACAATCCATGTTTATAATGTCGATTTTGATGTCGTTTTGGTTGGTCCAGAAATAGAAATTTACCGAAATTTCGATATTTTACGCTTTTTCAACACAAGATTTTGATGCAAATTTTGATGTTTTCGATGACCAAATAAAGAAATTAAGTCATAATTTTTTACCATGATGATCTATATACATAAATACACCTAATTATACAATAATATCATATGTTGGTATAGGGTAGGGGGCTCCTACATTTTTGAGTGAAAATACACATCTATTTTTATCAAGATTTCGATGATGCAATGTATACATACATATATTCTTATGTAATAACATGTTAGATCTTATATTTTGGATTGAATTAACTCAAGGGGGTCTCCCACATTTATTTGGGATTTTTAAGATTTTAAAAAATATAAAATGCAATAAAAAAATCGAAATTTCGGCTATTTGGACCGGTCCATTTCGATGTCTGGTAGTGGTCGAAACCGAAATTTCGACCGAAATTTTAAGCCATAGGGCATAGAATTAAATGTTCGATTTCGATGTCGTGTCTGATGGCCCAGAACAGAAATTTTTCGAAATTTCACACGAAATTTCAATATTTACAGCCCTAACGATTTTGACGATCAAATAAGCGAATGAAATCATGAAAATTTACCAGGACGATCTAAACGCCAAGATCTACTCAAATATGCAATAATATTTCAATTGATATGTGGGGTGGGGGTCTCCCACATTTGTAAGTGAAGGAAGTTGAACAATTTCGACAGAATTTCGATGGCAATTTCGATGGCAAAATGAAGGAACTAACTTATGAAATTTTGCAAACACAATGTTGAGACATAAGCACACTAGACTATATAATACATTTATATGTTTAGAGGTTATGGTGGGATACATGTCTTGATGAGTGAGTGCATAAATGAACAGATTTGTCAATTCTGCTAAACAGTTAGTCTGTTAAAAGCTTCAAGTTACAGCTTAGAACTTAAAATTTACAGTTACAAGTTCCAAACTTACCAACTACAATTTGTACAAGTCTAGTATTAGCATTTAACTAAGTTACATGGGACATTTATGCATAGATTCAAGAAAGAACTTTGTTATTTTTGGAGTATTTCTACATATCTCTATAGAAGAGTGTAGAAATTGATGAAGGTAATGTATATGGTCTAGGGATAGGGGAAACATACCTTAGGATTGAGAAAAATACCCTTTAGAAGCGAAAGATTAAAAAAAAATTGTCAAAATACCCAAGATGTAGCATTATCCGCTTTAGGAACAAATATCTCAAAATTTAATTTGTGTTTATGTACCATTTCGCGAAATTACGGCCCAAACTGGGCTTTTTGGTGCGAAATTTTCCCTTTTTGTCGAAATTTTGCACCTAAGGTCGAAATTTTCGCGAAATTACATCCCATTCCCTGCATTTGTGTGTTTCGCATGTCCGATCATAGGTTTCGATGTCCGATTGCAAAAAAATGAAATTTTGATCGAAATTTTGTTCCATGGCATGGGGACAATTGATTTGCTTATTTTCTGGGAAACAATATCGCACGGCACAATTCTAATCATAATGATTTTCCTATAGTAGACAATGGGTTTATGATACGCAAAAAAAAATAGCATTCAACTTTGAATTATCAAAGTGAAAAGGACATGAATCTAGATTCCCAGATTCTTTCAGAAAAAATAAAAGATTCTCAGACAGTAGTGCTTTCTATAAATACTAACTATTTAAGACTCAACATATCAACATGAATTTGTCACATGGACAGAGACTACAAGGTTCTATTGATAATATGAATGGGTTAGAAATTTACACATTATAGTGTCATCATCTACATTCAATAATTTTGTATTTAGATATAAATTTCGTCATCCAAAAGGGATCGCCAATTCAATTTGTTGCTAACGCTTTTGGGAGAATGCATTTTGTAATTTTTCATTTGTCACCTATTAGTTGCATGTGTCTACATTTTGTTGGAAATAAGATACCCCTTCAGATTTTACATCTTGAGGCACAACTACTTCCAGTGTCACCTCGGATTTTCGGGTCTACGTGCTTGATGAGCCTGTATGGTCCAAGACAAGACAAGTTGTCACCTTGTTTTCAGAAATGTGTTTTCCTTGGCTATTCTCGGACCCAAATGATATAGATGCTACAGTCCTACCGGTCAACGATGGTTCACTAGTGCAAATGTGGTATTTTTTGAGAACATACCTTTCTATTGTCGACAAGGATATGATTTGTCTGTTGAGATCCGTGAAATAAAAAATGGCCAGGCGGGCCGCTTAAGCGCCCATGACCCCCAGCCGCTTAATTTTGCCATTAATCGCCCGCTTAATCATTTTGAACAAAATCGCCCGCTTTTTGCCCGCCTCACCCGCTTTTTCCCGCTTTTGTTTAAAAATCCTAATGTAAGCATCTAACATTAATTAATTACATAGCCAAGTAGTATTGACTATAATATACGAAACTTGTATACATTAAATGTTCTATGATATAGCTAGTCCTAATTTAGAATGCATACTTTGTGTGTAAGCTGTAATAATTGGGTACTGTTGTAATGCATCTAAGTAAATATCCTATTGCTCTATTATACTAGTAATGCATGATTAGTTTTACTGATTTCCTTGCTGCTTTCAGTGATTAATGATTGGTACTGCTGGTTAGTATTACTTTAGTGATTACTTTAATTCAATAATTCATAGTTTGTTATATACAATTACTGATCTGCTTGCTGATTTTAGTGATTAGAGATGCTGATTAATAGTAAGTATTGATGAATACTTAGTTAATTACTGATTTGCTGATTAGATATGTATAGAAGTTCATTATAAATATATTTTTTATATACACATACATGTAATTTTGTATAAAAATATATAAAATTTAGACACCCGCTTTTTCAAAAATCGCCCGCTTAATCGCCCGCCTACCGCTTAATCGGTTACAGGGTGTCGTCCGCACGCCTCCCGCTTCCCGCTTTCTAATACATTGGCTGAGATTATATCTTCTCTTCTTCCTGTGATGACTGGGATTGATACTTGCACTGAGATTGATACTAGCATTGAGACTGCAGAACCTACACCGCCTCCCCTATTGTTTATCAGTGAAGAAACAGATGGGCTATTATTCACTCTAGTAGTGTTGAAGACCCCCCCCACTCACCAATCTTCTTCTTATGTGGGTCCTCCACCAGTACAAGCACTCACAAGGGTCTCTCTAGATATGTTATTGCTAGATATGTTTCTACTGACCATCTAAGCTCTCATACTCGTAATTTTGTGTCTACTTCATTTGTTGTTTCTGTTCCCAAAACTACATATGAGGCTTTACATAGCACAACTTGGACTTCTGCCATGAATGAGATGTCTGCCCTTACTGAGATGGGCACCTGGGATTTGGTTGATCCGCCTACTGATTGTCGTCCTGTTGGGTGTTCTTGGGTTTATACTGTCAAATACCAGCCAGGTGGCACTATCGATCACCTGAAAGTTCGTTTGGTAGCCAAAGGTTACACACAAACCTGTGGTGTTGACTACTTTGAGACCTCCTCTCATGTTGCTCGACTAAATTTTGTCTGTGTGCTCTTATCTGTTACTATTAATCTGGATTGGCCCCTTCTTCAACTGGATGTCAAAATTACTTTCTTTATGGCGATTTGCAAGAAGTATATATGGAGTAACCTCCTGGGTTTGTTGCTTAGGGAAAGTCACATAAAGTATGTTGCCTTAACAAATCTATATATGGCCTCAAGCAGAGTCCCTGAGCTTGGTTTGACAAATTAAGTAAAATTCTCATTACTTTTGGTTTTTTGAGATCTCATGCGGATTATTCTGTTTTTGTTAAGAAGACTACATCTAGTACTGTTATTTTGATTGTCTATGTTGATGATATCATTCTACCTGGGAGTGACACTGCTGCAATTCATGCTACAAAGACACATTTATGTCAACACTTCATTACTAAAGATCTTGGCAAGTTGAGGTGTTTTTTGGGAATTGAGGTGTCTAGAACCTCTAATGCTTTATCTTTATCTTAGTGAAAGTATGTCTTGGACCTCTTGCAAGTGAGTGGCATGCTGGGAGCCAGACCAAGTGATAGTTCGCTAGATCCCAACTGTAATTGGGATGAAGAAAGTTTGCCTCTTTATGCTAATAACAAAAGGTACAGAAGACTGGTTGGCAAACTTATATATTTGACTGTTACTCGGGCTGATATTTCTACTACATTAGGCCTTGTGAGCAAATATTTAAACAAGCCAAGACAATGCCATTGGGATGCCTTGTATCATATTATGAGATATTTGAAGAAATCTCCTGGCACTGGTCTTCTATATAGAAAGAGGGGTCATTACAATTTTGAGGGATTCTCTTATTCTGACTATGCTGGCAACAAAGTGGATTGGAAGTCCATGTTTGGTTACTGCACTTTTGTAGGGGGGAATCTGGTCACCTGGAGAAGCAAGAAACAAAATGTTGTTGTTAGGTCCAGTGTTGAGGCTGAATATTGTGCAATGGCTCATACTACCTGTAAGCTTTTGTGGGTGAAGTCTCTCCTGCAAGAATTTGATATTACCTGCCCCTCTCGCCCATTCTTGTGCATTGTGATAATAGAGTTGCTATCTTTATTGCAAATAATCATGTCTATCATGAGCGTATAAAGCACATTGAAGTAGAATGCCACTTCATTAGAGAGGCTATCTTGACTGGACGTATATGCACCCTGTTTACTCGTTCTGAAGACCAAATTGCTAATATCTTTACAAAGCTTCTGGCAAAAAAGTGGTTTGGAGTTCTTATTGACAAACTGGGCAGGATTGATATCTATACTCCAGCTTGAGGGGGAGTATTAAATATTTACTTTCTGTTTATTGTTTCCTGCACTTTTCTACATTCCTGGGTCCTTAGGGATCTATTTGTAATTGTTCCATATTCGACTTTCTATATAGACCAGAGGAAACATGTTCCTCATGTTTTCTCGATACCTAATTGAACACTTTTCATATAACAATGATATTTTAATTGGTTCGTCCATTATTTAATTAAAATAAGGTTTTATCATGGTTTATTATGTTTGCTCCAGGTAACTGACTAGTCAATTAAGATTGAACGTAAGCAGGCCTGATTCTGAAAAATAAAACTCAGATGCTGTGATTGATCTTATATCCGGAGCAAAAATGCTAATAACTTTTCTGCAGCAAACATTGTGTTTATGCTACAAGATAATTGAATTTCAGCATGTTTTGTAAGGTAGTACCTATTATACATATTTACTAAACAGCGATTCAAACAATGATACATAATTCGTCACAGAAACACACAAATGAAAAAAGCAAAACAAGTACCTGTTACACATTCCACCAACGGTTAGTCTGAAAATAGCTTCCCCATTGGCTTTGAGCGTACGCCGCAAATCACCGTCTGTAAATGTTCCAATTAAATGACGCTGGTCATCAACCACCAGCAAGCATCCACAGCCTTTGCTTGTAAGCTCAACAAGTTGATCCATTATTAAGTCATCGGGCTTGCAAAATGGAAGTTCCTCTTGTTTCTTCATTACATCCCTCACCTGCAAAACAGTCATGTCAGCAATGTGGACGCCAGTTAGGAAAAGGAGTCTTCTACTGTGCAAACTATGCCTCCATTGGTCTGCAAATTTTACAAACCTCAAATATAGTTGACATAAAAAATGGTTCCCAAGATGCTATATCAGAAAGAGTAAAATTACCCGGCATTAGAAAAAAATTGCATACACCCAAGAGTCTCTGCTCAGACTTGCCAGCAAAGGTTGCAATGAGTTTCTAGTATGTGAAAGCATAGCATGGCCGAGCACAGTGCACTAACCGTTTCCTTTTCAATTCAAAGTAGAAGTTGATCAAACTTTTACCTTATTCTTCTGCACTATAATTAACAAGCTAACCAAATTTTCTGTGTTTGGATTAGAAGGTTTAACATAACTAAATAAATAACCATACACCAACTATGAAAATAGTCAAAAATTTAAGCAGTACAGTAAAACCAAATAAGTTTGAAAGCATTTGCCAACTAGTGAGCTAGTTACAAATGTGAACCATAAGTCTCACTTGAACTGCTTTAATGGTATTGCAGCTACTGCTAAGATAAATTAACTTCATAATTTGGAAATTTCTATTTTTCTCAGGGAATACAACATTTTGTAGATTTATTGTAACTGCATGTCAGGTTGGAAAGAAAATCCATCAAGTGTGGAAATCATTTTCTGGGATTTGGATTCCGTCTGGAGGCTAGGGGCTTTTCGGGAGGAATCTAGCTCTAGTGGTAGCATAATGATGTTCATGTGCAGATTATTGAATCTCATAGACAGTTTATCCATTGTTGTATCAACAACAAGCATTATCAAACTATTGTATATGTCAATCCACACCCTCTCAACTGAAACGATTACTCTGCAAAACATTTGCCAAGATTATACAACTCCATTCACTTGCCATGGGTAGTAATGTGGGATTTTAACACAATTTAAATCCTTCTGAAAAGAGAGGAAGTAATCTGTTCAACTTCGGTGAAGCTACTGATTTATGGGAATGTGTGTTACACGCTGATTTGTGATCTCGGCTTCTCTAGTAATCATTTCACCTACAAATCGGATTCGTTACATGAATGCTTAGACCAAGTTTTGGGCAACTCCAGATGGATCACATCGTCTTATCTCTTTAGTGTGTCTCATCTGACGCGGATACGATCAGACCATAGTCCATTACTTTTACATAGCACTCAAAGAAACAAATACAACTATGTCTTCAAAACCAAGGCTAGTTGGAATGGCAATTCCTTCACTTCTTTTTTACAGTCGATCTGGAAGTCAAATATGAATTTTACTACTGCTATGGCAGATGCTACCCCGGGTGTTATCCAATGGTATAAGTCCACTATGCAGACAACCCAAATTCAGAAACATGCTTTACTTAATAGTACTGAATCCTCTCAACTTGAACTGGCTGCTAATTACACTTCTGAGTTAGATACATTTTGTAATGATCTACAACTGCAATATGAAGTTCTTTTATCTGCTGAATGAGCAAACCTTAAACAGAACAGTCATAACTTTTTTTGTTTAGAATAAGGTGATGCAAACACCTCTTATTTTCATGCATCAATCAAGACACGGCGTCAAAGAAATATTATCACCAGGTTGCAGAATGATAATGGTGATCAGGTTTCACATCCGATCCAATTAAAAAACCTTGTGCTACAGTTTTTTAAAGAACAACTTTTAAGCTTCTGTTACAACTCCCCAACCCCTTATGAATTTGTTGCCTACAATTTCTAATCCTCTTTCAGTTGATGGAGCACGATTGATTCAGCTATTTCCGCTAGAATAAGAAATCCATGCAACGCTTATTTCTACAGGTAAGCAAAAGGTTGGAACTCCAAATGGTGTTGATGTAGAATTTCTTCTCCACAACTGGAACTCCAATATTAAACATTCTCTCATGTCTACTGTGACTAATGCTGTTTTGGATTTCCTCTCCCACATTCCATGTGCAATATTGTTATGGTGCTTATACCGAAGATACCTTATCCAGTCTTATTAAAACATCTAAGGCCTCTATCAATGAACAATGTCTGCCTCAAGTTGTCTTCTAAAATCATTGTCAATCGTCTGAAGCGTTATGTGTGTGGGTGGATAAATCTTGCTCAATCTAGCTTTGTACCTCAATGGAGAATCACAAATAACATCATCTTGGTACAAGAACTCATCCATTCTATGTGGAAGCCAAAAGGTGCAAAGTCAATGGCCATAAAGATTGACCTAACTAAGGCTTATGACAGTATGCCATGGTCTTTCATCTTGGGTACAACTATTCAAGCTGGTATACCTACACCATCAGTAACTTATATTATGAATTTTGTGAGTGGTGGACGAATCAGCATTGTTCGGAATGGAGAAAAATTACCTAGTTTCAAAGCTTTGACGAGGCTTCGTCAAGGTGATCTGTTATCTCCATATTTGTAATGTGTCTGACTCGCCTGAGTTTGCTATTTGAAGAAAAAGTACATGTGAAACTATTGAAACCTGTCAAATTATCTAGGCATGGTCCCGCTATATCACATGTAGCCTTTGCCGATGATATAATGATATTTGCAAAGGCTAACATTGAACAGATTCAACTTGTACTGCAATGTTTTCGACAGTTTGAACAAGCTTCTGGGCAATCTATTTTCACAGATTAAACTCAGATTTTCTTCTCTCCTTCTGTACATGTTTCTTTACAAAGACAAATCTTTTCTATTGTTGGAATGACGAGCACTACTGATTTAGGAAGGCACTTAGGAGTACCTTTCGTACATGGACGAATAATAAAGTCCACTTATCAGAAAAATGTATGATTGTGTTAACTCACGAATAAATAGTTGGGCAGCTAGAGCCCTAAATTTGGTTGGGCGTATCTGCCTAGCAAAGACTGTTCTCTCTTCGATCCCGAATTTTTCTATGCATGCTTGCTGCATTCATATCTCTTTATGTACAAAAATTGATATGCTTTCGCGTACACTTGTATGGAGGCACAGTCTTCTTCGACACCTGTCTTTGGTTGGGATCAAGTCATCGCCAATAAAACTGATGGTGGACTGGGAATCAAGTGGATGCACGACTGGAATTCAGCACTTCTGATGAGTCGGCATGGGATCTATATACTAATGTTGATTCGGTTTGGGCAAAGGGTATTCGGAACAAATATGAAAGATACAAGCCTTCTTCCACGCAAAGATGTACTGCTTTTTGGAGAGCTACGCAGGCTTTGATGCAGCATGTCCAGGATAACAGCTATAAGATGGTTATCTCGCGAACTTCAGTATGGCATGATAATTGGATGCCGTAGTGACTATTTAACTATCCAGACTTATCACACCAGTTCCCTCAGAGTTATTGGTTTTGAAGCTGGGATGCATAGTTGCTGACCAGTATACATGGGATACTGATTTCATGCGCATTTTTTCCCTGAGGATATTTTGCAAAATATTACTAGTCTTCCTGTTCCAGCCAATAGTCTCATGATATCAATGTATGGAGATTTACGGAAAAAGGTTGTTTCTCTACTACAACCACCTATGACTTTTCTGAAAGATAAGGTTAGAACTAAACCAGGGCCATGGAAACGACTTTGGTTGCTTAAGGTTCCTACCAAATTCAAAGTTTTCCTATGATTGCATCTGAATGATAGCCTAATGACAAATGCAAGGCGCCATCAAAGACACATGACAGATGATCCTGCTTGTTATGCTCAGAAAATAATGAAACTAATCTTCATGCCCTCCGGGTCTGCGTCTAACCATTTGAAAAAAAATATATATGTTCCCTGATTTCTTTTCTCATTCTTTGTTGGGATGGATCAAAGCGGGGATTAAGGCTACTACAGATGTGATGATAATCTTCATTTCTGGCTGTTATAATATTTGGTTAACTCGCAATCAGAAATTCTTCAGTGATGAAGATTGCAATGTCATCAGAGCCAGCAACAGTTTTATTACATTGGCTAGAAATAATCATTTTACATTTCAGCTTCCTCATGAATTCAATACTAGTATTAACTCATATAACTTGAATCTTACAAACAGTTGTTGGTTACACACACCATGGGGTTGGACCAAAATTATTAGTATATATACTTTACTGTGTTGTGTTGTTTCTTACTTAGTGTATTTTGGCTTTTGTCTATTAGCCTCTTGTACTTTTATCCCATATTGCCTAGCTCTACTCTATGTCTCACTCTCTTGTCTTATAAAAGAGAGAGCCATGCACTTGTTTTATTCATTCAATAAGAAGAAGCTTTTAGTATTTTAGATGGTATCAGAGCCACGCGATCCTCCCTAAACCCCTCCCTCCTAAACCCTAACACCCATGCCCACATAACCCTAGCCGCCACCCTTCCCTTTCCCTTTTTTTTTCTTTGTTGCGCCCCCCCCCCCGCGCCGCTGCCTTCGCCGGCCTCAGCCCCTGCCGCCACCCCCGCCTCCTCCACCCCACCAGACCCTTCTCCCCTCTCTTCCTTTTCCACCCCAACATCCGCCGCCACTTCTCCTACCCATTCCGCCGCTGCCACCCACCCCTCAGCCTGCCGCCACCATCCTCTCTCCCCTCCACAGCCCACCACCACCTTCCAAGCCGCAACCTCTTCTCTGCCATTACCACACCCCTCATCCATTATCACTCTCCCATCTTGTTGACCACACCATCCAATCCATCTCCTTCCCGTTGGTCTCCGGACATCTTCGAAAATTTTCCAGTTCTAGCACGTTGACGACGTAAATTTAGTTTTGCTCTCTGTCTGCCTGCGCCTCATGGTGGAGTAATTTTTCCTCCATGTTGGCGTAGGTTTTTATATATTCCTTGTTGCCCCTATGTGGGTTCCTGAGATCCGATGCTTGGATTTCCTACTATTATCTTGTGCGCCCAGTCTTGGTGCTAGATCTGCCCATGTATTGGGTTTCTGTTGTTGTCTGCTTTTGTTGACTGCTACGTCAACCTTCTGACTACCTCCTTTTCCTGCCTGCTACTGCTGCCTGTGTCATTTGTTCAAGTTGCCTCCTTTCCTCATGGCGTCCACAGATGTTCCCCGCAACTTGTGCGTCACCACTGTCAAACTGGATGGCTCCAACTATCACTTATGGGCAGCCTCCTTTGAGCTCTATGTCAAGGCTCAAGGACGCTTCTCACATTTGTCTACCAAAGGTCCAGCGACTCCTGCTACAGATGTTGATGACAAGACGAAACAGGTTTATGATCTTTGGTCTAAAGAAGATTATGGCGTCATGACCTAGTTGGTCAACAGTGGAGAGCCCAAAATCAGCCAGTCTCTGCTCCGCCTGAAGATGGCCACGAAAATGTGGGATCAGCTTTCCCACGTGTACTCTCACCAGCAGAATCCGAAGAAAATGTTCGAAATCTTCAAAAACTTGAACAAACTGGAGTACTCTGCTACTGATTCTGTGGAGGACTACTATAATCAATGCTCTGCTCTCTGGGATGAGTTCGAGGTCTACCACCCCCTATCAGCAGATATTACTGAGATCCAGTGCCAGCGCAATGAGTTACAGTTAGTCCAGTTTCTTGTTGGCATGCTATCATCCTACCTTACGAGATCCTTTCTAGTGATCCTCTTCCTACCTTACGAGATGTTTTTAAGTGTGTGCAGTGTCTTCCCTCTGTCTCTCAAGCTCTTCCTGATACTTCTGACGGGACAGCCCTTGTTGTTAGGACAGGAGACTCCTTCTATAGACGTGGCTACGGTCGAGGACGCGGTCGTGGACGCTCTTCTACTGGTCCAGGACAGGGGTCTTCCTCCTCTACTGCTGACACTACTGAACAACACTATTACACCTTCTGCAAATGGACTAATCATAATGAAGACCGTTGTTGGATCAAACATGGAAAACATGTATGGGCTAATCAAGTCACATCTGAACAGCCCGACACTGCTACCCCCTATTCTGCTCCACCGTCTGTCGAATGGATCAGATCGGAATTTGAGAAACTGCTTCAAGCGCGTTTAGCCTCCTCTACTGAGACTTCCACTTATGGCAGTACTGCTCTCCTGACCCAGTCTGGTAAAAACACATGGGTGATTGACTCTAGTGCCACCTCCCATATTACTGGCAATCCTACCTTATTTTCAAATTTGCATAAAACTACTGCTATTCCTCCTGTTACTCTTGTTGATGGTACACAAACGTCAGTCTCTGGTTTTGGAAATATTTGTACTTCTGGCTGCCTACCTCTGCGCTCTACATTATATGTTCCTGAATTTCCAATAAACTTATTATCTGTCAGTAGAACTGTTAAAAGCATGCGTTGTTCTATAACGTTTGACCTGAATGGTGTTACTTTTTAGGATCTGCGCACGAGGACAAAGATTGATTCGGGCCATGAGGGACCATACGGCTTATACTATTTGGATGTACCGAGGACAGCTGTGTTTCTGACTTCTTCTGTGACGAGCATCCAATGGCACTATCGGTTGGGACATCCGTCAGCGACTAAATTGAAGCACATACTACCTGCTATTTCTGATTCTATTTTTCATTGTGAAACATGCCAGGTTAGGCAAACAGACTAGATCTACCTTTTCAAAAAAGTTATGTATTGGCACAAAACAGTCTTTTGATATAGTACATGCTGATATTTGGGGCCCATGTTCTATTTCCAGTGTCTATGGTTTCCGGTACTTTACGAGTTTTATTGATGATTTCTCTAGAACCACTTGGATATTCTTGTTAACAGATAGGTCTAACATTCTTGATACTATTACTGCCTTTTTCTCTGAAATACGCACCCAGTTTAGTAAACTTATAAAAATCTTTCGCACTGACAATGCCCTTGAGTTCATGCATGCCTCAATCAGCCTTTTTTGTCGCAAATTGGGTACTATTCACCAAACCTCATGCACTTACACTCCGCAACAGAATGGAGTTGCCAAACTCAAAAACCGGCATCTTCTTGAAGTTGCTCGCACTCTCCTATTTCATTACCATGTTCCCTGTGACGACCCGATAACAAATCAAGCCATCACCAGTGATAATTGTGGAATATCCATAAACAGCGAATTAACAAAAATCACTAAGAATTAAAACCAATTTGCAAGGAGATCCAATTCCAGGAAACTCTCACCGAGAGGTCCAAAACTTATATATATCATGATTCACATTGTACATACACTGTCTCATCTTATCTCGAGGACAGCATATAACAGTTGTTCTGTCAAAACATATACTGAAGCAATCATAAAACCTCGAGGCACACAAGCCAAAATCTCAGATCGTTCATGAAACCATTACGTACTGACTCCAGATCGTTCATGAAACCATTACGTACTGACTCCAAGGACCTGAGAGTACAGAGACGACACATAGGACTTCTATCTACAAAACACGACAGACAGTACACTCAACCTGAGTTGTTACTGTTGTTCCAGTTGTTGTTCTCCCTCTGCAGAAAGATCTCTACCTCCTCGTGCATGTCCACCTAAAAATTGTGGATCCCACGGGGTGAGACAATTGTCCCAGCGAGAGATATAACTCTCCACCGACTATATTATTATCACAGTTAAGCCGTATAAAACTGAGCAGAGGTACTTTAATATTAACAAACAGGATTAATCACTGTTATAAGCATAACAAAGTAATCTCTTCTCTTAAAATAATGCATCTATTTATGGTAGAGCAATAAATCATCTATTCACTATACAAGGGAATATAAAGAAACATGAATAACATCTATCCAATTAAGATGCATAAAAGAAGTGTACATCAACCAATGTTTTCCGTATTCGATCCTTAAGCAAATACGCTACACGATTGATTATATATTACAATCACACTTATGTCCTGATGAGATAAAGTATATCGTGCATGCTCCAACCGACCACAAACTTCTCACAAGTCGGTACCATACAAGGTCAATGACAGAGCCAGCTGCCAAGACCTCTCCCGCCTCGATCAGTACGAGACAACTGGCAGTGACATCTCGTGTCAAACTGTAAAAAGAGCATGCCAGGGTATAGTGGCATCTTTGCTCAGAGTTACAGCCGCAGCATGCACTCTCTTAGGGGAACACAGACCAACAACCTTCCCCAGTTATGAAATTATTGAGCTATGGCATATAGCCATACTCTGAGCCACGGGCCAGTTCACCGTGCTCACTACTGAGTCTACGACCACTGTCGCACTCGTGCCAGGATATGACATATAGCCAATCCCCAAGATTGTAAACGTAAGGGGATCAGCTCACATATGGCTGTCCAAGCTCACGCCCCCGCATACTCAAAAATATGCGCTCCAGGTAATCCCGTGGGAAAAACCCATTTCACTATTTCAGCAAATTCTGATGCTGATGGATCTATGTCAGGGCAACTACATTTTATGGTTTCTAATGATGTATTAAGTGCATTACAGTATTATTTTAGCATCAAACAAGTTATAAGCATCAATCATAAACAAATGCTACAAAGAAATGTGTAATACATCTATCAAGTACTTTTTTAATCTTTGGAACACATTTAGATACATAACACTCGGGATCTCTGTCCCTTATCACATTACTGGGAATTCTCATCCCTTAACATCATCATCATCATCATGATTACTGGATCTGGGTATTCAAACCCTTAGATCATCACTGAACATTGTTACCGATGTAACAGGTAACTATTACATCTAGGTCCGCAGACCAAGGAATTCATCACACATGTTGTACAAGTATTTCACATAGCTCACATGGTTCATTAAATATCTTGTCACCTCTTACTAGGCAACAACTATCTTTTAAGATATCAGATTGTATAATCATTAAACTGGTTGTACAGATATTTAACATGGCTCACAAGGCTCATTTAAATCTGTAACATATAAACATCATAGCTCACACCTGGCTATGCTCATCATCTCATGATTCTCGGATAATTTGCACTTCATGATAAAAACTCTAGCAGTATATGACATCACTATGCAATTCAAGAGAAATACAACCTTCCCATTATTAGGGTTAGGGTTGCCTATTTTAACCAAATAGGGTTTCAAATTCACATCATCACTATGTGCTATAAGAGAAATACATCCTTCCCATTATTAGGGTTAGGATTTCTCAATCTAACCGATTAGGGTTGTAAGTGCATACCATCACCCTTCATTAGGGTTAGGTTTTCCCCTTATTAACAAATTAAGGATTCAAGATCATATCATCTAGACGCAAACCCTTATTCATACTCCACTCATCTTAGGAGTATTAATTCATAATTATTAACATGTTTATCACACATGTAAAAGTTCTCTCTTATCCTCATTAGGATGTTGATTGCATCTTACTTTTACTAAGTTGGCTCAATTCTCCTCTTAAGGTACATTAATTCATCATTATCAAACTGGATCAAACTCATACTCTTTTATTATTTAACATAACACACAATATATATCACTTAGTCAAATACCTTGAATTAAAGCATGCCTACCATATCGGGCATCATGGTGTATATATGCTATCACATTGTATTTGAGATACCACCTTCACATCCTATCGTGTATCCATATTATGATAAAATCCACATCATCATATCATGTTTAGGGTGTATCCCCTAACACCATATCGTGTATCCATCTTGGGTTAGCTATCACTTGGTTCTTATCATCTCAGGTTATGCTCATATCGTGTATGAGCTAGATGCTTGACTTTATATCGGGTATAATGGTATTCTTGATACCATATCGTGCACTAGATGTATACCATATCGGGCATAGAGTGTATGCCTCATCATGTATTGTTTAAGTGGTATATACAAGGTACCATATCGGTTTCCCATCTTGGATTATCATATCGGGTCTTCATGTTGGGTAACATATTGGTTTACCATGTTAGGTAGGCCCTTAGGCTCATAACCTTTTATACCTTCAAGGATCAGCTCTATCATATAGTTACACGACAAGCTAGGTATCTAGTTGAATTCTTTTACAACAATCCATTATACAAAGGATAGGGTATATCGGGTTTCAATCTATCATCTAGGGTTTTCCACCATATCGGGTAGAGTGTACCATATCGTGCATGAGGCATGAACTTGTCCTCATATCGTTCACAAGGTACAAATAGGTATCACCCATATCATTTATAAGGTATCCTTCTGTCGTTCATGAGGTATCCCTCATCTCTATATCGAGTTACACATTATCTTGGGTTTCATTTCGGGTTCCATCTTATATTGGATTAGGATTATAATCCTAACACCATATCGGGTAGGAGGTGAATACATGACCCCATATCGTGCTCAAGGGTTGCCTATGTATTTCTCATATCGCCCATGGGGTATACACTCCTCTCTATCTCATGTTTGTGGTGTGTTCATATCAAAATGTCGACTTTACTTATCACCTAGGGTTTGTTATATCGGGTAGGAGTATATGCTTGACTTCATGTCGTGCATAGAGTGTATACTTGACCTTATATCATGCACATGGTGTTTGCTTAACAACCTATCGTGCTCAAAGTGTGCCCTTCATCGTCATATCCTGCAAGAGGTACCTACTCATCACCATATCGTGCTAAATGGTGTATCTACTCCATTATATCGGGTTAGAGGTACTTCAACCCAATATCGGGTTGGGCCTTGATTATGTCATCATCATCAACCTCTAGATTCTTGTTCTTATTGTTCTAGATTATGGACAACAGTCCTAAGATACATTTGGAACTCAAAGGATCATCAATTAATCAAAGGAATTCGAAATTGAAAATAGATCAACAAGTTCAACAATATTGAAGGTGAATAATAACATGGGTTCAAGTTATATAACCCGCCTTATGAACAACTTCAAAGCTCCAAGCTCCAAAGCTTTTCATTTCTTAGGTTGGAGATGAGCTTATCCAAGGTCCAAGGCTCGTTCTCAACTCCTCCATATACAAGGAATCACCATAGTTAAGAACTTGGTGAAGAAGAAAAGAGAGGAATATCTGTAACCCGAAAATCATGCTTCAACCAAGGTTGAAGATGACCATGGCCTTACCTTAAGCTTGGTGCTCGAGGTTCCCTTGCTCCTTGAGCTACTATGCACGATATCTAAGTGGTATGCACGATATCTCCAAGAAAGAGAGTTGTTGGGATCGTAAACTTCCATTAGTAGGTGAAAGGAGAGGTATATATAATTGGGTTCATGCGAGAGTGTGCACGATATCTCCAAGAAAGAGAGTTGTGGGGATTGTAAACTTCCATTAGTAGGTGAAAGGAGAGGTATATATACTTGGGTTCATGCAAGAGAGTGTATAAGAGGTGTCATCACCATCATAGTCACAAATTCGGTATTCGGGATACGTACGGCCAAGTTGAAAAATTCAGAAATCGGGAATTATGCGGAAAATTCGGATAAAAATCGGTCAACGTACGGTAAAAGTTCGGTCAACTATTCAGAAAAAAGTCGGCAAAAAAGCGGAATATATATATATATATATATATATAAACCCACACATAATGATTGAAAATGACTAAACATCGAACTGATTACTCTAATATTGGAAGGGGGAGAAGTGGGAGCAGCAGGCACAAATCAGGGAAGAAAGGGGGAGAATGGAGGAGAAAGATGGAGCGTACATGTAGAATGTCGAGGGTTACTCCTCCTGGTGTGTCGAGGGATAGAGGAGGAAGGTTGGATGGTTTAGTGGAACCCTGCTACAAGTTAAAAAGGACGTGGAAAAAATAAATGTGAAGCAAAAGTATAGAACTGCTTAAAACGGCAAAAAAACGTATTAAACGCGTTTAAAACGCAATACGCGAATAAAACGCGAATTAAACGCGTTTAAAACATATTATTCGGTTTGGAGTTTAAAACGGCCGTCATATACGTCACGTGAATAATACGCGTTTTAAACGCGTTTTTTTCAAAAAAACGGAGTATATTGTTACTATGATCACCATATACTTACTAGGTGACACGTGGCCATGCATGGTTGACACATGTCCATGCATGCACACACATTTATCTTGACATGCAAAAGTATAGAGGATAATCTAGAGATGATATTTTCGTCCATCCTTTATCTTGTTGGATAAGATATCTCATCTTTATCTCACAAATAATGCAACCCGATACACTTTTTGCAAGGAGCATCTAACTTGTCATGGATTTCCTCCCTGAGGTGCTTAGGTCATCATGGCCTTTGCTAAGAGCTAGGAAGCACGGATACTCCAAAATAGGTGTCGTACCCGTATCCGATACGTATCGGATACCAATACTCCATGGATACACCTAAATACGTATCGGATACCTCTCCAGCCGTATCCCCTTTTTTTCTGCTTTTTTTTTGTCTGGATACGGCCTGGATACGTCCTGGATACGTTTTGGATACGGCCCATCCCATTTAAGCCTTTTTTTCGTTTTTAAGACCTTTTAACGGATTGACTTGCGTTTTTAGTGATTCTCTGTGCAAATTTGTAAAACGGTTCCTTTGGCTTGTGCGATACATTTTGAAGCTTGGTTTTGCTTCAGTCCGCGTCATATTTCTATTGTTGTGCGGCTTGTGCCTTATCTTCTCCAATGGGCTATTGGTGGTTAACGTATCGCCTTTGTGCCTCATCTTCTCCAAAGGGATTCAATTTTCTATTGGTGGTTACAGCCTCTAGCCTCTGAATTTCTCTTTTCGGAATTCTATTTTGGCATTGTCTTTGTTCATCCCTTTTGAACGTAAGCCTCTCTAGCTTTCTCTAATTTTTCTGTTTAGTAGTTCTGATTTTCTCACCTTGTCTTGCTGTTAATATATCTACTTGTCTATAATTGCCTCTGCTGTTTCATATTTCAGCTCCTTTTTTTAATTTTGGAATTTGGATATAATTCTTGTATACATATATATATTTAATTACTTCTTATAGACGAAAGAAGATGGTTTGGTGTCACAGTGACATGACACACTTTACAAAACAAAATTAAATGATACATGAAATGTGAATGGTTTAGAATATTATTTTATGATGTCCTTTTGTAACTTCTATCTGACATTAATATGAATGAAAGACCCCTTTTTATATCATTGTTCGATAGTATGGAATTGGTTTCCATTTTCTTCAGATATATTGTGATTTATAAGTGAAATTTGGCTGCCTTCATCTATTTTTAAAATAAATATACTATTTATTTTTGAAAATATTTAAATAAATATTAAAAAATTGACGTATCCATGCCGTACCCGTATCCTATATTTTCAAAAATTGTCGTATCCCCGTACCCGTACCCGTACTCGTATCCGAAACGTATCCGTATCCGTGCTTCCTAGGCTAAGAGTCTACAAACCGATATGGAATCCCCTTTATGGCTCCTTGGTCGATAGGCATTCCCATTTCAAGTCTACAACTCCATACACTCAAGTAAGGGCTTCAAATTCAATCCTTCTTAGTCTTTTCATCACCAAGAGTACCATTACTCAAAGATGGTTCAAACATGGTGTCTCTTTCTTTCTCTCTCCTCTAAATGATACATAGAGGGAGAAGAGACACTCTAGAGGTGGCAATTTGCATATTAACCCTACATTTTGGGTAAATTACAATTTGTACCAAAATTGATGCACAAGGCACTAGCATTATTCAAACAAGTTCAAATTTGGAATTTAGGCTTTCCACAAGCCACCACTTAGCAGTATTCTCTCTCTTATGATACTAAAACACTTGAGGCACATTCAACATGTGACATATTGCAATGTAACCCCTCATCTTGGGTGAATTGCACTTTACACTCAGACTATCATATAATGCACAAATAGTTTGCAATTAAGCTCATATTTGAAAATAAACTTCACAAAGAGTCTTAATTATTTTTCAAAAGATTTAAAACAAGTTTGTAAATAACTTACTTAAGCAAAACTTCTAGGGTTAAGCCATAACCCAGGTCAGGGATATTACATTCTCTACTGTTTTTGGCCAGAAGCTATTTCCACTGCATGCTATCTTATTAATCGCATGCCATCTTCTGTTCTTGGCAATCAAGTTCCATATCAAATTCTACACCCAAATGCTCCGTTGTTTTCTGTCCCTCAGATTTTTGGAAGCACCTACTTTGTTAAAAAATCTGCGTCCTGGATTAATAAAACTTGATCCCCAGGCCATCAAGTGTGTCTTCTTAGGGTACTCTAGGACACAAAAAGGGTACCGCTGCTATGACCTGGTTACAAAGAAATGGATGGTTTCGGCTGATGTTGTCTTTTTTTAGCATATGCCGCTTTATTCCTCTGTTGGCTCTGCCTTGACATCGGATGTATTTGTGGATACACCGTTACCGTTGATTGATGATACTGATTCACCGGATACCACTCATGTTGCTGCTCCTTCACTAAAGGTTTATCAAAGAAGACCTAAGGCTCCAACTCCCTCCATGGCCCCTCCAGATCCTTCATCCTCGATGGCAGATCCATCTCCATCTCAGGTATTTTTTGACTTAGATATACCTATCAGCTTACGCAAAGGCACTCAAACTTGTACACAACACCCCATTGGAAATTTTTGTACCACTGCTCACTTGGGGACTAACTTTGCAAATTTCACATCTGCTCTTTCTGTTGTTTCTATTCCTAAGAATGCTTCTCAAGCTCTTAAGCATCTAGCTTAGCGTCAGGCCATGGAATCTGAAATGTAGGCCCTTATTTAACGCAACACTTGGCAGTTAGTTGATCCTCCTACTGGTTGTTCTCCTGTTAGCTGTCGATGGGTCTTTACCATCAAATATCAGTCTGATGGGACTATTGAATGTCTCAAAGCTCGTCTTGTTGCCAAAGGCTATACCCAGACGTATGGCGTGGATTACTTTGAGACCTTCTCACCGGTCGCCCGTCTGAACTCGGTTTGTGTACTTATCTTATCTCTGTGGTTGTTAATTCTGGTTGGCCTTTATTTCAGCTCCATGTCAAAAATGCTTTTCTATATGTTGATCTGCATGAGGTATACATGGAACAGCCTCCTGATTCTGTGCTTCAGGGAGAGTCCTCAAAAGTCTGTCGCCTACGCAAAGCAATTTACGGCCTGAAGCAAATCCCTCGTGCCTGGTTTGATAAGCTAAGCTCTATTCTTTAAAAATTCCAGTTTCTTCGTTCTCAGTCTGATCATTCTGTATTCATCAAGCAAACCACTTCTGTTCTTGTTATCTTGATTGTCTATGTTGATGACACCATATTATCTGGGAGTGACCTTGTAGGCATTCAGGCTACTAAACGCTACTTGGAAAACCATTTTGTCACTAAAGATTTAGGTACACTGAGATACTTTCTTGGGACTGAAGTTTCTCGGTCATCTTCTGGTTTGTGCTTATCTCAGTGCAAATATGTTCTGGATCTTCTTTCTGAAACAGGTCTTCTTGGAGCCAAGCCTGCCAGTACCCCTTTGGATCCGAACACTAATTGGGATGACGAGAATTCTCCCCCTTATCCTGATCACCATCAGTATCGTCGCATGGTCGGGAAGCTTATTGACCTTATTGTCACTCGAGCTGATATCACATCTACAGTTGGACTTGTTAGCAGGTATCTCGATAAGCCCAGACAATGTCACTGGGATGTTGTCTGCCATATTTTAAAATATCTAAAAAGCGCTCTTGGGAAAGGTCTTCTATATAAAAAAATGGCCACTGTAATCTTGTTGGGTATTCTGACTCTAACTACGTTGGGAGTAAGATAGATCGTCGTTCTACTTCTGGTTACTGCACGTTTGTAGGTGGTAACTTGGTTACCTGGCACAGTAAGAAACAAACAGTTGTTGCTCGTTCTAGTGCTGAAGCAGAATATCAAGCCATGGCTCATACTACCTGTGAACTCTTTTGGGTCCGTAGTCTTCTAAAAGATTTTGGTATCTCTCATTCTAATCCTATTCCTATGTACTGTGACAACAAGGCTGCTATCTTTATTGCCAGTAATCCTACATTTCATGAACGTACTAAGCACATTGAAGTTGATTGTCACTTTGTACGAGAAGCCGTCTTATCTGGTCAAATATCTACACCTTATACGCATACTTCAGATCAAGTTGCAGATATCTTCACCAAGATTCTTCTGAAGACCCGATTCACTGCTCTGATTGACAAGCTGGGCATGATTGATATCTATGCTCCAGCTTGAGGGGGAGTATTAGTATATATACTTTACTGTGTTGTGTTGTTTCTTACTTAGTGTATTTTGGCTTTTGTCTATTAACCTCTTGTACTTTTATCCCATATTGCCTAGCTCTACTCTATGTCTCAGTCTCTTGTCTTATAAAAGAGAGAGCCATGTACTTGTTTTATTCATTCAATAAGAAGAAGCCTTTAGTATTTTAGAAAAATCAACACTGATGCATCACTTAAACCAGGGAGGAATATAGTAGCAATAGTTGCTAGAGCTCATTTAGGCCAATGGTTAACAAGGGCAACAAATGTGTCTATACATCTTTTCTTGCAGCTGAAATAATTAGCAATTCAAATGGCATTACAAACTGCTTGGGATCACCACTGGATGCGGGTTGTTATTGGATCAGACTCAGAGGGGGCTATAAGCATTACATTCTTCTATTACCTCAGTACCAAGGGTGTATGCATGGCTTCTTCCTATTGCACATTATTTGGAAAGACAATGGCAGGTACAATTCTGTACCAAGAGGACACAATAATGATACAGATCGTTGTCCAAGTTTATGCCTACTGAAGAAACAATAACCTATTTTTCTACACCTCCTTCGGGCAAAGATATTATAATCCCTTATGGGCAAGATTGTACAAGCTCTGAAATTGATTTCTATAATCCTTACGCTTCCTACATTCTTGATACAAGTTAATAAATGAAAGTCTAACTTTCCAAAAAAAAAGGAGAAAAATTATTTTCTTTTACTGTTATCAACAACGTTGCCACTCGATACAAATTATATGGATACCCGCAGGTCGCACTGTCACCCGTCGAGTCAGATTCGGGTCTGCAATTGTATGTGACCCAATTAAAAGGGGGTCTTTTTTGACCCGCACCTATATAACCCGCACCCAGTGACCCGAACCGAACCCAACCCGACCCACCCATTTGACAGTTCTGTTTACTGATGATACCTATCTTTAATTATAGGACTGGGTTTTTCAAACCTACCATCCAAAGAAAATGTTTGTTTCAAATATTGAGTAGGAAGGATATGACCTTCGCATGCGCCTCAATGGAGACCCCAATTTGTTTGCCCACTTCCAGTAACGTCTAAACTATTGAGGGTCTCATCTTAAGACCCATAGTGGTTGTAGAGTTCTTCCTTTGAGTTGAAATAAGATCACCAGATCCACCTTCAAGAACCCTAGCTAGGTGGTTCCATATAGCCAGAAACAAGTCTGCCTCGAGGAGGTAGTGTTGACTCAAGGCTACATTATGCCTAATATGATATTTGATGATGACTTAACCATTCCATAATATAGTACTTAATTAAGTAATTAATATATTTAAGATGTTTCAGAAAAAAGGACACACTCCACGCATTCTACATGACAAATTATACATGACAACCCGTTAAAGAAATTCAACAAAGCACTCAACAAAGATCAACTTTACTCAAGAACGTTGAAGATTTCTTTAGATCATCTGTTGTAATATATTCACTGTATGTAATGCCTTGTATAAGCTCAAAAATGCATTTATTGGGAAAATAATGACGACGATGCACTTACATATACTTCAACCTAATCTCTACTTTAGAAAAATAGGTCCGAAATCAACTACTAGCTATTAGATGCAAAGATAGTGTTTGATTATCAGTTGTCCAAAATTCTTGTCAGTTGTTTGCTATTACTTTTTGTTCAAGTCATAATTTACATCACAGCTTAATTTTTTATGAACTCGTTACCTTATGATTTAGCAAAGGATTTTATGACTATGTTCTACAACTTTCATTTCAGTCCATCAGTGTATCTATATATATAAAAGAGCATAGATCTTTTCAATAATTATGATACATCATGAACAGCATTTAATTCAAAAGTCAATTATGTTGACTCGAGGTCTAAATTGAAACATTTATTTCAATTGACTAAAACCTTGTTTTGATGATGACTAAATCATTCCACTTATTTGTGTCTAATGTTTCTACTTGAGTGATTTCATATTAGGTAAAGACACACTCCAAATGCCTAAACTTGTGCATCCTAACTTGGAGAAAAACAAGTCAAAATCAATGTAAGCGCACTTTTGTGGAAAAATGGTCTAAATCCATTTGAATCTCTATGTAAATCACTTGTAATGATTGTATGACTTGTAATTAAGTTTAGAAAAAATCAGGAGTATATAGTTTGAATATTTAAGTACTTTTATGACACTTCCAAAATTCATCAAAGAGACTTGTCAGCCGAGTTTCATCTAGGAAAAGCTCGACCGACAGTCATGATGGATCTTGAAAATTGCCAGAGTCGGCCGAGTTTCCCCGGGACAAACTCGACCGACACCCCTGCATAGACAAATCAATTTTAAGTCATCGGTCGAGTTTCATCTAGGATAAACGCGACCGATAACTCAAATTTGATTTGTCGATAGTGTTATCGGTCGAGTTTCCCAAAAGTAAACTCAACCGACGGCACAGTACGAAATATGTAGAAAAAGTATTTCTAATCGTTGGACCATAACACCCCAACGGTTGGAGTGTTATAAAACTCGAAAATATATCTCTTGCAACACCCCAAACGGCTACAATTTATTTCTAAGTGTTTCTATTGGCTAGTAGGCATCCTCAAATATAAATAGGACCCCTTGGACTTCATCTCATGGTTAGTCAAATACTATGAAGGTCTCTATATTATAGTTGAGTGCCTCCAAGAGCTTCTTTCCATTCTCTAAGCTTAATCACTTGCTACATCCATTAGAGTGAGTAGAAGATTTATAAAAAAGCTAGTCCTACATGTATATCTTGTGAGGCCCTCACTTCCTCCACATCTCAATCTCTCTTTCTACCATGAAGATGAAGGTTTTCTCTCTTGACTAAGAGAGGTGAAGAAGAAGAATGGAAGGAATTCCTTGGTGAAAGCTTCTCCTTGGTGAAAGTGAAGTCAAAGGCGGAAGATTCAAGTCAAGAGTGGGTAAACCCTCAAGGCGGAAGACTTATTGCAAGAGTGGGTAAGTCCTTGGTGAAGACGGAAAACTCGGTGTAAAAGTCGGTAAGTTCTTAATGAAGTAGAAGACTCTTGGTCATGGATAGGTAAGTCCTAAGGTAGGTTGTTGGCTCCCTTCTCCTTAAAGGGAATGTTAGGTACCCTTGACATTGAACAAGGAGGTCTTATGTTGTACCTCTTATAATGGAATATAAGGAGTGAAACACGTTGAAAAATTTTAGAGGTTGAGATCTCTAGGGAGTAGATGTACATCTCCTAATTTGAAGGTTGGAACCACTATAAATACATCTCCTAATTTGAAGGTTGGAACCACTATAAATACTTGTGTTACTTGGTGTTTGTTCAATCTCTCTCCCCCTTGCTATGTATGTCTAGTTGCACTCAAATTTTATATTAGCAACCTTATATTATGATATATCTTGAAGGTGTAATGAATTTGTTTTAAGTTTTTATAGCACCCCCCCCTAAAGCCCATCATCTTCGATCCAACAACTTCAAATTTCAGACAATTATGTGCATTTTTTCCTGTTCAGCCTTGTAATACAGGTCAACTATGTGGATCTTTGTCAATGACTCTTTCTGGTGCTGGCCATTAACTCATGGAACCTCATGTGTGCAAGCAGACTCATGTTATCGTTTTTATTTCCATTCTGTATAAGTGACCACCATGTGATTTATATCAAAATCTAATACTTACACGACCAGCCTATGTCATTTCTTCCGTTGAAGTCAAAAAAAAAAAAAAAAAAACCTAATGCCTAATAAATCTGACATGCACTTCATGAAAAGGAAAAACATGTTTTAAGTTTTTTAGCTTTGGCAAGAGACTGGTTGTTTTCTCGCCTCAGCACTTTCTGTGCCAATTAGGGTGATTCCAACAGCAGGAGACAAAACTCCCCTAATGTTTGTAAGTCACTAGCACTGTCCTATACTGATTACTTTCATCTTGATAATGCCCCTTATTTTTTCTAATGTAATCTACTGTCCTAAAACGGCATCTAACCCTGCTGTTATTTTGTTGGGCATAGCAGCATATTCCCCATGCAACGGCCAGTGACGCAGGGATCTAGAGGGGCCTACATACTATCTTCAAGGACGCCCACTTGTGCATCCAAAGGATAACTAACCAATCAAGCAATAACCAAGCAATGAAGCAGATGACAGTTCATTACCATTGCAGTTCAGCTTTGTATATTGCTGTTTTACTTGGTGCCTTACTCATTCAAGAATGATTAGGTATTGCTAGCTTTTCTGTTATTAACAACTGACCTCCAACCCTAAGGAAAGTACAGTTAAAAAGTTTATAAGGTTATTCCATAAGTTGGTGAATATTGAATTGAAACTGATTTATTAAATTTACCCTCCCCCCTCTCAACCCAACAATAAATTATGGCTACACCTTTGAATAAAAACCCTTTATCAGTTCTTCCCATGTTATAGTTCCCCGCTGAACAACAGTAAAATCAAACGATCTAGATTTATGTTGCTTCTAGCAGATGCACTCATTCGGCATCCGCCTATACTCAAATGTGTCCTAGCTATCTAAGATGACTCGCATAGTTTATATTGTATAAGTTCACTCACATTATTTGCAATATACAAATTTTTAGTAATCACTTTCGCACAGGCCATCCATGTTAGCATTCTCAACTCTGCTACAATCAAAATACTATATCTTTTGTGTCCCAAAACTCACTATCATATGCTATAGTTGGATGATGCTGTCTTTTAAGGCTTTTCTCGGTCCTATCAGAGTTTTATGAGTGCATAATGCTATAGCCAGACTCAAGTCATTTTAAGGAATGAAGTTTCAAGTTCATTGAAAAAGTGCAAGTACAAGGCAAAAAGCAGAAAGGGCCCAGATACCCCCTCCTTGGACAAAAGCTGCAAGTACCCACTCTCAGATCATGCAAGTACCCTACCAGTCTTATTTCCCTGATATGCTCTGAATGAAGGGTTATGTGTTTCAGTTTTAGTAAATGGCCCTTTACAGATCTTAGTTCCCTGATATTCTCTGAATGAAGGGTTGTGTATTTCAGTTTTAGTAAATGCCCTTTAAAGATCAAGAGATACCATTGCCATATTACTGAGATCGAAATTTAGGTAAATTTAGCTTATAAGTTCATCATTCAGATACTAAATACTATTGCCTGCCAGCCGTACCAGCATTCCAGCAGTGGCATATGCAAATAGCAAGTTATGGTATAGCACAGATCTGAGAGCAGAAACAGGATGTATCCAGATCCAAGCAGAATTAGGGGGAAAACAGAAGTATACAAAATGCAATGCGGATGGATGATCATAGTCAAGAGCACATCTGGTGTGTGTTAAGTACCTTAAAGATAAGGGACTTGCCAATCCGCCCTGCTGGATGATTGGAAGCATACTGGTCTTTGGAAAGTTTCCGGGCGTTCATGAGTGCGACGGCGACGGTGTCCGCAAAGAGCATCTGTATAGCGGTAGACGTGACGGGGGCTAGATCGAAGGGGCACAGCTCGCGCTCAAGGGGTAGGTGGACATCGAGGTGGCAGACGTCCGCCAGAGGATTAGGACGGACGGAGGTAACGGAGATGAGGCGGGCACCTTTGGCTTTAGCACAGGGAACGAGCCTAAGGAGTTCTTCTGAGGATCCAGACTTGGAGAAGAGGACAAGGACGTCGGAAGCACAGAGCGCGCCGATGTCACCGTGGAGAGCGTCAACAGGGGAAAGGAATGAAGAGCGGTGGAAGCCCAGGGAGGTGAGAGTGCAGGACACCTTGCGTGCGATGAAGGCGGACTTGCCGACGCCGGTGAAGAAGATGGCGCCGGACGTAGAAAGGAGAGCATTGGCAAACGTCATGGCCTGGTGGTGGCATAGGTTGTCAAAGAAGTAGTTGATGTAATCCCGCTGAGAATTGAAGAGGCGACGAAGATCGTCAGCGTTTATGCTGCAGCCATTCCCATCCTCAGCGTCGACCGCTGGGTGCGGCACTAGGGTCGTCTCCTCCGTCGTGCTCTTCCTGCCGTCGGCGTCGGGAGACAAGATGGGTGATGATAGGGAGCCCATTTGCGGTATGTAACCCTGCCCGGGACAAACCAAAATCCAATGTGGATGCAAACTTGCCGGTGTGCGATACAAGGAAGCAACGGATAATCAAAGTGAAGGCGCCATGTACACTGTACACGAGAATAGATCTGGTGAAAGGTATTGCGGTGGATACACAGCAACTGGTGAGCACATGAGCGTGTCGGTGGAAAAGAACGGGTCGAGAAGCCGTAGGTGAGGAGGGAAAAGCCGTTTCGGTGATGTTATTAGAGGCACTGATTGGATGTAGGTGTTTTTTCTCTTTTTCTCCTTAATCATTATAATATGAGAAATGATAGATAGAACAAGAAGATTAGACTAGAGATTAGAGCTTTTGATAATATGTGTGTATTACAACAAAATAGATGCACACATAATATATAAAAAAAATCTCATTTCTGATCTAGTTTCTGGTTTGTATAGCAAACCCCTGGTAATATAGGTGCATCCTTACCATCACACTCCACATCACACAAAAACTAGTTTCTGGTATGTATAGCAAACCCCTTGTTATATAGGTGCATCCTTACTATCACACAAAAACGTGGAACAAACATATAATCCTTCTGTTCCGATCGTATACATATGTCAGAAACCGGCCTAATCTGCACATATTCAATGCTCTTGATTGTGTTGTCCCACGCTGCTTGATCTCCTTGCTGGTCGTATGCATCGTTGCTTTGGGTTCCTCTTGTGTTGGTGTTTTGCTACTTGTGATGGGTATGCATTCCTTGTCATGTTATCAGCATTATCATTTTTATATAAATGTGTCATTTCGTTCATATAGAAGACATTAGTCACAATCGTGAAAACAGTGAGGGGTTACACACGGAAGAGAATGGTACAAGAAGTATCACTCTATCAACAAAAAGAATGGTACCATTTGAGCTCCAAAAATAGACTGGAGATGAGGTATTATGAACTTAAAGATTCATACACTTTGTCTGATATCTAAGTTTATAGCAACATTAAAATCAAGTAGAAATTATATATAAAAAAGTACTACCAAAATTTAAAAAAAAAATCGTGGTAAAATATCACATGGAGCATCACCGCTTAGGAAACACATCAATGGACATGTACACTATATCCAAAACATTATTCAGACTCCACCACATGTTGTCAAACACTTTCCATTTTGGAATGATCCATAGTACGATGGGAGTACCATAAAAAAATGGATAACAACATCCAAATCTCCCACACCGTTACACACCTTAGTAATGTCAAAATTATAACCCTATTTGAGCATCCAGGAAACAACATTTTTAAGAGAACTCTTTCCACCATCATACCTTATGACACCATAACCGACATCCTTCATCACTTGAAAATTAACACAAAGAATCATATTTTATAGATTTGGGTTCCCAAATACACACCAATGAACTATTCCATCGTCACACACATTCCAGACTTTTACTTTGACAATGAAGGAGCTACAAACCTGGAACTCACAAATATTGCTACAAACTTGGAACTCACAAATATTTTCAATCTTCTTAAACTAAAAAATGTATAGTTTAATATCCACAAAATGCTTCTAGCATCCATGATATGGATGATCTGAGCAAAAAGAAATAGTAGGAAACACAACAACCAAAAGAACAATGTTCATACTCTCATCAATAAGATCAAAGACACATATGACCTATCTTTTCAGTGCAGGATCAGAATTCAACATGGAAATGAAGCACCAGCACTCACTTTTGGAGGAGGTAGCGGTCATAGGACTTTCACCATGGAGGAGATCCTTGCTGACACTAGTGATTTCTAACTTTACTATATGACATTACCTTTTATTTCATCTATGAGGCATGTTGTTTAGGGATGCCTCCCCCACTATCAACAACAATGCTACTACTTAGGTTTTTCCTCATAGTACTAACGACACCCGTAGTGTTGTTTATACTATGATCGGTATGTATGCACTCTCTATTAGCATACGGTATGTATGTATGTATGTATGTATGTGTGTGTGTGTGTATATATATATATATATATATATATATATATATATATATATATATATATATATATATATATATATATATATGGGCGTTCATTCGTTGTCCGCGCGGGTAGCCTGGATTTTCACTACTCGGCAGCCAAAAAAGTAACTCTGCTGTCAAAAAAATAACTATGGTGAACAGAAAGTAACTACACGAATAAAAGAGTAACTCTGTACAAAATATACAGCAGATATATATAAGGATGGGTTTTTTTATTTTAGAAGGGCAAATGATATTATTTTTGGCTAAAATTTTTTGGAGAGCTAGAAAAAACAGTCATCTACAATTGTGAAAAAAATTGAAAAAAAAGTGGTCGGAAGGGTGGGCGGGTAGCTACCCACGCGGGCAATAAAGATGGGCATATATATATATATATATATATATATATATATATATATATATATATATATATATATATATATATATACACACATATATATGTATATATATACACATATATATATATGTATATATATATATATGTATGTATATATACATATATATACATATATATATATGTATATATACATATATATATATATGGGCTCATCTTTAATACCCGCACACCCTTCCTGTCACTTTTTAAAAAAAAATTACAAATATAGAGGAGCATTTTATCTAGCTCTCCAAAAAAATTCATCCAAAAATAATATCATTTTCCCCACCAAAATAAAAAAATATGTCCATATATTTACTGACTGTATATTTTCTGCGCAGTTACTTTTTTAGTCATATAGTTACTCTTTTATCAATACAGTTACTCTTTTGATTTTAGAGTTACTTTTGTGTATCATATAGTTACACTTTTAGATGTGCGGGTAGCAAAAAATCAGGCTACCCACACGGGTAACGAATAAATCCCATATATATATATATATATATATATATATATATATATATATATATGAAATTTCTACACCTATAAATAAAGGCAATTGACGTGTCTGTGTATCTACTTTTCACGTGCATGTGTGCTTACTTCTCTAGCAGTTAGGGTGCCTGCTTGGCATGCAGTTTTGATTTTTTTTCTTTTTCTAATTAGGCAGCTGGCATGTCTGTGTGCTTACTTTTTCAGTAGTTAGGGTGCTAGCTTGGCATGCAGTTCAGATTTTTTTTATATTTCTAATCTATGTAATAATTGTCACCTATTTTGTTGTTTTTAATTATTTATTAGGAAATAGTAGGCCGAGGGAGCATTGTTGACGAGCAATTGTGTATGCCATGTCTTTAATGTGATGTATCATTATATATGTTATATACATTTTTATTATTATTATTTTAAATTATAAATCAGTCCATGTATTTGTACAACTATACTTTTATCTTTTCTTTTTCAAATTCTATATTGTATAATGAGACTCATCAATACTATATAAGAAAGGTCGTGGGGGGGATGAAATTTTTTCTGTTTTTTTTTTAATTACAGACTAGTCTATGTGTGTACACTACATTTTTGTCTTTTTTTATTTTATATTGTATTAGGAGGCTCATCTACAGTATATAAGAAGTCCCACAGATGAGGTTGAATGTAATTTTTTCTATTATTCTTTGGAGTTATAAATAGGACATATATGTGTACACTACACTTTTATCTTTTCTTTTAAAAAAATTATATTATGTAAGGAAACTCATCTATACTATATAAAAAAACCTGCAAAAAGCGTTGAATGCAACTTTCTCCATTGTTGTAGTAATTACAAACAAGATATTGTACACTACACTTTTGTCTTTTCTTTCTAAAATTATATATTGTATAAGATGACACATCTATACTATACAAAAAAGCCACTAGAGAGGGCTGAATGTAATTTTTTCATTATTTTTTGGGATTACAAATTGTGCATGTGCGCCTGCTTTTCGCGTGCATGCATGCTTGTTTCTCCAGTAGCTAGGGTGTCTGTTTGGCATGCAATTTAGATTTTTTTTCTTTTTTTAATAAGGCAGTTGACATGTCTATGTGCTTACTTTTTCAACAGTTAGGGTGCCTGTTTGGCACGTAGTTCAATTTTTTTTATTTCTAATCTATGTAATAATTGTCACATATTTCGTTACTAAAAATTGTTTATTAGGAAATAGTATGCTGAGGGGCCATTAGTTGATGGACAATTGTGTATATCACATCTTAAATGTGATACATCATTATATATACTATATAATACATATTTATTATTTTTAAAATTACAAATAGGTCCATGTATTTGTACACTATACTTTTATCTTTTCTTTTTCAAATTTTATTATTGTATAATGAGACTCGTCAATACTATATAAGAAAGGTCGTGGGGGTGGAATGAAATTTTCTCCATTTTTTTTTAATTACAAACCGGTCAGTGTGTATACACTACATTTTTGTATTTTCCTTTTAAAATTTTATATTGTATATGGAGGCTCATCTACAGTATATAAGAATTCTAGCGGAGAAGGTTGAATACAATTTTCTCTATTATTCTTTAGAGTTACAAATAGGTCATGTATGTTGTAACATCCCTGACCTGGGTTATGAGTTAACCCTAGGTGTTTTACCTAAATATGTAATTAAATCCTTGTGATTAATTTAGGGCATGTAATTAAGTTTCTCAGAAACATATATTTTAGATTTTGCTCCTTTTTATATAAAATTGTAGCATTATTTTGTTATACAGGGACCTATGTGCAATTTACCCAGTTAGAAGGGTTAACTTGCAATTTGCACATGTTGAGATGTTCCTCTGATGTTGAGACATCATGAGGATCATTATGATGAAGTTTGAGGGATTTCCCAAGCTTGGGCACCAAGGTGCAGCTGTGGAAGTAATCCCTGTGCTTGAAAACCCTAAATTGGAGTAAAGTGCAATTTACCCAATTTGAGGGGTGCAACTTGTAATTTACACAATCAAAAGTATTTATTAAGACTCTTGTCATCATTTAGAGAAGAAATGATGAAGAGGTCACTTTAATTGAATAACCATATAATGAAAAACACCTTTGTGATTGAATAATCAAGGTGTATGTACAATAGCTTTTTATGTGTGTGCTTTAGTAATAGGTTGATCTTCTTTGCCCTCATTTTCTTGACCTTAGAATAAAGTTGTCCTTAAAATTAAGAAGGAAGGACGAGCAAAGAAAGATAGAGGGACTTAGTTGAAAATATTAAGAACTTATGAGTTTATGTTAAAAACCTCACCCCAAGTATATATACTCTCCACCTCTCTAAGCAAGGGAACTTTCCCTTTGTTTCCTTCACTGTTCTATTCAACCAAACCGACTAAAGAGGAGCTGTGGAGCTCAGGAGGACGACCAAGGAGGGCAAGGTAGGTTTGAATCCTCCCTTTTGCTTAAGTTCATGGTTAGAACTCGAATTCAAGGTCAAATTGATGGCTAGCTCACATAGCTCTACCTTTCTAGCCATCTCTTCTCGACTTTCCTTGGAAGGATCACCTTGGCCGACCTGTGGAAACTCAAGGACGCCATTAAAAGCTTGGATATCGAAAGCTTGGAGCTCAAGAAGCAAGCTTTAGGCGGGTTTTATAACTCTAAACCTATGCTTTGTTATATACATCTCGTTTATGCTTTTAGATGATAGTTCTTCTTCCTCTCTACCTTCCTTTGCTACCTTGCAAGCTAATCCGTGAAAAATCCTTGCTGTTCTTGAGCTAGGAGATGAAGACGTTATTTCCAAAGTTAATCCACTACTTTTTACTTTACTAAACGGTCTCCACAAATTGCTCTCTCGGTTTGCAAAACTGTGTAGTGAGCAAACGATCTCAGGACCGTGTAAGGGAAAACGGTCTTCAAGACTGTTTAGCCGCGTTGACCGAGCGTGGAACGTATAAGATTTCTGTTCATAATTATGTAGGCTAACCACCCACAAAATTTTAGATGATAACTCCAAAGGAATCGTGAGATATGGCCTTTTTAATCAACAACTTTAATTGAATTTACTCCTGATTTCCAATCTATTGAAATCGCCCTTTTTGGGCAAACGGTCTCAAGACCGTGTAAGAACGTTGACTAAGCATTGACCGTATGAAATTACTATTCATAATAATGTTGATTAACAACTCACCAAATTTGATGGACTAATTCCAAACGAGCTAAGAGTTGAAGGATGATTACTAGGGTAAACCCTAATTGAAATCAGTACTGAAATCTCAATGAATAACTTAGTGTTTTTGGGTTGATTGACCCAAACGGTCTCAAGACCGTTTGGGGATCAATCAAACGGTCTCAAGACCGTGTGGGGAATCACCCAAGACCGTGTGGAGGTCTGGGGTCAAGTAGAGTTGACCAATTGAAAGTACAAAGATACCAAATTACATTGCAATTAAGTATTGATATGATAATCAACTCAATAGATCCAACCTTGAAGAACTTACACTAGAATACAAAAGTTGGATGGGCAAACGGTCTCAAGACCATTTGGAACTCATCCAAACGGTCTCAAGACCGTGTGGTGACAACCCAAGACCGTTTGGAGGTCTAGGGTTAAGGTAATTTGATCAATTGAGGGTCAATTGAGTGACCAATTGGTTAAGCATAACCCTAATTAACTCAATCTATAAGTGGTTACCATGGCTTTGACCATTTGGAGGCTTCAACATTGATAATCATAAACGATTGAAATCATTGAACCATGTTGGAGGTCCAAACGGTTTGAGACCAAGTGGATCAAACGATCTCAAGAGCGTTTGAGGTCACACGGTCTCAAGACCGTGTGAGACCTCACGGTCTCAAGACCGTTTGAGGTCACACGGTCTCAAGACCGTGTGAGGCCTCACGGTCTCAAGACCGTTTGGACTCAAACGATCTCAAGATCGAGAGACACCAAACGGTCTCAAACCGTGTAATCCCTCTCGGTCTTGAAGTCAAACTTGTTAAACGGTCTACACCCTCACACGGTTTGGGCAAACGACCTTGAAGGTCACACGGTCTTGGAGTCAACTCATCCAAACGGTCAACTCATCCAAACGGTCTCAAACCGTTTGGAGGTTGAAGGTTGAAACCGTTTGAGGTTTTCAAAGGTTGATTTCACTTAATCAATTGAAGGTGTAAATGGTTCAATGATGCTCTAATCTAAACCCTAATGATAACCTAGGATATTAAGGGACTAAGTGACTAATGAATTAACCCATGATGGTGATCAATGGGGTGAATTACCAAAATACCTTGATGGGTTCAATTGAGTAATACCTTGTTCAAATCAAACCCTAATCACATGATAGTGATGTTTTGGCTTATGTTAGCCCATAAGGACTTAACCCAACCTGATCTAGAGTGGTGTTATCACCATCTACTAGTATGAGGAGAGAGAAAGTATCTTAAGAGAGAGAAAGTACCTTAAGAGAGAGAAAGTACCCTTTTAGGGTGGAAACTCAAGTAAAGAACCTTCAATACACATGAATGTGCATGATTAGGGTATGATCCACCTATGTGAGATCATGGAAACCCTACTTATGATATATGATGAATCTTAAGCTAATCTGAGAGCATCAATGATGATGTTCCTCATACATGATGATGTTATGAGTTCAATTCACCATATGATGTGAATAGTAAACCCTAATTCAAGGGTAATGACATATGATGTGAATAGTAAACCCTAATTCAAGGGTAATGACATGTGATGTGAATAGTAAACCCTAATTCAAAGGTGTTGACATGTTATATGAGTATTAAACTCTATTTGATAAGAATCAAAGAACTTAGCTCTTATGACAAGAGTGGAAAGTATAATCATTGTTTTGAATTACCTTTATTAGTTGAATTAACCATGCAGGTTCTGATATGGAGGTAATCATATCCAGGTATGGATGATGATACTGTATTCATTAAAGGCATATTGATAGCTTTATGAATAAGTAAAGTATCTTGACGCCTTGTAAGTGGCATTCTATGATAATAATGGGCTGTGAGAGCCATGAATACCATCAAGGTCATGCTTTAGAGATGACTGGTGATGAGTATAATGAGAAATGATATTTGATGTAAGTTAGGCTTGTTACATTTAGTATTCTCCTTTTATAGCTGTTATGCTACTATTATTGTTTGAAGAACAATGTGTGATGCTAAATGAATACTGAATGTACCTAACTAATCAAGTATAATGTAGAGCCCTGATCATAGACCCATCATTGTCAGAGATCAAATGATGGTGAAACAGGTTTTCCTAAGGGAACTCCTGGATCACATACTATTGAGTATGTGGGGTATATGGATGTGTAGAACCTTACATCCTAGTGTAGGAATGTGATGAAGATATGTAATTCGTCGATCCTTCACTACAATCCCATACCGTATCAGTAGTAGGTAAACATGAAACCTCCTGATGACGAAGAAAACATAGATATCCATATCAGTAGAGATAAACATGAAATCTCCTGATGATGAAGAGAGTACAGAACGCCACTGTAACTCTAAAATAGCGAAGGACCAGTTTACCCTGGTGAGCTATAATTGTAGAGACACAAGATGTCCTACAAGTGATCCTCTTACTGACTGAGGAAGGTGAAGGTCATGAGAATTCGGCTCTCTTAATGACCTATGTATGATACTGATGTGACTTCTTAGCAATCAGTTGGAGTATGAGTGGTATGCCTCACCTCCACAGGGCATAATATTGTTTGTAAAACATAATCAACCGCGTAGTATACCTGTTAGAGATAACTACGAGTTAGTTGATTGATGATACACTGTAATAGTGCTTATATTCTTCATGTCTCATAAATGTTGAGCTCTTGTTTATAGCTGCAACTACTATTGAATACTTTGAAAGCTTTACTGCTTAAGATATTCTTTGATGTTATAATAAAGCTTCTGGCGGAGAGTTATAACTCTCGCTGGGACAATTATGTAAAATTATCTCACCCCTAGACTTCAACTTTTTAGGTGGACGTCGGAGACGGAGGAACCGGTCTACAGGTGACCAGTCCCAGCAGCAACAGCAGCAGCACCAGGAGCAGCAGTAAATCTCAGGTGGAGATTTATCCTGCCATGTGGTGTAGTTAGAGTCAGTCCTATGTGTCCTCTATACTCTCAGGTCTTTGAGTCTTTTGTTATGAGTTCTTGAGATTTTGTATCTTGATGTATATAATTACTCAAGAAGTAATTATCATGAGATGTAAACAGTTTATCTCTTGTTATGAAAGAAGCTTTTAAGGATTCAATCTCTTGTCTCGAAAAGTTTTAATTTCCCGTGATTTTTGTCTTCCGCTGTTTATCGAATCGCTTCCGCTAAGTTTAAATCGTGATTATATCGTGGTTTGGAGATCAGAGCCCACAATTAGTGGTATCAGAGCCCTAGGTCAGTTGAGTCTATAGAGGCATAGGGCTTAGGATGTCGAGTCTATCTTTAGTACTCCTTCCTTATCTAATAGAATCTTCTACTCCTCAGGAGAAGAAGATACATAAGGATGGCTGAGCCTCACGATGAGTACGAGGCAGAGAGTAGTGCTAGTGCACCTCAAGGCGGTGCAAGGGTTCCAAGAATAGAACAGCCTGCACCAGAGTCACCAAGAGAGCCACCCCAGTTTGACCCAGCCGACATGGGTAACCCAGCTGTACAGACAATGTTCGGGCAGTTCATGACTGCCATGACACACATAACCGACAGGATGCCCATGCCTACACCTAGGGCACCTGTCCAACCTGAAGGACAAAGTATCGGTAAGACGTTCGAACGACTTTGTCGTGTCGGAGCTAGCGAGTACTTTGGGACTGCCGACCCCGCAGATGTTGATTTATGGCTGACAGAATTGGAGAAGGCTTTCAGGATTCTTATTATCCCGGAAGTTGAGAAGGTTAGACATGCTGTCTATCTTCTCAAAGGCAGTGTTGGTCACTGGTGGAACATGGAAGAGCAGAAGAGACCTGGAATAGAGTTCTCATGGGAAGAGTTTCGTCGGGAATTTATCAATAGATATTTTCCAAAGACCTTCCTAGATGAGAAGATCTCTCAGTTTGAGAGACTAAGGTAGGGTATGATGAACATTAGCGAGTATGAAGCTAAGTTCATGGAGTTGCTGCGGTTCTGTCCGCACATGGCTACCACAGAGGAGGAAAGAATCAGAAGATTCGAGAAGGGTTTGAATGCTGATATATCAACCCCTGTGTCTGCCTTAGAAAACTGAGAGAGATTCTCTACCTTCATTGAGTCAGTCCGAAGGATAGAGAGATCTGTGGTTGATAAGAGACAAACTCATAAAAGATATCCACAGTTCCAGGGTTCTTCATCTAGGGATTCCAAGAAACCTAGATTCTCTGCACCTAACCCTCCACCACCTAGATCGAGTTTTCAAACTCAATGGTCACCAAGAAGAGGTAGAGGACGGAGTCAACCGCCTCAAAGGACGCACAGTTCTGCATCAATGTCAGTAACTGGACCACCCAGACCACAACAACAGGAGAGGAGTTGCTACAACTGTGGTAAGGTGGAACACTTGATGAAGGATTGCCGTTCTAGGCCTATCAGTGTGACACAACCTCCGAGACAGAATCAACAAGGATCTCAGAATAGACAACATCAAGGAGCAGCTCGAGGACATGGACAAGCGTCTCAAGCTGGATCATCAGCACCACCTCAACACCAGGCAACAACAAGGTTCTATGCTATGAACCCACCTGAAGCAGTGGTCAATCCACGGGTAGTGGCAGGTCAGATGAAACTTTTATATTCTGATATGTCTACCTCCTATGTAGTATCTGTTCTGATTGATCCGGGTGCTACGCACTCTTTCATCACTCGAAGAGTGATTCGTAACTGCAATGTGACTGTTAGTCATAGGGCAGATAGTTTGTTGTTGGAGACTCCGTTGAGTGGGTCTGTCGTTTTGCAAGAGGTATGCTCTCCCTGCATCCTTTTCTTTTCCGACCATCGCATTCAAGTGGATCTTATACCACTTAGTATGCAAGGATTTGATATAATCCTCGGGATGGATACCTTAGAGAGGTATAGAGTTGTCTTGGATTGTGAATCCAAGTTGGCTGTGTTTGCTGATGAAAGCAACACATGGATCTTTCAAGGAGAAAGAAAGATTCTGCCCACCTGTCTTATGACAGCTATGGTTGTTGATAAGTTGTTGAGGCAAGGATGTTATGCATTCTTAGCCCATGTGGTAGATGTTACCAAGGAAAGGTCTAATCCTGCTGAAGTTCCCATAGTCAGGGAATTCGAGGATGTGTTTCCTCAAGAACTTCCTGGTATACCACCACCTCGGGAGATTGACTTTGAAATCAATCTGATTCCAGATACGAAACCCATAGCCCAGACTCCGTATAGGATGGCGCCTGCCAAGATGGCAGAACTCAAGAAACAGCTTCAAGAGTTACTTGAGAAGGGCTTTATCCGACCAAGCACTTCACCTTGGGGTGCTCCGGTCTTGTTTGTTAAAAAGAAAGATGGGTCAATGCGGTTGTGCATCGACTACAGACAACTCAATAAAGTAACAATAAAGAATAAGTACCCTCTGCCGAGGATTGATGATCTCTTTGACCAGTTGCGTGGTGCAACCGTCTTTTCCAAGATAGACTTGAGGTCTGGATATCATCAACTTCGTATTAAGGATAGTGACATATCCAAGTCTGCCTTTAGGACAAGGTATGGTCACTATGAGTTCACGGTTATGTCGTTTGGACTAACCAATGCACCAGCTGCATTTATGGAACTCATGAATAGAGTTTTTCGACCTTTCCTTGATCAGTGTGTTGTCGTCTTCATAGATGACATTCTGATCTATAGTAAGGATGCTCAGCAGCATGAGCGGCATCTTCCCCAAGCTTTGACCTTGCTAAGAGAACACAAGCTGTATGCTAAGTTTAGCAAGTGTGAGTTCTGGCTGTCGGAGGTATCTTTCCTTGGACATGTGATATCTGCCTCGGGAATTTGTGTTGACCCTACAAAGGTAGAATTTGTTCTACAATGGGAACAACCGAAGACACCGAAGGAGATTCGAAGTTTCTTGGGGTTAGCTGGCTATTATCGAAGGTTCATTAAGAACTTTAGTTCTATAGCCTTACCTTTGACCAAGTTGACCCGGAAAGATGTTCCTTTTTCTTGGAGTGATAAGTGTCAACAATCTTTCCAGTTGTTGAAGGAGAGGTTAACAAGTGCACCTGTGCTTGTGCTACCTGAACAAGGAAAAGGATATGTAGTCTTCTGTGATGCTTCCAAGAATGGACTAGGATGTGTGTTGATGCAGGATAAACAAGTGATTTCTTTTGCTTCCCGACAGCTTAAGAAACACGAGGAGAATTATCCGACACACGATCTGGAGTTAGCTGCTGTGGTTCATGCCTTGAAGATCTGGAGACATTATCTCTACGGAGAAACATTCCAGATTTTCACAGACCACAAGAACCTTAAGTATATCTTCTCTCAGCACGAGCTTAACATGAGGCAACATCGTTGGATGGAGTTAATCAAGGACTACGATTGTACAATTGATTACCATCCGGGCAAGGCCAATGTTGTTGCAGATGCCTTGAGTAGGAAATCAGCAACATCAACCATGAATAGAGCACAACTAAACTCCTTAGTATGCTCTAGGAGAGATATGCTTATCTCTTTAAGGCAAGACAATGTACAGTTGAAGGTGTCATTGTTAGCCGGGTTGTTAGCTGAGATGCATATTAAACCTACCCTAAGAGAGCAGATTAAAGAAGCACAGCTGGGTGATGTTGCAGTTCAGCAGATTAGATCTGAGTATGGAAATGAGAAGCGAAATGGTTTCCATGACTCAGATGACCAAGTAGCCTGTTATAATGGAAGGATGATAGTGCCGGATGTGGATAACTTGAGGAAGTTAGTCCTGGAAGAAGCTCATTCTTCCATGTATGCTATGCATCCAGGGAGCACCAAGATGTATCGGAATTTGAAAGATCTGTATTGGTGGCCTGGAATGAAGAAGGATGTTGTAGAGTTTGTTCTGAGGTGTCCTGTGTGTCAGCAAGTTAAAGCTGAACACCAGAAGCCTGCAGGAACAATGCAACCTTTACCCATACCACAGTGGAAGTGGGACCATGTGACCATGGACTTTGTTGTTGGCCTACCCAGGACAAGCAAAGGACATGATTCCATTTGGGTAGTTGTTGATAAGTTGACTAAGATAGCACATTTCTTACTTGTCAAAACAACCTATTCTGCTGAAAGGTTATCAGAATTATATGTTCAAGAGATAGTGTGTTTGCACAGAGTTCCTGCCACAATAGTTTCTGACCGAGGTCCTCAGTTTACAAGTCATTTTTGGGAACAGTTACACAGAGCCTTAGGCACCAAGCTAAGGTTTAGTACGACCTTTCATCCACAGACTGATGGACAGTCAGAAAGGACCATACAAACTTTAGAAGACCTTTTGAGAGCATGTGTTCTCCAGTTTACCGAGAGTTAGCATCTACACCTAAGCTTGATAGAGTTTGCCTATAACAATAGCTATCAGCATAGTATTGATATGGCACCTTATGAAGCCTTGTATGGTAGACGTTGTAGATACCTTTGTGTTGGTTTGAGACTGGTGAGCGTCAGTTGTTAGGTCCTGATCTTGTGCAGCAGACCACAGAGAAGATTAAAGTAATACAACAAAAGATTAAGACCGCACAGGATAGACAGAAATCTTATGCTGACAAGCGTCGTAGACCCTTAGAGTTCCAGGTTGGAGACAGAGTGTATCTCAAAGTCTCGCCTTGGAAAGGAGTCCTTCGTTTTGGGAGGAAAGGGAAGTTAGCTCCTAGATATATGGGACCTTATCCAATCATTGAACGGATTGGAAAGGTAGCATATAGACTAGAGCTGCCACCAGAGTTACAGAGGTTACACCCTGTGTTTCACATTTCTATGCTGAAGAAATGTCACCCAGACACCGAGTCAGTTCTACAACCTATGGATGTAGAATTGAATGATGATATATCTTATGAGGAAGGACCCGTGTCAATCCTTGATAACAGAATTAAAAAGTTAAAGAAGAAAGATATAAGTCTTGTGAAAGTCCTCTGGAATCACCGTGGTGTTGAAGAATCCACTTTGGAACTATAGGATGAGATGAGAAGGAAGTATCCTGCCCTTTTCTCTTAGTATGTTTTATAAATTTCGGGGACGAAATCCTTGTAAGGGGTGGATAATTTGTAACATCCCTGACCTGGGTTATGAGTTAACCCTAGGTGTTTTGCCTAAATATGTAATTAAATCCTTGTGATTAATTTAGGGCATGTAATTAAGTTTCTCAGAAACATATATTTCAGATTTTGCTCCTTTTTATATAAAATTGTAGCATTGTTTTGTTATACAGGGACCTATGTGCAATTTACCCAGTTAGAAGGGTTAACTTGCAATTTGAACATGTTGAGATGTTCCTCTGATGTTGAGACATCATGAGGATCATTATGATGAAGTTTGAGGGATTTCCCAAGCTTGGGCACCAAGGTGCAGCTGTGGAAGCAATCCCTGTGCTTGAAAACCCTAAATTGGAGTAAAGTGCAATTTACCCAATTTGAGGGGTGCAACTTGTAATTTACACCATCAAAAGTATTTATTAAGACTCTTGTCATCATTTAGAGAAGAAATGATGAAGAGGTCACTTTAATTGAATAACCATATAATGAAAAACACCTTTGTGATTGAATAATCAAGGTGTATGTACAATAGCTTTTTTATGTGTGTGCTTTAGTAATAGGTTGATCTTCTTTGCCCTCATTTTCTTGACCTTAGAAGAAAGTTGCCCTTAAAATTAAGAAGGAAGGACGAGCAAAGAAAGATAGAGGGACTTAGTTGAAAATATGAAGAACTTATGAGTTTATGTTAAAAACCTCACCCCAAGTATATATACTCTCCACCTCTCTAAGCAAGGGAACTTTCCCTTCATTTCCTTCACTGTTCTATTCAACCAAACCGACTAAAGAGGAGCTGTGGAGCTCAGGAGTATGACCAAGGAGGGCAAGGTAGGTTTGAATCCTCCCTTTTGCTTAAGTTCATGGTTAGAACTCGAATTCAAGGTCAAATTGATGGCTAGCTCACATAGCTCTACCTTTCTAGCCATCTCTTCTCGACTTTCCTTGGAAGGATCACCTTGGCCGACCTGTGGAAACTCAAGGACGCCATTAAAATCTTGGAGCTCGAAAGCTTGGAGCTCAAGAAGCAAGCTTTAGGCGGGTTTTATAACTCTAAACCTATGCTTTGTTATATACATCTCGTTTATGCTTTTAGATGATAGTTCTTCTTCCTCTCTACCTTCCTTTGCTACCTTGCAAGCTAATCCGTGAAAAATCCTTGCTATTCTTGAGCTAGGAGATGAAGACGTTATTTACAAAGTTAATCCACTACTTTTTACTTTACTAAACGGTCTCCACAAATTGCTCTCTCGGTTTGCAAAACCGTGTAGTGAGCAAACGGTCTCAGGACCGTGTAAGGGCAAACGGTCTTCAAGACCATTTAGCCGCGTTGACCGAGCGTGGACCGTATAAGATTTCTGTTCATAATTATGTAGGCTAACCACCCACAAAATTTGAGATGATAACTCCAAAGGAATCGTGAGATATGGCCTTTTTAATCAACAACTTTAATTGAATTTACTCCTGATTTCCAATCTGTTGAAATCGCCCTTTTTGGGCAAACGGTCTCAAGACCGTGTAAGAACGTTGACTAAGCGTTGACCGTATGAAATTACTGTTCATAATAATTTTGATTAACAACTCACCAAATTTTATGGACTAATTCCAAACGAGCTAAGAGTTGAAGGATGATTACTAGGGTAAACCCTAATTGAAATCAGTACTGAAATCTCAATGAATAACTTAGTGTTTTTGGGTTGATTGACCCAAACGGTCTCAAGACCATTTGGGGATCAATCAAACGGTCTCAAGACCGTGTGGGGAATCACCCAAGACCGTGTGGAGGTCTGGGGTCAAGTAGAGTTGACCAATTGAAAGTACAAAGATACCAAATTACATTGCAATTAAGTATTGATATGATAATCAACTCAATAGATCCAACCTTGAAGAACTTACACTAGAATACAAAAGTTGGATGGGAAAACGGTCTCAAGACCGTTTGGAACTCATCCAAACAGTCTCAAGACCGTGTGGTGACAACCCAAGACCGTTTGGAGGTCTAGGGTTAAGGTAATTTGATCAATTGAGGGTCAATTGAGTGACCAATTGGTTAAGCATAACCCTAATTAACTCAATCTATAAGTGGTTACCATGGCTTTGACCATTTGGAGGCTTCAACATTGATAATCATAAACGATTGAAATCATTGAACCATGTTGGAGGTCCAAACGGTTTGAGACCAAGTGGACCAAACGGTCTCAAGAGCGTTTGAGGTCACACGGTCTCAAGACCGTGTGAGACCTCACGGTCTCAAGACCGTTTGAGGTCACACGGTCTCAAGACCGTGTGAGGCCTCATGGTCTCAAGACCATTTGGACTCAAACGATCTCAAGATCGAGAGAGACAAAACGGTCTCAAACCGTGTAAGCCCTCTCGGTCTTGAAGTCAAACTTGTTAAACGGTCTACACCCTCACACGGTTTGGGCAAACGACCTTGAAGGTCACACGGTCTTGGAGTCAACTCATCCAAACGGTCAACTCATCCAAACGGTCTCAAACCGTTTGGAGGTTGAAGGTTGAAACCGTTTGAGGTTTTTAAAGGTTGATTTCACTTAATCAATTAAAGGTGTAAATGGTTCAATGATGCTCTAATCTAAACCCTAATGATAACCTAGGATATTAAGGGACTAAGTGACTAATGAATTAACCCATGATGGTGATCAATGGGGTGAATTACCAAAATACCTTGATGGGTTCAATTGAGTAATACCTTGTTCAAATCAAACCCTAATCACATGATAGTGATGTTTTGGCTTATGTTAGCCCATAAGGACTTAACCCAAACTGATCTAGAGTGGTGTTATCACCATCTACTAGTATGAGGAGAGAGAAAGTATCTTAAGAGAGAGAAAGTACCTTAAGAGAGAGAAAGTACCCTTTTAGGGTGGAAACTCAAGTAAAGAACCTTCAATACACATGAATGTGCATGATTAGGGTATGATCCACCTATGTGAGATCATGGAAACCCTACTTATGATATATGATGAATCTTAAGCTAATCTGAGAGCATCAATGATGATGTTCCTCATACATGATGATGTTATGAGTTCAATTCACCATATGATGTGAATAGTAAACCCTAATTCAAGGGTAATGACATATGATGTGAATAGTAAACCCTAATTCAAGGGTAATGACATGTGATGTGAATAGTAAATCCTAATTCAAAGGTGTTGACATGTTATATGAGTATTAAACTCTATTTGATAAGAATCAAAGAACTTAGCTCTTATGACAAGAGTGGAAAGTATAATCATTGTTTTGAATTACCTTTATTAGTTGAATTAACCATGCAGGTTCTTATATGGAGGTAATCATATCCAGGTATGGATGATGATACTGTATTCATTAAAGGCATATTGATAGCTTTATGAATAAGTAAAGTATCTTGATGCCTTGTCAGTGGCATTCTATGATAATAATGGGCTGTGAGAGCCATGAATACCATCAAGGTCATGCTTTAGAGATGACTGGTGATGAGTATAATGAGAAATGATATTTGATGTAAGTTAGGCTTGTTACATTTAGTATTCTCCTTTTATAGCTGTTATGCTATTGTTATTGTTTGAAGAACAATGTGTGATGCTAAATGAATACTGAATGTACCTAACTAATCAAGTATAATGTAGAGCCATGATCATAGACCCATCATTGTCAGAGATCAAATGATGGTGAAACAGGTTTTCCTAAGGGAACTCCTGGATCACATACTATTGAGTATGTGGGGTATATGGATGTGTAGAACCTTACATCCTAGTGTAGGAATGTGATGAAGATATGTAATTCGTCAATCCTTCACTACAATCCCATACCGTATCAGTAGTAGGTAAACATGAAACCTCCTGATGACGAAGAAAACATAGATATCTGTATCAGTAGAGATAAACATGAAATCTCCTGATGACGAAGAGAGTACAGAACGCCACTGTAACTCTAAAATAGCGAAGGACCAGTTTACCCTGGTGAGCTATAATTGTAGACACAAGATGTCCTACAAGTGATCCTTTTACTGACTGAGGAAGGTGAAGGTCATGAGAATCCGGCTCTCTTAATGACCTATGTATGATACTGATGTGACTTCTTAGCAATCAGTTGGAGTATGAGTGGTATGCCTCACCTCCACAGGGCATAATATTGTTTGTAAAACATAATCAACCGCGTAGTATACCTGTTAGAGATAACTACGAGTTAGTTGATTGATGATATACTGTAATAGTGCTTATATTCTTCATGTCTCATAAATGTTGAGATCTTGTTTATAGCTGCAACTGCTATTGAATACTTTGAAAGCTTTACTGCTTAAGATATTCTTTGATGTTATAATAAAGCTTCTGGCGGAGAGTTATAACTCTCGCTGGGACAATTATGTAAAATTGTCTCACCCCGTAGACTTCAACTTTTTAGGTGGACGTCGGAGACGGAGGAACCGGTCTACAGGTGACCAGTCCCAGCAGCAACAGCAGCAACACCAAAAGCATCAGTACATCTCAGGTGGAGATTTAGCCTGCCATGTGGTGTAGTTAGAGTCAGTCCTATGTGTCCTTTGTACTCTCAGGTCTTAGAGTCTTTTGTTATGAGTTCTTGAGATTTTGTATCTTGATGTATATAATCACTCAAGAAGTAATTATCATGAGATGTAAACAGTTTATCTCTTGTTATGAAAGAAGCTTTTAAGGATTCAAGCTCTTGTCTCGAAAAGTTTTAATTTCCCGTGATTTTTGTCTTCCGTTGTTTATCGAATCGCTTCCGCTAAGTTTAAATCGTGATTATATCGTGGTTTGGAGATCAGAGCCCACATATGTGACACTATATTTTTGTCTTTTCTTTTAAGAATTTTATATTTTATAAGGAGACTCATCTATAATATATAAAAAAACCTACAGAGGGCATTGAATGCAACTTTCTCCATTTTTTAGTAATTACAAATAAGTCAGTGAGTGTGTACACTATAATTTTGTCTTTTCTTTTTAAAATTATATATTGTATAAGACGACACAACTATAATATACAAGAAACCTAACAGAGGGGTTGAATGTAAATTTTTTCATTATTTTTTAGAAATACTAACCGGTCCATGTGTGTGTACACTACACTTTTGTTTTTTCTTTTCAAAATTTTATATTGTGTAAGGAGACTCATCTACACTATTGTAGTATTTGACAACACGATTGGTGAGCCAACGCTCTACTGCGGTGAGATGGATCACCGCAAGATTTTTGTCAAGTGAGAAAAAGCTATTGTTGAACGCTACTCAATACTAAAAACAATACAAATTCAAAGTGGTGAGCGGTCTTGCGTTTGGTAATAGCGATTGCAACCTGCCCTACTTTATCCCGTCGCTTCCCGGGTAATCGCATCGTTTCACCAAACAGAGCATATATGATAAAGTCCCTAGAGGGAGCTGAATGCAATCTTCTTCATTATTTTTTGGAATTACAAATTGATCCCACTTTTAGTGGGTAGTATGTATCTAATTTTGAATATTAACTACATATTAGTCATCAACATACACAAAAATGATAATTCAAACTCACGCGAAAATATTATCTAACAAATATATTATAGCAAATAAGAATAGATGTGTTGGGTTTTATGGCCTCAGAGTAGGCAGCAGAAATAAAAAATTTATTGGCCATTAACCCATAACAGGACATCGCATCAATGACTATGTAATGGGAAGGATGGTTTTAGCGAGATATACCTGGTCCTGGGGCTTGTCCAGCAACAATACCGTACAGCCATGTGCGGTCTTTAACGTTATGTCTTGGACGGTGTCTGTGCAGCTCCTGGTCTTCGCCATGGACTATGGCCTCCACCACAGACTGCGGCTGATGTGTCCTCCTGAGCGGAAGACATCTCCCACCTCTACAGATAGTCCACACGGACCACCTGGAACTCTTTTCATTCTAGAAGAACTGGCAGGAAGGAGACGACCCTCATGTTGGTGTACTAGCACCAACCTGCTCTCCCGAACTTAGACTGCTTTTCTGTAGTTGTCTTTCCCTCGTTGTGCCTCCCTAGTCGGGTAGCACTTGCTCGGGCTCTCTTGGTTACCAGAATCGGAGAGGACAACAACTTTGCAGAGCTACTGATGTTCTAAGTTGTATGTTCTGAGAAGCCCCCAGTACCCCTCTATTTATAATATAAGGCAGGGTCATTGTTCCCAGTCTATTCGTGAGTAAAAGGATCCAGAAATTCCATGAATAACTTGCATTGCGGTAGGCGAACCAATCGTTTCACAACTGAAATGGTCGTTTGACAAGGTAAGTTGATTGGTTCACTAGTGAACCGGTCAGTTGGGAGTGTGAACTGGTCAGTTCACTAAGTAAATCGGTCGTTTCACTTCTAGACTTGCCCACAATTGACTTTCCTTAATTATTTTCAATTAATGCAAAGATTAATCCTTATTCCAATCGAATTGAACAAGTGAAACGTGAAAGTTTTCTTCCAACCAGACAAATCCCAATTTCCTCGATTGGCAGGACTGTGGGCCACCCGATTCACCAAGTGAACCGGTCGGTTGGCTCACACTAGCCGATCAGCTCACCTGGGTGAACCGATCGGTTGGCACACACCAACCGATCAACTTACCTGGGTGAACCGGTCGGTTGGTAGTCTTGATATTGCCAATGCAGTCTCCAATTGACCTAACACTCTAACCAGCTAGTTCAAAACTTGAACGTGATAGTTCTGAGTCCAGTCAATCAATTGTATGTTTAACTGAGTACCTAAGCACCTTTAGTCTCAATCTAAACATCATTCATAAAAAATCTCCTCTTATAAGGGTATTTTATGTGTGTGACCCTATAGGTTCCAATTTACATTGGAAGTGAATGTTCATAATAATTTATGACATCACAAGCAATGAGCAGAATCTAGTAACTCATCATTACCACCCAAGTAACTCAGAAAGTTGGAGAACAACTTCAACCTCCAATATGTGATTAGTGTTATAGTGATCGTATAGTTCCTTTATCTCTGACATCCAGATTGAACTCGAGGCATGGAACGTCATCCTCTTCAACATTCAATCCATGCTCCTTGACCTAGAGCAAACTGTCTGAGATGCATGTGAGTTCACATATCATATATTAAATCACATGAGTATGGCCATACAATTCTTAGTCTCACTTATCAAGGGGCCCTGGATATCATACTCCTTGTAGGAGGGACAAAACTCATATCTATCACTCATAGTCAAGTTCACATGTGTCAAAGTCACCCAATCATCACATTTATAACAACCCATATATTCAGGATTACATTTGATGATGTCAAAGTGTACCCAATGACACGTGACGAGTGTAGTGATTTTAGGTCTAAGAACCACAATCACCACCATCACTGTGAGAGATGATTGTGACTGCCATTCCATGGTATCCATGTATCATTCTCATATTTGTGTGCTTGACTTGATATCACATATCATGACTAATGAGACTATGTCATCAGTCAATACACACTCTAGTCTTATGTATTACTGTTGTCTATTTTTCTTCCACAGTAATATGTAACTACCCTTAACATACATATGGTCTCATTGTTCAGGTCCTCAACTTGAAGACATATGTCATCGAGTCATATCATTCTTTAGACATCTATCATGTATGTGTCATCATCTCATGACCGAGACAAACATAATAGACGAAATTACATTTATCATTATTAAATCAAGTATCACATGCCTCATTGCAATCATCATATGATTAGCTCTCTGGACATACCATACGATGTCCATTAACTCATTATGTCATAATTATTATATGGTCACATATTATATTGATTCAACGATATAACACATGTGTAGCACGTGTCTTCTGTCATTACTTTTTTTGTAGTTACGAATCGGTCCCTATGGGTGTACACTACACTTTTATCTTTTCTTTTTAAAATTTTATATTATGTAAAGAGACTCACTCTACACTATATGAGAAATCCCTATAGGGGGTTGAATGCAATTTTCTTTATTATTTTTCAGAATTACAAACTGATCCCTCTTTTAGAGGGTAGTATGTATCTTATTTTGAATACTAACTACATATTAGTCATCAACATATACAAAAAATGATAATTCAAACTCTCACGAAAAGCTTATCCAACAAATTTGCTGTAGTAAATCTATACTATATATAACAGCCCGTTTTGGATTAGTAATGCAATTTTAACCAACATTTTTTCATATTATACAGCCCCCTTCGCTCTGTATTAAGAAAGCAGCTAACTATCAGAGGGGTTTCTTGCAATTTTACACATAAAAAGAGTTCTTCTGCAGCACCGCCTCTACGGCTGCATACGGGCGGTTCGATGCAATTTTCCACGAAATTTCCGTCCTCGTCTATAGGGGTGAGCATTCGGTTAATTCGGTCGGTTTCGGTTAATTCGGTTCGGTTAAACGGTTAATTTGTGATTTGAGGTTTTAACCATTAACCTAACCAAATTATGTCGGTTAATTCGGTTATTATCCAATCGGTTAATGGTTAATTCGGTCGGTTAATTTGGTTAACCAAATAACACTCATGTAATAAGATTTGGTTACATATTACTCTAAAAAGTGGCTGAATTTAACAAATCATATAAGAACATAATCACACATATAGTTAAATATAATCACCAACATTTTAGAAATCCACAAGCTCTAAGGATCACAATTACAATTTCATTCAAACTGAAAATTTGTAACAAGAGTTAACGTTGTTATATATTCCTAATCATAATATAAAAGATAGAATATCATCGTACAAAATTGAGTTGGTATATTACACAACATATACATTATCGTAACATTACTACCTCGATAAAAAGTACAAAGAGATTATCAAGAAAAAAGCTACAATTGTTGTACATGAGTTGTGTTAACATAATATGGTTGATGTTTGAAATATACATGAGCTGCTTGGTTTTGAATCATAAATTACAGCCATATAACTATTGCAGCTTGCAACTCATATATATAGTTCTTAGACAAAATGTCAATGATGTACACAATATCTATACTTGTAGGCCTTCCTTCTTGAATTACAGCCAGTCATGTTGATATATAGCTGCTGGAAATTCATTTCTTTGACAAGATCTAAGCTTGTAGGTCTTCCTTCTTAAATTACAGCCAACCACGTTGATGTATAGCTGCTGTAAATTCCTTTCTTTGACATAATATCAAGGAATAACTAATATTTTGGTCTTTCTCCTTGAGTTACAGTCAACCATATTGATATATAGCTGCTATAAATTCATTTATTTGACATAATATCAATGACATATACAAGAGCTTAGCCTTGCTACTCAGTTGAAATACCCACAGATGACTTGGATGGTGCTGACTTTGATATATCTGAAATAAGTAAATAGTTTCAAATGAAATAAAGTGATAACATTGTATATTGTAATGTATGAAAGCATTATAAAGAGGCATCAATTACCTATTTCCAGATTTTCTAATTTCTCTAGCTCCTCTTCAACACCACTTCCAATTGAAGCTCCTCTCATCCAATCTTGAGTGCAAATAAGTGCTTGAACAATTTTAGGAGTTAAAGAACTCCTAAATGCATCAAGAACCCGACCTCCAGTACTAAATGTAGATTCTGAAGCTACAGTTGAAATAGGAACAGCCAATATATCACGAGCCATGTGTGAGACAATAGGGAATCTTGCATTGTTTCCTTTCCACCATTTCAAAATATCAAATGGTGACTTGTCCAGCTCATTCTCTTCTTGTAAATACTTGTCCAACTCAGATTTAGTTTCACTACCACTTCCAACTTTGTACTTTTTGTACTCCATTCTCCACTTGTTCTCATGCTTTTGAAAAATACTAGAATCAACATTTGAATCTTGATGTTTTCCAGTAGGCTGTCCATAGAGAGACCCATAAATATTTTTATATTCATTGAACATGGCATATATTATATCTCTAACCTTACTTATCAAGACTAGACCCTGCTTTTCACCATGGATTTGCTTCAAAACAAAGTCCAAATACTCCATTTTATGGCGAGGATCAACTATAACAACAAGATATATCAACATATTCATTTTATCAAATGTGCCCCAATATTTGTCATATTTCACCTTCATATTTTCAGCCATTGTGCTAACCTCAAAGTCCTCACTAGATTTCCATTCTTGTAAAATGGATTCCATTTCAGTTATCTCATCAAAGAATGAATTGCTTGTTACATAAGAGGTTCCAGAAACTCGTACAGTAAAATCATAAAAATGTGACAACATGCTACTCACTCGTCTAGCATTCTCCCAATCAACTTCTGTAGGAACTCCATCAACTCCATCTTGACTCTCAAGATCATTTCGGAAGTGGGGATCTTGAGAATCAAACCTATCAAATGCTTTTTCAAATTTTTGAGCAACATCTAACATAAGAAAGGTGGAGTTCCACCTTGTGGAAACATCTAGGCATAACAAGCTTTTACTTTGAATTTTTTCAACTTCAACACGTTCTTTGAACTTTTGCAACCTAGAAGGAGATTGTCTAACATATTTTACAGCAGCCCGCACACGGTCAACAGAACCACTAATTTCTTTCAAACCATCCGAAACAATCAAATTGATAATATGAGCAATGCAACGCATATGCAACAATTTTCCTTGTAAAACACAACCCCCCCCAGTTAATCAATCTTCTTTTCAAATAATTAATGGCAACATCATTGGAACTTGCATTGTCCACTGTCACAGAAAAAACTCTATCAATGCCCCACTCAAGTAAGCATTTCTCAATCATTTTTCCTATTGCTTCACCTTTATGACTAGAAATTGGACAAAAATTTAGTACTCTCTTTTGCAAGTTCCAATTTGAATCTATCCAATGAGCAGTGAGTACCATATAGTTAACTTTTTGTAAAGAGGTCCATGTGTCAGTGGTTAAACAAACCCTTTGGCAAGTGCTTGATATGAATGATTTGAGTTTAGCTTTTTCATCAAGATATAGATCAAAAGAGTCTCTAGCAACTGTCCATCTAGATGGACTATGAAACTTAGGACAAAGGGAGAAAATAAATTCCTTTAACCCCTCACTCTCAATGAACTTAAATGGAAGCTCATCTTTGATTACCATGCGACACAAAGCCTTCCTAGCAACTTCTTGATCAAATTTCCAATTGCAAATCATTCCCATCCCATCTTGACCTTTAATAGATTGAAAAGATAGTTCTTGTTGTATGCTTGTGTCACTAGGTGGGACCATTTTACAATGATATTTGTGGTAATTAAGTGAAGATGTGCCATTATGCTTACTATGGGAACTAAACTCTTTAGCACAATAATTGCATTTGCTCTTTTTTTCACCTTCATCATTTACAAATTTTGTGAAGTGCTCCCATATTAGTGATCTTAGATTCATTTTCTTTCTTTTGCTACTAGAGGCTCCAGGGTCTATAGGAACTACTTCTGGATTTTCAACTCTTTGTGAATTTTGTGTTTGTTCAACCCTAGGTTGTTCAATTTCTATACTTGCAGTAAGATCAACCTCTGTAGTTGTCATCTACAAAGTGATGTGCATGGTATTAAATGTTTGCATATAAGAAAAATAGGAAACTAGTTCCTCTATCATATAGAAATGTGCAATTTATACCTTACAAGGTGATGTAGATGATGCTGATGAAGCCGTGGTGAAAGAAATTAAATCAACACTAGAAGACTAGAAGTGGGACTCCCTTTGGAAATGAAAGAAAGAATCTAATTAGACGAGGGAAATGGAAAATATAGATTTCCTGTTGTGATGCATTCACGTACATGCTTTAATCTACTAGATCATAGAAATTCAATGAAACCATGAATAAGTAGAACCACATTATTTACAGAATTTGTATATTTCACATTACATCATTAGCAAGACAAGATTACAACAAATATCAAGACAAGAATATATACATTTCAGTGCAAAAATAAATAAAAAAGTAAGAATGGGTTACCTAGAGCTAGAGCTGAGAAATCACAGAAGGTACAAAATAAAATAGCAGAATAAATCCCAGAATAATGCAAAGTGTTGTCCGCTTGCTGTAATCAGCCGCAAATCCCAGAATAAATCAACAGCTAACCAACCGTCCAACAAGTCGTCTATTTGCATTCATTTTATTGAATTACAATGCGGTCTCTTACTCTACGATCCGAAAGCCGTTCGAAGGGGCCTTCGTATTTTGAACCCCTTTTGGTTGCGAGAAGGATCGACCAACTTTCCAGTCTCTCGTCTTCACAAAGCACCGCCTTTCCGTTTACCGGCTGGTAGGGTTTCTTTCCAATGCATAGGAAGGTGATAGAAAGTCCGACAGTCCGACTGGCACTTCCTATAAGATTTTATTGTCGCAAATCTATTCTCGTCGCGCGAGAGACGCATCCTAACCTCATTGTCCATTGGATGCTCTATGATTTGAGCATGGCGTAGTCGCTCCCAACATGTCGTCCTGGATTCGCTATCCCAAAGTTGTGTAGGAAAAGCGTGCTCGAATCGCCCCGCTGCCTGGACCCAACTCATTCTTCCACGCCGATTGTTGGATCCTCGTCTCCTCTCCGTATGCGGACGGAATTGTCGAACAAGGTTGATGTAAAGCAATTCATCGAGGTCGTGCTAGACTTGGTAAGGAAACAAATATCTTCTGGTGTATGGGTAATATCCCAACAGCTCATCAATCATGAGGACGTCTGACACGCAATCACCAAGGCAAGACACATTAATAATCATTTTTTTGTGTATATATGAAGCTTGACCTTAATTTTCAGAATAAGACTTCATTTCTGACATCTACTTTTGCAGAATAATGACAATTGATAGGTTTGACAAATTCTCCGATGACAACCGCTCGGACATCAATCATTCCCTTCACTGAATAGGTGCCATAAGGAAGCGCAAGATGCATATCGTGGGTTTCATTTGTCCTGTATGCCATGCAATCTCTGGCAGTGCTGAGATGCTACCTGATCTGGTGGAGAACGGTGGATCTATCTTGGACATAAGTCCACCAGGAGTCGGAAAAACGACGTTGATCAGGTTTGATCATTGCACAACTTTGACTTTATTTTGAATTGCTCTTTTTGTTTGTTTGTAAGTTTCTACCCTAAACACACGTTGGTTACTTGTCTTTCTGATGTCTAAAATCTTACTAGACAAATATTTTTAAAATAGTTCCTATTTAGTCAATTGATTTATGTGCTAATACCCAGTTCTTTACTTTCATAGTTTGTCCTTTTGACATTGTAAGATTGACCTTGTGTCTTGTATGTTGTGTCAGATGGGGGCAAAAATCCTTCAGATGAATTACAAAAAATCTTATTACAGAGGGGCTGCTGAGCCACTTCTTGTGTAGTGTACAATGGAGGTATTGTTTACCTATTCTGCATGTAATAGGCATTGTTTCTCTACTGGGGCACTTCTTATATACGACATAGCCAGATATTTCTTGTCTATTTCGTATGTGAAAGGCTCTTTCCATCTCTATCTGACAGATAATTTAGAGTTGATACAAAACTATGAGTATTAAGGTCCATACGTCTCACTGACTTTTGATCAATCACATTCTGGTATCATTACTTCTAATTCTTATGCATTTTATCCATGCCATGTGGCCTATGGTGATGTGGGTGGAAATGACTTGAGCAAGGAGTTTTTTACATATTCATCACGAATTGGATATTCTAAAGGCTTAACAAGGATATCTATAAGGTAACCAAGGGGTCACACTGAGTAAAACTACTACCTATAGTTTCCTTCATAACGTGTGATACTTAGAGCAAGGTGGTTAAAAATGGGCTGATGTTGAATCTTAACCTTCTAATGCTACATCTATGTTCCATTATGTCAGCGGTAAAATATCAATACACGTAGTTTTTAATTGATATTTTCAACCATACGACTAAGATATTAAATCACTTTCTCTTATGGAGCATAAATTTTAAATGTTCTTTCTTGCATCTTAACACCAATATGTTTTGTTATCTTAATAAAAATAACATACAAGATAAACCATTCCCTTCCTGTGTCGTAGTATTTGCTTACATAGTTTACTAGACCAGGGAAACTTTGCAAACAGGTATGATTAACATCCTCATGAACCCAATATGAACTAGGTCAGAGATGGATCCATGAGTTGCAACACATTGTCGACTAAGGCATGATGTGGACAACTTATGTTTAAGTAATGATGTGGACAAACTTCGATTTAACTAATGGACCTGCAACCCAAACTGTTGTATATTACGCCCAAGTGGTTCAGTCATACGTTGGTATTAAGTCATACTCTTATATTATATAGAAGTACGAGTCATTCTCGGTAATCATGAGCATTGCACTTGGTTATAAAATACTTCGATGTGGATGTAGTTAAAGATGTATACTAAATACTTTTCATGTAGTGGAAGTCTTATCAACAAAGCATGAAAATGAAGCTAAGTAGCTGAAGAAAATATAAACATCAAGGATCTGGCAGGAAGAAATCAATAAGCAAAGAACTTTACTTAAAGAGAATGTGAAGATCCTTCTGGGGACTTGATTTATTTATCTTATTTTTGTTGTAACAGAATGTTTTTCAAAGTTCATGTTGTTCCATATTTGGTTTTTCTGATGTATTATATATTTATGTTGTGCCTATTGTAATAGTTCAAAAAAAATCCGTGTATAATAGAACATGCTCATAAAAAAAACAAGTGGTCGATGTTATAAATAAATAAAAGAGTACCAACGGAGTTTATAAAACACTAAAGTCGTCTTCGGTACGCTGGATACTTGGTAGGATAAGACTTAAATCGAAGTCATGTATTTGGTTGCACAATTAAACGCAGGAGACGTCAGTCCACCATAGGAATCTCATTCGAGCTGCACTATGGTCTCCTCCACGGACCCCATGTACTAGTGTGGTATAGACTCCATGACCTTGACTTTCTAAGCCTTCTTTGGCACCCCCAACATCCGCCTCTACCAACCACCTCACGCCCGATCCAGTTGACATCTTAGTCCAGCTCTGCCTCCTATCTCCCCACCATAACGACTAAGATGAACTTTGCTCTTGTTAATCTATGTTATCCTGACTCAGCAGCAACTGCGATCAGCCTGTCTGGAAACCGAAGTCACCCATTTAAAATAGCAAAAGGCGTGTTTATTTGTCCCAATAAAGAGGTTTGTAGGAAGAATTTAAGGAATCCTATAATCTGGAACATCACATCAAAAATGTATCCTTAATTGAAGTCAACCATAATACAAATTCTTTTTAGATCTAAGTTTTCTTCTCGGTTGATATTTTTCTCAAAACTGGAAATTATCGTCTCAACAATTAGCTATTTTTTCCCTGTGGAAGACAACTTGTCAAAGATAACAGAAAACTCAACTAGATATTTCTACATATGGGATTGGTTGTGTATGCGAGTGAAAGATAAACTGACAAGAACATTCTCTAAAGTTGGGAGGTTTTCAACTTTTTTATTCTAGATACAAAAAGTGAGAAGAGTATGAAAGATTATATTTATGAGACCGGAAAGAAAGATGGTGCAAAAAGCTATGGGAGAAATTAGTTGAAGTATCCAGTGCTACAAGGCATCTTTTATGAACCACGTCAGACTAACTACCATTGTTGCCCATTGCCTGCTTCAACATGTTGGGAAACACGTTCCGACTTAATTTGGGTTAAAACACAATGATGTAATTTCTTTAATAAACATGAGATAATAAATTGGAATGAGAGGTGATGACAAATGCAATGACCGGTCCTTCATCCATGCAAACATAGGTAGGGGAACTAATCATCCTACCCTACTTATTTACCATCCATTCTTAACCCTTGCCCCATCCTTTCTTAGTATTATACCACAAACCAAACATGCCCTAAGGGGAACCCCTCTAGACATGCTCCACTAAAGAGAGTAAATAGCTAAAGAGATAAAGATTATCAGCATCCCTCCTCGTAAAAGAGTAGTGTTCCAAAAAAGATAGTCCTTTGGTGAAGCAATTCAAATCATCAAAAATGAGGTACGGTCTCAAGCATTTTTGGTCATTTTCTTTGTGAGCTAAATCTGAGTCAACTACAAGCATGTAAAATATATGTTTGTAGTCTAGAGATATAGGAACAACTATAAATAGAAAGCAAAGAATTCTAAAAAAAAGTTTCTCATTTAAATAAGCAAAAATATACAATAAGCAAGGGTGCATTGGAATTGGAATTCGTTGATGTTATTATGAGTGAACAATGGAAAAAATTAATGTATCTCTAAAATGTCATATTAAACTTGGTTCGTTGGCTAGTGAGAAGTGAAGTGAAGTATTCTCAATGTTAGTGAAGTCTCAACGGGCACACCAGGATAACAAATTTTTATAATTGTCCGATCTAGACATGCTCTTGATAATGGATCTGCAAGCACGTAACCTGGGTTGTAGTATAGAAAATGTGTTAAGTGGTTTAAACATTGAGCATGGTCACCTATTGTTGGAGTAAATGAAGTTCAATCCCAATAATGTAGGTAGGCTCATAAGCTCATTTAAGGGAGCAAAACACCTACACAGGTATGCTGGCTAAGGGGTTGGGACTGGTGGCTATGGATATTTACATAGAATCAAAACTGACACTGACTTTCAATCTGGTAGTGATGTTGTAGGAGATCTAAGATTGAATAGTAGGGATATGCATTTCTCCTAAACATGACATGGTCGATTCTGTTGCATGGTAATTTTCTTCTAATGGGTAATTCTTTACTAAGTCGGCATTTTCACAAATGGTGATGGTAGAACCAGATGCAGTAAATGACCCTAGAATACCTTGGATTTCAATTTGGAGGTTGCAAGGGTCTATCTCAGCTCTAGCCTAGTATAGGACCTTGTCCAAGGGCCAACTTCTTTCTAGTCTTTCCTAGACTCATCTCGTCGATGAAATATTATTATATATATGACTTCTTATGAGCCCTAAGAAGACCAATCTTCCTTAAGGTATTGAGCCTACCGGCTCAAGAGAATAGCGCCTAGCTACAATGGTGTTAATTCTCCTTTTGAGGTCAATCCACATGGAGAGATGGGCACTAAATCTAGGTTTGTTTGTACTAAGTTCCCAATAAGAAGTGTAGGGTTTTAAGGGTCTAAAGTTGGTATATGAGTTAAGCCACGTAAGAAGGAGAGGCAAGAATTAAACCTAGATTAAAACCATGCACTAAATCTAGGTTTGTTTGTACTAACTAAGCAAAGATAGTAATTATACTAAATCGAGCAACTAAATGTATTCAATTAACACTACACTAATAAGAGCAATCATAATTAGCAACTAAGGGGAACAACTAGCTAAACAAGGTAAGGGAGAGAACAACTACATACACTAGTCTAACAATTGCATTAAGAAGACAAATAAAAACTACACTGAATAATTGGCTAACAAAGAATAACAATTCACAACTAGGGCTAAGTGACTCTAACAAAGGCAACTATGTATCAACTATGCAAATTAGACTTAAGAAGAAATAAAGGAGGCTAATTATGTTAAGACTAGCTAGTGAGTGAGAAATTAGAATTTTAACCAACAATTTTGGTTAGTGGGTAGTTTACGGGTATGTAACTATTAACCATGTTATGGGTCATATCAATGCAATCACATTCACCTATAATTCAATCAAACCAAACAACTAAGGACAATGAGGGTAGATGGTCCTATTCTACTAATTTCCCATGGGTGGCATAGGGTGTATATAGAGGAACTAGTCCCTATTATCTCCTATCTACCCTTATGAGGCTTAATTGACTAGAGAATACAAAAATTATAGTCAAGACTACCCTAGTCTAGGTTTCTATGAGTGATTCTCTTAATACACTTAGTGGCAAGGGGTGACATGGGTTGTAGAAAAAGTGTGTTTCACCTCCTAATACCCATCTAACCACTAAACATGCTCTTTGCTAAGTGCATATGGGGAAGCATCCCTAGATACATACATCTCACACCTAGGACTTGTCATGAATCTGTACTTACCCCAATCCCAATCCCAATGCCCAACAGATAATGTTAGAGGGATTGAAGCGCCCGCCTCTAAGCAGACCAAAATCACACAGACAACATACATGAAGATTAATAAAATTTTCACTTTATTAATTGCCATCCTAATACCCATCAAACCACTAAACATGCTATTTGATAAGTGCATACGGGGAAGCATCCCTAGATACATAGATCTCACAACTAGGACTTGTCATGAATCTATACTTACCCCAATCCCAATCTCACTCCCCAACAGACAATGTTAAAGGGATTGAAGCGTCCGCCTCTAAGCGGACCAAAATCACACATACAACATACATGAAGATTAATAAAATTTTCACTTTATTAATTGCATGAACATACATGGACTTATTGCATGGTAGGAAGGTATATTGAAAAATAAACAAGAGATCCTTAAACTTACAATTCATTAACCCCTTTTACATTTAGCAATATTCCCTCATGAAGATGTGGTGGAGTTTGTTCATATCATTAGAGTAATCAATCGAATGTGAAATCATGATCTTGTTAGTCCATTTTTATGCCTAAAATCATAAAATCAAGACACACTAATAATACAAATGCACAGGTATGATGTGGTGAAACCAATGTAGTTTAATATATAAAAATAAAGTGTGATTGGCATGATTTATAGAAGAATAACAACATTTTACACAAAAGTCAAGTCATTGGAAACCTTTGCATTACATCAAAATTTCTTCAATTTTAGACAACAAATGTCCATATAAGTTTTATCCACTTCTTATTTGAAGTTCGATCCAGTGTATCACAATTAAATGGTTACTTCTTGATGAAGAGTGAACCTTTACCACTTCTATAATAAGATTGATACTAGCTACTTATAAATGGTGTGTGATACTAGACACTTCCAAAGGAAGCGTGATCCCATCAATAATGGAAGTTCCTTTCTTTCCTTATGTTTCAAGTTCAATAAACATACATATATGAAAAGTAGAATATTACTCAGTAGGGAATAGAGTAGCTTAGACGTATACAATAGCCAATGTGCACACAAAGGATACATATCAAACAATATATGCATTACCATAGTCAGGTTGAATACGAGGGAAGCGTACCTTTATTCTAGAGTAGAGATCTTAGCGTGATTGGAAGTCATAAGATTGATTATACCCTGATTCAATAAAGTGAGGGTCAAAGAAGGGTTTTCAACAATATAGGTCACAAGGACCAATCAATTAGGATTTTAAGATCGTATACTAACTTTAAGTGGTCTACACGACCTTGAACCCAAAATAACAAGTTTCAAGGTATCACTTTTCATTTTAAACATTTTTCATCATCATTTGTAAAGGATGGTCTCCACATTAGGTCATTTAGGATAAAACCCCAAGTCATCATCAACAAGGTCAATTGATTGCTAATAGAGTTCAAGATTCAATATTTATGATTGGCTCCACAAGATGATACAAAGAGTCTAGATATTATAGTTTCATAAATTTTTCAATGTGATTTCTAATTATTGAGAGGTCAAATCGTAATATTTGATAACCCTCAGAATCAATTGTCACAAAATTTAGGGTTAGAACCCATCAACAAGATCCAAGATACTTTCACAAACATGATCATTAATGTCAGTTTGAGAGTGGTTTGAGCCAACAAGATCACGATTTTGTCTCACCATAAGTCAAGTCATGTTAATATTTTTTTTCCCGCAAAAGTAACAATCAAAGTCAAGATTAGCATTTCAAAGATTTAATCACCATGATTGGGTAATTAGATAATTTAGATAGATCAAAAAGTTCATGTTTAGGATCATGCATGGAAAAGAAAAGAGAAATAGACTTTGGAACCATTTTCAAAGGGATCGTGGTTTTTTATTATCAAAATGGACTATTAGATTGTTAGATTTGGGTATTGGGAACAAAAGATACATTTTTAGAAGATAAAGCATATTATTTGATTTTGAGTGGAGGGAGAATAAAACTAGACAAGAAAACAAGAAGAGGAAAAAGAGTGGGTTGTTGATCTGCGTGTTGATGTTGACCACCCCTGGGATTGCACGGTCCCTACTGGTCCTCCCCGCACGACCTACCCGTGTGCGCAGACAACGGTGTCGCGGTGGTTCATTGTCAAAGAAAAAGAGGGAAAAGAAGAGGGGAGGATGATAGAGTGGAGAGTGATGATAATGTTTATGAGGGTACAATAAAGTAAAGGGGGTATTTGACTAGGGTTAGGGTTTTCAAAAGGGATGGGCTAGGCAATGGTTGTATCCTATTACTTAGCGTCCAACCCTAGGTCAGGAAATAGAAGGGAGAAGAAGATCTGCAGGTGTGATAGGGAGAGAAAGAGAGGAAAAATCGAGGCATGAGGATGGCTCTCGGTTACCCCGACCATGGCTAGGGTTAATCGGCTCATAGTCTGCCCACCCATCTCCTGCTCAAGGTCGAAGATAACCTGAGCACCTACAATATCCTCAATTTTAGTAAATTGAATAATATTATTGATGGAATAATAATGCTTTATGGCATGGGTGCAACCCATGAGACTATTTGCCTTGCAAATAGATCCTTGGATCACAAGATAAAGAAATAAGAAATTTCTTATGTAAATGAATAATAACTTTATGAATTGTTGAATAAATAGGAATATGGGATAATATGCAAGTTTTCAAAAGAAAATAAGATGCATGGTGTTTTAGATCATTAGAGGATAAAATATCTAGCCAATATTATCAATAGAATGGTTGAGGCATCAAGCAATGATATTTTGATCTAACGTTTGGTATACATAAATATAATAACAAAAGGAAGAGAATTTTAGAAATTGGGAGAAAAAGAATATTCCATGGGACAATTGTATTGTTTTAAATAAATGGTTTAAAAGGAGGAAGTTTTTTAAAACCCCACAAATGGGATATAAGTGGGGGAAATGTTAATGTTTTCCTATGATTATCTATATCGAAGAAAGAAATAAATAATAAAAAGATTTAAGAAACAATTTAAGAATCAGGTTACCCAATATGTGCCATATAGGGGTATCCTTTCCTTTATGGTTTTTTGGTGTAGTAGTAGTGGACATAAGTGTCTCCATAATTGGGAATATATTGAATATTTTCCTTAACACGCGTGCATACTTAATATATAAGTCTTGATCATAGCCACGAGAGAGAGAGAGATTAGTAAAAAGGAAAACTTTACAATAAGCCATGAATTTGTGTGCATGGCAAGGGAAGGAATAATAGGAAAGTACTTATGGGGGAGGAGGAAACTCAGGACTTCCAAGAAGGTTTTCCCCTTTGCTACATGACCAAAAAGGGAACAATCTTCTACCATCTCCCTCCCTCTCTCTTTGTGGAATCCATCAATTAGGGTTTCTCCTAGGAAGTGTGTGTGTATATATATACAGAGACTAGAAAAGCCCTCATTCCTATTGCAACACCAAGGCTTGATCAGAGGGAGACAGACAAAGTTTTCAGACCATATCGCTTGAGAGAATCCCTGAATGTACCCCTTATCCTCCACTTTCTACAGTGGGCAGACAATATGTCATGGAGGAGATGACGACACCCTTTTCCCCCAATCAGACACAACAATGCATCCTTCTCAGGCATCCCTGGAACGTCCTCGCTCGGGTAGTCATAGACTCATCACCCATGAAGGCCTACAACCCTCATTCTGATTGGTGCTTCCCAATTCCAACTTCTCAACCACCCCGAACACCTCGACCTGACCTTGCATCCTGTCAATTCCAATGGATCCACACAGGAAGTTTCCAAGCCATGTGTTGGCCTTGCGAAGGGTGTTCAGAAGGTCCTCCACTTCCAACTCTCATGTTAGGGCACTTAGGCAGCCGCTGCAATAGCGTTGCGCTACCATGGACCAAGAAGTCCAGGCTCTAGCGATGGAGGGAGTGGGGACCTGGTGAGGAGGTACTATGGTAACTGATAGAGTTAGAAGGGAGGTCGTGTGTGAAGCCAATCGTGGCCCTAGCGGCGTGCGAGCATGCGCGCTTGAGAGATAGGTCTGGAGTCACCATACGCAAGGTTGGGGATGGAATAGAGTTGAATGAGTTTGTTGCCCCTCCACGCACGTTTGCAATGCAAGGGCGGCAAGGTATTTCCCCTCTAATCTTGCGTCAAGCCAAATATAATAAAAGGTAATCTTTTTGCTGACGTGGCACCCTGCTATTCGTCAGAATAATGTTTATCGTGTAAAAATCATAACTAATTATTGGTAACTCAGTTTGGGGCATGTTATATACAAAATTTGATGAGAAAAATAAGAGGAATAAAAATAAAATGTTATTGAGTCTTTTTAATATCTTACTTTTCCAAAAGTGCTTAAAGATGCAATCTTTAATGTAAAATATGCATAGAAACCCTAGTTTTGTGTTTTCAATGATCATCACTTGTTTAAAAGATATTAATAGATAAAGCTTAACCTTTTTGGATAAAAATAGCATCATGGACCTAATTTGGGTTAGAAGTTCATATGTCGCTAAATTTAGGGCTTTTAAAGTGAATAATCATGTGTATGAAGAATTAGAGTTAAAGACCCTAACTTACAATGTGGTTAATGAAATTAGTCGAATATAAGAGATCATCATGAAAGGATAGGTTGGATATAATAATTTGGTATCAAAACATGACTTTAATGATAAATCAATGACAAGGGAACCTAAACCCTAGATTAGGATCGAGTAGGGTTTAATCTGATTGACACGATGGCGACACTTTAGGATTTATGTATTTGCTTGCTTGATTGGATGATATTCTTAAAGTATGATTTGATAATATCCATGGTTCTACAAAAGGTATGTGGTTACAATTATGACTACTTGTTGACTCAAGGTCTAAATTGACTAAACCCTTATTTTGATGATGACTAACCATTCCACTTATTTGTGTATAATGCTTCTACTTGAGTGATTTCAGATTAGGTATAGACACACTCCGAGTGCCCTAACTTGTGCACCCTACCTTGGAAAAAAAGATAAGTCAAAATCAATGCAAGTGCACTTTTATGGAATATGATGTATCTCAATTAGAATCATGTTGTAAATCACTTGTAATGATTATATGAATTGTAATTAAGATTAAGAAAAATCAGGAGCACTTAAATCGAATATTTAAGCACTCTAATGACATTTTCTAAAATACACCACAGAGTGCCTATTCAGTCAAGTTTCTCCAGTGACAAACTCGACCGACACCTTTGATGAATTTTGAGAATGTCTAGGTTCAGTTGAGTTTCTAAAACACAGATTTCAACCAACACCATGTATTGACAAATCAAATTTAAGTGATAGGTTGAGTTTCATCCAAGATAAACATGACCGATGCTTCATCATCTTCCACCTCGTCCAGGTCTACCGTAACTACCTTCTCACCATCAATGACCAAGAAAATTCTGCATTCCCAGTCACATCACCCGAAGCTCCTCCACACACATAGACACACACACACTCAAACACACACACACAAACACACACACATATGAATAAAAAGTGCATGAAAAGTGTTTCTAGTTGTTAGAGTGTTGTAAAACTCAAAAAAATATTCGTTACAACACCAAAAACGACTAGTATTTGTTCTTAAGTGTTCCCAATGGCTAGTAGGCATCCCCAAGTGTAAATAGGACCGCTTGAGCTTCATCCCATGGTTAGCCAAGCACTATCAAGGCCCCAATATTATAGTTGAGTGCCTCATGAAGCCTCCTTCCATTCTCTAAGCTCAATCACTTGCTACATCTATTAGAGTGAGTAGGAGATTTGTAAGAGAGCTAGTCCTACATGCATATCTATCACTTCCTACACCTCCCAATCTCTCATTTCTACCATGAAGATGAAGATGAAGATTCTCTCTCTTGACTAAGAGAGGTGAAGAAGAAGAGAAGGAGTCCCTTGGTGAAAGATTCTCCTTGGCGAAGGTGAAGTCAAAGGCAAAAGATCCAAGAAGAGTGGGTATTTCCTTCAAGGCTGAAGACTTGTTGTAAGAGTGGGTAAGTCCTTAGTGAAGGCAGAAGACTCAGTACAAAAGTGGGTAAGTCCTTGGCGAGGTTGAAGACCCAGTCTTGGATAGTTAAGTCCTTTGATAGGTTGTTGGATACCTTCTATTTAAAGGGAAGGCTAAGTATCTTTGGCCCAGAAAAGGAAGGCCATATATTGTATCTCTTATAATGGAATATAAGGAAGGTGCAATGGTTGAAAAATCCTAGAGTTTGACCTCTCTAGGTAGTGGACTTACTTACTCCTAATTTGGAGTATGGAACCACTCTACATAGCTTGTGTCCTTGTACTTGTTCAATCTCTCTCTCCCTTGCTATGTATGTTTTAGTTGCACTCAAAGTTCATACTAGACATATTGTTTTAGAAATATCTTGAAGGTTTAATGAATTTTATTTAAGTTCATTTAGCTCTATTGAACCCCCTCTGGAGCCCATCCAAGATCTGACACTACCCGCATTAGTTTCATGATGTTTTTTTATGATTTTTCTGGGATTGAGCAACTAAATTGTTGGATGTTTATTTACATTTTGTTCAATTATAATGCCACTATGAGTATTACATAAAGGAAGATTATGTGAAGAAAATCACAGTTCTTGTTTGCAAGTAATTGATGGTTATATGTTGTTATGTAGTTTCTTGCCTTTGCATGCATCCCATGTACACAATATATTTCAATATGTTGATCTGTGCTTTTATTTCACGGCGTTTTAGGTGCATGCTAGATAAGATGATATTAAGATGTGATGTACAATTGAAATTACTTGAAGACATTAAAGTTAACTTGTAAGGAGGACTAGATAGATACTCTTCTCATATAGTTCTCACATGTACAATGCTTTTGTAAGAAATTCATGTATCTCTTTAAAAGAGCATCTTGTAAACAATATTTGAATTAATGGAAATTGATTGTTATTATTGATTGTTTGGTAAAATCTAGATCCTTGGGTAATTTTAGGTAATGGATCCAAACTTTAAGGCCTTCCTTAATTTGAGGTTGCATAAAAGTGAGGTCGTTTGGTATAAGATCCCTAGATTTTTCAAAATAATATACAATAGTTTATAATTTCAAGTAATTTTTAAAAATATGAGGGAACTATTAGGGCATTTTTTAAGGATGATGGTGTATAGAAGTGACCAAGACCCGGGAATGGTAAAACTTTCCTCCGCATTGCTTCATAGCTTACGAGGACTCTTGGGCCCATGCATCCCGCCTGGCCAAAATCGGAAGATTTTTCTCCAAGTAAAATACCTTTAAGTTTTCTTCTCATCTTGATTCATCCACTTCTCATTCTTGCTTAATAAACCCTAAAAAGATATTTCCCTCCTCATCTCAAGTTAGGGTTTTTGAGAAGAATTAGGATTAAGGCATCGTCCACCAATTAATGCACATATAATGCGGAAATAATAATGTACTTGTGATATGGAAGTAATAATATACATGTAATCTAGAAATAATAATATACATGTAATGGGGAGATAATGATAAAGAAAAGAAATGTGTTTTATGAGTTTTTCCTTGTGTGTGTAACCCTAGATGGAACTATGGTTGGTTTGGAAAACCCTAGTGGGTCAAGGGACATAGAAATCCTAAGAGGAAGGGTGTAGTCTCTAACCCTAACATAAAACCCTAATCCTGGGAAATGGGAGTAGTGTGGGTGATAGAGTAACCCTACCCACATGAACCCTAATTAGGGTGAAAAGGAATAAGAAAAATATAAATGAGTAGGTGACTTGGTCTCACATGCATATGTGCATGTAGAACCGGGCATGAATGAGAAAAGTCTTAAGAAACATAAGCAAATTATGAGCAACTCATTTTATGAATATAACCTGCTTAAACCCTATATCGATATATGGTGAATTAAAGAGCATGGGGTGAATAGTCATTATGGAAATGACTGATGATTAGGCTTACAAAGGAAGAAGGCCTATGTTATGAAATGTCCACTTCATGGACCAAACCCTTAATAGAGGCTCCCCATAGAGAGTGCACACCATTGAGAAAATAGGATAAGGGTGGTGAGGTTAAAATAAGAAAATGCTTGTTCAATAATTGTTAATATGGATGATTATGTTGTTACACCTACATGCAAATATTTTGTTTCACCCACATACTTGGGGTGGGTTCAAAAATAGGAAACTTTTAGGGTTGGTGTCCCGACCTGGGGTGGGTCAACCCAAGAATGGGGAAAAGGACCTATGGGGAGGCAAAACCCTAAACCCCATGGGGTGAGGTTGTGGCTAAGAGAGCCTAACCCCCTCTTGTGATCCAAGAAGCACCCTATTTAGGACCTTCCCTAGAAGGGTGATATGGTAAATCAATTTAAAGATTGAGGTAATCTTGAATGTCACCTATAGTGTAAATAATTAAGTATACAAAATATGAGAGCATGTATATTGAGTATGATCCTTTGGACCCAAGTATGCCATCTTTGAGGAACATGAGGAAAAATCATTATGGAAGTGGCTGACAATATTGAACCAAGCCTGAAACAGAGTCTCCATGAGCCCAATGAGGGGACATAAAGCAAATAATGAGCATCATAAGAGATGGAGGAAATCTGATTTAAAGAATTACATATGAAAATATTGTGCTCTAGATAAACCCTTGGGAAGAGTAGAGTTCTAAGGGCAATCCTAAGGTCAAGTAGGGAGTATTAAAGGTTCATGAGACCGATGGGATTAGGAGTTTATTCTTCCATGAATGCACAAGACCATCTGGTCGGGAGGTAACAACTATGTTTTCCCGAGGCCCATGTCTTAGGAGATTGGCCACCTTCATGAGTTCATGAGTCCAATGTATGAATGTGCACTCCCTATAATGTATAAGGATGAGACCACTCCAAAAGTACTTATACCCCTAGATACCTAGAGGAAGTGGCTAAGGCTCATAATACATGAGATGCAAATATAGAGGATACAAGAAGTCATGTAATAATGAAAGGACTTGTGTGTATAAATTCAAGAGTGAAAAAGGCATTTGACTTCATGAAATATAAGAATATTGTGGAGTTAAAAGGCAGGTATGGTTTGAAGTCATATTGAGAATGATTCAACCTAAAATATAAAATTTTAGGATAATGGGTGTACACCATCTTTGCTGTTGGAATGGGATGAACTTTGTTATTTGAGCTGCAGTAAAATGCTTATTTCATCTCATTATGAGGGAGAGAGATTGGGGTAGACATATGTTATGCTTCAAATTGGCATATGAGAATGAATACCTTAAATTGAACTTGATGACATGATCTATGTTTTGAGCTCTTACCTCACCCACGTTAAATAATAATGATAGGTTGGAAACTGTGACACCCATCACCACACAAAAGTGAGGTTACTCAAAACAAAGTGTGGAATTAATACTAAACATCTAGATTACCATAAAATGGGGTAGATGAAAATTGATTTCATATGACCACAAAAGCGGAAACATATTACATCTGAGTCCGCAACCAGCACCACATGTATCACATATCATGCCAAAAAATGATACATATTAATGTTCATTGGTTGACATGCCACCAACATGTTACATATAAAAACTCATTCACATATACAAGTTATATCTGTGCAACCATGGCATACTGCCAAAAACTCATATTTGTGTACAACATCTACAAAACACCTCCCAAAGACCTGAGAGTATAGGGATGACACATAGGACTCTAATACAAAACACTAGCAGCATATCCAACTTTTCAAGAGCTACTGCTCCTCTTGCTTCTTAGCCTCAACGACATGATCTCTACCTCATCATGGTCGACGACCTAAAAGATGTGGAAACCCATGGAGTGAGACCAACGTCCTAGCAAGAGATATAACTCTCCACCAAAAACTATAAACACTAATCAACTAAGCAAGAAGATAGCATTATCATCAAGTTGAGCAGATTCAGTTAAATGATATGATAAAGCATTAACATTGATTAGACAAATTAGGCATTTACAGATGAGCAATGGAACATCTTATACTTTTAGAAGGAATATGAAGAACATGTATAACAGTTGGTTTCTCTTACCACATTATAAATTAACTAATCAGTTCAAGAGACAAGGCAAAGGGTCTTTGAATGTGAGTCGTGTTTAACCCTAAGCAAATATGCTATGCGGTTGTATTACATTTTTTATTATGCCTTGAGGAGATGAGGTATACCACTCATGCTCTAATTGATCACTTCTAAGTTGAAATCAGTGCCATACAAGATCTAGGAGGAGTCAGACTCCTATGATCTCCCACACCATTGGTCAGTCAGAGTCTACCACAGTGACATATAACATCCAACTACAAAATAGTCTAGTCTGCCTTGGTATATAGGCACAACACTAGTGAAAACTGAGTTACTACCGCAGCCGCACTCCTGTCAAAGTATGACTGCAACCATCCTCAAAACATATCATATACATATACTGGATCACATCATCTGAAATATGACCTTGACCATTCTCCTGCCAGGGAAAATCCTATAAAATGCATATACTCAACAATATATGACTATGAGCTTCCACTGAGGGAGAACCCATTTCACCATCCAGCAAGTACTGACATTGAAAATGGATCTATGGCACGGGGAAACTACATGATTAGGGTTTCACTTGATTAGTCAAGACAATTGAGTGTCTTTTATCAACAATCAAGTTACAATGTACAAAACCCCAAACAAACTCTACAAAGATAAGGGAATCTTTCAACTCCAAAAGATATAAAATGTATGAAGTATAAACTTGTCGCATCATCACTTCATACCACTGCCATACAAGGCCATCAACATTATCACATCACTAGGGGATAACAATCCCACATCACATCACTAGAGTATATCACCTCACATTAGGCATAAAGCCTATGCCAGGTCATAAGACCCAAATAACATGATCCATGTACATCATAATTATCTCATCATGCTTCATTAAGTCTCATAATCACCACCATGTATCATTTCATATACACCATAGCAATCACTAGTTATGATATCCATTCGTTCTACCTACAAGGTTAGGGTTACACAAGCAGGAGAGAAAAAACATCAACTCATGATATACATTCAAGCAAGCTCAACAAGTACAATATACACTTGAAATTAGAGTTAGAGTTTCTCATATAGCCGATTAGGGTCTCCATAACCAAATTCAATACTATACCTTAGATACATCACCTCCCACATACTTGGAGCACATTAGTTTCAAGCATCATTATTAACATGATTAGTCAATCATTCCAAACATCACTCTATATCGACCATACAAGAACCAAGATGTAGCGACCACTCAAAGCTCAAGGTGCAAAGACCAAACAAAACACAAGGTGTAGTGACCGTCACCCATACATGTATCGACCAATCACTAGTTCATCACTTTGTTGCAACCAAACCAACCAAATCATGTGTTGTGACCACAAGAAAAGAATATGTAGTGACCCAACTCAAGCCCAACCATGTGTAGAGACCACCCTCTAGGGTTAGGGTTGTCACACCCGCAACACATCAACAAGTGTAGCGACCACAAGCATCAAGGTGAGTGTATTGACCACAAGGTCACCCCACTCAAAACAACACATAACCAACTCCAAAACAACACTAAACCATGATTAAAATAGATGATACACATCAAGAAAATTGAGCATCATCAAGGGGGAAAGCTTCATGCAGAGATGGTCCTCTAAAACCCTAAAACCAACGCCACAAGGTAAACATGGAAAGCCACGATAAGGATCAAACCCTACGGATGATTATCACCAAAACCAACAAGGAAGCCAGGTGTAAACCTCTTTCAACCAAAGATCAAAACCTCCAAACATAATGTGGTGGCCAAAACGTATCATGGTGATAAAACTAAGGATCATATACATGTAAGAAATAACAACCTCTTTATCACTTAGAAATCGGGTGCATGAAATTAGGGTTTAGGAGAGAGACTAATCCATGCAAGAACACTTCAAAATCTAAAACCCTAGATCATGATAACATCATCTAGAATCTTATGATCATATATTAGAGATGAAATCAGCAACATGCAAGCAAGATAATGGTGTAGTAATAGTAGAGGGGAAAGTTATATAACCCACCTTAGGAAGGAGATCAGCTCCAAAACCATGAGTTCCAAAGAGAGAAGAGAAACTCCAACTTGGATCAACTCCACGACCAACAAGGTCACCTTAAGAAGAAGAAAACACAAGGTGAAAGGAAAGCTCAAGATGAAGAAAACTCAAACCCTAGGCTGACCAAAGAAGAAGAAAGAAGAAAGGAGGAAGCTTCATCTCACTTAGGTACCACCATGGTCAAACCATTGTCTCCAACCTTTGTGGAGAGAAGATCCTCAAGATAGCCACCATGGGAGATCCATAGTCTCACGAACAAGAAAGGAAAAAGGAAGAAGGTAGGGTTCCAAAGAAAACGCGATCAAGGTAAAGAACCACTTACCAAGAAGGAAGATCGCTAAGGATCACCACAAAGAAGATGATCAAGCTCAAGATCACCACATGCAAAGGTGATCGGCCACCAAAGCTCCAAGATCAACACCTTCTCTTGCTACACCAAGCTCAAGTCCGAACACAAGGGAGAAGAGAGTAAGAAGAGCTAAAAGAGATACTTGCATGTGAAATAGAGGGTTTATATACCCAAGGGGTAGGAGAGAGGTAAAGATATGAGGTGTCAAGGTATAAGAGCACAAAAAGGACACTTGGCCACTACACCTAGAGTGATAAAAACAAGCTAGTGTAGCAACCACTCTAGAGTGATAAAAACAAGCTAGTGTAGCAACCACTCTAGAGTGATAAAAAGAGAGGGTTTATATACCCAAGGGGTAGGATTGGCCATGCAACCACTCTAGAGTGATAAAAACAAGATATTGTAGCAACCACTTAGGTCCACTACACCCTAAGGTCGCAACAAAACCAAAGGAACACCATGTAGCGGTCGCTACATTAGGTCACCAATGCCAAACGGTCGCAACACACCATCAAAGCCAAACCCCAGCGACCCAAAACACAAGGAACAAAACATCAAGGCCACAATAAACATTACCCAAGGAAGTGTTGCGGTCGCAACACTTCAAAATCAACACACAAGGTCGATACATCCATCAAACTCAACCATCCATGCAAAGCCATGCAAACCCTAATATCATATGATGATGCCACCTCATCAACCAAAGACCAATTAGGCACCCCTATGAATCACTCTCTCTCATGATGTTGAGGCACAAAAGGTACAACCTACATGTGAAAAATGGCAAGATTAGCCCTCAACATGGGATATTTGCAATTTGGTTCAAAACAAGCATAACTAGCTCAAACATCAACCAAACAGGACCAAACTAAAAACCATAAACTTGTCACATGTTATTAAAGCATCTCAAGAGATTAGATTAATGTTTAAGCATCTTACTAAGCAAAGAAAGCACACTCAAGCACTATGCTAGGATATGGTCCTTACAACCATAAACCCCTAACAAAGATTTTGCTCCTAAAATCCTACGCGAAGAGAGATGGGTACTTCCTACGCATCTCTTCCTCAAGCTCCCACATCGCTTCCTATACGCCATGATGATGCCACAAAACCTTAACTAAAATGAAATCCTTCTTCTTTGACTTCTCAATCCTCCTATCCAAGATCAACATAGGACCTTCCACATACGACACATCCTCATCCAGCTGAACCTCCATTGGCCCCAAAACCAACTCTGTGTCAGGGTGACACTTCCTCAACATAGAAACATGAAACATCGGATGCAACCTATGCAAATCAAGTGGCAACTCCAACTTATAAGCCACCTTCCCAACACGTGCCATCATAGGGTAAGGTCCCATATACCTAGGAGCCAACTTACCCTTCTTCCCAAACCTCAACGCGCCTTTCCAAGGAGAGACCTTGAGGTACACCTTATCTCCCACTTGGAACTCCAACAGTCTGCGATGATTATCATCATAAGACTTCTACCTATCTTGGGCTGTCTTCAACTATTATTGTATCACCTTAATCTTCTTTGTCATCTGTTGCACAAGCTCAGGTCCCAAAAGTTGATATTCGTCGGTCTCATACCAACACAAGGAGATATGCATCTCCCATATAAATCCTCGTATGGTGCCATGTCGATACTCCTCTGATAACTATTATTGTATGCAGACATTATCAAATTGAGTTGCACATCCCAACTGCCCAAAAACTACAAGACACAAGCCCTCAACAGATCTTCCAAGGTATGTATAGTCCTCTCAGACTATCCATCTGTCTGTGGGTGGAACATTTTACTAAACCTCAACTACGTACCCATGATATGTGCAGACGCTCCCAAAAGCGACTGGTAAACTTAGGACCTCTGTCTAACACGATGGTAGTTGGGATACCATGCAAACACACTACCTCATCAACATAAACATGTGCAAGCTTCTCTATTGTAAATGGTGTCTTCACATGAAGGAAATGTGCTGACTTAGTCAATTGGTCAACGATCACCCACATGGAATCATGACCTTTGGCTATCCTAGGAAATCCAACCACAAAGTCCATAGCGACATGATCCCATTTCAACTGTAGTATATGCAATGGTTGCAAAGTCCCTACATGTTTCTGATACTCTGCCTTAACCTGCTAACACACTACACACTTAGCCACAAACTCAGCTATGTCTCACTTCAAGCCAGGCCACCAATATAGGTCTTTGAGGTTGTGATACATCTTGGTGCTACCTAGATGCATAACGTACATCGAAGAGTGAGACTCTTCTAGAACCAAATTCCTTAGATCATCAACATTAGGTATCACTGCTCTATCATGGTAACATATCGTCCCATCCTCTTATTCTTGGAACTCATCACACTTCTCACTGTCAATATCTGATCGGATCTAGTGAATCACAATATCATCACGCTGTACATCTCTAATTTTCTTCCTTAATGTATGATTCACTTGTAACTGTGCCAGCAATCCTGCTAATAAGGACACCTCCAACTTTACATTCATTTAACGTAAAGAGACCAACATGTCTCTTATATGGCACACCAAAGAGAATAGTTGTGCCTTATCCATAGATAATGATGAAGAAGACTTCCTAATCAAATCATCTTCCACCACATTTGCCTTCCCTGGATGTTAGTCTATGGTGCAATCATAATCCTTGATCAGCTCCATCTAGAGTCTCTGTCTCATTTTTATCTCTTTCTTTGAAAAGATGTTTTGTAAATTATTGTGGTCGTGAAGATCAGACACTTTGCATTGTATAAGTAGTGTCTCCGTATCTTCAAATTATAGACCATTGTTGCCAACTCCAAATCATGTGTCGGGTATCTCTCCTTGTGTTTCTTAAGCTATCACGAAGTGAAAGAAATCACGTTCTTGTCTTGCATCAGCACGCAACCCAAACCTATTCTTGACGCATCACAGAAAATTATGTATCCTTTCCCTTGTTCTAGAAGAACCAACATTGGTGCACTAGTCAGGTTCTCCTTCAAAAGCTAGAAAGAACACTGACACTTGTCATTCCAGACAAACTGCACACAACTTAGTTAGGGGTAATGCCACTGCATTGAGATTCTTAATGAACCTCCTATAATAACCTGCCAAACGAAGGAAATTGTGAACCTCTGTTGGTGTCTTCAAATGCTCCCAATGTAGCACAAATTGAACCTTCTTGGGATCCACATGCATACCTTCAGTAGATATGATGTGCCCCAGGAAAGACACCTCCTTCATCTCAAACTCACACTTGTTGAACTTAGCGTACAACTGGTGCTGTCTCAACAAGGTCAAGGCCTGCCATAGATGTTGCTCATGTTGTTGGCTATCACGAGAGTATGTGAAGATGTTTTTTATGAAAACCACCACGAAGTGGTCAAGATAAGGCCTGAACACTCTGTTCATTAGGTCCGTGAACTTTGTTCGTGCATTGGTTAGCCCAAACCACATAACCACAAACTTGTAATGACCATATCGAGTCCTAAAATATGACTTGGGTATGTCATCCGCCTTAATCCGTACTTGATGATATCCCGACCTTATATCTGTCTTCAAGAAAACCATGACACCTCACAACTGGTCAAACAGATCATATATCCATGAAAAAGGATACTTGTTCTTGATCATTACTTTGTTCAACTATCGGTAATCTATACACAAACTCATTGAACCATCCTTCTTCTTGACAAACAACATGGGAGCACCCCAAGGGGAAGTGATTAGTCTAATAAAGCCTTTCTCAAGAAATTTCTACAACTACTTCACTTCCTGCATCTCAACTGGTGCCATCATGTACGGTGTCTATGTTATCAGTTGTGTATTGGGTATTAGATTGATCTTCAAATCAATCTCTCTAGGAGAGGTAACACCTTGGAACTCATCATAAAACACATCCTCAAACTCAAAAACAACTAACACTTCTTGGATACTAGGGTTCCTCGCTTTGGTATCTACCACATGCTCTAAAAACACTTCACAACCTTGCCTCGTCAACCTTTCCACTATCATAGATGACACCAAACACATTGGGAGAATCTTCCTATCTCCTTGTAAGATACATGAAACATCACCATCACAAGATTTTGCCACCTTGGTACTGTAGTCCAAGACCACCCAATACTTCTCCAAGGTATCCATTCCAAGGATCACATTGAATCCATGCATATCAAGTGGTATGAGATCCACTCGAATGTTGTGTCATAAAAAATAAAGAACACATCAAGGATACACCTCCCACAACTCGGTGGAATCAACCAAAGGGGTTTCTAAATGAAGACTGTCACATCTATGACTAACAGGTAAAGAACAACTAGTTATCACTTCTCTTATGATAAAAGAGTGTGTCACACTTAGGTCAACCAAAATAGATTCAAAGTAGGAAGAATACAAATCAAAATGAAATAAAGCCTTTCTCATATTAGTCTAATAAAGCCTTTCTCAAGAAATTTCTACAACTACTTCTTCACCTCCTGCATCTCAACTGGTGCCATCATGTACGGTGTCTATGTTATTAGTTGTGTATTGGGTATTAGATTGATCTTCAAATCAATCTCTCTAGGAGAGGTAACACCTAGGAACTCATCATAAAACACATCCTCAAACTCAAAAACAACTAGCACTTCTTGGATACTAGGGTTCCTCGCTTTGGTATCTACCACATGTTCCAAAAACACTTCACAACCTTGCCTCGTCAACCTTTCCACTGTCATAGATGACACCAAACACATTGGGAGAATCTTCCTATCTCCTTGGAAGATACATGAAACATTACCATCACAAGATTTTGCCACCTTGGTACTGTAGTCCAAGACCACCCAATACTTCTCCAAGGTATCCATTCCAAGGATCACATTGAATCCATGCATATCAAGTGGTATGAGATCACTCGAATGTTGTGTCGTAAAAAAGAAAGAACACAACAAGGACACACCTCCCACAACTCGGCGGAATCAACCAAAGGGGTTTCTAAATGAAGACTATCACATCTATGACTAACAGGCAAAGAACAACTAGTTATCACTTATCTTATGATAAAAGAGTGTATCACACTTAGGTCAACCAAAATAGATTCAAAGTAGGAAGAATACAAATCAGAATGAAATAACTCCATCTGACATGTCACGACCCTTAGGTTGACTACTCCTTCTAACTGACTCATGAAATATAATCAAGCCATTGCATGTTGTCGCCCTTGTCCTTCGTTGTCCTATCTAGAATAACCAGCTTGTGATGCCTGACCACGTCCTCAACCTCCACCACTGCTGAACTATCATTGTTGCGACCCTTTCTAACTCTATCTCTGTTGTTACATCACCTCTTCATCCTTCACCAGACATGACCACCTCATATGTCCTACTTGCCCACACTTGTGGTAAGTCTTGGTCTTGTACTGTGGCCTAAACGACCATGTCATTGATACTGACGTTGCACTATGAGCTCCCACCTGTGGAAAACTACATCCTCTACCCTTACTTGGTGACCACCGGGATTGAACTGTCGAACTCTATTGTGACTGAGGTGCTGAAAACCTAGGCTTCTTGAAGCCTCCATACGACTGCCCTTGATACTATACCAGTCTCTTCTTGGCATTCACCTCTCGCTTCTCCATAACTGACTGCTCGATTCTCCTGACCGACTCCACAAATGTGGAAAACCCCTCCTTGTTCTCTAAAGATGATACCAATGTCATCAACTCAGAGCTCAAACCCTTCTCAAAATGCATGATCCTCTCCTTATCTGATGCAACCATATGCAGAAAAAACCTCAAAAGTTCCATAAACTTCACCTTGTACTTGTTGATCGTCATAGATCCCTACCAGATCTTCTCAAACTGTGTGATCTTTTCATCCAGATAGGTCTCTAGGAAATATCGGCTCAGAAACTCTCACTAAAAATCTTCCCAACTGATCACAACACCAAGCCTTTTCTCCTCCTCAATGTCTCACCAATGGCCAACACTCCCCTTCAACAGGTATACTATGTGCTTCAGTTTACCCTCTTTAGGGATATTGAGGATCTTGAAGGCCTTCTCCAACTCAGTGAACCACATATCATCATATGTCGGATTCAATGTACCCACTTACTCCAATGCCCCAACATGTCTCAACCTCTCAAAGGTCTTCCTAGAACCTTGAGACTCTGCATTGGGAAAAGTTGCCCTAGTTTGGGGTACATGCATTTTATCCACCATATGTGTCATCATGGCCATAAACTGTCCAAACATGGACTGAAAAGCGGGATTGGCCACAGTTGTTGGTTCAAACCGAGGCGCTTTAGGCATTTCATCATCTCTTGCCAACCTCCTGCCACCAGCTCCTGGTGCAACAATATTGCTCTCTACATGTTCGTCGTGTTTTCCAGGCATATCTTCTCTTCTCTTCTCTTCTTCTTCTGCATAAGAAAAACTTACCATTATATATATCGGAGGACACTAGAATAGACACAAACCCTAGTCTTATATCCCGATAGACTCAGCAAACCTAAAGCTCTTATACGAACCTTAACTGTGATTCCCATCGCCACACAAAAGTGAGATTACTCAAAACAAAGCACAGAACTAATACTAAACATCCAAATTACCATAAATTAGGGTAAATTAAAATTGATTTCATATGATCACAAAAGTGGAAACATCTTACATTTGTTTCCAGACATATCTTCTATTCTCTTCTTCTTCTGCATAAGCAAAAGTTGCCATTAAATATATCAGAGGACACTAGAACAGACACAAACCCTAGTCTTATGTCCCTATAGACTTAGCAAACCTAAAGCTCTAATACAAACCTTAACTGTGATTCCCATCGCCACACAAAAGCGAGATTACTCAAAACAAAGAATGAAACTAATACTAAACATCCAAATTACCATTAATAGGGTAAATTAAAATTGATTTCATATGATCACAAAAGCGGAAACATTTTACATCTGACTCCACAACCAGCACCACATGTATCACATATCATGCCAAAAGATGATACATATTACTTCTCACTAGATGACATGCCACCAACCTGTTACATATACAAATCCATTCACATATACAAGCCATATATGTACAACCATGCCATACTGCTAAAAACTCGTATCATTGTACAACATCTATAAAACACCTCCCAAGGACTTGAGAATACAGATATGACACATAAGACACTACTACACAACACTAGCAACATATCCAACCTTCAAAAACTACTGCTCTTCTTGCTTCTCAACCTCAACAACATAATCTCTACCTCGTTGTACCCAATCACCTAAAAGATGTGGAAACCCATAGAGTGAGATCAACGTTCTAGTAAGAGATATAACTCTCCACCAACAACTTTTATAAGCACTAATCAGCTAAGCAGGAAGATAAAATTATCATCAGGTTGAGCAGATTCAGCTAAATGATACGAGTAAAGCAATTAGCATTGATTAGACAAATTAGGCATTTGCAGCTGAGCAGTAGAACATGTTATACTTTTAGAAGGAATATGAAGAACATGTATATAGTTTATTTCTCTTACCACATTATAAATCAACTAATCAGTACAATAGACAAGGCAAATGGTCATCCAATGTGAGTCGTGTTTAACCCTAAGCAAATATGTCATGTGGATATAATAAATCTTTTATTATGCCTTGAGGAGATGAGGTATACCACTCATGCTCCAACTGACCACTGCTAAGTCAAAATCAATGCCATACAAGATCTAGGAGGATCATGACTCCTATGATCTCCCACACCCCCGATCAGTATGAGTTTGTCACAGTGACATATAACATCCAACTGGAAAACAACCAAGCCCACCTTGGTATATAGGCACAGTACTAGCGAAAACTAAGTCACGGCTGCAGCCGTACTCCTGTCGAGGTATGACCACATCCATCCTCAAAAGATATCATATACATATATTGAATCACATCATCTTAGATACAACCTCAACCATTCTCCAACCAGGGTATGACCACAACTAATCCTATAAAATACATGTACTCAACAGTATACGACTCCGAGCTTCCACTAAGGGAGAACATGTTTCAACATCCAACGAGTAATGACGTTGAAGATGGATCTATGGCACAGGGAAACTACATGATGAGGGTATCACTTGATTAGTTAAGACAATTGAGTGCCTTTTACCATCAATCAAGTTACAACGTACAAAACCTTAAACAAACTCTATAGAGATAAGGGCATCTTGCAACTCCAGAAGATATAAAACATATGACGTATAAATTGCTGCATCATCACTTGATACCACTTCCATACAAGGCCATCAACATTATCACATCACTAGAGGATAACAATCCCACATCACATCACTTGGAGGATATCAACTCACATTAGGCATAAAGCCTCTGACATGTCATAAGACCCAAATCACATGATCCATGCACATTATCATTATCTCATCATGCCTCATAAAGCCTCATAATCACCACCCTATGTCATTTCATATACACCATAGCAATTACTAGTTATTGTATCCATTCATTCTACATGTAAGGTTAAGGTTACACAAGTAGAGAGAGACAACATCAACTCATGCTACTCATTCAAGCAAGCTCAACAAGTACAACATACACTTGAAATTAGGGCTAGGGTTTCTCATATAGCCGATAAGGGTCTCCATAACCACATTCAATACTATACCTTAGATACATCACCTTCAACATACTTGAAGCACATTCAGGTCAAGCATCATTATTAACATGATTAGTCAATCATTCCAAATAGCACTATGTATCGACCATACAAGAACCAAAATGTAGCGACCACTCAAATCTTAAGGTGCAACGACCAAACGAAACACAAAGTGTAGCGACCATCACCATACCAATTGCTAGGTCAGCAGTTTGTTGTGACCAAACCAACCAAAATCATGTGTTGCGACCGTAAGAAAAGAATATGTAGCGACCTAACTCAAGCCCAACCATGTGTAGCGACCACCCTTGCACTGCAACACATCAATAAGTGTAGAAAACATAAGCACCTAGGTGAGTGTAGCAACCACACGGTTGCCCTACTCAACACAACACATAACCAACTCCAAAACAACACTAAACCACACTTAAAATAGATGATACACTTCAAGGAAACTAAGCATCATCAAGGGGAAAAATTCCATGCAAAGATGGTCATCCAAAACCCTAAAACCAACGCCACAAGGTAAACATGGAAAGCTACGATAAGGATCAAACCCTACGGATGATTATCACCAAAACCAACAAGGAAGTCATGCGTAAACCTCTTTCAACCAAAGATCAAAACCTCCAAACATCATGTGATTTCCGAAACATATCATGGTGATAAAACCAAGGATCATATACATGTAAGAAATAGCAAACTCTTTATCACTTAGAAATTGGGTGCATGAAATTAAAGTTTAGGAGAGAGACTAATCCATGCAAGAACACTTCAAAATCTTAAACCCTAGATCATGATAACATCGTCTACAATCTTATAATCATATATCAGAGATGAAATCAGCAACATGCAAGCAAGATAATGGTGCAGTAATAGTAGAGGGTAAAGTTATATAACCTGCTTTAGGAAGGAGATCAGCTCCAAAACCACGAGTTCCAAAGAGAGAAGAGAAACTCCAACTTGGATCAACTCCACGGTCAACAAGGTCACCTCAAGAAGAAGAAAACACTAAGGTAAAAGGAAATCTCAATATGAAGAAAACTCAAACCCTAGGCCGATCAAAGAAGAAGAGAGAAGAAAGGAGGAAGCTTCATCTCACTTAGGTACCACCATGGTCAAACCACTGTCTCCAAACTTTGTGGAGAGAAGATCCTCAAGATAGCCACCATGGGAGGTCCATAGTCCAACAACCTACATGTGAGAAACTGTAAGATTAGCCCTTAACATGGATAGTTTGCAACTTGGTCCAAAACAAGAAGAACCATCTCAAACATCAACCAAACAGAACCAAGATGAAAACATAAACTTGTCACATGTTATAAAAGCATCTCAATAGATTAGATTAAGGTTTAAGCATCTTATTAAGCAAAGCAACCACACTCAAGCACTAAGCTAGGTCAGCGGCCTTACATAAACCTAGGTGAAAAGGTGATCACCAAGTGAAATTAAAATTACAAATGAAAATGTAATCACAAGAGATGATATCCTACAAGAACTAAGGAGGAGGATGTACCTTAAACTGAATTTTCATACCAAACTTATATATAATATGATGAATTTGAATATCAATGAAATTTGTTAAAGATAATCCAAGAAGGGTTGCTAACCTTAAGGTTTAGAACCTAAGTTGAGTAATCATTCACCTTAACCTTACTGGGTGTGTGGATTTTGGGGACAAATTTTCTTTTAAGGAGGGGTGAATGTAATATCCTCAATTTTGGTAAAATTATATAATATTATTGATGGAATAATAATGCTTTATGGCATGAGTGCAACCTAGGAGACCCATGAAACTATTTGCCTTGCAAATAGGTCCTTAGAGAACAAGATAAAGAAATAATAGATATTTTGCATAAATGAAAAGAAATTACTTTATGAATTGTTGAATAAATAGGAATATGGGATAATATGCAAGTTTCTAAAAGAAAATAAGATACATGGTGTTTTAGATAATTAAAGAATAAAATATCTAGCCAAGATTGGCAACAAAATGGTTGAGGCATCAAACATGGATATTTTGATCTAATTTTTGGTATACATAAAGATAATAACAAAAGGAAGAGAATTCTAGAAATTGGAAGAAAACGAGTATTCCATGGGATAATGGTATTATTTAAATAAATGGTTAAAAAGGAGCAAGTTTTGTAAAACCCCACAAATGGAATATAAGTGGGGAAAATGTTAATGTTTTCCTATAATTGATTATATCAAAGAAAGAAATTAAGAATAAAAGAATTTAAGAAATAATTTAAGAATGAAGTTATCTAATATGTGCCATATAGAGGTATGCTTTCCTTTATAGATTTTTGGTGTAGAAGTAGTGTACGTAAGTGTCTTCATAATTGGAAAGATATTGAATATTTTCCTTAACACTCATGCATACTCAGTAGATAAGTCTTGATCTTAGCCATGAGAAAGAGATAGAAATTAGTAAAAAGGAAAACTTTGAAAAAAGCCATGAATTTGTGTGCATGGCAAGGGAACGATGGGATAGGAAAGTACTTATGGGGGAGGAGGAAACTCATGACTTCCAAGAAGGCTTCCCCCTTTGCTACGTGACCAAAAGAGAACAAAAATATCGTCATATCCCTCCCTTTCTCTCTTTGTGGGGCCCATTAAGTAGGGTTTCTCCTAGGAAGTGTATACATATACGGAGACTAGAGAATCCCTCATGCCCATTGTGAAACCCAAGCCTAATCAGAGGGAGACGGACAAAGTTCTTAAGCCATGTTGCTTGGGAGAATCCTTCAATGTACCTCCTATCCTTAGTGGACATATAGTACGCATGGAGGAGATGACGATGCCATTTCCCCCAATCAGACACAACAATCATCCTTCTCCAACATCCCTGGAACCTCCTTGCTTAGGTAGTCATAGAGTCATCACCCATGAAGGCATGCAACTATCGTTCTGATTGGTGCTTCCCAGTTCCAACTTCTCAGCCGCCCCGAACACCTTGACCTGACCTTCCGACCTATCAACTCTGGTAGAGGCACACACAAAGTTTCCAAGTTGTGTTGGCCTTATAGAGGGTGTTCAGAAGGTCCTCCACTTCCAACCCTCATGCCAGGGCACTTAAGTAGACGTTGCAGCAGCACTGCGCTACCATGGACCTAGGAAGTTCAGGCTCTGGTGATGGCAGGAGTGAGTGCCTGGCGAGGAGGTGTGGCGGTAGTTGATGGATTCAGAAGGGAGGCCGTGCATGAAACCATTCGTAGCACTAGTGGCGTGCGAGTGTGCACACTCGAGAGATAGGTACCGAGTCACCCTACGAGAGGATGGGGATGGGATAGAGTCAAATGACTCTATTGCCCCTCCATGCACGTTTACAATGCAAGGACAACAAGGCCTTTCACCCTCTAATCCTGGGTCGAGCCAGATATAATAAAAGGTACTCTTTCTGGTGATGTGCCACCATGATATTTGTCACAATACTATTTATCGTATAAAAATCATAACTAATTATTGGTAACTTGGTTTGGGGCATGTTATATATGAAATTTGATTAGAAAACAAGAGAACACAAATAAAATGTTATTGAGACTTGTTAATGCTTCTTTTTCCAAAAGTGCAGAAAGATGCAATCTTTAATGTTAAATATGCATAGAAATCTTAGTTTCACATTTTTAATGATAATCACTTGTTTGAAAGATATTAATAGATAAAGCCCAACCTTTTTGGATAAAAATAGCAACATGGACCTAATTTGGGTTAGAAGTTCATATGTCTCTAATTAGGGTTTTTAAATTGAATAATCATGTGTATGAAAAATTAGAGTTAAAGACCCTAACTTGCTATGTTGTTAATGAAACTAGTCGAATATAAGAAATCAACATGAAAGGATAGGTTGGATATAATAATTTGGTATCAAAAAATAACTTTAATGATAACTCGATAACAAGGTAACCTAAACCCTAGATTAGGATTGACTGGGGTTTAATCTGAATAACTTGATGGTGACACTTTAGGATTTATATACATGCAGATTAAAGTTGATTGCTTGATTTGCTTGCTTGATTGGATGATATGCTTAAAGTATGATTCAATAATCGGCATGGTTTTACAAAAGGTAGGTTGTTACGATTATGATTATCCGCATTAGTTCATTGATGTTTTCAATGATTTCTTGAGGATTGAGAAACTAAACTTTTGAATGTTTATTTACATTTTGATTATAATGCCACTATGAGTATCACGTAAAGGAAGATTATTGAAGAAAATGACAGTTCTTATTTGCAAGTAATTGATTGTTATATGTTTTTATGTACTTGCAAACCTTTGCATGCATCCCATGTACACAGTATATTTTGATATGTTGATCCGTGCTTTTGTTTCACGGCATTTTAGGTACATGCTAGAGAAGATGATATCAAGATATGATGAATAGTTGAAATTACTTGAAGACATTAAAGTTAACTTGTAAGGAGGATTAGATAGATACTTCTTCTCATTTAGTTCTCATATGTACAATGCTTGTGTAAGAAATTCATGCAAATCTTTAGAAGAGCATCTTGTAAACAATATTTGAATTAATGGAAATTTTTTTATTATTAACAAGAGAACCACCCCCATAGAAGCATCACTTTTGTGACCCCCCTAGACAGTGTAAAACTCTCGGGGGTCGGGATCCCCACACACGCAAAACCTGGTTAAAATGCACAGTTGGTCGACCTGCACGACGAGTACCATTTTGGAGGCGGCCGTTGAGTTTCAAACTCAGGTCCCTTCATGAAGGTACACTTGCTATTATTTATTGTTTGGTAAATTTTGGATCCTTGGGAAATTTAGGTAATGGTTCTCGACTTTCGGGCCTTCCTTAGTTGGGGGTTGTCAAAAAGTGAGGTTGTTACAACACCTCTTGATCTCTATCCAGTGGTTGCTTGATAGGACCAATTGGGGGGTCAGGTGGCTGGTCATGAGGCTTAAATGGTCGGTTCAAGTCCAAAACTAGGGGAATAATCCCTTCTCCAATGAGTGTAATGATCAGGTGATGAATGCATATTCATCCTAAATATAGTTGCACTTTTCATGTTAGTTTTGCATTCAATTCCCTAATTTTACTTTAGAAATATCTTATATTAGGTTCTCTTTATTTCATGTTGATTGTAAGGTTTGGTCCAATTCTTTGATTTTCATGGCAGGTTTGAGCTTCATTCTATATGCATAAGTATTAGAGATTGTGGTCTCACTAACCGACAAGCAGGCAAAAGAAACTTTTTATAATTTAGACCGAGTTTTCATTGAAATGATCCTTCCTTGTTTGATGCTTTCACTGATCAGGAGCTTCATTGGTGTAGACCCTTAACCACGTGAAAATAACACCCCAAGTGGTTTGTTTCTTAAGTGAGTTATCATGGACTCCGACCATTAAGTAAATCCATTGGTCAACCTCCAATGATCATCTTAAATCGCCTCACCAGTGAAGCATCTACCAATGTCTGGCCTGGCATCATGGTCTAATGGAAAATTTTCTTTCTTCCTATGATGGAGGTACAAATCATGTCCATCGATGATTAGTTAGAGATGTCCACCATTGAAACCCATGTGTGCCATCAATGATAACCCTACATTTGACCACAAATGAATGTTTACATACAGACCGATGACCGTCATGCTCAATGATGTGTACCTATAGATACATGCACCAATGGCTGGGAAGAATTTTCCAACCAATTGCCATCATGCACTTGACCTCTAATTGAAATCATGCATGACTCCATTGATGCTCCCGTGCACTGGAAGGAATTCTGACAATCACAAAACTCTTTGGCTTTTTCCAATTGATGTCCCTTCACATCCTAGTAGCTAACATTTAACTACAAGGTAGACGGGGAGAGTTACAAACCCTAGCTCCACCTATAAATACAAGGCCACGATCACCAAAAAGGGTGCTAATTTTGGATATTGCCAGGTTTCCACAATCCATATTCAGCATTTTCCTCCATTTCCCATTGGTGATTTCCATCTATTAGAGACCCGTCAATTGAAGAATCTTCTACCTCCACAAACGATCCAAGGTCTTGATCTTGAAAGAGAAATAGTCTGATGACACTTACCATCCTCCATCATCATCCACCGACTACACTCTTGCATTGATAGTCCAGGCTATAAAAAAGGATATCGACAAATTCCAGTTCAACACTGGTGAACGTCAGGGGGTCTTGTTCTTGTTTGACGCCCTCATCTGTGAGTTGAAAAAACACTTCGTACACCATAGTTGTGCCTCTTTATTCTACTATTATATTGGTTATCTTCCTATTTTTCCACGTTGTTCTTATTATTGCTGCCACGAGTGAGTAGTCCTGTCACTAGGGTAAGGGGAGTAGCCCCGCTACCCATTTTTTTCTTTTTCTATTGTTTTTATCCATGTATGAACATCACTAGTTATCAAATGTTTTATCTCTTACAATTCTTGTATGGACAACTATTTTACATGTTTATCATATCTTGTATGTAGAGAACTTTAAACCTGAGATCTAGGATATCATTTGATCCTAACAAACCCTTGATGAGAATTTCATATATGTGTTTTTTGAGATGGCGGGTAAATTATCTCTAGGTAAGACACGATGGTTTTAAAGTAATATTTGTCTGGTTTTAATCCTAACACCTACATGGGAATTTAATCTTTATCAACATATGTGTGTTCGCACTTATTATGACGCAACGAGAGAGTGAAATGATAGGTAGCAGTGGTGAAACCCATCCACCCTGGTGTTTCATCATTTTGATAATTACAACTTTAATCCAATCATGATGTTAATTGTAACTTAGTTTAATCAAACCAAACCCAATCTTTGTGTTAAATAATATTTCTTGTGAGGTTACTTTGACTAGATCAATCTTAATTGTGTCATCGTTTGCACTCAATCCTAAACTATACTACAATAAGATCGATTTTCTTGTGGGTGGAATCTATACGTAGTTTAGGGGAAAAAATCTAGGGACTTTTCCTAGGTGAATATGCATGTGCAGTAAGTCACACACTAAATTTGACATCTTTGTCATGGATAATGGAACTTTGTGATCAACTTAACTAACTTGGATTAGTTAGGATTTTTTCTTTTCCAATTGATAACATTGAAAACCATCTTGAATTCAACTCATATTCAACCATTTGATTTTGGTTGTGTGCACTTCTTAGGTGACATATGTTGTGCATGCAGCGCTCTTCTAGCATCAAATCCATTGAAAACATTGAACCTAAGGTTAAAAGAATCGATTTTTGGCTTCATCGTGAACGCAAGGCTTATATGGTAGAAGAGGAGGTCAATCACAGAGTGGAAGCAACATTCAATACATCGACAAAAGACTCCTGGATGAGGCCAGAGATGTGCAAATAGATTTACAAGTAGTATATGAAGAGGAAAGACAAAGAGATCTCAAAGAGTTCTCTATCCTTAAAACTTCTAAGATTCGTGACCCAGTCATCCAACTTGTTAATGATGCACAAACTCTTAAATTAAGACACAATGGGTGACGATGATGCAAAATAACCGTTTTATAGGAAGAGTCATCATAATGCTCATGATCATTTATAGAAGTTCATAGATCATTCTTGACTAAGAAAGCAAGTCAGTATGTTAGAGGAATCCATCAAGATACAACTACTCTACTATTCATCACTAACAAAGCTAGGGTGTGTTACAATTCCTTAGGAGGTCACAACGTCACCATTTGGGAGGATCTTTTGTGACAAGTTCATGGAGATTTTTTCCTCCGTCCTTCTCCTTGTAAAATTTGAGGGCAAATCACCCAATTTAAACAACTTCCAATCGAAACTCTATATCAAACTTGGGAATAATTCAAAGAGATATTGCATAAATGCCTCATCATGGAATTCCCTTTGCATAACTTATTGAATAGTTCTATAGGGGAGTGGATGATGACATAAAAGAGTTTCTTGATGCAGCTTCCAATGGAGACTTTATGCGACATAGCTTTAAAGATGCATGGAAGGTTGTGAGTAGGGGAGTAGATAACCAAACCAATTGGGACTCATCATACAATAGAGGAGGTCTCAAGGTTTCCTTGGCGGAAGACAAATCCTAGTTGAATTCTATTGCTCAATCTTTGAAGGCTCTCGCTCTTAAGGAAGACAACGTTGAGACATCCTTCTAAAGGTATTGGCAGAGAGGAGGTCAATACTATGTTCCAGGTAGGGTATCCCAATAGGTTTTCTAGGTCTATAGTGTGGAGGGGCACACATGTCTGGAGTGCAACCACCTCTACAAAACTACATTGAGCATGCATCAGCCTCAGTTCAACAACACCCCAGTCAATGAGAAGTTCGATGTTGTCAACTCTATTCTAAGACATGACTACTTCAATCCCAATTGAATGAGGAACAATCTAGGCTTCTAGTGTGAGATTCTTGATGGAGCAGAAAACACACATCAGCTTGAGCTAGAACTAAATCAAAACCAAGTTAGGAGTCCTCCTAGTTTCTAAAAAAACAAATCTTGCAGCAAAACAACTTCAATCATGGACAACATCACAACAAATTCAATCAAGACATCAATTACAATCCAAGTCAGCATCCCTATAACAACCAAGGACAACTTCTCCCAGGATAGGGCAACCAACATAACATACCTTTCCCCAATGATCAAGGTCGTCTAGAGACTATTGGAAATATGTTAGTGAACCAACATGCATACAACAAATCCATAGAGACTCAACTGCACAGATCGATGTTGCCATTTGCCCTCAGTGGGTTCATTTTTCGTTCAACCCAAAAACAACCCCAAGCATCAAGAGGAACGATTGAAGGTTGTGACTGCATCCTTTGGATGTGTGTTGTCAGAACTGATTGCACTACTCATTAACCAGCTAATACTTAAAGAGGATGAAGATGAAGAAGTCACTCCAATTGCTATACCACTTGAGTCAGAGATTTAAACTCCACATACTCAACTTGCACATATCGATGTTGCCAATCGCCCTCTAGTGGGTTCATTTGTCGTTCAACCCAAAAACAACCCCAAGCATCAAGAGGAACGATTGAAGGTTGTGACTGCATCTTTTGGGTGTGTGTTGTCAGAATTGATTGCACTACTCATTAACAAGCTAATACTTAAAGAAGCTGAAGATGAAGAAGTCGCTCCAATTGCTATACCACTTGAGTCAGAGACTAAAACTCCACATACAAGCAACACATTCATTACTAAGAAGATTCCACAAGCTACATCAAGTTCTACTACCTGTGTGGTACTTGTTTTTAAATAACATGTACCTTGCAAGACTCATCTAGCCCAGACAATTCTAGATTTGAGATTCAATAAGTTTAAGGAAGTAATGACTAAGTTACATGTTGATATCACTCTTCTTGATGCTCTAGAAGAGATCCCCTGGTGGTCTAGCTTCTCATACTACAGAACATGCCTTTAGCGTCGGTTAATTATGGGATTTAGTGTCGGTTTCCAAGCGACACCCAAGTGGGTGCCGCTAAAGGTGGACCCCTTTAGCGTTGGTTCCCAACCAACGCCAAAATGCTTCCTGCCACCGAAAACGCGCCAGCAAAGGGACTATAGGCGTCAGTTTTTTAAGAAAACTGACACTATAGAATGGTTACAGACATCAGTTATTAAAAGAACCGACGTCAAAATGCTTCCTGCCACCGAAAAATGCGCCAGCAAAGGGCCTATAAGCGTCAGTTTTGAAATATAACCGACGCCATATCAGCTGAACTGACGTCGGTTTTGTGATAATAACCGACGCCATATCCCCTGACCACGGCCATGCTTCCCAGCACGGCTGTGGTTCCTGGCCACATAGATGTCGGTTTTTTTTATCAAAAACTGACGTCGTTTGTCTTTGGTGTCGGTTTTGTTCAAATATTTGACACCTATGTTATGAATTTTTTTTCTTATCAGTTTGCAGGCCTGCTGTATGGCCGGTCAGCAGGATGAGAACCTGCAGTTCAATTCTGAACTGTAGGTTTACGACATCCATTGATATCAGCCAACAACAGGCCACAAACCTGCAAAATTAACAAGATGAGAAATATTATATATATGTGATTCACACACATGTATAACCACATTTAATTCATATTATTTTTTCATCACACACATGTAGAAACTAGTAGTAACCTGCAGTTCCATTCATTTCATCTCTTTTCACATTCATACACATGTAGAAACATTTATGTATTGATCATCTTCACACACATATGACAATTCATAAAAATTCATTCACATTCACACAAAAATAATTATGAGAACAAAGTTATTCTTTATTCATCATTGCCATCATTGTCAATAAAATTATATCTAAAAATTCCCACTCTTTGTAAGGCTTTTGCCCATTCTTCTCTTACATCATCTAATTCATCTCTCATATAGGGATCATGTACATCGAAACGCTTTCCACCTGTGCTAAAGTCAGTAGTTTTAAAGACCTGTAAAGAGAATGACGTATATATATAATTAATAATATATAATAAGATTGATATATTTCATATTATCTAATGAGACTATGTATAATACATTTTGTATCTTATCGATTTCCATTACGACATGTTTGATGATTAGTTCCATAAATAGCATCACATAGTAGGCACATGCCCAGCCGTTGTCTTGTGTAGCACACTATAAATTGAAACATACAAAATATTCAAAAATACAAATAAGCACAGTTCACGTAAATAATATATACATTGGAGTCAAGAAATTACTTTCACATTCTCCCAAATTAGTGACAGATCCTTTTTCCTGGGGACATTTCCTCCAGCTTTTTGTACTCTTGTAAAGCCCTACATATGTTAATGTAACCCATTAAATTGCATAATTAAATAGTAATGTAGTAACAGATGTTAACATATATAAAAATATGAAATATTTCTCACAAGAATAATGGCCTTTTAATTGCATGTCCATATAATGTATCCAACTCATTCCCCACAGGATCTAGATAATAGACAGTGAACGTCTTGGAGACAATAACTAGTAACTCCCAATGCCTACCACTACATGTAAGAAAGTTAAAAATTAATAACTCAAAATCCACAATAAAAATGTAATTTTCTTAAGTCCAAATTATAAGCAAAGTGAACTTACTTGACATTGAATGAAGCTATTATCACCGTCTTCTTATTTTTACCAAAATATTCAAAAGCATCACAGCAGTATGAAGTAACTGAAGAAGAGTTTGTATCTACAATAGTAATCAAAGATGGAACCAAATATCCCACATGGGAAAACCCAAAATCTGTACATATCTTGTGTAAGTGGTTGCAAACATGTATTACATATGCATTAATATATAAGAAACCAGATCACCGTATATAAAACAAGGTATATGGATATATAAATAAGATCTCACCATATCCACAACTCTATCATAGATGTGTTCAGTCATTCATAACTAAATAACTCCAAAATATCTTATATAAATATCTTATTTTTGTATGATTGATCTGCATTAATACCTATGCATTAATACATACGTATGCTGAACTTGTATTATGTATGCATTAATATGTATGCTAAACTTGTATAAATAGATTGTTATTGTATGATTTACCTACAACATCCTCTGGAATAGTAACAATTATAGGGCAATTTGGATCATGTTCTCCGATCCATACTGCCACACCCCTACAATTCGGACCTATCGAGGCGTGTAGGTCCCTTGGAAGCCAACTTGGTAGTTGAGGAGGTGGAGGCTGAGATGTAACGGGTCTCATCTTTTTGACCTGTATATATAATTTCAGATCAATTGACTCATATATACACACTAATAAATTAAAGTAATGGAAATTTATCATACAATATCAGTATAGAGGACATCCGCTTCGGGTCACAGCATCACTCTGCCTACTGCCTCACTAAGTATTTCAGCATCTGGGTGTGTATGAGGCAGTGCAAGATCCGTCCAGTCGGGGAGTACATGTATCGGGCTCACACGTACCACACCATCTGGTAATGGATACCCATGAAACATGCACCCTTTAATGGGTGGGTAAGATGAAACCTCTGCAATGATATATTCTTGATTTTTTAGTCGGCATGGCTTCAACCCCTACAAATTTACGTGAAGAATGTTATATGCATATATACACAAACATATCATCTTGAACAGACTAGTTATTATGTCATAAAAATACTTACATAGGACGTGCTAGGTGGTGGGTCTATAGATTTACTCCCAACCTCTACAGTACGAGCAGTAGGAGAAGAGCGGCCCATCACATGTACTGTCTGAGTGGCAGTCTGAGACGCCTGCCACTTGCTAATTGCTTCATGGAGTCTCTTATCAAGTACTTCCTCAACTCTCCTATCAATTAACAAATCTACCTATACATGGTTAAAAGAAATGCTAGCTTCTGATTATTGAATTCCCTTTTGCAATAACATTCTAAAATAAGAATAGGTTAACTCAGCTTGTGAAAGTCCCGCTTTTGGGACAGGTTTGTGCTGGGATGGCCCAAATAACGTTTTGATGCCCACACCAGCGCATGCACCCCTAACACGTCTAGGATGCTCTGGGTTACCCAGAGCGACTGTCAGTTCATCCCTTATGCCCTGAGGGATGAACTTCCCTTCCTTCCTCTGCTCATGCAGCTCCCGCTAATCACCATCAACAAAAATTAGTAAGTAAACATAACAATAATCAATATCGATCGATTGCTCTAAGAGTTGATTTTTACCATTCTTGCAACCGCCTCAGTAGTTGCGGGCTTCGGTATATCTCCCTTCTTATTTTGCCTCCCAGCTATCCACATAGCATGGCAAGGCAGAGGTGTGAGAGCAGTAGTAGAGGACTCTGCAGTCTCTTGAGTAGTAGTAGGCTGAGAAGACTCATCCTGTAGTCTTTGGCGAACGCCTACATATCCTCTTGGACCCATTGTGTGGTCATGCACATTCAGTGCATGCCTTGCTCGTTGAGTATCGCTTAATACCTAAAGGTTAATCTTGAATAAGTGAATACATAAAAATATATATTAATTAAATTGGGAGTGGCGCTTAATACCTTGAATTCATCTATTTTTCTTTGGGTAACAAACACCTCCCAGTTTTTGGGGTCCAGGTAGTTCCATTGTTGTGTGGCTTCCTTCTACCTAAATTTATTTTTTAAAGAGAATACAAACAAAAATTATTAGTAGTGTAGAGTTAGTGAAATAGTGATCAATGTCTAGAATTTGAAATCAATCAAGAACCTCTTATCAGCATCGTGTATGTAATCTCAGGTGAGATTGGTCCTATAGTTCCTTAGGACCCTCCCATAGCATTGCATCACACATTTATGATGAACTTTTCATCCAGATCAAATATGCTCTGCAAATTAAATAGAATTTCTATTAACTAGTATCCTAAAAATTAGTAATCTACACAAATAGAATTACAAATAATAATAACTCACGCATAGTTCCTTCCAGATGTGATGCCCCAAATAATAATAAATAGGATTCTAGGATAGGACTGCAATGGATGCGAGTAAGAGCCCCAAGATATGAAACAAATGAGTTACGGTTCACTCCATATGGATTTCCTACATGATCGAAATCCACAGCCAATTTGGGTCCATTGCCCCTTTGCTGTATTAACTTGTTCATCATTGTGATGCCCCTCACTTTCTCAATTTTCTTTTGCTTCTCATCAAGTACTGTAATTTCTTCAGGGGGTACATCACCAACCTAAAATTTGATAAAAAAAAACACACTTACATGATATAATTATAAATGAACATATAGATAGAAACCTCAGGGATATATTCTTAAAACTTACATTGTCAGGCAGCGCAAGCACGTCTGCACCCTCACGGTGATCATCATCACGATCATCATGGGAATGCTCAACCATCTGAAAGTTCACATTCAAATTATGAATTTCACATTGTAAAGTAACACTAATTGTAAAGTTCACATTGTACACATTCACATTGTAAAGTAATTCACATTGTAAAGTTCACATTCACATTGTAAAGTTCACATTCACATTGTAAAGTCCACATTCACATTGTAAAGTTCACATTCAAAAAAATAAAACATATAAAAATATAAACATTCATGCCTCTAATATTGTGATATTTTATCAATTAACAATCCTTCATTGTGATCCCCACGAACATACAAGTCATTGTGATCCCCAGCTTCAATGTTTGGTGGTGTTGGCAACCCAACTGAGAATGGACTGGAGTCATCATACTTATCATAGTATTCTTCTTCATCTATAGGATCTTCAATGAACTGTCTTTTACCATTAAGAACAACCAACCATTTATCATTTGCAGGATCATCAATATAAAATACTTGTTTCATCTGTGATGCCAATATGAATGGTTCACCCTTCTCGCCAATCTTTTCAAAGTTCACTAACGTGAAACCCAATTCATCCACTATAACTCCTTTGTTGTTGTCAACCCAATTACATTTAAAGAGCAAAATTCTGAAATCTACATATTCAAACTCCCATATGTCTTCAATGACACTGTAATATGACATTTTAGCTTCACGGACTCTTATCCTTTGTACTTGCAAAAAACAATGAAGACGCTTGAAGGGTGACCCCACTGTTTTGGACGACACTCTTATCATCTTGACGCTTTGTGTAATACGAGAATCCATTTATGTCAAACCCTTCATAAGACATAACATTCAATTTTGGTTTAAAGGCAAGACATTTGATGGTTTCAGTAAGATTACCTGGTGTTTGAGATAGTGGATGTAAGACTTTATCTTCAAACCACTTAATAAATGTCTTGTTATGCTCTCTAGCAAGCCACATTGAATTGGATCAAGGATATTGTCTCTTGATGAAATTGGTATATTCCTTGATATAAACACTCACTTCGTTGATGTTGTGTAAAATATACAAGTGACCTTGCTCCAACTGCTCACGGATGATTACTTTCACCCGTGATCTCAAAATTCCTTTGCCAAAATGCTCCTCAATATTCTTGTCATTCACAGGAGCGTCATTAGCACTCAGAAAGTCATTGCAAAAATCCATAACCTCTCTCACCACATGACTCTCAATAATACTCCCTTCAGGCCGATAACGGTTTCGAACGTCACCTTTAAAAATGCTCATGTATCGTTCAAAGGGATACATCCAATGCAAGAAAATTGGTCCCAACATTTTCACTTCCCTAGTCAAGTGGACAACAAGATGTACCATGATATCAAAGAATGAAGGAGGAAAATATATCTCAAGCTGACATAGGGTAACAACCACTTCTCTTTGCAATTTATCGAGAGTATCAGGGTCAATAACTTTGTTGTACATACTGTTGAAAAAGAAACAAAGTCTAGTGATTGCAAACTGTACATGCTTCGGCAATATAGTTCGAATTGCCACGGACAATATTTGTTGCATTAGAGTGTGACAATCATGAGATTTAAGACCTACCAACTTCAAATCTTTCATTGATACCAATGTACAGATGTTGGATGAGTAACCCTGTGGCACCTTAACATTTACTAAGCATTCACAAAAAGCTTTCTCCTCCTTTCTAGACAACGTGTAACAAGCGGGAGGTAAGTATGTTCTCTGATCGCTACTAACTACTTCTGTTATTCTGTCCTTATTCCCATTTTACGTAGGTCCATTCTGGATTTTATCCCATCTTTAGTCTTACCTGGTATATTCAACAGAGTACCGATGACGCAATCACATACATTTTTCTTAACGTGTATGACATCGATACAATGCCTGACTATCAAAGAACTCAAATAAGGAAGATCCCAAAATATTGACTTCTTCTTGAATAAAGACTTGTCACTCTGTGTGGACATCGTACATTGTGATCTCTTACCAAATTCATTGGCGATGTCTTTTACTCTTTCATAAACATCCTCCCCTGATATAGGTTTAGGTTCACTCTGTTCCTCATTCCGTCCATTGAATGCTTTGCGCAACCTACGATACAGATGAAATATTGGAAGAAACATTCGATGACCAAGATATATAGTCTTACCTCCGTATTTTAATCGTAATGAATCAATATTCTCTTCACATATAGGACACACTTTAGATCCTTTGACACTATATCCAGACGAATTCCCATACGTTGGAAAGTCATTCACAGTGCAAAACAACATAACGTGCAAATGAAATGTCTCTCTTCGTGAAGCATCATATGTTATCACACCTTCACCCCAGATCTTCTTCAAGTCATCAATCATAGGTTCAAGATAAACGTCGATATCATTTACAGGTTGTTTAGGGCCCAATATCAAAGACGACAACATAACGTACTTATTTTTCATACACAACCAGGGAGGAAGATAGTATATAATAAGCATAACTGGCCAAGTGCAATGTTGGCTACTCAATGTCCCGTATGGATTCATCCCATCTGTACAAATCCTAAGTCTTAGATTTCTATCTTCTTCACCGAATTCAGGGTACAATAAATCAATCTTCTTCCACTGTGGGGAATCAAACGCATGTCATAGGATCCCATCATTATTTTTCTTAACATCTGCATGCCACCTCAAATTCTTCGCATCTATAGTATTGGCAAACAAGCGTTGAAACCGTGGTACTATAGGTAGATACCACATCAACTTGGCAGGAGAACTAGTTTTAGACTCCCCCGAAGTCGTCAATTTATACCTTAACGCACTACATTTCGGACAATCTTTCAAATCCACATAGTCCTTTTGAAATAATACACAATCATTTGGGCATGTGTGTATCTTCTTGGCCTCCATTCCCATTGGGCACAACAATTTCTTTAACCGATATGTTGAGATTGGCAGCTCGCTTCCTTTAGGAAGAATTTCTTTCAACAAAGACAACAATGACATGAAGCTTTTGTCGCTCCATCGATTGTTAGCTTTCAGTTTATACAATATCAACACAATGCTAAGCTTCGTAAACTTACAACTTGTGTATAATGGTATCTCAGCATCATGCACAATGTTTCTAAACATGGGAGGTGGATCGGTGTGCTCTACCCCACAACTATCCAACATCACATCAACGATGTCTACTGGCACTAGTTCGTTCACATCTACGTCATCGAAGGCAATTTCTTCTTCCACACAAGCATTGCTATCGACATCCACTGATTTCAGGTTTGAAATCTCTCCATGCCAGTACCATTATGTATAGCCTTGTACAATCCCGTTGCACATGACATGACTTTTGATTTCGTCACCATTGCTGACTTTCAAGTTGTTACCGCAATGCCTATATGGACAGTGGAACCTATCTCCAGGTTGTTTTCTATGTTCCTCCGCAAATCTAATAAACTGGTCAAGACCAGAAATAAACTTGGGGGTGCAGTGATTTGGAATGGACATCCATGATCTATCCATTCTATGATTAAAGAGAAAAGTATATATTAGAACAAGATTAGGGTCTAGGGTTAAAAGATTAGAGTTTATGGTTAAAACTTTAGGGTTTAAGGTCTTATATATAATTAATGGTTAAAACAGCCTAAGTGAGATTAGGTGTTCAAGAACAGTCCCAAACCGGGGACTATCTAAGATTTACTCCTAATGAGTAAATCTTGGACAGGTTTCTAGGCCAACAAATACATGTGTTGTCATTCTTATATATAATAAATGTGTACCACCTAGCCCATTCTCAAACACCTAATCTCACTAGTAAGTGTATAATGTGTATTGGGTTTTAAAGAAAATTTCGGCAGCATTTCCCCGCTGTTCTCCAAGTACATGTGTACTTAGAGAACAAACGGGGAAATGTTGCCGAAATTTTCTTGAAAACCCAATACACATTATACACTTACATCCTAAGTGAGATTAGGTATTCAAGAACAATCCCAAACCGGGGACTATCCAAGATTTACTCCTAATGAGTAAATATTGGATGAGTTTCTAGGCCAACAAATACATGTTTGCTATCACACACTAGGTTTTCTCCTAACTAGAGCTTCATATATCAGCATACATACTAGGTCACATAATCATTTTACAAATAGAAGACCCACATGTGAGTTAAGTTTGAGACATCAATGTATCTAAAACATGCATGTTTCAAGGTTCAAAGCACATAATCAAATCAAATTAGGATGCTAGAATGGACAAGTTTGAATTTTATTTCAACATGCACCAAAATTTACTGAATTAGGTCAAGCATGAGGATTAGAAGCACAAATATATGCAAGCACAAGATTTGTTCATATCCTAGGTTGATTTACAATAGCAACGTCTAAATAAATAAACTCAAAGCATTAGATAAATAAATATAATCAGTAGATAATCAAATACAAACCAATATATAAAAAAGTATAGCTCAATTGATAAACAAATATAAATCAGTAGATGATTAAATAACTTTAAAAAATAGATGAACAAATACAAATCCCTAAATTTAAATAATGTGATGAATAAAAAATCATTAGATGAACAAATGAGTAGATAAGTAAATACAAATCAATATTTAAGTAAATATAAATCAACACATAAGTAAATACAAATCAGTAGATAAGTAAATACAAATCAGTATATATATAAATTCAAATCAGTAGATAAGTAAATTGATAATATAATATACCTCCACCACATGTAGAATTTGTTTCCAATGTAGAAATTGATAATACAATATACCAATGCAAGCAACAATAGAAATCAGAATTGGCAGATAACACAATTTGTCAGTTGGCTTCTAAGCTATCTAGAAACAAATACAAGTAGCAACATAATCAAAATCGGAATTGTAAACACAGTAAGAGGGGATGATTGGGGGATATGTACTTACCTATACCAGCAGGGGAAGGTCCAAGCTCCTTGCGGCGGTGGCAGACGAGCAGACGACGGTGGCAGGCAGATGAGCGGCAGACGAGCAGATGGCAGGGGAATTCTGATGGATCCGGTGGATCAGCAGGACTAGGCGGTGGAGGCCAGTAGGCGGAGGAAAGTAGGGACGGGACGGCTGGCGGAGCAGCAGCAGGCGGCGGTGGGTAGGACGACCGATAGAGGGTAGGACGGCCGGCAAAGAGGCGGATGCGGCGACAACAACAACAGGAAGAAAACTAGGTGGCGGCAGCAGTAGGAAGAGGAGGCAGAAGAGTTGGCGGCGGCAACAGCAGGAGGCATAGGAGTTGGCGGCAGCAGCGGCGGCAACGGCATCAGTAGGAGCAGTTGCGGCGGAAATCGCCAGAGCCCTAACTAATCTTGAAATTGGGAATGAAATAGAGAAAGGGGAAGAGTCTGGTTCGCGCGGGTGCTATTAAGTTAACAATCGGCGTCGGTTATAAAAAAAATAACTGACGCTTATAACAATAGGCGTCGGTTACCACAAAAAATTGACACTTATTCTCAATTATAGTCGTCGGTTTCTACTAGAAAAACTGACGTCTATATACATATGTTGACAAAAATGAAATGTTCTCGAATTCTGACCATAGTCATTAGTTTCCACAAAAAACTGACACCAAATGGGGGGTGAAAATTGTCACGGGAATAGCGTGCGAAAACACATCGGCGTCGGTTATGACAAGAAAATCGACGATAAAATGGGCCCAATTTTCTTTCTCGCGAAAAACCTTTATTCGTCGGTTGTTTTGTTAACAACCGACGTCGTATGTTAAATTTTAGAGGTAAATTTTTTTTTTGTTGGAAAATTTGGATTTGGCGGTCGTGTTTAGGCGTCGATTTCTTGTTGAGGAACTAACGCTAAATAAAAAGTGATACCAGTGTCTGTCGCCCTTCACAGATAGATGTCAGTTTGTTTATTTAACCGAGACGCTTTATGGTTTAGGTGTCATTTTTTTATACAACCGGTGCCTTTAAAAGTGACATTGTAAGCCATTTCTATAGTAGTGTCTTCAAGACACTCCTCATTCGCAAGTACACTATAGATGAATCGAGTATGAGACTATGAAACTAGAATGGAAAACATCAAACATCATATAGATCTGCCTAAAAAACTCAAAGATCTAGGATGTTTTGCAATTTCTACCTTTTTTTGGAATTCCACATACCAAAAATTCTAGCTGATCTTCGAGCAAGTAATTAAATCATGTCCTACAACCTATCAAAAAGCTTGGATTCACCATTGACATATTACCCACCTATATGGTAATTCAACTTGCAAATTCCTCTATGGCCATTCATATGAGGATTGTGCATGATATCCCTGCGAGAGTGGGTCCCAAATATTATCTCCCCTTTGATTTTGTCATCATGGACATCAAGAGGACCTTTGCTACCCCCTCATTTTGACTTCCCATTCCTTGCAACCTGGAGAGACCTCATCGACGTTGAAGTTGGAATTTTAACATTGTGTTTGGGCACAAACACAATAGACTATTTTCAAGAGTCTCAAGGGGCCCTCCTTCTAGGAACAATGTTTCTTCGTTGGTTGCATTAAAAATATGGCACAAATTTGGTTGGATAAGCCTACTTCTAAAGACCATCTTGAGACAATGCTCATTGACCCTAACGCTCATGAACTAAATAATGAATAAGTGGAGTGAATCCTCTTACATTTAGACAATGTCAAGCAAGACCTTGAAGTTGAGTTTTAATAGCTCAAGTTCATTTCTATCATTAAAAAAGAAGAAGGGGACCCACTGCATCACAAATGAGGGATACAGTATGTCTTCCTATATGAGAATAAGATCTACCATGTCATCATCAATGATGATCTCACTGTTGAGAAGTAACATGTATTGTTGATAGAACTTAGGAAGAGGCAGAAGGCATTAGGCTACAAAATAACTGATCTAACTGGAGTTATCCAAGCCCTTTGTATGAACAACATCACCATGATCGAAAACTACAAATACTCCATCAAGCCTCAAAGTAAGATGAATCCAATTCTAAAAGAGATCGTGTGCAAGGAGACAATAAACTTGCTACTCTCTGGGATCATCTATCCCATCTTTGATTCACCATGGCCGTGTCATGTGCATGTAGTGCCAAAGAAAGGAGGCTCAATGATTATTTTAAATGATAAGAATGAGCTTATCCCAACGCACATCGTGACCAGGTGGCAGATGTGCATCGACTATTACAAGCTCAACAATTCTACTTGAAAGATGCATTTTGATGCTCCCATTTTCTTTCACAAAACCAACTTATGTTGGAGTGTTGTTATCTACGTGCACAAGTTTTAATATTTGTAAACTCAAACACTACCTCACAAGTATACATGTGCGCATAGTATTATCGAGATCGTACGAGGAGTAGGGTGCATTCAAGTACAAGCGTGTTACAATTCAACAATATAGATCATTTTATAAAAGTTGGATTTGGTTGTGATCAGCTAACTAGCAAATTAAAAAGCAAGAACCAAATTAAGACAATTTAGATCAGATTCAAGAGATCTTGGATATAAGATTTCACTTCCATACCATTACATCATGTGCAACTATAAAATTAACATGTCAATTAATTTGCAAAGGAGGTTGTCGTCATCATACCCCTCCCAGTGATATGAGATGGTTATCATTTTTAACACAACACTATCATGTTTATATCAAAATTCAAGTTACAACCTTATATCTTCAATGTATCCAAGCCACTTCCATGGTCATGGATTCATTACTAAGAGAAATACTCCTACTTCTCTATAAACCTTCCCAGATCATACAAAGAAGCATAAAACATGTAGATTTAATGGCCAAGCAAAAATACAAGCAATAATCACCATAGAAATATTTGAAGAAGCAAATTAATTAACATTAGATATAAATTACGGGTTCACATGAGTAATAGCATGAAAGATATTCTCCCATGTCCAAGAAAAAGGGTTCTACTCGTACATGATGAAGAATCACAAGTGCATGGCACAAATTTCAGAGTTTTGCATGGTTAAGAGTGAAGTCAAGTGAAGCAAAAATATGGCTGGAGGAAAAAATTTCAACCTTGTAGTTGATCCCAATTAGACTATCTTCCCTCTTGAGAAGATTGAACGAGTAGAGAAGCTCTGCTACAACTTTTAAAGAAGAAATGGTGAAGAATGGAGGTTCTTTCCCAAGAAACCTCTTCTTCCTCTCCAAAATCACCCTCCTCTTACTTTGCAACTCCCTTTGGTCGTAAAGTGTTATGAGAGATAAGCACCCCATATGGCTGGTCTAGTCTTTAAAATGAGGGGTGGTTCTTTTCAATTTCTACAGAAACCAACAAAGACACGTCGTGTCTTAGGAAGACACGTCGTGTCACTCACTATAACCGTTAGATGAAATTGTTGTCTATGAAGAGTGCATGGCATGTTGCTGATAAGACACATTGTGTAGTTACAATCTGAGGTTGATTTGGGAGGATGGCACGCGCAGTGTGCGAATAAACACACATCGTGTGAGTTGGCAGAACTTTGAATCTTGGCTTTTGAACACACAGACACGCTGTGTCTTAGAAACAACACGTCATGTCTTCTGATCTGCAACTGGGAATGAACGTTTCTATAAACTTAAACGCCATGTGTAAAGTAACGCATACCATGTAATCTTCTCTGTCATTGAGGATTGCTCTTTTTGGAAAGATACACGCCATGTGCAAAATAACACACGACGTGTCTTACTATGAATATTCAAGAACTCCTCTAGATCAAATGCAAATCATTGTGGAATCCAACTAAGGTCAAATTTAGGTTGGATTAGCTCCATTTCATCATCTTCATTGTGTACCTACGATCAGAATCATGCAATGAGTAAAATAACTAAAAAGATGGCAAATTAAGTATGATTAGAGGCCAAATGGAGAGCAAAATGAACTGAATTTGTGTGAAAAAGTGTGCAAAAAGTATATATATAATGTGCACATCAATTCCCCCTAAGCTTGAACTATTGCTTGTCCTCAAGCAAAAAGAGCATAGAAACACAAATGGAGAAATCTTCAAGTTCATGTATAGATCAAATGAAATGAAAGATGTATATGAGACTAAACCAACCATAATCAATAGGTTTATACTCATAGCCTTGATACAATTTGAACACCTAAGAAAGAAAATTTTAGTTTAGCAGGGGTGGTAACAATATAAATGAATCAATCAACTAGGCAACACTAAATGCAGCTTTGATGACTGATCCAAACAATCAGTGAGTCTGCAACTAAAACTATTAGCTATTAAGGATGCAAATGATGGAATCTTAGGACTAGGTCTGTCACCTATCCCTAAAGCGTCGGTGACACGGGGAGTGGGGCCCCTTGGGAGTCTGATGCCTGAGGATCACTAGATCCCTCGTGGTCTCATGGATCCCTTGAAGTGTCACTCTAGAGGTGTGCACAAGCATCAGCTCCGCTCGAGACTTATAGATAGCTTGACTAGATGCGGTGGCCCAGTGAGGGTGAGTCTCCTCTTTGGTGGCATGCTGTAGTGGGGAGCATCTTCACCAAAGCGAACGGGATGACGTCTATGACTTGAGTCCCACTGGCCCTGGTGATGTGGGGTGGTGACAGCACAGGGTGTGATCTCCCTATGGTCATGCCCCCTACTCAACCACCTCCTATATCCACCTCCCTACAATTCCCCATCCATATATGACTTCCGTGCACGATTCCTTACCTAGAAGTCCCACGGTGTCCTAGGACTTGGGTCACAGTCATCCCTTGGTGGGGTGGTGGATGATGGCGAGTACAAGAAGGGAGTCGAGGACAATGACGATTTGGGTGATACAAGTGTGGATGGAGTTGGTTTTGCGAGCGTGGATGGAATTGGGATCGGATCTGGTGGTGTTGGGATAGGGTTCACTGCTGATCATGCTTCACAGTTGGATGTGGGTGATGCCCATGAGGTATCTGATTCTGGGCCTGAACGACCTAATGGTGTGGCAGACCAAGATGCCTCTTGTTGCTTGGGTAACTTCTTCTGGGTTGGTGATCTCCATGTCCCCTAGACGGCGATCTCAGATACTGGAGGTGGTCTGTTCCAGGCCACACCTCCACTATCGTGAGCTACCCCCATTGTGCTTGTGAGAGAGGCTCATGGCCTCTGTATCCCCAAGGACATGTGTTTTTAGTGCCTTCATCGAGGTCACAAGAGGAACCAATGTTCTGTCATGATGACCTACTTCCGATGTCGTGTTTCGGGCCACCTGGCATGAGATTGTGAGACCAAGAGTCCAAATAGGAGGCATCCCTCCTTTCGTGCGTCATGGTGTTCTTGCTACTTTTAGCATGGAAACTGGAGAAGACATTGCTCATCCCCTTTGCCTGGTCACTTGGCGTGGGATTGCCGAAAGCAAAACTCTATTGCAGGAGTCCTTCGGCCTAAGGCTGCTTTCCTACTAGGACCCGAGTCTGCGAGTGGAGCTTTTGATGGTGTCGGGGCTGATCAAAATGGGGAGATGTAGGCTAATTTCAGAAATGACCGGGTTGCTACATGGGTTCTTGATTTGTTCATCTTTCAAAAACGTATGCCTCAAAGACGTCTTCATGATTTCTTTGTGGATCATTTGGGAGGTGAGGCCCAGGCCCCCCTGAGCTGGTGCTTTGAGGAGAAATCCAGTTGCTTTTTGAATAGGTCTGTGGACAGTTCTTCCTGTGATGATGCTTTTGTAGGTGATATCAAATAGGGGGACTTTGACAACTTCCTTGACCACTCTGGGGGTAAGAAGAGAGGAGGATGTAATTTGTGAGATGTTGTGAGTGTGATTTTATCATGTACTTTGAGGTGAGCTCTGAGGAGGGTATGATAGGTGGATGTTATCTATGAGATGTCTTGCACGTATGATGATGACCTGATGTAATGTCATGATGATTATGTTTGGCATATAGGTGGGGCAATATAAATAAGATGGACTTCATTTAAAAAAATAATGGAATCTTAGTCAATCTTAACAAAATTTAGCTTTTCTCTCCTTGTTTTCCAAAAGATATGACAATGGATTGTGGGTTCTGACACTCGGCTGCTAATGTAGGCTTATGCACATATGGAGTGTCGATTGGGGTGTTTTACCCTCGTTTCAAACATACCCCCTAACCCTTGTGACCAGATTAGACTTACACTAGGCTAATATGATATGTGGGTCATTTAGCCATCTTTTCATGGGGTAATTAAGGTAAAGTGAGCAAAAATAAAATTTTAAATGATATTGGGTTTCACTTGCTTTCTTTTGAACACAGGAGAGTTAGTTAAAATGGAACATTAGTTGGATTGCATTCATTTGTTTTAAAAGTTTTCACTTAAAAAGGTGGTTGGAAAAGTAGTAAGAGTTTGTCAAGGGAATCATGTGTTCTAAATAGTGTTGAAAAAGAGGCTTGGCCTCCCACAAAATCCCAAAAATATCAAAATAGTTCTCACCCAGACCTATAAATTAGAATGCAGAGAATAAAAGCATGAGTGTCAAAAGAATAAATGAGTATTGTTTTCTCTTTTAGGAGAGTTGAGGATGGTGCCTAGTTGATGTATGACTACGTTCATGAATGCGGGTATGTCATGTCTGGTAGTTCCACCCTAAAGCTTATTAGAGAGTCGCTAGGAACCCCTAGGAGACCTATGAGATCATCCCAGTAGCAGGGTTGGTTCGAGCACAGTATGAGGAGTTTGTCTCACTACTTTGGGCCAACTGGCTCAGATTGCAGGGATTGTTGCTCGTTACATGGACCAAGCAGACACAGATCAGGATCCTCAGAAGTCATTAGAGTCTTTTTGCTTTTGTTACTTCTAAGGACCTGAATAAGTGGGAGGCACATTGTTCCCGATTTTTCTACATAAATACATGATGATGGCTCATTGCCCATCACCCACGTGATCACCTATGTGACCATTTTTTATGTTTTATATTTATGATTTTTAACCCTCATGAGTATCTATAGGTTGCAATGAATTTTCTTAATCTTGCATGGACACTCTTTGATCATACTTTAGTAGGATTGTGCTCGATTGATGGGGATTTGTTCTGAAGCGACATGGGTCAGGAGAATTAATGTTTTAAACTATTTTTCTTAACTTTAGCATTTATCACCATGCTTAATTTGGATGTTATTTTTTTTGTTCTTTGAGCACATGCTTGCTTGAGGACAAACAAATGTTTAAGCTTGGGGTGGTTGATAACACCCAAATTCAGGCATTTATGGTAAGCATTTAGTTATGATTTTGTGTCATTATAGCCTTAATATGCCCAAAATAACCCTAGATCCTTGTCTTTTAGTAATTTATATATTTTTACAGATAAAGTTGCTCAACTAGCCAATTTTGGGACTTGTAGGCACCGAACCTAAAAAGACATCTATTCTGTAAAATTTCACCCCAACACATGATTTTTGTAGCAGTTAGACTTCGATCCATCATGACTGCAGCGGACTAAGCATCACACTATGTGCACCAACTTACGAGACAGTGGTCCCGCCAATCAGAAGGTTCATCGATACGGGCCCATCGACCACCAATAATAGCCACCACCCCCCATAGGGGTGGGTTTGATCCATGATGCCGCAACCACAAAAGAAGGATGCCGCGACCGCGGCCAAGGAGGCAATGTCGCGACTACGGATAAGATGTTGTGTCCACTGACACTCAGCACGATCGAGCCCAGCTTGGCACAGTCTGATCGAGGCTAAGGCCGCGATCGTGGTACACCAATGCGACCACAACCGTGGCACATCAACATCGACCGCAGAGGAAGCGCGACCACAACACATCAATCTTGATCGCAGCACGACTGTTATCGCGATACGACCACGACCACAACACAACCACCTCGACTGTGGGGTCTGTCTCGACTAAGGCATGTGCCTCGACTGCAGGGTCTACCTCGACTACGACCGTGCCCATCCTAGCACGGTCGGGCCGAGACCAATGTCGTGACTGAGGTAGTTTTCGCGACCATCTTCTGCCTTCACCTATAAATATTCACCCCGCGTGACTTGGAGAGGGAGTTCTAAATTTTTGGAGGTCCCATTCTTCAGTTTCGAGATTTGGAACGTATGATTCTGCAGTTCTGACCTGTTTTGGTTCCCAGAGCCCTGTGGGAGAGTTCTGAGGTCTGAAAAGGTTGAGGTGCTCAACCTACGTCCATCCCTCCAGTTTTCTTCCATCTACTATCATTATCCACCTCCATACACCCATATCCTATCATTCCCAACCATCTTCCACCTCCATACACCCATATCCTATCATTCCCAACCATCTTCCACCTCCATACACCCATCAAGCTATTATTTGGGGCGAAATCAAAGAGAAAGGAGGTCAAGGAGTCCAGAAGATCAAGGAGGACAACTAAAAGATGAGATCCAACCTATATAGAGGCTAAGGAGTGAGAGCCACCTCTCCTCTACAGGATAAATCTCTTCTTATTCTTCTTTCTTCTACTGTTCTCCTTTATTTCTGTACAAATGATGTTCTTGCATCTTTGTTCGGTGCTAACAATGCTTGTCCATGGCTAGTTGAGCTCCTTCTTGTCTATGTAGCCCGCTTTGGGCATGTTTATGTACTTTTACCTTAAGCAAGTAGTTTTATTTTAGATCTAGTATATTTTCTATTCTATCTTCTCTTTCTGGTTATGATTGTTAGTTTGGTTGATCTCTGTCTTGCTTTAACTTCTATTTCTGCCTATATCAAGAGATTCACTGTAGAAATAGATAAGAGAGGGTAGTTTGGATCGGAATCTAAAAGGAGGATGATTCAAGATGATCTGTGTAGAACCGTAGACCTGGGCACGGTCGGGCCCACTACCAGGTTCTACCTAGATCACACTTGTTCTAGCACCTCAGAACATTCTAGACCTGAGAGGGTATCTAGAATGTTCTAGGGTGCTGATTTGTCATCCTTGAGAGAGGTTTCACGCCATTGATGGGTTTTAGTCATGTTGTGCGAAATCAAGTGGGATGACCCCATAGGAACATATACCACAGTACATACTATGTTTGGATGTAGGTTGCTTGCTGAGGTGTTCGAGGGTTGTCTACGCCCGAGAACGGGTGCATAGACTGCCCAATTTGTGGTTACATAGACATGAATTCCTTCTCTATGATTAGTAGAATCCTAAGGTCTCTGTTTTATTTTCTTTATTTGTTTTGTTTTACTTCATGACAATTTGCTAGACTAGTTCTAGTTCCATACATTTATCGACCATGGAATTGGCTTATCTGACTTAAGAGCAAGATCTTAAGCGTCCTAAATATCCCCACATCCCTGTGTTTGACCCCGTATATCTACTTCGACCCCGTAGTAAAGTTGCGGGGGTCCTTGAAGGTTTCAGGTTATAAATTTAAAGTTTGATCCTTCTGAGTCTGCCTCCTTTCAGACGTGTGATTCTGGACGCATCATACTCGAAACATACAATTTGAGGGGAGGTCTATCTTATTCATATTAATGTATACCTTTATTATTTATTAACCAAATTTCGTGTTTAAGTATCTCTTACCTAAACATATCCATAGGAAAAATCTAGAAGAATAATCTTGAACTTAAATTCCTCACTTTGACAATTTGGACAACTAACTCAAATTAGTATATTTCTCCTATTTCTTATGTTAAAGCCTCAAATAATTATGTTATTGGCTAAAACTATTATACTTGAAGTTTTTTACCTATCTTAGTACAATCCAAATTAATAAATGGGGTTTAAAGATTTTATTATTTACTTAAGTTTGTGTTTGTTACAACACTACACCCCTTAAAGAGGATTTCGTCCCCAAAATCTAGACCACCTAAATTTGAGGGTTCATAGGTTATATTTATTGAGATTACATGCATTATGAGTATAATTTCATTGATGCAACACTTCCTTAAGAAAGTCACATACATATACCCAAGATGGCTCACTTAGAAAGTCTATTCAGATACCCTAGTTAAAATGTAGTTATTGCAGATGATTTAGTTTTATTAATATCCTAAGAGTTAGCTTATGTGTTCTAGTCCAACATATTTTACTAGTCATCTAATTCTTAAAGACTAAGATTTCAAGTCCCTACCTAAAAAGGGAGATTTTAAAACCTCATATAGTCGTTCTATATGGATAACATGAATTAGTCAACTATGTCCCAATTACTTCCCATCATAGATCTTTTCTAGGTCAAGGGTATTAGTTGGACTAACAGGTTAGCTGTTTTGTCTTAAATGTTACTTATCCATCCAAACTCTTACATGGTGGTGACTTGGTTTTTAAAAACATCGACAAAATCCAAACATTTTCTTTTGTATTCATATGATTAAAATATGTATATTGTTGTTGAAAAATATATGATAGAAATCTAAAAAATTGGCTCCAAAATCAATATGAAATCAAGTCACTGACCATACCTCTCAACTAACTATTTTATTTTATATAGGTTCAAGGGGTGTCCAAAACCTACGAATGTATCAAGATGATCTATAATCATACTTCTGACTCTAGTTGAACCTATTCTCTACTCGTAACCATTAAACTTCATATGATACTTGCAGGTTTTCTTTTCCTTCTATATTCTAATGCAAACAATCATAAATTGGGTTGAGATAAAGGTACTTTCATAGGAAAAGAATATAGGCACATGTTACCTCCATGTACTTCCTGGACACCTCTAACATCTATAGCTTCCAGTGCAAAATCTCAACTTGCACGACTCTCAATAAGAGGTCCCTTTTGATTATTAAGGTTGTTCCCTGGTGGGTGATGCGGCGGTTGTGCTAGAATTTGGCGTTGTTGAAGCTGAGGGCATTCTGGTTGAATATGCCCAAGCTGACCGTAGTGGTGACAGGTAGGATTCTAGTTGCCATTTTGGGTTGTACAGTTCCCTAAAGGATAGTGTTGATGACAACGATTGCACCTGGAAGGTTTATGTTCTTCACTAGAATACTTGCACTTATTGATGTTCCCACTATGTGTTAGGACCTAAAATTTTGGGTAGGACTCAACGACTAAGGCTTAATCAACCATCTGTTGGAAGGTGAGGGGGAGTTGCGAGACTAGACCATGACCCACATGATAATTGAGCCCTTGCAAGAATAAGTCAGCCCTACAATCCTCATTCAACCCAGCAACATAACATTTAAGTAGTAGGCAAATTTTCACATATGCGAGACAATATAAGGAACCTTGCTTTCGACTATAGAATTTTGCTTCCTTCTTCTTAAGAGCCTAAGTACATATGTTTCTTTCACAAAATAGTGCCAAAAATTATTCCCAAGTGAAAGTATATGTAACGACATCGCCTTCCAGTAACCCCCAGTTAAGGGAGACCAAAAGGTCGATGCCGTTATGCGATTTTCCGGATTAAGGTTCAACAATTAATTGGTAACAAATATTAAATTCTACTAGACTATACTAAAAAGCTGTAATAAATAAAATTTTGCATACCTTTGAAAAATTGGGATTTTTAAAATGCTATCCAGAACTGGAACTAGTCTAACTAATCCTACTTGAACTTTAATTTATGTACTTCACAATATGACGACTTACTGTTTGTCATTTTGGTTTTGTATCTAAAATGCCGACAAACAAAACGTCAGTCAGCCAAAGATGGTATGTTGGGGAAACACTAATCATGCAATTATTCATAACAATGTATTGCAATCAATTACAGTTTAACAAACAATTTTACGTTTTAAATATAACTGTGTGATCCATGTGTACCCTATCCCCTACGATATCTCTGCAGTGGACTTGAACACTACCACCCTTAAGGTAGATCCCCATTATACCCCTCATGATTTCACCTAACAGGTGAATCAGTTTCTAGGGATGATTCACATGGCACTACTCGTAGATAGCCCACTCCTTAACTCATGGCAAGGTAAGAGTCTCATGGCACTACACATGTGTAGCCCAGTTTCTAACTCATGACAGCCTAGACCTTACTCTAGGTTATCCTTTTTAGCCCTTGCATAGCCATAGGGGTGGACCCGGATCTAGCCAGTTATATATGTATAATCATAGTGATAATCATAGTCACTCTATATTTGCATGAAATAAAAGCATCCAACAGTTTATTTCAGCCATGAGGGAAACGTCGATAAAATCCTCGGAAAACTAGTCGGGATAATCATAAGCATAACCACATACCTGCTATGCAGATTCAGATACAGAAATAACTTTGTAGAGAGAGAAAATCCAACCAATCAAGAAAATTGCACAGAAACCCTGAAATAAACATTCCAACTACATTTTATCAAAACTTATCCAATTCCTTCTTATTCCTTAGGGTTTCTATTCCAATTTTAGGGTTTCCTTGGAAATTAGGGTTTTGCCTTCATTCTTAATTATTATGAACCCTAATTCATCAAATCCACTTAAAACCTTGAAATCGTCTCCCTTTAATATTCCTAACAGTTTTAGGATCATTATTTAGCAATTCACTTCCTTAATCTAAAATAACATGGTTTTCTTCTTCTTTTACCCTAAATTAGGGTTTTCATGTACATTATCTTTCATTTATAGACATAAACCCTAAATTAACCATCTTTGTACTCAAAACAGATGAAAACTCCATGTTATCAATTAACAAGTTGATAATCCTCAATTTAACCTATTAAGTTACAAAGAATCACTCTTTATGTTCAATTAGGGTTTCTAATTAACTTGTAAAGCATTTTTCTAACAAAACAAGGCACTTTTGCAAAACGAACTAGAATCAGGTTCTCCAATCATTTTTATCAGGTTCCTTGCATTTTTCTACCCAACTTTCATATATAAAGTTTCTTCATATGAGGTTCCTAGCTATTACTATAATTTTAGCAAGGAAAAGCAAATTTCTTGATTATTTGGCAGAGAGAAAGATTTACCGAAATTCTTAGATTGTTGGATCGATGTGCCTATGGACCTCCTTTGAATCTGACGCTCTGTGTCAAATGCCCCCACTGACCCTGATGCACGTGCCCCCCCCCAAGGCCCGGTCTGTTGGATCTCCTTGGTCCACGATGGACCCTCGATCAAACGCCTCGCGTGGACCCTCTCCACTTACTCCAGCAAGTCAGACGTGCTGCCCAGGAGGCATTGGATCTCGCGTGGGGACATTGTGGTCCTTGATCCTGCAGCTACTGCTCATCTCCTTCTCCTTTCTTTTTTCTTCAGAATGCAACGGCACCGCGGCGGCGACCTCGCCTGAGCACGAGCCGCAATCAAGAGAGGGAGAGGGTGCTAGGGCTTAGGAATCTACTGCCAAAGATCGTGAGGGTGAGAGCAACCACCCGAGGGCCTATTTATAGGCTATGGGGGTCTTTACCTAGGGTTTCTTAACCCCGCCATCCACTGGTTCCTTGCTCAATTGGGCGTTTCTCGAAGACACGGTAAAACCCATCAAAATAGGGTCTGGAAGGTTCGTATCCTCAAGCTCCGAAGTCATTGGGACACCTTCCAAGCGCGCTCATGCGCTGGATCGATGGGGAAACGGAGGGGAAAATCCCCCCTGATCGAGCTACAGTCCACGTCCCTCTGGGACTCTAGAGGATGAGCTGGTTTGGTTGGATCAAGATCCAACGACCACTATCATTCACGCTCAAACAAAAAGGGAAAGATTTCCCAAATTCTCAAGGAAAATCCTATTTTGAAGATAATCTTGAAAAATCGATAACTCCCAACTCTTAACTCCTTTTTGCCTCAAATTTTAAGGGAACCTATTTTATGATTTTATCTTTCATCCTGCAAAATTTGGGATCATTATCTTAATTAAACGGTTCCTTTTCTTTAGTTGCAAGAAAACACCCTTTTATTCATATTTTCCTCATATTCTTTATCTCCCTTGCTAATATATAATTATCCTGAGTTCCTTGAACCCCAAGGAACCTTTATAACTCGAAATTCTATTTTTGGGAAAATATCTTTTAGCCTTTTAATCATCTTTTATTCATTTTATTATATATCCCATTATCCCATTGAATTCATTTTTATTTCTTTTTCTTTTTCTTTCAATTGGGCTTAATGGCCAATAAGGCCCATCAAGAAAGCATGCAAGGCTATCATACACGAAATTCATTCAAATCAAACCATGAAATCAAACATTGATCTTATTTATATTTTAAAGGAGATTCACAAATCTCATTACATGTTTTGGAAAATGAGGTTATAACATCCTACCCTCCTTATAGGAATTTTGCCCTCAAAATTCAACAATCAAATAAACAAATCAGGATATGCTTTTTCCATGTCCGTCTTCAGCTCCCATGTAGCCTCATCCTCCCCATGGTGCTTCCAAAGAACCTTTACCATCTCTATACACTACTACAGAAACGGCCTTTGGCGTCGGTCGTTTAACCCCATTTGGCGTCGGTTTCTGACCGAAGCCTATGTGGGCGCCGCTAAAGGTCGAACACTTCGGCGTCGGTTTTTTAACCGACGCCTATTTATTCTATAGGCGTCGATTGTTTAGTAAACAACCGCCGCCAAAAGTGTTCGCGTCACAGAAAATGGCGTCATCTAGGGCACTTTGTGCGGCGGTTATTTACTAAACAACCGACGCCTATATAGAATATAGCGTCGGTGTTTTAGTAGATAACCGACGCATAAAGTGCCCTATATGATGCCATTTTCTGTGGCGCGAACACTTTTGGCATCGGTTATATACTAAAACACCGACGCCTATACTTCAAGACGACACGGCCGTGCTTCCCTGCACGGCCGTGTTTAGTACTATAGGCGTCGGTTTTATATGAATTACCGACGCCTTTTCCACCACGGTTGTGCTATCCTGCACGGTCGGGTTGTTTGTACTATTAGGCGTCGGTGATCTATAAATAACCGACGCTGTATGTCTTTGCTGACGGTTTTCTATAAATAACCGACGCCTATTTATATTTTTTTTTTCATATCAGTTTGCAGGCCTGCTGTGGCTGGTCAGCAGGATGAGAACATGCAGTTCAGTTTTCTGAACTGCAGGTTTACGACATCCGTTGATATCAGCCTACAAACAGGCCGCAAACCTGCAAAAGTCACAAAGAAAATTTCACACAAGTACATACATTCAGACATCAATTCAATTCTCACATTCACACATATAGAAACATTCAAATAGATGTATTAACATTCAGAAATATTCATTTACAAAGTATCATTCATTATCGCTATCAACATCCCAATTATATCTCACAGTTGCCACTGTTTGTATGGCTTTTGCCCATTCTTCTCTTACTTCATTTAATGCTTCCATCGTATATGGAGCATGTATATTTTTTAAGCGTTTACCTGTAGTGTTGTCAGTTTTAAACACCTGCAAAGAGAATGATGTATATATATAAGTAATAATATAAAAATAAGATAAGATTGATATATTTCATACTAACTAATGAGACTATATATAATACCTCATGTATGGTATCGATGTCCAATGCGGCATATTTGATAATCATCTGCATAAATCGCATCACATAGTATGCGCATGCCCAGCCATTGTCTTGTGTAGCACACTATAAATTGAAACATACAAAATAATACAACTAAGCACAATTCACATCAATAATATATATATTCGAGTCGGGAACTTACTTGTACGTTCTGCCAATTTATTGGCTGGTTCTTTTTCCTTGGGACCGTTCCTCCAGCCTTTTTGAATGCATCTAAACCCCTACATGTTAATATAACACAATAAATTGCATAAGTAAATAGTAATGTAATAAAAGATGTTAACGGATATAAAAATGAAATATTTCTCACCAGAATAATGGCATTCTCATTACGTGTCCAATTTTAGGGTTCAATGTACTCCCCGCAGGATCTAGATAATAAACAGTGAATGTCCCAGGGACAATAACTAGTAACTCCCAATGTCTACCGCTAGAGGTAAGAAGTTAACAATTAATAACTCAAAATGCAAAATAAAAATGGAATTTTCTTAAGTCCAAATTATAAATAAAGTAAACTTACTTGACATTGAATGGAGATATTATTATCGTCTTCTTTTGCTGACCAAAAATTGTAAAAGCATCTATACAGTATTGTTGAACATTATCAGGGTCTTTAGCTACCAAACTAATCAATGATGGAATCAAAAATCCCAAATGATCAAATGCAAATTGTTTGCAATGATCTTCGACTAAGTAGCTGCAAAACATATAGGCGTATGCATTAATATATAAGAAACCAGATCACCGGATCTTACACAAGGTATATGGATGTATAAACAAGATCTCACCTTATCCATGTCTCTATCATTGATGTATTCAGCCAATCATACATAAACATCTCAATAATATCTTGTATAAATAAAGAGCTATCGTATGATTGACCTGCATAATCTGCATCTAAAGAAATAATTATAGGGCAATGTACATTATGTGCCCGTAGCCAACATGCCATTCCCCTACAAGCAGGACCTAACGGGTATGTTAGGTCAGTTGGAACCCAATCGGGTAATGCGGGAAGTGGAAGTGGAGGCCTAGGTGCTCCTGGTGTCTTCTTTTTAACCTGTACATATAATTTCAGATCAGTTGACATCATATATACACATTAACAGTCTAAATCAATGTAAATTTATCTTACAATTTCAGTCGTGTAGACGACATCTGCTTTGGGCCACAATATCACCCCGCCTTCTGCATCAGCAAGTCCATCAATATCTGGGTGGGGATATGGCAATGTAGCTTCTCTCCAATCGGGTAACACACGTATCGGGCTCACACGAACGTAGCCCTGTGGCATTGGAGTCCCGTGAAACATTGCCCCAGGAAGGGACGGGTAAGCCTGCACCTCTGCAACAACGTAGTCTTGCATTCTTAAGCGGCATGGCTTCAATGCCTACAAATTTACGTAAAGAATATTATACATATATACATATCATCTTGAAAACATAACAACTTGAAAAGACTAACTACAATGTCATAAACAATACTTACAGCAGACGTGCTAGGCGATGGGTCTCCAGGATTACTCGCAGTCTGTGCATCAGGAGAAGAGTGGGTCGCCATAGGCGTATTGGAAGCCTGAGATGCCTGCCACCGCAGCAATTCTTCCTTGACCTTCTCAGCAACTACATCGTTGACCTTCTTAGCAACTAAATCCTCAACTCTCTTATTCTCCTATACATGGATAAAAGAAACATTAGCTTCTTATTAATGAATTTCCTTTTGCAGTAACATTCTAAAAAAAGAATAGGTTACCTCTTCTTGAGAAAGTCCCGCTCTGGGTTTGCGCTGGAATGGCCCAAAGAATGCTTTGATGCCAACACCAGCACCGGCACCTCTAACACGTCCAGGATGCTCTGGGTTACCCAGAGCAACTGTCAATTCATCCCTTGTGCCCTGAGGGATGAACGTGCCTTGTTTCCTCTGCTCGTGCAGCTCCCGCTAATCACCATAAACATTAATTGGTAAGTTAACACCACAAATAATCAATATTCAAATGATTTCTCTAAGAGTTGTATTTTACCATTTTTGCAGCCGCCTCAGCAGTTACAGGCTTCTTTATTTCACCCTTCTTGTTTTGCCTGCCAGCTATCCAGATATCATGGCGAGGCATGGGTGTGGCAGACTCCTGAGTAGGAGCAGACTCCTGAGTAGCCGCAGACTCCACCTGTAGTCTTTGGCGAACGCTTGCATAGCCTTTTGGACCCATAGTGTGGTCATGCACATTCAGTGCACGCCTTGCTTTTTGTGCGTCACTGAGGGCCTAGTTAGTATATACTCTCGATAATTTGCAAAGAGAAGTGGTTGTTACCCTATGTCAGCTTGAGATGTATTTCCCTCCTTCGTTCTTTGATATCATGGTACATCTTGTTGTCCACTTGACTAGGGAAGTGAAAATGTTGGGACCAGTTTTCTTGCATTGGATGTATCCCTTTGAACGATACATGAGCGTTTTTAAAGGTGATGTTCGAAACCGTTATCGGCCTGAAGGGAGTATTATTGAAGGTTATGTGGCGAGAGAGGTTATGGATTTTTGCAATGACTTTCTCAGTGGTAATGACACTCCTGATAATGACAAGAATATTGAGGAGGGCAAAGGAGTTTTAGGATCACGGGTGAAAGTAATCAGCCGTGAGCAGTTGGAACAAGCTCACTTGTATATTTTACACAATATGGACGAAGTGAGTGTTTATATCGAGGAACATACCAATTTCATAAAGAGACAACATCCTCGAGCAAGTTCAATGTGGCTTGCTAGAGAGCATAATAAGACTTTTACTAAGTGGCTTGAAGATAAAGTCTTACATCAACTATCTCAAACACCAAATGATATTACAGAAACTATCAAATGCCTCGCCTTTAAACCAAAACCGAATGTTATGTCTTATGAAGGGTTTGACATTAATGGATTCACAAATTACACAAAGCGCCAAGATGATAAGAGTGTCGTCCAAAATAGTGGGGTCACTCTTCAAGCGTCGACTATGTACTTTGCAAGTGCAAAGGATAAGAGTCCACGTGAAGCTAAAATGTCATATTACGGTGTCATTGAGGACATTTGGGAGTTTGACTACATAGATTTCAAAATTCCTCTCTTTAAATGTAATTGGGTTGATAACACCAAAGGAGTTATAGTGGATGAATTGGGTTTCACTTTGGTGAACTTTGAAAAGATTGGCGAGAAGGGTGAACCATTCATATTGGCATCACAGGCGAAACAAATATTCTATATCGATGATCCTGTGAATGATAAATGGTCGGTTGTTCTTCATGGTAAAAGACAATTCATTGAAGATCCTATAGATGAAGAAGAGTACTATGATAAGTATGATGACTCCAGTCCATTCTCAGTTGGGTTGCCCACTCCACAAAATATTGAAGCTAATGATGACTTATATGTGCGCGGAGATCACAATGAAGGATTGTTAATTGATAAAAGATCACAATTTTAGAGACATGTATGTTAATACAAATGCTAAATGTTAGCCTTTTTCTAGTTAATACAAATGCTAAATGTTTGCCTTTTTCTAGTTAATACAAATGCTAAATGTTTGCCTTTTTCTAGTTAATACAAATGCTAAATGTTTGCATTTTAAATGACATTTTCAGATGGCTGACCATGATGAGCATGATGTCCAGGGTCAATAACTTTGCTGCATAGACTGTTGAAAAAGAAACAAAGTCTGGTAATTGCAAACCTTACATGCTTTGGAAATATAGATCGAATTGCCACGGGCAATATTTGTTGCATTAGAGTGTGACAATCATGAGATTTAAGACCTATCAACTTCAGATCTTTCATTGACACCAATCTACGGTTGTTGGATGAGTAACCATGTGGCACCTTAACATTTACCAAGCATTCACAAAAAGTTTTCTTCTCCTTTCTAGACAACGTGTAACAAGCGGGAGGTAAGTATGTTCTTTTATTACCCATTTCATGTAATTCTGTTAATTCTGACCTTATTCGCATTTCACGTAGGTCCAGTCTGGATTTTATCCCATCTTTAGTCTTACCTGGTATATTTAATAGAGTACCAATGATGCTATCACAGACATTTTTCTCAACGTGCATTACATCGATACAATGCCTGACTGTCAAAGAACTCCAATAAGGAAGATCCCAAAATATTGACTTCTTCTTGAATGAAGAATTGTCACTCCGTGTGGCCATACTACATTGTGATTTCTTACCAAATTCATTGACAATGTCTTTTACTCTTTCATAAACAACATCCCCTGGTATAGGTTTAGGTGCACTTCGTTCATCATTCCATCCATTGAATGCTTTGTGCTTCCTACGATACAGATGGAATTTTGAAAGAAACCTTCGATGACCAAGATATACAGTCTTGCCGCCATGTTTTAGTCTTATTGAATCAGTGTTTTCTTCACATATAGGACACGCTTTAGCTCCTTTGACACTATATCCAGACAAATTCCCATATGCTGGAAAGTCATTAATAGTGCAAAACAACATAGCGTGCAAACGAAATGTCTCTCTTGCTGAAGCATCATAGGTCATCACACCTTCAGCCCAAAGTTTCTTTAAGTCATCAATCAAAGGTTCAAGATAAACATCGATATCATTTCTGGGTTGTTTAGGGCCCGATATCAACAATGACAACATAACGTACTTATTTTTCATACACATCCAGGGAAGAAGATTGTATATAACAAGCATGACTGGCCAAGTGCTATGTTGGCTGCTCAATGTCCCGTACGGATTCATCCCATCTGTACAAAGCCCAAGTCTTAGATTCCTATCTTCTTCACCAAATTTAGGGTACAATAGATCAATCTTCTTCCACTGTGGGGAATCAGACGCATGTCGTAGGATCCCATCATTATTTTTCTTAACATCTGCATGCCACCTCAAATTCTTCGCATCTTTCGGATTTGCAAACAAGCGTTGAAACCGTGATATTATAGGTAGATACCACAACACCTTGGCAGGAGAACCAGTTTTGGACTCCCCCGAAGTCGTCAATTTATACCGTGACGCACCACATTTTGGACAATCTTTCAAATCTACATAGTCCTTTTGAAATAATACACAATCATTCGGGCATGCGTGTATCTTCTTGGCCTCCATTCCCATTGGGCACAACATTTTCTTTACCTGGTATGTTGAGATTGGAAGCTCGTTTCCTTCAGGAAGCATTTCTTTCAACAAAGTCAACAATGAAGTGAAGCTTTTGTCGCTCCATCTATTGTTAGCTTTCAACTTATACAATCTCAACACAGCGCTAAGCTTCGTAAACTTAGCACAGCCTGTGTATAACGGTATCTCAGCATCATGCACAATGTTTGTAAAGATAGGAGGTGGATTGGTGTGCTCTACCCTACAACTATCCAGCATCGCATCAACGATGTCTGCTGGAACTGGTTTGTTTACATTTACGTCATCGGAGGCAATTTCTTCTTCCACCCAAGCACTGCTATCGACATCTACTGGTTTCGATTTTGAAATCTCTCCATGCCAGTGCCATTCTGTATAGCCTTGTACAATCCCGTTGCACATGACATGACTTTTGATTTCCTCAACAGTGTTGACTTTCAAGTTGTTACCGCAATGCCTACATGGACAGTAGAACCTATCTGTAGGTTTTTTCCTATGTTCCTCGGCAAATCTAATAAACTGATCAAGACCAGATATAAACTCTAGGGTGCAACGATTACGAATGGACATCCATGATCTATCCATTCTATGATCAGAGAAAACAAGTATATATTAGGAAACAAGTATATATTAGGAAAAGATTAGGCAGCATTTCCCCGTTGTTCTCTAAGTACATATGTACTTAGAGAACAAACGGGGAAATGCCAACAAACACATGTGATGTCATTCTTATATATAATAAATGTGTACCACCTATCCCATCCTTGAACACCTAATCTCACTAGTAAGTGTATAATGTGTATTGGGTTTTCAAGAAAATTTCGGCAGCATTTCCCCGCTGTTCTCTAAGTACATATGTACTTAGAGAACAAAAGGGGAAATGCTACCAAAATTTTCTCGAAAACCCAATACACATTATACACTTACATCCTAAGTGAGATTAGGTGTTCAAGAACAGTCCCAAACCGGGGACTATCCAAGATTTACTCCTAATGAGTCAATCTTGGACGGGTTTCTAGGCCAACAAACACAATAATAGATATCTACAATGAAGCCGGACTCCATACAAACAGTATATAATTTAGTGATTGTTCATTCTAATTTATACCAATGTACAAGTAATATAAAAAACAATGATTGTTCACATTCTAGGCCAACAAACACATGTGATGTCATTCTTATATATAATAAATGTGTACCACCTATCCCATCCTTGAGCACCTAATCTCACTTAGGATGTAAGTGTATAATGTGTATTGGGTTTTCGAGAAAATTTCGGCAGCATTTCCCCGCTGTTCTCTAAGTACATATGTACTTAGAGAACAGCGGGGAAATGTTGCCGAAATTTTCTCGAAAACCCAATACACATTATACACTTACATCCTAAGTGAGATTAGGTGTTCAAGAACAGTCCCAAACCGGGGACTATCCAAGATTTACTCCTAATGAGTCAATCTTGGATGGGTTTCTAGGCCAACAAACACAATAATAGATATCTACAATGAAGCCGGACTCCATACAAACAGTATATAATTTAGTGATTGTTCATTCTAATTTATACCAATGTACAAGTAATATAAAAAACAATGATTGTTCACATTCTAGGCCAACAAACACATGTGATGTCATTCTTATATATAATAAATGTGTACCACCTATCCCATCCTTGAACACCTAATCTCACTAGTAAGTGTATAATGTGTATTGGGTTTTCAAGAAAATTTTGGCAGCATTTCCCCGCTGTTCTCTAAGTACATATGTACTTAGAGAACAAATGGGGAAATGCTACAAAAATTTTCTCGAAAACCCAATACACATTATACACTTACATCCTAAGTGAGATTAGGTGTTCAAGAACAGTCCCAAACCGGGGACTATCCAAGATTTACTCCTAATGAGTCAATCTTGGACGGGTTTCTAGGCCAACAAACACAATAATAGATATCTACAATGAAGCCGGACTCCATACAAACAGTATATAATTTAGTGATTGTTCATTCTAATTTATACCAATGTACAAGTAATATAAAGAACAATGATTGTTGACTTTCTAGGCCAACAAACACATGTGATGTCATTCTTATATAATAAATGTGTACCACCTATAACAAACACATTGTCCAACATTAGGTTCAACACTTGAAACATACATTCGTTTTCAACATTAAAAATTTGTATCATTAGGGTCCAACATGTGGATTATATGGGACATACACATCAAGGTGGTCATAAGGGAGGATATTTCCTTATTTATGAGTAAGCGATATAAGATTAAGATCCATATAAAAATTAGGGCAGAAGTAAGAAATAAATCTTCTTTTGGATACAATAGACCCTTATGGATGTATTTAGGGTCATAGGTACCATCATAGAACAAAAGGGGTACACTCTAGGATTTAAGATCACACTACATCATGTATTATATAAAAAATATATTTATAAGGAACTTCTATACATATCTAATCAACAAATCAGTAATTAACTAAGTATTCATCAATACTTACTATTAATCAGTATCTCTAATCATTAAAATCGGCAAGCAGATCAGTAATTGTAAATAACAAACTATGAATTGTTGAATTAAAGTAATCACTAAAGTAATACTAACCAGTAGTACCAATCATTAATCACTGAAAGCAGCAAGGAAATCAGTAAAACTAATCATGCATTACTAGTATATAAGGAAACCAGTAGTACATACCTTTTCCAGCAGTGGTGGTTGAAGCAGGAAGAAGGGGGTGGCGCCGGGCGTGAGCAGGAAGAAAGGAGCTAGGGCGGCGGTGGGCAGGCAGGTGGGCACCAGGCGTGGCGGCGGCGCCGGTTCTCAGGCGTGGCGACGGCGCAGGCGGTTGGAGCAGCAGGGCGGGCAGCAGGGGCGGGCAGCAGGGGCAGCGGAGAAGAAACGCACCGGAGAGGGGTGCCGCAGAGGGGACGCCGGAGATGGGGCGCCGGAGAGAAGCGCCGGAGAAAAACTAGCAGCAGCAGCGGAGAAATCGCCGCAACAGGGAAATAGGGTAGCAATGAAACAGAAGAAAGGGGAAGAGTCGGGCGATCGAGGGTTATGAAGTTCCCAAATAGCGTCGGTTGTTTACAACAACCGACGCCTAAACATCTTTAGCGTCGGTTGTTTGCAACAACCGACGTCCAATTGGATGATATTTTCATGAAAATATTTGGCGGGAAACACCTTCAGCGTCGGTTATACAAGGATAACCGACGCTGAAAGTGACATTTTCGGCGCAAATTTTCATCGCACATAGGCGTCGGTTTTCTAGGTATATAACCGACGCTGACAATGACACTATTTTTTTTATCGAAAAATGGATTTCGCGGGCGACTTTAAGCATCGGTTTTTTATAAACAACCGACGCTTAATACAAAGCGGTACCCGTGTCTGGCTGGTCTTCGAATATAGACGTCGGTTTGCTTAAACAACCGACGCCTTATATGATAGGCGTCGGTTTTCCTTAATAACCGACGCCCAGAAAAGCGACACTGAATGCTATTTCTGTAGTAGTGATATTCTTATTTCTGAGTTCTTTTACCTTGGTATCTAGAATCCGCAAAGGCAACTTAGGATAAGTTAGCTTTCCTTGAAGCTCTATAGGTTCAATGCTCAGCACATGGCTTGGATCTTGCACATATCGCTTTAGATTGGACACGTGAAACACGTCATGCATCATACTGTATTGTGGGGGTAACGCCAGACGATATGTATTCACCAATCCATTCTAACACTTCAAACAGACCCATGTATCGGGGACTCAACTTTCCTCTATTCTTAGCTATAGCTCAGAGCGGTCAGATTTTCAGAAAAACATGTTCTCCCACAGTGAAATGTACATCAGTCTGCTTCACATCAGCATACGATTTCTGTCGGTCTTGGGCTCTCTTTAGCCTTTGCCTGATCAAAGTGACTTTATCAGCATACACTTGGAGTTCATCTGACCTCAATAAGGTCCTTTCACCAACATCATCCCAGTGAAGTGGTGACTGACACGGTCTCCCATATAGAGCTTCGTATGGAGGCATCCCGATACTGGCTTGGTAATTATTATTGTAAGCAAACTCGGCTAAAGGTAGGTACTTCTCCCATGATCTGCCCCAATCGAGCACACAAGCTCTCAATAGATATTCTAAGGTCTGAATTGTCCTTTCTGACTGACCATCTATTTGGGGGTGATAAGCGGTACTGAATTTCAACCTTGTACCTAGTTCCTCTTGAACCTGCTTCCACAACTTGGAAGTAAACTTTGGGTCTCTGTCCGAGATGATGGAACTGGGTATGCCATGCAAGCACACTATCTCTCTAATATACAGCTCAGCTAAATCTGACACCTTGGCAGTGGTCTTTAGGGCAAGGAAGTGTGCTGACTTGGTAAGGCGATCTACCACAACCCATATCGCATCATGACCTCTCTTGGTCTGGGGTAGACCCACCACAAAATCTATGGTGATCTGCTCCCATTTCCACTCTGGAATCTCTATAGACTGTAAAAATCAGTCGGATCGTTGGTGTTCAACCTTCACTAGGGGTGTAAATGGTGCGGGTACGGTGCGGGTCTGGCCATACCCATACCCATACCCATCTAATTTAGCGGGTCCGGTTCCGGTTCTAGACCCGCATAATACAAAACTTGGACCCGCACCATACCCGTACTCGCAATAATAGTAGGTATGCGGTGCGGGTATGCGGGTAAGCGGTTCTATAAAACATCATATTTTTATGTAAGAGAAATGACTATGATATATATATTTAACACAACAAGATATTGTTATCATATAGTATATTAACATGTAATAGTTATATTAGACAATATTGTATTCTACAAAATAACATTAATTGAGTAATTGTTTACATATTTGTAGTCATGATCATAACATTTAATTTATGTAGAAAGTAATGTAAATTAGTAGACATTTTGATTTTAAGTTTACATATGATGTTCATTATTGTAACTAGAATAGTTGATTTTTAATTATATGACTAGTCTCAACCTTATTGTGGTTAGAGTAGGATATAATCTCAATAATTATATTAGTTAGACTAGTAAAGTATGATATATATAACACATTATTTTAGTAGTTAGTTATGTATAGCGGGTACACGGGTCTAGCGGGTCTGGGTCCAAGCATACCCATTATTGGACCCGCTTATATGTGGGTCTAAGGGTATACGGGTCAACGTAGTCAAAGGCAAGGCGGTCTTTGAGAAATCCATGATGAAGGGACGATAATATCCTGCTAACCCCAAGAAGCTTCGAATCTCTGAGGGGTTCTTTGGTGCAGGCTAGTCTCGAACCGTCGACACTTTAGCTGGATCTACGGTGATCGTTCCTCCTGAGATGATGTGTCCAAGGAACATGACTCGGTCTATCCAAAACTCGCATTTAGAGAACTTCCCATAGAACTTCTACTTTCTTAAGATATCAAGGACTTTACTTAGGTGGTCTCGGTGTTGATCTAAGTTATCTGAATAAACCAGTATGTCGTCTATGAACACTATGACAAACGAGTCAAGGAAGGGTTGAAACACACTGTTCATAAGGTTCATGAACACACTAGGTGCATTGGACAACCCAAAAGGCATAACCACAAACTCATAGTGGCCATACCGGGTTCTAAAAGCTATTTTCGGGGTGTCCTCACTCTTGACCCTCAACTGGTGGTAACCCGATCTCAAGTTGATCTTGGAAAAGACTCGAGCTGACTTCAACTGGTCAAATAAGTCATCTATCTTGGGTAAAGGGTATTTGTTCTTAATGGTATCTTGGTTGATCATCTGGTAGTCTATGCACATTCGGAGCGAACCATCCTATTTCTTTACAAAAAGAACCGATGATCCCCATGGTGGTGTGCTAGGGTGGATAAAACCCTTGTCTAGAAATTCCTGCAATTGCTTCTTTAACTCAAGCAATTCAGCAGGGGCCATTCTATAAGGTGCTCACAAAATAGGGTTTGTACCAAGAGCTAGCTCTATGGAGAAATCTACCTCTCTCCCGGGAGGAATCCCAGGTAGATCATTTGGGAAAATATATGCATAGCTCCTAACTACCTCTATCTCCTCTAAGGGTTGCACCTTGGGTTCTGGCTCGGTGACTACTACTAAGAAAGCTTGACATCCTTTACTCATCATCTACTCTGCCTTCAAGTCTGACACATACAGGATGGTGGTGGCATCCTTCCTACCCCTAATGATAAAAGGTGGGTGACCTGGTCTTTTAATGATCACTTTCTTCTCCCTACAGTCAATGTTGGCCCTATAAGTATAAAGCCAATCCATGCCAATGATCACATCAAAATCATTCATGTCAAGAAGGATAAAGTCTGTAGGAAACTCATGATCTCGATATCTCACAGGTATCACCGGAGTTTTCAAAAGGGAAGTAAAGATTCGACCACTCGGGGTTGTAACATCTAGGACATACCCTAAATCCTTGATATCCAAACAAAGCATAGTTGCAAGAATTCTCGAAATGAAAGTATTAGAAGATCCAGAGTCAAACAAAGCTTTTACATTATGTCCCATGACTTCAAGCATGCCTACATTATTGTTCACCATGCACTAGACCATTACATGCTTAACTTCAAATATAAAAGAAAACTCTAAGGGTTATTACCCTCAATCAACCGATTGGCATTAACTTGAGCCTCCTCATTGTCAATGGCAAACACCCGAGCTTGTCTTCTCTCTCCTGCAGGTGGGGCTACTACAGGTGGGGTTGCCACTTGTCCTGGTCCTCTAGGATCTGGCATAGGACAGACAGATTGCAGATGTCCTTCTTGGTGGCATCGAAAGCATGTCTTCTTCTTATAGCGGCATTCACCGGCGTGCCCCTTTCCGCAGGTGTGGCAAGGAGGTCGGTTGTTCTCTTGACGGGGTTTCCCTTTTCCTCCATGTTTTCCTTTAGCTTGATGATGTCCTTGACCCTTCTTGTGGTTTTTTCTCGGGCCTTGGGCTCCTTCAGTGAAACCCAAGTACCCCTTGGGTGGAAACTGGGCAGGCATCACAGTCCTCTCCATGTCTAAAGTAGTGTTGTAGGCTTCGGCGAAAGTTTTAGGCTTGCTTGCCATCACATGGGGCCTGATGGTAGGGTGAAGACGCTCTATGAAGTGGTCCACCCTTCTTTCCTCATCCATATTGTACCCAAAATGCTCCAAGATTCGAAATTTGCACCCGAAGTCTGCCACAGAAGAGTTTCCTTTGGTCATGTTGGTGAACTTCCTTTCCTTTTCCTTCTTAGCTGAGACTGGGATGAATCTGGCAGTGAAGATCATCTTGAAATCAGCCCAGGCCATGGGTTCCTCTGTCAAATCCCATCCGGTGATGTGGGTCTCCCACCATATCTTAGCTGCTCCTTCCAGGAGATGAGCAGCAAAGAGGACCTTCTTGCTCGGCTGAACTTCAAGCATGCAGAATCCATTCTCGACTGCAAGCAGCCAAGCTTCCGCTTTGTTGACTACCTCTATCTTGTCCTCTCCCCAGAACTTCTCGATATTCAACTTGACGAAGTCCAGGATAGTGGCTCCTAGTCGAGGATGAACCAGAAGTGGCTCACCATTCTCAGCTCTGGCTAGGTCTCAGAGGGCCAAGGCATTGATGGCCTCAGACAACTTCTTCTGTTGCTCCATCCACCAGGCTTCAGGGGTGTGGATCATCATGGTTGGTTCTGGACCTCTAGCTTGATCTTCTTCCATCTGGTCTACTTCCTTGTACACATGTTGCTCTTCATACCCTTGGTCCTGCTCTTGATCAAGCTTGCCGAAGGGTATCAGGTCAGGGTTAGGGGCCTCATGAGTGGTCTCTTCGGGCCTCTTTCTCTTCTTAGAGGATTCACCATCATGGTTCTTCTTCCTCTTCTCTGAAGACCCCTTTCCTTTATGGGGAGGCCAAACACTCCTAGCTAGGTTCCCAGTACCCTTAGGGATAGCAACTGTCTTTGTACGAGCCATCTACATAAGCATAACAAACAGACCTTTAGTTTATCATTAAACTAATTATACTTATGTCAGTGACGTCTCATTACATATTTTTTATTAATTTGATAGAGGATTCCTTAATCCTTAACTTACTTGCCCATACCACATGAGGGTGAGGAAGAGAGAGAAAACCCAAACTCTTAAAGTCCTTAATAGAATGTGTGATGAGAAGGGATGAATAAGATGAGAGAGTCCTAAGGTATCTTATTTTGATCCAGATCCTAGAATATCGGCCAGGCAGTCACACAATCTGGGAGTCCTCGTATTCCGACTAGCGGTGCGGAGGAAAATTTTGCCAGCCCCCGGAAGTGATCCTTTTCTAGACACCTCAGTCTTTCGGAAAATCCTCTAATAACTCCCTTGGGTTCTACAGAGTTTGTAAAAATTTAATAATTTTTAACAATTAAGTGGAGAACCTTGGCTCTGATACCAAATGTAACGACCCCGCCTTCCAGTAACCCCAAATTAAGGGAGACCGAAAGGTCGGTGTCGTTATCTGATTTTCCGGATCAAGGTTTAGCAATTAATTGGTAAAAATTATTAAATTCTACTAGACTATACTGAAAATCTATAATAAATAAAAGTTTTCATACCTTTGAAAAATTGGGATTTCTAAAATGTTATCCAGAACTGGAACTAGTCTAACTAATCCTCCTTGAACTTTAATTTGCGTACTTCACAATATGACGACTTACTGTTTGTCATTTTGGTTTTGTACCTAAAATGCTGACAAACAAAATGTTAGTCAGCCAAAGCTGGTATGTGGGGGAAACACTAATCATGCAATTATTTGTAACAATGTATTGCAATCCATTATAGTTTAACAAACAATTTTACATTTTAAATATAACTGTGTGATCCATGTGTACCCTATCCCCTGTGTTGTCCCTGCAGTGGACTTGGACACTACCACCCTTAAGGTAGATCCACATTATACCCCTCATGATTTCACCTAATAGGTGAATCAGTTTATAGGGTTGAGTCACATGGCACTACCCATAGATAGCCCACTCCTTAACTCATGGCAAGCTAAGAGTCTCATGGCACTACACATGTGTAGCCCAGTTTCTAACTCATGACAGCCTAGACCTTACTCTAGGTTATCCTTTTTAGCCCTTGCATAGCCATAGGGGTGGACCCAGAATTAGCCATTTATATATGTATAATCATAGTGATAATCATAGTCACTCTATATTTGCATGAAATAAAAGCATCCAACAGTTTATTTCAGCCATGAGGGAAACGTCGATAAAATCCTCAGAAAACTAGTCGGGATAATCATAAGCGTAACCACATACCTGCTATGCAGATTCAGATACAGAAATAACTTTGTAGAGAGAGAAAATCCAACCAATCAAGCAAATTGCACAGAAACCCGAATAAACATTCCAACTACATTTTATCAAAACTTATCCAATTCCTTCTTATTCCTTAGGGTTTCTATTCCAATTTTAGGGTTTCCTTGGAAATTAGGGTTTTGCCTTCATTCTTAATTATTATTAACCCTAATTCATCAAATCCACTTAAAACCTTGAAATCGTCTCCTTTTAATATTCCTAACAGTTTTAGGATCATTATTTAGCAATTCACTTCCTTAATCTAAAATAACATGGTTTTCTTCTTCTTTTACCCTAAATTAGGGTTTTCATGTACATTATCTTTCATTTATAGAAATAAACCCTAAATTAACCATCTTTGTACTCAAAACGGATGAAAACTCCATGTTATCAATTAACAGGTTGATAATCCTCAATTTAACCTATTAAGTTACAAAGAATCACTCTTTATGTTCAATTAGGGTTTCTAATTAACTTGTAATGCATTTTTCTAACAAAACAAGGCACTTTTGCAAAACGAACTAGAATCAGGTTCTCCAATCATTTTTATCAGGTTCCTTGCATTTTTATACCCAACTTTCATATATAAAGTTTCTTCATATGAGGTTCCTAGCTATTACTATGATTTTAGCAAGGAAAAGCAATTTTCTTGATTATTTGGCAGAGAGAAAGATTTACCGAAATTCTTGGATCGTTGGATCGATGCGCCTATGGACCTCCTTTGAATCTGACACTCCACGTCAAATGCCCCCACTGAGCTTGATGCGTGTGCACCCCCAAGGCCCGGTCCGTTGGATCTCCTTGGTCCACGATGGGCCCTCGATCAAACGCCTCGCGTGGACCCGCTCCACTTACTCCAGCAAGTCAGGATCACTGCCCAGGAGGCGTTGAATCTCGCGCGGGGACATTGTGGTCCTTGATCCTATGGCTACTACTCATCTCCTTCTCCTTTCTTTGTTCTTCAAAATGTGGTGGCTCCGCGGCGGCGACCTCGCCTGAGCACGAGCAATCGAGAGAGGGAGAGGGTGCTAGGGCTTAGGAATCTGCCGCCAAAGATCGTGAGGGTGAGAGCAACCACTCGAGGGCCTATTTATAGACTATGGGGGTTTTTACCTAGGGTTTCTTAACCCCTCCATCCACTGGTTCCTTGCCCAATTGGGCGTTTCTCGAAGACACGGTAAAAACCCATCAAAATAGGGTCTGGAAGGTTTGTATCCTCAAACCGAAGTCATTGGAACACCTTCCAAGCGCACTCATGTGCTGGATCGATTGGGAAACGCAGGGGAAAATCCCCCCTGATCGAGCTACAGTCTGTGTCCCTCTGGGACTCTAGATGATGAGTCAGGTTGGTTGGATCAAGATCCAACGACCACTATCATCCACGCTCAAACAAAAAGGGAAAGATTTCCCGAATTCTCAAGGAAAATCCTATTTTGAAGATAAGCTTGAAAAATCGATAACTCCCAACTCTTAACTATTTTTTGCCTCAAATTTTAAGGGAACCTCTTTTATGATTTTATCTTTCATCCTGCAAAAATTGGGATCATTATCTTAATTAAATGGTTCCTTTTCTTTAGTTGCAAGAAAACACCCTTTTATTCATATTTTCCTCATATTCTTTATTTCCCTTGCTATTATATAATTATCCTGAGTTACTTGAACCCCAAGGAACCTTTATAACTCAAAATTCTATTTTTGGGAAAATATATTTTAGCCTTTTAATCATCCTTTATTCATTTTCTTATATATCCCATTATCCAATTGAATTCCTTTTTTATTTCTTTTTCTTTTTCTTTCAATTGGGCTTAATGGCCAATAAGGCCCATCAAGAAAGCATGCAAGGCTATCATACACGAAATTCATTCAAATCAAACCATGAAATCAAACATTGATCTTATTTATCTTTTAAAGGAGATTCACAAATCTCATTACATGTTTTGGAAAATGAGGTTATAATAGCAGAGGTGCCACATGAGTCTGTGATATCCCATTCCATTAGACACGCGCTGGTGCATTTAACACATAAGAGGAAAAACTGACCTTCTAGTGAGAAGGGCATGTCTTACCATCAAAATTATTTTAAGGGCATGCCATACCATCAAAAGTACGTTCTATGGCTAAAACCTAGTCATCGATCTTATCGAACATCTTGAGTTTCCCTTCACTGTTCAAGTAGGGTGGTTGCATTTTAATGAAATCAAACAATGTGTACTCCTTTAGCTTATTAGAAATGGAGGAGTATTCAACTTTCCCACCATTTTCGTGATGAGAAACCCTCGTAGGAAGGCCAACTCCTGCTCAGGGGTGAGACTAGTCGAAGTAGAGGTGGGGGTGTCGCCAACCCCATGAGAAAAGTTAGGCTTGTTCCTAGGACGGGGATCCATGCCAAAATGAAGGGTTTCTAGTATGGATAATCCATCCAAAATGTAGGAATGGGGTTTAGCACCGGTTTCACCAAACAAGTTGGATCTCCTGTGACATAGGTTTAATGGATACGACATACATACTTAGGAACATTCTGAGATAGTCATATTACCAAGTACAAATATGCTCTGATACCATTCTTGTAAGGAGTGGGGCCCGAGAGGGGACCACTCCTTACTTAAATTTAAGGAAATAATGAATATACCCTAATTGATCACATCCATATAATAAAAATACTTAATTAATTGGGGTTCACAATATTTTCTTAAACAGAATGATAACATGAACATAGTTTTTGTTGCAGCGGAAAGTAAATTTAATTGTTACACAATTTTCTTGTTTGAGTTCAACAAAGGGCCATGAATTTCTCTAACAAGATTGAAAGCGTAAACTAATAGGATAGGTGAGCAATTTGTCCATCTCATAAGTCTTCCAATAGCTAGATCTGAGTGACACCCTCTATCTCCTAGTCCTGAGATTGTTCAACCTCCGGGGGGGTTGAAGATAAGACCCAGGCGGGATAAAAAAAGAAGGACGTCATCAAATGTTGAGTAGATGGAGAGTAAAATAATTTGACATATAATTTAATCAAGGAAATATTTAACTTAAGAGATGTCAATAGTGAGATATTCATTGGAGGAGAGTTTTCAAATGATTTAACATGTCTAAAAGATGAGTCATTTCTTGTCAAGACTATGATAAATGAAAAAGAAGTCTTGCCATATACTTGTATATTAACAATAACAAAAAATAACTAGTTGCATGGTGATAAAAATATTGACTAGCATAGACTAAAAAGTAGGGTAGGAACCCATATGTATTCCATACCCAAGAGTAGGAGGACGAAAACCTTAGTGCCAAACAAATATACATTTTATAGGATAATAAAACCTAGTAATGGCAGGGGAATAAAGCCTAGTGCCTAATACATATGTGACAGGGGAATAAGATCCAGTGCCTATAAACATTATAAGTGGTGAGAGAATAGAACCCAATGCCTATATGGTGTCACTACTTCTAGTTATGACTAGTCATCCACACATGCAGATAGGGCAAGCAAGAACAAAATATAGTTATGTTCATGCAAAGGATGAGAATATTAAGTTTTTCATCAAGTGGGGTCAGAGGACCCAAATCATTATCAAGATTAGGTCAGAAGACCATCAATTAGTATAACACATAAATGTTAATAAATTAGTATGATATTCACATGGAAGAGTACTTTCACAAGACAACACGAGTATACACAAATTTTAGTCATGCCTGATACGAGAAATGATATTTAGTCATGATAGTATGCCCAATTTAAATAGAGTAGATGCACATACCTTGACTTGAGTATTAAGTCAGGGATTAATATCTACCCATCAAAGCCTAAAGTCCCCTCAAAATCTATATATGGTATTGTGTACAACAATTAGGGTTCAATTATATGATACATTAGGCGAAACCCTAGAAATCCAAATCCTTTGATAAAACCCTAGATCAGCTCTTGTTATAGAGAAATTGTTGGTTTTGGGATTTCTTATTAAGATCTTGACTCAAAATCCCAACTTCATTAATTACAGTGTTGCCATTAATTATTATCAAGATTGTAGATGAAATCAAAACCCTAAAAATCTAGACTTCACAACTTGGGAATCAAGCGATGAAAACTATACCAAAAGATTGAGAAAATTCTTAGGATTTCCAAACACATTTTTGCATATTTTTGGATAAACAGATATTTGGTTATGGATCTTTGAAGTTATGACCAATCCAAAAATACCAAAATTACATGTAATTCGATAAAAATTCACTCAAGAGGGGTCGAACCAGATGAGGTGGCCCAATCAAAGGTGGCAAAGTGGATCGGGCCAAAGACATCAAGGCACTCTAGTAAGCACAGAACAACTCAAATCAGATGGCAAAAGGACTGTTCTACCCTTAGAGGAAAAAAGGTACAGAGAAGAGAGGTGAGGGTAGAGAGGGTAAATCCTCTTGTCTCATCTTCAAGCCGAGCCATGGTTGCATCTTGCATTTGGTCAACAACATGGAGAATTGGGTAAATCTCGTTGAGTACCAATTGTGTGATTTTGAAATGATAGAGACCAACGAGAAGGATCAAGGACCGTATCACTTGACTTGGTTGAGTTCTGGTGATGTCGGGTGCCAAGGAGAGGAATCGAAAGCCCAAAACAAATCCCAATTGGTGGTGGTCGAAATGACGATGAAAGTGGGAATCGGAACCAGAGGAGTAAATCTTCTGATGGATCGGAAGTAAGGGTAGGTTTAGGTATTTATAGCATTTGATCTTAGGGTTTCTATGGGTTGGCTGTGAGATACATAATCCCCAAGAATTGGGAAAATGTAGAATAATCATCGGTAGATCTTGAGTAGGGTATCAATTGGTGTAGAAACAGACTATGAATCTGTATGGAAAAAAATTGAAAAAAGATGGAGTAATGAGAGAAAAATCTCAATTTTATAAATAAAAAATCAACTGTCTATTTTCCCTTTTGGCGCAAGGTATGAGATAAGTTGTGGCTCGTCCGATCATGATCTTATGGTTGTTAAACATGTGCTTAATGGCTTGTCTAGCGTGACATTTAATGTATTCGAATAAAGTGATGCATTTTCCATTTCTTTTCTTTCTCTTTTAAATTGGATGAGTAAATAAAGTGAAAATAAGGTGAAACTTGGTAGGTAGGATAATAAGGACACCAAGAATCTAAATTTGGATTCAATTTTTCCTTTTGGAGAACTTATATCATGGAACCATTTATTACTCAAATCATAACTGCAAATGACTATAGAGTCAATGGTGATAGGACTTAGACGTCCATCCCTAGCATGGCATTAACAAAGTCGAATGTGGAAGCATAAATCTTGGCATACATGAACATATAACAAGATAAAGGCACCGATCATAGTCTTAACATTGAATAAGTATTATTTTGGTAACCCAGGAGACCCGTAAGGCTTTCGTCGAGCCCAACCTAGGGAGCTCAGCCCCATCCCGTAAGGAGCATAGCCCATTAAGTCACGCAGAGGTCGGCTGCGCTACAGGAGAAACAATTCTGAACAACACCGCCAAGGGGATTCGAACCTAGGACCCTTTGTGAGGGGCCCCGTGCTGCGAACACGTAAGCTACTGCTCACCGGGTTGAACAAGTATTATTAAGAAACATTGTTTTATTATAAGAATACAATTACATATTTAAGAGAAATACATGTCTGCTCATGTACACTAGGGATCTTACAACAAGTACACATGACATAGATCACCTAGCCCATAAACTTCTAACCATATATGAACCTATAACATACGTGAAACAAGTGGGTCAAGCACACAAGGTGTTGAGTACAAGGATAAAGGATACATATACATAAGCTTCACATAATTTGAAAATATTTGCAGAAGTAAATGGAAAGGAATAAATAAGTTAAGTATTTAGCAAATGAGAACATGTGTTTTATATTATTTCACTCCAATTATTCCATCATTTCATACATTCATTAATATCATGTATTTGTAAGGCTTTTTATAGACAACTTCTCATTGGAAGAGTCTATGAGAGGGCTCAATATTAGCTAACCCTTTTATCGACATGGTATGCCCTATCTTGATAACTCAAGTAGGACGCCCAACCATATGTCCTTACCCAAAATGTTAGGTAGGTGCATGGGTTTTTGTATAATGGAGTTTTTATATTATGTTTGCAAGTTATAAAATAACAACACAAGACAAACATCAAGTACACATACTAGAATACTACATGGCAATAATTGAGCAAGTAAATAAGCATACATATGTATCAAATTTCAAACAAGAAATCCATAGTCATATAATTATTTAAAGACCAAACCTGTTTCAGAGATTTCATAACCTATACTTGACCATATAGATCTCAAGCAACACCTGGTTAAGAACAAGATTGTATACACGCATTAGATTCTCATCATTAACCCTAGTTAGATTCATTATAGGGTTTCGACCAAGTATGGTTCAAGTTTGGTTAATTACATGTTTGATGATCTTATACTTCACTAGAGGTCATCATGAAGGTTTGGTTCAAGTTTTGTGTCATTTTAATGTTCCATTCACTTTCTATGATCATTTAAAGGTTTAGGTCACTTATGCACAATTAGGGTTAAAGGACTCATAATAGAGAAACCAAGGTCAAGGATCATCATTACATGAGATCCAAACATAAGAGATGGTTTAGATCAGCAAGATAGAGACCATATTAATAGATCTTGATGATGGGTGGATGGTCACTTAAGTCTAGCCTCATAAGGTTCATTCATATATTCAACATCCCAACATACATAGTTCATAGAATTAGGGTTCAATGTGCAACTTAGGTGAGCCATCCACATCAAAAGGGGTCACAAATATTAGGTATATCCTTGATTCAAGAGTGGAGGAAAAAGGAATATATCCATAATATGATTGGGGCACAAGAAAGGCAAATAAGTCATATGTGTCACACTAGGTCATCACTAGTGGACTCGAGTCGCATATATCATCATATTACGAAAGGAGTTGGACTTAGTCACTAAGTTCACTAAGCTTCATATCATTACATTTTTTAAGGATCTAAAGTAGTTGGGTGCATAAAATGGACCAAACACCCCATTTGATTAGGGTAGAGTCATGCATCAAGATAAAGGGGTTAGGTCATGCATAAGGTGTCATATGAGGAGAACAAGTAAGAATTAATGTGACCTTGTACATACATGTTACATATCATCAAAAGGTTAATGATTTAGAGGTTAGGGCGAGATCCAAGATAAGTAGATTTCAAGATTGCTACTTTGAATCATGATTCATCATTTATATCCAAAATAAGGCACATGAGTACAATTAGGGTCATTCATGAGAAAAAAAGATGATTAGGACCCTCTTGAAGATCAAAGATGCACAAAGCTATTGATCTTGTGACTATGAGTATGGATAAACATTAAAGGTCCAATATTTATCAAAACAATGCCTTAATCAAGATAACTAATGTTAGCATTTTTTTAGGAAATTAGGGGATATGGAGTAGATCTATGGTCTGACACCAAGCTCAAATTGTAGATCACATCCAGATGACAATTTTGATATATAATTTCATTACATTTGGCCTTAAGATGAGAGAGTTATGTACATTTGAAATATTGCATCAAGAACTATATAGAAAGGGGGTTTAGAATGTTACATTTCATTTATGTTGCACATTGTACTATTGGATGTGGATCCAACGTCCGCACCCTCTTCTCTCGGCCCCGCGATGCGGGTTGTTCGTCTACCTTTCTCATTGCAGCACTACAACTGGGAAAGGTCAGCTACCGCTTGTCATTGTCATCTTACCTCACATCAACACTCCCCTTTGTCCATGTGACGATGTCCCATTGGTTGTCATTGGTCCGCCTTGACTACAATATTTGGACCAACATGGTGCTCTGATGCCATTGTGACCGTTGATGGGCCCGCATGATCGAGATCCAACGGTCACTGCTCATCATTGGCGTGCTCCCTCCAACGGTGTTACACACTACTCAATTGTAGTTTTGAATAGATGCAACCCCGTGGACGGAAGCACACTGTGGATTCACTTTCAAAATTTATAAAACCTAAACTAGCTACCTACGTCTACCAAAACACTACACCCGCAAGCACACGAGGTCATGTCATAGTATAGGAAGGTGGTAAGTATAGGGTCGATCCATAGGGAGAAGAGGGGGCACTAGAGCTAGGTTAGTTTGGCTGGGTTCCTACTGCGGAGACTAGGCTTAAAGGTTTGAAGGTTGTTTTGATTGCTAAACTATTATGGACAAACAAGCAATTAAAGGCAAGGATGGAATCTAAGTTAACCCTAGGCTAGAGTAAAGTTAAATAGGAAAGAAAGGATTAAGTTAGGTATAAAAAGGCAAATTACACTAAGGCAAGCAAGAGAGAAGCAAAAGAGCAATTAAAGAGCTAAACTAACATGAACAAGGCAAGAACAAAGCAAGAAGCTAAATGAGCAAGGAACGAGCTAACTAAGCTAAGCAAGCACAAAACTAGGGTTTTAAGCAATCAAGAGATGTATGGTTGTTTAGGGGTATGAACTTATCACTTAAGTTGGGGGTGACATATGAACATTATGATTTATCCAAACCAAACAACAAGTTAGAGTCTAATGAATTAACCTAAGCTACTAACTGGCCATGGATATGATAGGTTGTGTATAGGGGAACTAGTCCCTAACACCCCCTACTACCCTTACGAGGCTCAATTGGGTTAGGGGTTAGGTTCAATTCAATTAGAGTCTAATCAAGTATAGGTTTCTAGATTAGACATTCCTAGGGCAATTAGGGGCCGAGGGTAGTAATGGGGAGGTGAAATTAGGGCTTTGGACCCCAATTCCCCCACATTCTAGCCTTGAGAAGGCTCCATGCTAATTGCACTAGAATTATCCAATCTAGCTACTTAGATCTCTCACTTAGGTTTAGGGAGATTGATTAGGATGTAGGAAGATGGGAGGCAACCTAGGGATCCAAGAATTGGACCTAGGGGCAAATCTCAAAATTCACACATATAAGCAATTTGCCTAAATTCCTAGGTGATTTCACACACAAACCAACATGCAATTGATGGAGAATGAGATGCAAATAGAATATAATCATTAACAAATGGAATTACAAAGTTTACATGTCATTTTCCCCCAACATGGTATCAAAGTAACATAATTTCCCCCCAAACAGCCCACCCAAGGGGGCCTAGCTACTCATAGACATGGAAAATACAAAAAGAAAGGAGAAAGAGGTAGAAGTGGCCATGGAGCTCGGTGTAGATGAGGGATCTCCTCTCTCCAGCTGCTGCAGGGACGTCCTCCTTCTTCTCCTTGGATGGAATGGTGTGGAATGATGAAGGGAAGTGCGTGGAAGGCTTAGATATGGGGGGGTTATGTGGTGGAAATGGTGAAATGGAGTGGATTTGAGGTGGATATGGAGTATAATGGAGTGAGTGGTGATTTGGGGAGCTAAGAGGGGGTAGAAGGTAGCTAACCCCGTGCCCCAACCGCCACCTAGATATATATAGGTGTGGGGAGGAAGCACTAGGTCAAGTAGGGGCAAAATTGGTAAAGTGGTGAAAACTAGGTGGGTTTTGTGAGTAGCACGACCGTGGTGGGTAGGGTAGACCACGGCCATGGAGGATGGGAACGGTCATGGGAATTAAAAAGTGGAGATCACATGGAGGTGTACATGGATGGCCACAGTCGTGGGAGGTCACCACGGTCGTGGTGGGAACCTATGACCATAGGCATATTGATCACCACGGCCGTTTTGGCCATATTCATCAAATTCTGGGAGTTACAGTGATTTTTTGTGCTTGGGGCATGTCCACCATGACCGTGGTGGAGTACCACGGCCATTTTGGTGTCCCTCCCATGCACTTGAGCATTGAACTTGATCATCCATAGAGGGCATTGCTTCAAAACATTCTTTGACCACTTGGGTAGGTTGGGAGTGGTTTTGGCCTCATTTTGGGCTCCTCCAAGCCTGAAGAAACCCTAGATTGGACCGTCTTATTTCCATGCCATCAAGTAGTGGATAAAGGAACTATGAAATATGTAAAAAAGCCTCCATGAGTGCATTTGATAGAAATAAGCATATTGGGGGAAATAACATGTAATCTAGCAAGTATATATGTGATTGAAATGCAATATGACACAAGATGAAGCCCTAAAATAGGGCTGAATCACCACCCCAAACTTAAAACATACTTGTCCTCAATTATGCTCCAACTCAATCTCTCTACAAACTTTTCACAGTCAAAACATGACAAATGTAATGTAAAAGGTGATTATTGTTGAATGGGATAAAAAAAATGACTAGATGCATGCATTCCACCTCTCTCCTATCCTACTTTCACAAACCAATCATGAAAAGAGCACAAAGCATATGAACTTCAAATATAGTGCATAGAATACACAAGCTATCCATATTTCTTTCATGTAGTTCCGGGTAGACCGTTTCATAATGGCATTAATCACGGATGACTAGGAGTGTTGTCTCACCTTCATGCTTTCAACCTTATGTTTTAAATCACACCAAATGACTCACGTGGCTGTAGAAAAGGGAAAGATGAGCTAGGTTTGATGTTTCCTAGCTCATTGGGTATGAAAATGGAAGAAAGGGTTGTGGTAAGATTTTTGGAGTGCTATTACATAGAGCACTCATCTTTTCTTTATTTTAATGCTCTTAAACAGGAGCATCCTTTTATTTTCTTTTTGCATTTTTTCTTTGCCCTTGAGGTAGGTAGGGCATATGGTGATGGGAGTGAAACTGTGAGATGTAGATGTGGCCACCCCAAACTTTTGGAGGTGGCCACGGCTAATATGTGCACTTTGGCATCCTTTCATGAGGCGGAGGGGTAAGAAGATGGTGAGTGAATAGTCGGGTCAAAGAGAGGTCATTGGTGTGATTCTTAACATAAGGTCTCTTGTATGAAAATTAATCCAACACTTCATCCAACAATGTCACACCACATGAATGAACAACATGAAATTAATACTTCAATCAAGTGATTTCGTAGACACTAAGCGCTCATAGCTTGCTCAAGTCACAGATCAACCAAATCATTCACAAACACAAGAGAGGTGATGCACATATAAAAAGTTGAGAATTGATACCATTTAGCAATAAAAAATGATAAATCACTTGCATTTGTCAAAGGTAATCATTTTTCCTCAAAACAGTAGAGATTGGGTCAAAACACACTTTTTAGACAAGAAATCTCAAATTTGGGCAAAATTGGCCAAAATGGTGCCAAATTGCCTTCAATCACATCTAAACCTATATTATTGAACTTAAAGTAGTAAACAAGCAAATACTAGCTATCACATGCAAGAATTACCAAAAATTTGCATGATATGCAATGCATGGCAAGAAGAGTAATTTTTTTTTGAAAATTATGCAAAAATTGCAAGAAAGTAAACTACATGACATGAAAGTATGCAAAGCAGTAAATATGACTAAGGTAGATAGCAAAAACAAGAAAACAAAAGTGGATGTGGCAGGTGAAATGCAAAGTGAAATTAGGGCATACCTGCCCTACCACCCCAAACTTTTGAATCATGATGTCCTCAACATGATCCTAGAGTTTAGGATGATGGGGTAGACGATCATGGCTCTCTCGAGGCTCTGGAGGTGTTCCTCCCTGTAGTGGAGGATATGCGTAGTAGCTGTCACACTAATCTGCCTTCAGTGGCTGAAATTGGTCTGCAGCACGGCCGTGCTGGCTTCAGGTTGCACACTCGTGCTACTTTTCTCAAATTTGCTTCTGAATCCAGGGACTTGGTGTGTTTTTCATGCAAATGACCACGGTCGTATTGATGTGCCATGACCGTGGTGGTCCCTGTAGCTGCTACTATCAAAATGAGGAACATCAAACCTCAAAAACTTGACCCAAAGTAATTTTTCTTTGAATCCTTCTCTCAATTGTACTCAAATTTCCTTCATTTCACCCTGTTACCACCTGCACATCTTAAAACTAGACAAAAACTATTAAACACAAGTGTGTGTGTTTTCTTGGAAAGTGTAAAAACAAAGCAATTGTATCAAAAAGTGAAGGTTGGGTCAAAATTTCCCAAACCTATGTGGGTTGCCTCCCACAAGCGCTAAGTTTCATGCCTTCAGCCAGGCTTCTTATTCTTTCACCATCAACTATTATCCAAAAACAAAATGTTTGTGCCCCCATCATAGGAAATCCTCTCAAATGCTTTCCTTGATTGATATTTCTCCCAAGGGTCATGCAAGCTTCTTGAGTGCTTCTCAACAATTTCCTCTCCTTGGAGATCATCATCATAGATCTTAATCAGCCTTAAGACCTTCAGTAATCTCATGCCATAGTTTCTCTCTCTCTCTCTTGAGAAGTGGGTCTTCATAGGCATCAAAGAGGGGGGGGGGTTCAATCATATGGGACACTTGCGAACAAGGACTTTCTGACAAGGGCTCTTCACTAAGATCTTTGTCAACTTGATATCCTCCCTTGATAAGCTTCTCAACAACCTTGTCACACCCCATGATTGAAACCATATTCATTTGCTCATAGGAAGTAGGGGGGCATGTGATAGTTGTAGTGGTGGAATTGTTGTTAATGGCCTTTGGAATTGAGGTGGAGGAAGGAATTGAGGTTGGAAGGTGAAATGGTGGGAAGGTTGTGGTGATGGAGGTGGTGGGGGTGTGTAAGGCTTAGGATAGCCTTAGAGGTAGGGCGGTGGAGGAAATGGATGGGCTCGTGCATCTTGGCCTTCCATCTTGTCTTCCTCGAATGGCTTGTCACATGCACAAAGCACAACCAAACAAAAGAGAACAAGTTAGTAAACCAATAAACACAAAGAATGCAAAGAATGATGAATAAAGAATAGAAATGATGAGGGCAGTAGAAAAAGTCAAAGCAAAACTAACTAGCTAGGCTGAGTGCCTCTAATCCCCGGCAACGGTGCCAGAAAGCTTGGTGCGCCCGCTAGAGGTGCTACACACTAGCTAATTTGACTCGACTAGATGTACCCCACGAGATCGGAACAGACGGGAGGGTTCACTTTCGATATTTATAAACCTAAACTAACACACCTACGTATACTAAAACAGCTACACCCGCAAGCGCAAGGGGTCGTGTTGTAGTATAGGAAGGTGGCAAGTAAAGGGTCGATCCATAGGGAAAAGAGGGGACACTATAGCAAGGTTTAGTTTTGCTAGGTTCCTACTGTGGAGACTAGGGTTAAGGGTTTGAAGGTTGTTTTGATTTCTAAACTATTATGGACAAATAAGCAATTAAAGGCAAGGATGAAATCTAAATTAACCCTAGGCTAGAGTAAAGTTAAACAGGCAAGAAAGGATTAAGCTAGGTATAAAAAGGCAAATTACACTAAGGCAAGTAAGAGAGAAGCAAAAGAGAAATTAAATAGCTAAACTAACATGAACAAGGCAAGAACAAAGCAAGAAGCTAACTGAGCAAGGAACGAGCTAACTAAGCTAAGCAAGCACAAAACTAGGGTTTTAAGCAATAAAGAGAGGTATGGGTTGTTTAGGGGTATGAACTTATCACTTAAGTTGGGGGTGACATATGAACATTATGATTCCATTTAGATTATCCAAACCAAACAACAAGTTAGAGTCTAATGAATTAACCTAAGCTACTAACTGGCCATGAATATGCTAGGTTGTGTATAGGGGAACTAGTCCCTAACACCCCCTACTACCTTACGAAGCTCAATTGGGTTAGGGGTTAGGTTCAATTCAATTAGAGTCTAATCAAGTATAGGTTTCTATATTATACATTCCTAGGGCAATTAGGGGCCGAGGGTAGTAATGGGGAGGTGAAATTAGGGCTTTGGACCCCAATTCCCCCACATTCTAGGCTTGAGAAGGCTCCGTGCTAATTGCACTAGAATTATCCAATCTAGCTACTTAGATCTCTCACTTAGGTTTATGGAGATTTATTAGGATGTAGGAAGATGGGAGACAACCTAGGGATCCAAGAATTAGACCTAGGGGCAAATCCCAAAATTCACACATATAAGTAATTTGCCTGAATTCCTAGGTGATTTCACACACAAACCAACAAGAAATTCATGGATAATGAGATGCAAATAGAATATAATCATTAACAAATGGAATTACAAAGTTTACATGTCATTTTACCTCAGCATGGTATCAAAGTAACATAATTTCCCCCAAACGGCCCACCCAAGGGGGCCTAGCTACTCATAGACATGGAAAATACAAAAAGAAAGGAGAAAGAGGTAGAAGTGGCCATGGAGCTCGGTGTAGATGAGGGATCTCCTCTCTCCAACTGCTGCAGGGACGTCCTCCTTCTTTTCCTTGGATGGAATGGTGTGGAATGATTGAGGGAAGTGGATGGAAGGCTTAGATATGGGGGGTTATGTGGTGGAAATGGTGAAATGGAGTGGATTTGAGGTGGATATGGAGTGGAATGGAGTGGGTGGCGATTTGGGGAGCTAGGAGGGGGTAGAAGGTAGCTAACCTTGTTCCCCAACCACAACTTAGATATATATAGGTGTGGGGAAGAAGCACTAGGTCAAGTAGGGGAAAATGGGTAAAGCAGTGAAAATTAGGTGCGTTTTGTGAGTAGCACGGCTGTGGTGGGTAGGGTAGACCACAACCGTGGTGGATGGGAACGGTCATGGGAATTAAAAAGTGGATATCACATGGAGGTGTACATGGATGGCCACGGCTGTGGGGGGTCACCACGGTCGTGGTGAGAACCTATGGCCACAGGCATATTGATCACCACAGTCGTTTTGGCCATATTCATCAAATTATGGGAGTGACAGTGATTTTTTTGCTTGGGGCATGTCCACCACGACCGTGGTGGAGTACCACAGATGTTTTGGTGACCCTCCCATGTACTTGAGCATTGGACTTGATCATCCATGGAGGGTATTGCTTCAAAACATTCTTTGACCACTTGGGGTAGGCTGGGAGTGGTTTTGGCCTCATTTTGGGCTCCTCCAAGCCTGAGAAAACCCTAGATTGGACCATATTCTTTCCATGCCATCAAGTAGTGTACAAAGTAACTTAAAACATTTAAAAAAGCCTCCATAAGTGCATTTGATAGAAATAAGCATATTGGGGGAAATAACATGTAATATAGCAAGTATAGATGTGATTTAAATGCAATATGACACAAGATAAAGCCCTAAAATAGGGCTGAATCAATCGTCTCATACTCCATCTTATCAAAGGAGAAACACTATCCAAGGCATTGGACCTCATCGGAGTAAAGGGGCGCTCGAGTCCTAGTCTTCATAGATGGCCAAGGAGGTGTTGTGCCACCCTTTCCTGGCACGAAGGTCCCGTGGGGATGGTTGGATGATGGTGGGGAGGCCCCTAGTAGGGGAAAAAGGGTGGCGGCCTGCGGTAGCGCAACCATGGTGTGAGGGCAACGAGAGGGTGACTAGGGGTGGTTAGTGGCGCCCTAGGGCAGAAACTAGAGAAAAAAGATAGGGGGAAGATAGAGAAGTAATGGGAACCAAAATGGGCATTTAATTGAGCCAAAAGGGCGAGATAGAGGTGTATTGGCTAGTGTCGTGGTGGTAGGTGGCGGCAGCACCACTCCCGCCGACCTCTGTACGAAGGTCGAAGACAAAAAGCTAGCCGTTGGATACAGATCCATGGGCCGAAGTTGGATGAGCCAAAGAAAAGGGGGTGCCACTTTGTTGGGCAGTGCACCCCAAATTTGGCCCAACAAGGGTCAAAACAAGTTAAATCATGTTAAAACAAGGATTAAAGTAGCAAGGTTCAAGTGGCCATATCTTGGGTTCAAGTGGCCATATCTTGGGTTGTAGAGCTTAGATTAAGGTGATTTTGCATCGTTAAAAATATAATTGAATCCTCTATCTCATGAATTATATAAGAGATCTAGGCAATCATATTAATGAGGTTTAACATTGGATGCAATAAGGTGATGTGCGAAAGCATGATACTTAATTAAGTTCTCAAATTAAAGTCACATATCATGAAATTGGTCATTGATGTGATTAGGTTGGAGCATCACCACACTAGAACTATTGACTTGATATCCAATTGAATAATATGACTCATAATAGAGAGAGAAAGAGAACACAAGAGGAGTGCAAAAATTCATGTTGTCACAACTTTAATACTCAAAACATACAATTTGAGGGAAAGTCTATTTTTTCATATCAATATATTCCTTTATTACCAAATTTCGTGTGTAAGTATATCTTACCTAAGCCTATCCATAGGAGAAGTCCAGAAGAATAATTTTGAACTTAAATTCCACAGTTTGACATTTTACACCAACTAACCTCAGATTAGTATGTTTCTCCTATTTTTGGTATAAAAGCCTCAAATCATTATGTTATTGGCTAAAACTCTCATATTTGAAGATTATTACTTATCCTAGTACAAACCAAATTAATAAATGGGGTTTAAAGATTATATCATTTACTTAAGTTTGGGTTCACTTCAATGTCATTGATCTTACTTTAGAACTCTTAAAATGGTAAAAAGATGGTCCTTTTAGTATGACTTTATATCACAAATGATGATGATGTGAATATTTAGGCTTTACTTTGTCTCCATGAACATTTTCTTGTGGCATCATGAACCTTACTTGAGTACAAAAGGTCTGATGTCTGAAAATATAAGTGCTAGAAGTCCCAAAATACCATGTATGTGACGTTTTGGTACCATAGAGATAAAGCTATCTGATCTATATATTATGCCTTGTAGTTTTTTGGATATCTTATGCTATAATGGAGCTAAGGTTACTATTAAAATGTTGTAATAATGGCTGGATGAAACTCGTGAATTGAAAGTAGCTCTTTTAGTGAAAATAGCTCTTTTAGTATAAGTTTGAGTGCATGGATACTTATGACTAGAAGTAACATGATATTTTTTAATACACTTTATATTTTATAAGGTTTCAAACCCCAATGATTTTTATAAGAACCTTTTTGGTGTTCATATGTAACTTGATTTATGTGGTTAATATGTAATTAATTGACCTAAGTAATCAAGTGTAACCTTAAAGAAGTAGTGCCCTGAGACCGTAGAACTATTCCAGTGTCAGAACTTACTGGATAATGTAATGAGTAAACTGAAAGGAGCTCAAAGTTGTATACTGCTAAGTATATGTGGGTGCAGGGAGGGTATATCCTTGTCATCATGATCCCATGGTTCTGAAGAGATGAGCTGTGTTTTGGATGTAGAAGTAATTGAGAGCACCTACGACCATAACTCGATTTTTGAGGGTCACATACCCTGGTTTCTAGTGTCATGGCCTGTGTACCCAGGACAAACTAGGCTGTTTTAGTAGTTTAACTGATATGCCACTAGGGTGAATACTCATACTGACTAAGGGGAAGAGATCTTAGGATTATGGTCCTCCTAGATCTTTTATGGGGCTACTTTCAACTTTGCAATGGTCAACTAGTACTTTGAGTGGTACACCTCAAACTACTCAAGACTTAATAAAATATGTTTATCATCTGTGTAGCATAATTGTTAGGGTTACTTGACAAATCACTTTGGATGACTAATTCTTTCTATGTTTCTTTTGATTAGTAGAGATTTATATTGCGGTAAGAGAAATCAACTATACTTATGACCAGTGTTCAGAAAATCGGTCCGTGCGGCCGCATATGCGGCCGCTTAAGCGGTTCGGATAGAGGACCGCACCGCATATGCCAAAGCGGACCAATAATCGGTCCAGGACCGATTATGCGGCCGATTACCAACTTATGTGGCCGCTTAATCACCACTTTTCCAAACACACATACATGGAATTGAAGAAATGAAATTTATATGATATTTTTGTTGTTTCTAATTAAATATTTATATGATATTGCTTCTCCCTTTCTTCTAATTAATCATTCTATGTTGTCCTTGTATGTAATTGTTCAATGTGATATATAATTCTATATGACTGATAACTGATATATAAATATACATAGATATATTAATTTATTAAAAAAATCCAAAACCGCATATACTCCCGCATACCGCATATACTCTATTCAGTGCCCCGTCCGCCCGTACACCGAATAACGCTTTTCTGAACACTGCTTATGACTCTATAGTCTTTCAACTCTGTAATACTATCATCTTTGATACTTAAAATACATAACCCTGGTAAGCAAGATGTTTCTATTGGATTTATATCTCTCACTGGGACATGAGTATTACCTTGTGTTACCATGTCTTTTTAGGTGACCTACAATATCGTCATATGTAGGGTGACGAGGAGGCACAATTTGAAGATCTATGGTGACAAGAGGTTGGTGGTTACTATAGAGTCCTAAAGTCATCCCTATACTCTCAAGTCTGGACATGAAGTTTTATACATCATGTATATCGACTCGAGATTTAGCTTGTACACTTTAAGCTGCATAAATATTGTAATTATTAGAACAACAACTTTTATGTATATAGGTTATGCTGAGGGCACTGAACTTCTGTGAAGATACCTTTAATGAATATGTGTGAGGTTGGAACTCTATGTAAAATGTTTCTTATGGAATGTGAACTTTTATTCAACTTTAATTCAGCATGTTTTTGCCAATATGTTTCATTAGTGTTGGTCGACATTTTGGTTTTGAGTAATCTCATCTAGCGTGGTGAGTGCCACAATGTATTTGCATAGGCAATATAAGTACCTTCTCTCTATATATATGCACATATATATATATGTATGTATATATGAATATATATATATATATATATATATATATATATATATATATAGAGAGAGAGAGAGAGAGAGAGAGTCAGGCTAGAATACACTCAAGTAGTTTTTTATGATGCAATATTTTTTTCAAAAATCTAATCCATTTATCTTCTTAAACATATTGTGAATAGATCATATGCAAAATTTGAGCATATTTGGCCTTTTATAGGTCATGTTATAAAGACCACAAAAATTATGCATTTCAAATTAGTTTTGCGCGTCGATTTTGTTTCCCTTGGATGAGTGACTTACACTCATCCAAATGGGCTCAAAATTTGTATGTAGCCTAGTTATAGTATGACGGTGAAGATAAATGGTTTACATTTTACAAAAAATAGTCTTGATATGAAAATACACTTGAGTGTATTCATGCGATCTATACACTCAAGTGTATTCTAGCCTGACTCTCTCTCTCTTTATATATATATATACATATATATGTGTATGGGTAATGTACCTGGTTTGAAATGTCCTTGTTGACATTTTTATATATATGTTTTTGAGAGGTGAGGAAATGGCATTAGAAGTTGGTTCTGCTCAGCCTGATCTAATCTGGTCCAGTCAATCCAATTGGCTAGACAACAATTTCCATTAATTTAATAACTAAGACTCTAATTGCTTTTCAGATATTTTGGATGAGTCAAGTAACGATTCTCTTATCGAACCAGTTTGAATTCAAATGCCGATTCATTTTGGTTCTTAGAATACCATAAGAGGATACATAAATATGTTATATGTATCAATTGGGCATCAATGTAACTGCAATCACAGACATATGTCCCTATTGATTCATGTTATTGCATAGAATAAAATAGGTCACATGATTGGCAAAAAGGCTAAGGAAATGAATATAATTTGACATATTTAACAAAAGGAAGTAGGATGTTATTATGATGAAATTGACATACTATCTTTGCTACATCCCACCCCCACCAACATCATGCACACCATTGACAAAATTCGAAGGAAATCCCTATGAAATCACACCTGAAACAACATGCATCTAGCTAACTAGAATACCATTTGTGCACCAAAAATTTATAAGGGATGGGGTATCATTAGCTACATCCCACCCCCACCAACATCATGCACACCATTGACAAAATTCGAAGGAAATCCCTATGAAATCACACCCGAAACAACATGCATCTAGCTAATTGGGATACCATTTGTGCACCAAAAATTTATAAGGGATGGGGTATCATCAACCTCAAAACCCATGCCACATGTCTGATTGTCAAAATCATAGATACTCTATGAACTAACAGAGACTGTATATGGAATAAATTCATTAGTAGAATACCTTGATGGACCATTGCAAAGAGTACAACATCACTTGTATGGAAGCATATAATTAAACACATACACATCATCCATAATATTATAAGTACTCCACCACATTTTGCCAAACATATCCCTTTTTGGCAAGACCATGGTACTATGACAACATGATTCAAAACCTAAACCAAAGAAACCACATACCTCAAAACATCTCTAAACTTTACACTGCTAGTGCCATGACCCTCCTGAACAGTTGACGTAAAAACACACCAAAGAGAAAACTCACATCCTATATACATCCTGACGCTATTAATGATATTCTCCATCAATTAGAAAAAACACAAAAAATCATGTGTCATGGATATGGGGTCCAAAATACATATCACACAGTGCATATACCACTTCTTAACATATGGAGGATACATTTGTCCTACCAATGACATTGAGGGGTTCACTCAAAATCAAGATCATTTTATGACTGATCAAATATGACAAAATTTTGACAAACAACAACCTTTTCAAGAGGGGGTTTTATGGACCATCAAGATGTTATATGTGCTACACATAATAAGAAACCATGAATCACCTCTTCATGTTCTGTCACATCACTGCACAGATCTGAAACCTTTTTTTCATCGGCAAAAAAATACTACTTTCGACCAGACAAATTTTCTCCACTACCAGAGACCAACAAATCCATGCCACACCCTCCATAAAATGCTCTTAGCAGCCATCATCTGGATTATATGTTCAGAGAGAAACCATGAAAAGTATAATTCACACAAGAACAACATTCTTATGCTTATTGATAAAGTAAATGACACATACGACCTATATTCCCATTGCAAAATCTCAAATCAACACAAATATGGTTAAAGAGAATGAAGCACCTACTATCAACTTTAGAGGAGGAGACAACGACTCCAGAACATTCACTATGGAATAAACTTGGGGATAATAGTGGATTCTAGTTTTTATTTTCAGTTTTTTCTTACTGTTTTTTTAACAATTACGAGGCTTATTGTTTAAGGGAGCCTCCCCATCAATATCACATTTGAACACTTTATATGAACCATTTGGTTTTAGATGACTAGTACATGAGGAACTTGCTTGTTCATCTAATTATTTGTACCCTGCATCACATGTAGTTGTATGTTTGCTTATCTACTATAACATATGTTATAAGCATGTATTATGGGGAGTTGAGGATTCACATCGAAGTAGAAGACAAACGGGCAACGCACTGCACCATTCGTCCTTTCTAGATTGCAAAACTAATCCTTTGAAACAATACATCATACACTTGGTAGTCGTAACATTACTATTCATCACTTTTTGGGTCCTCTTCAGAAGCTCCTCAATGTCTGGTGCTAAGAATCCCAAAGTATCAGCTCCAAAAGGGATAAATGCATGTTGATTGTCAATACATACTTTCTCATACTTGACCACCACTTTGGTTAAGGCAGCTTTAAGGGCAACCTGTCCTACTATAAAAGCACCACTCCTCAATCTCATCAGTGGAGAAACTCATGTCAAATCTACACACAAATCAAAACATAGGTATGTTTAAGTGTCGATATCCCCTCTTGTGGATTTGTTAAAAAACTTACAGATGTCTCTTTCTTAGAAGCAACACCTTCATGTCTGAGTACATCAAAGAGAACATATCTAACAAGATCATTTCTATATTAAAAACCTGAAAGCTCCCTGTAATGAACCACATGCTCCCAAAAAGTGTCCAAGCATGCATTACGCTAAACTGGAAATATCTCAAGTAGGACACCCAACCATATGTCCTTACCCAAAACTTCAGGCAGGTGCATGGGGTTTTGTATAATGGAGTTTCTATATTATGTTTGCAAGTTATAAAACAACAACACGAGACAAACATCAAGTACAATACTAGAATACTACATGACGATAATTGAGCAAGTAAATAATCATACATATGTATCAAATTTCAAACAAGAAATCCATAGTCATATAATTATTTAAAGCCCAAACCTGTTTTAGAGATTTCATTACCTATCCTTGACCATCTAGATCTCAAGCAACACCTGGTTAAGAACAAGATTGTATACACACATTAGATTCTCATCATTAACCCTAGTTAGATTCATTATAGGGTTTCGACCAAGTAAGGTTCAAGTTTGGTTAATTACATGTTTGATGATCTTATACTTCACTAGAGGTCATCATGAAGGTGTGGTTCATGTTTTGTATCATTTTAATGTTCCATTCACTTTCTATGATCATTTAAAGGTTTAGGTCACTTATGCACAATTAGGGTCAAAGGACTCATAATAGAGAAACCAAGGTCAAGGATCATCATTACATGAGATCCAAACATAAGAGATGGTTTAGATCAGCAAGATAGAGACCAGATTAATAGATCTCGATGATGGGTGGATGGTCACTTAAGTCTAGACTCATAAGGTTCATTCATATATTCAACATCCCAACATACATAGTTCATAGAATTAGGGTTCAATGTGCAACTTAGGTGAGCCATCCATATCAAAAGGGGTCACAAATATTAGGTAAATCCCTGATTCAAGAGTGGAGGAAAAAGAAATATATCCATAATATGATTGGGGCACAAGAGGGGTAGATCACATGTATAATGATCACAAACTCCTCGGGGGTAGATCATAAGGCCTGAAAATATCAAAGCCCTTGGGGGCGGATGTACGAGATATAATTTGGAAAATAAGATTAAAATATGTGTTCTCTTTTGTTAATGAATATATTTGTGCAAGTATATGATTTTCCTTATATTTTGTTGTTATTGCCAAGTATTAGTTTTATCTTATTGCCAAAATATGTTGAGAGGTAAAAAAAGACACGTAGGCGTACTCAGTATAATATTCTCGAATATTGTGCTGACGTGTACCACATGTAATCTTTTGTTTAGGTTGTGGTTATGCTCTTGAAGATCCAGGATAGTTGAGAGTTGTGTGGCGAGCTGATGTACAGGTGGACCTGTTGTCTTAAGATCATGTAGTTTAGTGGTAGTACATGTATATGTATAAGTTTACCTTTAAATATGTAATATCAAATGTTGTAACAATTCATGTTGTAATTATATGTTGAATAGTGAACATGTGTGTATGGGTTTTATTATTGTTCATGTGCATGTGCTACTGATTATTTCCTTCTGACTCCCTTGATTTTCTTCTTCTTAGCCTAGTGTGGGATGTTTAAATTGGGATTCTCACTGAGGTGAGGGTTTCAATTTGGATGTCACACAAGGCAAACAAGTCATATGTGTCACACTAGGTCATCACTAGTGGACTCGAGCCACATATATCATCATATTACGAAAGGGGTTGGACTTAGTCACTAAGTTCACAAAGCTTCATAGCATTACTTATTTTAAGGATCTAAAGTAGTTGGGTGCATAAAATGGACCAAACACCCCATTTGATTAGGGTAGAGTCATGCATTAAGATAAAGGGGTTAGGTCATGCATAAGGTGTCATATGAGGAGAACAAGTAAGAACTAATGTGACCTTGTACATACATGTTACATATCATCAAAAGGTTAATGATTTAGAGGTTAGGGTGAGATCCAAGATCACTAGATTTCAAGATTGCTACTTTGAATCATGATTCATCATTTATATCCAAAACAAGGCACATGAGTACAATTAGGGTCATTCATGAGAAAAAGAGATGATTAGGACCCTCTTGAAGATCAAATATGCACAAAGCTACTGATCTTGTGACTATGAGTATGGATAAACATTAAAGGTCCAATATTTATCAAAACAATGCCTTAAAAGTGTTCAAGATAAACTAATGTTAGAATTTTTTAAGGAAATCAGGGGATACAAAGTAGATCTAGGGTCTGACACTAAGCTCAAACTGTAGATCACGTCCAGATGACAATTTTGATATATAATTTCATTACATTTGGCCTTAAGATGAGAGAGTTATGTACATTTGAAATATTGCATCAAGAACTATATAGAAAGGGGGTTTAGAATGTTATATTTCATTTATGTTGCACATCGAACTGTTAGATGTGGTACCAACAGCCGCACCCTCTTCTCTCGGCCCCGCGATGTGAGTTGTTTGTCTGCCTTTCTCATTGCAGCAGTGTTGCTGGGAAAGGTCAACTACCACTTGTCATTGTCGTCTTACCTCGCCTCAACACTCGCCCGTGTCCATGTGACGATGTCCCATTGGCATTCATTGGTCCGCCTTAACTGCAGTATTTGAACCAACATGGCGCTCTAATGCCATTGTGGCCGTTTATGGGCCCGCATGATCGAGATCCAACAGTCACTGCTCATTGTCTCGTACTCCATCTTATCAAAGGAGAAATATTGTCCAAAGCATTGGACCTCGTCGGAGTAAAGGGGCGCTCGTGTCCTAGTCTTCATAGATGGACAAGGAGGCGTTGTGCCACCCTTTCCTGGCACGACGGTCCTGTGGGGATGGTCGGATGATGGTGGGGAGGCCCCTAGTAGGGGAAAAGGGTGGCGACCTGCGGCAACGCCACCATGGTGTGAGGGCAATGAGAGGGCGACTAGGGGTGGTTAGTGGCGCCCTAGGGTAGAAACTAGAGAGAAACGATAGGGGAAAGAGAGAGAAGAAGTAATGGGAATCGAAATGGGCATTCGATTGAGCCAAAAGGGCAAGATAGATGTGTATTGGCTAATATCGTGGTGGTGGTAGGTGGCGGAAACACCACTCCTGCCGACCTATGTACGAAGGTCGGAGACAAAAAGCTAGCCATTGGATACGGATCCAAGGGCCAAAGTTGGATGAGCAAAAAAAAAGGGGGCGCCACTTTGTTGGGCAATGCACCCTAAATTTGGCCCAACAAGGGTCAAAACAAGTTAAATCATGTTAAAACAAGGATTAAAGTAGCAAGGTTCAAGTGGCCATATCTTGGGTTGTAGAGCTCAGATTAAGGCGATTTTGCATCGTTAGAAATATAATTGAATCCTAAATCTCATGAATTATATAAGAGATCTAGGAGATCATATTAATGAGGTTCAACATTGGATGCAATAAGGTGATGTGTGAAAGCATGATACTTAATTAAGTTCTCAAATTAAAGTCACATATCATGAAATTGGTCATTGATGTGATTAGGTTGGAGCATCACCAAACTAGAACTATTGACTTGATATCCGATTGAGTAATATGACTCATAATAGAGAGAGAAAGAGAACACAAGAGGAGTGCAAAAATTCATGTTGTCACAACTTCAATACTCAAAACATACAATTTGAGGGAAAGTCTATTTTTTCATATTAATATATTCCTTTATTACCAAATTTCGTGTGTAAGTATATCTTACCTAAGCCTATCCATAGGAGAAGTCCAGAAGAATAATTTTGAACTTAAATTCCACAATTTGACATTTTGCACCAACTAACCTCAGATTAGTATATTTCTCCTATTTCTGGTATAAAAGCATTAAATCATTATGTTATTGGCTAAAACTCTCATATTTGAAGATTATTACTTATCCTAGTACAAACCAAATTAATAAGTGGGGTTTAAAGATTTATCATTTACTTAAGTTTGGGTTCACTACAATGTCATTGATCTTACTTTAGAACTCTTAAAATTGTAAAAAGATGGTCCTTTTAGTACGACTTTATATCACAAATGATGATGATGTGAATATTTAAGGTTTACTTTGTCTACATGAACATTTCTTGTGGCATCATGAACCTTGCTTGAGTACAAAAGGTCTGATGTCTCAAAATATAAGTGCTTGATTTCCCAAAATACCATGTATGTGACATTTTGGTACCGTAGAGATAAAGCTATCTGATCTATATGTTATGCCTTGTAGTTTTTTGGATATCTTATGCTATAATGGATCTAAATTTACTATTAAAGTGTTGTCATAATGGTTGGACGAAACCCTAGAATTGAATGTATCTCTTTTAGTGAAAATAGATCTTTCAGTATAAGTTTGAGTGTATGGATACTTATGACTAGAAGTGTAAGGACCCTGACCTGCGTTTAGGGTATACCCTATTTGTTTTGCTTAATCTCGGTGCTTTGATGCTTGCTAATCACCTTTAAGTGGTGATTAGGGTTTTGTTGTGCTTTGTTGAGAGTTCGAGGGGCTACTTGCAAATAACCCAAGTTTAGGGTTTTATGTGCAAGTCTGCCATCTTGTGAGATGTTCCCCTCTCTTTGCTTCCTTTAGGGTTGAGAGGAAGGCTTGGGCTTGTTGTTTGAGTTCTCTGGGCTTGACTTGAGCTTGTTTGGGCCTTGAGGTGCCTGGGTTGGGCTTGCTTGAGCCTTGTGTTGGCCAGGACCTGCCTTGTGTCGCCCGGCAGGCTGGTGTGTCGCCCAACAGAGCTGCTGCCTGTGTCGCCCAGGATGCTTGGTCTTGTGTAGTGGAAACTTGGTGCATGTTTTGGACAAGCGTCCCATGCCTTGCTAGTGTGTTGGCTTGAACCCTAGGATAAGTGTCCCTTGGGTGGACGACACATGGCATGGTTGTACCTTGGTTTCTCCTCCCCTTCCTTCTATATATACAGCTCTTTCCCTTGCCTTAGTCTCCTTTGCTCTTTTTGTCTCTCCTCCACCTTGAGTGCACGATATCCCTCCCCTTTCTGGTGTGTTGGCCGATACACCTCCCTTGGAGCTGTGGTGGATGATACCCTTGGAGATGGAGTGCTTCTTCTTCTTCCTTGGAGCTTCAAGGTAGGTTGCATAGTTTCTATCCCTAACTCCTTTCCTCTCGTTATGTTCTTGCTCACATGCTAGTAGATTAGTGTACCTTGCTTTTGTACCTTTGTTGGCCGATATGGCTGTGATGGGCAGCAGGCCTGACGGGCGTCAGCCTTGGGTTGGGCGATATACTTTCTTTGTTGGTGTGTTGGACGATATGGCATCCCCTTGAATGGACGATAGGTATACCTTTGGTGAACGATAGATGAGTAATGCCCTTGTTTCTTCTCATGGACGTTAGGCCTTAGTATCTTGATGGATGACAGGGCTTGTTTTGGTGAGTAGTTTGGGTTGCACGACATGCAACTTGGTGCTGGCCGATAGCCCTGACGGGCGTTATCATCTTGAGGCTGTGACGCGCGATAGAGTGAGGTGTGACGGCCGACAGGGCCTGGGGTTGTGACGGGCATCACGCCCCTTTCCTTGATGTATCAGCTGTTAGAGTAGGAGGTGTTGGTAGCACGTTTTGTGGGAGTCCTTCTCTCTCCATCCTTTCTCTCTCCTGGTGGTTTTCCTTTGTGATGACCTGGCCGCTTTGGGAAGAAGCATCGAGCGTCAGCCTAGGATGGGCGATAGGCCTGAAGGGCGTCACACCGCTTGAGCATCGGCCGGCAGAGTAGTGACGACGGGCGTTGCCCGATTTACATAGGGTGCCCGACACCCCTCTCTGACGCACGATTACCCCAGTAACGCTGTGTCACGCATCGTTGCTGTTCTCCCTCTTAGTCAGTCATTTTGCTGTGTTTGGGTAAGGGTTATGAGAAGTTCTAGTGAGGGTGTTGTGATCCTATAGTAACGGCCTTAGTGATAAGGCAGTAGTTAGCTGTACACCAATAAATGATGGTGGTGTCTTGTTAGTAATAACAACAATGAGATGATGCCTTACTCATAAGTAAACGCAATAACGATGTAATAATATAATGTTGTTGATAACTAAGATGATGGTGATGCCTTGCTAGTAGTGGAAGCATTAGTAATGATAATAATGATGCTTAGTGACAACTACATTGACAGTCTTCTCAATGACATAGCAATACACATACTAGTGGATGGTGATGCTGATAATATTAATGATGGTAGCAAGAGTAGTAATGACATGCATAATGTAAGTCTTATGCTTAATTGTTAATGGCAAGGATAACTGGTAGTTGCATTAATGGTTGCTTAGTGATAAAGGTAATGATTTTGGTAACAGTAGTAGTTGCTTTGTATACTCAACATAATTGTTATATAAAGTGAATACCTTGATTGTTTGTATAATCCTAAGATAAGGGTAGGCATGATTATGGTATGATGTGCTTAACAAGCTTGATCATCAAATAGTGTAATTTTGATAAATAAATTATCTTGAATGATAGCCATGTTAGCAAGCATATTCCTTATGATGAATCTATGGTTATTGTGTATCCTAACCATGCAGGTGATGTGTAGCCATGAAAGGGCTACGCGACATATGTGATGAATAACATTACCTTGATATTTGTTCTATGAGATTATATATGTAATGTGTTGGTCCAATGATGATGATGTGAGCCTTGAGAGGCAGTGATGGTACATGATGAAGGATTGATATCCTATGGTATGAGATGATCCTTGATATGGATCTGGATGGTTGGCAAGAGGCCAAGTGGTAACATGTGATGCTGGATCCTTGTGATGGATCAAGTTGATGAGGTTTCAATAATAATATAATGTTCTTTATTCTCTGTTACATCTTGCATGTTATATAACTTGGTTGAATCCTGCAATCCATCTAAAAGATACTAATTAATCACAGTGAAATCATATCATGTAGTTTGCCCTGGCCATAGATCCATCATCGTCAAGACTTGGTGATGGTGAAATGGGTTCTCCTACGGGTTAACCCGGAGAGCATATTGTTGAATATGTGAGGTTACTCCTAGCCTAAAGTAAGGAGGTAAGAGTGTAACTTCGGTTACAGACTCAGATACGTATATAGAGCATGGTGAACAGGCCCATGGCTCAGGATATGTGATGTGAAGAGCATGAATGCGTTCATGGCTCAAAGCACGGTGATCAGGCCCGTGGCTCAGTTGTACTAGCGCCGAGACCTGTACCAAGGCGGGCTAGAGTGAGGGTCGCCTATGGAGCTGACCCAGTGGCTTAGACCACTTCAGCATGTGACTACGGTCCTGCTTGTGTTGTACTCGTGTACTGATCACGAGGTGGGAGGTTGTGGAGTCCGGCCCTTCCATTGACCTTGTATGGCACCAGTCTTGGGCTTCGCAGCCAGAGGTTGGATTTGAATGGTACGATTCAAATCCTCGGGGCATAATAACACGTAATACAGCCGTTTAGTATTTACTGCATAGGTTAAACACGAAACATTGGTCGAGGCCTTGTTTGTGTAGATAATTATGGTATATCTGCAGGTACTTCTATATTCATCAGGTTTGTGGTAATATGCCTTATTTGGATAATCAGGTTATGTGACATTGTATCTCATTTTGTTAAACATTGGCTGTTGAGAGATATTTTGTACAGCTGGTAAGCTTGTCGGTAAGAATAGCTTTGCTATATATATATAGACTACTCTGGTTATACTTGTTGATAATTATCTGTTGTTACAGTTATCTTGCTAAGGTTCTGTAGTTGCGGTGGGAAGTTATTTTTCCCGCTGGGACAATTGTTCAATTGTCTCACTCCGCTGGTTTTCAGGTGGTCGAGGTAGACGTGGTCATGGTCGTGGTGTTGTGGCCGAGCAGCTTGAAGAGCAGTAGAAGGCAAGCGATGGATATGCTGCTGTTTTGGATGTTTTGTAGTAGAGTCTAGAGTCATCCCTGTACTCTCAGGTCCTTGGTAGTGTTTTGATGATGTTTCACGACGAACGATCGATGATGTTTGTATATCCTGTTGTTGGCCGGATGCGGGCCTCGATGTATATGAACAGGTGGTGAACTCATGGGATGGATGGACAATTGTTCCTGAGCTGTGGACACGTATCAGATCCCGTGTATGTATAGATATGGCAAGTTTTTGTGCAGGATGAGGACTGGAAAGTAATAGTTCCACAGTTTATATGTTTTCCGCTATCGGTTTTAATTAACTCATATTTTCATAATCTGTGGTACTGGTGATTTCCGCACGTTTTTGCGTAACACCTCGTTATCTTTATGATAATGGGATGTGTTGCCACAAGTTTTGGTATCAGAGCTTTAGGTTCACTGAGTCTACAGGGATTTATGACTAGGTTGAGTCTGTTCTTATGAGTTTTCCAGGATTTCTTACATATCTTCTGCCCTCAGTGGAAGAAAAGTCAAGATGTCTGGAAACCATGAAGAACACTCTACTGAGTACAGTGATGTTGCATCGGTTGATGGAGTAGATGGACAGGCACATGAAGATCAGGTGCCTGAGGTCCCCCAACCTAACCCAGCCATTCTTGAACATCTTGCTTACCAACAGCTTATGGGGCAGTTAATGGCTACGATGAATCTCATGGTTGAGCAATTACCAGTGCCTCCTCCGCGAGCACAAGTTCCCCATGGAGAAGCATCGAGTATTGGGAAGACCTTCGAGCGGCTTCGCCGAGTTGGAGCTTCAGATTATGCTGGAACTGTTGATCCAGCGGATGTAGATATGTGGCTGACAAGTCTTGAGAAGGCTTTCCGGATCCTCGACATCCCCGAAGCAGACAAGGTAAAGCATGCTGTCTACCTTCTGAAGGGTAGTGCTGGTCACTGGTGGACCATAGAAGAAGAGAAGCGGCCTGGTGAGGTGATCTGTTGGGAAGTGTTTCGATGCGAGTTCGTCACCAGATACTTTCCCAAGACGTACCTGGATGAGAAGATCAGTCAGTTCGAGAGGTTGCGACAAGGAATGATGAACATCACCGAGTACGAGGACAAGTTTATGGATTTGTTGAGGTTTTGTCCTCACATGGCAGCAACAGACGAGGAACGGATCAGACATTTCGAGAAGGGTTTGAGTGCTGAGTTGACAACCCCAGTGTCTGTGTTGGAGAACCGAGAGCGGTTTGCTACGTTTGTGGAATCTGTTTGACGGATCGAGAGGTCAGTGAGGGAGAAAAGAGAGTCTATGTCTCTTAAAAGACCTACTCAGTTTCAAGGACGAAGGTTTGGTGGCTTTAAGAAGCCTAGGGTTTCAGCACCGTCAGTGATGAGAAGTTCTGGTGTACCATCTCAGTGGTCTCCGAGTAAGGGGAAAGGTTATGTTTCTTCACCGTTTAAGGCGCACAGTTCAGCTTCAGTGGCAGTAACAGGGCCAGCTAGGCCATGGTTTGAAGATAGGGCATGCTATCTCTGTGGACAGACCGGGCATCTCAAGTTGCATTTCCCGAATAGAGATGTTGAAGTGACGCAGCAGTCAAGGCAGAACCAACAAGGATCAGATCGACAGCAGCCCTGTGGTAGCAGAGGTCGAGGACGCAGTCAAGCGTCTCAGGCTGGATCGTCTGCTCAAGGAAGCAGAGGTCGTGGACAACAAGCGACGGCTCGATTCTATGCCATGAGTCAGCCGGAGGCGATAGTCAACCCGCAAGTGGTGACAGGTCAGATGGAGTTATTTCATTCTGATATGTCTTCTTCTTGCTTTATATCTGTTCTGGTTGACCCGGGTGCTACACACTCTTTTATCGCCTATAGTATGCTTGAAAACTGTCGTTTACCTGTTAGCTGTAAGAAGGATAGGTTGTTGTTAGAAACCCCTCTTGATGGTTCCTCCCTGCTTTGAGAAGTGTGTCCATCTTGTGTTTTGTCTTTTTCGGGACATCGTATCCAAGTGGATCTTATACTACTTGATATGCATGGTTTCGATGTTATCCTTGGGATGAATACCTTAGAGAAGTATAAGGTTGTCTTGGACTGTGGTTCCAAACAGGCTGTGTTTGATGTTGCTGGAGAGAAGTGGATCTTCCAGGGAGACAGGAAGATTCTTCCGACATGTTTGGTATCAGCTATGGTGGCAGACAAGTTGTTACGACAAGGATGTGAGGCGTTCTTAGCTCACGTGGTGGATAACGTTATAGTTACCAAGGCGAAAGGACCCAGTCTTGAGGAAGTGTCTGTGGTTCGAGAGTTTGCAGATGTGTTTCCTGAAGAGTTTCCTGGTGTTCCTCCACCACGAGAGATTGATTTCGAGATCAATCTGGTTCCAGGAACACAACCAGTTGCACAATCAGCGTATAGGATGGCTCTAGCAGAGATGGCAGAGTTGAAGAAGCAGTTGCAAGAGTTGTTGGAGAAGGGTTTTATCAGACCAAGTACGTCACCGTGGGGTTCTCTCGTGTTGTTCGTTAAGAAGAAGGATGGTTCGATGCGGTTGTGTATAGATTACCGGCAATTGAACAAGGTCACGATCAAGAACAAGTACCCGTTACCGAGGATAGACGATCTGTTCGATCAGTTGCGTGGTGCTACAGTGTTTTCAAAGATCGATCTACAGTCTGGATATCACCAGTTGAGGATAAAGGCGGATGACATACCAAAGTCAGCTTTCAGGACGAGGTATGGTCATTTCGAGTTCGTGGTTATGCCGTTTGGGTTAACCAATGCACCTGCTGCTTTCATGGACCTGATGAACAGAGTATTCCGTCCGTTCTTAGATTAGTTTGTTGTAGTCTTTATAGATGACATTTTGATCTACAGTCGGGACATGTGAGAGCATGAGCAACATCTTCGTCAAGCGTTCACTCTTCTTCGTCAACATCAGTTGTATGCCAAGTTCAGTAAGTGTGAGTTCTGGTTGGATGAAGTGGCTTTCTTGGGTCATGTGATATCTGCTGAAGGAGTCAAAGTAGATCCAAAGAAGGTAGAATCGGTTGCGGATTGGGAACAACCGAAGACGCCGATAGAAGTTTGTAGTTTCCTTGGTTTGGCAGGATACTACCGGAGGTTTATCAAGGATTTCAGTGTGATCGCGTTGCCGATGACAAAGTTGACCCGGAAGGATGTACCTTTTGTTTGGGATGATCGATGTCAGCAAGCTTTCCAGAGTTTGAAGGAGAAGTTGACCAGTGCTCCAGTGTTGATCTTGCCAGAGCCTGGGAAAGGCTATGTTGTTTTCTGTGATGCTTCCAAGAAGGGCTTAGGTTGTGTGCTGATGCAGGAAGATCATGTGGTTTCTTTTGCCTCGCGACAACTCAAGAAGCATGAGGAGAACTATCCGACTCATGACTTGGAGTTGGCAGTAGTGGTTCAGGCGTTAAAGATTTGGAGACAATATCTGTATGGGGAAGTGTGTTAGATCTTTACGGATCATAAGAATCTGAAGTACATCTTTACGCAGTAAGAGTTAAACATGCGACAGCGACGATGGATGAAGTTGATCAATACTTACGACTGCACCATCGAGTATCATCCTGGTAAGGCGAATGTGGTAGCTGATGCACTTAGTAGAAAGTCTTCTTCTCTTTCTTCAAAGAAGGCACAGTTGAGTTCTCTGGTATGCCATAGGTGAGATATGTTTGTTTCTCTACAACAGATGAATGTGCAGATGGAAGTTTCTTTGTTGTCTGGTCTTTTCGCACAGATGCAAGTTAAGCCTACGTTGAGACAGCAAATCAAGGATGCACAACAGATAGATGATGCGATACATTTGATCAGATCAGAGTTCGGCAGCGACAAGCGTGATGGGTTTCATGAGTCCGAGGATGGACTAGTTTGCTATCGTGATAGGATGGTGGTTCCAGATGCTGATGATCTGAGGAAGTTGGTGCTTGAGGAAGCACATACGTCGATGTATGCTATGCATCCAGGTGTCACCAAGATGTACCATAGTCTGAAGGATTTGTTTTGGTGGCCCGGTTTGAAGAGAGATGTAGTTGAGTTCATGGCAAGGTGTGCGGTTTGTCAGCAAGTAAAGGCTGAGCATCAGAAACCGGCAGGTACGTTGCAACCTTTGCCGATACCGCAGTGGAAATGGGATCATATAACCATGGATTTCATAGTTGGCCTACCCCGGACAACTAGGAATCATGATTCCATTTGGGTGATAGTGGACAGGTTGACTAAGTCTGCCCATTTTCTACCAGTAAAGACAACATATACAGCTGAGAAACTTGCTCGAGTGTATGTGGATGAGATAGTACGTTTGCACGGAGTGCCAGCAACGATAGTTTCTGACAGAGGTCCTCAGTTTACGAGTCATTTTTGGGAACAATTGCACAAGGCATTGGGAACGCAGTTGAGGTTCAGTACAACTTTTCACCCGCAGACGGATGGACAGTCTGAAAGGACTATTCAGACTTTAGAAGATCTTCTTCGAGCTTGTGTTCTACAGTTTCTAGGCAACTGGGATGTACATCTGAGTTTGATAGAGTTTGCCTACAACGAAAGTTATCAGCAGAGCATTGACATGGCTCCCTATGAAGCTTTGTATGGAAGGAAGTGTAGATCTCCTTTGTGTTGGTACGAGTCTGGTGAGTATCAGATTTTGGGTCCTGAATTAGTTCAACAGACGACAGATAAGATCAAAGTGATACAACAACAGTTGAAAGTGGCACAGGACAGGCAGAAGTCTTATGCAGACAATCGCCGACGACCTTTGGAGTTCCAGGTAGGAGACAAAGTATATCTCAAAGTAAAGGTCGTCCCAGGTAGGAGACAAAGTATATCTCAAAGTCTCGCCGTGGAAAGGAGTGTTAAGGTTTGGTCAGAAGGGTAAGTTAGCTCCCAGGTATATGGGGCCTTACTCAGTCAGAGCACGTGTTGGAAAGGTAGCTTACGAGTTAGAGTTGCCTCCAGAGTTGCACAGGTTGCATCCAGTGTTTCATGTCAGTATGCTGAAGAAAAGTCATTCAGATTCAGGTACAATGATACATCCAGTTGAGGTTGAGCTCGATGCAGATCTGACCTACGAGGAAGGCGCTGTGGAGATCCTTGATAGAAGGATCAAGAAGTTGAAGAGGAAGGACCTGGCTCTTGTGAAGGTTCTTTGGCAGCGTCGTGGCACTGAGGAAGCCACGTGGGAGCTTGAGGAAGAGATGAGGAGGAAGTATCCCTCGCTTTTCTCTTCGGATTTCGGGGACGAAATCCCTTAAAGGGGGTTAGCTTGTAAGGACCCTGACCTACGTTTAGGGTATACCCTATTTGTTTTTCTTAATCTCGGTACTTTGATGCTTGCTAATCACCTTTAAGTGGTGATTAGGGTTTTATTGTGCTTTGTTGAGAGTTCGAGGGGCTACTTGCAAATAACCCAAGTTTAGGGTTTTATGTGCAAGTCTGCCATCTTGTGAGATGTTCCCCTCTCTTTGCTTCCTTTAGGGTTGAGAGGAAGGCTTGGGCTTGTTGTTTGAGTTCTCTGGGCCTGAGTTGAGCTTGTTTGGGCCTTGAGGTGCCTGGGTTGGGCTTGCTTGAGCCTTGTGTCGGCCAGGACCTGCCTTGTGTTGCCCGGCAGGCTGGTGTGTCGCCCAGCAGAGTTGCTGCCTGTGTCGCCCAGGATGCTTGGTCTTGTGTAGTGGAAACTTGGTGCATGTTTTGGACAAGCGTCCCATGCCTTGCTAGTGTGTTGGCTTGAACCCTAGGACAAGTGTCCCTTGGGTGGACGACACATGGCATGGTTGTACCTTGGTTTCTCCTCCCCTTCCTTCTATATATACAACTCTTTCCCTTGCCTTAGTCTCCTTTGATCTTTTGGTCTCTCCTCCACCTTGAGTGCACGATATCCCTCCCCTTTCTGCTGTGTTGGCCGATACACCTCCCTTGGAGTTGTGGTGGACGATACCCTTGGAGCTGGTGTGCTTCTTCTTCTTCCTTGGAGCTTCAAGGCGGGTTGCATAGTTTCTATCCCTAACTCCTTTCCTCTCGTTATGTTCTTGCTCACATGCTAGTAGATTAGTGTACCTTGCTTTTGTACCTTTGTTGGCCGATATGGTTGTGATGGGCAGCAGGCCTGACGGGCGTCAGCCTTGGGTTGGGCGATATCCTTTCTTTGTTGGTGTGTTGGACGATATCGCATCCCCTTGGATGGACGATAGGTATACCTTTGGTGAACGATAGATGAGTAAAGCCCTTGTTTCATCTCATGGACGTTAGGCCTTAGTATCTTGAAGGACGATAGGGCTTGTTTTGGTGAGTAGTTTGGGTTGCACAACATGCAACTTGGTGCTGGCCGATAGCCCTGACGGGTGTTATCCTCTTGAGGTTGTGATGCGCGATAGAGCGAGGTGTGACGGCCGACAGGGCATGGGGTTGTGACGGGCATCACGCCCCTTTCCTTGATGTATCAGTCGTTAGAGTAGGAGGTGTTGGTAGCATGTTTTGTGGGAGTCCTTCTCTCTCCATCCTTTCTCTCTCCTGGTGGTTTTCCTTTGTGATGACCTGGCCGCTTTGGGAAGAAGTATCGAGCGTCAGCCTAGGATGGGCGATAGGCCTGACGCGCGTCACGCTCCTTGAGCGTCGGCCGACAGAGTAGTGACGACGGGTGTTTCCCGATTTACATAGGGTGCCCGACACCCCTCTCTGACGCACGATTACCCCAGTAACGTTGTGTCGCGTAGCGTTGCTGCTCTCCCTCTTAGTCAGTTGTTTTGCTGTGTTTGGGTAAGGGTTATGAGAAGTTCTAGTGAGGGTGTTGTGATCCTATAGTAACAGCCTTAGTGATAAGGCAGTAGTTAGCTGTACACCAATAAACGATGGTGGTGTCTTGTTAGTAATAACAACAATGAGATGATGCCTTACTCATAAGTAAATGCAATAACGATGTAATAATATAATGTTGTTGATAACTAAGATGATGGCGATGCCTTGCTAGTAGTGGAAGCATTAGTAATGATAATAATGATGCTTAGTGACAACTACATTAACAGTCTGCTCAATGACATAGCAATACAGATACTAGTGGATGGTGATGCTGATAATATCAATGATGGTAGCAAGAGTAGTAATGACATGCATAATGTAAGTTTTATGCTTAATTGTTAATGGCAAGGATAACTGGTAGTTGCATTAATGGTTGCTTAGTGATAAAGGTAATGATTTTGGTAACAACAGTAGTTGCTTTGTATACTCAACATAATTGTTATATAAAGTGAATACCTTGATTGTTTGTATAATCCTAAGATAAGGGTAGGCATGATTATGGTATGATGTGCTTAACAAGCTTGATCATCAAATAGTGTAATTTTGATAAATAAATTATCTTGAATGATAGCCATGTTAGCAAGCATATTCCTTATGATGAATTTATGGTTATTGTGTATCCTAACCATGCAGGTGATGTGTAGCCATGAAAGGGCTACGCGACATATGTGATGAATAACATTACCTTGATATTTGTTCTATGAGATTATATATGTAATGTGTTGGTCCCATGATGATGATGTGAGCCTTGAGAGGCAGTGACGGTACATGATGAAGGATTGATATCCTATGGTATGAGATGATCCTTGATATGGATCTGGATGGTTGGCAAGAGGCCAAGTGGTAACATGTGATGCTGGATCCTTGTGATGGATCAGGTTGATGAGGTTTCAATAATAATATAATATTCTTTATTCTCTGTTACATCTTGCATGTTATATAACTTGGTTGAATCCTGCAATCCATCTAAAAGATACTAATTAATCACAGTGAAATCATATCATGTAGTTTGCCCTGGCCATAGATCCATCAACGTCAGGACTTGGTGATGGTGAAACGGGTTCTCCTATGGGTTAACCCGGGGCGCATATTGTTGAATATGTGAGGTTACTCCTAGCCTAAAGTATGGAGGTAAGAGTGTAACTTCGGTTACAGACTCAGATACGTATATAGAGCATGGTGAACAAGCCCATGGCTCAGGATATGTGATGTGAAGAGCATGAATGCGTTCATGGCTCAGAGCACGGTGATCAGGCACGTGGCTCAGTTGTACTAGCGCCGAGACCTGTACCAAGGCGGGCTAGAGTGAGGGTTGCCTATGGAGCTGACCCAGTGGCTTAGACCACTTCAACATGTGACTACGGTCCTGCTTGTGTTGTACTCGTATACTGACCATGAGGTGGGAGGTTGTGGAGTCCGGCCCTTCCATTGACCTTGTATGGCACCAGTCTTGGGCTTCACAGCTAGAGGTTGGATTTGAATGGTACGATTCAAATCCTTGGGGAATAATAACACGTAATACAGCCGTTTAGTATTTACTGCATAGGTTAAACACGAAATATTGGTTGAGGCCTTGTTTGTGTAGATAGTTATGGTATATCTGCAGGTACTTCTATATCATCAGGTTTGTGGTAATATGCCTTGTCTTGATAATCAGGTTATGTGACATTGTATCTCATTATGTTAAACATGTTCTGTTGAGAGATATTTTGTACAGCTGGTAAGCTTGTCGGTAAGAATAGCTTTGCTATATATATATATATAGACTACTCTGGTTATACTTGTTGATAATTATCTGCTGTTACAGTTATCTTGCTAAGGTTCTGTAGTTGCGGTGGGAAGTTATGTTTCCCGCTGGGACAATTGTTCAATTGTCTCACTCCGCTGGTTTTCAGGTGGTCGAGGTAGACGTGGTCGTGGTGTTGCGGCCGAGCAGCTTGAAGAGCAGTAGAATGCAAGCGATGGATATGCTGCTGTTTTGGATGTTTTGTAGTAGAGTCTAGAGTCATCCCTGTACTCTCAGGTCCTTGGCAGTGTTTTGATGATGTTTCACGACGAACGATCGATGTTGTTTGTATATCCTGCTGTTGGCCGGATGCGGGCCTCGATGTATATGAATAGGTGGTGAACTCATGGGATGGATGAACAACTGTTCCTGAGCTGTGGACACGTATCAGATACCGTGTATGTATAGATATGGCAAGTTTTTGTGCAGGATGAGGACTGGAAAGTAATAGTTCCACAATTTATATGTTTTCCGCTATCGGTTTTAATTAACTCGTATTTTCATAATCTGTGGTACTGGTGATTTCCGCACGTTTTCGCGTAACACCTCATTATCTTTATGATAATGGGATGTGTTGCCACAAGAAGTAACATGATATTTTTTAATACACTTTATATCTTATGAGGTTGCAAACCCCAATGATTTTTATAAGAAACTTTTTGGTGTTCATATGTAACTTGATTTATGTAGTTAATATGTAATTAATTGACCTAAGTAATCAAGTGTAATCCTAAAGAAGTAATGCCCTGAGACCATAGAACTATTCCAATGTCAGAATTTACTAGATAATGAGATGAGTAATCTGAAAGGAGCTCAAATTCGTATACTGTTAAGTATATGTGGGTGCATGGAGGGTATATCCTTGTCATCTTGATCCCATGGTTCTGAAGAGCTGAGCTGCGTTTTGGATGTGGAAGTAATTGAGAGCAACTACAATCATGACTCGGTTTTTGAGGGTCACATACCCTAGTTTCTAGTGTCGCGGCCTGTGTACCCAGGATAGACTAGGCTATTTTAGTAGTTCAACTAATATTCCACTAGTGTTAATACTCATATTGACTAAGGGGATGAGATCTTAGGATTCTGGTCCTCCTAGATCTTTTATGGGGCTACTTTCAACCTCACAATGGTCAACTAGTACTTTGAGTGGTACACCTCAAACTACCCAAGGCTTAATAAAATATGTTTATCATCCATGTAGAATAACTGTTAGGGTTACTTGACAAATCACTTTGGATGACTAATTCTTTTTATGTTTCTTTTGATTAGTAGAGATTTATAATGCGGTAAGAGAAATCAACTATACTTATGACTCTATAGTCTTTCAACTCTGTAATACTATCAACTTTGATACTTTAAATACATAACCCTGGTAAGCAAGATGTTTCTGTTGGATTTATATCTCTCATTGAGACATGAGTATTACCTTGTGTTACCACATCTTTTTAGGTGACCTACAATATCATCATATGTAGGGTGACGAGGATGCACAATTTGAAGATCTGTAGTGATAAGAGGTTGGTGTGGTTACTATAGAGTCCTAGAGTCATCCCTATACTCTCAAGTCCAGACATGGAGTTTTATACATCATGTATATCGATTCGAGATTTATCTTGTACACTTTAAGCTGCATAAATATTGTAATTATCAGAACAACACCTTTTATGTATATAGGTTATGCTGAGGGCACTGAACTTATGTGAAGATACCTTGAATGAATATGTGTGAGGTTGGAACTCTATGTAAAATGTTTCTTATGGAATGTGAACTTTTATTCAACTTTAATTCAACATGTTTTTGCCAATATATTTCATTAGTGTTGGTCTGCGTTTTGGTTTTGAGTAATCTCATCTAGCGTGACGGGTGCCACAATATATTTGCATAGGCAATATAAGCACCCTCTCTCTATATATATGCACACACATACATATATATGTGTGTATATATGCATACATACATACATACATACATACATACATACATACATACATACATACATATATATATATATATATATATATATATATATATATATATATATATATATATATATATAGTCAGGCTAGAATACACTCGAGTGTATTCGGAGCAGAATACACTCAATTAGTTTTTCATGATGAAATATTTTTTTAAAAATCTAATCCCTTGATATTCTTAAACATGTTGTGAATAGCTCATATGCAAAATTTGTGCACATTTGGCCATTTATAGGTCATGTTATAAAGACCACAAAAATTATGCATTTCAAATTAGTTTTGCGTGTCAATTTTGTTGCCCTTGGATGGGTGACTTACACTCATCCAAATGGGCTCAAAATTTGTATGTAGCTTAGTTATAGTATGACAGTGAAGATCAATGGTTTACATTTTGCAAAAAAATAGTCTTGATATGCAAACACACTTGAGTGTATTTGTGCGATCTGTACACTCGAGTGTATTCTAGCCTGACTCTCTCTCTATATATATGTGTGTGTGTATGGGTAACATACCTGGTTTGAAATGTCCTTGTTGACATTTTTATATATATGTTTTTGAGAGGTGAGGAAATGGCATGATAAGTTGGTTCTGCTCAACACGATCTAATCTAGTTCAGTCAATCCAATTGGCTAGACAACAATTTCCATTAATTTAATAATAAAGACTCTAATTGTTTTTCAGATATTTCGAACGAGTCAAGTAACGATTCTCTTGTCGAACTAGTTTGAATTCAAATGCCGATTGATTTTGGTTCTTATAATACCATAAGAGGATACATAAATATGTTATGTGTATCAATTGGGCATCAATGTAATTGCAATCACAAACATATAACCCTATTGATTCATGCTATTGCATAGAATAAAACAGGTCACATGATTGGCAAAAAGGCAAAGGAAGTGAATATAATTTGACATATTTAACAAAAGAAACTAGGATGTTATTATGATAAATTTGACATACTATCTTAGCTACATGCCACCCCCACCAACATCATGCACACCATTGACAAAATTCAAAGGAAATCCCTATGAAATCACACCCAAAACAACATGCATCTAGCGAACTAGGATACCATTTGTACACCAAAAATTTATAAGGGATGGGGTATCATCAACCTCAAAACCCATGCCACATGTCTGATTGTCAAAATCATAGATACTCTATGAACTAACAGAGACTGTATATGGAAGAAATTACTTAATAGAAATCCTTGATGGACCATTGCAAAGAGTACAACATCACTTGTATGGAAGCATATAATTAAACACATACACATCATCCATAATATTACAAGTACTCTACCACATGTTGCCAAACATATCCCTTTTTGGCAAGACCATGGTACTATGACAACATGATTCAAAACCTAAACCAAAGCAACCACACACCTCAAAACATCTCTAAAATTTACACTGCTAGTGCCATGACCCTCCTGAACAGTTGACGTAAAAACACACCAAAGAGAAAACTCACATCCTATATACATCCTGACACTATTAATGATATTCTCCATCAATTAGAAAAAAAAATAATGTGTCATGGATATGGGGTCCAAAATACATATCAAATAGTGCATACCACTTCTTAACATATGGAGGATACATTTGTCCTACCAATGACATTGAGCATAATAGGCTCACTCAGAATCAAGATCATTTTATGACCGATCAAATATGACAAAATTTTGACAAACAACAACCTTTTTAAGAGGGGTTTTTATGGACCATCAAGATATTATATGTGCTACACCCAAGAAGAAACTATGAATCACCTCTTCATGTACTGTCACATCACTGCACAGATCTGAAACCTTTTTTTCATTGGCAAAAAAATACTACTTTCGACCAGACAAATTTTCTCCACTACTAGAGACCAACAAATCCACACCACACCCTCCATAAAATGCTCTTAGCAGCCATCATCTGGATTATATGTTCATAGAGAAACCACAAAAAGTATAATTCACACAAGAACAACATTCTTACGCTTATTGATAAAGTAAATGACACATATGACCTATATTCCCATTACAAAATCTCAAATCAATACGGAGATGGTTAAAGAGAATGAAGCACCTACTATGAACTTTAGAGGAGGAGACAACGGCTCCAGAACATTCACTATGGAATAAACTTGGGGATAATAGTGGATTCTAGTTTTTATTTTCAGTTTTTTCTTACTATTTTTTAACAATTACGAGGCTTATTGTTTAAGGGTGCCTCCCCATCAATATCACATTTGAACACTTTATATGCACCATTTAGTTTTAGATGACTAGTACATGAGGCACTTGCTTGTTCATCTAATTATTTGTACCCTGCATCACATGCGGTTGTATGTTTGCTTATCTACTATAACATATGTTATAAGCATATATTATGGGGAGTCGAGGATTCACATCGAAGTAGAAGACAAACGGGCAACACACTGCACCATTCATCCTTTCTAGATTGTAAAACTAATCCTTTGAAACAATACATCATACACTTGGTAGTCGTAACTTTACTATTCATCACTTTTTGGGTCCTCTTCAGAAGCTCCTCAACGTCTGGTGCTAAGAATCCCAAAATATCAGATCCAAAAGGTATAAATGCATGGTGATTGTCAATACATACTTTCTCATACTTGACCACCACTTTGGTTAAGGCATCTTTAAGGGCAACCTGTCCTGCTATAAAAGCACCACTCCTCAATCTCATCAGTGGAGAAACTCATGTCAAATCTACACACAAATCAAAACATAGGTATGTTTAAGTGTCGATCTCCCCTCTTGTGGATATGTTAAAAAACTTACAGATGTCTCTTTCTTAGCAGCAACACATGCGTGCCTGAGTACATCAAAGAGAACATCTCTAACAAGATCATTTCTGTATTTAAAACATGAAAGCTCCTTGTAATGAACCACATGCTCCCAAAAAGTGTCCACGCATGCCTTACGCTAAACTGCACATATCTCATCAACTGAAAATAAAGGAATCATAAGACGATATCTAAGGATAGTGCGATACTCCACTGGTGACATATGCATACAAATACCATCAACTGGAATAGCAAGGATGAAATCATGAGCGTGATTAGCTTGTGGACATCCAAAAGTTGTCTTTTACCTAACAATCATGTCAAACTTAACTTCCATATCATCAATTATTTTGTTAAAAAAGACACTCGCCAAGACTTTTATCTATTATCTATTTGAACTTTCATAGAAAAAATTTAACCATAGGGATAAAATGAAATCCGACGAATTTGGACTGCACCAAGCCAAACTCGCAAATTAAATTCCAAACATTCTGACAATTTGTTTTCCAAAACCCAAACTATACCGTTCGAAGCCCTAAGCTGATGCTGCTCATGTGGTCACGTGACAAATATAGCTTCGGCTGTTGTCGGACTGCTCAGTCGGTTTTCTTCTCGGATGTGGCCTTGTGGGCAACAGAGCAAGAAAAAGAAAATGCGAGCACCTTGCTCATAACGACTACAAGTATCGCGGGTTTGCTGTACCAGGGTAGGGACGAGGAGCGAGGGCTGGTTTATGCATCTGTTGTTGCTGCACTACGCGGTTGAGCGGCCTCCGTCTCCGCCGCCTAGGGTTGAAGCTACAAGAGCGAAAGGTTCTTGATTTCTGTGTTTTCTGAATTTCAGCCAGGTGAAAGCCTTGAGTCTACGTATTTCCTGCCTCTTATGGCTCATTACGTTGGTCCTCCACAGTTCATCCAAGGTCATGCCTCTTCTATGAATTCACATTACCATTATCGCCGCAGCGGCTGTCTTATCCCCGCTCAGGATTGTTCCACCCCCCACGCTATGGTCCCTACAACTTCATCTCCAATGCCGATATACGGAACTTATTCACCCAATCAGGATTGTTTATTTTCTTATCGTACCCAAGCATTCACAGCCTCATCCTCCACCAAATCGCTGGCTGTTTTGCATCAGCAGGCAGTGCCTTCTCTGCAGCAGCAGCAGCCGCGGACTAGTATTTCCTTGGATAGAACTACCGGGGCAAACATAAAATCCATCCATTCTGGTGGTCCAGAAAAGAATGCTGCCACTTTCAGCCTCCATAACGCCTCCCCCAACAATAACAGTACGGACAGCCGCACCAAGCTCAAGAGACCATTCATCCGGAATTCTGCCGCATCATCATGGGATGGGCCTTTTGTAGAGAACGATGAAGCCGCCAATAATAACTACCTACGGGCGTTCTGCCAAAAAGGCAAGGTCGTTGAGGCTTCAAACCTGGTCGATGTGATGGCACGTGTGGGCCAGGTTCCTCATTTTCCGTCCTGTGCAAATCTGATACGAGGATTAGTGAATATTGAGCGACTGGACAAAGCAGAACGAGTTTTGCATCTCCTGGTTATGTCTGGTGGAGTGCCCGACATAATTACCTACAATAAGCTGATTGGTGGTCTTTGCAGGAAAAGACAGCTCAATTCTGCTATCAGACTAATCGAAGACATGGGTTTTGCAGGCTGCCCAGCAGACCCTATCACCATGAATACCTTATTCCGGTGTATGTTTGACGTGGACAAAATCGATGGTGCCATTAATTTTTGGAAGAACCACATACAAAAAGGCTGCTCCCCATACCTTATCCCTCACACCATACTGCTGGAGTTAGTGTGCAAGAGATGCGGCATTGATAAAGCTATCCAGGTCCTGGATGAGCTGGCAGAAGAAGGTTGTTATCCTGACATAGTGACATACAACTCTCTCATTAGCATGATTTGCAAGGATGGAAAATGTGATGATGCTGAAAAATTGATTACCAATCTTTTATCTCATGGGCTGGAGTTGAATTCTGTCACTTACAACACCTTGCTTCACTGCTTCTGCAGCAGCGGAAGATGGGCTGAAGCGGATAAAATCATGTCTATCATGGATCAGGTATCTGATCCTCCAACTGTGGTTACCTACAACATCTTGATCAATAGCTTATGCAAATACCAGCTTCTGGATCGGGCCATTGATTTTCTGCAAAAGATGGTGTCAGCCGGTTGTTCTCCTGATATAATCACCTATAACACGCTGCTAGGGGCCATGTGTAAAGAGGACATGGCCGAGGAAGCTGTTAAAATACTTCATTTTCTTAAAAATCATGACGTGTCACCAGTTCTTATTACCTACAACACGGTTATAGATGCTTTAGCAAAGAAGGGTGAAATCAAAGAAGCAATGGTTTTATTTGATGAGATGAACAATGATGGAATTACCCCTGATGATATTACTTATGGCTCATTACTTGTGGGCCTTTCTAAGAAAGATATGATGACAGAGGCCATGGAGATGTTACAAGACATGACGAAGAGTAAATGCCAGATCCGTGCAAATACCTATTCAGTCGTCATCCAAGGTCTGTGCAAGAACAAAAACTTAAATTCTGCCATACAGGTCCTGAAGATGATGACCACAAGGCGGAACAAAAGAAACTGTCCTTTTTATTCATCCTTGATAAATGATATAGCTTCTTGTGGTATGGCTGAAGAAGCGAACACATTACAGAGCTTATTGGTTGAGTGGAAGATCCTGACTGAAAGGTGAGTAATGACCAAAATACATCTAAAGTGGATAGTAGAACATCCTGACTGGAGGTCTTGCTCATTGGTGTTACAGTACGATCTTCTGAGGTAACTTGCTTTCTGAAATCCAGATTTTGGATTTAACGCTTTTCTAAGGTTCTAATTGTAATTACTTAGGTGTCCCAGTTCCCTAAAATCATCATTTCTACACCTTAAGATTGTAACCGTGTATGTCTTTTGATTACAAACTCTTGTCAGGCATGAATTAATCATGCACATGTATAATGTTGGTGAAAAGGCCTTATTAAACTTGTTAGCATGTTTATTTAAATATGGGGTCACTCACACGATTTGCTTAAGTTTTACTTGTGTTGGCCGCCCGCCTCTAATAAGATTACCATAGCTATATTTGACCAGGCCCAGAGCAGCTGTTCAAGGTCATTATGACTTGTGAGTCAACTAAATCATGCATAGAGTTATCTAGTTCAAGAGTGAGAAGTCCAAGAATACTATATGTGTTTGAATTGATTTTATGTAGAGTTGGTGCCTAAAAGATTCATAGACGTAAATGTGAGTTACTGCAAACTCAAACATCAACGATTAGTTCTTGTTGCGCCAAATGTGAGTGCCAACTATAGATAGGCACTTGGAAAATGAGAAAAATGTTGTTTTGACTAGATTAGGAGACACCCTTTCTAACTAGCTTTATATATTCAAGAAACATCTCATACTAGTAAGACTAGTCCAAAATTCATTCCTTGCAAGTTGCAACTAGATTTATAGAGACAATAAAGAAATGTTAGAAGGGCAACATCTTAAAAGGGTTGGATAGAGATGGGTTGATAAAATATTATTTGATAAATAAACCACTTATAAAAAGCTACCCCCGGTTTTGTGTTATTGTGGTTTAATATACTCCTTGCATCTTGGACTATTAAGAATTTACTAGACATCACAAGAGAACCCATACCTTGGTTCTAGCTCATCTTGGACATTGTCATGACTTTTGGGCAAGCACAACCTAGCTTTATATATTCAAGAAACATCTCATACTAGTAAACCTAGTCTAAAATTCATTCCTTGCAAGTCGCAACTAGATTTATAGAGACAATAAAGAAATGTTAGAAGGGCAACATCTTAAAAGGGTTGGATAGAGATGGGTTGATAAAATATTATTTGATGAAATAAACCACTTATAAAAGCAAACCCCGGTTTTGTGTTATTGTGGTTTAATATACTCCTTGCATCTTGGACTATTAAGAATTTACTAGACATCACAAGAGAACCCATACCTTGGTTCTAGCTCATCTTGGACATTGTCATGACTTTTGGGCAAGCACAACCTTTCCCAATGTCACTGAGTGCTAATGGTTTGTCTTACTAATGAAAATAAACATACAAACTAATGAAAAAGAAGCAGAATAAAAAGAATAGCCAAACCCATACATGAATAGTCCCCCCTCCCAATATTTAAATAAAGAAGTCATCACTCAAATAGTCCCCCTCAAGTAGATAATCCAAAAGCAGGTACATAGGCATGTAGAAGGAGCTTCTTGATCAGAATGAAGTGGCATTTCGGAGCAGAAGCAAACAACAGGACGTAGGCATCATGGTCTTCATCTCAATCACCATCGTCATGAAATGGACCAGAGATTGCTGGAACACAAGACTAGAGAGTGCTAGTACACAAGAAGCAGTAGCAACGCGCATACAAAGCAAGGACCAAAAAAGAGTCAACATGCGAAACGCACAAACAAGCCAGAGAGTGTTGGCACACAACAACAAAAAGTAGACGATGTAGCCGAATAGAAAACTAGTACAAACACATAACAAGCAACAAAAGACTCCAGGATGAACAATAGTAGCAGAAAAGCATGAAACTCCATCATACACATGTAAGTCGCCAAAGGAACCGTCATCATCTTCTCTCATCCTATAATTTTCATCATAGTAGCAGACATCACACTTCGGAGAGTGTTGGGTCACAGACTTACAGTCTCCAGAGAGTGTTGAATCACAATCCCTAGAGAGTGTTGGGTCACAGTCCCTAGAGAGTCTTGGGTCACATAGCAGTAGTAGTCGACATGTGTTGGGCACGGGAAAAAGTCAACGTGCAAACATAACACATGCAAGTAGAGAGTCAATGTGTAAATAAAACACAGACGAAAGATAGTGCAAAAGCACAAAGCAAAAAGCAACAAATAATGAGCTAATCATAGCACAAGTAGTAAGAATGGCTTTGTTAGATAGAAAATCAAGCAATGGATGGCACAAGTGAATTAGATAACTCCATAGCAACAATGGTGGTAGAGGATGATGAATAAGCTCCACTAGCTCTCGATAAGGTAGAAAGATCAACAATAGCAACAAAAGGATCCACATAGATAGCAATATAGTGGTAGGAAGATCCATAAAGATAGTTACATAAAAATTTTCATCTTCCCATCTCTCCTCCATCTCATCTCTTCCCTCTACTCATCATCCTATATTCTCCCCCTCACGCCAACCACAAAAGAGTCAAGAGAGTGGTTCGGGTGGAAAGTTAGAAACAATTGTAGAGGCAAGGTTATGTAGGCAAATATGTGAGGAGGTAATCGCCAACTCGAGTCAATATGCAACATGACCTGAATAGGTACAAATTAGATAAAAAATCAGATCCGAATAAAGGATTCATAGACATAAGTGTATGTATGGGGGTAGTACAAGCATTGAGGAGGTAGGCAATATGTATGCATGGCTGGAAAGGTTTGGGTGGGTTAACAACAAAAATATAAAATTGTTGGAAAAGGAAGATTAGTGTTGTCGGTAAATTTAAAGATAGGTACACGCCATGCATAGAAGCCTCCGCCATGTTATAGAATAATCGCAGATGATGAAGCACGCTAAGATGTAGCAACATTAGTAGGTGACACATCATAGGTGTAAATTAGAACAAGATTTGGAGAGCTTAGGGTTGCACAATGTGTGCACCCTTATATTTATATTAATGTAACAATTACAGAGAGGTCCAAATATAGTGTAAAATAACAAAACATAAATAACAACACATATATTAACACCCCCCCTCAAGTTGGAGCATAGATGTCAATCATGCCCAACTTGTCCACAAGAGTGCATAAATGCTTCTTAGCCAGTAGCTTGGTGAAGATATCCGCAACCTGGTCTTCAGAACGAGTAAAAGGCGTGCAGATCTTGCCAGTAAGAATAGACTCCCGAATGAAATGACAGTCGACCTCAATATGCTTGGTGCGCTCATGATAGACATGATTGTTGGCAATAAAAATAGCAGCTTTATTATCGCAGTGCATGGGTATAGCAGAAGAATCCTCAACATCGAAGTCTTTTAGAAGAGAGCGCACCCATAGAAGCTCACAGGTAGTATGGGCCATGGCCCTATATTCAGCTTCAACACTAGATCTGGCAACCACATTTTGTTTCTTGCTTCTCCATGTGACTAGATTACCTCCAACATAGGTGCAGTAGCCAGAGGTGGATTTCCTGTCAATTTTACTCCCTGCATAGTCAGAATCAGAATAACCCTCTAGAGAACAATGCCCATTTTTCCTGTAATGAAGTCCCTTGCCAGGAAACTTTTTTAGATATCTCAGAATATGACATAGCGCATCCCAGTGGCACTGTCTGGGTTTATCTAGGTACCTGCTAAGAAGACCCACAACAGTGAATATGCCAGCTCTAGTCACAGTCAGATATATCATTTTACCAATCAATCTCCTGTATTTTTTATTATAAGCAAAGAGTGGAGAAGAGTCATCATCCCAATTGACATTGGGGTCTAGAGGAGTGTCAGCAGGTCTAGCTCCAAGCATTCCAGTCTCCTGTAGAAGATCTAGGACATATTTCCTCTGAGATAACACAAGAGCATTAGAAGTTCTAGATACCTCTATGCCCAGAAAATACCGCAGTTTACCCAAGTCTTTAGTAGCAAAGTGCTTGCAGAGATGAGCTTTAGTGGCCTGAATAGCAATAGAATCACTGCCAGAAAGAATAATATCATCCAGATAGACAATTAGAATCACAATGCCAGTAGAGGTCTTCTTAGTAAAGACAGAATGATCCACCTGAGATCTCAGAAAACCAAAATCAATCAGAATTTTGCTTAATTTATCAAACCAGGCACGAGGACTCTGTTTGAGCCCATAAATAACAGGTTTAGGTAGGCAACGACATGCCGTGTCAGATTCTAACACACGTGTAGGATGCACAACAATAGGTTTAGGCAGGCAGCGACGCAAGGTGTCAAATTCTGACACGCCGTGTCACGAAACTGATTTCGCGATGCGATTCACGAAAGTAGCAGAAATCCACCGACACATGTGTCAAATTGCGATATAGGGGTGGATAAATCCTTTCGGATCTCCACCATAGCAATATATGGGTGATATATCCCAGTATCATCTGAAAAAGGAGATATTTTTTCCAGGAATTTGAGATTAGATCTCAATGTCGGTGACATGGATGATAAAGGCGGTGTAGATCAACAACGATGTAGATGATGGCGTTGTAGATTAGTAGCGGTGTTGATGACGACGATATAGATCACGACAACAAATAGGGTAGCAATGGCGGCTTCCAAAGCAAACAATAATGGCGGAAGCATGGAGACCCTTGTAGATCTAGTAGCAACAACTTCAAGTTGGATTGTTTTGATTTTGATTTTGATATAGTCGCTCCATGCAGATGGCTCCTAGAAGACACAGGGGTAGGAAACCCCTACGGGCAACTAAGCAACGCCTGGGGGCGGCTGTCACCCGTAAGGGGAGGCTTCTCTCCTTTCCTCTCTCTCTCGCTCAGGGTGGGGGCGGCGCAGGAAAGCCTGCTTTGATACCATATGGAAAAACGATATGCTGGGGAAGTCCCCTTGTGTGGTTTTTCTTCTTAATAGATGGGCAATCCCCTCTCCTATTAAATATGATGAAGTTGAGAGAGTACTGAAGTAATAATTGGACCCATATTACAAATAGACCCAACAACTTAATTAACTAATTAACTAGACTCTCTAACAAATCTAATTGGATATTACCATCACTTACTAAAGATTACCTCCAAATCCAGTAGGAAACCTTGGTTCTTGCTTGTTTAGGGTGAATTCCTCCATCAAATTGTATTTTCCTTTCTTCTCTTCAAATCCAATCTTTGATGATTAGGACAGTGATTTGTGATTGTTAGGGTCATATTTGATCCTTTTAATTATAGGTGCTTGGGGTAATTACATTGTAAACACTTCTTGAATTCCTATTTTAACAAGTAGGCAACCTCTCTAAAGGTCAGTTGACTTGTAAAAATCAGCTTGACCCTCACGCCTGGTCGTTGGCCTTACCATCGACCTATTCAGGTTTATGGTGACCGTAGTTGTCAAGGCGTCCGGTCGATGACCCAAATTAATTGGGTGACTAAGCGCCCATACCGACTAGGCCGACTAGTCGGATGCCCAAGCATAGAAAATTTATACATATACAATAATATTTTCTATATATAATATACAATATATGCATGCATATAAAACATGTAATACTCCAAATATGTTAAAACAATGCCTTAAAACATCCCAAATAAGTCATAATGTATACACATTCAACAAATATTAGTTAACTAAAGAAAGTTAGAAAGTCTAAAGATCACATAGATGAACTGAGTTCAATACTCAAAAGTTGAAACTAGTGAAAGGGTTGAATTTTGCAATTAATAAAGAATAAAGAGTACGTAATACATGGTTCAGACTTGTCCAATGTAAAAGCCAAACAATTTCTTGTCCATGATACCATGATTTTCCAAAAACCAAAGTGATATACTACTAAGAATGTATATAAATCACAAATTATAGTATTGAACCATTGAAATTGTACTAAACATCTAAACTTGTGAGGAAATAAAAATAATAAAACCAAATTGGCCAAGTCCCAGGCCAACAACTAAACGGATGCCTAAGAGCGTATTAGCCCGCTTAGGCGCCTGACTAGCTGACCAGTCCGCCCAGATGGGTGCCAACTAGGGTTACATGCGTTTGGCTAGGCAGACCTCCTGGGTGACTAGTTGTTCGCCTCAACAACTATGATGGCGGCCCAAAGGTTTACCGACTTGTGCTGGGGTTGGTCAACCTTTGGTCCTAGTTAGGAAAATTCAGCCACCTCCCACAATCGACCCTAACTTTGCTCCAAGCCTCCAACCCATTTCTAAGGTTTCAAACTTCTTCTAGGGTCCAATCTAACCCCGATCTATCCTTTTTTGATTGTCAACCTGATCTATCCTTGGATTCTTAGAAATATATTCTACATCATTATTACTTTGATTCATATCTGAAACGATCGAATTACCCCCAAAACCTATCTAAGCATTTTGGTTACACACAAACAATGTAAATATGTTGTAAGACATGTCAAACAGATAATATGGAGTTAAAGAAACACACACAATTAATCAGATAGTGAGAATTACTTGACTAAGCTCAATTCGGGGTCTTACAAACATGTTCAACCAAAGAGAAACTGATACACATACATTTAAGCATATAACCAACCCAATACAATGTTTGAGCATCATTTAAAAGGTTACAATAATTTAACTCACGTCTCGTCTTAGTTATTAATGTTCCCGCTTGGGCGCTTAAGGCCTTTTAGGCCCTATTAATATATTTATTTATAGTTATTTTTCTATTTTGTGCACTCTTTAGTGTCTTGTCTTTTATTCCATATTGGTGAATTCTATGACGACAGACTCCTCCTATCCTATATAAGGACAGTGCCAATGCTTGTATTAAACACACAATTACTGGATTTCTTTTCCCTCTCACAAGGTATAAGAGCGTAGTTACGACCCTCCCTAATCTTCTCTCCTTTCCCTCTCCATCTGCCACCCATCTTCTATTGCTGCCGCCCAGCCGTCCCTTCCTCCCGTGTCTCACCCAGTCGCCAAGACATCCCGCCCCCAACACCCAACATCACTAGGGGTGTAAACGGTGCACGTCTAGCCATACCCATATCCATACCCATACCCATTTAATTTAGTGTGTCCGGTTCCGGTTCTAGACCCACATGATAAAGATCTAGACCCGCACCATGCTCGTACGCACAATAATAGTGGGTTTGCGGTGCATGATGAGGGTAAGCGGTTCTATATAAGCATAATATTGTTTATATAAGAAAAATTATGACTATGTTCTATATATTCTAACACAATGAGATATTGTTGTTATATAGGATATAAACATGCAATAGTTATATGAAATAATGTAATACATTGTAGATTGAAGATTAGTTGAGTTAATTATTTATATATTTGTAGCCATCGTCATAGTGTTTTAATTATTTAGCATATCATGTAAATATTTTGATTTTAAGTTTGGATATGTTCCTCATGATTGTAATTAGAATAGTTAATTCTCAATTAGATGACTAGTCATAACCTTATTATAATTAGAGTAGTATGTAATCTCAAGTATTATATTAATTAGACTAGTAAACTATAATATAATAACATATTATTTAAGTAAATATTCATGTATAGCGGGTACACGGGTCTGTGTCCAAGCATACCCATTAGTGGACCCACTTATATGCGGGTCCATAGGTATGCGGGTTCACGATTCTACGGGTCTAAAAATTTAGACCCGTGACGGGTTTTTACAGGGTTCGGATTTGCAGGTCCGCGGGTCTACTCACACCCATTTACATGCCTAAATATCACGATCTCTTGCCGCCCCCTCCCTCCCCTTCTGATCCCAACATCTCGCCACTCCCCTTTTGACCTGTCTACCATCTACCCGCCCCCCATCGACCAGCCTTTCCTCCACCCGCAACCACCCACCCGCCAACACCCAACGCCCGACCACCTGCCTCCCGCTGACCAACCTTATGTGGTCAACCTCTTTTGAGTTGTACGTAGAGGCTCAAGGCCGATACTCTCATCTGATCACAAAAGGAACAATACTTCCGTCTGAGAATGCTCACGAGAAAGCTAAACAAGCCTATGACTCGTGGGTCAAAGATGACCCTGGAGTAATGACCTGGATGGTCAATAGTGCAAAACCGAAAATCAGTTAGTCTCTTTTACGCCTTAGAAAGGCTAAGGCCATGTCGGATCAGTTAGCACATGTGTACTCACACCAACAAAACCTTAAGAAAGTTTTTGAAATCTTTAAAAATCTGGCTAAAAAGCATTCACTACTAATACTTCTCTGGAGGATTATTATAATCAATGTCGTGCTTTGTGGGATGAATTTGAAGTTGACCATCCCCTAACTTCCAATATCACTGAACTTCAAAGACAACATAATGAACTTCAGTTGGTACATTTCCTTGCTGGACTACCTGCTTCTTTTGTAGGAGTTGTGGATCAAATTCTACCTAGTGATCCCCTTCTAAAACTTCAGGAAGTTCTCAAAAGGGTCCAACGACTGCCTTCAGTCTTGTCTACTCCTACTGGATCCACAGTGGCCTCAACTCTTGCAATCTGTTCTAGCGACGCTGGCCGTGGCCGTGGTAGAGGACGTGGTCGGTTTGCCCTGTCAAGACTTGGACTTGGTCAACCTTCTACCGGATCAGGATGTGGTCAACCTCCGTTGGACCAAGCAACATCCCTCCTACTGGACCTCGTCACTGCAACTACTGCGGTCGTGACAATCATAATGAGGATAGGTTGATGCAATCTGTGAAAGGGGATTTGCATAGGAAGCAAGCCCAGATCCACGAAAATCCTGATTAGAGCTTATTGGGCTCAAGTTGGGCTTTTATTTAGTTCTTTATGCATTTAGGAAATTTGTGTTATATTTGATTCTAAATTTCTTTATTAGGATTTGTAATTCGTTGTTTTATTTGTTTGCATTAGGATTTTAGTTTTCTATTGTGTTGACTTGCACGTCAAGTCGCAGAGTCTTATATAAGCCAACCTTAGGGCCTTTGTCCAGGCAGTCGATTATGGATTAGAATTTTATTTGCTTGTTGCAAATTTATTTCCCCCTTTCTTCTTCTCCGTAGCTTGATTACATCATAGTTACCCCAACACATGGGCCAATCAAGCTTCTACCGAGGATGCACCGACTCTACCCCCTATTGCTTCTACTGAGGATGCACCGACTCTACCCCCCACTGCTTCTACCGATTGGGTCCGAGCTGAATTTGAATTTTTTTTCCAGGAAGACTCCAAACTCAGACATCGACTCCATGATCAGATGGTGACTCTGCCTTCCTTGGGTCCACGGCTCCTTACGGTGAAAACAAATGGGTCGATTCCCATGCTTCTACCCATATTTCTGACAATTCAAAATTATTCTCTAAATTGACTACTTCGTCTTCTATTCCGCCTGTAACTGTTGCTGATGGCAATCAAGTCCCAGTTTGTGGGGTTGGTCATATTCAAACTCCAAATAACTTCTTGCTCCGTTCAAAGTTATATGTTCCTCGCTTTCCTTTGAATCTTCTTTCAGTCAGCAAAACGGTCAAGCAACTTCAGTGTTCTATTACTTTTGACGCTGATGGATGTGTTTTTTAGGATCTCTGCACGGGGATGAAGATTGGTTCGGGTCAGACGGCTTATACTACCTTGATGCTTCAAAGCAAGTGGCTAAATCAAACATATTTCAACCATGAAATGACTCAACTCGATCTAATTTGACCACAAACTCCTATTGGGCATGTGTAGCTTGAATAAAAACTATAAAAAGTGAGTATTGCCTCATCGCAATGTAACGGAACTGTCATTGAACAAGTTCTAGTATGAACATCAATAAGGTAGAAGTAAAATCTAAAGTTAGGCTACAATCTAAAGTGTGGAACCATTTTGAAAAGGTAGTTGTTAATAATGTACCCAAAGCAAAAACTGCTAGTGTTTTTCTAAGAACTTAAAAATAAGCATAGGGATGAAATTTATAATGTTATACAAGTCATTGTTTTATTTGATAATGTTTCTTCCTTGAAGATGGGAGATATATGGTTATAATATATCACTTTCTTTGAGTATATTACTCTTTAGATGATAGTTTAGTTACATAGCAATGAGGTCGTTCTCACTTTTGGATTTTCATGTTCATTACAGAAGCCAATCTTTAACATTTGCTTTGTTGCCTCTAAATGCAGATGGAATATTTTGTTTCTGCTAGTTCAATCTCATTTTTTGATGGTACATCATTGTTGGTTAGTGTTGAATACTGGTGGTATGATGGATATCTTGAACTAAATAGTTTTTTAAATTTTATCTGCCAATGTTGCTTCCTTAAAGATAGGATCCTAGTTGATGGTCATGTGATACACACCATTTTCTTTGGGTAGATCACTCTTGCAAGTTGCAATGACAGTTCCGTTACATTGCGATAGGACCATTGGGCTTAGGACGACTTGTCCCCTGCTACTTTTTTCATGTATTAAATTTAGAAAATAGAATTAATACAAATTTCTTTTAAAATTTCAGTAAATGCAAACTTATTTAGAAACTAGCATTGTGAGCGAGCAACCATTCATTGTCTGAGTGAGTTGAATGCAAGAATATATCAACAGTGATAAAGAGAACAAATCGAACATTAATGACAACATTTTAACATGGGGTTTGATATCAACCTACAAGATGCATTCAACCAAATATGCTCCATACAAATTTAAGAGATCAATGTAATCAAGGCACATTTTTTTACTTATTGCATTGACATCCCGGTGTGTGAATGATGTGGGGTTGTGATTTTCATAATACCCCTTCCCTATTGGTTCAAAGGTTAACGCTCAATAGTTTTTTTGTAGCATTTGGTTCAGTATTGAGGTGCCGATTTCAATGCAAAAATGGAAAAGGATGTTCAAGTGAATGAAAGAGGGAAGAAGTCAAACTTGACTAAAAAATAATAGTCAAAATGGAAGTAGTAGTGAATGAGAGCTATTGTTCGAGAGGTGAAGTTTGACGCCTTGTTCTCTCTAGCACCCACTGTTGCACCTAACAGTGCAGTAGTGGTGTAGTGTTGTGAAGATGCACAATCTAGTATTTGGGCACATTGCACGCACATGGACTGGAGCGACTAGTCATTGACCACAACCACCAAGTTGGCATTTTTGTCTTGGTGCTGATCACTGTAAGAGCATGAGTTACGAGTTGACACGAGTTAGGAGTTGACAAAATGACTTAGGTAGGGAAGCACATGACAGTCTGCACAGGTTGGGGGAAAAACACTGGCAATAGATCCAGATTCACTGTCTACACTATTGCAACTTTGGTGGCTTTGTGGGCGGGAACATGAGACCAAAAGGGTTATTTTTATTTAATTGGCTGTCGTGATTGAGTTAGGCATTTGGCTTACTTGGGTTGGGAATGATGGTCATTTTTTTCCTTTTTCTATGTTAAATTACTCAATCAATCCAACTAGCGGGTAAATAAGGACTCAAGCATGGGCAAGACGTCTCTCGTTAGTTACCCTACCCATTAGCACAATAAGGGAGTGATGCGTAAAAAAATTCTTACTATACCCTAGGAAGCACATACACATACAAACACAGACATGGGGCATGACAATTTTGGAAAATATTGGACAGAAACACGATGCCGGACACGGAAAAATAAATTATATGTACACATATATGAGTATGTATCTATATATAATAATTAAAAAAATGTACACGATTTTATAGTCTCATATTTTTCAAAAATATATATACGCATGCATGTGGGTGGATTACTTCAAACTTAAAAATGCCCGATTCATTTTCCAATCCAAGCAACAGACACAAACAAAGCATTCACTTAATACAAGAATATATTCACATATAAATTGATCCAATTATGCAAATCACCATGAAAACCAGCAACATATTTATATAATCAAAATTTGAACAAAATCCACAATTTGTAACACAAGTTTCATTAACAATTTATGAACACTAAAACCGAAGAGCTATGTTTATTTAAGAACAATGAAAAGTTACTATCTATGGTGAGAAAGAGGATGTATATAAAAAGAGGATGAAAACAATCTCCATGGAGCACCTGTTAGGCTTCATTGCTCAACCGGAGGTAACAAGGTTTGCTTCCATGCAAAGCTAGCTATGGACTCGACTCTGTAGAGTCTGAGAGCTTGTTTTGGCAAACATAACTCCATTGTTCTGCCTTCGGCGTCAAGCATTCTCAAAGACCACCAAGATAGGAACGATTTTCTGATTGTTGATATTGATATTATATTCTTAGGGAGCAATTACATGGATTACTAGAAAAGCAAGGAATATCTCTCTAAACACTTCATCACCAAAATTGTGGGAGATCTTATCATATTTTCTTAGCATCCAAGTGGCTAGAACAAAAAGTTTCAGTATCCTTGTCCTAACAAAAACACTCACTGATCTACTATAAGAGATGGGCATGCTCAGGGCAAGACCACAAAATATTCCACTTAATCCTAAGGAAAAAGATACACCCACTATTCTGCACCTACTTTTACACCCGAAAAACACATACAAACTGCGAACTACACGTTTTATACATACACAATACATGTTTTACACACGGCTAGTACTAAAATAACACACACCAGTATATCAAAAATAACACACAGTACGTCTTTGACAGTTGGAGACTGTGTATAGATCGTTAGTGAGCCGTTGGCCTATAACAAATATATTTTTTACAGTTGACGAAATGTACACGCTCAATACAAGAAATGTACATGCCTAGTACAAGAAATGCACACACCTAGTACAATAACTGTATAAACTATAAACCCAATACAAAATAAATGTGGGACCATTATCCGTTATTGACTATAGTCTATAATCGATATACTTTTACAGTACAAGAAATTGTACACGCCTAGTATAAGAAATATACATCATATCATCATCATCATCAACTAAGCCTCAATCCCAACTATGTTGGGGTCGGCTACATGGATCCTTCTTTTCCATTCAGCTCTATCATGGGTTATATTCTAGTTGAGCTGTAGAGATTCAAAATCTCTCTTTATAAGCTCTTCCCATGTTAATTTAGACCTTCCTCCTCTATTAATTGTGCTTGCCTCAATAATATTGCTTCGTATAGGCGCATTAGTCGGTCTGCGTTGCACATGTCCATACCATCTGAGTTGGCCCTCGCGCAACTTGTCCCCAGGGCCGACTCAGATGGTATGGACATGTGCAACGCAGACTGACTAATGCGCCTATACGAAGCAATACTATTGAGGCAAGCACAATTAATAGAAGAAGAGGAAGGCCGAAATTAACATGGGAAGAGCTTATAAAGAGAGATTTTGAATCTCTACATCTCAACCAGAATATGACCCATGATAGAGCTGAATGGAAAAGAAGGATCCATGTAGCCGACCCCAACATAGTTGGGATTGAGGCTTAGTTGATGATGGTGATATGATGTATATGTCTTATACTAGGCGTGTACAATTTCTTGTACTGTAAAACTATATCGATTATAGACTATAGTCAATAACGGATAATGGTCCCACATTTTTTTTGTACTGGGTTTATAGTTTATACAATTATTGTACTAGGTGTGTACATTTCTTGTACTAGGCATGTACATTTCTTGTATTGGGCGTGTACATTTCATCAATACAAGAAATGTACACACCCAATACAAAAAATTGGAATGTTAATGACAGTTAATGGGGTTTATTTCAGGATTTATTTCAGGGTATGTATTACTACCCTAATCCTAATGCTCCTCGGGATATGATAATATCTTCTCTCTTCGTTGACACTATAAGATACATCCGCCTTGATAGCAAGTCAATCTATGTAATTGTTACTTGACACGTCATTAAGACTGGAGTAATTCTATGAGTGGATACATTGGCAAATCAAAACTCTTATCATGGGGATACTATCTCTTAGTCTTAGATATCTCAAGAAGTCACTTGGAGAGGATTCACCACATCAGAAGCTAGATCACCTTGATATCTATGGGCTTTTCTGACTCTTGTTATACTGGGAGCAAGATCGCTAAGATATCTACATCTAGATAATTTGCCTTTGTTGGTAGAAAAATAGAACCTGGAGAAGCAAAAAGAAAAAAGAGCTGTTGCTAAACCTTACGTTGAAGTCAAATATCGAGCTATGGCTTGTATCACATGTGACGTCTTCTATGTTAAGGGCCTGCAATATCTTGGCATTTGGGTCTCAAAACTCACCCATGTCCAGTAACGATAATGCAACCGTGTTCATTTGCAAACAACCTTTCCATGAAGGAACACAAACACATTTGAGGTTGATTGTCACTTTGTGCAAGAGGCTATTATCAAGGGATCAATCTACTCCATACTTGAATATAGAAGATCATGTTGCAAATACATTCAGTAAACCATTAGTGAGAAACCCTTCTATAGTTTTACCATCTGCTTGATTAGTTGGACACTATTGACATCTGTGCTCCGATATTAGGAGCGTGAAGATATAGTGTTATTCTATCTTCCATGTATTTATAACTTTTGCCACCTTGCATTTTTAACTCTGCACTTATGTGTTGCATTCTTGTTTGAAACCTGACAAATAAATGGGCTTTGTAGCAGTACACAACACACAAGTTTAACTATTTTCACTCACACATATGTGTGTTTATTTGTTTCTATAGGTGTATGATATTCATATTAGATATATGTATGTAATGTGTAAAAGAAAACTGTATATGTATGTAAATATATGTATTTGGAGAAAATTTGGCTAATATATAATGAAAATAACTTTATATTTTCTTAGATATCATTTAAAACATTTAAACAATGATTGTTGATTATTTAGAGTTACCATTTATTAATATGTCCTTGGAATCACAAATTTCTAAAGGTGATGCAAATATCCTATGTGAACAATTATTTAAACACCTTATAAGCACAATAAACCTCTTATCTAAATGGTTGGATCATGGCATTTTTTAATGACAGTGGCTATCTTTTATTTGTCAGTTTAGTGTTTTAACAGTCAACGACAAGTATTTGGATAATCCAAGTGAGTCAAATTTTGTATACAAGCTATATTCTTGAAAATCCATGGATTAGGTTTTAAAATAAGTTGCTAGGTGCAGATTCACTTGAGGGTATGACGTTACAAGTAACTTGATTCTACCACAACCTCTCTCTGTATGTATATGTATACACATATACACAAGTCTTCATTGCCATCGTTGTCATCATTTTTACCTCAATCACAACCATGTGAAGCTGGCAACTTGGATGTCTCTTTATCATTAAACTCTACTTTTGGTCATATTCTCATTAAGATCCACTTGTTATAAATATTTCCTCACTAGCTCCCCCAATTTAAGTTTGGTTTGCCTCTTCTCCTTTTAACTGTGCTCTCAATAACATTACTCTGAAATGTGGCCTTGGTATATACACTACACATGTCCATACCATCTAAGATGATCATTGCATATTTTTTATCAACTTGCCACACACTGTATTTCTTATGTATCTATTTCTCAAGTGATCTTTCCTTGTCTTCCCATAGATCCATATAAATAATCTCATTTCAATCACATTCATCTTACTGATACATTGTTTCTTCGATGCCTAATATTCATACTCAACGAGATGAATGTGGTAGAAATGAATATTAGGCATTGAAGAAACAATGTGTCAATGAGATGAATGTGATAGAAATTAGATATTTGTATGGATGTGTGGGAAGTCAAGGAAAGATCACTTGAGAAATAGCTACATAAGAAATACAATGTGTGGCAAGTTGAGAACACGTGATGATCGTCTCAGGGAGCGAGGAGGGGGAGGAGGGAGTAAAAATTTGTACATCTGACTTTAAAATCACATGAACAACCTACGTACGAAATTAATGTTCAGATTGATGCTTATTGGTCATACATCTAAGGACTACAAAAATGATGCATTCAAATTTTCTTAAGATCATAGTTAGTAATCCTTGGATGAATGACTTACAAGTTCGAATATTGAATTGAGCTCAAATTTGGTATCCAAGGTATTAATGTGGTATGAAGAAAATTAATGTTTTAGAATTTCTAAAAGCTTGGACAAGAGTGGTTAACACAATTTGTGCGAACGTGTTATCTATATAATTTAGTGTACCCTAGCCCCCACTCTCCCCCACATATGTATGCATGTATATGTATATGCATACGTATATGTATCATCACTAACATCATTGAAGCCTCAATCCCAATGTTGGTATCAGCTACATGGATCCTTCTTTTCAAGTCAGCTCTGGTATGGGTCCAATTTTGATCAAGATGTAAAGAATAAAAAATTTCTTTATATAAGTTCTTCCCAACTTAATTTAGGCTTGCCTCTTCTTCTTATAATTGTGCTTGACTCAATAGCATTGTATCGTATAGGTGCGTGAGTCGATCTGCCTCGACCCTCCCACAACTCGTCCTCAATACTCGCCACTCCTACTTTGTTCCTGGTATAGTCTTTTCTCAAGTGATCTTTTTTTGTCTCCCCACATCTATTTCAGCATATGCATTTCGACCACATTCATCTTGTTGAGACCTTGTTTCTTCACTGCCCAACATTCACTCCCATATAGAATGGCTGGCCGTATAGCTGTTCTATAGAACTTACTTTTTAATCTGAGTGAGATCTTCTGGTCACATAATACTCCAGTTGCACTCCTCTACTTCAACCATCTTGCAGTGATCATGTTACAAACATCATCTTGGACATCTCCATTTATTTGAATAATTGAACCAAAGTAACAAAATTTGTCACATTTTGGTACCTCCACTTCGTCCAATTTGGCCCCACCATTTGCAATCCTTGATTGGCTGAAATCGCAATGCATATATTCATTTTTGCTCCTACTAATCATCAATCCATTTGATTCCAACATTTTTTTTCAAAGTTCAACTTTATCATTTAATCCATCTTTAGTTTCATCAATCAACAAAATATCATTGGCAAATAATATGCACTAAGGTGTATCATCCTGAACATGCCTTGTCAACTCATCCATAACAAAAATGATAGATATGGGCTAAGTGTTGATCCTTAATGGTTCCTAATTGTGATAGGAAATGTTGGTGTCTCTCCTCCATGAGTCTACACACTTGCAGTTGAACTATTAAACATGTCTTTAATCAAGTCAATGTATTGGATTGACATACCCTTTTTCTCTGAAACCATCCACAACAGTTCTCTCGGTACTCGTTCATAAGCTTTTTCCAAATCAATAAAAACCATATGAAGATCTCTTTTGTTCTTTCTATACTTCTCCATAAACCTCCTTATCAGAAAGATGGTATCTGTTGTTGATTTCCAAGCATGAAATCAAATTGATTGTCTGATATCTGCGTTATACATCGTAGCCTTTGCTCAATAATCCTCTTCCAAAGCTTCATAGTGTGACTCATCAACTTGATACCTTTGTAGTTTGTGCAACTCTGAACATCTCCTTTGTTCTTGTAGATGGGGACTATGATACTATTTCTCCACTTGTCTGACATCTTCTTAGTCTTCATAATCTTATTAAAGAAATTTGTTAACCATACAACTCCAGCTCCCATACTCTTCCATACATCGATGGGAATACCGTCCGGTCCACATGTCATTTTCATTTTCATCCTTTTCAAGGCATTCTGGACCTCAAATAATGAAACTTGTCGTGTGTAAATGATCTCTTGTATTAATGTCATACGAATCTCTTGCATTATTCATAATGTTTCCATAACTCCATTGAAAATCTTATAAATATAGTTACTCGATTGGTTCTTAATATCATATCCTTCACCAGTACTCTACCATCTTCATTCTTGATGTATTTTATGTGACTGAAGTCTCTTTATTTTATTTCTCTTATACAATAAATTTCATATATATCTATTCCCCTTCTCTTATGTCTAGTTTCTTATAAATCTCTTCAAAGTATCTAAACCTTGCCTCTTGAACTACCTTTTTGGCTTCCTAAAAAATTTCCCTTTTGAGTTTAATAGCTATCTGTACTTCTATCATTCCATCACCAAGTTTCTTTCTGTGGAGGCCCACACCTTTTAGACTCCACCAAATCTCTTTGGCAATTTTTGTTATGCATGATGTCATATTATGCCACATAGTGTTAACATCAGGCTCCAGCTTCCAAGTGTCCTCGAGTTTATCATAAAAAGTTGATTTCTCCTCTAAGATTTTACCACTTGATCCTGCTATTTTGGTTTTTGTTATGTTTGCCTTTGTTGATCTTCATGTTAATATCCAAAACCACCAACCTATGTTGGGTGGTGAGTTCTTTGTCAGGGATCACTTTACGATCCTTGCACACTTTACGATCGACCAACCTTGTAAGGAAGTAATCAATTTGACTACAATTGCGCCAACTCTTGAAAGTAAATCTTATGAAATGGGTGTTGCCCAGATCATATTACATGCAACTGTAAAATCTAATATCCTCTCTCCTCCATTTCTTCTATCATATCCAAAACCACCATGAACTCTCTCATATCCAACACTGTTACCTCCCACATGCCCGTTTAAATCACTCCTAATAATGATCTTTTCCTCTATTGATGTTCATTGCATTAATATGTCTATATTATCTCAAAATTCCTTCTCAGCCCCCTTGCTAAGTCCAACTTGGGGGGCATAAGCGCTAATAATGTTAAAAATCTTTCCCCTAAAACAATCTTGATAGCTATGATTCTATCACCCATGTTTGTGATTCTGACAACAACATCCTTCATCATCTCATCAACAATAATGTCTACGCCATTTCTATGCTTGTCAATACCTGTATGCTAGATTTTGTATCTTGTGTCTCCAATCTCTCGACAACGTTCCCTATCTACTTGATTTCCTGCAAGCAACCTATATTGACTTTTCTTTGAATCATGGTATCCACTATCTTCAAAGACTTTTTTGTCAATGAGCCAATTTCTAGGATCTTATTCAATCTTTTTTTGTTGAACTTGTTTCTATACCTGCCTTTGTCGAAATATTACCTTGTACATTTTTCACTACAACTGGGCAATGATGCAGCATGACTAGCTTCTTTACCTACACTCGTTCGAAGTGTGGAAACCCTTGTTTTTCCTTCAACACAACTGGTGCCATTATGACGAAACCCCTTACATATTTATCACCGCACCAGGGTACCGATGTAGCCCGTCGCCAGATAGGGACACTCCAACTAAATTCTTACAAAAAAAGTGACCGTTTTATGGCTGACTCTCAACCTACCACTAACACTCCTTTATCTGGACTTGGACCGACTACATTTGCACAAGATGTACGGAACATAGGCCGAGTTATATATATACACACACATGTAGACATGTATGTGATAAGAGAGGTATTCCCCCCGTCCCACAATCCGACCAGAGGTAAATCAAGAAATGCTTGTCTTTGTGGTTCGAACCCGGGTTCGTTCATTAGGGGCCATCATAATTTGCCAACCGCACTTATCCCTTACTGGCTATACATATATATGTGTGTGTGTGTGTGTGTGTGTGTGTGTGAGTGTACACACACACACACACACTCGAATGTATAGATCGCACCGTACACTCAAGTGGTGTTCACATATCTAGACTATTTTTTCTGTAAATCCAAACCTTTGATATTCATTGTTATACTTATAACAAATACATGCTACATGAAAAATTTGAGCTCATTCAGATTCTTCTAAGTCACTCTTTTCTGACCTATAAATCGACGCACAAAACTAATTTCACTTGTATAATTTTTGTCTCTTTTAGATGCGACCTATAAGTGTCCAAATGACCTCAAATTTAATATGTAGTATGTTCATAAGATACCTAAGACGATTAACAGTTTAGATTTTAAAAATAGATGTTGCATGAGGGAAAATGACTTCAGTGTATTCAGTCTCCGGTACACTCGAGTGTATTCCAGTCTGACTATATATATATATATATATATAGAGAGAGAGAGAGAGAGAGAGTCCATGAACCCTTGATCCCAGTTACTATCCATCCAACTCTTTACACTCACGCCTGTGCATGTGTGCATGCGCCTTTGCTAGGGATGCATATAGATGCAATAACAATTATATCTTGTAATGGTGAACTTTCAATACATATGGTTGGAACATCGAGCCAATGCTTCCTGGTTGACTCCTCGACTCAGCCCGACGCAGCCCACAGGAGATCACTGTGATTGAATGCCCAATACTCCTGTAATGGCTTGCCTGCGTTATTCGTTGCTATGCATGAGATAATAGGTCCGATAACAATGATACTTTGTAAGTAGAAGATTGGTAATCTTCAATGGACGTAGTTGGACCACTGTACCATTACTTCTTAGTTCCCGACTCCCCAGCTCTGTCCAATGCAACCATAACTATAATGGGATTTCAACCCCTTACATCATGCAGTACTAGCAAAGAAACCCAACCCCGGGCAAGTTCTTTGGCTTCACTTCACTCCTGTGATGTTGTTAGTCCTTTGAAATTTCATAGCTTAGAGAAGTTAAAATTCTAAACCTGATGATGAATTCGTATTGTTGTTTATTAAAATATGCTCTGATCATTTGCTCCCCATATTTTCTCTGTTGCAGGCTCCATTTTTTCTTCAGTTCCTTCTATTGTAAATGGTGATTGTTCCAGAGGAGAAAAGAGTGGGGCTTTTGCTTCACATTTGGTCTTTCCTGGAATCTAGTTAGGGGCCTTTCACTGCGATGGTGTATGGTGTGCAAATTTTCCAAGTGGATTTTGGATGCTGCTCTGTTTCCATTTCTGTTTCTCCATTTAACCAGTCATCAACCTCATCAGTCAAGCCCCAAATCCAACCATTATGGGATGCGGTACATGGATCCTTCATTGCCATTTAGCCTTATTTTGTCTTATTCTCATAGAGATGTCTTGAATCCAGTGCCAGCACGAAATTTTGTAGATCTAGATTTTGTACAGAATGAATGGAACATAGGCTTTTCCTTGACTATAGAATCTTTCATTGATGTTCGTGATGGATACGCATCTGGATCTGTGATCTCTGACTATGCATATGATTTTTGGGATATATGTGATGCTTGAGAAACGTGATGCAGATTACCCTCATTTTCATTTGATCTCATGATGGACAACACCGAACATAACTTTCGGTGATGTGAGGTTACTAAAAAATAATATTGAAGTACAGTTTTATTGTCTAAGATAACCGCCTGATGCATCTGATTGCCCTGAAGACTGAAGATTTCTGAGAAAAGTCTTGAATGAGATGACAATATTCTCATTTTTTTGTGTGTGCGTGTGTGTTTAAACGTTGGACTGAAATTACTCAAACAATGCAAAATATCTTGGCTAGAATTTATGGTTCAGACTAAGATTCAATAAGAAAATTCTCAATCTCTGTTGAGAAATTGTGACCAGCAGTTGAAGAAAACAATTTTTGAAGCTGAGCATTATTTAGAATTCTTCGACACATTTTTCAGTAGTAAATTAATGCAAGTCTTTGTTAGACTTGACATTTACCGCTCATGTCTGGTTGATATATGTTTGTTCAGGGAACCACATTTCCAAGCAGTCGTATTCCTTATCACCACTGCTGTCAACTATGAAGTCGTCCAACTAGTCATTGTGTGTTTTTCGGGGGTTGGTGGGTGTGGGGGCTGGTCCTTTCGGTTGTATGGGCTAGATTGATGGCCAGGCAACGCTAATGTAGGTGGAGTTAGCTTCGGTAAGTACATCTTGATCACTCTAATTTGACCATTTAAGCTCTGATGCAGGTCAATCTGGCTCCAATTATTTCATAGGTTTATGTGTCACTAGACGGGTTGTTTTTCTCTCCCAATTAGTAACGGAGATTCCAGAGATGGACACCTTAGAGATGCACTCTACTAGGATCCCTGTTTCATGTATAGAAATTGAGAAAATGATAATAGGAATCGACAAATTAGAAATGTAACCTTCAGCTGAGTTGCTTCCGTTGTCTGTGGTTACAGCTGCTGCTTTTTTAAGGAACATTGTGCTCTCTTGATTTGCTGAGAACTACTAGAGAACATGAAATACAGTTGTGAGTTGCTGTGATCATTGTCAACTGAATCAATTCCTACACACTGAGTACCCTATATGATTAAGTTATAAATGTGTTTTTTCCTTCCAATTTCATCATCTACAGATCAGCCGAGGCAACCGGTAATACTTTTGATTCTGACATATCATGCACAGGCTTCTACCATAATTCCCGATTGCATTGGGAGCATGCAGCATCTTGGTCCCTTATCACTCTTGAAAACGAGTGATCAATTACTATTATGGAAAACCATTGCTTCCACCAATCAAGAACATTTTATCTTATCTTATTTTTCAGATTTTTTTTTCTTTGCGGAACAGTCCCCCCTTTTCTTAGCCTCTGGCATCTTCTCACTGAATGTCAATGCTTGAATTTATTCTTCATATAGTCTATTGACATCTCAGTTGAATTTTCATGACTAGGAGCCTTATCTAGTTTCATGTCACCATCTGCAATGAAGTCAGTAAGCTTGTGAAACTCAAGTTGCATGCCTGTTGCTAGTGTGAAAGGTTGGATCTCTAGCAACTCAAACTGCTGTTTGATCACCCGAGTGCACTGAGCTTCTGATTTGCCATTCTTTTATTGAATATTTTATAAATCGGATTTTGCCTTACTATGCATGGGAACTTAAGTAGTACACAGCCGCTTCTCTTGCAATGTAGTTGTTCAATTGATAGGTCCTTCATGCAGCCAATGGTTGACTTCCTCTTGTCCAAGTTTCTTGCATGATAAGAAACAATGTGGCCAGTTGGCCCTGTCAGTATCAACTTCATTCTAAAACATCAAATCAAGTTGAATCCTTTTCTGAAGTACCGCTCAATGCATGTTGAATCCTTTTCCGGAATTCTAGTGTTCCTTCTCTGCGCACTGGCCGACATGGACTATATGAACGAGATTCGTTCATATTTTAGAAAGCGTCCTATTATAACACTTTTGGGTACCTATATTTGGAATTTGTATGTCAAACAGATTTTTGACGGATTTTAAATCTCGTTAAAGTGAGGTGCTTCCCAACTACCATCTTCTACGCCATCTCACTCTCGTGCAGATATAAAGGATTATGACAATCTTTACAGGCTGATCCCGCGTCCTTTGCCCAACCATAGCCTGAATAGCTGGCGGGTGGTAAATACAACGCTTAACAGGGGGCTCGAACCTGGGATCCCCCTGGAAGGGGACACCGTGCCTACCACCTGCGCTAACGCTGGCCGGGTCTCGTGCATATATAGTAACAACAACTAGTGACTGCTTTTCGTAGCTGGTGTGCATCCTACCCAGTGTCGACCTCGAAAATGTATAGAAATGATGTTTTTTTATAAACCATTATATTGATAGCGGATAAGAAGCACAACGACATAAGCACCATGGGTGCATGACGAAACATAAGGATTAACAAGAAGCGAAAGATAAAACAAACCATTATAAAGAGAAAATGAGAAAAAAAAAGAATGTTCGGACATCACAACTTGTGGAGGATAGATCTGTCAAAGTGGGTCAAAAATTGAAGGCACCTACACGTTTAAGTCAGTTGTGGGTGATGAATTTGCCACTTGCTTAGAATTACCTGAACCTATGCCTACCCATTTAGTTAGTCACGACGCCCAATTAAATTCAATCAATACATCAAAACACACACACACACACACATATATATAATGTGTCTGTGTCTATATATATATATATATATATATATATATATATATATATATATATATATATATATATATATATATATATATATATATAGGAAAATGATCTAGTGAGAAACATATCTTGGTGAGAGCATGAGAGGCATTTGAACAACTTTTCACAATGATCAAATTTTCATAATCTAACCCTATGGATTGGAAATATACCGTATTAGTCACGTTCCCTCAAAATCTCATCATCATAGGACTTGTATTGTACGCACAACAAATAAATACTTTTCAACGCTCAATATTGAGTTTTAGGCTGACCAATGGATGTAAAATGTGTATATTGTATATATGGAGATGTAAACGATATCCGATTGTGATCATTTTTTGTGTGAAGGTAAATGTAATGATGTTCTTCCCATCCAAAAGGTTGGATATTGAAAATAAGCTACAACTTTATAGTTATTCAAATGCCTCTCATGCTCTCACCGTATAATATTTCTCACTAGATCGCTACCACACACACACACACACACACACACACACACACACACACACACATATATATATATATATATATATATATATATATATATATATATATATATATATATATATATATATATATATATATATATACACACACACACACACACACACACACACACACACACACACACACACACACACACACATATATATATATATATATATATATATATATATATATATATATATATATATATATATATAGAGTCAGGCTAGAATACACTCGAGTGTACAGATCACGCCGTACACCCCAATGGTGTTTTCCTATCTAGACCATGTTTTTTCAAAATCTAATCCATTGATCTTTATGGTTACAATAATAATAGACCACATATAAAATTTGAGCTCATTTGGATGAGTGTAAGTCACTCATCCAAGGACAACAAAATCGACGTACAAAATGAAATTAAAATACATGATTTTTATCTCCTTTAGATGCACGACCTATAAGTGTCCAAATGAGCTAAAATTTATTATATAGTATGTTCTAATGATAATTAGGAAGATCAACAGTTTAGATTTTTCAAACATTTATTGCATCTTCAAAAATGACTGAGGTGTACGGTGCCTCCGGTACACTCGAGTGTACACTAGCCTACATATATATACATATATGTATCTATATCTATATATATATGTGTGTGTACACACACACACACACACACACACACATATATATATATATATATATATATATATATATATATATATATATATATATATATATATATATATATATATATATATATATATATATATATATATAGAGAGAGAGAGAGAGAGAGAGAGAGAGAGAGAGAGAGAGTCAAGCTAGTGTACACTCGAGTGTACCGGAGGCACCGTACACCTCAGTTGTTTTTAAAGATAGAGTAACTTTTTGAAAAATTTAAATCATTGATCTTCTTAATTATCTTAAGAACCTACTATATAATAAATTTTAGCTCATTTGGACACTTAAGGGTCGTGCATCTAAACGAGGCAAAAATCATGCATTTCAAATTAGTTTTGTACGTCGATTATGTTGTCCTTAGATGAGTGACATATACTCATCCAAATGAGCTCAAATTTTATATGTGTCCTATTATTATTGTAACCATGAAGATTAATGGATTAGATTTTAGGAAAACATGGTCTAGATAGGCAAACACCATTGGGGCGTACGACGTGATCTGTACACTCGAGTGTATTCTAGCATGACTCTCTCTCTCTCTCTCTCTCTCTCTCTATATATATATATATATATATATATATATATATATATATATATATATATATATATATATATATATATATATACGGGCGTTTATTTATTGCCAACGCCGGTACTGTAGATATGCTACCCGTCTCTTTGACGCAGTAGCATTTTTTGTAAATAGTTCCCGGAGGCCGCTCTGCTACTTGTGAGAAGGATGCCGCAAGCAGAAAGACACGCTGGCCCCGAACCTCCCGGACAAAGAAACCCCCGTCGTCATAGTTCATTGCCAAAATCACCGGCGCTAGCAGCGGAGAAGTCGACGCCAGGGCAGAGGGCATTCTCGTCGCCTGGTGCGAGCAGTTAGCGGCCAACAAAGGAGGAGTCGGCGGCGGCAACATCTTCGCCACGGTCGTAGCGGCACACGCCATGGGATTCAGGCTCAGGAGGTTTGGCGCAGCCGCCCCACCCAGGATTTGTACGGCCATAGCTGTCTGGTTTGCCTTCAAGCTCTCCTTCCTCCAGGGAGGAGGACGGAACCAACAAACCACCGGCCACTCTGGGGTCTCGGCCAGGATCATCGCCGCCGCCGAGTCCAGGCTGTCCCGCCTCGTCCAGAGTAGGCAGCATGACGCTGAGGGATGTGCGGAGTGCGCTGGATCTTGAATTGATGTACGTACAACAAGCGGGCATGTGGGTATAACAGTACATGATGGCTAACGAAGACAGGCACCTACCGCTCCATATATGCACAAAGGGCGTTGTTGTGTCTAACTGTGTATGTTAGAAGTGGAAGAAGGAACATGTTGAGCGGCTAATATTTGTCTCCGCTTTATGGAAAGCTTTGAAGAAGGAAGAGCACATAACTCTTCTTTGTCCTTGGCTGCGATGCTGGATTTTAACCACTAGGAGTCCAAGTTTGTTGTCTTGATGTTGTCAGTTTAATTAGAGTTGCACACCGGTGTGGATGACAAGACCAAGGGGATATTCATGCTCCCGCCTCTCGCCCATACACTCCTATGTCATGTTATACTACTAGTTCTTTGGTGTTGTGGATGGAACGCACTGGGTACAATGGAAGATGGATTACTTACAGTATGAACATATTTAGTAGTGAGTGGTGTGGAATTTGTGCCTATATGATGACTGAGTGTAGATGTTCGGCGTGGAACAATTTGTACCCTATTTGTACCCAATTTTTTTGGTTGCTTTTCCTTTTCCTTTTTACTTAGGTCAATTGTTTAGGATCACTTAATTGAAAAAAGAGATAATGATGTTCTGCTGAAGTTTATTGATCAGAATGTGCATTACGTGTATGTTGAAATGCATGAACGGCTGTACCCATCTGACCATTACCCGGGCCGGCCTTAGCCTTCTGGACCTGATCCTGCGCCGTGTTTCACCGCTGCACCATTGTAGGAGAAGGGACACGGCCGCCGATCTTTGCATATAGTATCTTGGTCAGCTGGTCCTCCGTGTACGCCCTCCCGCCGACCATCCGTATCGTTACCTGCTGGATCATGAGATCCTTCACCACCGACTGGCTGGCGTAGCTCACCTTTAAACCAAGCTCCATCAGCACGACCATCAACCTTGCCGCGGGGTGGTTCCTCTAGCTGCATTGCACGCGTATCATGGCGTCCCAGTCCACCACGCGCACGTCGATCTCAAGCATCTGTGATGCCGTCTCGTCAACCGGAAGATCATGACGCAAAAAGTAGCTATCCAATACTGAAAGTTATACTAGGACACAGAAAGTAACTATATGGTATAAAAAGTAGCTATCCGACTTTAAAAAAGTAACATAATGGCAAAAAAAGTAACTATTTGATTCTGAAAGTAACACCAAGAGATAAAAAGTAACTATATAACAAAAAAAGTAACTATCCAACACCTAAAGTAAACCAAGACACAAAGTAACTATTAGACACTGAAAGTAACACCAGGACACAAAAAGTAACTATACGGTACATAAAGTAATATCCAACATTGAAAGTAACACGAAAATAAATTAATTTTGTCTGTTTGTCTCAAACTTTTTCAATTTACCAAGACGTTGACTGATTGTAATTACTTTTTACGCCATGATGTTACTTTTTGTCGCAGATAGTTACTTTTTATGTCATGATGTTACTTTTATGTCACAGATAGTTACTTTTTGTACCATAAAGTTACTTTTTGTGTCTTTGTGTTACTTTTAGTGTCGAATAATTACTTTTTATACCATATAGTTACTATTTGTGTCCTAGAGTTACTTTCTATGTCGGATAGTTACTTTTTATACCATATAGTTACTATTTGTGTCCTAGTGTTACTTTCTATGCCGGATGTGTAATGTCATACCATACAATTACTTTTGTGTTATGGTGTTACTTGGAGTGTCGGATAGGTACTTTGTTGCATATAAAATTTAGGACATACAACACATATGCATTTGTTACATACTTATAATAAGATTCTTTTCTTTTTCTTGTGGCATTCTTCAACTTCTAAAAATAAATACAATATATCAACCACTGTAACATATGTTTGACAGATAAATCAACGAAACCATAATTTTCCAATCAGCTAATTACGAGCTGCCTCTCGCTCTCTCAGTGGCCATATTCCAACTACAAATACACGGTAACACCATGCTAATAGATTATTGTACATAATATTTTTTTATAGTAGAACAAACTTCATTATGAAAAAGAGGTTTTCGGTAAAAATATTGCAACTGTCTCAATGTCAATCAAGACAGAACAGGAAAAGGATGAGAAACAAAGACATACAAAATTCTAATCCTACAAATATCTGCACTTGATTAGAAAACGGAAACTTGGTTATTTGCATCGCAATACCCCATTCACCTATAGCTATTGTCACCTAATTAAGGTATACTGAAAATGTCATGACCTGTTCCATGTTAAATAATTAGTCATGACTGTGTCTCAGACATCACAACAGTCCTACAACCTCGTGATACGCTAAAGGTGCTTCCTGAATTCTGTTTCTTTTGGAATCAATCATAGTTTCCAATTTAACTCCTTTCAACACCACCGATAGCAGTAAGACGGCAAACTCCAACTTCTATAGGTCAAATCCATCATTGCAGCCAAGGACCTGTGCTATTTCCTTCTTTACGGCTTTCCGTGAGGCGGCGACAGTCATCTTCAGATCATCTTGGTCCCTTCTCCTCGTCTAACTGGCCAGTCCCCACGTCCATGGGTGCAAGCATCTTGAACCTTAACGGCGACGTTGGCCGGCAGGGTCTTGTTGAGCCAAGCGTCCTTCGCCCAATCCAGCACGACGAACACCCAACGGACGGTGTACACCGTGGGAACTAGCGCCCTTACGGGTGGCGAGAACAGACCCAGCCCGCGAACACCGTCGATGGCGACGGGAGGACGGACGTTCCTATGTGTACTGTCGACTGATGCTGCATCATGTTGGTCGACATGGCAAGGTCAACTTAGTTTGAGGACATCCGCTTTCACTCCTGGAGCCGGGAAGGGGCAACATTCTGCCGGGTGCATGACAGGACGTGCGGCCTCACCGGTGCCGAGATGGGAGGAGACTGCGACGATGGCGCAGGGGACGAGCCTCGACTTTAATCAGCGGCGCTGGGGGGGTTGTGAGAGCGTGTTGGAGCCCGTGAGGCGCTGGACCAGGTTGGAGGAACAGATCTCTAAAATTTAGGAATGAAATTATTGCATTATTTACAACTAAATGCCACCTTGTCATCCTCACGGGTAGTAAAACTCAATACCCGCGCGGGCAATATATATATATATATATATATATATATATATATATATATATATATATATATATATATATATGCCGACAAGGGAATAGCCCGGTTGGCGAATTCTGCTGGTCCCCAATGAAAGGACCCGGGTTCGAAACCACACGGAGAAGCATCTCTTGATTTATCATCCTCCCGGGCGTCCGACCTCCACCACGGGTTATGGGAAAGGGGGAGAGAAATATTTCTCTCTTAATCCTATATATATATATATATATATATACATATATATATACATATATATATGTACATATATATATACATATACATGTATATATATATATATATATATATATATATATACATATGTAGATATGTACATATGTACTTATGTACATATGTACATAGATACATATGTGTACATACATACATATGTGTACATACATACATATATATACATATGTGTACATACATACATATATATATATATATATATATATATATATATATATATATATATATATATATATATATATATATATATATATATATATATATATATATATTGGCTAAAAGAATTGTGTACCTGAGTACATGTAGCTTACATGTACCAATCGTCATTAATGCTGATTGTAAAATTGTAATGAACAATCTAACCTTACGGATGTGATGTATACCTCTTAAATAAGATGTGTATAAAAAAGTAACACAATTTGATATTTACAGATCATCCAATGAAAGAAAATATGTATTTTCTAATGAACGGTAAGTTGCTGAAATTACAAACACCGTTGGATGATATATTACTATATCTCATGATCTATATGTGATATGATTATGATTTTTTAAACACATCTTATCTATACAATAATGAATCAATCCATACAGTTGGATTTTATGAACATACTCTAGATGTGCCATTTTAATGGCATGTACACACAAGTTACATGTACCGGCCGATACACACTTCCTGACCTCATATATTATATATATGTATATATATAATATATACATATATATATATTATATGTATATATATACATATATATATATTATATTATACACACACACACACACACACACACACACACACATATATATATATATATATATATATATATATATATATAGAGAGAGAGAGAGAGAGAGAGAGTCAAGCTAGAAGACACTCTGAGTGTACGGATCGCACGAATACAATCAAGTGTGTTTGCATATCAAGACTATTTTTTGCAAAATGTAAACTGTTGATCTTCACTGTCATACTATAACTAGGCTACATACAAATTTTGAGCCCATTTGGATGAGTGTAAGTCACTCATCCAAGGGCAACAAAATCGACACGCGAAACTAATTTGAAATGCATAATTTTTGCGGTCTTCATAACATGAGCTATACATATCCAAATGTGCTCAAATTTTGCGTATGAGTTGTTCACAAGATGTTTAAGAAGATCAATGGATTAGATTTTCAAAAAAAATATTGCATCATAAAAAACTACTTGAGTGTATTCCGCTCCGGATACACTCGAGTGTATTCTAGCCTGACTCTCTCTCTCTCTCTCTCTCTCTCTATATATATATATATATATGGGTTCATCTTTAATATCTGTGCGGATAGCTATCACACACCCTTCCTGTCACTTTTTTTATTTTTTTTTCACAATTGTAGAGGAACATTTTATCTAGCTCCCCAAAAAAATTATTCAAAAATAATATCATTTGCTCCACCAAAATCAAAAAAGACGTCCATATATTTACTGACTGTATATTTTCTGCACAGTTACTTTTTAGTCATATAGTTACTCTTTTATCAATATAGTTACTCTTTTGATCTTAGAGTTACTTTTGTGTACTATATAGTTACACTTTTGGATGTGCGAGTAGTAAAAAATCAGGCTACCTGCGTGGGTATTGAATGAATGCCCTATATGGGTTCATCTTTAATACCTGCACACCCTTCCTGTCACTTTTTTTAATTTTTTTCTCACAATTGTAGAGGAGCATTTTTTCTAGCTCCCCAAAAATTTTCATCCAAAAATAATATCATTTGCCCCACTAAAATAAAAAAATACGTCCATATATTTACTAACTGTATATTTTCTGCGCAGTTACTTTTTTAGTCATATAGTTACTCTTTTATCAATATAGTTACTCTTTTGATCTTAGAGTTACTTTTATGTACCATATAGTTACATTTTTAAATGTGCGGGTAGCAAAAAATCAGGCTATCGGCGTGGGTATTGAATGAATGCCCATATATATATGTATATATATATATATATATATATATATATAGAGAGAGAGAGAGAGAGAGAGAGAGAGAGAGAGAGTCAGGCTAGAATACACTCGAGTGTACATATCACACGAATACACTCAAGTGTGTTTGCATATCAAGACTATTTTTTGTAAAATGTAAACCATTGATCTTCACTGTCATACTATAACTAGGCTACATAAAAATTTTGAGCCCATTTGGATGAGTGTAAGTCACTCATCCAAGGGTAATAAAATCGACGCACGAAATTAATTTGAAATGCATAAATTTTGCGGTTTTTATAACATGACCTATAAATGTCCAAATGTGTGCTCAAAATTTTTGTATGAGCTATTCACAAAATGTTTAAGAAGATCAACAGATTAGATTTTTGAAAAAAATATTGCATCATGAAAAACTACTTGAGTGTATTTTTCTCTAAATACACTCGAGTGTATTTTTCTCTAAATACACTCGAGTGTATTCTAGCTTGACTCTGTATGTATGTATATATATATATATATATATATATATGCATGTATAGATATATGTATGTATATATATATGTATGTATATAGATATATGTATGTATATAGATATATATATATATATATATGTATGTATATACATATATGTATATAGATATATATGTTTGTTTATACATATATGTATATATATGTATGTTTATACATATATGTTTATATATACATATATGTATGTATATACATATGTATATATGTATGGATATATATATGTATATATGTATGTATATATGTATGTATATATGTATATATGAGATTAAGAGAGAAAGATTTCTCCCCCCTCCTACGCCCGTGGCGGAGGCTGAACGCCCATGAGGGTGGTAAATCAAGGCGGCAACTGAGATTCGAACCCGGGTCCCTTCATGAGGAGACATCGTGCTTGACCACTTGAGCCACTCCTTGTCGGCTGTATATATGTATATATATATACCTATATGTATGTATATAGATGTATATATATACATGTATGTATGTATATACATATATGTATATATATACATGTATGTATGTATATACATATATATATGTATACACATATATGTATGTATACACACACACACATATATATATATACATATATATACATACATATATACATACATATATATATATATGTGTGTGTGTGTGTGTGTGTATATATATAGAGTCAGGATAGAATACACTCATGTAGTTTTTCATGATGCAATATTTTTTTTCTTCAAAAATCTAATTCGTTGATCTTTTTAATCATCTTGTGAATAACTCACATAAAAAGTTTGAGCACATTTGGACAATTTATAGGTCATGTTATAAAGACCGCAAAACTTATGCATTTCAAATTAGTTTCGTGTGTCAATTTTGTTGCCCTCAGATGAGTGACTTGCACTCATCCAAATGGGCTTAAAATTTGTATGTAGCCTAATTATAGTATGACAATGAAGATCAATGGTTTACATGTTGCAAAAAATAGTCTTGATAGGAAAACACACTTGAGTGTATCTGTGCGATCTGTACACTCAAGTGTATTCTAGCCCGACTCTCTCTCTCTCTCTCTATATATATATATATATATTCACTACTGACTTTAGTTACCCATGAATCTATTTTGTAATAGAAAGGTACGTATTTGTAATGAGACATACATCGTTTGTAATGAGATGATCAAATTTGTAATACAAACACTCATTTTGTATTACACGTCTGATTACAGTAAAACTGATATTTATGTCAGCAGTTTACGCTGTAGTACAAAATGAGTATTTGTATTATAAATTTGGTCATCTCATTATAAACGATGTCTATCTCATTACAAACGTGTACCTTTCTATTACAAAGTAGATTCACGGGTAACTAAAGTTAGTTACCCATATAGGTAGTGAATGAATGACCATATATATACATACACACACACACACACACACATATATATATATATATATATATATATATATATATATATATATATATAAATATATATAAAGAGAATTTGCTATGAAGCCATTATTTGTAGTTAATTACATCAATTGTATTTTTTAATCTTGTGTGTAGTAAATACAAGGATTTGTAACACTAGGATTGTCTAATGTTAGATGAAAAATAGGTGTTTCTTCTTGTGACCTTTTTTTATTTATGAAATTATATTATTTTCTCCCATTTTATATCATCTTGCTATCTTTTGTTTGACAAAAATCATGTAAAAACAATATCAAAAACTATTCCATTGCTTTTGATGTAAAATACAATAGTTGGTTGCTTTCGTTATTAACATTAGAAGAAGAAATTAGCAATTCATTTTGAATTGGACAATTTGTATATGGACACACAAGGGTTCACTTGCAATCTGTGGGTCATGTTTGGGTGTGCTATTGGTTTACCTATTTAAAACTACGTCTTTTGACCCATACCCTCAAAACCTAACCGGCAACGAGCCAACTCAAACCCAACCTACCTACCCATTTGACATGTCTAGGGAGGGGACCATATAGAGATGATAGAGTTTGGGGGTGGGTTATGAATCTTGATGCTTATGTAATCACACCCTTTTTGCCTAACAAAGGGTGCATGATGAATACGATGACATTTTTTTTAAAGTAATCAACCGATGAACAATCTTTTCAGTCCCAAATTCACGATGGAGTTGAGCAACATGTGGTGGCTATATGAAGTTGGCAACATCCTGACTACATTGGAGCACCAACGTCAATGACTTTGGCATCAAGTATTTTTAGGGGTTCGTTGGTCCACTCGGGGATTAGAACATCTCTGCTTTAGCCTCAAATTTGATAGCACCCATAGGGGAGGGTAAATCTTTCTCGAGATTCGTTGGCCCAAAGGGGTTTGGAACATCTCTGCGTTGGTCTCAAAGTTGATAGCACCCATAGGAGAGGGTGTTTCATTGTTCTATATGAAAGAGAATGTCCTTGGAGTCACAATCCCTTTTTGAGCTGGCCAACATTCCCTAATGGAAGAGGGATCGTTATCGAAGGTTATATGGTGAGGATATATTGACAATAACCAATTGTGAACTAGAGCATATATCTTTAAAAGTTCTGTTGTTACGTTGTAACCAAATATTTCATATAACATAATCCACTAGTTCCTTATCCCTATTTTTGAAACATATATCACAAAAGGAATCAACATTGTAGAGATAGTAATATCAAAACAGTTGGGGTAGTTTGGTCGTGTGGCTGTAATAATACAATTGATTCCATATTTTAATTATGCACACACATTAAGAAAATATGTGAAAGATACTCTCGGAGTTCAAGTTACATAGATGGCAAACAAAGGGACCATAAAATCCCCTCTACATGGACTCATTGCCAATGAAGAGCTTATTATGACCAATAAGCTAGAGAAGGATGTGCATTTTTGGTGGACACTTAATTTTCCAAAAATGTTGCCATACTAAATGTTATTCCCTAACTATGTGAAGAATTTGTATGCTTTATTAACTATGTATCTAACCCCTCATGTCCAAGTGGTCTATGATTGACTCAGGGATCTTCAAATATGACTAATAAGCATATTGATATGGCCACTAAGATTGTTGTCCCTCGAACATCTTTTAAGTGAGTTTTTCTAATGGACGTCAATTGGTGTAGTGCGTTGTCCAGTCTAGTATATTTGATGTTATTTGGTTTGTGTTGGTCAAGATGTCTCAACATGGACCAATTGTCCCTCCAGGATAACATTAAGTCCACATATATGAAGGGGTATGGATGGCGTCCTCAATAAGGTGGATATAGTCATTCATATATCTCCATAAGTGTGAAAGACATTTTGTATTGTGTTTGTATATCCATGGGGGCTTATCCCTATAGTATTTGTTTATGATGTATTTGAGCCAAGTACTACATTTTTCCTATCATACTGAATGTAACCTTGTTGAAGAGATATCTAGAATGTAAGCACATGCTGATGATAACCCACTCACCCAGGGACTTTGGTTTAATAAGAGTAGCCCAATTTACTAGGTGTACTTTTTCTTCTTTGTAATGCTTCCCAAAAGAAAATATCCTTCCAATTTTATCTATCTTCTTCTCAATTTTTTGGGAGAGAATACAATTGAGACAACATGGGGGAGATCCCAACAAGTTCATCATTCATGAGTATAAGACGACCAGATTTAATGAGGCATTTAGATTTCCATGTAGCCAATCTACTAGTCATTTTGTTGCATATTGGCTTCCATACAAATGTAGGAAGCTGTCTAGGAGAGAGTGATAACCCTAAATATCTGAGTGGGTAGGTCTCTATTTTGCATTGGATAATATGTTTGTATTTGTTTATAATACTCTCATAAATGTGTGTTCCAATCAATGCATAATTTTCTGAAATTGTGGATAAGCCCCAAAAGATGTTGGAAAATGCATAGAATTTGACAGTTTTGATAATATTATCATTGTTAGGGTATGGAAATGATAGTGTTGGCAACAAACTAAATGATGTGTTTGTTGTTGAGGTTGTTGATGGGGGAAAGTATCTTGCTTTTAACTCCTAGCTTGAACATATACACAAAGCTGAATGTGACTATGACAAATAAGTAAGACGATAATGGGTCACCTTGTATAAGGCCATTGTGTTGGTAGTATGCCCTGAGAGCCAGTCATGTGATGATTGTAATGATATACTTTATAATTTTTTTGATTATTACTATAGGCAATATGTTCGCTTCAATATGGGGTAATGAATTAATATAATAATATCCTAAGAATGTATGACTTATGACATGCAATATTAAGTTGGGGACCTAAATATGAGATCATGTGTATGCTGTGAGTATCTATTCTTGTCTAGGTCCCTAGTCAGGCACTATTGTGGAAATTAGGACAACAACAATGCATTAGGAATAATATTGTGTTGACTAGTGAATGCATCTCATTAGACATATTGGACATCATGCCAAACACATAAGTACTTGTTAAAAACAAGTATATTGAAATGACCCAACTCGGGTATGATACACATAATCCAGTAATGGCAATCAAAATCACATCTCAATGTGACAATTGTGATTGTGGTCCTTAGACTTGGAGTTAGTACAATGATCACATGTTGTTTGGTGTACTTTAACACTACTTAACATGACCTTCAACAAGGGTTGCCATACAACTACTGCTTGGGCACACCGTGACACATGTGGATTATTGTGAGTGATGTAGATGGATTTCTCTCTCCTATTAGAGTGATATCCTGGCTGCTTGATGAGTGAGATCATGAAATACATGGCCATGCTCATTTGAGTCAATATGTGATATTGAAGACATACATATATCAAATAGTCTATCACATATCAAGGAAGAAAGATTGAACATTAAGAGGATGGCATGTACAAGCCTCATATTTAATTTGTATTTTGATGACAAAGGGATTATAGGATCACTGTAACACTGGTTACAATACTAGCTTGAAGCTGTTCCCCAACTTCTCCTATTACTAGGGTGGCAATAAAGTATTTCTAGGTACCAATCATTATTTATGAAGTAATAATATTATTATGGACATCATCACTGACGTAATGTGGAGCCTATAGGGTCACACACATATGATACACATGGAAGAGGAGTATAATTGTAACATCCCTGACCTGGGTTATGTACTAACCCTGGGTGTTTTGCCTAATAAAGTTGATTATATGCTTGCTCTTATCTTTTGAAAAGTAATTAAGGATTTTGAGGAACTTATATTTCAATTTCAGTCCTTTTTGAATAATGTTGAAACATTCTTTTGCTACTTTTGGACTAAAGTGCAAATTACCCAAGTTGAGGGGTTAACTTGCAAATTACCCAAGTTGAGGGGTTAACTTGCAAATTACACATGATAAAATGTTCCTCTGATGTTGAGACATCATAAGAATGAATATGATGTAGTGGTATGGTTTCCACAAGGTTGGGCATCAAGATAAAGCTTGTAGAGCAATCCTTGTGCATTAAAACCTTTTTTTTGGTGTAATGTGCAATTTACCAAAAACCTAGGGTTCAATATGCAAAATACCACCTCTAGAGGGTCTCTCATGTTTCTTGGCATCAAGTAGAGCAAAGAAAATGAGAGGGGCTCCTCATTTGAATTATCACGGAGGAGAGAGAATCTTGACATTAAAATAATCAAGATTTAAGCATAAATGACTCTTTAATTTAATTTAATGCAAAAAGAAATAATTAATTGAGGAGCCCTTCAACCAAAAGTTGAAGGATGTGTTTTCAATAGTGTTGGACGATCTTGTGCCATGCTTGGCCACAAAAAGATCTTGGTTGAGTGGAAGCCACTCACATTAACATAATATAAAGAAATATCCACTAAAAGGTTGGATATTAATATAAAACTCCTTAAGATGCTTAATTCCTTTTCCATTAATCTTTGGATAATGAAGAGGTTTTGCAAGATAAAGAAGATGGCTTCGTGGCCAAGAAATGGAGGGGAGTATGGTGGAAATTATTTTGGAATTAAAGAAAACAAATCTTTTTCCTCTTTCCTTGAAAACCCACATACATATCCTTTATACTCATCTTTTTCCAATAACACCCAAGGCTCGTTTCCTTAGTTTTTTTTTTCAACCTTGCTTTGGCCGACCAAAGGAGAGATCAAGAGCATAGAAAGTACGACCATAACCAGCTTGGTAAGTTTCGATCATCTCCTACCTCAGATTCATGGTGGAAACCCTAAACCAATGGTTAATTCTTGGTTTTCTTCACCCGATTTCCAATCCTAGCTAACTTGCACATCCAAAGGCTCAAGGAAGGACCTTGGACAGTTGCTGGAACTCCATCCACCATTAAAGCCGTGTATCTTGGAGCTTGGGATCAGTTCTAGAGGTAGGTTTTATAACTCAAACCCTTAAGCATTAGTATTGCACTTCTTTCTTTAATAATCGTTGGTTACTTTTCTTCTTTTAATACTCTTTTGAGTTCTTGCTTAAAATCCCATGAAGAACAACAACAGTTCTTGGTTGAGTGAAGGAGGACTATGATGACATCATCCTAGATGATTATCCAAAGAACTACTTTAGTAAATGGTTTCCTTTTTGTTGCTCAAACGATTTCCCAAACCGTTTGGGAGCAAACTGTTTCAAACCGTTTGGAATGAAATAGTTTCATCAAACTGCATGGAGGGAAACGATTTCAAACCATTTGGTGGCGTTGACCAAGGGTTGACCATTTGGAGAACTGTTGAAAATAATGTAGGTTAATGACCCATCAATTTTTATTGATGAACTCCAATTGGTTCATGAATTGAAGGTCCATCAATTACCTAAACCCTAATCGGGTTGAGTGCTGATTTCATAAGTGGTTGAGTTTGAAACTTGGGTTGATTGACCCAAACGGTTTCAAAACCATTTGGGGATTGCCCAAATGGTCTCAAGACCATTTGTTGATCACCCAAGACCGTTTGAAGGACTAGGGTTAGGTATGGTTGAGCAATTGAAGATCTAATGGTGCTAGGTTGAAGAATAATCAATTGCTGATTTGGTGAGCAATCCAATGAACCAAACCCTAATTGGTTGACTTGGATTTTGATTTTAACATGGGCAAACGGTCTCAAGACCATTTGGAGGTCATCCAAACGACCTCAAGACTGTTTGGGTTTAGGTCATGTTCAATTTGGATGATGGTTTTAATGGTTTCAAAGTAACTAATCTCACATTGGTTAATGTTGAAGGATCAACGTTTCCAAACCCTAATCCAATTGATTCAAACTCTAATTGATGACCAATTGAGGGTCAATTGTGGGTCAAATTAGTTGAATGCTAACCTAATTAACTCAATTGAAGCATGGTGATAAGTCCACTTGATGAGTGATAACATGATCACAATCAATGAAGGAATCGATCTTGGAAACCCTAATTCAATATGACTTGTTGAGATCATACTTGGTCCATGCGGGTTTGAGGAGGTTTGGACCAAACGGTCTCAAGACCGTTTGGGACCAAATGATCCCAAACCGGTTGAGGTCATGCGGTTTCAAAGTTGCACTTTAGCAAACGATCTTAAAGACCACCTTTAGCAAACGATCTTGAAGACCACCTTTAGCAAACGATCTTGAGGGTCAACTTTTGTAAACGGTTTCAAAGATCCAACTTTGGCAAATGGTCTCCACCACCTACTTTACTAAACGGTTTCAAGGTGGTACTTTAGCAAACAGTTTCATTGGTTGTTCAAGACCGTTTGGAGGTCTAAACGGTCTTAGACCGTTGGGATGTTTTTGTGCAAGACCGTTTGAGGTCTGATTTGGTCAAGACCGTTTGGGGTCTATGTGGCCAAGACCGTTTGGTGGATAATTAACGAAAACCACATGGGTATTAAAGTGGTTAAAGGATAAAGTGATTAGTTGATTAATACATGATGTAATCAAAGATGATTATAGTAATTACATCTTAATGGGGTAAGGTGATTAGTACCCTTTGAATAATTAAGCCTTAATAATCACGGTGACAATGACATAACCCATGATGTCAATTCTTCTTCAAGAGTGAGTTGACTTAACCTAATCAAGACTGAAGCAAACATCATCTTTAGAAGATGAAAGAGAAGATTTCCTACGTGGATGATAATTAAGTATTGGACTTCTAATACGAATGAATGTCTAATTAGGGTATGATCCTTCATAGTGAGATCATGAAACCCTAATTATGATGGTTCATGAATCATAACCCTAATTGAGAGCATTAATAGGTGAAATCCTAATGCATGATGATGGTATGAACTTAATTCATAATGATGACATGATAAACCTTAATTCAAGATACTTTGATGCTCACTCCTACTTGCGGTGAATAGTAAACCCTATTTATGGGATATTTAATGATAAACCCTAACCAAGGGTGATGTGATGTGAATAGTAAACCCTAACCTAGGAGGATGTGCTATGAATAGTAAACCCTAATTTCGAATAGGGTAAATGAAAGTGTGAAACCCTAATTCTGGGTTATGCTTTTTAGCATAAAGCTCTAAGATTGGATAATGAAAGGATGAGTCACTAATCCTAATTGAGCTAAGGGGATGATTAACCCTAATTGAATTGAAAAGGGAAACTCTAACCCTGGTAAGGGCATAGTGGTGAAACCCTTGAATAGTGATGTTATTATTGTTTTGCATTGTGCTGATATGAAATGGATGTATCTGTTATCATCTGTACTAATCATGCAGGTTGTATGAAATATTGAGCATAGCCAGGTAAGAGCTATGATGCTTTGTTTATTGAAAGTACTTTATGAGCTTTGTAAGCAATGATATGCTATGTTGCCTAGTAAAAGGTAACAAAAGAGATTGATAGGCTGTAAGAGCCATGTGAAATACCTGCATTGCAATTATCATGTTTACATTGTTACATGACTTGATGGCATTATGTTACCTATCAAAGTGGTAACAAGTATTTTGACGATCTAAGGGTTTGAACACCCATATTCTTGAATCATGATGATGAGATAATAAGGGATTGAGATCCCAGTGTTAATAAAGTTGTGAAATGAACTTGATAGAAGTAGTACTCTTTCTTTACAGCAATTGTTATAATAGTTTATGTTTGAAAACATGCCTGATGCTAAAAGAATGCTGTAATGTACTTAAATAATCAAGCGAAATGATATCATGTAGAGCCCTGACCATAGATCCATCATCGTCAGTAGTTAGGTGATGGTGAAACAAGTTTCCTAAGGGAACTCCTGGAGAGCATACTTTTGAGTATGTGGGGGTTATGGGCGTGAATATCCTTACGCCTTAATGGAGGAATTGATGTGAGATAAACATTAAATCTCTCAATCCTTCATTATATGTATATGCCGGGAAGATGTATCACTAATCTCCCGATGATGATGTTAATGCCGAATCGATGCAAGATAAACATGAAATCCCTCGATTGTGAAGAGAGTACAACATGCCACTGTAACTCTAATAGCGAAGTTGCCAGTTTACCCTGGAAAGCTATTTTGGCAGAGACACGAGATGTCCTGCAAGTTGTTCCTCACACTAACTGAGGAGGATGAGGTCATAGAAATCCGGCTCTTCTATTGACCTATGTATGGTACCGATTTCGATTTCACAATGGTCGGTTGGAGCATGAGCGGTATACCTCATCTCCTCAGGGCATAAGTATGTTTGAAAAATGTAATCAACCGTGTAGCATATTTGCTTAGGGTTGAACTACGAGAAACAATGATTGATGATACATTGTTTATTATGTCCTAGATGGATAGATGATATACATGTTCTTCATATTCCTTATTGAATAAATGACTTGCTGCTTAATCAAGTTATAACTGAAATGAACTGTATAAAGAATACTACTCTACATAGTCAATCAATGATTTACCTACTGCTGAATATTTATAATTCTACTGCTCATTGTTATTCTATTATCTGCAATAACAATGTTTCTGGCAGAGAGTAATATCTCTCGCTGGGACAATTTTCAATTGTCTCACCCCGTGGGATTAAACTTTTTAGGTAGACGCCGAGGAAGAAGAAACCCTTCAGTGAGTGAGAAACAACAGTAGCCACAACAGCAGCAACAACAGCAAGGACAACAGTGATCTTCAGGTGGAGACACTGTCTGTTAGGTTTTGTGTATAGAGAGTCCTATGTGTCGTCTCTGTACTCTCAGGTCCTAGGAGTCAGTAGACGATTTGATATAGATATGAGATTTTTGGTTTGATGCCTCGAGATTTTGTATATTGCTTATGTACAGTTTAACAGGGCAGTCAATGTTATGACTCTCGAGATGAGATGATAAAGAAATGTACTGATGTATCAGAATGTAAATAACTTACTTTGGTTCTTTATGAAAGAGTTTTAAAGTTTGTGGATCTCTTTGCAAAAAGTTTCATTTTTAGTGATTTTTAGTAATTCTGCTGTTAATAATTCGCTTCCGCTTTAGTTAATCTTGTTTTCGTGAGAGGTTTGCCACAGTTTAGTGGTATCAGAGCTCTAGGTTCGCTGAGTCTACAGAGACATAGGACTAGGGTTGTTGAGTCTGTTCTAGTGTCTTCCAGTCTATCTGATAGTGTCTTCTGCTCATATAGGAGGAGAAGAGAAAACTAAAGATGTCTGGATCACATGATGAACATGTTGCAGAAAGTAGTGTCGCTGCACCCAAAGGAGGTGCAAGAGACCAAGGAAGGGAGGAACCTGTGCCTGAACCACCCCAGTTCAACCCAACTGACATGGGGAACCCAGCTTTCCAAGCCATGTTTGGGCAGTTCATGACTGCCATGACACATATGACTGATAGAATGCCTATACCTGCACCTGCCCATGATGAAAGACAAGGAGCCGACAAGACATTTGAATGAATACACTGGGTTGGAGCCACAGAATATGCTGGGAAAGCTGACCCAGCAGATGCTGACATGTGGCTAACTGAGTTAGAGAAGGCCTTTAGAATCCTGAACATCCCAGAAGCTGAGAAGGTTAGACATGCTGTGTACCTTCTTAAGGGGAGTGATGGTCACTGGTGGACCATAGAGGAAGGGAAAAGGCCAGATGTGGAGATTGAATGGGAAGTTTTCTGACGAGAATTTGTCAAAAGATACTTCCCTAAGACATTCCTGGATGAGAAAATCTCTCAGTTTGAGAGAATAAGGCAAGAACCAATGAACATTAGTGAGTACGAGGCTAAGTTCATGGAACTTTTGCGGTTCTGTCCGCATATGGCAACTACAGATGAAGAGCGGATTCAACATTTTGAGAAGGGATTAAACACTGAGTTGACCACCCCTGTGTCTGCTCTGGAGAATAGGGAGAGATTTGCTACTTTTGTGGAGTCTATCAGAAGGATAGAGAGGTCTGTGACGGAGAAGCGATAGACCAAGAATAAGAAGGTGTATCCCCAGTTCGAAGGATCCTCATCCAAAGGTTTCAAGAAACTGAGGTTTTCCGTGCCTACACCACCACCTAGATTCAGTACCCAGACACAGTGGACGCCAAATAGGGGTAGAGGATGAAGTTTACCACCAGAAGGAGCCCACAGCTCAGCATCTGTGTCGGTTACGGGACCATCCAGACCACAGCTAGGGATCAGAAGCTGTTTCATATGTGGAAAGATGGGGCATCTGATGAAAGATTGTAGAGCCCGAGAGGCAAGTGTGACTCAAGCTCAAAGGTAGAGTCAGCAAGGTTCCCAAAGGAGAAATGTTCCCAGGTGGCGCTAGAGGACGTGGACAAGCATCCCAAGATGGATCATCGACACCCAGTCATCGAGCACCAAATCAACCACAAGCAACGACGAGATTCTATGCGATGAATCCATCTGATGTAGTGATCAACCCTTGGGTTGTGACAAGTCAGATGGAACTATTTTATTTTGATATGTCTACATCCTGCATCGTATCTGTTTTAATTGATCCAGGTGCTACGCATTCCTTTATTACTCTAAGAGTGATTCTTGACTGCAACATGACTACAAGTCATAGAGCAGATAGTTTTTTGTTAGAAACTCCTTTGTTGGGATCTGCTGTGTTGCGGGAGGTGTGTTCTCCCTGCATTTTTTTCTTTTCTGAACATTACATTCAAGTGGATCTTATACCACTTGAGATGCATGAGTTCGATATAATCCTTGGAATGGATACCTTAGAAAGGTATAAGGTTGTCTTAGATTGTGAGTCCAAGCAAGCTGTGTTCACAAGTAAAAGTGACACATGGATCTTTCAAGGAGATAGAAAGATTCTTCCAACTTGTCTTGTGTCAGCTATGGTAGCTGCGAAGCTGATGAGGCAAGGATGTTTTGAATTCTTAGCTCATGTGGTAGATACTTCCATAGAGAGTTCTAATCCTGCTGAAGTTCCGATAGTCAGGGAATTTGAAGATGTATTTCCTGAAGAACTTCCAGGTGTACCTCCGCCCCGAGAGATTGATTTTGAGATTAATCTAATCTCGAGCACGCAACCAATAGCACAAACACCGTATAGGATGGCACATGCTGAGATGGCAGAACTCAAGAAACAACTGTAAGAGTTGCTTGAGAAGGGTTTTATCCGACCAAGCACTTCACCTTGGGGTGCTCCGGTCCGCTTTGTTAAGAAAAAGGATGGGTCTATGCATTTATGCATTGATTACAGACAATTAAATAAAGTAACTATAAAGAATAAGTATCCTTTGCCAAGGATTGATGATCTCTTTGATCAGTTGCGTGGTGCAACCGTCTTCTTAAAGATAGATTTGAGGTCGGGATATCATCAACTGCGTATTAAGGAGGGTGACATACCTAAGTCTGCCTTTAGGACAAGGTATGGTCACTATGAGTTCACAGTTATGTCGTTTAGACTAACTAATGCACCAACTGCATTTATGGAACTCATGAATAGAATCTTTCGACCTTTTCTTGATCAGTGTGTTGTCGTCTTTATAGATGACATCCTGATCTATAGTAGAGATGCTCAACAACATGAACAACATCTTCGTCAGGCTCTAACTCTGCTAAGAGATCATAAGTTATATGCTAAGTTTAGCAAGTGTGAGTTCTGGCTACCAGAAGTCTCTTTTCTTGGACACGTAATATTTGCGTCGGGTATACGTGTTGACCTTAAAAAGGTAGAATCTATCCTGCAATGGGAGCAACCGAAGACACTGACGAAGATCTGTAGTTTTCTAGGGTTGGCAGGCTATTACAGGAGGTTCATTAAGAACTTCAGTTCCATAGCCTTACCCTTGACTAAGTTGACCAGGAAGGATGTTCCGTTTGCCTGGAATGATAAGCATCAACAATCATTCCAGTTGTTGAAGGAGAGGTTGACAAGTACACCAGTGCTAGTGTTACCTGAGCAAGGGAAAGGGTATATAGTTTTCTATGATGCCTCTAAGAATGGACTAGGATGTGTGTTAATGCAGGATAAACAAGTGATTTCTTTTGCTTCTTGACAGCTTAAGAAATACGAGGAGAATTATCTGACACACGATCTAGAACTAGCTGCTGTAGTCCATGCCTTGAAGATCTGGAGACATTATCTCTATGGAGAGACATTCTAGATTTTCACAGACCATAAAAACCTAAAGTATATCTTCTCTCAGCATGAGCTTAACATGAGGCAACGTCGCTGGATGGAATTAATCAAGGACTACGATTGTACAATTGATTATCATCCAGGGAAGGCCAATGTGGTTGCTGATGCTTTGAGTAGAAAATCAGCAACACCATCCCTAGATAGAGCACAGTTGAATTCTTTGGTATGCTCTAGGAGGGATATGCTTATCTCTTTAAGGCAAGACAATGTACAGTTAGAAGTATCATTGTTATATGGATTGTTAGCTGAGATGCACATAGAACATACTCTGAGACAACAGATTAAGGAAACACAACAAGCTCAAGCTGATGCAGTAGTTCATCAGATTAGGTCAGAATATGGTAGTGAGAAACAAGATGGTTTCCATGACTCAGATGATCAAGTAGCCTGTTATCATGGTAGAATGATAGTACCTGATGTTGATAACTTAAGGAAGTTAGTCCTGGAAGAAGCTCATTCTTCAATGTATGCTATGCATCCAGGAAGCACCAAGATGTATCATAACTTGAAAGACATGTATTGGTGGCCTGGTTTGAAGAAGGATGTTGCTGAGTTCGTTATGCGGTGTCCAGTGTGTCAGCAGGTTAAAGCTGAACACCAGAAGCCTATAGGAACACTGCAGCCTTTACCTATACTACAGTGGAAGTGGGATCATGTAACCATGGATTTTGTGGTTGGTTTACCCAGAACAGCCAAAGGTCATGATTCCATTTGGGTAATAATTGATAGGTTGACAAAGACAGCACATTTCTTACCTGTCAAAACAACCTATTCTGCTGAGAAGCTGGCACAATTATATGTGGATGAGATAGTGCGGCTGCATGGGGTCCCAGTTACCATTGTTTCCGATAGATGTCCCCAGTTTACGAGTCATTTTTGGGAGCGACTTCATAAAGCCTTAGGCACACAGTTAAGGTTTAGTACAACCTTTCATTCTCAGACTGATGGACAATCTGAAAGGACTATACAGACCTTGGAGGATTTGCTTAGGGCATGTGTCCTCCAGATTACAGGAAGTTGGGATCTACATTTAAGTTTGATAGAGTTTGCCTACAATAATAACTATCAACACAACATTGATATGGCACCTTATGAAGCTTTGTATGGTAGACGTTGTAGATCTCCCCTATGTTGGTATGAAACTGGTGAATATCAACTTTTGGGTCCTGATCTTGTACAGCATACCACCGAGAAGATTAAAAAAATACAACAACAATTAAAAACTACACAGGATAGGCAGAAATCTTACGCTGACAAGCGTCGTAGACCTTTAGAATTCCAGGTTGGAGACAGAGTGTATCTCAAGGTCTCACCTTGGAAGGGAGTTCTTAGATTTGGAAGGAAAGGAAAGTTAGCTCCTAGATTTATGGGGCCTTATCCAATCATTGAACGGATTGGAAAGGTAGCTTCTAAGCTAGAGTTACCACCTGAGCCGCAAAAGTTACACCCAGTGTTCCACATTTCCATGCTAAGGAAATGTCATCCTGATACAGAATCAGTTCTGCAGCCTATGGAAGTAGAATTAAACGATGATATATCTTATGTTGAAGGACCTATGTTGATCCTTGACAGAAGAATTAAAAAGCTGAAAAAGAAAGATATAAGTCTTGTAAAAGTCCTCTGGAATCACCGTAGCGTTGAAGAAGCTACAAGGGAACTAGAGGAGGAATTGAGAAGGAAATACCCTACTCTTTTCTCTTAAAATGTTTTGTTAATGATTTTGGGGACGAAATCCTTGTAAGGGGTGGATAATTTGTAACATCCCTGACCTGTGTTATGTACTAACCCTGGGTGTTTTGCCTAATAAAGTTGATTATATGCTTGCTCTTATCTTTTGAAAAGTAATTAAGGCTTTTGAGGAACTTATATTTCAATTTCAGTCCTTTTTGAATAATGTTGAAACATTGTTTTGCTATTTTTGGACTAAAGTGCAAATTACCCAGCTTTATTAAGTACATTACATTACATCATTCTTTTAGCATCAGGCATGTTTTCAAACATAAACTATTATAACAATTGCTGTAAAGAAAGAGTACTACTTCTATCAAGTTCATTTCACAACTTTATTAACACTGGGATCTCAATCCCTTATTATCTCATCATCATGATTCAAGAATATGGGTGTTTAAACCCTTAGACCATCAAAATACTTGTTACCACTTTGACATGTAACATAATGCCATCAAGTCATGTAACAGTGTAAACATGATAATTGCAATGCATGTATTCCACATGGCTCTTACAGCCTATCAATCTCTTTTTTACCTTTTACTAGGAAACATAGCATATCATTGCTTAAAAAGCTCATAAAGTACTTTCAATAAACAAAGCATCATAGCTCTTACCTAGCTATGCTCAATATTTCATACAACCTACATGATTAGTACAAATGATAACAGATACATCCATTTCATATCAGCACAATGCAAAACTATAATAACATCACTATTCAAGGGTTTCACCACTATGCCCTTACCAGGGTTAGGGTTTCCCTTTTCAATTCAATTAGGGTTAATCATCCCCTTAGCTCAATTAGGATTAGTGACTAATCCTAATTGAGCTAAGGGGATGAGACTCATCCTTTCATTATCCAATCTTAGAGCTTTATGCTAAAAAGCATAACCCAGAATTAGGGTTTCACACTTTCATTTACCCTATTCGAAATTAGGGTTTACTATTCATATCACATCCTCCTCGGTTAGGGTTTACTATTCACATCACATCACCCTAGGTTAGGGTTTATCATTAAATATCCCATAAATAGGGTTTACTATTCACCCCAAGTAGGAGTGAGCATCAAAGTATCTTAAATTAAGGTTTATCATGTCATCATTATGAATTAAGTTCATACCATCATCATGCATTAGGATTTCACCTATTAATGCCCTCAATTAGGGTTATGATTCATTAACCATCATAATTAGGGTTTCATGATCTCACTATGAAGGATCGTACCCTAATTAGACATTCATTCATATTAGAAGTCCAATACTTAATTGTCATCCATGTAGGAAATCTTCTCTTTCATCTTCTAAAGATGATGTTTGCTTCAGTCTTGATTAGGTTAAGTCAACTCACTCTTGAAGAAGAATTGACATCATGGATTATGTCATTGTCACCATGATTATTAAGGCTTAATTATTCAAAGGGTACTAATCACCTTACCCCATTAAGATGTAATTACTATAATCATCTTTGATTACATCTTGTATTAATCAACTAATCACTTTGTCCTTTAACCACTTTAAGTACCCATGCGGTTTTGGTTAATTATCCACCAAACGGTCTTGGCCACATAGACCCCAAACGGTCTTGACCAAATCAGACCTCAAATGGTCTTGCACAAAAACATCCAAATGGTCTAAGACCGTTTAGACCTCCAAACGGTCTTGAACAACCAATGAAACCATTTGCTAAAGTACCACCTTGAAACCGTTTAGTAAAGTAGGTGGTGGAGACCATTTGTCAAAGTTGGATCTTTGAAACCGTTTACTAAAGTTGACCCTCAAGATTGTTTGCTAAAGGTGGTCTTCAAGATCGTTTGCTAAAGGTGGTCTTTAAGATCGTTTGCTAAAGGTGGTCTTTAAGTTCGTTTGCTAAAGTGCAACTTTGAAACCGCATGACCTCATCCGGTTTGGGATCGTTTGGTCCCAAACGGTCTTGAGACCGTTTGGTCCAAACCTCCTCAAAACCACATGGACCAAGTATGGTCTCAACAAGTAAGATTGAATTAGGGTTTCCAAGATCGATTCCTTCATTGATTGTGATCATGTTATCACTCATCAAGTGGACTTATCACCATGCTTCAATTGAGTTAATTTGGTCAACATTCAACTGATTTGACCCACAATTGACCCTCAATTGGTCATCAATTAGAGTTTGAATCAATTGGATTAGGGTTTGGAAACGTTGATCTTTCGACATTAACCAATGTGGGATTAGTTACTTTGAAACCATTGAACCATCATCCAAATTGAACATGACCTGGCCCCAAATGGTCTTGAGGTCATTTGGATGACCTCCAAACGGTCTTGAGACCGTTTTCCCATGTCAACATCAAAATCCAAGTCAACCAATTAGGGTTTGGTTCATTGGATTGCTCACCAAATCAGCAATTGATTATTCTTCAACTTAGCACCATTAGATCTTCAATTGCTCAACCATACCTAACCCTAGTCCTTCAAATGGTCTTGGGTGATCACAAAACGGTCTTGAGACTGTTTGGGTGATCCCCAAATGGTTTTGAAACCGTTTGGGTCAATCAACCCAAGTTTCAAACTCAACCACTTATGAAATCAGCACTCAACCCGATTAGGGTTTAGGTAATTGATGGACCTTCAATTCATGAACCAATTGGAGTTCATCAATAATAATTGATGGGTCATTAACCTACATTATTTTCAACAGTTCTCCAAACAATCAACCCTTGGTCAAGGCCACCAAATGGTTTGAAACTATATCCCTCCATGCGGTTTGATGAAACCGTTTCATTCCAAACAGTTTGAAACAGTTTGCTCCCAAACGGTTTGGGAAACCGTTTGAGCAACAAAAAGGAAACCGTTTACTAAAGTAGTTCTTTGGATAATCATCTAGGATGATGTCATCATCGTCCCCCTTCATTCAACCAAGAATTGTTGCTCTTCTTCATGGGAGTTTAAGCAAGAACTCAAAAGAGTATCAAAAGAAGAAAAGTAACCAACGATTATTAAAGAAAGAAGTGCAATACTAATGCTTAAGGGTTTGAGTTATAAAACTTGCCTCTAGAACTGATCCCAAGCTCCAATATCCATGGCTTTAATGGTGGATGGAGTTCTAGAAACTGTCCAAGGTCCTTCCTTGAGCCTTTGGATGTGCAAGTTAGCTAGGATTGGAAATCGGGTGAAGAAAACCAAGAATTAACCATTGGTTTAGGGTTTCCACCATGAATCCGAGGTAGGGGATGATCAAAACTTACCAATCTGGTTATGGTCGTCCTTCCTCTTCTCCTGAGATCTCCTTTGTTCGGCCAAAGCAAGGTTGAAAAAAAAAGAAAACTAAGGAAACGAGCCTTGGGTGTTATTGGAAAAAGATGAGTATAAAGGATATGTATGTGGGTTTTTAAGGAAAGAGGAAAAAGATTTGTTTTCTTTAATTCCAAAATAATTTCCACCATACTCCCCTCCATTTCTTGGCCACTAAGCCATCTTCTTTATCTTGAAAAACATCTCCATTATCCAAAGATTAATGGAAAAGGAATTAAGCATCTTAAGGAGTTTTATATTAATATTCAACCTTTTAGTGGATATTTCTTTATATTATGTTAATGTGAGTGGCTTCCACTCAACCAAGATATTTATGTGCCCAAGCATGGAACAAGATCGTACAACACTATTGCAAACACATCCTTCAACTTTTGGTTAAAGGGCTCCTCAATTAATTATTTCTTTTTGCATTAAATTAAATTAAAGAGTCATTTATGCTTAAATCTTGATTATTTTAATGTCAAGATTTTCTCTCCTTCATGATAATTCAAATGAGGCACCCCTCTCATATTATTTGCTCTACGTGATTCCAAGAAACATGAGAGACCCTCTAGAGGTGGTATTTTTCATATTGAACCCTAGGTTTTGGGTAAATTGCACATTACACCAAAACTAAGTTTTAATGCACAAGGATTGCTCTACAAGCTTTATCTTGATGCCCAAGCTTGTGGAAACCATACCACTGCATCATATTCATTCTTATGATGTCTCAACATCAGAGGAACATTTTATCATGTGTAATTTTCAAGTTAACCCCTCAACTTGGGTAATTTGCACTTTAGTCCAAAAGTAGCAAAACAATGTTTCAACATTATTCAAAAAGACTGAAATTGAAATATAAGTTCCTCAAAAGCCTTAATTAATTTTCAAAAGATAAGAGCAAGCATATAATCAACTTTATTAGGCAAAACACCCAGGGTTAGTACATAACCCAGGTCAGGGATGTTACAAATTATCCACCCCTTACAAGGATTTCGTCCCCAAAATCATTAAAAAACATTTTAAGAGAAAAGAGTAGGGTATTTCCTTCTCATTTCTTCCTCTAGTTCCCTTGTAGCTTCTTCAACGCCACGGTGATTCTAGAGGACTTTTACAAGACTTATATCTTTCTTTTTCATCTTTTTAATTCTTCTGTCAAGGATCAACATAGGTCCTTCAACTTAAGATATATCATCGTTTAATTCTACTTCCATAGGCTGCAGAACTTATTCTGTATCAGGATGACATTTCCTTAGCATGGAAATGTGGAACACTGGGTGTAACTTTTGCGGCTCACTAGGGTGATGTGATGTGAACAGTAAACCCTAATCTAGGAGGATGTGATATGAATAGTAAACCCTAATTTCGAATAGGGTAAATGAAAGTGTGAAACCCTAATTCTGTGTTATGCTTTTTAGCATAAAGCTCTAAGATTGGATAATGAAAGGATGAGTCACTAATCCTAATTGAGCTAAAGGGATGATTAACCCTAATTGAATTGAAAAGGGAAACCCTAACCCTAGTAAGGGCATAGTGGTGAAACCCTTGAATAGTGATGTTATTATTATTTTGCATTGTGCTGATATGAAATGGATGTATCTGTTATCATCTGTACTAATCATGTAGGTTGTATGAAATATTGAGCATAGATAGGTAAGAGCTATGATGCTTTGTTTATTGAAAATACTTTATGAGCTTTGTAAGCAATGATATGCTATGTTTCCTAGTAAAAGGTAATAAAAGAGATTGATAGGCTGTAAGAGCCATGTGAAATACCTGCATTGCAATTATCATGTTTACATTGTTACATGACTTGATGGCATTATGTTACCTGTCAAAGTGGTAACAAGTATTTTGATGATCTAAGGGTTTGAACACCCATATTCTTGAATCATGATGATGAGATAATAAGGGATTGAGATCCCAGTGTTAATAAAGTTGTGAAATGAACTTGATAGAAGTAGTACTCTTTCTTTACAGCAATTGTTATAATAGTTTATGTTTGAAAACATGCCTAATGCTAAAAGAATGCTGTAATGTACTTAAATAATCAAGCAAAATGATATCATGTAGAGCCCTGACCATAGATCCATCATCGTCAGTAGTTAGGTAATGGTGAAATAGGTTTCCTAAGGGAACTCATGGAGAGCATACTTTTGAGTATGTGTGGGTTATGGGCACGAATATCCTTACGCCCTAATGGAGGAGTTGATGTGAGATGAACATTAAATCTCTCAATCCTTCATTATATGTATATGCCGGGAAGATGTATCACTAATCTCCCGATGATGATGTTAATGCCGAATCGATGCAAGATAAATATGAAATCCCTCGATTGCAAAGAGAGTACAACATGCCACTGTAACTCTAATAGAGAAGTTGCTAGTTTACCCTGGAAAGCTATTTTGGTAGAGACACGAGATGTCCTGCAAGTTGTTCCTCACACTGACTAAGGAGGATGAGGTCATAGAAATCTGGCTCTTCTATTGACCTATGTATGGTACCAATTTCGATTTTGCAATGGTCGGTTGGAGCATGAGCGGTATACCTCATCTCCTCAGGGCATAAGTATGTTTGAAAAATGTAATAAACCGTGTAGCATATTTGCTTAGGGTTGAACTAAGAGAAACAATGATTGATGATACATTGTTTATTATGTCCTAGATGGATAGATGATATACATGTTCTTCATATTCCTTATTCAATAAATGACTTACTGCTTAATCAAGTTATAAATGAAATGAACTGTATAGAGAATACTGCTCTACATAGTCAATCAATGATTTACCTGCTGTTGAATATTTATAATTCTACTGCTCATTGTTATTCTATTATTTGCAATAACAATGTTTCTGGCAGAGAGTTATATCTCTCGCTGGGACAATTTTCAATTATCTCACCCCCGTGGGATTAAACTTTTTAGGTAGACGCCGAGGAAGAAGAAACCCTTCAGTGAGTGAGCAACAACAGCAGCCACAGCAGCAACAACAACAACAAGTACAACAATGATCTTTAGGTGTAGACACTGTCTATTAGGTTTAGTGTATAGAGTCCTATGTGTCGTCTCTGTAATCTCAGGTCCTAAGAGTCAGTAGACGGTTTGATATAGATCTGAGATTTTTGGTTTGATGCCTCGAGATTTTGTATATTGCTTATGTATAGTTTAACAGGGCAGTCAATGTTATGACTCTTGAGATGAGATGATACAAAAATGTACTGATGTATTAGAATGTAAATAACTTACTTTGGTTCTTTATGAAAGAGTTTTATAGTTTGTGGATCTCTTTGCAAAAAGTTTTAATTTTTAGTGATTTTCAGTAATTCCACTGTTAATAATTCGCTTCCGCTTTAATTAATCTTGTTTTTGTGAGAGGTTCGCCACAATAATATTAGACACACGATTAATTATTTATTAAAGGTTTAGGTAAATAATTGAATCATTAATGGACTAATTGGAGCCCAGTAACTCGACTAAATAGACCAATCATCAACTAGAGGGTCTACTTAATTGACCAGGCCAAGATCCACCCAACTGGTCGATTAACTAGTCTAGTCGCATGAATGGACACAATCAACCAATCAATTGACCGACTACTCCACTTGTTACACCCACGTATCATAATAACCACTAATCATGAGATTAGGACATTAAGGAGTAAACATCATTCAAAGATCACTCTTAACTTTTCTTCAATTTTAAAGTTTTCAATTTCTCACATTTAATCACATAAACTAACTTTGTAGGGGAATTTAAACCTTGATTCCATTAATCTAATTTTAAACATAATAATACACATCTAAAATATTCATCCTAATGATCACACTTGAATGTAAAAAGGTGTTGATAACTAGATACACACTCTATGAATAAAGAAACAATGTTACACATCATCATCCGTATAACTATGGCCTCTTGTCCCTGGTACCCAGGAGGGGTGACTCTAGGATAAAAGTCTCTACCTCACGTAATGTAGTTCATTAAGATCTAACCCACAATACAAAGTAACTACTAGAAGGAGTAGGTTCATAAGCGCTATATACTCCAACTGGTGGGTACCATTGGATCTCCAATTATTGTTGGATACCACTACTATTGAAATAGTACCACAAGAATCTCAGAATATTGTTGGGCACTCTACTATCAAAATAGAACCATTGTGATATCTGATTATTGTTGGGTGCTCTACTAATAAACTAAAGTACCATATATAACCAATCAGTTGGTGTTGGATACTTAGTTCCGAGCTACTTCTTCCTATATATGATAATCCATGCATGTTTCACCCATCCCGCTACAGACCTGTAGGGAGGCTTCTACGATGTTGAGGACATCTGCTACTATCATATTTTACGATTATATATTTTTGTTAGGCTGAATCTGTTACAACTTTTCAATCAAATGAAATCCTAAAACGGAATGGGAAGCAAGGCTGTAAGGCAGAGCGAATATGCAAAGATTACCGTGGTTCAGATTGTTCTCTCGTTTTGATAGAACAACAAATTCTGAATGGAATGATTTGAATATAGATTCATTGGAAAAGTCTCTTTGTTACATATCCCATTAGGAACTATGTGTTTTCACTAACTACTTAGACTACTAACTGAATTCACTGACGATACTTAGCTGAATACTTAACATACTGATTACCCTTCTCTCATGGCTTCTTATTACTTAAATGATTTATTACTGATCACTCTTCTCTTAGGGTTTTTCATTGCTCATACACATGTAATAGTTCTCATATTTTCATACAGATATCATGTCTACTAATATAAACATTCTCATTTTTATGCATGGAAAAATGAGATAGGGACCGACTGAACCTTGAGTGATAGGGACCGACTGAACCAAACTAATCTCATGCTTAACTCTTGTGACAAATCTACTCTGATGCATTTACATCTTCCATCCACATAATTTCCTAAAAAAATTGATTGGAGGGGTGAGCCTACTCGTTCTGTGAATGAGTATAATAATAATATAGTTAAAAGTAATGAAGCCATATATTATTCTTAATAATTGAATAAAACCAAAGTAATAATGCAAATTAAAAGATAACTATCTGTAAATATGCAATTAACATTTTAGCATGCACCACTAGCATACAAATATCAAAACATTTCCCTCATTATTCTATTTTTGATCTTTCATTAACTCTTACTTGACTTGACTATTGAACAAACTACTATTATGTTGGCAAACTGAACATAACCAACTAATCTGACTACTTAACTCTTTGTCTGAACTCAATTAATTTTCTATTATACTTTGCCCCTAAACTCTCTTGGATTGTACCATCCAAGGTAAATCCACTACTACATGACTCACTGTATAAGTCTTAAGGTAAACCCAAGGACCTTAAGACTGCTACTACTACCCCGGTCTACATCGAGGGAGACTCGTAAGGGCTGACGACGGTTAAACAACTGGCCGTATAACTATGGCCTCTTGTCCCTGGTACCCAGGAGGGGTGACTCTAGGATAAAAGTCTCTACCTCACGTAATGCAGTTCATTAAGATCTAACCCACAATATGAAGTAACTACTAGAAGGAGTAGGTTCATAAGCGCTATATACTCCAACTGGTGGGTACCATTGGATCTCCAATTATTGTTGGATACCACTACTATTGAAATAGTACCACAAGAATCTCAGAATATTGTTGGGCACTCTACTATCAAAATAGTACCATTGTGATATCTGATTATTGTTGGGTGCTCTGCTAATAAACTAAAGTACCATATATAACCAATCAGTTGGTGTTGGATACTTAGTTCCGAGCTACTTCTTCCTATATATGATAATCCATGCATGTTTCACCCATCCCGCTACAGACCTGTAGGGAGGCTTCTACGATGTTGAGGACATCTGCTACTATCATATTTTATGATTATATATTTTTGTTAAGCTGAATCTGTGACAACTTTTCAATCAAATGAAATCCTAAAACGGAATGGGAAGCAAGGCTGTAAGGCAGAGAGAATATGCAAAGATTACCGTGGTTCAGATTGTTCTCTCGTTTTGATAGAACAACAAATTCTGAATGGAATGATTTGAATATAGATTCATTGGAAAAGTCTCTTTGTTACATATCCCATTAGGAACTATGTGTTTTCACTAACTACTTGGACTACTAACTGAATTCACTGACGATACTTAGCTGAATACTTAACATACTGATTACCCTTCTCTCATGGCTTCTTATTACTTAAATGATTTATTACTGATCACTCTTCTCTTAGGGTTTTTCATTGCTCATACACATGTAATAGTTCTCATATTTTCATACAGATATCATGTCTACTAATATAAACATTCTCATTTTTATGCATGGCATCAATAACATCCCTATCTGGGGAAACACCATATATTTTTATTTGCAGTAGCATAACAACTTGTGCATATCATGACAAGAATCTGAACTAGAGATTTTCATCACATAAATCAAAATGTGTATTCATATAAAATGATATCCACATGAAAACTCAAAATATCACATGAATAATTTCAATCACCCATTTACTACTCATCATACTGTACTCTTTTAGAAGCATACAAGAATGGATTTCCATCATTGATTACTTGCTTTTCACATGATATGTATTATGTAGACAAGAAAGTCTACTTGTCCAAATATTACATTAAGTTGATCAAACATGTCAATCAAATATACCAATCACCTATGAAAGACCATATAATCATACATCTAAATTTTAACTAGAGTGTTGTTCAAACACCCGAATAATGTGAAACTCAGATTTCCAAAAAATTCACAAATAAAATTTAAATGTCTAGTGTTCATGATACATGGAATTATGTATCCATTTCATCACATACATAATTTCATATCATATTTCGAACATGAAATGAAATATTTTATAAGTTGAATTCAAGAACAATATTTTTTCATTTACTATCATCTATGAAGAAACTGAGAACTTTAACCAAAATCATACAATTAAATGTAATTGACTGAAAGATTCTTTTACCACATACCTCAAGTTTTAGACTCCTCAATAACATAGCCTAAGAACTGACCTCCTTCATTCCAAATTAAACTTTGAGACTGATCCTCCTTTCAACTCAAGAACCCTACAAATTGATATTGGAGAGAAAGAAACAGAAAAGATGGTGATTTGATATCCTTTTGATTCAAACAAGAGGAGGGATGCAAATTATACATAAGATAGTAGATTCACTATGAAACTAATCTAAAGAACATTAACTTATTTGATTTCATCATTTCCAGGAAGATAGAACTCAAGATCAACATCTCCACTCCTTTCCTCCTCCAAACCCTAACTCTCCCTATCACTCTAGGATTATGTTTTTCTGGGATGAATACCAAATTATGGGCGATACTAGAGTGTTAGCTATTGATATACACTAATTGAGGTTCTTGGGTTTATTGAAAATAACCATAATGTTACATTTTATTTCATTTTAGTAAAATTTTCTGTCAAAAAAGTTAACTGATACATTATTTCTTTTACCCCTTAATTGAGATCCTTTGTTTTGAAATTTATATGATGTCTGAAATACATTTTTAGACATACATTTAAAATTTCACCCAATTAGGAGTTACAAATAAAATAGTAAAATTAAAATACTATACTGATAAGATTTCAATATTTCAATATGTTCGACTGAATGTTTACTGATAAGACTCAACTGATAAACTAGTCCATCACTCAACCAAAAATTCTAAAAATTTAAAGAGATCATAACATGAGAGTTATATATTGTTATTTCAATTTTTAGAACTATCTGAGTTACCAATAAAATACTAAAAATCATTTATTTCCACTATTATTTTTTAACTGAATTTCTTATAACATTTATGATTAATGTGCTATCAAAATTAGTTCATTGAGCTTCAACAAGTTAAAAGTATTGTACATTAGGATTTCTATTACAATCCTACATACTTCTAACTATGTATTTGAATAAGAATCATACACATGTAGTTCATATATCATATTCATATTAAATATCTAAAAATGAAGATTACGATCTTATAGTCCTCAATTGCCTACTAAATAGGGCTAGTGTCATGACACCCATCACTTGACTAGATAGGGTCAACAGATCAACTGATTGGATCTAGAAAATTCTGGCCCAACCTAATCACCCAATTGGACTGGCCAATCGCCTGATTGGTAATCTGGGGTAGGCCAATGCAAAGCAGCTTAACCCAACCTAGTCACCTAACTAGTCATTCATGAGCGGACTACTGAAAAGTGGCTGAAGCCTTTTCGTTTCCTACGGTTGATTAGAAACTATGATTTCGTACATCTCTTACATGAATGGGCAAGACATATAATTTTTTGTTACACTATTAGACATGCGAATCCTATCCATCACTACCCACAAGGAGAGAAAGAGAAGGGAGGTTGTGTAATGCTAGCACATTGCCAACAAAAATTTGCTCCTTCTACACCAGTTCTTAGAGTGTTGATATGGAGTTCCCATTCATATACATGGACAATATAGGGACGTAGATGCCTTGGTGACTACATCGCGAGAACGTCATCAACATCTTTGTGAGCACCATCTCCAAATTTACCATACAAAATTTTATATCTTAGATCCCTTCCTTCCTGATATATTATTATTGATAAGATCTATTTGTGGGAATGTGGATATTTTCAATTCTATGCGCATGTTTCTTCCACCAATCACTAAAGTGGTAACAAGAGCTACGCTAATATATGATATATGTAATTCATAATCGAATGGATTTGATTATATGACGCTTGTGCTGTTACATATGACCTGAACGACTAAATGTTAAAGTACATATCCTATTAATTTGGAGGTGTGCGAAGCTGGGACCTTAGGGTTCTCAGTCGCGCCCTTGTGGCGGCAGCACACGGGGGCCCTCTCCCTGCCCCTGCGGCCTTGAGTGGAGTACGAGCACAACTACAACTTCTTGGTGATGGATCCCTGGCACAATCGGCTACATCAAGTACGCGTGTTGCCCCTCGGAGGCTGCTATCGGAGGCAGTGGCGGTGAGCAAGTCCAAGGAGCCAAAGAACCTGGTGTCTTGCTAGCACAGATGGCACTTAGCATCCTGACCTTCAAGGCCCGTTTGCGGGAGGCACAAGCAACCTGGGGTCTTGTGGCTTTTTCCTCCTCCTCATCCGGTTCTCCTGGGTAGGGGCACATCCTGGAGCAGGGCATGCTACTAGGACCTTCTTCCCCTCCTGTCGACAGTGGCTGAGTTTGCAGAGGTGGTGGTGATGATCGTCCAGGGATGGCTTCTCCGGCTTGCCCGCTTGGCTCAGTCGTCAGGGGCTCGGGTCATTGCCAGGAGGGGTTGATTTCTTGCAGGCGCTGGCCAAGATGTCGAGGGGGCTGGGCCATGATCATCTCTTGGTGGGCTGTTAGACGTCAGCGAGAACAAGTAGGGAGGCGAGGACAACGGTGGTCTAAGAGCTGCTACTACTGCTCATGTTCCACGACTGGGTGTTGGCGATGCCCACGAGGTGTTCGATTTCCATCTTGAACGACCTGGCCCTGATGGTGAAGCAGACCTAGATGCCTATTGCTGCTATGATTGCCCAGAGAGCTTTTTCTGGGTTGGTGGTCTCCATGTCGCTTGGATGGTGACCTCACAGACTGGAGGTAGTCTATGCCAGGCTTCGAGTCCCCAATCGCGAGCTTCCCCAACTGTAGCTGTGAGAGAGGCTCATGGCCCTCGTGTTCCCCAGGACGCCTGTTTCCGGTGCCTACGACGAGGTCACTGGAAGCATCAATGCTCTGCTCCAATGACTTGCTTTTGATGTCGTGCTCTGGGACATCTGGCGAGAGATTATGTGGCTAGGAGGCCGAAGAGGAGGCACCGCCCCCTTCTCTCGTGGGGCTTGATATTCTCGCTACCTTCAGCGTGGACTTGTCAAACGGGTGGGTGAGTTGGATTTGGGTTGGGTCATTGCGGGTTTGGGTCTCATGGGTGCGGGTCAAAAAGACCCAATGTTAAACGGGTGGAGAAGTAGCACACCCAAATCCGACCCAACGGGTTGTGGGTCGCCCGCGGGTGCCCATTTAATATGTGCACAGTGAAAAGATATTGTTAGATTCTGCACTACGACAAAGAGTCAAATAATTCATTAATAATTTTCAGTGTAAACATAACAAAATGAGGGCAACCTTCCACTACTTTTTGTGTCAAACACAATGTAATATTTGATGTTTTGAAATAAAATGTAAGAGACAAAATAAAAAACAACCATTTCTGTAATGTACAATTAAAAAAACTAAATGATATAGATGTTACAAATAGCATAACATATTACCATAACAATACTATATTTTGTCGTTATAAGTTCTTGATGTTTCATGTTATGATTGTCCAATACATAAATGAACAGAAAGAGAATATAATTGTTGTGATTGAATATAAAACATACATTACACTATATATTCATTAACATAAAAATAATATAGAAGTTAAGGAATTTGTTTCTACTAGTGTAAACAATTAACAAAGTATATCAATAAAGAAAGTTAGACTTTAACTCTTTATATTGTATACATTACACGTCATCAATTTAGTTGATTGATAAATGTACAAGTGTATCATGTCTTAAGAGTCATATAGACAATATATTTATATTAATATATTATTTAATTAAATGGGCACCCGCCGGTGCCCGCGGATCACCCGTGAAACCCACTAAATAAACGGGTGGGTATGGGTTTGGGTGATTACTAGCGGGTGGCAAATTTTGCCACCCAAACCCAACTTAAACGGGTCGACTCGTGAGCGCCCGCGGATTTTGACCCAGTTTGACAGGTGTAGCGTGGACACTGGAGGCGACATTGCTCATCCCCGACTACCTGCTTTCGATGCTGGTCGCCACACTTGGGGAGGGAGTGCAGGAGGCACAACCTGGTTACAGATATCCTTCAGCGCGACCAGCTTTAGAACGAGGCGAGAGTAGTTGATGCCAAGGAAGACCGGATTGCTAGATGGGTGACTGATTCGGTCAGCTTTCACAAACGTCTACCTCAAATACGTCTTCACGATTCCTTTGAGGACTGTTTGGGAGGTGAGACCACGGCTCCCCGCATTGGTGCGTTGAAGACCAATCCAGTTGCTCTTCAAACAGGTACGCGGACGGTTCTTCCCGTGCTGATGCTTTTGCAGTGACTTTGAGGTTGAGGACTTTGACTTCTATTGGGGGTAAGAAGAGAGGATGTTGGAACACATGCGATGATGTGGATGTGCTTAGATGATGCGATTTGTGCGTTGAGTAATGGGGATGGTTTGTTATGTGGATGTTCTTTATGAGAGGTCTTGGGCGAAAGATGATGATCTGATGTAATGTTATGATGATTCCTTTTTTGGCCCGCGCGAGGGGCGGGATGAATAAGATGGACCTCATTTTAATTTAAAAAAAAATATCCTATTAATTAAACATACTTTACAACGTAAATTTTTTGATGCATGGGATTGGGTCGATAATGGGAATGTAATTATTAGTGCACAAGGTAAAATTCCATAGACCTTTTTAGGGGCACTCCCTTAGACCACACAAGGGGACAACACCCCCTCGACTCTTACCAATAGACTCGGAAGTGGGATCCTTGTGTAGGGGTGCTACCCTTACGTACACCGTTCTAGTTTGTGTGGATGTCAAAGATGTCTTTATGGGAATTTTCTCAAATGGAAAATATGCAATCTTTAATATATCTTTATATATATATATAATTATACACATTTCTATTTAAATATATTATTTTTGATGGATATGTGCATGGTTATGGCTAAAAGACCCTTTTGTGTGTGCATGATGTGTATGTGAATGCAATCTTTTGGTTGACGAGTATTCAACTTACATGTTGAGCCTCATCTTTTATTTTATATATAATAATTTCTATTGCTTCTTACTCCCATCGGATGCAAATTGATGGTATACTTATCATGTAATATCAAATAGAAATAGAATACGTTTTTAAGAACTTAGTGCGATGAAGCAATTATGAAGATTCAAGGAGCATCTATGGAGCCGTTGTTGAGATGCAACACAAATGCATGTTCACATGTTGATGATTCATATGATGTAATGGACCTTAGGTGGACAATAATCCTTTATGGCTTCAAAGAATTATAATAATATGACCATAACCAATGTTATATGTTTGTATATTGTGTTTTTGAATTTTTGATATTATGTGCATATGATACATATTATAAGTAAGTGGTTTCTAGATATGTATATATATATATATATATATATATATATCCCCTCAAATAAAATATTAAGTCTAAGATGCTTTGTAATGTGCAACACACATGAAACCTTGATTGACTAAGTGTCGACACGTCTAAGCATGGTGCATTATTTATCTTGGGGAAGTGTGATAATAGATATATGAGTCTGCCAAAGCAGGATCCATATTCTATTAGGTTGGCCTTTGGGTCAGACTTAACTAGGTGATCTTAATAAGATTGAGTACCTAGAGCCATATAGATGGTTATGACAAATGATTGTGCATCCATCTATCAAAAAGTTGCATTACATACAATTAGAAAATGTTGCCTACCTAAACAGTCAAGTTGTGGGGTGATCAATCCATGTTGAATCATGATTTGATGAAATACAAATTTGTCTCACTGGAAGATTGTATAATGCAAATATTTTTAAATGATAAGGAGGGCTACTAATATGAAATAAAATAATGGGAGCAATATTTAATCAAAATAACATAAATATCAATAAACCTTTTTAAATTAAATATTAACTCAAGCTAATAATGCTTGTATATCAAACGGTAACAAATAATTACAACTTTTTACTATGAACCAGCTCCCATTGCGCGTATGACAGAAGGGATGCTTATGGTAAGCATTCCGATGATACCATAGACATCAAGTGACTTTTGATGCACTCCATGAATCATCAACTTCAGAAGTAACATGTGAGTTGCTGAAATAATAACACATCTTAGGAACATGCACCAAGATCAATAAAGGAAAGAGAGGTATAATGTCTCCAAGGCATTATTTTATTACAAGATGGAGGAAGGTGATCCAATTGGATCCCATGCTGGGTTTGTGAAAAATCTAGAGAGACAAAGATTTCATTTTGGCCAATATTTGTCCAGATGTCATCCTGCAATCCTTGCTAGATTTATATAAACAATTTTTCATGAGTTGCAACATTAATGTTTTTATTAAACCACTAACAGAGCTACTTGGCATGTTGAGAACAACTAAGGGGAAAATGAAAGACAAGCCCAACTCTTTGTTGATAGTAAATAGATTAAAAGGAAAGTCCAAGGGAAAATGCAAAGCCAAGAAAATGTTAAGTTTGACTAAAAGTCTAAGTCTTTTGTACTTACGGAAAAAGGAGTGGGTGAAGAAGGCAATTGTCACCATTGTCACCAGGCTAAACATTAGAAGATAAATTGTCCTATCTGCATATAGGAACTAAAGAACAAGAATAAGGGGATAAAGATCTTCATGTTAGATGTATATGTTATAGACATAAACATATCTACTTATTCATCATGGATATCAGATCTAGATGTAAATCTTATTGACCTAGAGGTTATACATTGTCCATATTTTGATAATGACTTAACCATTCCAGTCATATGTATCTAATATGTGTATTCAAGATTGATTTTAGGTGTTAGGTACATGAAAATGATCAAATTACACAGGCCCTATCTTGTCGAAGTTCAAGTCAAAAGCTATACAAGTGTTACAACCCCAATTTTTGGGTTCTTTTGGTGAGAAATGTAATTTCTCCTATTAAATATATTTGAACAAATAATGATATAATTTGTTTTGAATAAAAGGATTTCGTTTACAATATCCTTGTTGGTTGTTTTGTGGGCTTTATTGGCTATTGGGCCCAACAACAAGGAAAAGACAAAGGAAACTCCATTATTAAAGAAATGGAGAAAAGAAAGATGTAGAAACCTCTAGAAGGCAAAAGAATATTATCCAAAGGTGGATTTTGTGCCTCTTGGGTTCTAAGGAGTCCAAAGTTGCAAAAATAATGCAAAGAGAAAAGAAAAGATCAATTAAATATTTCTTTATTAAGAAAGAAATAGGAGATAATGATGAAATGTGGAAAATAATTGGAAAGAGGTATGATTGAGTCATCTTTGGTGGATTTTCGTATCCATAAGGTTTCTAATATTAGAAGGAATTCCAAAAAGGAAAATAAAAAGAGAGATAAAGAGAAATCCTTGAAAAGAGATATTTTAATAAGAATTAAATAAGATAATGAGAAATAATAGATATAGATGCATCTGGAAATATAATGAGTATCCAATAAAAAGGATTTCAAAATTGTAGGATTTCTTGGGTTCCAAGGATTCCAAGTTGCAAGATAATACGTGAAGAAAGAGAAAAGATGTGAGAAATAAGCCTAATTGAGTAATATCTTGCACCTAAAGGAAAGGCAAGTTTTATTTTAGACAATGAGCCCAAATTTCGTAGAGAGGTAGATTAAGTCATTATTAAGTTTTCCTCAAAATTTGGGATTAATCGGACACCCAGTTTGGGAGTTATGGCTTTTACAAAATTCCTTAAAGTGGTGATTATCATCAATGTCACATATTTATCGATTTAAATGAAAATAGTAGGGACGACGCCAGCCGTCGGATCGATATCTGACACCAGCTGTGTGTCTCCTACCTTGAGTCTAAAAAGGAAAGATGCCGCGGGATAGAGGGATTTTCCTCTCCACTTTTCTCGCGATCCAGATAATGTGCGAACTTGGGAAGACCCCAATTAGATTTGGGGCGGGATTCCGAACCCCTTAACCCCTACTTTCTCGTGCTTTCATGGCGTATAGGAGAAACACCTAATCCACCTTGAAGGGGCATATGGAAGCAAGGGTGGGAACCCTAGTTTTGGACCCCCACACCTATAAATAGCCCTCCCTCTCTACTCCTCTCACCTTAGCGCACCCGAACTACACCTTCCCTTGTCCCCTTGTGCCCTAGGTCATCGGTTTGGTAGGGCGCTGATGAGGCAACTGCCGTGGCACCGCTGCAGGACTGTTGTGGGATCGGGCAGGGAAGAAGAACAATGGCTGTCCGATCAAGGATCATGATGGGCCACGGGAGCAGACCGACGGTCCTGGTCATCCGCGACTTCAATGGGCCGATAATGGGCACAAGTTATGCGAACCACATGATCCGTGTGTCGGTCGGTGCGACCGCTGATCAAATGACTGGCATTTTTCTGAAATTAGGTAATTACTCGCTCTCTCAACATGAAATCAAAGAAATAGGTGAATCTGGGATAAATCGTTAAAAATAGGTTCTTTTGCCAAAAAATACAAATAAGTAGTGCTTTTTGCTCAGAAAAATGCGAGGAATCCATTAAAAATAGATTTAGAAGCTACTTCCTCTTGGAATTCAAAAAGTAGTGGAAGTTATCAACTTTAATGCATTGATGATTAAGAAACCCTAATTTGAGATGATTAATGTATTGAGAAGGGTTATATGGATGATTAAAGTTGATATTAACCTATTTATTATAAAAACACACATCAAGATCTAAAAGAATGAACTTTACATGTAATTGGATTAATTTAGGGTTCCGTGTGCATAAATGAGCTTTAATGGGCCTTGAAACCCTAATGTTAGTAGTTGTGACTCTTAATGTCTTTAATTGTTCAAATTCATGAATAAAGCTGAGATATGATGATTCTATCTATTTTGAGTATAAGAGTTCCTAATTGTGGATAAATACCCTTAATATGGTAATTAGGATAAATGTGGAATTAATGATAAACAGAGTTCATATGTGAATTAGATCATAATGAACTATGAGTTGTTAATCCGGAAGGAACCTAAGATGATAATTAGGCCTAATGATCTTGTCATGAATTAAAAGGATAAAAATGGTAGTTTTAATGTAAAAGAGCATAATGGACTTAATTGATGGTTAATTGTGCCTTTCATCTGAAATTAAGGTTATATGTTGTTAAAAGGTAACCTTAATATCTTTCGTGAAGAATAGATGAGATAATTAGGGTTTGTGAGTAATTGTATAAAATTAGGGTTTAAAAGAGTAAAAATGAAGAGGAACCCTAATTGCAATAGAAACCCTAAAAGTGGACTAAAAACCCTAGGAAGCGAGCTAGGTTTAATAGATCTTGATGGCATGATCAATGATAGAAATTGTATGCATATTTCAGGATCTCTTTGTGTGCTTTCTTGCCTATTGGATTTCTTGCATTGATTGGATTAATTCTATCTCAAATCAGCATGACAAGTATGTGGTTACACTTATGGTTAATCACTTTAGTTTCACAGTGATTCCCAAATGTTTTATTGGTTGCCTAAAAATAACTGCTTGGATGACTTTTATTTCATGCAACTATAGAGTGACTATGATTATCACAATTATGATATAAATGTGTATTCTCGCACCTACATGCCACCCTGATGGATGATGCCAGAAGGTCAAGCCCAGGAGGGAAGACCCATGGGCACCATGAGTGGTGACCCCAAACACCAAGCTCGAGAATGAGAAGGTGGTCTTTATTGCATGACTAATGGGCACCATAAGAGGTGACCCCAGGCACCAAGCTCAGGATTGAGAAGGTGGCCTTAAGTCAATGACAAAAGAGAAACCCTAAAGGGGGTATTCCAGGGTTAGGGAAAAAGTGGTGGAGAATGTCACATTGAAAGTGTAAATTGGCTTGTTAATTAACTTGATTGTGATATTTAGATTGTTAGCCATATTTGTGAAATTTTTGTTGTCCCCACATACCGGCATACTCCTATATGCTGACTGACATTTTGTTTTTCAGCATTTTAGGTACAACCCTAAAAAGAACAAATAGTAAAGTGACACATTGTGAAAATAAGAAATAAAGTGCGACGAGGATTAGATAGATTAGATTCAAGCTGTGGATAGAAGTAGATATCCAGAGTTTATAAAAGGTATGCAAAGTTTTATTTTATACCATATTTAAGTTTAGTTTGGTAGAATTTCATAATTATTACTGATTAATTGTTGAACCTTTGATCCTGTTAATTGGAATAACAACAGTGACCTTTTAGTCTCCCTTAATTGGGGGTTACCGCGAGGCGGGGTTGTTACATTTAGTATCAGAGCATCAAATCCTCAGTTAATCTTTAGTAATTTTTAAATTGTACAAATTCCATAGAACCGAGGGAGTTATTAGAGGATTTTTTGAAAGACATGGATGTCTAGAAAAGGATTACGTCCAGGGGCTGGCAAGATTTTCCTCCACACCGCTAGTCGGAATACGAGGACTCCCGGATTTGTGTGTCTGCCTGTCCAATGTTTCAGGATTTGACTCAAAATAAGATACCTTTAGGACTCTCTCATCTTATTCATCTGTTCTCAACTCAAATGCTATTAAGGATTTTAAGGATTAGGTTTTCTCTCTCTCCCTCACCCTCTTGAGGTATGGGTAAAGTTGATAAGGTTTAAGGAATCCTCCACCAAATTAATGAAAAGCATGTACACAAGATGTCATGACATAAGCTTAATAGTTTAAGCGTAAACTAAAGAATAGCTGCATATGCTTGGGTAATATGACATGTGTTGTCGTGCCCTCGAGGGAGATATGAGGTTAGACCCTCTGGGAAGGAGGATGAGTAGATAGTTGGTCATGGAGGCAGAGATCTCCATTAGAGGTAGAGACTTGGCACATCCTCTGAGGACGATACTAGCCCAAACCCTAAGTGGTTGTTAGAGAGAGATGACACGATGAGTTAGATGTCATGGTAGACCATATGTGTGGGTGGACATGCTTTTGGTTTGGATGCCCATGACGTTATGAGCCATGTGAGGTTGAATGACCTTGTACCCTTGGCGACCCAACTCTGGAAAGGGTCGTGCATGTTAGAGCGAAGGATATATCCTTCAATGATGAGGTTAGTGAAGAACCTATAGAAACCCTATGGGCTTATGCTAGTAGGGCATAACATGAACCCAGAGTACGTCAGTAATGTGGGCAGTAGGTTGAAACTCTGGCCAGGAGAGTATTTTGGATGGCTTATGAGATAAGCATGAAGAGCTCTGGATAATCTTGAGCGAACGTAAGTTTGAACATAGGCTTCACCCATGTAGGGGTATGCTGTGAGTTTGATCCTTCATGGGGAGAAGACCTCTAGTAGTAAGGTTGTTTGTAGGATTAGCTCTAGAGAGAGAGCATGACCCAAGCAAGAAGGTTGGAAGCTTAAACTCAGAGATATGAGGAACAATGGGGAGTTGAAGATGATGCGACCTAAGTGGATGGTTGTGGTTGCCTCATGCATGATCCCTGGAGGCTGATGATATCTTGGTTGCCTTTAGAGGAACCAAACCCTAGAAAGAGGATGAGGTTGCTAGTACCTATATGCAAAAAATGTGCTTACCTTCTGAGCTAGGAAGAAGAGTTCCTTAGACCTGAAGAGGTTTAGTAACAGGTTGTGAGGCCTTATACCTAGTTGGTTGTCCTTGAGAAGGACTCCAATCTAAAGTGTTGCTCGAGTAGAAGGATGACAAGAAGTTCATGCCATACCTTGTACATGCTTGGTTCGTGGTTAATCAGTTGATCATGCAGTTGGACATCCAAAAAGTGAACCTAGGGTTCTTAGACCTAAGAGGGGAAGTGGTGTACCTAATGCTCATGATGAGATTTGAGTTTCTATAGATTCGAGCATGGAACTCCTCATGTTGAGAGGAAAGGGAAACCCCTTAAGTCTAAGGTATGTTTGATGAACCCCTCATAGCTAAGTTGGTGACATGGGAATGTATGATCTTGATCCAATGTTGAGGATTGAGAACAAGTATGACCTAGCATGGTTTAGTAGGTGGTCTTCTTGTGCCTTAGTAGCATGCTAGGGTTAAGCATGCTCAGGTGGTTGTAAATCCTAGACAAAAGGACGTTTGTGACCTTGTTACTATCAAGAGATAGTTTCCTCCCATCCTGGGAGAGGGACCCTTTTGTAGGATGTATACCAGTTTTGTTGGTTTTGAGGTAACCTAAAGAGGTCTCATAGGATCTTGAGAAGCTAAGTGAATGGTACATAGTATGAGAATGAACCTGTAGACCCATAGATAACCATCTCTAAGTGCATGTGTATGTGTTACCATGGAGGTAACCGGTATGGGGCCCGACCAAGGTAGGCAGGTTGCCATGACCCCTATGAAAGGATGAAAGTCAACCCAGGAATGTAGAGAGAGATGATGGAGACTTGGATAAGGTTCTAAGTTGGACATGTACTATGTTATAATCCTAAGTCTATCCTAGGGTCAGGTAGGGATAAGACCAATGGAAGTAGGAGTTTCCCAATTCCCTAGTTGCACATGACCATAGGGTTAGGAGATAACAACTATCATTGTCTGAGGGCCATGGGTTAGGAGATTGATCACCTTCATGAACTCATGGGACCCAAAGGGCAGATGAGGAGGGCACTCTCTGGATGCATAAGGGAAGAGGGATGACCCCAAAAGTGCCGACACCCTATAGACCTAGAGGAGATGACCAAGGATTATGTGGTGACCCAAGTAGGTTCGTGACTAGTTTTCCTTGGAAGTAACCTTGATATCAATATGATCATGATGTAGAGACGTATGTTGCATGTTTCAACTTAGATTTGAAGGTGTACTGGCAATGTGGGATGTACCATCTCTACTCTTTGAACAAGAAGAACTTTGTGTTTGGACGGCCGCCAAATGCTTATTTCCTCTTGTTATGGGAGTGAGAGATAGGATAGTACGCATGCCATACACCAAGGATAAAGATGATGGGAGTTGGAACGTTGTTATGAGGTATGAGGACATAGATGATAACATACCCTTGTGGAATAAATGATATGTGGATGGTTTACAAACATCAAGAGAACTAAGGTAGTCATCTTATGAGGATGCTTGTATCATGAGCTATGTGGAATTTGTGAGTCATACAAGGTTGAGTTTGATAACCAAGAAGATGAGCTCTAAGTTTTCTTGTTGAGTCTGAGATGAGATGATAAGTGGAATACATGGAGGTGTGTGTCTTCAACATTACCTAACACCTAAGGATGTGAGGTAGTAATGGATGCTCTGGTTGAGATACAACTACCTAGTTTAGCTAGAGGCTAGAAGAGGTTGTTAGGTTAACCCTATGTTTGAAAAAGGAAATATGTTTGGCTAACACTCAGATGTAACGCGATTAAAGTTAGTGGTTGTTTGGTTAGCCAACCTAGGCCTTGATGCAATAAAAGGATGGTTGTAGAACCTCAGATGCACTTCTTTAGAAAAGAAGGGGATGGAACCTGACTAGAGTGGTTTAGGGTTTCTGAGGAATAAATCTTGAGGAATCATGACATACATGAGATCATGATTTTAAGATCATCATACACCATGGTACTACTAAGATAGTAAGTGATAGTAGTACTTTGGATGCTTAAGATGAAGTTGCACGTGGCTTTTCTCCATGCAAGCCAGGAGGTGAAGGATGAACACCAGTAACCCAATGAGTTGGTATAGAGGATAAAGAGTCCCTGAGAGGAAATGGGAGTTCATCACTATAGTTGTTGTGGTAAGTCTCCCCTAGACCAAGGAAGGTCAAGATGCAATATGGGTTATGGTAGATCGCCTTACCTAGATGACATGAGAAAGAAAGAATGCTATCACATGATAGATCTGGTTGAACTACATATGAGAAAGAGATGCTTCAACTACACCGTGATGTGAGTTCAAAAGTTCTTGAGTATAACCTAAAGATTCACTTCCATGCGGTGGAAGTAGGTACATGAAGAACTCAATGTTAGTACAGTTTATCACCCCTAACTAATGGTTAGTATAATCCAGACTAGAGGGTCTGATAAGAGCATGTGTGCTTATTCAGGGTGATACATAGAGGCAGTTCTTGTCCTCTGCAAGATGTGATGATAACCACCATAGCCAGTATTGGGATGTAAAGGAGCTCTGTAAGGGAGGTTGTGTCGGTCACCACTTCATTAAGATGATGTTGGTGAAGGGACCTCACGAAGGTTAGAAAAGGACCACAATGTGTACAGATGAAGTCACTTTGATCGTGCAATGGCTGAAAGAGAGCCCAGTGGCGACATGAGTCATGAGCTGATGCAAAGCAGACTGACATGCAGTTCACTGTGGGAGAGTATGTGATGTGAAATCTGACCCCTCTAAGATATAGCTAAGAGAGATGAGTCCCAGCTACATGGGTCCATTTGAGATGGATTAGTGGAGATGGTTATGTTTAGCCTTACCCCTCAGGATAACATAATGTATAATGTGTTCCATGAGTCCGATCTAGAGCACTATGTGAAGTACCCAAGCCATGTGCTGAGCCCTGAATCTATTCAACTTTATGAGAGGCTGAAATGTCCTGAGTCACCTATGAGGGTACAATATACTAAGGTGAGAGAGAACTCAAATGAAAGAATATGAGATGATGAAGGTTCTTGGGAAGAACCATGGAAAGGGTGAGGCCACATGGGAACCATGATGGACATAAGAAAGGCTTATCCTGTTTGTTTGTGTGCCTGGTGGAATTTTGAGGGCAAAATTCCTATAAGAGGGGAAGGACGTTACAACCCCAATTTTTTGGTTCTTTTGGTGAGAAATGTAATTTCTCCTATTAAAGATATTTGAAAAAATAATGATATAATTTGCTTTGAATAAAAGGATTTCATTTACAATAGCCTTGTTGGTTGTTTTATGGGCTTTATTGGCTATTGGACCCAATAACTAGGAAAAGACAAAGGAAACTCCATTATTAAAGAAATGGAGAAAAGAAAGATGTAGAAACCTCTAGAAGGCAAAGGAATATTATCCAAAGGTGGATTTAGTGCCTCTTGGGTTCCTTGGGTTCCAAGGAGTCCAAAGTTGCAAAAATAATGCAATAAGAAAAGAAAAGATCAATTAAATATTTCTTTATTAAGAAAGAAATTAGAGATAATGATAAAATGTGGAAAATAAGTGGAAAGAGGTATGATTGAGTCATCTTTGGTGGATTTTTGTATCCATAAGGTTTCTAATATTAGAAGGAATTCCAAAAAGGAAGATAAAAAGAGAGATACAAAGAAATCCTTGAAAAGAGATATTTTAATAAGAAATAAATAATATAATGAGAAATAATGGATATAGATGCATATGGAAGGATAATGAGTATCTACTAAAAAGGATTTCGAAATCTTAAGATTTATTGGGTTCCAAGGAGTCCAAGTTGCAAGATAATAAGTGAAGAAAGAGAAAAGATGTGAGAAATAAGCCTAATTGAGTAATACCTTGCACCTAAAGGAAAGGCACGTTTTATTTTATATAATGAGTCCAAATTTGGCAGAGAGGTAGATTAAGTCATTATTAAGTTTCCCTCAAAATTTGGGATTAATCAGACACTCAGTTTTGGAGTTATGGCTTTTTACAAAATTCCCTAAAGTGTTGTGATTATCATCAATGTCACATATTATCGATTTAAATGAAAATAGTAGGGACGATGCCAGCCGTCGGATCGAGATCTGATGCCAGATGTGTGTCTCCTACCTAGAGTCTGAAAAGGAAAGATGCTGCAGGACAGAGGGATTTTCCTCTCCACTTTTCTCACGATCCAGTTCATGTGCGAACTTGGAAAGACCCCAGTTAGATTCAGGGTGGGATTCCGAACCCCTTAACCCTTACTTTGTTGTGCTTTCGTGGCATATAGGAGAAACACCTAATCCACCTTGAAGGGATAGATGGCGGCAAGGGTGGGAACCCTATTTTTGGACCCCCACACCTATAAATAGCCCTCCCTCTCAACTCCTCTCACCTTAGCACACCCGAACGACACCTTCCCTTGTCCTCTTGTACCCTAGGTCATCGGTTTGGTAGGGCACCGATGAGGCAACCATCGCAGCACCACTGCAGGACTGTTGCGGGATCGGGCCGGGGAATAAGAACAACGGCCGTCCGATCAAGGATCACGATGGGCCATGGGAGCAGATCGACGGTCCTGGTCATCCGCGACTTCAATGGGCCGACAATGGGTGCAAGCGATGCGAACCGCACGATCCGTGTGTCGGTCGGTGCGACCGCTGATCAAACGACTGGCCTTTTTCTAAAATTAGATAATTACTCGCTCTCTGAACAGGAAATCAAAGAAATAGGTAAATCTGGGATAAATCGTTAAAAATAGGTTCTTTTGCTGAAAAATATAAATAAGTAGTGCTTTTTGCTCAGAAAAATGTGAGGAATCCATTAAAAATAGATTTAGAAGCTAGTTTCTCTTGAAATTCGAAAAGTAGTGGAAGTTATCAACTTTAATGCATTGATGATTAAGAAACCCTAATTTGAGATGATTAATGTTTTGAGAAGGGTTATATGGATGATTAAAGTTGATATTAACCTGTTTATTATAAAAAGATACATCAAGATCTAAAAGGATGAACTTTACATGTAATTGGATTTATTTAGGGTTCCATGTGCATAAATGAGCTTTAATGGGCCTTGAAACCCTAATGTTAGTAGTTGTGACTCTTAATGGCTTTAATTGTTCAAATTCATGAATAAAGCTGAGATATGATGATTCTAGCTATTTTGAGTATAAGAGTTCCTAATTGCAGATAAATACCCTTAATATGGTAATTGGGATAGATGTGGAATGAATGATAAATAGAGTTCATATGTGAATTAGATCATAATGAACTATGAGTTGTTAATCCGGAAGGAACCAAAGATGATAATTAGGCCTAATGATCTTGTCATGAATTAAAAGGATAAAAATGGTAGTTTTAATGTAAAAGAGCATAATGGACTTAATTGATGGTTAATTGTGCATTTAATCTGAAATTAAGGTTATATGTAGTTAAAAGGTAACCTTAATATCTTTCGTGAAGAATAGATGAGATAATTAGGGTTTGTGAGTAATTGTATAAAATTAGGGTTTAAAAGAGTAAAAATGAAGAGGAACCCTAATTGCAGTAGAAACCCTAAAAGTAGACTAGAAACCCTAGGAAGCGAGCTAGGTTTAATAGATCTTGATGGCATGATCAATGATAGGAAACTGTATGCATATTTCATGATCTCTTTGTGTGCTTGCTTGCCTATTGGATTTCTTGCATTGATTGGATTAATTATGTCTCAAATCAACCTGACATGTATGTGGTTACGCTTATGGTTAATCGCTTTAGTTTCACGACGATTCCCAGATGTTTTATCGGTTGTCTGAAAATAATTGCTTGGATGACTTTTATTTCATGCAACTATAGAGTGACTAGGATTATCACAATTATGATATAAATGTGTATTCTCGCACCTACATGCCACCATGATGGATGATGCTAGAAGGTAAAGCCCAGGAGGGAAGACCCATGGGCACCATGAGTGGTGACCCCAGACACCAATCTCGGGCATGAGAAGGTGGTCTTTGTTGCATGACTAATGGGCACCATGAGAGGTGACCCAGGCACCAATCTCAGGATTGAGAAGGTGGCCTTAAGTCAATGGCCAAAGAGAAACCCTAGAGGGGGTATTCCAGGGTTCGAGCAAAAGCGGTGGAGAATGTCACATTGAAAGCATAAATTGGCTTGTTAATTAATTTAATTGTGATATTTAGATTGTTAGCCATATTTGTGAAATTTTGGTTGTCCCCACATACCAGCATATTCCTATATGCTGACCGTCGTTTTGTTTTTCGGCATTTTAGGTACAACCCTGAAAAGAACAAATAGTAAAGTGACACATTATAAAAATAAGAAATAAAGTTTGAGGAGGATTAGATAGATTAGATTCAAGCTGTGGATAGAAGTAGATATCCAAAGTTTTTAAAAGGTATGCAAAGTTTTATTTTATACCAAATTTTAGTTTAGTTTGGTAGAATTTTATAATTATTATTGATTAATTATTGAACCTTTGATCCTGTTAATTGGGATAACGACTCTGACCTTTTGGTCTCCCTTAATTGAGGGTTACCAGGAGGCATGGTCGTTACGTTTGGTATCAGAGCATCGATTCCTCATTTAATCTTTAATAATTATTAAATTTTACAAATTCCATAGAACCGAGGGAGTTATTAGAGGATTTTCTGAAAGACAAGGGTGTCTAGAAAAGGATCACGTTCGGGGGATGACAAGATTTTCCTCCACACTACTAGTCGGAATACGAGGATTCCCAAATTTGTGTGACTGCCTGGCCAACTCAAATGCTGTTAAGGATTTTAAGGATTATGTTTTCTCTCTCTCGCTCACCCTCTTAAGGTATGGGTAAAGTTGATAAGGTTTAAGGAATCCTCCACCAAATTAATGAAAAGCATGTAAATAAGATGTCATGGACATAAGATTAATAGTTTAAGTGTAAACTAAAGAATAGCTGCATGCTTGGGTCATATGACATGTGTTGTCATGCCCTCGCGGGAGACCTGAGGTTAGACCCTCTGGGCAGGAGGACGAGTAGAGAGTTGTTCATGGAGGCAGAGATCTCCATTAAAGGTAGAGACCTGGCACATCCTCTGAGGATGATGCTAACCCTAACCCTAAGTTGTGGTTAGAGAGAGATTACACGATGAGTTATATGTCATGGTAGACCATGTGTGTGGGTGGACATGCTTTTGGTTTGGATGCCCATGACGTTATGATCCATGTGAGGTTGAATGACCTTGTACCCTTGGCGACCCAACTCTGGAAAGGGTCGTGCATGTTAGAGCGAAGGATAGCTCCTTCAATGATGAGGTTAGTGAAGAACCTATAGAAACCCTATGGGCTTATGCCAGTAGGGCATAACATGCACCCAGAGTACGTTAGTAGTGTGGGAAATAGGTTGAAACTCTATCCAGGAGAGTATGTTGGATGGCTTATGAGATAAGCATAAGGAGCCCTGGATAATCTTGAGCGAACATAAGTTTGAACATAGAATTCACCCATGTAGGGGTATGCTGTGAGTTTGATCCTTCATGGGGAGAGGACCTCTAGTAGTAAGGGTGTTTGTAGGGTTATCTCTAGAGAGAGAGAGAGAGCAGGACCCAAGCAAGAAGGTTGGAAGCTTAGACTCAGAGATAGGAGGAATAGTGGGGAGTTGAAGATGATGCGACCTAAGTGGATGGTTGCGGTTACCTCATGCATGATCCCTGGAGGCTGATGATATATTGGTTTCCTTTAGAGGAACCAAACCCTAGAAATAGGATGAGGTTGCTAGTACCTATATGCAAATAGGTGCTTACCTTCTGAGATAGGAAGAAGAGTTCCTTAGACCTAAAGAGGTTTAGTAACATGTTGTGAGGTCGTATACCTAGTTGGTTGTCCTTGAGAAGGACTCCACTCTGAAGTGTTTCTCAAGTAGAAGGATGAAAAGAAGTGCATGTCATACCTTATACATGCTTGGTTCATGGTTAAGAGGTTGAGCATGCAGTTGGACATCCAAAAAGTGAACCTAGGGTTCTTAGACCTAAGAGGGGAAGTGGTGCACCTGATGCTCATGATGAGATTTGAGTTTATATAGATTTGAGCATGGCACTCCTCATGTTGAGAGGAAAGGGAAACCCCTTAAGTCTAAGGTATGTTTGATGAACCCCTCACAGCTAAGTTGGCGACATGGGAAGGTATGATCTTGAACTAATGTTGAGGAATGAGAACAAGTATGACCTAGCATGGTTTAGTAGGTGGTCTGCTTGCTCCTTAGTAGCATACTAGGGTTAAGCATGCTCAGGTGGATGTAAACCCTAGACATAAGGACGTTTGTGACCTTGTTGCTATCAAGAGATAGTTTCCTCCCATCTTGGGAGAGGGACCCTTTTATAGGGTGTATACCGGTTTTGTTGGTTTTGAGGTAACCTAAAGAGGTCTCATAGGATCTTGAGAAGCTAAATGAAAGGTACATAGTATGAGAATGAAACTGTAGACCCATAGATAACCATCTCTAAGTGCATGTGGATGTGTTACCATGGAGGTAATCGGTATGGGGCTTGACCAAGGTTGGCAGATCACCATGACCCCTATGAAAGAATGAAAATCATCCCAGGAATGCAGAGAGAGATGATGGAGACTTGGATAAGGTTCTAAGTTGAACACATACTATGTTAGAATCCTACATCTATCCTAGGGTCAGGTAGGGATAAGACCAATGGAAGTAGGAGTTGCCTAATTCCCTAGTTGCACATGACCATAGGGTCGGGAGGTAACGACTATCATTGTCTGAGGGCCATGGGTTAGGAGATCGATCACCTTCATGAACTCATGGGACCCAAAGGGCAGATGAGGAGGGCACTCTCTGGATGCATAAGGGAAGAGGGATGACCCCAAAAGTGCTGGCACCCTATAGACCTAGAGTAGATGACCAAGGATTGTGTAGTGACCCAAGTAGGTTCGAGACCCGTTTTCCTTAGAAGTAACCTTGATATCAAAATGATCACGATGTAGAGACGTATGTTGCACGTTTCAACTTAGATTTGAAGGTGTACTGACAATGTGGGATGTTCCATCTCTACTCTTAGAATAGGAAGAACTTTGTGTTTGGACGGCCGCCAAATGCTTATTTCCTCTTGTTATGGGATTGAGAGATAGGACAGTACGCATGCCATACACCAAGGATAAAGATGATGGGAGTTGGAACGTTGCTATGAGGTATGAGGACAGAGATGAGAACATACCCTTGTGGAATAAACAATATGTGGATGGTTTACAAACATCAAGAGAAGTAAGGTAGTCATCTTATGAGGATGCTTGTATCATGATTTACGTGGAATTTGTGAGTCATACAAGGTTGAGTTTGATAACCAAGAAGATGAGCTCTAAGTTTTCTTGTTGAGTCTGAGATGAGATGATAAGTGGAATACATGGAGGTGTGTGTCTTCAACATTACCAAACACCTAAGGATGTGAGGTAGTAATGGATGCTCTGGTTGAGATACAACTGCCTAGTTTACCTAGAGGCTAGAAGAGGTTGTTAGGTTAACCCTAAGTTTGAAAAAGGAGATATGTTTGGTTAACACTCAGATGTAACAAGATTAAGTTAGTATTTGTTTGGTTAGCCAGCCTAGGCCTTGATGCAATAAAAGGATGGTTGTAGAACCTCAGATGCACTTCTTTGGAAAAGAAGGTGATGAAACCCGAGTAGAGTGGTTTAGGGTTTCTGAGGAATCAATCTTGAGGAATCATGACATACAAGAGATCATGATTTTAAGATCATCATACACCATGGTACTACTAAGATAGTAAGTGACAGCAATACTTTGGATGCATACGATGAAGTTGCACGTGGCTTGTCGCCATGCAAGCCAGGAGGTGAAGGACGAACACTAGTACCCCAATGAGTTGGTATAGAGGATAAAGAGTCCCCGAGAGGATATGGGAGTTCATCACTATGGTTGTTGTTGTAAGTCTCCCCTAGACCAAGGAAGGTCAAGATGCAATATGGGTTATGGTAGATTGCCTTACCTAGATGACATGAGAAAGAAAGAATGCTGTCACGGGACGGATCCAGTTGAACTACATATGAGAAAGAGATGGTTCAACTACATCGTGATGCGAGTTCAAAAGTTCTTGAGTAAAACCTAAAGATTCACTTTCATGCAGTGGAAGTAGGTACATGAAGAACTCAATGTTGGTACAGTTTATCACCCCTAACTAATGGTTAGTATAATCCAGACTAGAGGGTCTGATAAGAGCATGTGTGCTTGTTCAGGGTGATACATAGAGACAGTTCTTGTCCTCTGCAAGATGTGATGATAACCACCATAGCCAGTATCAGGATGTAAAGGAGCTCTGTAAGGGAGGTTGTGTCGATCACCACTTCATTAAGATGATGTTAGTGAAGGGACCTCACGAAGGTCAGAAAAGGACCACAGTGTGTGCAGATGAAGTCGATTTGATCATGCAATGGATGAAAGAGAGCCCAATGGTGACATGAGTCATGAGCTGATGCAAAGCAGACTGAGATGAAGTTCACTGTGGGAGAGTATGTGATGTGAAATCTGACCCCTCTAAGTTATAACTAAGAGAACTGAGTCCCGGCTGCATGGGTCCATTTGAGATGGATTAGTTGAGATGGTTATGTTTAGCCTTACCCCTCAGGATAACATGATGTATAATGTATTCCATGAGTCCGATCTAGAGCACTATGTGAGGTACCCAAGCCATGTGCTGAGCCCTGAATCTATTCAACTTTATGAGAGGTTGAAATGTCCTGAGTCACCTATGAGGATACGATATACCAAGGTGAGAGAGAACTTAGATGAAAGGATATGAGATGATGAAGGTTCTTGGGAAGCACCATGGAAAGGGTGAGGCCACATGGGAGCCATGATGGATATAAGAAAGGCTTATCCTATTTGTTTGTGTGCTTGATGGAATTTTGAGGGAAAAATTCCTGTAAGAGGGGAAGGATGTTACAACCCCAATTGTTGGGTTCTTTTGGTGAGAAATGTAATTTCTCCTATTAAATATATTTGAAAAAATAATGATATAATTTGTTTTGAATAAAAGGATTTCGTTTACAATAACCTTGTTGGTTATTTTGTGGGCTTTATTGGCTATTGAACCCAATAACTAGGAAAAGACAAAGGAAACTCCATTTTTAAAGAAATAGAGAAAAGAAAGATGTAGAAACCTCTAGAAGGCAAAGGAATATTATCCAAAGGTGGATTTTGTGCCTTTTGGGTTCCTTGGGTTTCAAGGAGTCCAAAGTTGCAAAAATAATGTAATAAGAAAAGAAAAAATCAATTAAATATTTCTTTATTAAGAAAGAAATTGGAGATAATGATAAAATGTGGAAAATAAGTGGAAAGAGGTATGATTGAGTCATCTTTGGTGGATTTTCATATCCATAAGGTTTCTAATATTAGAAGGAATTCCAAAAAGGAAAATAAAAAGATAGATAAAGAGAAATCCTCGAAAAGAGATATTTTAATAAGAAATAAATAAGATAATGAGAAATAATAGATATAGATTCATTTGGAAGGATAATGAGTATCCACTAAAAAGGATTTCAAAATATTAGGATTTCTTGGGTTCCAAGGAGTCCAAGTTGCAAGATAATATGTGAAGAAAGAGAAAAGATGTGAGAAATAAGCCTAATTGAGTAATATCTTTCACCTAAATGAAAGGTACGTTTTATTTTAGATAATGAGCCCAAATTTTGCAGATAGGTAGATTAAGTCATTATTAGGTTTCCCTCAAAATTTGATATTAATCAGACACTCAGTTTGGGAGTTATGGCCTTTACAAAATTCCCTAAAGTGTTGTGATTATCATCAATGTCACATATTTATCGATTTAAATGAAAATAGTAGGGATGACACCAACCGTCAGATCAAGATCTAACACCAGCTGTGTGTCTCCTACCTAGAGTCTGAAAAGGAAAGATGCCATAGGATAGAGGGATTTTCCTCTCCACTTTTCTCGCGATCCAGTTCATGTGCGAACTTGGAAGACCCCAGTTAGATTTGGGGCGGGATTCCGAACCCCAAAACCCCTACTTTCCTAGTTAGATTTGGGGTCTTTCCAAGTTCATGTACAAACTTGGAAAGACCCCAGTTAGATTTGGGGCGGGATCCACCTTAAAGGGGCAGACGATGGCAAGGGTAGGAACCCTAGTTTTGGACCCACACACCTATAAATATCCCTCCCTCTCAACTCCTCTCACCTTAGCACACCCGAACGACACCTTCCCTTGTCCCCTTGTACCCTAGGTCATCAGTTTGGTAGGGCACCGATGAGGCAACCGCCACGACACCGCTGCAGGACTGATGCAGGATCGGGTGGGGAAGAAGAACAACAACCGTCTGATCAAGGATCACGGTGGGCCACAGGAGCAGATCGACGGTCCTGGTCATCCGCGACTTCAATGGGCTGACAATGGATGCAAGCGATGCGAACCGCACGATCCGTGTGCCGGTCGGTGCGACCGCTGATCAAATGGCTGACCTTTTTCTGAAATTAGGTAATTACTCACTCTCTAAATAGGGAATCAAAGAAATAGGTGAATCTGGGATAAATCGTTAAAAATAGGTTCTTTCACCGAAAAATACAAATAAGTAGTGCATTTTTCTCAGAAAAATGCGAGGAATCCATTAAAAATAGATTTAGAAGCTAGTTCTTCTTGCAATTCGAAAAGTAGTGGAAGTTATCAACTTTAATGTATTGATGATTAAGAAACCCTAATTTGAGATGATTAATGTATTGAGAAGGGTTATATGGATGATTAAAGTTGAAAATAACTTGTTTATTATAAAAAGACACATCAAGATCTAAAAGGATGAACTTTACACGTAATAGGATTAATTGATGGCTCCATGTGCATAAATGAGCTTTAATGGGCCTTGAAACCCTAATGTTAGTAATTATGACTCTTAATGGCTTTAATTGTTCAAATTCATGAATAAAGCTGAGATATGATGATTCTAGTTATTTTGAGTATAAGAGTTCCTAATTGTGGATAAATACCCTTAATATGGTAATTAGGATAAATGTGGAATTAATGATAAATAGAGTTCATATGTGAATTAGATCATATTGAGCTATGAGTTGTTAATCCGAAAGGAACCAAATATGATAATTACGCCTAATGATATTGTCATGAATTAAAAGGATAAAAATGGCAGTTTTAATGTAAAAGAGCATAATGGACTTAATTGATGGTTAATTGTGCCTTTAATCCAAAATTAAGGTTATATGTTGTTAAAAGGTAACCTTAATATCTTTTGTGAAGAATAGATGAGATAATTAGGGTTTGTGTGTAATTGTATAAAATTAGGGTTTAAAAGAGTAAAAATGAAGAGGAACCCTAATTGCAATAGAAACCCTAAAAGTGGACTAGAAACCCTAGGAAGCGAGCTAGGTTTAATAGATCTTGATGGCATGATCAATGATAGGGAATTGTATGCATATTTCAGGATCTCTTTGTGTGCTTCCTTGCCTATTGGATTTCTTGCATTGATTGGATTAACTCTGTCTCAAATTAGCCTAACAGGTTTGTGGTTACGCTTATGGTTAATCACTTTAGTTTCACGACGATTCCCGGATGTTTTATCGATTGCCTAAAGATAATTGCTTGGATGACTTTTATTTCATGCAACTATAGAGTGACTATGATTATCACAATTATGATATAAATGTGTATTCTCACACCTACATGCCACCCTGATGGATGATGCCAGAAGGTCAAGCCCAGGAGGGAAGACCCATGGGCACCATGAGTGGTGACACCAGACACCAAGCTAGGGAATGAGAAGGTGGTCTTTATTGTATGACTAATGGGCACCAGAGCGGTGACCCCAAGCGCCAAGCTCGGGATTGAGAAGGTGGCCTTAAGTCAATGGCAAAAGAGAAGCCCTAAAGGGGGTATTCCAGGGTTAGGGAAAAAACGGTGGAGAATGTCACATTGAAAGCGTAAATTGGCTTGTGAATTAACTTGATTGTGATATATAGATTGTTGGCCATATTTGTGAAATTTTGGTTGTCCCCACATACCAGCATATTCCTATATGCTGACCGACATTTTGTTTGTCGCTGTTTTAGGTACAACCCTAAAAATAACAAACAGTAAAGTGACACATTGTGAAAATAAGAAATAAAGTGCGAGGAGGATCAGATAGATTAGATTCAAGATGTGGATAGAAGTAGATATCCAAAGTTTTTAAAAGGTATGTAAAGTTTTATTTTATACCATATTTTAGTTTAGTTTGGTAGAATTTCATAATTATTACTGATTAATTATTGAACCTTTGATCCTATTAATTGGGATAACGGCTCTGACCTTTTGGTCTCCCTTAATTGGGGGTTACCAGGAGGCTGGGTCGTTACAACAAGTGTGCTAATTAGGAAATCCATGTAAATGACCTTAGAAGAATTTTGTAATCACTTGTATTTTTTTTGTACACCCATCTTTTTTGGCTACCTTCTTTGTTCCTCCGTTCCTCCTCTGTCAACCTCCTCAAAGCATTGTGTTTCTTTGTGGTATTGCACCCTTAGCCAATCTGGGCACGTTTGAAACATGATGCTTATTTCTTCTATTTTCAGCACCTTCTTAACCATCATATCAGCTAGCATATTAATATATCTGGATTTGTACATAATCTGAATGTGAATGTGTTCCTGCAGTTCTTTTGTTATCGCTCATGCTATGTTCCTGAGCTTCGGGGGACAATCTAATTTGCCATTGACTATCTATACAGCCTGCTTGGAGTCACTCTGCACAAAGATCCTCCTCTTCTGCATTTGCTTGCCGTTCCTGCATCCTAACAGTAGTGCCTTCATCTCTCCCCAAAGAGGATTGTTTCCTGTGTATCGTTCTACACCTCCTCATATCCAGTTCTTGTGTCCATCTCTAGCTATGTAGCCCGCCATTGTGATAGATCTGCCCGTATTGACTGCTGCGTCGACAGTGATCAGTCCATCTTCTCCGCCTAGTTCCTCCCATTTGTTTGTGGTCTGCTTTTGTTGTTTTTCCTCCTTCATGTTCACCATTTGTATTTCTTCTTCCAGGCCCTTAATCTTCTTTATTATTACTGATATGCCGGTCTTTCTCTTATTGAATATTCTCTCATTCCTCGTTTTCCACAGAATCCAGCAGCCAACCGAGAAGAGTGTTTGCCATTGATCGCAGATTCCTTTCTTCTTTAGATTTTTTTCCATCCATTCCTTGATGATAATCTTCAGATTGTAATCACTTGTATTGATGCTATGGCTTGTAACTAAGATGAGAATTGATTGCGACACTTTTCACCAAGTTTTAATCACTTTTGATGCACTTTAGAAAATCGATCACATGTACGGAAATTGCACTGTACGGAAATTGCAGAAAAAGTGATTGTGACCGTTGGTGACTTATTTGGATGAAAATAGATCCGTTGCCTTGGGCAAAAATAGCTATAATTCGACCCTAAGTGTTCCCCAACTCAAAGGGGCACCCTCAACTATAAATAGTACCACTTGGAGTTCATTCCAAGGTTGCTCATTCCATATATACTTGGTTCTAGCTTAGTTGAGAGTGCTGCACCCCTTTGAGCCCCTTTCTCTCTCCACCTTCAAGTCAAATCTGTGAGTATGAGTGAGTTAGGATCTGTTGTAAGAGAGCTACCCCTTATATCAATGTAAAGCTCTCCACCTCCATCTTCCTACCCCCTTTCCTTATTGAAGAAAAGGCTTGAAGATCTTCTCTGAGTGAAGGAGAAGGAGTTACTGTTCTTCAAGGTTGAAGAAAGCATGGTGTTCCAGATCTCCAAGTGAAGGATATAGGCAAGGCAGACATTCAAGAAGGATAGGTAATTCCTTGAAGGCCAAAGACTTGAAGATGGAGTGGGTAAGTCCTTGTTGAAGGCTAAAGACTTCCTGGTTTAAGTGGGTAAGTTCCTTCAGTAGGTTGATGATCCTTTCTTGAGGTATTAAGTCCTTGTATGAATGTGATTTTGTCTTATAATCTTATGGATGAATATACGAGCATCAAGATTGCAAAGTCCTAGAGATTAACCACCTCTAGGTAGTGGACTGACTCACTTCAAGTTTGAAGTGTGGAACCACTCTAAACCACTTTGTCCAAGTGTATATTTTTCCTTGTCTCTCACCTTTGTTATGCTTGCTAGTTAGGACCTCAAATTGACTATATGCTTAAGTTTCTGCACTTAATATAATTTGGTGGTCCAATTTATTTTGTGAGATTTGTGAAGCACTATTCACCCCCCCTCTAGAGCCCTTGATCCAACAAGTGGTATCAGAGCAGGTCTTCTCCAAGCTACTTCTACAAGTAGGAGAAGATGGGTGATTTAGCACTTGAATCTCTCAACTTGGAGGGAAGCTTCTCCATGCGACCTCCGGTCTTCGACGGCACCAACTTCCTCTATTGGAAGAGAAGAATGCAATTCTATCTCCAAGGATTAAGCTATGATATGTGGAAGGTGGTACATCTAAAGTATGAAGATCCAAAGGGGGAAATCTTTATATGGACGGAAGCCTAAATGAATCAAGCTCAGCTCAATGCCAAAGCCGTGAGCATCATCTATGCATCCCTCACTCCATTCGAGTTCAACCAGATCTCCTCATGGGACACCACACATAAAATTTAGAACAAGCTATGTGTCACCTATGAAGGAACAAAACAAGTGAAGGAAGCCAAGATCTACATGCTTGGTGGTCTACTTGAGAACTTCAAGATGGGAAAGAATGAAAGAGTGGCAGACATGTACATAATGCTTAATGTGATCATCAATGGATTGATAGCCCTTGGTAGTGTGATGGACAAAGGCACAATCAAATCCAAGATCTTAAGATCTCTTCCAAAGAGATGAGAGCCGAAGGTGACATCCATTGAAGAAGTGTACAAGCTTAGTGAATTATCAACCGAGGAGCTAGTTGGCAACCTTCAAGCTCATGAGCCAAGGCTTGATAAGCAAGAAGAAGAAGAAAAGAGAGAAGAGAAGGAGTCCAAGAAGATCAAGGACACATCCTTCAAAGCTCAAATTGAAGAGATGGTTCGGCAGAAACAACTTGCACTCAAGTCCCCTACTCCTTTCTCAAGTGAAGATGAAGGCCCAAATGAGCATGAAGAAAACAACTCCAAGGGCAAAAACTTCAAAGGGAAGTCTTCTTCATCTACTCCTAGGTGCTATGAATGTGGCCAAAAAGGCCATTACAATAGTGACTGCCCCAAGGCTAAGAAGAGTCACCACAAGAGTAGCCACAAGAAGGACAAGGAGTACAAGAAAGAAGGAAAATACAAGAGAAAGGAGAAGAAAGAAAGAAGAAGTAAAAATGTAACTCATGCAGCTTGGGAGGAGTCTTCCTCAAGTTCCTCTAGCTCTGAAGATGGAGAATGCCACCTTGATCTCATGTCTTCTACAAGTGATGATGTAGGTGAGGTAAGTAAAGTCAATTTGCATGAGTTTTCTAAAGAAACTCTTATTGATATGATTAATGCTTTCCGATCATCTTTTACTAAATGCAAAGCTAAAAAGAAAAGGTTATGAAAGATAATAGATGATCTTTATGATAAGATTGAGATTCTTGATCAAAATGAAAAGCTACATCTTGATAGTATTGATATTTTATAAGGGTAATTTCTTAATCTTGAGCTCCAATACAATGGAGTTGAAGTTGAGAATGATGTCTAACTTAAGACCATTGCTACTCTTAAGGAAGAAAACCAAACGTGCCTAGATGAGATAGATGTTCTTAAAACTGAAAATGTAGAACTTAATCTCATTGATGAAGCTAGGAAGCAAGAAACTCATGCTTATTAAAAAGAAATTCTTTTGCTTAGATCTGAAAATGCTAAGTTGTTTGCTCAAATTAATGATCTACCTTTTAGACCTATCTTGCAAAGTAATGAGGTAGCTAGCACTGCTCTAGAACATGATTCTTTTCATACTAAAGCCCTCTGTTTAGAGGTCGACCTGTTGCATGCTAGAGACGATCTTGATAGCTTATCTTGTACTGTCATTAATCTTAGTGATGATAATGCTAAATTGAGAGCTTCTTTGCAAAAGTTTTTTACGGGAAAGAAATCCCTAAATGCTGTCCTAGAACACTCTACCCAAAAAAATGGTACTAATGGTTTATGATATGATGGGACTGCTCCTAAGGGTAAGAACAAGAACAAGAATAAGGGTAATAAAAAGAGTGTGGAACCTCCTTTCTTCCATGGAGAGACTTCTGGCTGTAAGAACCCAATGGTATGTGCTCATTGTAAATGTGATGACCATTACTCTACTTATTGTCCTTATAAGACAAAGGGGACCAACCCAAAGATGAAATGGGTCCCCAAGCTAACCTCATATCCCAAAGTTTGAGTTGGGCACTAACATCCTTCTTTCATGTAGGTTAAAAGAAAGTGGATTGTTAATAGTGGCTGCTCAAAGCATATGACAGGTGAAATCAACCATTTCAACAAATTCATGAAAAAGAAAGGAGGATTGGTGACCTTCAGGGACAACAAAAAGGGTAAGGTAATAGGTGAGGGTGATGTAGGCAACAAACTTTGTATTAAAAATGTTTTGCTTGTTGATGGCCTACATCAAAATTTGATTAGTGCAAGCCAACTATGTGATAATGGTTATCTTGTTCTATTTACTTCTTTAGAATGTTTTCTTCTAGATTCCCTCACTTACAATGTTATATATAAGGGAACTAGAAATGGTAATATCTATGTTATTGTGCTTGATGCTCTAAATCCCGTACTTGATAGATACTTAGTTGTGGATAAAAATGATATTTCTCTTTGGCATCGCCGGTTGGGTCATGTGAATATGCATCAAATGAAGAAATTGAGCAAAAAGGAATTGGTTGGGGGACTTCCTAAATTGGATTTTGAAAAGGATGAGGAATGCCAACCTTGCACACAAATAAAGCAAACCAAGTCCTCCTTCAAATCTAAAGGAGTCCTTAGTACCAAAAGAGCTCTTGAGCTTCTTCATATTGATCTATTCAGACCTATGAGAACTCAAACAATTCATGGTTCCAAGTATTGTCTTATGATTGTCGATGATTTCTCTCGCTATACTTGGACATTCTTTCTTTCTCTAAAAGAGATACTCTAGATGTTTTCTCGAGCTTTTGTAAACGAGTTGAAAATGAAGCATCTTGCCGGATTGTTTCTATCCGTAGTGACCATGGGGGAGAATTTGAAAATGATCTTTTTGAGAATTTTTGTGAAAAATCTAGTTACTCACACAATTTCTCTTCTCCTCGTACGCCTCAACAAAATTGGGTAGTAGAGAGAAAGAATAGGTCACTACAGGAGATGGCTAGGACCATGCTTCTAGAGTATGACACTCTAAAGAAGTTTTGGGTTGAAGCCGTTAGCACCTCATGTTTTGTACAAAATAGAGTTTTTACGCATCCTTCTTTGATGAAAACCCCATATGAGTTGTGGCGTGGTAGAAAGCCATCCATCGACTTCTTTCATATTTTCAGATGTCCTTGTTTTATTTTGAACACAAAGGATTCTCTCGACAAGTTTGATCCGAAATTGTACAAGGTTTCTTCCTAGCTACAAGCATGGCTTATAGAGTTTTCAATATTGAACTGTTTAAAATTGAAGAATCCATTAATGTTAAGTTTATTAAATCTAACCCTGCCATTGGAAATAATATTGTTGATAATGATGTTGCAGATGAATTAATTCCAATCTTAAAGGACCTCAACATCAACAACAAAGGTAAGTAGGTGGTTGAAGCAGAAGATGAAGAGAAGAAGGATCCCACTCCTCGCTTCACAAAGAATCATCCCAAAGAGCTAATCATTGGCAAACCATTCGAGAGAGTGAAGACACGAGCTGCCTACAACAATTATAGCCATTTTAGCCCAAGGCAATGGATCTATTTTCATCCAAATAAGTCACCAACGGTCACAAACACTTTTTTTTGCAATTTTTGTACGTGCAATTGGTTGAGTTTCAATAAAGGTAACTCGACCGATTGGGTAAAAGACAAACCCAAATTTTAAACCATCGGTCACGTTTGTTCTGAGGAAAATTGACTGACTAATGAAAGTTGGATTTGGTCAGTAACCCGATTGGTCGAGTTCTATGAATACACAACTCGATCAATGCACTCTCCAGAAAATGGATCTAGTAGATCGGTCGAGATTGCAACTCGACCGATCAGCAGCCTGTGATCGATTTTCTAAAGTGCATCAAAAGTGATTAAAACTTGGTGCAAAGTGTCCCAATCAATTTTCTCATCTTAGTTACAAGCCATATCATCAATATAAGTGATTACAAAATTCTTCTAAGGTCATTTACATGGATTTCCTAATTAGCACACTTGTATAGCTTTTGACTTGAATTCGACAAGCTAGGGCTTGTGTAATTTGATCCTTTTCATGTACCTAACACCTAAAATCAATCTTAAATACACATATTAGATACATATGAATGGAATGGTTAAGTCATTATCAAAATATGGACAATGTATAACCTCTAGGTCAACATTCTCCCCTTTTTTACAATGACAAACCAGTCCTCAAACATATTGAAAAGGATATAGAAATTATACCTTTGCCTTGTGAATTAGGGGGATTCAAGATTTGAACAATGTGAATTTCTCCCCCTCAATCTATGCTTCCTCTAACCTGCATAGTTAGTCTATCTACACATAGCAATTATAGCATACATGTACTATATGGTCCTTTGCAAGTCACATGATAAAGCATATAATGAACAAGTAAAGGATCTCATAAGAAATAAACAATAGTATAACAAAGAATAGCAATATAATTGAGTTTTAAGAAATTGTAGGTCTCTCCCCCTTTTGACATTATCAAAAAGTGAGGGGGTAGAAGAGCATATACTCAGGTCTTCTCCAAACACAATCAAGCAGATATTCATACAAGCAATCTCATATCATACATCAACCAGAGACAAAAGAAACACACACACTAAGTCATAATCAAAATATGGTGAAATATGGCACCAACTCATAATATATAACAGAGCAAAGAGCAAGAGTGCACATAACATATATTACAACTCAGAAGCATGTTCTCATAAAAATAGCTACAAATAAGAAGTGATGAAAACTGAAGATAAAATAGTACATCTCATATAATGTGCCCATATGTTTCTAATACAAAATAGCCTAGAGAGAGATATATGATCAACAAACTAGACTAAAAATTAAGAAACAACTAGACATCTAGACTATCTATGTCCACAACATCATCATCATCAGCTCTAGGCTTGTAGTCCTCATCTCCATCTGAAGGTGCAACTGCAATGCCTTCATCACCAGAATCAACACCAGAACCATCACCATCATCAGAAGCGTCCTCACCATTGCCATCGTCGTCATCAGCCTGGTCAGGCATATCCTTGTCCATAGAAGTACCAAAGCCACGATTGGGCCAATGAGCATTCTGCTCATCCCAAGTCATACATAGAGCATGGAGCTCATTGGCCTGAGGGAAGGAAGGAGTAGAATTTCCAAGACTGGCGAGCAGGTAACGACGGGTACATGGGAGTAGGACCACTAGCAGCAGAGGGTGGATGAGAAACAACAGAAGGCTCAGGGGTAGGGTAGTAATGATGATATGCATATGAACCATAATCACTACCGGGGAAAGGTTGGTAGGTGGGGTAGGGGTGTGTACAGGACATGTTCATGTTGGACATGATTGAACATAAATCCTGGTGCAGGTGCTCCTGAACCTAGAGATTGTATGTCTATTGGTGCATCATGTATCCCATGAGGGTTTCATTGGATACACAAAATGAGGCACATCTAGGGCGAGGTGGCTAAGGAGGAGGAGCTTGGGCAGAGGTGGAGGCTGGGTCTACAGAGGCAGAGGTTGAGGGTGAAGCACCGGGTGTGGTGGAGGCAAAGATAGGCACAAACTTCTGAATCGTGGTCTCACTGATACAAACATCTTTTCTTGCAAGCTTGTAATGGAAGTCAGAAAAGAGTGATTTCACAGTGTCAAATTGAAACAAACCACAAATCGGGGCTGGATAGGGTGGATGGGTGCCTCAGATGTTTTTACTAGAGTCAAAACAAGTCATGTAGTGGAGAATGTATCTTGACCATTTGACTCTGATATACTCAAGAATGCAGTACATTATGACCACAGTGTTCTCTGCAATATCTGTTTGATTTTTCTTCGGATGGATGTTGCAGTTGACCACTAAGGCTAATATATGCTTTCTGAGATCGAGCGATGGGGAGGGTAGGGTGCTCTTCTTATATGGAACATCGGGTTTCTTCAAGTAGTAGTGGATGTCAGGAAGAGTGATCTCATTCTACTTGTAGAAACCCTCAGGATCCAAAAGGTCGAAATACTCATCGTAATCGTTGCACCATGTGTCATTTTTATCATCTCTGAAAAAGAAGACATTTAGAATATCCTCGGAGATTTGAAATTTCTTCCCAGCGATCATGGAAATCAGGATCACTTGAGTATTCAATGGGGGTACAAGGGTGTCGTAATTCCAACACAAATTAGCATAGAATTAGTGAACTGCTTTAGTGCTTATCATAGAGTTATGAAAGCAGTCACATTTGACAGCCAGGGCAGAGAGGAGATGAATGGCTAGCAACCTCGCTACTTGGTCGATGACAGCTTGACGCCTAGGGCTAGGATCAAACAAGGCTCTAAACGGAAAAGGACTCCTAGGAAGAAGGTCCTTATACCTATTTACAACATCTATTGAGATAAAAGAGGTGTCATCAAACAAAACCAAGTGATAATAGGAAGAAGAGGATGGAACATTGCTAGGGGCGGGTCTCTTTCTCCTATAAGAAGCCATGGAGGCAAAAAGAAGGAGGAGAGGAGATCAAACACACCAAGCAAGCCACAAAAATCATCCAAACACCAACAAAGAGTAAAAGGGGAGGTCTAGGGCAACCTATCTAGGTTGGGAAAGGGGTAGGATAGGGAAGGTAAGGGTTTGGGTAGAGAGCTTAGGGTTAGAAGAAGTGGAATCGGTCAACTATTCTCTAGTTGAGAGGGAGAATAATCGGCCAAACCCAAATTAAGTTGGCTTCATCCCGCTGATCAGTCGAGTTCTAAGAGTGGAACTGCTTTAGTGCTTATCATAGAGTTATGAAGAACATCAACTCCTTATAACCCACATTTAATGTTATAAGGAGAAAGAGTGGAACTGCTTTAGTGCATACAAATTAGCATAGAATTAGTGAACTGCTTTAGTGCTTATCATAGAGTTATGAAAGCAGTCACATTCGACAGCCAGGGCAGAGAGGAGATGAATGGCTAGCAACCTCGCTACTTGGTCGATGACAGCTTGACGCCTAGGGCTAGGCTCAAACAAGGCTCTAAACGGAAAAGGACTCCTAGGAAGAAGGTCCTTATACCTATTTACAACATCTATTGAGATAAAAGAGGTGTCATCAAACAAAACCAAGTGATAAGAGGAAGAAGAGGATGGAGCATTGCTAGGGGCGGGTCTCTTTCTCCTATAAGAAGCCATGGAGGCAAAAAGAAGGAGGAGAGGAGATCAAACACACCAAGCAAGCCACAAAAATCATCCAAACACCAACAAAGAGTAAAAGGGGAGGTATAGGGCAACCTATCTAGGTTGGGAAAGGGGTAGGATAGGGAAGGTAAGGGTTTGGGTAGAGAGCTTAGGGTTAGAAGAAGGGGAATCAGTCAGCTATTCTCTAGTTGAGAGGGAGAATAATCGGCCAAACCCAACTTAAGTTGGCTTCATCCCGCTGATCAGTCGAGTTCTAAGAGTGGAAAACTTGACCGATTGGTCCATTTTAGAACAACTCTCGGCCACAGATTGATTGAGTTTGTCCTTGGGGAAACTTGACCGATGGTCAACCTAACCTGAAACCATCAAACTCAATTTCTATCCATATGAATGCTAATTAAATTTATTTTTCAAGTCTATTATGTATGTTAAACATACTTAGGCACATATCACTCATCATTGGGTACTATTTAGCGATAAATACCCAAAATTCAAGAAATGCCCAAAAACAAGCGAAACTAAGCATGTCAACAAGTAAATTTTAGCAATTTTACACAAGCAAGGTGATATAAGCATGAGCAAGACATATAGGATGAAAGCAACTAGCTAGATAACATGTCAATATCATCTGAAGAAATTATTAGTTTAGATCTAATAAAGTTAATTTACTCTCTAGCTAGAGGTTTAGTGAAAATGTCCACCAACTGATTTTCCGTGTCTACATGTGTGATATAAATATCCTTTTTAGATATGTGATCATGAAGAAAGTGATGGCTAACCTCTATATGTTTGGCTCTACTATGCAATATAGGATTATAAGAAAGATTGATTGCACTAGCATTATCACAATAGACAGGAGAAACATCAAAATGTATGTTAAAGTCTTGGAGAATTTGCTTCATCCATAGGACATGGGCACAACAACTCCCAGCTATAATGTACTCAGCCTCGGTAGTTGACAATGCCACGGTGCTTTGTTTCTTAGAAAACCAAGACACCAAGAATGGTCCTAGAAGAAAGTAAGTGTCACTTGTGCATTTTCTATCAACCAAACAACCTACGTAATCAGCATCACTATATGCTATAAGAGTAAAGTCCCTTGACTTAGGGTACCATAGACCAAAGTTTTGAGTTTTGGCTAAGTACCTCAAAATCCTCTTAACAGTAATAAGATGTGATTTCCTAGGACTTGATTGAAAGTGAGCACACAAGCCAACACTAATCATAATATCAGGTCTAGAGGTAGTTAAATAAAGTAAACTTTCAATCATACCTCTATAGAGCTTCTCATCTACCTTCTCACCTTTTTCATCTCTATTAAGTTTGGCAGTGTTGGACATGGGTGTGTCCATTGGCTTCATGTTCTCCATTCTAAAGTGTTTGAGTATTTCATTGGTGTACTTGCCTTGGTTGATGAAGTTTCCATCTTTGGTTTACTTAATTTGGAAGCCGAGGAAGAAAGTAAGCTCACCCATCATGCTCATCTCGAACTCACTCTTCATAAGAGAACTAAACTCCTTGTAAAGATCAAGATTAGTCCCGCCAAAAATGATATCATCAACATAAATTTGAATGATAAGAAAATTTCTAGAAGTGTGTTTTAGAAATAGAGTAGAATCAATTTTTCCCATGACATAGCAACTGTCTAACAAAAAGTTCTTTAATTTCTCATACCAAGATCGAGGTGCTTGTTTGAGTCCATAGAGAGATTTTTATAACAAATAAACATGGTTAGGTAGCTTTCCATTTTCAAAGCCCGGAGGTTGAGTAACAAATACTTCCTCCTCGATTGTACCATTCAAAAATGCACTTTTAACATCCATTTGATATAGCAAGAAATTCTTATAACTAACAAAGGAAGTAGCATTCTAATAGATTCAAGTCTAGCAATAAGAGCATAAGTTTCATCAAAATCAATAACTTCTTGTTGATTGTACCCTTGTGCCACTAGCCTTGCTTTGTTCCTTACCACCTTGCCGTTTTCGTCAAATTGTTGTGGTGGACCCACTTGGTGCCAATGATTTTTCTGTCACTTGGTCTTGGAACTAGAGTCCACACTCAGTTCTTCTCAAACTACTCTAGTTCCTCCTACATGGAAAGGATCCACTCATCATCTCCAAGAGCTTCTTTGATGTTCTTTGTCTCCAGCTGTGAGATGAAGGCACTGTCTGCTTACCCCCTTCCCTTATTAAAGAAAAGACTTGAAGATATTCTTCGAGTGAAGGAGAAGGAGTTGATGTTCTTCAAGGTTGAAGAAAGCATGGTGTTCTAATTCTCCAAGTGAAGGAGATAGGCAAGGCAAACATTCAAGATGGATAGGTAATTCCTTAAAGGACAAAGACTTGAAGATGGAGTGGGTAAGTCCTTGTTGAAGGCTAAAGACTCCCTGGTTCAAGTGGGTAAGTTCCTTCGGTAGGTTGAAGATCCTTGCTTGAGGTATAAAGTCCTTGGATGAATGTAGTTTTGTCTTGTAATCTTATGGATGAATATAAGAGCATCAAGATTGCAAAGTCCTAGAGATTAACCATCTCTAGGTAGTGGACTGACTCACTTCAAGTTTGAAGTGTGGAACCACTCTAAACCACTTTGTCTAAGTGTATGTTTATCCTTGTCTCTCACCCTTGATATGCTTGCTAGTTACAACCTCAAATTGGCTATATGGTTAAGTTTCTGCACTTAATATAATTTGGTGGTCTAATTCATTTTGTGAGATTTGTGAAGCACTATTCACCCTCCCTCTAGATCCCTTGATCCAACAAATCTCACATTTGTTCAAATATGCAGGATTTAGAAAGAAGTAGACCCTTGAGTAGAAGAGAGGCGGAGCTAGACATTGCGAATGGAGCAAAAGTTGCCACTTCTATTGTAGGCACCTACTATTTATTTATGGAAAGTGAGCTTGTAATAGAGTAAGATAATCTATATTGTGTACCTTCCATAGATAGAAACATCATTTCTATTTCATGTTTGGATAAGAATGGTTGTGGATTTCATATCAAGAATGGCAATGTTGTATTTATAAAGATGAGATCTGTTATGGCAGTGTCCCTATGTCCTATGTTCATACTTATTATATCTATCAACAAATGTTTATGTCATAAATACTAATAAGGTTGAACTCGATGACTCAAACAAAACTTATCTGCGGCGTTGTTGTCTAGGGTGCATAAATGAGAAGCACATTTCTAGACTCCATACATATGCATATCTAGACTCATTTGATTTTCAAACAAGCGAGACATGTGAATCTTATTTATTAGGATAGATGAAAAAAGCACCCATCATTTAAAATAGTGAAAGGGCAATTTATTTATTATCACTCATACATACTAATGTATATGGACCTTTTAGCACAAATGCTAGAGGTGAGTATCTATACTTCATCATAGTTACTTATAACCCCAGTAGATATGGAAATGTGTATCTAATAAAACACACATCCGAATCTATTTAAAAGTTCAATGAATTCATGATGTTTTACAAAATCAACTTGGTAAGAGTATTAAAGCACTTCAATCAAACCGAGGTGGTGAATATTAGAGCCAAAAGTTTGAGTCCCTTATGAGGAATTGTGGTATTTTATCAAAGTGTACTCCACATGGAGTACGACAACATAATGGTGTATCAGAAAGAGGAAATCACACCATAATGGACATGGTACAATATTGGATGAGTTTTGCTATTCTTCTTACTTTCTTCTAGGGATATGCTCTAAAAACTACAATGTTTTTACCTAAATGTGTACCTTGTAAACCGGTTCAAAAGATTCCAGATGAGAAATGGACTAAGAAACATCCCAATATGTCTTTTATGAACATTCGATAATGTAAAGCTTATGTCTAGAAATAGTTTTTTGAAAAACTTGTAACCAAATATAACAAATGTCATTTTGTTAGACATCCTAAGAAAACCAAGGGATATTACTTCTATTTCCATTTGATAAGAAAATGTTTGTTACCAGAATTATTATATTCCTTGAAAAGGAATTTATTTCCAGAGAAACCAGTGGGAGGAAGATGGAATTCAAAGAAGTCTGAGTCAAACAAGATAACATTGGAACAATGTAGGTTATAAGGAATAAGAGGAATTACAAACTGTTGTAGAATCTCAAGTTTCTCCTATAACACATGAACCTCAAAGGTATAGTATATCATGTCTTGAGTCATATAGAAATGGATTTCTCATGACTCAACAAGATGATGTGTTGGTCATTGATGATGGTGAACCAACAACCTACTTTGAGGCTATTAAGGGACCAAATTCTGAAACATGACCTGAATCCATGAGATCTGAGAAGTAATCCATGTATACCAATAAGGTATGGCCCTTGGTGGATACACATAAAGGGGCAAAACCTGTAGGGTGCAAATGTGTATTCAAGAAGAAGAATGACATGGATAGTAATGTATAAACCTATAAAGGTCAATTGGTAGCAAAATATTTCAAAAAAATTCAAGGTGTTGACTATGATGAACTTTTTCACCAGTTGCCATGATGGTTAAATCCATCTAGATCATTCATGCCATTGCAACTTACCATGACTATGAAGTTTGGAAAATGGAGATTGAATCACATTCCTTAACAGGAATGTCCTTGTGGATGTGTATATGACACAACCTAAAGGTTTTATTTCTCCAAATGAAGTTAGATAGGTTTATAAGCTACAACGACCAATATACGGATTGAATCAAACATCTACAATTAGGAATTTTTGTTTTGACAGTAACACAATTTGTATTTATCCAAAATGAATATGAACCTTGTGTTTACAAGAAGGTTAGTGGGAGTATAATTGTATTCCTCATATTATATTTAGATGACATACTATTGATGGGGAATGGCATTCCTACTCTTACACTTGGTTAAAACATGGTTGAAAAACACCTTATCCACGAAGGACTTAGGGGAAGCATCCTCTATACTAGGGATAAATATATATACAGATAGATCTAGAAGGCTTCTTGGTCTAAGTCAAAGTATATACACTGATAGAGTGTTGTAAGGGTTCTGCATGCAAGAGTCTAAGAGAGGACACTTACCATGTCTCATGGAATAAGTCACACTAGAGCTCAATGTCCCATATCTTTTGAAGAGAGGACACATGAATAAGATTCCATATACATATACAATTGGATCTATAATGTATGTAATGTTATGTACACATCGCAACATGTCATAGGCGTTGAAAATGACAAGTAAATATCAGTCAGATCCCAGTGAAGGTCAATGTATTGCTATAAAGACCATACTTATGAGCTTAATAAGAACTAAGGACTAGTTCCTTAATTTCCATGGTGATGAAGAGCTGTTTTTTAAGGGTACACCGACACAAGCTTCCAAACCAACAAGGACAATTACCAACTTCAATCAGGTTTTGTGTTTTGCCTCAACAACTGAGCTACGAGTTGGAAAAGTTCAAAGTAAAAAAAAATGATTGACTATGGATCAATAATTTTATATGTGCACTAGGGGTGGTTCCATCCACTAACAATGGAGTAGGTCTATACTACAACAACAATGGAGTCATTGTACAAGATAATGAACCTAGACCACATCAACATTCAAAGCATATACTACGACGCTACCATACCATAAAAGAGATCATACAACAAGGAAATGTGAATATTTAAAGAATATCAACTAAAGCAATGCTGTTGACCCTCTGATGAAAGTACTTTTGCAGTAAAAGCATGATTGTCATGTCAAATCACATGGACTTAGATTCGTGAGTGATTGGCTCTAGTGCAAATGGGACTTTGTTGGTAGTATGTCCCGAGATCCAGAGATATGATAATTATAATGGCACACTTTTTGATTGATTTGATTATTAAAAAAAGTGGCTCAAATTATTGTTTTCTTCAATATGGGATAATGAATAGGTATAATAACGTGCTCACAATGTATGAATCAATGATAAGAGATTTGGATTTTGGACCTACATATGAGATCAAGTGTATGCTAAGAGTATCCATTCTTATCTAGGTTCCTAGTCATATACTATTGTGTAATTTAAGACAACAATAATACATTAGGACTAATATTAATGTTGACTGATGACTACGTCTCATTTTTCATGATATTAAATATCAAACCAAACACATGGATACTTGTTATGAATAAGTATATTGGACATACCCAACCTGAGTATGATACATGGAATCTAGTAATGACATTTAAAATTATATCTCAATGTGACAATATGATTGTGGTCCTTAGACATGGATTCACTAAATGATCACATGTTGTTAGGTGACAGTTGCTTGACTAGACAAGATCAACGGGTCAACTAATTGGATCTAGAATCTTTCGACCCAGTGCAGTCTCCTGACTGGTAATCTTGGGTGGAAAACTGTAAAACACCCGACCCAACTCCATCACCCTACTGGTTGTCTATGAGTAGACTACTGAAAAGTGAAAACTACCTTTTTTCCTCATGGTTCAGTAAAATCCTGCTTCCCTTTGTCTCCTATATAAAGGGACATTATAGTCATATTTTTTATTACATTGTTAAACACATGAATCCTAACTAACATTACCCACAATGAAAAAGAGAGAGAATGAAAGGTTTTACAAGCTAGAATGTTGCCAACAAAAAGGTTGCTCCTTCTGTATCATTTCTTGGAGTGGGACAAAGAGTTCATGTTCATCTGCATATATGACATAGAGACATACATGCCTTGGTGGCTATGTTGGTAGAATGTCATCGACATCTTATTCTGTCTATATTTTTTGTGAGCACTGACACATAGTCTACTATGTGACAAAGGTATATATCACATCCCTTCCTTCCCAATATATTGTTTTTGGCTAGACCTTCTCATGAAAACATGGATTTTTTAGTTACTTTTGATGCGCTTGTCACCTCCACAAATCCCTACAATTCAATTGTATGAGAAATCCAAAACATTAGCCATTGGCAAGAATAGATGAGTGTCTAGACTTATGACAAATATTAATCCAATCTATCATTTCTTCAAAAACTTATATATTTACAACACCTTAAAGAAAGTGATACCTGAAAATTGTCAAACTCTGTTTAAAATCAAGCTTAAGAGAGAGGATTGCTACTTTTTTGAGTGTGGGAGTGAAGGATTTTATTCCCATAATGTAGGCAACTTGGATTTTACAACCTTCTAGAATGCTATTTGTTCTTATTTGATATGTGGTTCATGTGTTTTTGTGTTCTAGAGCTAAGATCTTACAAAGATTGTTTATGATACCAATATGTTAGCATACCTATTTTGGTCGGCTCATCCACTTTCTTGACCAGTGTGATAAAATCGTTATTAATGAGAGTGAGGTCCATATTGTCATTTTTACAAAAGGCATAGAATATGATATAAATGTGTTCTTTATTTGTATACCAGTTAAGTACGTAAAAAGACATGTTGAAACCATCATGACCAAGTGATTCATTAATCCACAAGGAGAAGACCGTCATATCAATCTGTTTGTGTGTGAAGTTGAATATGAAGGAGTGGTTGTTGCTGATTTTTCTTTTATAAATCTTAAGCAATCAAGTGTAATATCTTGTGAAAAATTAAGCTTATGGTTGAAAAGGTTTTGAAAATGTGTTGTGTAATTTCTCTAATTGTCTGTAGGCCCCCCATGCCACTGTAGAGTAAGTATCACATTAGTTCTCCCTTTTCCATTACATACCTTATGGAGGAATTTGGTGTTAAGGCCCCATCTCTGGGACACAGATGTTTGGTTCTTTGAATATATATTATTTCTTGATCTTTTAATAATTATATTGTATTTGTCATTTGATGTGGTGGATATAAAGATCAAGACTATTAGTTTGTGTGTCTTCATTGATCATAGTGTCATGAAGAATTATAATTTTATTGTGAATCTTCCCCATCGTCTGTTTCCATTTTTTAAGTGTTTCTCTAATATCTTTGAGATTTTGAGTTAACCCTCTAGTAGTTGTATATTGATCACTCTATTTCCATCACTACTCATTATTTTCTTGTAGCAACTATAATTGGTTCAAAACCTTTCAGTCATGAATTTATTTGGTTCCCAAGGTATGCATTTAGCATTCAAAATAATTGACATGTGGTATGAAATAATTCACACCTCAACCATAGGATCATATCGAGAAATGATCTTTCAAGTGTCTGGTACAGAGGAAACTATAAGGAGTTGGAATTTCCTCCCTTATTGTAGGGAGTTTAGTTAAAAAATATTATTGAATATAATCTTATGGATATATAATGTGGTTGTTTTTACTCTTTGAGTCTAGGTACACTAACTGAAAAATTGGTTGTTCATTAGAGTCCTTATAATTACTTGTGATCCTTTTTTGCTGTAATATTGCCTTAGAAAGTTATATTAAGTTATGAACATCTTATGATATTTTATGTGATTTTGGGAACTCCCAATTTAAATTAATATATGGGGAACTTGAAGGCCAAGAAAAGAATGTTACAATAAACAACTCATTTCCATATTTTTTTATGGTATCAAGAAGGAAGAGGGGAAAATAATCTTTTAAATTTCAAGTCAACCACAATTACAATTTAAAAGTTACAAATTTTACAAATTTTGTATAAGGTTGTTTCATTTAGGTTAGGTAATTGATAAATTAATTATACATGACATTTAATATGATCACGACTTTGGGAACAATTGAACCGTGCCCTTTGATGCATCACACATCTTTACAAACGTTCTATTTTTGATCAACGACACCGAGTTCATCTCTAACCTCCAATTAGATATCGAAAGAAACCCCAATTTCCTCTCTCTTTGGAGGTCGTGGGTGTTTGAAATCCTAACCCAACCCTTTGATACATATATATACACCCCTTTTTCCATAGATTCACCTCCTCCCTTATTCTCCACTCTTTATACATTGTATGGTGTCCTGGATCCCCCTCTACCTTGCCTCATTCCCTATGTCTATGGAGGTGATGCCACACCCCCTCTTTTTGGTTTATTTTTACCTTGAGGAAGTTTAACCCCTTTTTGAACATCCACCAACCCTGTTGAATCATGCTAGAGACGATCAAATGCTTTCTAAGGTGATAGGGTTCCTCAACCACCTCATCGGCTTGCATACTAGAAGAAGCAAACATTGATTGCAACACTTCAACTACACGAGGTAGAAGCAGGGCCCACATGTGCATGAGCCCTTGCATGGCCAAGGTTGAGCCCAACGGAAAGACGTAGAGTGACCCTACCCGACTCAGTACTGAGGCCCAGTGATATGGGCACATTCTTCCAAAGCCCATGACACTAGCCAAGTGTGGATCTTCCTCCCTATTATGCCATGTGGCTCCATCTGAAGACAACATCATGTTGAGTCATTGACCAATATTAATCAAAACATTTAAAACTTTCATAAAATTAAGAAAATTATGGGAAGGTATGAATATAGAAAAATTAAATATCAAATCAATTAGAAAAACATGAGTTATGCAATTGAAATGTTTCAAGGAATTATTTCTACCCTAGTTTCCGGATACCCTGAAGTAATATCTTCTTTGATGTTCTGATTTTGACCATAAACTAATCATGATGATTATGATTCTATAAATACCAATCCAATAACATCAACCACTCTAGTGAAACCCTATTTTCATATAAAAAATGTTATAGAATAAGTAATATAGGATGATTAAATGCTAAAACTGAATCTTGCTTAACTCAATGAATCTGGTATGTACCTGAACTTTTGATCCAATATTTTAATCAAGTACAAGTCTAATTAGGACTGATAACATCAAAAACTAATTATGTATGTTCCCTTAATATGAACAATTAATATATGTGTCAAGAGATTTAAGGTTCAACATGTTGTTTTGTGGGTTTCTAACCCTAAAAGTGAGAATCCATAGAACCAAACCCTAATTAACAATTCAAACCCTAAATTCGACCTCAAAAACCTAAGTAAGGAATTATGGAGATGTGTGTAATTCTTGATGTTCAATATTTATTTTTAGATTCAATCATGATTGGACATACTGCTTGAGTTGACTTGGACATATCTTTTTCGTCAATTAGCTACATGTATTAATTATGAATAGTCACTATAATCATACTTTTGGGATTTCTAAATTTTCCATAATGTTTGATCATTATGATAAATGAGTTGGATGTCTTTACTTCCTACAATTATAAGGCCCTATGTGTATCATTAAGGCATACTAATAATACAACTTGATGTTCGATACCTCAGAGTGTGCTTTAGGGAGAGACCCACTCCCAATATATATGTAGAGTATCCTCTAAGATGGTGTCCAAAAACCAATATGAAATGAGGTGAAAGAGTCCAACAATGGGATATCTAGTAATGGACCCAATGATGGGTCATACATTCAAAGTCTATGGATGGAACAACTGTTGGTTCACCAAGTGATATGAGTTTGATAACATGTTAAGATATGATGAAAAATGTGTAGTTGTTAAATTGAAAATATTTGATTCTTATTTTCCATATATATTTCACAAATCACATGCACACATTTAATGTTGCACCCACATACATAATATAGAGATATGGTGACTTTGTTTATTTTTTTGTCATTTTAGGTAATGTTGACAAGAAGTTGTGGACAAATTTCCAAGGAAAAAGAATAATGATCAAGATAAACAAGGATGATATAGCTAGTTAAATTTATGACTGTAATTCACATGAACCGTTCCCCTAACTTCTGAAAGTTATTGAACTCCCTAGAGGATATCTTTACTATCCTACTTTCACAAACAATATCTTATTTGAAGTTATTAATGAGTATTAGTCATTTGTTATAAATCTGGATTTCAAAGATACTAGATATGCCCCTGCCTCTCTGGTCCACTTTAGTGGGGTTAAAGGGAGGATGAGTCTTTACAATTGGTAATTAGAGAACCAGTCTATGTAAACGAATTTTAACTATTAATAGTTGTAAAATTCTATAGAACTAAAATGAATTATTGACATAATTCTAAGAGGTGATGATGTCTACAATGATTCACAACCTGGGGCTGGCAATGTTTTCCTCTGAACTACTAGTTGGTTTACAAGGACTCTCAGGACGACAGTGATTCCTGGATGACCAATGCCTGAAGATTTATGTGAAATAAGATACCTCTAAGTCTTCATGTCTAATATTTGTCTAAACTTCATCTATTTCTCGTATCTATTATCTTCAACCCTAAGAGACTCCCTTTCCAAAGGATCATGGATCTAGGTTTATGTGTCTAAGTGTTCATGTTCAAGTGAGGTAATATGCAAGAAAGGCTAGATAGAGTCCTGGCCAATCAAGATTGGTGTGCTATCATTATAATGTACCTATATCCTCATCTAAGACAAGGTTTGAAGAAAATATCAGTTAAGATATTCTTCATCATTAAACGAATATGAAATTCCAATTCTTAAATTTAAAACATGTCTTATGCAATTTATGCTTCTCATGTATGGATAAGCCCTAGAAACTTCTAAGAACTAAGGAAGGACTGATATAAACTAAGTATATACATGATACCTACATAAGTTAGAGGAGAACCTAATGATAAGTAAGTTATACTGAAACACCCTGATTTTTAGTATACCGGATTAATGAAGGGAAGCAACCTTATATGAACAATCATAGTAAGAGTAAAAAAAAGACAAAGAACAATAATGTGTTCCTTTACCTTAAACCCTAACTAAAGACTATGATCTAGGGAAAGTAAAACATATGATAGAAGTTGGTACATAAGTATGTGTAAACCTTAGTAATAGGTGGAAACAATTGTAGTATATTAGTATACCACCTCAAGTCCCAAGGAGGGAAACCTACCCATATAGATGCACTTATGATTCCTAAGACAGAGGAAGTAAAATGTATCACCTACACACTGTAAGAGTATTTAGTCTATGGTGAGAGAAAATTTGATTGAAAGGAATTTGCTTTTCAAGCTCACCCTTGATGGAGTTGAGGGCATAACCATGCATATGACCTATCCATTAGAGAATAACAATAGGTATTTTAGTGAACCTATAACAAGGATAACACATGTAGATTTAGACATATAAGTGGTGACTCTTGGGGAAATTCTTATAGCCTAGTAGAAAAGGGAAGAATTGCATATACCATCTCTTGATGACCCTTGAGCCCTAGTTTTGACTGCCTCTCCTCACCATGGTAAGAGTAGTAAATTGACACCATAATAGAACACATACCTTATGGTTATATGGACTAGTTAAGGTTTAATGATGTCCCAAAGATAGAGTCCAAAGAGGCCAATTATGCCCATGATCAAGTCAAGTTAGAGGTAAGGGAAGAAGGAACAATAGAGAATATCAAAGTTTTAAGACCATGTATGAGACCTCAGTAAAATTTTATTTTATATGACAAGCAAGTATGCTTTAAAACTTAGAATGAATGCATCCCCCCCAAGGGTAAAGCACATACCTATCCATAACCTGGAATACTATCTCATAGGAAGTATCATTGAAAGTCTTTGGAGCAACCTTGTGATGTTATATTCTGAGATAGGTAGTACCTAGGTAAGGCATACTTAGAGCCTAATGAGGCCCAATATAACAAAAGACCTGGAAAGGTTGATAATAATATCCAACAATATATTTAATATTTGAAAGGTTGACAATAATATCCAATAATCTATTTAATATTTCCTACATGGTTAGGAAAATCCATGCTAGTACATGAAGATACTTGTGATAAGTATGAAAAAATTCAATATGTGAAGACCCAAATTGGTCGAGATTATTTGCTTACTCATAATTTTATGTTCTAATAAGATTACATGGATGCACGTACGTGAAGTTAAAGTAGTACATGCGGTCATGCAAGTATGTAAGGAACATGTGGTAGTCATGCAAGTACTTAGAACATGCAAGTATGTGAGATACATATAGGTGGACTAGAGTTGAATGGTTATGTAAAGAGTTACTTAAGACTCAAACTTTCTTTGAGGAGTGGTGTTCAATTATGTGGAAAGTCATCCCATGAAAAGGGAAGGATCTTATGGAGGAATATTAGTCTAAATCCCATGGGGCCAGGTTATGTCAATACAGAGACTAAATGCCCCATGAGGACACCCTATAATCGAAACCTTATGTAAAGAAGAGTTGAACCACCTTATATTTGATTTAAATTTTAAGACAATTTTGGTTGTTCTAGAAGGACCTAAACATGAAAATTGAAATGCATTATGATCATGTGGTATAGTACACAAGACATGTAAGTCCCTACCACTACCTAATGAAGTAGGCATAAATGAAATGTGATGCTTAATGTTTGAAGAAATGGTTTTAGTATATGCATGTGAATATGTAATGTTGAATGAATATGGTAAGCAATTTTAGTATAGTTTTAATATATCAAATTATTCCACAACACATGTGATCCTAATGGCTTCCTTGTTTAGGATGAGTCAATGAGACATGGAATCCTAACAATGTAAGAGTCCCTTGCTATAAAATAAAGCATGGATGATGATAGATTCAAATAAAGCTTATAACATCTTAAGTAACCCTATGAAGGGTAGATCTATAAGTCAACCCTAAGGTCAGGTGGAGAAGACATAAGGTACATGAGGCCCAAGGGACCAAGAGGGAAATCTCACTCAAGAATGCATAAGGCCCAAGGGGTCAGGAGGTAAGTTTCACTCCACAAGCACAAGAAGACCAGGTGTTTAGAGGATAACACATATAAGCACCTATACCCTAGATACCCTAAGGGAATGACTAATCTTAGTAATGCATGATGTGTGTGTGAAGAATAGAAAGGCCTATTTTATATCAAAACCCTAAGGGAGGTTGTGCACAAACTCAAGGGCCATGAGAAAAGCACATTTCCCATTGGATTGATGAGAAGTATTTAGAGTTAGATTTTTTGTATACAAGGAGTCACTCATTGAGCATGATTCCACCTAAACTCGTAGTTATACTATGTGCGGACCCACCTTCTATACATGTGAAATAAGGTGAATTTTTTATTCAGACTACAACTAAATATCCACTTCATCTTAGTGTATATGTTAGAGAAAGGGTATCCACTTGTAATATGCAAAAGTTGTGATGAATATGTTGAGCTTGCGCTAATTATATGATTAAAACATATAGAGGTTCTACATAACCAACTTATGAGTAGAGTTAAAGTATAAAACTTTATTGAACATGACCTAAATAAAAATCATAACATCATATTAAATAAATAAGGATGTGGAACCATAGTCATGAAAGTCTTGGTTCTAACCTTTAGTGGATATATATATATAGTCACTTCAATAAAGGTTGATAATATTTAGTACAAAAAACCTATCCAAGAAGGGCTATTAGCCATAAAGTACATGATGAAATCCTCAATAGATTGGATACCCTTTTATGAACAAGAAAAATGTGGGACACTTGCCTTGAGGGTTTAACCTAGGTAGTAATATGTATTTCCCATTCAATACACATTTACTTCAACATGTGACAAGATCATCATGAGGCATGTACTATCTAAAGGGGTCCAACTAGTGTTGGTCAGTCATCCTTTGAGAAGGATGGGGCCTGGGTAGGAAAACTCCAAGCTTAGGAGGCTAGGGGTTGTATATAGAGAGCCTAACCTCAAATATAATGTGATAGATGACTAAATAAATAACCTAATGTACCCATAAAATAGAAGAGTTACACCATCTGATGTTTAGACATGATGATGTTGGAAGCCCTATATTTCCTAAAGGGACCTAACCATAACATTTGTGTGTTTGGATAGAAAATCTATGTTATATACATATGATGAACCTTATTTCTGGGTGAGGAAAGAGTAATAAGAACTTGGAGGAGGCATGCGCAATGAACCTTACATCTAGGTGAGGATGAGCCCCCAGACCCTAAAGGTAGCATGTTGGTAAAGCCTTGGACTCAAGTTAGTGGTCCCTAACATATGAATCTAGTGGTTTTACCCAAGAGACTTGGGTAATATATGGTCATGAGTAGAGGTCTTGACTTGAGTTGACCCTAACTTGAGTGATCTAAGCCCCGAGATCTCAATATGAGATGCTTGTGAGATCATCTTTGAAACAAAATATGTTGGAGAAGGATTTTAGATAATGCTGTTGATATAGAGACCTTAATGAGCTAGACTTATTCATGGATAAACAATCACTTTATAATTGTAGCTTAACCCAAAATATTGACATGGATTGAAACCAATAAGACCTAGTATTTATAATACTAATACTTTTCCATCCACCTCAGACATGCTTTATTGGAATGTGAGTGCCCAATCCCTGAAAAAAAATCTCCGGCTAACAAAAACTTAGACTTACATTACACATGGAAGATTATGTATTTTAAGAATTTGTCCCATCCTTTCCATTTCCATGAGTTGAGGAAGTTGAACCCTAGGCGTTAGGGTCCCTTGAAGTCTTGGAATTGATTGATACTATTTATCATCTTACTCTACCAACCCCAATATTACATGATGTGTAATGAGGCCCATGTGTCTGACTTAAAGCACCATGTGAAGGATCGTACCTGTGAGTTTCAAACCTTTAGATGCTCCTAGTTATTTGGATCTAGTCAAAGGAACTTGTAATGATCTTGGATTCAAAGGTGAAGGAAATATGAAATAAAATATTAATGTTTAATAGAGTCATCATGGATAAAATGAAATCACATGAAATCTAAAAGTTGACATGGTAAAAGCTCAACACCCAACCTTTTTTCTAATTGATGTGAATTTTTTGGGCAAGGATTTATTAAAGGAGGAATAATGAGAGGACCCTCCTTTTATTAGAAATTATAGTTGAAAAAGATTATTGAATATAATCTTCTAAATAAATAATTTGGTTATTTTCACTCTTGAGTCCTTGGGACACCAATTAAAGAATGGATGCTTTAGCAGAATGAATATCAATTAATTATGAACCTTTTTGTATATAATACTACCTTAGGAAGTTATATTTAAGTTTACAGAACTTAATGATATTATGTGTGCTTTTGGGGGATCTTCATTTAAATTAATATAAAGGTGGCTTGAAGGCCAAGAAAATAATAATAAACTAAATAATTTCATTTCCATATTTGTATGGAAATGAAACCCACTCTCAAGATATGTGTATAGTAACCACCAAGATATTACCCAAAAACCAATACAAAATGTGGTGAAAGAGTCCAATTATGTGACACACACTGATGGGACCACATGGAACAACTACTGGTTCACCAAGTGATATGAGTTTGATTATGGTTTGAGATATGATGATATGCCATATTAAGAAGAAGGGAATTGACAAATTTGATTACAAAGAGGCTATCACATTCTGGGAGACCTTGATTGAGGCAAGGTAGTTCGATCTTAAATTTGTTGGACCTGAATTTACCCACAAAAAAGGAAATTTTTAAGAGGATAAATATGTATCTAGCCAATGCACAATGGATTGCTACGCATGCAGGGAGTGTAGTAAGACATCTTCCAAGAGTTATATTGGACCATAGTCCCATTATTATAGGGTTAGCTAAAACCTAGAAAACTAGAAAGAAATTTCAAGATGAAAGCAACATGGAACAAAAACAAGGAGTTACAATAGTTACTGAGCTCCCAATGGAATGGTGAAGTTGATTTTAATGAAGCTACATAATGTATTCAATAAAACATTATAAAGTGGGATAGGAAGGTCAAACGAGACAAATAAAACAAGAAGAAGACTTTATTGAGAGACATAGAGTAGGCACACTATGATGTGAGGTTGGATGCAAAATGCATTAGATTTCAGAAGGAATATGAAAAGATCCTAGTTACAAAAGAAGAGAACCTATCACATAAAAGTCACCTCACTTTACTAATGAATGGATATCATCCTCATCATTATCAACTAATCCTCAGTCCCAATCATGTTGGGGTCATCTACATGGATCCTTCATTTCCATTGATCTCTATCAGGGGTCATATTATGCTCAATATGCAAAGATTCAAAATCTCTCTATATAAGCTCTTCCCATGTTAATTTAGGCTTTTCTCTTTTTCTATTAATTATGATTGACTCAATAGAATTGAATTTTATAGGCATCTTAGCCATAGTGTTGCACATGTCTCTATCATCTGAGTCGAACCTCACACAACTTGCCCTCAATGCTCTCCACCCCCAATTTATTCCTAATATAATAATTTCTCAAGAAATATTTTCTTGTTTTCCCACACATCCATCTCAGCATACACATCTCAACCACATTCATCTTGTTGATATATTTTTTTTGATGACCGAGAGAACCCATCCCGGGCGAAGCCGGCATGGTAAACTCTCGAGGCATGAGAGGGTGTGGTCTGGTTACCCCCTCCCGCGCCTAATCAGCGTGAATTGCCATTTGTAAAGTGCCTTCGGTGAGGTTTGAACCCAGGCCTTTCATTGGGACTTACCGATCTCTTACCACCCGGGCTACTATGGCCAGACTATCTTGTCGAGATCTTATTTCTTAACCACCAAACATTCACTCCCATAGAGCATGACTGGCCATATGCTGTTCTATAATGCTTGCTTTTTAATATGAGAGGAATCTTCCGATCACATAATAATCCAGTTCAAATCCTCCATGTGAACCGCCCTACAATGATCCTATGACAAACATTATCTTGGACATCTCCATCAATTTGAATAATAGAACCAAAGTAATGGAATTTATCACATTTTGGTATATCAACTTTGTCCAACTTGGCTCCACCATTCACACTGCAAAATTGACCAAAATTGCATTGCATATACTCAATTTTGTTTCTATTAATAATTAATTCATTTGATTCCAATGCCCTTCTCCAAAGTTCAACTTTGTCATTCAATCCATATTTGGTTTTGTCAATCAAAAAAATATCAACACATAACATACACCAAGGAAAATCATCCTGAACATCCTTTGTCAACTCATCCATGATAAGAATGAATAAATATGGGATAAGTGTGGATCTTTGGTGTACCCCAACTATGATAGGAAATTTTGGTGTCTCTCCTCCAAGAGTGATCACACTTGTCGTTGAGATATCATACATGTATTTGATCATGTAATGTATTGGATTGGCACCCCTTTTTTCTTCAAAACCATCCACAATACTTCACTGGGTACCCAATCATAAGCCTTTTCCAAATCAATAAAAACCAAATGAAGATTTTTTTTTCTTCCTATATACTTCTCCATAAGCCTCCTTATTAGAAATACAACATATGTTGTTTATCTTCTAGGCATGAATCCAAATTGGTTGTTTGATATCTATGTTATAGATCTTAGCCTCCGCTTAATAATCCTCTTCCAAAGATTTATTGTATGACTCATCAACTTGATACCTCTATAGTTTGTGCAACTTTGAACATATCCTTTATTCTTGTAGATGGGGACTATAGTACTATCACTCCACTTATCTGACATCTTCTTGGTCTTCATAATCTTATTAATGAAATTGATTAACTACATATCTCCTTCATCCCCCCTGCTCTTCCATACATCAATGGGGATACCGTCTGGTCTGCATGCCTTTCTCATTTTCATCTTTCTCAAAGAATTCTCAACCTCAAACAATGAAACTCATCATGTAAATGATATGTCTTGTATTCGTGTCACACGAGTCTTGTAAATTATTTACAATATATCCATTGAAAAAAGCTTATGGAGGTAGTTTCTCCATTAGTTCTCGATATCATCATCCTTCACCAACACTCTACCATCTTCATTCTTGATTCCATTTTACTTGACTCAAATCTCTTCCTTTTCTTTCTCTTATATGAGCCATTATATATATATATATATTTTCCCCGTCACCAATAATCAATATTTTTGATATAGCAATCACAATATTTTCATGCTTTTGTCAATAACTGAAGAAGAAGGAAAATTATTAATACACTAAAGGATTCACATGGGATTGGATTTTAGATGATAAAGAACTGAAGAGAATGGTCTAAAAGAATTTCACAGAATAGTTCATAACAACAAAATTACCACAACAGCTGGCCCACACAAGGTACCATGTACCTTTAAGCATATTATGTAGGAAACAATTATGGACATTGATAATGGACCATCATAGGAGGAGATTTACATTTTTCTTATAAAAATGAACCCACAGAAAGCTGGCGTCCTTGAAGGCTTTGATAAAAACACACTGGAAGTTTGTGAAGGACTCTGTTATGACCATAGTTAAGGGGGCTATAGCTAGAACCTCTCTGGTAAAGGGCTTACGTGATTCACTGGTCGTGCTTATGCCAATGGTACTCAACCACTTTGAAATACTAATGTGAGTGCCCAGTTCACTTCACACATGCTTTTAACCTCAAACATGCTTTATTTGAATGTGAGTTCCCAGTCCTAAAAAAATCTTAGTCTAATTAAAACTTGGACTTACCATCCACATGGAAAATTATGTACTTTAAGAATTTGGCCCATCCTTTACATTTCCATGAATTAGGGAAGTTGAACCTTTGACGTGAGGTCCCTTGAAGTCTTGGAATTGATTGTGATATCATTTATCATCTTACCCCACCAACGTTAGTATTGCATGATATGTAATGAGGTCCATGTGTCTGACTTAAATCACCATGCGTAGGGTCATATCTGTGTGCTTCAAACCTTCAGATGCTCCTAGTTAGTTAGATCTACCCAAAGGCACTTGTGTCGATCTTGGACTCAAAGGTGAAAGAAATCTAAAATAAAATATTAAGGTTCAATAGAGTCATCATGGATAAGATGAAATCACATGAAAGCTAAAAGTTGACATGGTGAAAGCTCAACACCCAACCTTTTTGCTCGTTGATATAAATTTTGCAGGCATGGATTTATTACAGGAGGAAGGATGCAAGGACCCTCCTTTCTGTAGAAATTATAGTTATAATATTATTGAATATAATCACCTAAATAAATAATTTGGTGGTTTTCATTCTTGAGTCCCTGGGATACCAATGAAATATTGTATGTTTCAGCAGAATGAATATCAATTAATTATGAACATTTTTTGCTATAATACTATCTTAGATAGTTATATTAATGTTCACAAAACTTTATGATAATATATGTGATTTTGGGGGATCTTAATTTAAATTAATATAAGGGCGACTTGAAGGTCAAGAAAAATATTAACTAAATAATTTCATTTCCATATTTGTATGGAAATGAAACCCTCTCTCAAGATATGTGTATAGTAACCACCAAGACGGTATCCAAAAACCATACAAAACGTGGTGAAAAATTCCAATGATGTGACATACATTGATGAGCCCACATGGAACAAGTACTTGTTCACGAAGTGAGATGAGTTTGATTATGGTTTGAGATATGATGATAAGCCCTACTGAAAAGAAGGGCATTGAACAATTTGACTACAAAGAGGTATCACATTCCATGAGACCTTGATTGAGGGGGGGCTATTAGATCTTAAATTTGTTGGAACTAAATTTACATACAAAAAAGGAAAAATTTGAAGAGTCTAGATAGGTGTCTAGCCAATACACAATGGATTGCTACACATGTAGGGAGTATAGTAAAACATCTTCCAAGAGTTATATTGGACCACAATCTCATTCTCATAAGGGTAGTTAAAACTTGGAAAACTAGAAAGAAATTTCAAGACGAAAGTGTCATGAAACAAAAAAAGGAGTTACAATAGTTACTGAGCTCTCAATGGAATGCTAAAGTTGATTTTAATGAAGCTGCAAAAGGTATTCAATAACACATCATAACATGGGATAGGAAGGCCAAACAAGACAAAGACAAAAATAAGAAGACTCTATTGAGAGACATAGAGCAGGTACACCATGATACCGTGGCACACTGTGATGTGTGATTGTCTGCAAAATGCATTAGATGTTGAAGGAATATGACAAGATCCTAGATACAGAAGAAGAGAACCTATGACAAAAAAGTCACCTAAATTTGCTAAGGAGTGGATATCATCATCATCATCATCATCATCATCATCATCATCATCATCATCATCATCATCATCATCATCATCATCATCATCATCATCATCATCATCATCATCATCATCATCATCATCATCATCATCATCATCATCATCATCATCATCATCATCATCATCATCATCATCATCATCATCATCATCATCATCATCATCATCATCATCATCATCATCATCATCATCATCATCATCATCATCATCATCATCATCATCATCATCATCATCATCATCATCATCATCATCATCATCATCAACAACAACAACTAAGCTTCACTCCCAACCTTGTTGGGTTGGGCTTTATGGATCCTTCATTTCCATTCAACTTTATCATGGGTCATATTATGCTCGAGATGAAATGATTCAAAATCTCTCTTTATATCTCTTCCCATGTTAATTTAGGCCTTTTTCTTCTTTAGTTAATTGTACTGGACTCAACAACATTGCTTCCTATATGCACATTAGGAGGTCTGTGTTGCACATGTCCATACCATCTGAGTCAACCCTCATTTGCCCTCAATGCTTGCCACCCCCACTTTATTCTTGATATAATCATTTCTCAAGAAATCTTTTCTTATTTTACCACACATCCATCTTAGCATACACATTTCTGCCACATTCATCTTGTTAAGACCTTGTTTCTTCACTGCCCAACATTCACTCCCATAGAGCATGGTTGGCCCTATAGCTGTTATATAATACTCACCTTTTAATCTGAGAGGGATCTTACAATCACATAATACTCCATTTTCACTCCTTCTGTCAACCATCCTACAATCATCCTATGAAAAACAACATCTTGGATGTACCCATCTATTTGAATAATAGAACCCAATTAACAAAATTTATCATATTTTAGTATATCTACTCCCTCCAACTTGGTCCCACCATTCACACCGGGAGACTGGCTAAAATTGCAATGCATATACTTAGTTTTGCTTCTACTAATAATTAATCCATTTGATTCCAGTTCCCTTCTCCAAAGTTCAAATTTGTCATTCAATCCATCTCTAGTTATGTCATTAACACAATATCATCAACAAATAACATACACCAAGGAATATAATCTTGAACATTCTTAGTCAACTCATCCATGACAAGAACAAACATATATGGGATAAGTGTGAATCCTTGGTGTACCCCAACTGTGATAGGAAATGTTGGTGTCTGTCCTCTAGGAGTCTTCACACTTACAGTTGAGCTATCATACATGTCTTTAATCATGTTAATGCATTGGATTAGCACCCTATTTTCTTCAAAACCACCCATAATACTTTCCTAGGTACCCGATCCTAAGCCTCCTCCAAATCAGTAAAAATCATATGAAGATCTTTTTTGCTTTCTCTATACTTCTCCATAAGCCTCCTTATTAAAAAAAATAGCGTCTATTATTTATCTTCCAGACATGAATCCAAATTGGTTGTTTGGTATCTATGCTACCAAAATTGGGGTTTTAACCATTACAGGGAGGAAGGATGCAATCACTAGTCTGTACGTCCTCAGCCTTAAAAGCAGAGCAAATGATAGCCAAAGGTTGTTAGGCATTCCTAGCAGTTATTATAGAACCTGAACCTAAGGTTAAACCCTTAGGAGAGATAGAGGTAGTTCGAGAATATGAAGATGTGTTCCTAGATGATTTACCTGGCCTGCCTCCTGAGAGAGAGGTGGATTTCACCATAGAGTTAGCTCCTAGAATGAACCCTATATCCAAGGAACCTTATAGGATGGCCCCTGCTGAGCTATTAGAGCTAAAGAAGAAATTGTAGGAAGTGCTAGACAAGGGATTCATTAGGCTTACTACCCCACCCCAAGGAACTGCAATCCTCTTTGTAAAGAAGAAGGATGGATCACTCTGCATGTGCATTGACTATCACATGATAAACTAAGCTACCATAAAAACAAGTACCCTCTACTCATAATCGATGACATATTTGACCAATGTAAGTAAGCTCAAGTCTTTTCCAAGATTGACCTGAGGTCCGGGTACCACCAATTATGAGTTTAAGAATGAAGACATATCAAAAACCACTTTCTGTACCCATTATGGCCATTATGAGTTCTTAGTCATGCCTTTTGGACTGTCCAATACCCTAAGTGTTTTTATGAACCTCATGAACACTGTGTTCTAGCATTTCCTTGACTCTTTCGTTATAGTATTCATAGACAACATCCTAGTCTACTCGGATGACCTAGACCAACACTGAGACCACTTGGTTAGAGTCCTTAAAATCCTGAGGAAGTCGAAGTTCTATGAGAAGTTACCGAAATGTGAGTTTTGGATCGATCACGTCATGTTTCTTAGACACATCATCTTAGGAGGGAAGATCTTAGTAGATCTTGCCAAGGTGTCTGTTGTACGTGATTGGCCAACACTGAAGAATCCTTCTGAAATTCACAACTTCCTGGGATTGGTAGGGTATTACCAACGGTTCATTCAAGATTTCTCAAAGACCGCCCTACCCCTTACCAAGCTCACTCAAAAGGATGAAAAGTTCGTATGGTCTAAGTTGTGTGAAGATCACTTTCAAGGATTTAAGGAGAAATTGATCACAACACCTGTCTTGACTCTACCATCTGGCAACGAAGGTTTCATGATCTTCACTGATGCATCCAAATTGGGGCTTGGATGTGTGCTAGAGAAGAATAAGCATGTTGTCGCTTATGCATCCCAACAACTGAAGCCAAATGAAGTGAACTATCTGAAACATGACCTAGAGTTGACTTTGATCATACATGCTCTGAAGATCTAGTGACACTACTTGTATGGTGCTACCTTTGAAATACTCATTGATCACAAGAGCTTGAAGTATCTCCTGACTCATAAGGACCTCAACCTAAGATAGAGATGATGGATGGAATATATGAAGGACTATGATTTCACCATCACATATCACCCAAGAAAGGCCAATTTAAGTGGCAGATGCCCATAGCCAAAAACAACTTAGACGTGCAACTGTCTTATCTATCCAGTGGAGGGAACTAGAGAAGTATGCCAAATGGCCCCTGCAAATGTTGGAGGATTGAATTCATTTGGCTAACATTCAGATAAAACTTGACTTGCTAACTGAGTTAGTAGCTACCTAGTTGGCAAGCCCAGAGCTTGAAAAGATGAAAGGTTTGCTAGAGAAACCTCAGACACACTTGTCCTTAGGTGTGGATGGAGGGATCTGCTAGAAGAATCATATTTGGGTTCTTGAGGAGTCACCTTTGAAGATTCATATATTACAAGAAGCTCATGGATCTATGTATACCGTACACCCTGATACTACCAAGATGTTTAAAGACTTGCAGCGATATTTCTGGTGACCTAGAATGAAGAAAGACATAGCAACATATGTGGCCAGTTGTCTCACGTGCCAAATGGTCAAGGTTGAACACCAATGACCTGGAGGATTACTACAATCAATTGAGATTTCTGAATGGAAATGGGACTAGATCACCATGGACTTTATGGTCGGTCTTCCTAAGACCAAGAAAGGTCATGATGCTATATGGGTTGTGGTGGATCGCTTAACCAAGTCAGTACACTTCCTTACCTTGAAGATTACCGCCAAAGTGTCAGACTTAGCTGAGATGTATATCTAGGAGATAGTCCGTCTGCATGGTATTCTGAGATCGATTATTTCTGATCATGGCCCCAAGTTCAGCTCGAAGCTATGGAAGCAGGTGCATAAAGAACTTGGGACAAGGCTAAAATTTAGTAACGCCTACCGCCCCCATACTGATGGACAATCAAAGAGAATGATCTAGACTTTAGAAGACATGTTGAGAGCATGTTTTCTCAATTGGGGTGGATCATGGGAGCGGTACTTGCCTTTGGATGAGTTTGGCTATAATAATAGCTACCAAGCCAGTATCAGGATGCCCCCATACAAAGCACTATATGGGAGGCTGTGTCGGTCCCCACTTCACTGGGATGAGGTTGGTGAGAGGATCTTGTTGAGTTCAGAGGAACTTCAGATTTATACTGATAAAGTCACTTGGATCAAGCAGAGGCTGAAGGGATCCAACGACTGACAGAAGTCGTATACAGATATGCAAAGCAGACTTATTTACATTTCATCGTGGGCAAACATGTGTTTCTGAAGATCTGACCCCTCTGAGCTATAGCAAAGAACAGAGGGAAGTTGAGTCCCCAATACGTAGGTCTGTTTGAAGTTCTAGAACAGATTGGTGAAGCAGCGTACTGTGTAGCCCTACCTCCATAGTATATCATAATGCATGATGTGTTCCATGTATCCAATCTGAAGCGATATGTGAAAGATCCTAACCATGTGCTAAGCATTGAACCTATTCACCTCTAAGGGAGCCTGACATATCTTGAGTCACCTATGAGAGTACTGGATACTAAGGTGAAAGAAATAAGAAACAAACAAATAGAGAAGGTAAAGCTTCTCTGGAAGCACCATGGAGAGGATGGAGCCACATGGGAGCTAAAGACAAACATGGAAAAATCATATCCTGAATTGTTTGTATGATGAACTAAATTTTGAGGACAAAATTCTTTTAAGTGGGGAAGGATGTTATAACCCCAATTTCAGTTGTACTACTATGCAATTATTTAATAAAAAGGGTTTTACTTGACAATTTGTATGCATTGTTTTACAACTTGGGTTTCTTTGCAAAATTGTCTTGAATAATGAATTTTGTGTTTTTTCATGTTTTAATAAGATAATGGAGGTGTAAAAGGATAAAAGACAAAAGAAAACCCATAATAAGGGAAAAGGCAAGAAGAAAATAAATAACATGTTTTATTTAAGAAAAATATAGATTTTTCTAGAAGGTGGCATAAGTGGCCACGATGGGGGTGGTTTTAGTACCACTTACCTTATAATATCTAGAAGGGTCTAAATTAAGAGAATAGAAAAGAAAGAAAGAGAAAATATGAGTTTTAGTGCATTATATATGCTTTTTTAGTGTATGACTTGCATATGAAGAAAAAGAGTTATTGTTTTCGAGTTTTGGTCTCAAATTGTATCCATGGGTAGATTAAGTCATCAAGAACTTTCTCTTAAAATTTGGGATTAAAAATCTTAATGGTTTAGGGGATATTAATTTTTGAAGAATCCCTAAAGTGATGGAATTTCATTAAATGGCACACTTAATTTTGATTTCCAAAAAAGACCAGGGCATGGCGTGCACAATGGCAACCATTGGATCCAAGATCCAACAACATGAACATGATAAGGATATGAGCAGTGCAAACAAGATCTTTGAACTCAATTTTCTCGCGACCTGATGCATGAGCAAATGAGATGTTTGTTGGGTTGGATTTGAGAGAGGATTCCGAACCAACCTAACCTAGGTCTTGAGGGGTGTGGAAGCCTCTAGAGCAAACACCCAATTTTCCCAAGAACCCCATCGACGGTGAGGGTTGGAAACCCTAATCTAGACCCCCACACCTATATATAGGACCACCTCTGACCTCGCCCAAGCCTCACAAACCCGAACGGTCAGCTCTCGTCCCTGTTCTCTCCCTCTATCCCTCGATTATAGTCTCTCCAGTGAGCTTCTCGTCGTGGCACCACTGCGGGTTCATTTGCAAAAAAGAAGGGGGAGGAGCAGGAGCCGTAGGATCAGAGTCAAACACTGACTCACAAAGAGATTAAGGGCCCAAAGTGTTCCTCGAGTGTCCAACCAGCTGAGTGGATGCAATCGACATGAGCCACCCGATCCTCACCTGGTCAAAGGAGACCCGAGATCAGACGACCACCGTTTTCCCAAAAAGAAAAGGTAAATTGTCTCTCTGGTCACAAAATCAAGGAAATAGTTATATCTTGTAAAATCAATTAAAAATCCATTCTTTGGCCAAAAATTACAAGTAATATATGTGTTTTGATCAGAAAAATGCAGGATACATGATAAAAATATGATCTTGGCCTATATATGCTTCCAATTCGAAAGATGTTCAAAGTTGATGTCTTTAATGCTTTTAATGGATCAAAACCCTAATTTATGAATATTGATCAATCTAATTGAATTAGTTATGTTTTTAATCAAAATTTGATCTGTTATGAATAAAAGGAAAACCTTGGACTCATATGGATATGAAAATCCAAGTTTTGAAGAATTAGATTTCTTTATGCATAAAGGTGTACTAAATGATGGGAATTAGGGCTTGACAACCCAAGAAACATAAAAGTGTCAAATATTCATCTTTTCATCTATCTAACCCTAATTTGACTTAAAAGGATAAAGATATGGTCTTTTGTATAAAAGGAACCTTTTTGTATGACAATCATGTGTATGGAACCGAAAGTAGGGTTTGTGGATTAAGAAAGTGGAAAGGATCAATAATTGGACTAAAGGGGTAATATGGATAATGACATAAGAAAGTCGACATAAAAAATCTAAATTGAGAATCAAGTCAGTCCTTTGATATGATTTAGGATCATGTAGTGACACATGGATGTATGCCTTGAATTTTGGGTTGACCTACTTGGTTGATTGCATGATTAATTCTACTTATTCTTATTTTGGTTGCAAGTTCTCCTGAGACAAGTATGTGGTTATGCTAAAAATATTCATTGTAGTTTCACGTGGTTTCTCAGATATTTCTTCACATGGTTTGAAGATATACTTTTTCTTGTTTATTTCATTCCATGCAAACTTTAAAGTGACTATGACTATCACATTATATACGAACATGACTAGCCCAACTCTAGGCCACCTCTGGATCTATGGAAATGCCATCTGCCTGGATAGGGGAAGGTATATTTTGGTACCAGCCTGGATAGGGGGTACATGAGAAGTCACCCACCTAGATAGGGGGAGTCATGGTGAAGTCATTTGCATGGATAGGGGAAGACAATGAATACTGCTGTATGAGGCCCTAATGGGTTATGACAGAGGATGGAGAAATCTAGATTGCGTAGTCATGGTGAAAATGTTAATTTTGGGTTGTTAAACATTAATTGCTGAATTATGTTGTTATCATTACTTGTGAGATTTTGTTTCCCCCACGTACCAGTATGACCTATCACACTGACCGACATTTTGATTGTCAGCATTTTTAGGATAATCTTGTTGGAAATTGGACATTCAAATAAAGAAGACTTTGAAAGTGAATAAATGAAGTAAGGCCCAGGGGATATATATAGATGATATATTTCTCAATACATTCTAGAACCAAGTTTAGTCAGTTTAGTAAAATTTATTAATTATTTTTTATTATGTGCAAAACCATTTGATCCTATTTTTGGGATAGCAACTCTAGTTTCTTGGCCTTCCTTAATTGGGGATTGCCGGGGAATGGGGTCATTACATCTAAGTTTGTGCAACTCTAAACATTTCCTTTGTTCTTGTAGATGGGGGCTATAGTACTATTTCTCCATTTATACAACGTATTTTTGGTCTTCATAATCATATTAATGAAATTCGTTAACCACATATCTCCTTCATTCCCCATGCTCTTCCATACATCAATGGGGATACCATTTGGTCCAAATGCCTTTCTCAAACCATTCTTGACATCAAATAATGAAACTCATCATGTGTAAATGATACCTCTTATATTCGTGTCACACGAGTCTCATACATTATTTATAGTATCCCCATTGAAAAGTTTATGGAAGTAATTTCTCCATTGTGTCTTGATATGATAATCCTTCACCAATACTCTACCATCTTTATTCTTGATGCATTTTACTTGACTCTAGTCTTTTCCTTTCCTTTCTCTTATATGAGCCATTTTATATATGTCCCTTTTCCCTTCAGTAACACTCAAGGTTCTTGGTATAACAATTCAAAATATTTTCATGCTTTTATCAATGAATGAAGAAGGACCATTATTTCTACACTAAAGGACTCAAATGGAATTGGATTTCAGATGATAAATAACTGAAGAGGATGGACCAAAATAATTTCTAGTAGAAGTTCCTAACAATGAAATTACCACAACAACTGACCTATACAAGGTACTGTACACCTCTAAGCATCTTATGCAGGAAAAAATATGGAAATTGATAAAGGAACATTCACAAGAGGAGATTTACACTGCTCTTATGAAAATGAACTGACAGAAAGCTAGTGGACCTGAAGGTTTTGATGCAAACATAATGGCGGTTTGTGAAGGGATCTATTATGACCATAGTTAAGGGGGCTATAGCTCGAATCTCTCTGGTAAAGGGCTTGTGTGATTCACTAGTTGTGCTTATCCCAAAGGAAAATAATTTGATAGAGTGTTCACAATTGTGACAAATCTCTTTGAATAACATGCCTTAAGCTTATAACATAACTAGTGGTGGAGAAGTTAAACCCATACATGCCAGATTGGATTGCTCAAAATCAGATTAGCTTCATTCTTGGATGAAAAATTACTGATAACATCATTCTTATACAAGAACTGATCCACAACATGAGGAAATGTAGAGGAACACACTACATGGCTATTAAGATTGACCTTGCTAAAGCCTATGACTACATGGCTTGTCCTTTCACACTAGACATGGTAATGAAAGCCAGACGGCCTACAAATCTAGTTGCCTTTGTAATGAACTCTATATCAGGTGGAAGCACTAGTATTCTATGGAATTGAAGAAATCTAGAGAGATTCAAATCTACCCGAGGGCTCCGACAAGGAGACCTTCTCTCACGTTACTTATTTTTTATGTGCTTGGATCGACTAAGACAACCGGTAGAAAATAGTGCCATAGGTGGAATAAGGAAGTAAATCAAAGTATTCAAAATGGTACATGCAATCTCTCATGTGGCATTTGCGGATGAAATTATTGTTTTTTCAAGATCCTTGATACAACACATGATTGAAATGTTCCTTACTATTTGAGAAAGCATCGAGTCAACTGATCTCAATAGATAAGACCATTGTCTTTTTCTTAGATAATGTTACTATGTAGATCAAGAGAGATATATGTGAGCTATCATGTATATAGATGAGTTTATACCTAGGTAGGTATCTTGGGGCACCTAAATACATAGATGCACCAACAAGAATAGTACGACAAGAGACAAACATCATAAGACAAATCTAATATGGACTCCCACAACGCCCATGAAGATGGAACATGTGATATAGTTGGTGGAACTAGAGGGGTAGTCAATTAGAGAAAGTAGCTGGTGGGGAGGAACCAACCTCGAGCTCCTTGTTGTTTAGATCCAAGGAAGGTTTGTCTTATTCAAGTTGCAAAAGAAACAAAGCAATGTACCCATATCTTTTCATAGCCTCTTGAAAATAATGTTTAAAGGTAAAAGAGTGGAGGTTAGAAACAGGATGATTGTTTACCCTAGATCTATCTCATAGAAGAACACAAGCAAGTGAAGTATGTTTGTAGTGGTGTATATTGTGAATCTGAAGCCACATTGGCATACATTGCATATTCATATCCAAAACATATGGAATGTAAAGGGAAGCAAATAAATTCTTTTGACAAGAAATGACTATCTCTACATCAACTTAAACAATTCAATTGATTAGGATACAACCATTGACAAGGGTCCCTGGTTTGTAATGGGAAAACATATAGTCATTGAAAAGTGGGCCAAAGGAGAATCTCTAGAGAAACTCAATATGATAGAAAATATTGTGTGGAAAATGATATATGATGTTCCATTGAAGTTGTGGAACAATGACATCTCCAACATGATTGGTTCTTACATCGAGAAACTACTAAAAATTGATAGGTTAACTCAACAGTTCAAACACTTAGATCTTGTACAATTGCTTATTCTTATGTCGATTGAATCATAATTCCCTACAAGTTCACTCTAACTAGTGACGATGGAATATAAGATGTCCCTATATTGAAATATGAATGGCATTCCAATAAATGTTTGGTATGTGGACTTTGGTCATGGAGACACTGGATGTGAAAGGAACCGAGATGTAGGTCCATAGAATGTGTGGGTTCAGAAGAAAAATGACTCTGAAGAGGAGAAGAACAAACCCCAACTACATGGATAGATGAAGTATGGAGAAGGAGAAACAAAACATTTTGAAAATGCAACTGAAGATATCATAATTCTAGTATCCATTGAGCCTATATTTAGGGATACATGCTCGACAAATTCTTCACTTGTAGTTTTCATTGATCAGCTCATTACTCCAATGAATAGTATGGAGAGGATCCAAGCTCCCAATGAAAATGAATTCCAACTTAACATGAGAAGAAGGAACAAGAGGAAGGCTTACACCTCACCTAGAGTTCCCATGAAGAGTAGTGAAATTTCTCACAAGTTTGGTATAATGTTATTGCCTAATAAATATCAAACTCAATTTGAAAATGACACTGACTCAGGGCAACCCCGAAAATTGTGAGAATGATTACCCCCCTTCTATTATATCTTGTAATGCGAGGGGCTGAATAATCCTAGAAGGCAAGCTGAAATTTAAGAGATCATTAAAAAGAACAAAAAAAGTATTTGCGGTCTGTTTGAATCTAAAGTTAGAAGGAAGAATATGAAGAAGATGATGAATAGGTTATGACCTTCAATAATTGGGCTTATAATCATAGCAACCATGCTTTGGGTAGGGTGATCATAGCATGGTTAAATTTAGCTATTGATATCAAAGTGGTGTTTGATTCTGATTAGCCGATTCATTGCATAGTTACTAATAACAATAACAATTTCTCTTCAATAGAGTCTATTGGCACAACTAAACTCAGAGAGAAGTAGATTGTGGAATGATTGATCACTTATTAGTGGGAAATCCAACATACCTTGGGTGGCATGTGGGGATTTCAATGTTTTTAGATATAATTCAGACATGTATGGTAAAAATGAACCTTCGTACGCCTCTATGAATGATTTTAATGAATGTTGTAACAAGGATGACCTGATTGAGCTCAATTTAAAAGGATCAAAACATAAATAGGATAATATAAAACACGTTGCAAAGCTTGTGATGTTGAGAATTGACAGTCTTTTATAATCTTGATTTCTTTAATGTATTTGGCAATGTTTTGGGGTATATCTCTCAAACAATTCATAGTGATCACAAACACAATTTTATTCATCTAGATGATAAAGTTGAAAAAAGTAAAACTCCTTTCTTTTTCATTAATGCTTGGGTAGATAGATCTATTTTCCAAGATGTTGTTAAGAGTGCTTGGAATGGAGAGATTATTGGGAACCCTATGTATAGAGTGAATGAGAAACTAGAGAAGGTTTGATATGCTTTGTGTATGTGGAACACATACATTATAGGGAATATCAATGAAAGAAGGAAGATTACTGAGACTGAAGCTTGGCCAACTACAAGAAGAGTGAGGCAAAAATCTGGATGATAGTGAATTGAATGAAAGAGTTATTGAGAAGAGAAAGGAAGCTATGCAGACCTATAATGAAGAAGAGAGTCTATACAAACAAATATCAAGAATTCGTTGGCTCAAGCTTGGAGATAAAAACTCCAAAATTTTCTATTCCAGCCTCAAGACAAGAAGATTCAAAAACTTGATTAAATGTATGAAGACCAATGATTATATAATTGAAATTTTGCGGATATTCAAAATCATATCACTAAGTTATAAAAATACATTTTCTAAAAAAGAGTGATACCTATTTGTGGAATAGTGACATTCTCATTCCTTAATTGATTGATGAACAAATTATTGATCTATGTCAATTGGTCACCAAAGATGAAGTTGAACATGTAATTTTTCATTCTATTAAGGAAAAGGCCCCAATGACAGATGGGTTCAACTATAAGTTTTCAAAGTTACGTGGGAGGTGATAGGAGAAAATGTTGTTAGGGCTATGCAACATTTCTTTAGAAGTGGCAAGCTTCTCAAGGAAGTCAATAATACATCCATCACTCTCATACCCAAAAATAGAGACGCTAATATATAAATATGGAGGCATGTATCAATCTATAATGTCTTTATAAGATTGTTACAAAGATCTTGGCAACTAGACCACAAAATATTTTCCCTCATATAATAAGTGAAGCTCCATGTGTGAGTTTATTAAAATTAGGTCTATTTATGATGCGACCCTGCTTGTCAATAAACTTATTAACTCGATCATGAAGAGGTCAAATCCCAAAATGTGCATCAAAGTGGACTTAGTGAAGGCATATAATTCTGTAGATTGGCAATACCGTATACATATCATGATAGGTATGCATTTCCCTCTCTATTGGATCCAGTGGATCGATGAAATTTTAATCACCACTAGCCAACTGATAGGTTTCCTACTGAGAGAATCCATCCTTCTAGGGGTATTTTTCAAGGGGATCCCTTTGGCCCCTATTTGCTTGTGGTGGCTAAGCAGGGGCCGACCTCAATGCTAGAAGAAGTCTTTAGTGATGAAAAGATAGATCCTATTCATGTTAAAGACAACTTAGCTATATCTCACATTCTCTTTGTAGATGATGTTGATTTTTTTGCTAATGTTTATCATAAAAATGCAGTGGCAATTGTTGGTACCCTCAATGAATTTGGCAGGATGACGGGCATGGATATTATTAATGAAAAAAATATCTTCTTTGACATAAACTCGCTGATGTCCAGGTGATTGAAAACAATTGCAACATCATGGTAGTCTATGCATGAAGTATATTAAACTTCCTTTGTTTTAAGGTAGACTTACATGGAAACTTTCTACCCCTATCTTAGAAAAGGTGAAAGCTAGGCTAGATGGTTGGAGATTCATACATATTCCTTATGCATTTAGGATTGAACTTATTGCATGTATGCTATCTTATTTTAACTTATACCAGAACTTCTCATTCCTTCTTCCCGTCAACATAACTGATGGAAGATACAAGCTCTTTTGTAATTGTCTCTAGAGGATCTATTTTGAACAAAAATATTTACACTATCAAATGGAAACATATTTGCCTACTCAAAGATGAATGTGGTGTATGCCTTAAACTAGCAAGGGATGTAGTTAAAGCATGCATCGTCCATAGCATTTGGAATATAGAGACTGATAAATATGGTTCATGGGTAAAATGGATCCACTACGGATACTTGAAAGGGGATTCCATTTGGAGAAGCAAAAATACTACAAATATATCATGGGTTTAGAAGCAAGTTTTAGGCAACAAAGAGTTAATTATCAATAAGATTTATTTTCATGTTGGAAATGGTAAACACATCTCACTTTGGAAGGATCCTTGGGCCAAAGAAAGAGAATAACATGAAGAAAATATCAGTCATGATGCTATAATGAAGCTAGGGAAGGGAATATTTGTCAAGATGGAGTGCCTGCTACAAAATGGTGATTGGGGTCACATGAGATGCAGAAGAGAATGCTATAATTATTGATGCCATTAAACATCTATGTTCTCCTAGATTCAGTAAGGAGGATGGGCTATTTCTTAATGGGAAGAGCCCAAGGAAATGCAAGGATTTTTGGAATTGTACTTGGAATAGAAGTAATGATCAAAGTGGCTATCAATGAAAGCTCTAAGGAGAACATTGATTAATGGATGGAGGATGATGTTGAACAAAATAATGACCATGATCATCTTGAAGTTAAAGGGATATAGTTCCCATCTATGTGTTACCTCTATAGAATTGAAGTCTATTTAAACAATCTCTTGTTTTAATGCTGGCATGCTCACAGTTTGTGGGAGCATGCTATGATAGGAAGATATATACATAAGAAGCCTAATAACATGAATGAGATGTTGCAAGAAAAGATTCATATAACAAAGATTACAATTATTTTTTATCTTATAAAGAATATGGAGAGATAGGAACTACCCCATTTTAAAGGGGATAGAATTAACACATAAGTCGTCTACTTTTATGGACAAAAAAAGAATAGCACGACAACGTGTTGGACAAGGTTGAAAAGAGGTTCATCAACTGGTTTGCCTAACCACTGAACCTAGCTAGTTGGATATGTTTGGTGAAGTTGGTGCTTTCCACTATCTCTAATGACACTATGCAAACTAGTGTTTTACCAACCAATATATGCAACCACCTTGATAGATCTATAATAAGATTTATATGGGGGGTATAAGAAGAGGCATGTTTCCTTGATTGCAAGGGACTTATCTAAAGATGGACCTGGATCAAGGGGGCCTGTGCATGAAGTCCATGAGGGAATGGAACAAATCAATATACGAAAAAGTGCATTGGACATGACAAGTAACATGATGAATCCTATGTTAAGGACTAAGATGGAAATATAAATCATTTCAAGACAAACCAATATGTCATACTACGACCTTTTGGTGAACCTTATACTCTCTGAGATCATTTTTTTAAAGGAAATAGCAAAAGAGTCATTGTGATTGGCAAGATATGAATCTGTGGACTAACAACTGGGTTTTGAGACACTCGTGTTTAAAATATGAAGCCATAAAGGAGGTGACTGACGATATTCTATATCTAAAAGTTTCCACCCTAGTCAATCTAAATGGCAAATGGAACTGCGGAGTTCTCTATGAATGCATGCACTATGAAGTTATTGGCTCGATTCAGTTTCTACCTACACCTTTTAATGAGAAAGGAAAAGACATATGGGTCTAGAATCTCACTAAATCTAAGAGGTTTCAGACTAGATCATCCTATAAGATAATGATAGAAGATAGTTGTAAAAGGACAATCAACCAAAAGAAATGCAATTGGGAGGCCCAAAACATGAGAAATGTGAATATTTTGATATGACTGACATGTCATGAGTCCATTATGGTGTGTAAATGTCAGGTTTGTAGGAAGTTCATATCTAGAAGCTTTATGCAACATATGTCAAAGAGAGGAGGAAATGATCCTACACAATAAGAGACTCCCTCGAGGCTAGGACGGTATGTCAGAGCCTAGGAGGTACATTTACAAGTGATTATTTCATTCAAATGGATTTCGTAGAATGAATTAAGAAACACTTGAAAGCATAAGAGGAGACAATATGAGTTTTCATGCTAAATTGCTAGTACATTTGACGGTTTTGCAATATGTACATCCTTTAGTAGAAGCAACAAATAATGGAGCACCAAAAATTGTATTATTGAAATTCTAACAGAAAAAACAATGGAAGCTCGAGCCAACAAAGAAATACAAAATCACCTAAATAGTCCGCAAGAATAATTTTTTCTAGATTCCACAAGAAGAAGGACAAGTGAATCTAAATGTAGACACTTCTCTTAAGAGAAAAGAAGTGGCAATGGCAGTCATTGCAAGGAAACAACATGGAACCTAGATGGGAACAAGGGGGAGTACACTAAAAGTACGTTCTATGAATGAAGCAGAATTGGTAGCCATTATGATTTACTTGGAGTTTTCTTGGGAGGAAGGTTGTAGGAGGATCATAATGGAGTCTGACAGTCACTGTATAGTTGAAGCTGTAAGAGGAAAACCAGAAGACAATCCTAATTTTGTCGATTGGATACACATGATAGAGAAGTTGATAATGAGAAGATGGGACGTTAATATTGTCAAAATTACAAGACAACAAAATAGCATGGAAGATGCTCCAAATTCACAAAAATAGCTAAAACCCTAACTAGGAATATAGTCATCCTCCCCTAGAAATCAGGGACCTCTATATTAATGAAATGTATACTGGTTGTAGTACTACCACATTTGTTCCTATTTTTTCCTTCAACTCTAACTGTAATACTAGTATTACTATGATATATAACTTAACTCCTTATTTTTCTTCCAAGTGCAATACTATGTTTGGAACTACACAAGGAGAGCATGATGAATAATGATCTTCTAACATCCCCAACAAAAATTGCAAATATTTGTTTCTTGTTTTCCATGTAGGTTGTTACAAAATAGATGCATACATTTTTAGTTTCACACATGTACAAAGTATAGAAATATATTGACTAGATTTTGTTTATCAACATTTTATGTAATACTGACATGAAGCAATGGACAACCATTCAAGGAAAAAGAATAATGCTCAAGATAAATAAGGAGGATTTAACTAGTTAAATTTATGTCTATAATTTCCATGAACCTTTTCTCCAAATTATGTAAGTTATACATGTCTCTAGAGGAGAACTTTACTACCCTAATTTTTTCATAGTATCTTGCTTTGAAGTTATTAATGATTATTGGTAATTTATTTTGAATTTGGATCTAAGAGATATTTGATAATGGACTTTGCCTCTCTGGTCCACCTTTAATAGGGATAACAAGAGGAGGAGGTCTTTGTAGTGCTAACATGGCTAGTAGCAATTGTAGTTGGTCTACCTTTAGTGGGGATAATGAGAGGAGGGATCTTCTATATGTTCTGATAATCCCCCAGTTAAACTCTTAATAGATATTGGATCAATGGCCCTTGCCTCTCTAGTAGACATTTAACGTTCCTCAACAAATGTTTCCACTTCTTAAGTGTGTATCCAGTTTCTTTAAAATTTTTAGTTAACCATCTAATCATTGTGTAATTATTGTTTTGTTTCAATGGATTGCTGACTATTTTCCTATATCAATTGTAGTTGCTCCAAAACCTTTTAGTACTGAATCTATTGGGTCCCAAAGGTATGCGTTTGGTGTTCAAAATAATTAATATATAGTTTAAGATAATGCACACCCCAAACAAGGAGGATCATAGTGGGAAATAATATTCATCGTGGTTGGTGCATAGGAAACAATTTAATGTAGACCATGATGACCCACATGACAATGTGTAATATAAATTACTAATTTGATGTATGTGTCTATAGTTGTTTATGAATCCATTGACTTTGTTCATGTTGTATTGATATTGTTGTAATGTCTAATGAATGTGGTTTATTTTATAGTTAAATATAGTACAATTGACATCTCTTCGTAATAGCCAAGGTTTATTTTTCATAACACCACTAAGTTATGGACTTTTTAAAAGAATCATTTTTTATTTTGACCGATTTCTCCAAAACACCCGTAAAAGCCATTGAATGTTGTTGGAATTGTCGATGAACTTGGATGTAATAGAGTAATCATTTATAGAGTGGTCTATACATGCAAGATGTAAAGTGTTATATCAGACCACAAATCCCCCAATTAAACCCCTAGTAGGTTCTATATCCACTGATTAATGATGTTGCCCCAAGGTGTCTGAGTTGTTGTTGGCTCAATGTATTTGTTTCTGGTATTATGACCACCTATTCTTTGATGGTTCCAATATAGTCTCTAACCAATTTGATGTACTTACCGGTCCATGTTTTGATAATCATTTAATAAATTTCTTTTCAAACACATCCACAATGGTAGAATAAATTCATGCCTTGATGAGAAAATGATTGTAGATATTATTAAACCATATATCATGGTATATTGTTTTCCCATCCCAATTCTATGTAAATTTGTGTTAAAGCCATGTTAGCACTAATATCATATTATTTTTTTGATATAAAACTTTCTAAATGTAGAGTAATAATTCAAACAAAGGAAGTTCTTAGGTGCGTATAAACTAGAGTCCAAATATATGCTATTATTTTGTATGAAATGTATATAATTATCTGTCTTGTCATTGTTGTTGTTGTAGTTGTCTTCTTTTTGTCAATGATATATTCTGTGGTCTATATCCATATTTAGCAAGAAGATTGTCTTCCATAATACTCAAGCTTTTTGTTGTGCCTATCTTGGCTTCAATTGTCGAGCATAAATTTGAAGCTATCTTTTCTATGGCCATATTAAGAGTGCATTTTGGTGGACTATCCTCCATCAATTCCTGACCCATTTTTCTTGAGGAAGGTTTTTTTCATGGTGGGTGGTACATGTATATATCTTTCTTTTGTTGTTTCTATTGTAAGCATTGATTGTAACTAGATACCATCATTTTTTTGTTGTGTCTAGGTCTTTTGGCTTTGAACCCTAATGATCCAAAGGGTTTTTTCCAGACCAGATTTTTGTTGGGTGGTTTTTTCCCATCATGACACTGAAGGGACTTGTCTAAGTTAACCACATAAGAGGGTTTCAGGTGGTTGTGCATGACATGGTAGAGATTAAGCGATTGAGGAAGAGTAGCAAGGAGAGAAGTAGTTGTTGAAGGCTGGATATGCTGGTAGTGTTTTTATAGTACAGTCTTATATGTTGTCCTTGTACTCTCCGGTCCTTGGGGGGGTTTTGTAGATGTTTGTATATCGATATGTGTTTTTTGACAGTATGCCATGGTTGTACATGTATGGCTTGTATATATGAACATGTTATCCTTTGTAACAGGTTTGTGGTATGATGTATGATACATGTGGCATAGTTTGTGGACCTTGATGTAATATTCTTCTGCTTGAGGATGTTATAAGCAATTGGTTTTAATTTAACATGTTTTCTAGTAATATGGATGTTTAGTGTTGATTCCATGCTTTGTTTTGAGTAATCTCGCTTGTGTGGCATCAGGTTGTCACACACTTGATTTTATATCTTTGTTTCCCCGTGATCTTGTTGATGAGAATAAGATGTTTTATATCTGATTTCATCATAAGGATGTGTTCTGGTTCATAGTTAGGCCATGGACAAGTCTATTAAATTATGACTCTTTGTCTCTAAGATCTTGGTTAATATTGCTAAAGGGGATGTTGTTCCAAGTAATGAGATATTGTCTGATATTTTTGTGTGGATGTTTCATCCTGGTTCAAGGTTGTTTTGTGGTAATGTCCATTCACAAAGGATGAGATCTTTAAAACCAAGATGTCTAATCCAAAATCTCTCAAAATGGAAAGACATTTTTGTCAAGGATCATAATGAGTATTCAGGAGGATTGGTAGTGGTTAGATATGGGTTTGGACGAGGCTAAAGATAAGGTGAGGAGATATAAATCCTCCTAAGATTAGGATCAGAGAAATTTGTCAACTTTATCCCATAAGTCTCTACAATACCAAGTATGCACATAATTCGAGGTGGATAGGTCAAGGGGATGAAAACCATTGATGAAGCAATTGAAAGATGATTTATGTCTAGAGTGGTGGTGTCTAGGCATATTGGAAGTATTTAGTCATTTTTTAGAAATTTTGGTGAGGTTAAAGTCACCTCCAATTAACCATGGTCTAGTTGCTAAAGAGTGAGCTAAGTCATGTAGTTGTCTAGATAACTTTGTGTCATGAATTGGTTCACCATATAAGCCCATGAATGACCAGGTGTAGTGGTCGTGATGGTTTTTATGGTGGTTGTGATATTGTGTTTTTGTTGTGATGAAGGATTTGGAAGTTGTTGTTGTTGTTGAAGTCTATAACTACACTACCTTTGAATCCACAAGGTGGTTTTTGTATCCATTCATTGATGTGGCTACCTCCTATCAATTTAAGTAAAAGAGGAGAAAAGGTGGGTTTTTTTTATTCTAAAGGGAGATGTTCTAATTTTAAGGGTATATGTGCATATTCTAATCCCCCTCCTTTGGTTGTAATTGGATGCACCACAAACATTGCAAGTTGCTAAAACCATTTGGTAACATTATAACACTCGAATGATAGATGTATTTGTAAGTTATGTTCTGCTAATTGTTCACTAGATATATTAATATGTCTTGTGTTGGTCCACCCCATGTATTGTTTAAGCTCGGATAAGGGAAATGTTGGCATGTAACATATAATCAAAATGTATGCCAATTTCTGATGTAAATTTTTGAATGTTTTATGCCATGCCAAGATGCAAGATTTCTAATGATATGTGTACAAAGTTGAGGTGCATTTTGAGAATGTTGATCTTTGTTTGAAGTATAACTAGACAACTCATGATGAATATACAAGGGTAGTGGAGGATTCATACATGTTTCTTCACATGCAAAAAATTCTTCTTTTTGTACATAGGGTGCACTCAGAAAGTGTTGATCTTTGTTTGAAGTATAACTAGACAACTCATGATGAATATATTATGGGAGTGGAGTATTCTTACATGTTTATTATTGTGCAAATATATTTTTCTTTTTGTAAAACTATGGGGTTTGTGATGAATGATTGAAATGATTGAACTGCATTATTGCTTTATAAGTGAGTTTCTTCTAAATCAGCCTTTGTGAGGATTTTGTTCTTCAATGATTTTGAATTTCAATTGTTTACTACTTCTTTGATGACATAGGGTGTAGAGTGTTAAGATTTTGTATTAGTGAAAATAAAGGGGTTCTTTGCTTTGATAAAATAGGATATGTGAGTTTGTGTTGGGAGAAGAACAACATGGATATTTGAGGTTTTTTAGGGGATGTTTGGTACATATGGTGGGTGATTTATGAAATGGTGTTCTTTCCTTCCCCACTACCAACTTCCTTTCTGGGTGTCTCTTTAGGATCCCATTTGTTGGTAGTTTTTTACAATTTGTAGGGAAGAATTAAGATGTGGGATGATTCAAAATGTTAGAGAAGGTAGTGTGGATATTCATAAGGCTCTTTTCTTATAGCTTGATGATGTAAATAGTTTCCCCAAATATAATGTTTAGAGTGGCATGGAGAATAATCTCATGTTTCACAAAGAAAATGCAAAATGCTTTGATGAATTAGAAGATTGGAGGGTATCATGGCTAATAAATTTGAGTGTGGCACCAAGGGCATGTGCTAGTTCTCTGAAGATGTCAATATCCCAAAAGTGTGGAGGTAGATCAGAGATGGAAACTCATCTTGATCCACTCGAGCCCAGATATGCATCATCATGATCAGTCGACCATTTAGTGAGCAAAGCTAAAAACCTATCACCATGTGGGATTGTCATGATTTGTCCAAGATGTGGTCAAGTTTGGTCACTTCTCAGACAAGATAAATGAGTCCAGAAGGTCAAAGGATTTTGGGTTTAAGGATAGTATCTCCTAGAATAAGGTGTCCAATAGATCAAGTAACATAAAGAATGTTGATGGGATGGTTATCAATGTTATTTTGTATAGTGATGAGGAAATTGTGTCTAGTAAAGACCTTTAGAAGTCCCATAGTGCTAGCAAGGAAATTGATGGGTAAGTCAGCCCCAGAGTTTAGGGAGGAGATGGTCATGTTGGAGTTGAGAGACGTCACAAAGAGAGAGGGGGAATTATTGGAAGGCTCGATTGAGAATCAGATGATGGAGAAGGAGAAGTGGAGGTGGGTTGATATAAAACATCATGAGTTTTGGGGGAGGTTGAAGTGTTAGGTTAGAATCACATAACATGTGGAAAAGTCTAGTGTAAGTGAGTATTTGAGATCATGTGTGGTGCATCCCTAGACTCATCCTGACAGTGAATATCATAAAAGGGTTTAGAGACCAGCAGAGTATTAGGAACTTCTTTAGGTGGGAAGAAAAAGGGGATGTCTATATCTATTTTGAAAAGGTAATAATGAGAGGAATTTTAGTTGGATATATATTTCTTGGGGCCATGTATGTTTTTCATGAAATCATATTTTCTATGGATAAAGGGCTTCATGATTTCATTGGGATACAAGAAGGAGTAGTGAAAAAAAACCAATGGGATCCATTCTGAGAAGTTTTGTATCAGCTAGCTCATGATAGTATGGGGATAGTTGTGTCGGTGTATCCAGATGGTCATCCGATATCCAAATTGTGATGGCGTTTTGGTCGGCTAGTCAAAGATGGATGATCCATCATATGACCAATCTCATTTGATCTATATCTCAACCCATCACGTGAGGTATTTTAATATATGTTTTGCATCCTCCAAACAATATATATAGAAAGTTATTTACATGCCATCATTTTGATATCTCCTATCTCCATGTGAAAGTGGAGATACATCCATGCTCAAGGAAGGGTGATGGATGTGAGGTGTTTTTATCCAGACGAATGTCAAGGAATGATGTAGTTGGGACCATCTCTAAATATATTTTATAGCAAAGAATGTGAGTGTGATCCTTGTGTATAAGCCTTGAGGTATTTGTATTGTTGATTCTATTGGACCTATGTAATGAATCTAACATATTGTAAGGTGTTAGGTAGACAAGAGTTGTGTAAAGGTATTGTGAAATGAGTCCTCCCATATAGATTTCAACTACCTACAAGTCGCCTACCAATAATTTTGTAGGTGTTTTAGTCTATAGAGTAAAGGATGCTGGATAAACATGATGATATAATGGTTTGAGGAGCTATTGTTGAGTAAATATTACTACTAAAGTTGGTGACCACTACTAGGAGGGAGTTTGATGTTGTAGGCTGATGTGGAATATTATCGCACTACAAATTTACTAGGAATATAAATCTTAGAGTTTACCAAAAACAAAGTGCAATAATGTCACCCACAAGCAGACAGATCTTATCGCAGTATAGAAGGATCAAATCCCAAGGACAACATTTTTAAGAATTAACTAATCAAAGTAACCTATGAAGAACTTATATTTATCACAAAAGTTGAAATTGGGTTGATTAATCTAAGAAATCAAGAATAAAAAGAGCTAGATTAAATTTCTAGTTATCAATGGATGGAAACACTAGGGTGGAATTGGGTTTCACTTCCACTACTTGAATATGTGCAATCATTCAAATCCAAACCTATATAAAGATATAATTGGAGTTATGCAAGTTTTTCCTTTCAACGTCAGAAATTTGGATGAGTAGATATCCTTGTAAGCTCGATGTCTCCTTACTTACGGATCCTCTATCCACTACTCCAGAGACTTTCTGTCAGAAGTTCTCATCAGGGTGTCAACTAAGACTAATTGGTATTCAAATCCTAAACGTTAAAGTTCTCACGGTAAAGATCATAATAAATCATGTAAATCAGGTAATCAATCCGCAAAACATGCAATAAACGATTAGCTATGAATTATATGAGTTCATATAAGAATTGAAACATGAATGAAATTGTAAGAAATGAGTAGTAGGGATAGTTCCCATACCCCGGTGAAAAGACTACTCCCTCGACATGGTGATATTAATATCACAAGAAGAGGAAGAGGACACCAACACTGTCATGATGGAAACAGAAGCAGCTCAGCATGGTGTGCGATAACGATCTTCCTTCCTTCTTTCCCTTTCAGGTATTAATCCTGACTTACAACATAAGCAGGTGGAGAAGCAGCAGCTCGGGGAAGAGATCGATCACCCGAAGAGGGAGATCGATGGCCTAGAGTTGGAGATGAAGGAGATCTATCGATATATGCTTGAGGTTGATAGGTGTCATCTAGCTAGGTCGATAGAGCTAGCCTGGCCAACACATTTCGTCCTTTCTCTGATCTTAGCGGCAGCCTCTCGGCGTGTTCTGTCTCCAAAAAATCTGAGATGAGTTGTATGACTGCATTGGGGGGCCTATTTATAGGGTCAAGGTTGTCGACTTATTTCCATTGGTGTCGACCAACTATTATCCGTCGACAGTTTTATTAGTCGAGGGGTCTTGAACTTCTTATCTTCGATCTTAGAGGTCGACGAGATTGTTGACTTTGAGGGTCGACAGGTCTGTCGAGCAGTTGTGTATGGCGATAATAGTATCATCTGGATTGTCCACCGATGGGATGATTTTCTTATCAGTTGTTGATTGATGATGATGTCGAGCAGGGGGTCGACAGAGATGTTGACCTTACTTATCAATAAGTTGTATGTCGACCTCCTGTATGTCAATTTGGTGGATTGATGGAGTTGTCGAGCATTGAGTATCGACCAAAATTTTGATGAGTCTGTCGATGCTTGATATTTGCCGAGAATTAAAGGTCAATTGGCATGTCAACCAATGGATCGATATTGGTCTTGGACATACTTTTTGTGTATCAATCTGCCTTCTGAAAGTGCTCAAAATCTTTTTTTTTGTTTAGCGGGACCCCCTAGGCAAACTTGTTGCAGAGTGATAAAATCCAAAACCTACAAAGGGAGTCAAGAAAAATATCAAATTCCTACAAATTAACAACAAATCCTAAGTAGATCAAAACAAAATTATTCTAATGAAAACCAATTTATATGAATGCTAAATTAGATCGAAAATGCAGCTAAAAATGGGATGAATATGCATTCATCATAGGTATGTTGGATATAGTCTGGGACAGATGTTTCCATTAGTGTGTTCTTCGGTGACCTTGATGTATCTATAGGGCGGTGTGATCAGTATTGCATAGTGGATGTTGCAGATGTTTCTATCCTAGTACCGATAGAAGTTAGAGATATCTTTCCAGAAAGAAGTTGGAGATGCTTATTCTCAATAATTCCTAGCACTATAAAGGCCTCATGTGATCCATCTTTATAGTTGTCATTAAAACTTAAATAATTGGCAAGAGTGTGACAACAATGACTATGAGATGTTGTGAAGCATTTCTATAGTTGCATGTTTCAGAAAGCCTGATACTTGGCCCAATATTTTCACATATATTCAACGCAATGATCATCTACTCAACTACATGTGAGTAGATTACCTGGTTCGGCCATTCTGCTACTATACTCTTGAGTATGCCCAACTATTCTCTGATGTTTCCAACCACTGAATATGGAGAATTGAAGGATTTTCTATGGGAATGTTTGGTTCCACCAAAAGTCAATGTGTCCATTTGTTTTTGAATTAATTCCATCTATTTGTGTGTGGTTGTATATAGACCATGGAAACAAAATCACTTGTTTCCATTTGATACAGTTTGTGGGGGGAACAAACTATGTCAATTTTAGCGGTTAGTTTTGCTCCTCTGGTTGTAGTATGCTTCTTGAGCTTATTATAGTTTTTACACTTTTATCTATGCATAACACCGTAACATACTTAAAACCAAATAGAAACAAATAATTGTATCAACGTCAAACCAAATACATGACCATGTGATTGTATTTCACATATTTCATTTCTTGTTTTCATTCTTAGTAGGGAGATGCAACTACTCAAAGACAAATTAGGCATGTGCTGAATTTGAAATCAAAGTCAGGGAGATACCAAAACACATTCTGGAAAGAGGAAAGCCCAAAAAGATAGATTTTGATTGGCACACAAAGGATAGAAAATGTTTTAGCTAAACCCGATACAAAAGGTGCCAAGTTTTTTTCCTTCACTAAAGTCATTATTTCACATCTCCTAATAGCAACATCAAAAGGTACAGAGGCATAAAGTTGATATGTGTGATGTTTGTTGTTTAATGATAATATAATTTAGCCCAATTTAACATGCAACCTTAGGTATGCCAGTAGTTTTTTATCACATAAATCATATACCTTCATAATTTCTATAAGATATATGACTAAACACCACTAGGGATCACAAATACATGTAACAATCCAACATTACAACCCTTCAACATATAGAAGGATCTTCATAAAGAGGGTGTCATCGATTCAATCTTGGCATCCCCTCCACACAATGATCCATCTTCTGTAGCTCTAGTTTGGTCATAAACCCTAACTCAAATTTCTCTTTACCTGGTCCTACTTATTGCCTTCTTGGAAGGTTGCTCCAACCAAAGAAATCACCATAGATGCCCTTGTTGCATCTATGCAATACATAAAGTTATCCAAAATAGAAGCATGCATGGCCATGACCTTTTTTAATTATCCTATGAAAGAGGTTATCATAACTTCCGATGTAATCAAATGCCTAGGACATTTAATTCCTGATATGTCCTTCATCAGATCAAAAATTTATCCAAAACAAAGTTGATGTAGACTTTCCATGAACATACTTGGATAATCCATTTGAATGGGATATCGATTACTATCCCTGGAAAAGCATGGTTCCACCAAGGACACATCACTAAGTGGATACCAAAAATGGTGTTATTATAGTCAATGGAGAGGGGATTGCTTGGATGGCCATTACAATCTATTAGGACACCTGGGGTGCTGATATTTTAGGCTTATTATAGTAGCCCAAGTACTCTCCAACCAACATTCCACACTAAAGTGTTCTATCAGATATTGATCATATTGTAATCAAACATGGATAAAAGAGTTAATATTAGGGTGGGAAACATATTTATACTATTTGGATTACAGTGGAAGAGTTCACATATCCACTAGCACCTTTTGATGATGTACATGAGCACCCCACCCTATTGGTTACTCCCTTGAACCACAACAACAATGACTGCCAACCATCTTATACCTTTAGAAGGAATACGAAGAACATGTAAAAAGGATAATTCTAAGCAATATAAGAAACAAGGCATAGGGTCATCCAATGTGAGTCATGTTCAACCCTAAGCAGGCTGTATTACATATTTTATTATGCCCCAAGGATTTGAGTCATACTACTCAAATTCAATTGACCACTACTAAGTCAAAATCAATACCATACAAGATCTATGGAAGAACCAAACTCCATGATCTCGCCCGCAACTCCCACTCAATACAAGAGATAACGTAGAGACATAATAGTCAACTGCCAACCACGACATATAGTCAAGCTAAAAACAACTAGCCCGCCTTGGTATAGGTCATGACACTAGAGAACCTATCATGCATGCCTATTCTATCTGAGGCACCCTACAGTTGTACTCCTTGCTACCTTTCACATATCACAATATATGAGGCATGATCGTAGTCATCCTCCACAACCTGTGATTGTAGATGCAAGGATATATCCTCAACTTGTACCCCCACATATTAAAAAATATGTGCTCTGAGCTTCCCTTTGGAATTACTCATTTCACCATCCAGTAAGTACTGACATTGAAATGGATCTATCACACATGGAGACTACATGATTAGGGTTTCACTTAATTTTTTATGCCAATTGGGTGAATTAAGGATTCATCATACAAGTGGACATACAAACCCCAATTCATTCATGGAAGCATAACAATAAAACAACTCCAGAAGATATAAAACATATGAGGTATAAACTTGTCACATCATCACATGATATCACTTCCATACAAGGCCATCAACATTATCACATCACTAGGGGATAACAATCCCTCATCCCATCACTAGAGAATATCACCACAAACTAGGCACAAAGCCTCTGCTAGGTCATAAGACCCAATCACATAGTTCCCACACATCATCATTATCTCAGCATGCCTCATAAAGGCTCATAATCATCATCTTGTGTGATATTAGAGATAACATAGCAACCACAAGCTATGATGTTCATTCAGCCCACAACATTAGGGTTACACAACTAGGAGAGTGAATACTTCATTACATTCTAATCATTCAAGCAAGAAAGGCATTATCACCATGTGTTCAAGATTAAGGTTATGATTTCTCATAACTAGTCAATTAGGGTTTCCAAGCAACATATAACATCAACCCTGATTATTATTACTACCCACATTATTAGAACATATAGGGTTAACATTATTATCGACATAGTCAACTCCATATTGATTGTTGATCCACACCACATGACCGTTGAAAACTTAGGTAGTTGGTCGCTGAAGGTCATGTACATAGTTGAGTGTTGAACACTAGGGTTTTACACTAAAAATAGAAGTACTTGGTTGCTAAAAAACAATGTTATCATGTGATCATCAGTCACTGATGATCATGCACCCAAATGATCTCTAAAGATGGTCATCTTAGCGACCGTTAATGAGGGAAGATTAACCATCAACCAACATGGATAAGGGTCATCGGTCTTAGAGAAAAAACAACCATCTAAGAGACCAAAACAACAATAAGGTCATCAATCAAACAACATCCAAGTCAGTGACCAAAAGCATTCTCATAGACCAAGAACCACCACCAAGCCTTCGACCACTCAAGGACACCACTCAACGACCCAAGTACATCCATCCTTCACCGACTGAAGGAGATGCTACTTAAAATGAATGAGAGAGAAGAAACATCTCAAAACCAATACCAACAAGGTGATCAACACCATGAAACTGAAACCAAGCATGAAGATGGGTTCATGATGGAAAACATCATTCAAAACCTTAGAAATCCGATCACTAAACATAGTAAAACCAAACCATGATAAGAGAGAGAAAACCATACATGAAACACATGTAATGAAGAACCAAAATCTACATCTTCATATAAAGTCCAAACTAAAATATGGTAGCAAAACCAACAATCAAGATGCATGTAAGAAACAATAACTCCACCATCACTTAGATTTTGGGTACAAGAATTAGGGTTTTTGGAGATAGAGAAATTTATACAAGAATACTTCATAATCTTAAACCCTAAAACAAGATAGCACCATCTAGAAACTTATGATCATATTTTAGAGATTAATCAATAATGTGCAAGCAAGATAAAGGTGCAACAATAGTAGGGGAGAGAGTTATATAACCCACCTTGAGGTGAAGATTGACTCCCAAAAACCACAAATATCCACGAGAGAGAAGAAAACCACAACTCAGATCAACCCCACGGCCAAGAAAAATCACCTAAAGATAAGAGGAGCAAACTAAGGTCAAAGGAAATCTCAATAGAAGAGGGTAAAAACCCTAAGATGAAAATGAAAGGAAGAAGGAGTGGATCTCCATCTCACATAGGTACTACTACAGAAAACCATAGACTCGACCTCTATTGGAGAAAAGTTCCTCAAGAAGACCACCATGGAGAACTATGGGTTCAACCAAGAGAAAAAGAAAGGGCAGTCTTCAAGAAAAATGAGATCAAGAAGGTTAGATCACTTACTAAGCACAGGGATCACAAAAAGATCAACAAAGAAGAGATGCTCCAACCCTAGATCACCACATGCAAGGTTTAGCCTCCTTGCTCCAAGGTTGAGCTCCTTCTCCTCCAAGAACCAAAAGAGGACAAGCTCCAAAGATGAGAGAGTGAGAGAGAATGCAAAAGGATCAAATGCATTTAAAAGAAAGGGTACATATGGTCAAGGGTAGGAGAGAGATAAAAGAGATGAAGTGTCCAACTAAACATGCCAATAGTCCATCAAAAAACAACCATGAAACCAATAAAATCATGCATTCAAGAAGGGCCATGAAAGCCAAGGTGGATCATTGACATCACTTGGTCCTAGAGGACCATCATTCGAAGGGAATGATAGCCTACAAGGCTCATCGGTCGAAGAACGAAACACATCAACACCCTAGGTCTCTCACCGACCTAAGAGAGAGCTCCAAGAATCTTTGATACATGATATACATCGTGAAAACACTACTAATTACAATGCTTGATTTTATCACCATCCTTCACCACACATGGTGATACATGTGAAAACTAACTATAGTGTAGGACCAACAAAGAATTATCTAACCACCTTGGATCCTAAAATCCTCTTGTATGCATATTATAGTCTATAAGGTTTTTGTCCTACCAAATAAGCCAAATGTAACACATTACAGTCTATAAGGTCTTTGTGTTCTTTGGGTCTCAATTAGCTTGGGTGCCAAGTTTAACATTATTTGAAAAATAATAACTACACGAATTTAAAATATAATTTTTGCTCCAAAATAATAAATAATATATTCCATGACTTCAAAAGTGATAAATCTCACATTTGAATTCTACATACCAAAATTAGTCTATGTGTGAATTTTAAAATTAATTGAACAATCTTATCTATCCTAGTTTTACTTACGAGAGAGGATGTAACTTAAAGTCAAACATATTAAACTAATTATTAAAAAAAATGTAATATATTAAATAAATAGTACAAACCAACTTGTATGGTCTATAGACATATAACTTAGGTGCAGTTGTAATAATAAAATTGTGATATAACATAAAGGGAAACAATGTTGTACATACATGTTAAATCCATGGAAAACTTAATAGGGTGGAAAATCTATAAATATATTTACTTTCTAAATGAAATGTGACCAAGGTAATTGTAATAATGTGGAATATTTGAGATAATTAATAAATTAGAACAAACTTTAAAGAACTCTTTATCTCTACTCAATGCTTCAAATCAATAAATAAATAAAAATAATCAAGTTAACATATCATAAAGGAAACAAATATTTTAACTTGATTATATATTTGTTTGGAAACAAATAAACATTCCAAATTTATATAATCAATTAGTTAACTCAAATAAGAAATACAAATAATTTTGACTAAATAATTTTCTTAGTAAACCTCTATATTACCTCCTAAATCATTAACAATAAGGAAATAAAAGAAAAATGATATCATGAATAATGTTTACACCCTTTTGATTTGAAATTCATGTTTTATAATAACTAGTTTTAGATATATAAATTTATTAGTACCTATCTCCTCTATAAATAATTAATACAAAATATATTAGCAATATGTATGCTTTCCTCAACTTTAGAAATTTGGATCTATCTTAATATTAATTAAGTAGATGCATTTTTTGTAATAAAATTGTTATACAAGTTTTCAATGACTCTAAAGTGAGAAGAGAAACATTTTCAAAAAGTTAATTTGTAACGGGATGAATAAGTATATATAAGAGTTCAAAAATTGAGGACAGAAAGAAATCCAATATGTATATCCTACACAATTGTACGTTATTACACATTTATATTGAGTAAGTAATTACACGGTGAAATATGTAGAAGTCTCTTTAATGTAAATGTAATAGTCAATATTTTTGAGATCAGGTTGTTAAAAAAAAGGAAATATATGATCAAACATGGACATAAATAAATGGAAGGAAAATGACGTTTTTATGTTTATTTTTTCCTATCATGTGTTAAAGAATGTTTAACTTTTCTTCTTTTACAATATATGTTGCATATTTTCCCTACTAAACAAAAATAGATAGGTTTGTTGCTACCCCAGATGAATAGTTCTATGTATGGACCCCTCTCCATGGCATTCACATACATAGAAATCACTTGACCAATAGTATATGACTCGTAACCTTCTTCATTATCCTCCTATTCAAGTCCCTTGGATGAGCCGTCAAAGACTTATAATCTCATGGCAATTTTTTCCCAACCACTATGTTACAAAACTTGGAACCGTTTGTAATCTTGACTTGGATCTAAGGTTTGAATTTGACAAGTTGAAAAATATCTTTGAGGTATGTTGCATTCCATATTATTCTTATAGAGCAATCACCTATTCTCTCTCTCTCTCTCGGTCTTATGGACAAAATTAGCCTACACAACTTATCTCTTCTAAGGATGTATTTCATGTGAAAGATTCTATGTTGATTCTAATCTTGTGATCATCCTACTTTGTTAGATATTCATTTAGACTCTAAGTTGTACTTTTCTTCATGATGAAATCCTAATTGTAGATATGTACCATTTTCCCACTATTCTGATGGATGTTTTATATTGTTCATTTATGTGATGACAATCTCATTAATTATATTTACATGACTGAATTTTCACTTGCCTCTACATTTTGCATGCTTTGTGATTCAATAGCCCTAGGGATGTGTAAGTGCATTGGTTTTATTTTTCGGATGGACGTTATGCGCCCCATACTATGGGTTATGTGCCCATTTTATTTTGGAATGGAGGTTATGTGCCCCATTCTCAAGTTTTGTGCCCACTTAATAAATATTTAGGAGTTTGATTATGTGCCTTACTATATCAGGTATTTAAGTTTATGAGCCTTAGCTACCATTGTTGTTTATATTTCACTAGTGTTATGCTTATCTCACATGCATACATGTTGATTATTGATGTTTAGGGGTTGTGTGCCCTAAATTCTATATGTGTGCTTTTTGGCACATCATATATTTGTTTTAATGGCAAGTGAAACTGTTTTTCTTGGATCTCATCTTCTTGCAATTCATATTTATTTTTATATCAACTTGGATAGTACTTTTCCTCTTCCAGGGGAAGCCTTGTTATACTTGATGTCCTTTTTCCCTTATATTTCTCAAATCTCGATTAATATCCACATACATGCCTTTTTGTTGATAATTTCCATTTTTATCTTTTGTTGTGGGGTATGCTTCCAACCCATAGGTATTTGACCAAGACAACTTCAAAAGTAGTTGAACATTTTTGGGAGATAGATTCAAGGTGGTTAGATAATTCTTTGTTGGTCCTACACTATAGTTAGTTTTCACATGTATCACCATGTGTGGTGAAGGATGGTGATAAAATCAAGCATTGTAATAGTTAGATCTTTTATATTCCGTTGCTACATTTGGTATCTTGAAACATACTTATGAATAAATTGGATTATCAACCCTTTGCAAAAAAGAATTTAGTTGTGTTTGGCATATGGGATGTTTCCTTTTATTTGATTTAGTAGGGAGTGGGTCCCCTCTCAAGTCCCACTTCTTACACCAAATATGAATTTGAATTTTGAGTTGGTGAATTACTTTCCAAATGTATTTCTATGGGCAAGTGTATCCTCCGTACGTATATAAGAGATATGCTTATTTGGGGGTTGTATTTGGTATGCCATCTCTAAGTGATACAATTGTTGGTGTTTGTTTTGAGTTGCTGAAGTATGCCAGTCAATGTTTCTTATTCAATATGGCATCTGAGAGTTCTTTTGAGTAGGTTAATATGGTTGCTTCCTATAAATTTTAGAAGTTTTCCAATTGAGATATGTTATAATGTGTGTGAAATATTGATGTGAAAGACATGTTGTTGGATGGAAAGTCAGTGGTACCAAGGGTCAGTCTAGAATTTGATGTTGTTAGTGTAATTTAGGGGGATGTGGATGTTGTGCTTCATGATGAATAAGCTACAGTTGATGTATTTCCTTAAAGGGATTGGAACACAACTGAGAAAATAAGTGCCAAATGTCTATGTATAAACATAATGTTGTATTGATTTTGTGAATTATACATAAAGTTTATGTTTTTATGTTGATGATGCCCCATCGTATATATATTTTCAAACCACATATGTTACCCCATTATGCCAGATAAATTTTATGTCCCATATGTTTCTAGAGGAAATTCCTTCTGATACAATCTATGGACTGTAGAATGTTGGGGGGATTGGAGCACAACTGAGAAAATAAGTGGCAAGAGAGGTGAGGGAGCTATTAAGAAGGGTGAGTTGCCTGCAAGATTAAGGAATTTGTTTTCCATGAGTTAGATATAGTTGAGTTTAGAAATAATAGGATTCCAAGTTGTTTCTTGCAAGGTGTATGGAGAAAAGGAGAGTCCAAGATAGGTGAAAGGAAATGTCTCAATTTAATAGTTAAGAAGCAATTGGTAACATTGTAACATGTCAATACTAACATGTGTACCAATAACAACATATTTTTAGAGATTCATTTTGATACTCGATATATATGAGAGTAACCCATAATATGAATGGTGTTGATAACATTGGCATCATTGGGATCAATGAAAATGATGGTATCATTTGATATTGGACTATGTTTTCTTACAAACATTGGTTACCTTAATGAGTCCTTAGTGAACCCATAGTTTGATCATACTAGAATGCATGGATGTGATGAACAAATATGGTCATATGGGTCTTCATGTTGGAGTGTTTTAGTACTTTTGAAGTATCCAAAGAGAGCACCATTGATAATGGTCGAGAAATGGCAGGTGCTAATGCAAGACGTGATCTAGTGTATGTATCTATCACGGAAGTTGTAACCTTTTATGTAGTTAATGAAATATTTCTAGTTAATGTTATCAAAAGATTTTTCAAAGTATAGGTTGATCACAAAAGGAAAATGTTTCTAGAATGGAAAGTGTGGATTTATTTATTAATCATAATATATGCATCTTGATGTTCTATTTTTTAGAGAGGTGTGTGTTGGTATGTATGCCCTGAGAGACAATCTTGGGATGATTGGTGGGATACATTAAGATTGATTTGATAAACATAAAATGCAAGCTTCCAATTCTTTCTGGTTCAGTCATATGAGATAGTGATAGAACAGATTGAATGTCTAGAGAATGACAGTACTCAATGATGTATGCTTTCAGGTTGAGGACCTAGACGATGATATCATACAGATGCTAAGAGTTTGTACATTCTTGTTATGTCCCTAGTCGGATGTCATTGTGGAAGGTAGATAGACAACAATGACACACAAGAATAGATTGTGGTGTTGGTTGATGACAGAATCTCATTAGTCATGATATAGAGATATCAAACCAAACACATAGGTACTTGTTAGAGAACAAGTGTACCGGACAGACCCACCGTGAGTTTGACACATGGAACCATGACATGGTAGTCACAGTCAGTACTCACATTGATGTTGGTGAGTGTGATTCTTTGACTTGAAATCACTACACTCAACACATGTCGTTGGGCACACTTTGACATCATCAAACGCAGTCCTGAAACATGGGTTGTTATAAAGGTGATGATTGGGTGGCTTTGACACATGGGGCTTTTGAGGGGTGAGTGATAGATATGGGATTTGTCCCTCCTGAGGGAGTTTGATATCCAAGGCCACTTGATGAGTAGGATTGAGATAGCCGTGCGCACGCATGTGTGAATCAAGATGTGATATTGATGTCATACATATCTCGTTCAATCTACTCTGAGATCAAGAAAGTGAATGAACGTTGACAGGATGACTGTTCCATGCCTCGAGTTCATTCGGGATATCAGTGACAAAGGAATTATACATTAGTTGTAACACCATTCACGGATTGTAGGATTGAAAGTTGTTCTCCAACTTTCTAATTTCACTTGGGTAGCACTGATGTGTGACTAGGCACCGCTCTTTGCTTGTGAAGTCATAAGTGTTATGGACTTTCACTGCCAACGTGAAATGGACCTGCAGGGTCACACACATAGGATTTAACCTGGAAGAGGAGTTTTTGTCCACAAACAATGTTTAGATTGATTACTAAAGGAGTTTAGTAGTTCAATTAAACACTCAATTGATTGATAGCTCAAAATCATAGTGTTCAAGGTGTTGGACATATTGATTAGAGTATCAGATTGATTGAAATCACAATTGACTGATTCTGCATAATCTGCACTCCCAACCGATCGGCTCATGTGATGAACCGATCGACTCAACTTGGTGAACCGATCGGCTCAGGTTGTGAGTCGATCGGCTCATGGACAGGGTGAAACAATCGGTTCAAGTGTTGAAATGATCGATTCAACTGGTGCAACCGAGCAAGTTGGGAAAGTAGGATTGGTGAGAATTTTCCTTGCATTTCACTTGCCCAATTTGATTGGAATAAGGATTGGTATTCGATACCAATTAGAAACAAAAGTTGGAAAGTCAACTGGGAACTGATTAGGACCACGAACCGACCGGTTCAGAAAGTGAACCGACCGGCTCATGGGTCCCAACCGATCGGTTGAGTGTCAACCGACCAGCTCAGGTCCCCAACTGACCGTTTCAGAAATGAAACGATCGGTTCAGGTTGCGAGTTGGTTATTTTTGTGGAAAATCTCGAACCCTTCTACTCCTGCTTTTAGTCCCGCATTTCTCGGGATGGAGAACCTTGTCCCATGACCCTCCTATATATATAGGGGTATTGGGGGCTTCTCAAGGTACAACTCAGTGCAACCAGTTACTCTGCAAAGTTGTCATTCTCTCTGGTTTTGGTAACCGAGAGAGAGCCCGAGCAAGTGCTACCCGCCAAGGGAGGTGCAGTAAGGGAAAGACAACTGCAGTTGCAACTGGCAGCATGAGAGTGTGTTGGTGACTAGTACGTCAACAGGAGGGTGTGACTCCTTCCAACTCCTTGTGGGACAAGGAGTGTGGAGTTCCAGGTGGTCTGTGTGGACTACTTCAGAGGCGGGAGGTTTCTGCCACTCAGGAGGACAACTGTCAACCCCGACAGTCCCGGTGAGAGGAGGAGTCGTCAGTCTTGGTGCGACCAGGAGCTGCACAGACACCGTCCAAGATCGGAGTTGAAGACCGCGCAAGGCACGGGGTATTGTCGCCGAGCAAGCCCGGGACAAGGTATGATTCCACAAACCATCCCTTCCTATTATATAGACGTTGATGCATTTCCTTGTTCTGGGTTTCAGGGAGAAAATTTTGTTTCCGCTGCCTTCTCTGCCTCCCCTAAAACCCAACAGTGGTATCAGAGCCACGCCAACTGTTCTATATTTTAGGAATATCGATATGATCGATTTTGGTTTGTCGCCTTTATTTATTGCATACGATGTGAATAATATTAGCTTTATGCATGTCCAATTCTAAATCCACAAATCCCAATTACATATATGATATGTATTATTAATGCACTCGATACGCGTCGCCCTTAAACGTGTTTTGTGGTGGATGTATAGCGTGGTTATGGCCAATAAACCCTATCTGTGTATGGTTGTATGTGGTTGCTTGCATCTCGGTCTGCGCACCGATCTTCCTTCTCCTATTCCTGATGTAACTCGAAATAATTTGAGATTTCTTTCCTACCTTTGCTCCCCTTGAATGTAACTCAAGGTTTCTCTTATGCAATGTAAAATTAGGATAGATTTTTTTTATTTCCTGTTATGTCGAAGAACGGAGGCCATCCTGACGACAGCTGAGACGATCAGTTCAAGGCATGAATCGATCAGTTGACGTTTCAGACGATCGGTTCAAGGAGTGAGTCGATCGGTTGATGACCGGTTTGAGGAGCGAGATGAGCGGGTGGCAGCCATGACGAGATGCACGATGACCGGGTGAACCGATCGGTTGGAGGAACCAACCGATCGACTGGTGGCACACAGACGACCGGGCCAGGATGAGCAGTCATTCATGTGATGAGTTGATCTACTCGGAAGGCAAGGCACGGAGTTCATCTTGTACAGGTTGCATGTGATGTAGACCTAGATGACTGTGATTCCTCTTGGCTCGAGGAATCACATTAGGATGGCCATAATCATTGTTTTTATCATTTTGCATGTTTTATGTGGGATATAGCATGTATATGATACATACTATATATTGTGGTGATTGGATATGTATATGTATATAAAAACCAAATCCCTCATTAAATATTAAGTCTTATATGTCTTCCATTAGCGGCACACATGAAAAACTCGATCGACCAAGCGTAGGCTATGCCAAAGCGTGGTGCGCCATCTATCTTGTGGAAGTGTGAAGGGTAGACATGTAGGTTCTGCCAAAGTAGGGTGCATGTTTACCGTGTCGACTTTTGGGTTAGACTTAACTGGTGATTCTTAGAGCGTCTAAGCCCAGAGGCAAGGAATGTTCATGGCAAGGTGTTGCGCATGTTCATTCATCAAGAGTTGCATATGATGCAATTGGCATGATGGCCTACCTAAATAGTCAAGATTGTGGGCGATCGGCCATAACTGACTCATGACTTGATGAAATATGGATCTTGCCCACTAGAAGGTTGTACGCTGCAATCTTCCGAATTGATGGTGAGGGCTATCAATTTGAAGTAAAATAGTGGGAGCGGTAATTAATTAAAGGCCTAATTATATCGTCAACTTTTCAAATCAATCAAATAAGTCTCAAAAGAGTTTTGGACTAAAATTGCATATATTTCCTTTTATTAAAATAAATGGTTAATCAACAAATCACTTATTTTGCTATCAGTCTTTGAGACCAACAAATTAAATGGGAATAATTCCACGATTGGTTAGGACGATGAGAAGTGTTCTCAATAAAAGAGCGAAAGCTTTAAGTCCTAGTTATACCAAGACCAGATAAACTCAATCCCACCACATCAATGGCTGAAAGTATGCTTATGGAAGCATACCGAGGAAGACATTGATGAAGAGTGCTTGATGTTGTGTTCTCTGAACTATGAGTTGCAGAGACAACATGAGACATATGATGTCTCCAAGACACTGTCCTAGTATATCATGAAGAAGGAGATCTAGTATGGTATTCACACACTCAATGTGATTGGGTATGTGGAAAGACCTGACTAAGAAGGATTCCCTCTGAGCCAAGAGTTGGCTATTGGTATGATACTGCAAATGTTGCGAGAATCATATAATTCATGGTAAGCTACAACATGAACAACTTTGACAAGCGTTGACAGAGTTGTTGGACATGTTGAGGATAGTAGAGGCAAAGATGAAGAAAGACAAACCATAATCTTTGATGTGATCAAAGAAAAGGTAATTCTTAAGGGCAAGGACAAGGGCAAAGTAAAGAAGTGTTCTGATGCTAGCCAGCAATCCAAGCCGTCTTCAGCCTCAAGGCACATGGGGAAAGGGTGTATGAGGGATTGCCCTCTATATCTGGAAGAACAAAAGAAGATGAAGGAGGGTATGGAGATCTCCACCTAAGGTATCATGAAATGAACCACTTCTTTATCTGAGGTATATGATACCAAGATATTGATATGTCATGTATGATATGCAATATCCACAAAGAAGTGATGTCCTTTGTGAAAAGGACCAAGAAAGGAGTACCCATCATTAGAGCAAGTGTTGCTGCCATAGATATGAGTATCTTTCAATTTATTTCAGACCAAAAGGGCATGAAATAGAGTTGAGAACTGCTATTTCATATATTGCCAATAGATAGAAACACTTTATTTTTGCATATTGTATGACAATGATGGCAATCAATAAAGTTGATGTTTCAATCCTAAAGATATGATCTTTGTGGCAATGCCTTGTTTATCTTGTGATACATGGTATTCATAAGATAAAATGATACCTAAAGTTATTGATAACTCAAACAATCAAATTAGCATAAATCATAAGAAATTCATTTCTAGTTTCCATGTTATGGATAAATCTAGACTCTTTTGGTTAGAGAATCAGTAAGAGACATGAATCTCTTGTACATGATTAATCAATCTTCACTAATGGTAGTGGGAGAATGATTATCCAATTAGGTATGATACATGTGATGTATTTACATACCTATTGGAGTAAATGCTAATACTTCAAAAGGTGTTTAGAGAAATACCAGTATGAATATCTTGAAGTGTTCAAGATTATCATTGATGAAGTGCAAATTTGGTAAAGTGTTAATTCTTGATGAGATCAATGAATGAAATACTTGGACCAAATGTTTGAGATCCTTATGAGTGATTATGATAATGTATCATATTGAACTCATGATTAAGGCATGGTGATGTCTAAATCAAGTAGGAATCATACTCTAAGGAGTTAGAGAATGATTATCAAATAACTGAATTCTTCTTAATAAAAGAATACCCCACACTAATAAAGGACATTGAGAATCACAAGGAGTTCTGAGTTCTTATATCCTTAACAGATACACCTCAATTATCTTGTGATGAGTTGTTCATGTGATGAGTCAACTATCTAGATGAATATGAGGAACCGAATTTTGAGTTATAGTTTGTGACCATTACATCCTAAATGACTTCCATGTGAACCATAAGGTATGACCTTGATGGTAGCACTCATTGGATGAAATCCATAAGTGCAAATGAGTCTTAAGTGTTAAGACACATGGATAACATTTTGAGAAGGATGATGCTTGTTGATTGCAACTTAATGAATAAAACATTTGGCATATGGATACTAAAACTGCATTCCTATGAGGAATAAAACAAGGATGTGTATGTGACACAACCCATAAGGTTTATGAATCCACTAATGCAAATGAAGTCTATAAGTTACAATGGACTAATCAATATGATTGATTGAGTACAAGCAACTCAGAATTGGATCTTTACTTTGAAGATATAGTCAAAGGGTTTGACTGATATGTCAAAGATAAAGAAGGGATCTGTGATTTAGTGGGAGTGTGTTCACATTCCACACGTTGATGTGAAATGGAAATGTTCTAGAATGGAAATCCAAAAGTGGAAATTATCTTTAAGGTAGATAGAGATGTTTCCTATGTGATAGGAATAGAGATCTATAGAGATAGTTCTCGAAAACCTCTTGACCTGAAAAAGAGAGAGCATACATTGGCAATCTGTATTGAAGTGTTCAGTATGCACATATTCAGTGGGAGAAAACTTGTCCATGCTACATGGAGCTAGTATCCCAAGGCCAAGTGTCCAATTCTTATGAAGAATGGGAACACTAAGAATAGATATGGATCTATCATGTATGTAATCATCCCATTAACTTGCATGTATCGAAATGGCAAGAACAAAATGCATTCATCATCTTTTATGTAGGACATGGCAATATGATGTGCTCATCCTGATAACTCGTATGTGAGACATGACGAGTGGATGTCTGTCTACTTCCAGTAAGGGTTACTGGAATACCATGAGAACTTGATAAGTACTTGTGAAGTACTAGTTCTATGGAGATAAGGAAGAGTTCAATGTAAAGAGTTACATTGATGCAAACTTCCGAAAGGACAAAAAATTAATCGCAAAATATATATAGGATATATAAAAGTGAAAGTTTATTGATATTTGGAAATGTTCCAATGAAACCATTTAAAAGGAAATTTCGAGTATTCGTGTGTTATAGAACAACAGTGGATACTATATGGATCTGGAAGTTCGTTGAGATGAACTTATAGATATTCTGGTCATTGATGACAAGTATGGAATCCTTGATCATGCAATGAGGCTAAAAGTTAGAAAAGGAATACTGGATCGCATATTACGAAAACTCAATCTCATATGTGTGACGTGCAGCGAAGAGATGTGAGACATGCAATTTATACTAACTTTGGCAAGGTATTTCCATAACTCACTATGTTCGCACTAGAGCACAGTAACATGTGGGACATGTTTGAAGATCACTATGAATATGATTCAAGGGTGATTGGCGCGCAGTGCAAGTGGGAGTCTATTGGTATGTATGCCCTGAGAGCCAATCATGGAATGATTGGTGGGATACATTAAGATTGATTTGATAAACATCAAAGGCAAGATTCCAATTCTTTCTGGTTCAGTCATATGAGATAGTGATAGACCAGATTGAATGTCTAGAGAATGACAGTACTCAATGACGTATGCTTTCAGGTTGAGGACCTGGACGATGAGATCATACAGATGCTAAGATTTTGTACATTCTTTTTATGTCCCTAGTCGGATGTCATTGTGGAAGGTAGATAGACAACAATGACACACAAGACTAGATTGTGGTGTTGGTTGATGACAGAATCTCATTAGTCATGATATAGAGATATCAAACCAAACATATAGGTACTTGTTAGAGAACAAGTGTACTGGACAGACCCACCATGAGTTTGACACATGGAACCATGACATGGTATGTAGAATCCTAGTCCATGAAGGATGAGCTATCATGGTGAAAGTATCACTAATTTGGATTATATGCGTTGAAAGATTTGTAGAAAATTCAGTAAAGCCAAACATGATATAGCGAGGCTTATAGTGCCATCCATGAAGTATATCATATGTTTTACTTTGCATATGAACTGGGCATAGAGGCACTCACTAAGGGAAACAAAAATTACCCCTCTCAATATGGAGATGTTGCTACTTCATAGAGAAGTACACTCTTGAAGATGTTCTAGACTAGACATGAAGTCTAAAGACCACATTTTTTTCTACTTTTGAGACCTAATGTTGGGATACCTCCCCCTTCATTAACACCAAAAAAATTTCACTATGTTTTATTCTAGTGTGCATAATTGTAATCACAAAATCCTCACACTTCTAGTGCATCTCTGATTCTATGATCTTTGCTTTTCTTCTGTCACATCTCTGTACTCTTATTCACATGTAGTCGTATGCTAATCCTACTTTTTTATACAATCAGACTTTATATCAAACAAAAAAAGAAATGCTTCACAACCCATTTAAGCCCTTTGTTGGACATGAAACAAAGTTGGCATTCTCGGTAAGACTTTTGTTACCAATTTTCTTAGCCTTCCGGTAACTCTTGTCTTTCTGTAGTTCTATTTTTTCGAATACATATCATAGTGTTCTCAAAGCCTTACCATAAATATTTTTTTCCAGAAAATGATGAAGATATTCTACATAATTTGTCACCTTGTTGTCATATAACTGTTTACAAAAATGGGGTTTCTTCTTGGTAGCACTTAATTTATATGGTTTTTTTGCACTATTTCAATTTTTGTTTGTACCAACTTTGTTTCTAATAGTAATTATGTAGTTATGGGTGTGAAAACACAAGGAACTGTAAAGTTGGTAGATGAATTTTAACATGTCTTAGCTCATGTTATGGTTCATTTTTAAATATCACGACATATTGTAATATGGGTATTGAGAATGATAGTACGGTGTACGTGTCTTATAAGATACATCTGTTTTATTATTGACCTTTTTTACTAGTATATCTTTCTATTTGTTATATTTTGGGTTTGGTCGAGGGTATGTTTCGACATGACTACTAGTTAAAAACCACTTATCTTTCCCTCTTGTACTTAGATTAAATCAATATCAAACAAAAAAATATAACGAATGGTTCCCTTGTGTATACTACAATTACCAACCATACCTAATTGTGTCGTTTGACCCAATGAACATTAATGGAGTTTCTCAACCTTGGGTTCTCACACATACTCTTCAATTTACATTTAAGTGTATCTTAACATTCTTCTATTAAACCATCAAGTCAAGCCACCTAGGTGATGTGTACATTTCATATTGACTTTTTGTACAATCTCATACACAAATTAAGTTCATTTTACATTCCATTAGCCTTTATTCATATGTATCTTGCCACATTTTAGTTATTTTTACTTATCACATGATGTTGATTGTAGATACGCATTCAAAGTGCCAAATTGGAGATAGTTCAACTCAAAACCAACCCCAAATGAACTTCTCCCTGACTTGCAGCTACTTCAGAGTTTATTCCTGTAGAAACAACATTGCACACATCATATGTTATTTAAGACACAACATGTCCCTTCACAGAAATCTTCACAGAATGAAGAATGCGCCATGTGGTATTTAACACACGACATGTGTGTCTCCAGCGGCCTCAACACCAAAAATGCAAAAGAACGCAACACGACATGTCCTAACTTGGACACGACGTGTCCCAACTTGGACACGACGTGTCCTCAGGACCTGAAGGCCAACTACAACTTGTTGCCAACGTATACGGCGTGCATTAATTCGAACATGTCGTGTTCTTTTCACCTGAAATGACTCTAGAAGAAAATCACATGACATGTCTTATTTAAGACACGCTATGTACTTCACAGCAGCAACTAGACCTAGCGAAAGTGCACAACGGGACACGACGTGTCCTCTAAGAGAGACGTTGTGTTACTATCATATTTTGCATAAACTAAAGAAATCACTCCTCATTTTGAAGACCAAGGTGTTGGGGAAAGGAATAGGATTCCATCCCATGCATAGTTGGATTTGGACTCGAGTAGGAGTTAGCTTGTGCTACCAACTCTAATAGGAGTCAAATCGAAAAGGGGAGGAAGATGGTTCCCTACGTGCAACATGGAGTTGGACTCAAGTTTGACTTGGAGTTGGAAAAAGATTCCTAGTTGCAACCACAAACCATGGATTCCTATAAATAGAGGCCCTGGGGGAGGCCATTGAGATCATCCCACCATCCCACCATTCCACAGGTTGAGGTGTGATCCCTCCAGTTGATTGTTGGTACCTTCTGTGGTAGAGGGTGCTAGAGAACAAGAACAACTGGTAGATCAGCTCTCTTGGTTGATAAGAGAGGGTCAGCGACTTTGCCTTGAAGTGAAGTAGCGGCTGACAGTCAGTGACACATATGGTGTACTAACAGAGTAGCTCTCTTGGTTGATAAGAGAGAGCCAATGACTTTACCTTGAAGAAAAGTAGCGGTTGGCGGTGGCTACCTAGATTTAGGGGTAATTAGATCTGGGAGGTGTGAGTTGTAATCTTTATTACACAATGCTTATTGGCGGGATTGCCCTGTGGTTTTTCTCTCCTTGTCTTGGGGAGAGTTTTCCACGTTAAATCTGGTGTTTCTTCTTTGGGTTTATACACTTATCAGTAATGCTTCCATAACAACTTTTCATCACATCCGAGACTGTATCAGTACAACATCCCCAACAAGTGGTATCAGAGCACATGCTGTAGATACTGGTCCAGATGGGGAAGCATGAAGATGCGACAATGATAAAGTTGACAAGCTCAAATTAGAAGATTTGGAAACCCAAGATGGAGTACATTCTCTTTTGCAAAGATCTGTATGATCCGATAGAGGGACAAAAGCCAGAGACTATTTCTAATTCATATTGGAAGAAGCTAAATAGGAAAACTATCAGAATAGTGCGGAAGTGGCTCGACATCTCTGTGTTCCATCACGTCTCAAAAGAGACCAATGCCAAAGATCTGTGGGAAAAGCTCAAGAAGTTATATGAGCGGAATACTGCCACAAATAATACTTTCTTGATCCAAAAGTTGGTGAACCTCAAGTATCGGGATGGTACAAGCATCAACGAGCATATGAATGAATTCCAAAGCCTTGTAAATCAGCTAGGGTCCATGAAGATGGTTCTTGATGTTGAACTCCATACTCTACTTCTTCTAGGATTGCTACGGGACAGCTGGGAGACACTCGTAGTGACAGTCAGCAATTCTGCACAGGAAGGCAAGTTGACACTTGACTAGGTGAAAAGCAGTTTGTTGAATGAAGAGACTCGACGAAGAGCCTCAGGTGACAGTAGATCAGAGTTAGACTTCACATAGAGTAGAGGCGTTGATAGAGCGAGAGACTATGGTAGATCCAAGAGCTGTGGTGACTCCGAGGACCACAAGAAGTCTCGTGGTAGATCCAAGTCAAAGAGTAGTATATGGTGCTTCCATGGTGGCAAGCCAGGTCATTTCAAAAGGGATTGCAAGGTTTGGAAAAAGAAATAAGGGAATGAAGCCAAAGACAAGCAAGATGATGACAAGAACACCGCAGCAACAATATCAGATGACAGGAACAATGAGGATGATGTGGTCTTAACAGTCCAGGAGCAGTGTTTGCATGCTGATGATGACAATTCAGAGTGGGTGGTGGATACTGCAACTTCTTACCATGCTTCACCATTTGAGGAGTTATTTACTTCATACAATAAGGGGGACTTCGGCTGAGTGAACATGGGAAATTTCAGCTTCTCTAGAATTGTCAGGATTGGAGACATTTGTGTTCAGACAAGTGTTGGTTGCACGCTCATGTTGAAGGATGTTCGTCACGTTCCAGATCTGGGTTGAGTTTGATTTCTAGTTCTTTCTTTGACAGAGAAGGTCGTCATCTTGATTTTGGTGGTGGCAAATGTAAGATCACCAAGGGGGCTTTGGTTATTGTACGGGGCAAACTATCTCACACATTGTACAAGACCAATCTTAAAGTGCTCAGAGACGGGAGTATACATGAAGTTGAGGATAACCACACAGATCTATGGCACAGACGGTTAGGACACATGAGTGAGAAGGGATTGAATCTTATATCCAAGAAGAGGTTGATACCTTGTGGCAAGGACAGTGGTCTCAGTTCATGTGACACATGTCAAAAAGGAAAGCATCAGTGAGTTTCTTTCAAGATAAGGTCTGCGGTGAAGTCAAAGCTTCTACATTTGGTACATTCAGATGTCTTCAGTTCATTTGAGGTAGCTTCACTGGGTGGCAATAAGTATTTTGTCACATTCATTGATGATGCATCTAGGAATGTGTGGGTCTACTTGCTGAAGACCAAGCATCAAGTTTTTTAGTGCTTCCAGAAGTTCCATGCCATGGTAGAGCGGGAGATCGGTGAAAAGTTAAAGTGTCTCTAGATGGACAATGGAGGAGAGTACACCTCTAGGGAGTTCCAGGTGTACTGCATGCAACGTGGCATATAGCATGAGAGGACAGAGCCCGACACACCACAACATAATGATACAGTTGAAAGGATGAACCATACTATTGTGGAGAAAGTTAGATGTATGTTGAAGACTACACAGTTGCCAAAGACATTCTAGGGTGAGGAAATGAGTACTGCATGCTATCAGATAAATAGATCTCCATCAATTCCTTTGGGGTTTGATATACCTGAGAATGTATGGACACGCAAGGATGCATCCTACTTTCATCTTCGAGTATTTGGATGCAAGGCATATGCTCATGTTCCAAAGGAAAAGAGGCAAAAGTTGGAGCGGTGCCATGTATCTTTCTTGGCTATGAAGATCAGCAGTTTGGGTACAGGTTATGGGATCCAGTGAAAAAGGCCATGACCAGACATAGAGATGTGAATTTTTGTGAGAGTCAGACAATGACAGAGCCTGAGGTTGATGATGCAGAGGCTGCGGGATCAGGTGACCGTTCTTCAGATAGTGACAGAGCCTGAGGATGCTTCAGCTTCTTCATAGGTGCAGTCTTCTGATGATGAAGAAGAGAAGCATAATCACCCTGAGCAGCAGAGTGATAGTACATCAAGTGCTATTGTTCTAGATGTAGAGATGAGTAATTCAGACTCACAGTCAAAGACTTTTGGGTAGGGGGAGCAAGATCATCACCAGGCAGAGTCCTTAAAGCAGCAATTGAGGAGGTATGACAGAGTTCATCATCCTTCATCTAGATACCCGCACTACTATAGAAAATGTTTTTTACAATAGTTCATTTTTTCATTTTACAACGTGTTAACCATTGTATTAGATCGTGTGGTCTTATGGGGGGTGCTTTATACAACATGTGATTACATATTGTAATGCATGTATTTTATACAATAGTTGAAACATATTGTCTTTCAATGAATGGCCCATTGTAATATGGTTGTTTTATATGACATGTGGTGCACCCATTGTAATATATATTATATAACAGTTGAAGCATACTGTCTTTCACTAAATGCACATGTTGTAATATGAGTGTTTTTTACAACAAGCGGTGCACCCATTGTAATATATACACACATTGTAATAGGGGTGTTTTACACAACATGTAGAGTGCTTGTTGTAATATATATGTTTATAAATAGTCGAAGCATGTCTCTTTCAATAAATATGCCCGTTGTAATAGGAGTGTTTATACAACATGTGGTATGTATGTTGTAATATACACATTTTATACAACAGATGATATATGTTGTAGTTCACTAGACACACATGTTGTAATATGGGTCTGTTTTCCAGACACACCTGTTGTAATAGGTGTGTATAACACAACATCTGTTGTTTTTTGAATTATCACACCTTTTACAACATATCATTAACGGTTGTATTATATTAGAGTTTGATGTCATATGGAACCAATTTTATTGATCAAATTAACCATATTTTTAAAAAATACAACAAATATGAATTATACTTTATTCATTTCACAAACAAGAACAATATTGAACAAAATTTTCATCAAATCTTGAAAAAAAACTTGCATTGTATGTAATAAATAATCAATCATCCATACAAAGATTTAAGAATACAAAGTAGTGAGTACGCACTCTAGAATCAAGCTGAAAAATAACTACAAAGGTTTCACACATTGGTCTATGCTAAAGAAAAGATGTCTCCCCATCATGTCAAATAATCTGATGCGTGCTCAAGAACACACGTCGCCCACTCATTTCAAACGTCGTTGATCTTTTCTTGGTTGAAGTAATGACCAATATACTTTGAATAATACTGTAATCATATATCAAATATATTAATGTATTGTCATTTATTTAATATATTTAGAAATTTAAACAAACTGAAAGAATATAATGATAAGTAGCTTAAACATTCAAAAATATTTCTAATTCTCACATCAACGATGTCGCCCATGTACTTCAACATATAATACCCACAATCTCTGTTGTTTGGCTGCTTTAGACACTGTATAAATAAATATGAGATAAATAGAAATAACATTTCAATGTGCTAATGGTTCAAGAGTGTTCTAAAATATTTTTTCTTGAATTACTAGGTTTATTCAACTAAGAGAGATAACATGTGAGATCAACCTTACATCTAGAACATTGCATATATAATTAACATTATATCCATTGTCATTGACATAACTGAGAGAGTCGAATAAGAAACTACAAGAACATTTAGATAAGGGCACTAGAATAACTTAGAGAGTTGAAGAATAAAGAACATAAATGTTAAGGTATGGGCTTAGTATGACAATGAGATAAAGTAATAAGAAATATTGAAATAAAATGGTAATAAAATTTTATATCAACTTATTTTTTTGTCATGCTTATCTCATCGGTTCTTGATCAATATACCAAAGATTGGACATGATTAGTAATTGACTTATCTATTACCCAAGAAAAATTTGAAAGGATTGTAGAACACAACATGAATATGAAATCATGCAAATGTAAACAACTCTTAAACTCATAAAAGAAGGCAACACATGCAACTGAGATAGACAAGCAACACACAAGCACAATGTTGGAACCATCCACGACAAGGACATAACATAAAAATGTGAACTTTGAAATGCAGACAACTCCTAAATTAATGAAGAGTGCAACACATGTAGATCACAACAGCTTCCTAGAGTTCATTGAGCTCTAGAGGACTGTGGCCTCATGGATTTGGGTGCGAGAGTGCCAAGGATGAGCTTCAAGAGAGGTCTTCTACAAGAGAGACCACATATGATTGCTCAATAAGAAAGGAGGGGTGAAATTAGTAGTGGTTGAAAGGCAGAGCCCTAATCACGCCTCCATCCTAATCACTACTATTGAACAAAGATTGGGGAATAGGTGTATCATAAGAACACAGATGAGTTGGTAGGAGGCACCAAACTTTAACCTACTACTCAACAACCATTGAAGGGTAGAAGAGAGTATAACTCAGGCGGCGATGTCCTTTATCACTGCAACCATAGAGAGGAAAAATTGAATGAATAGGAGGAAACCAACTCTACAAGCAAGGCTAATCATTGCTCAGTTAAGACCTCAGACCCAAATCAAAACACATATGGTCAAGTTAAGACACCCAATTCCTTTGGATTCTCACAAGGACCAAAAGTGAATTTGTTTTACCAATCCAATATATTAAAAAACATAGTGTTTGGCTGTCCATCAGCTTCTTTCAGTGATCCTATTGCTACAACAACTCGTTTGGTTCAAGAGCATTTTGACAAGGTCAAAAGAGAAATGGACGAGGCAAAAAATAAGCATATGCGAGGGGAAGCACAGTCTTCAAAGGAACAACTACTGGTGCTCCTAGCTTATTTACTCATGTTAATATCAGAGTTAATACAACTGGTGTTGAGCACACATCAAAGTCAAACATTTCATACATGATATAGCGTTGAGTTCCAAGAATCTTTAAGTTACATCCATGAAGTATATCATTGTATCACCATGATATTGGAGATTGGGAGGCTACATTATAAATTGGATGTGCTCATCCTCCAATACTTCATGGATGTGCTCATCCTGATAGCTCCAAGAATCTTTCAACGCATGTACCACAATCCAGCTCAAAGCATATCTGGAGATTGGGAAGCTACATTATAAATTCAGGCATTAACATTTTCAGAACCCATCCCTACAAGATCATGATATCATCACTATAAAGATAAGGGTACAACCCCAATAAGGAAACTATAGCAATGAAGTTCTTTTAAAGACTCTGCTACTTATTTAGACACATGCAAAAAACGTGCTCTAATATACGTGATTCTTACTTGTGTAGGGTTTTTATAAAGAATTTCTCCCTCCCAGTCCCTATAACAATGTAACAACTAATATTTATAAAAAAAGACATCCCTATCTGTATCACCTTGCACATGTTCCTAAACAACACATTATAATAATTTTCTCATCACCATTATTATCCCCTTCCCTATCATTGTCCCCATCCTCATCACCATCAAAATTTTCAGCACATACTAAACACAACTTGCGCCAAGACTACACGAATATAGGAGTATTGGTCATCTAAAAAATAGATATAGTCTCATTTTGTCGGATGAACATAGAGAGGCCAGTACCAAAATAGGGTAAGATTAATATAACATGAAAAATTGAGATAAAAACTATTAGAAAAAGAATAGAAGACTTAGAGTAACACATTATGACCTCGCACAATCACAATTGCTCACAAGTGGGACCTGGCCCGAGATTATAGGCACAATATCATTTTCCACTGTGAGCATGTGGTAGATATATACGGATATGGATGAGAACCCCCCTAAGTTTCCGCCATCTTCGGACCTGGAGCTTCATGGCCATGGCTGGATCCAGTTGATTTTTTCAATCCAAGAAAGCTAGTGGTAGGTAGGACAATATACGAGCATAGTTTCAAATTCCAGCATATGATCATTAATCTGTGGCCAAGTCCATACAAAGGTAGTAAAGTATTATTATTTCTTAAACATAACTCTCTATTACATACTGAAAGGCAACGCGAATGGGATCATCAAGTGCCCTGCATTACATAGTGTTGCTACAAGCCCGACCACAAATCCCAAATGCCAACCATTAGCTTAGCTTTGCTTCCGTTCTTAAGTTGGTTGTGGTACCGGGTACTAGAGAGAAAAGTGTACTCGTATTTTTTTATGAACTTAAATTATTATATTAAAAAAAGTCTGAAATGAGAGGGCCAACATAACATTCATGCAACCAAGTTAGCTTTACTTTCTAATATGATTATATACTCATATATGCATAAGGAGCACTTATTTCGTCTCTTACTCATGATGTCATTTAAATTATTATTTGACTTTGGTATTCGTAAAGCAATTTCTGGTTACACCAAAGAATCGCAATTTCTGGTTACAATATACATTTTGATCAAAAAAATGACAAACAAAGCAAGCAACTCAGAAATCCATGTGATGAGAAAGTAAATTCTGACCCTTGTAATTGGTTGATACATGGATTCGTAAAGCATCACATGGAGTCGCTGTAAGTGGATAAGGGAAAAAGCATAAAGTTTGCTTGGACTTACCTTTCCTAGTTGGAAGATCCGACACCTCTTGTGATTAATATGCCTGGGTGATGTGTGGACGGCTCTCTATAGTAAACGGTGTTGGACGGCATTGGCCAGATATGCAACAGGACGCCTCCATGAGCTAAGAGTCTCTACAAAATCATTGGAAGTGAGGAGGAGGACGAGGGTGAATGAGCATGGCTGGTGATCAACTTCAACAAGATATGCAGCAGCGAGTATCTCCACAAGCTGGAGGTAGGGAGCAAGATGGTGAGCGAGGTATTCATTGGAGGAGTATCGATTCAAAGTGGATCTGGATACAAGCACAACGGTTAGGGGTGGGAGGGGAACGGAACTAGCGATTACTGGAACAGGGAGAGCGGCGCGGACGTTTTCAGAAAAGGGGTGTCCAGCCGCTAGCCTTCTATAAAAGGTACAAAAATTATATTCCACGCCAAGTATTTTTGGAAGCCCGCCTAAAAAAGTTTTTAGCAAAATGGAAATAGGAATTTAATATTTTATACTGGTAGCCAATATATTGCTAGTTCTGTAGTTCCAATTTGAGCTTGTAAAAAGTGGGCCTTTTACTAGTGGGACGTAGCAGACGCATGGCAAGGACACAGATGGGTGATAGGGACGCGGAGGAGTTTGTTTTATGATCTTGGTATATAACAATATGCTACAATATTTTATGTGATTGTGGTCTATACAACATGTAGTAATTACAATAGATAAACTCGTGTTGTGTGATTATGATATATTACAATGTGTTAGTCTACGTTGTGTAAATGTGGTCTATTACAATGATTTATCATGTGTGGCTATTAGAATGGGTCACAACATGTTGTGTAATTTATAGTATATAACAACATGCCAGAATCTGTTGTGTGATCTTGATATATAACAATGACTTTCAATGTGTTGTGTTATTTTGGTCTATTACAACATGTACATATTACAACAGGTGAACGCATATTGTATGATTATGATATATCACAACGGGTTAGTTTATGTTGTGTAATGATGGTCTATTACAACATGTTATCATGTTTGTCTATCACAACGAGTCATAATATGTTGTGTAATTAAGGTCTTTTACAATGGGTTTGAGTACATTGTTATACTATAATCTATTACAAGAATTTTGCACATGTTGTAGTATCACATAAACTACAATTGGTGTGGAATCTTGTAAATAACTTATGTTGTATAAAATACACAATATACAACACGTAAATAGACTTGTTGTGATAAGTATGCTAACTACAACATAACCAGCAGAACTATTGTGTTTCTCCCGTTGTAAAAAGCATTTTCTGTAGTAGTACCGACATCTTAGTATATTCTCCTTACTGATCAGGGGGAGCCATAAACTTATCATGAGGCACAAATTCATAGAGATAAAGCATAGTGGCATCAGGCGACGCAGGATGAGATGTCTTCTTTGCAGAAGAATGTTACATATGAGTTTGTGGCGCTTCCCAAGGGTCGGAAAGCACTAAAGAACAAGTGGGTCTACAGGATGAAGAGAGATGAAAACAACAAGGATCAAGCTTTTAATGAGAAGCTACACAGAGATGGGCAACATCATCAGAGGATTTTTGAACCTTGGTACAGAAGGTCAGAAATAAGGTTTTCATCCAGGATGACTCGGCATACCAGTCAGGGGGAGCCAACAAAGTTTCAAGTGTGGGCATCGAGAGAGAAGCGGCGCTGCCAGGATACTTCTTCTCAGTTACTTGGGAACATAGTGGCATCAGGATTGGACTTCAAAAAGATGGATGAAAATGACAGGATGCTGACATGTTTGAGGAGAGTGGATCCATCACAAGTGATGATGAGGTCCACAAGCTACTCCGGATGATTGTTGAAGACAATGTCTTCCTCATGGGCCGGAGGGGGAGATTGTTGGGAAAAAGAAAAGGATTCCGTCCCATGCGTAGTTGGATTTGGACTCGAGTAGGAGTTGGCTTGTGCTACCAACTCCAATAGGAGTCAAATCTAAAAGGGGAGGAAGATGGTTCCCTACGTGCAACATGGAGTTGGACTCGAGTTGGGCTTGGAGTTGGATAAGGATTCCTAGTTGCAACCACATACCATGGAGGCCTATATATAGAGGCCCTGGGGGAGGCCATTGAGATCATCCCACCATCCCATCGGTTGAGTCACAGTTGCTTGTTGGTTCCTTCTATGGTAGAGGGTGCCAGAGAACAAGAACAACTGGCATAGCTACTCTCTTAGTTGATAAGAGAGGGTCAGCGACTTCGCCTTAAAGCGAAGTAGCAGCTAATAGTCGGTGGCACATATGGTGTGCTGACAGAGCAGCTCTCTTGGTTGATAAGAGAGGGCCAATGACTTTGCCTTGAAGCAAAGTAGCGGTTGGCGGTAGCTACCTGGATTTAGGGGTAATTAGATCTGGGAGGTGTGAGTTATAATCTTTATTACATAGTACTTATTGGTGGAATTACCCCGTGGTTTTTCTTTCCTTGTCTTGCAGAAAGTTTTTCACGTTAAATCTAGTGTTTTTTCTTTGGGTTTATACGCTTGTCGGTAACACTTCTGTAACAACTTTTTATCACGTCCGAGACTGTATCGGTACAACATTCCCAACATAAGGCAATACATTGGATGGTTATCTCAGGTCATTTTGAAAGTGTCTTTCGTCCAAGAGAAGTTCCGAAGCTAAGGAGGGCGATTTTGGGGTAGAAGAAGGTGGTTTCTTGGCAAAAAACCTCCATTCTACTTTATTTCTTCTCCATTTCTTCTCTGGAGGTGCAACAGAGCTTACCTATCTCACTCAAGCTTTCTGAGAGGGAAGATTATCTTGGTTGGAAGCAACTCCAAGGGTGGAATTTCATCCTCTAGCTAGAGTTCTACTTCCCTTTGGCTACATCTTTGGTTCCTTTAGCTTTTTCTTCTCTTAAGAATTCAAAACTTTGAAATTTATGCACTGTGTATGTACATTTCCATTATGGATGAGTAGAACTCTTTTCTTAGACATGGGAGAGTAACTCACATGCCATTATTCATGTGAACTCGAAATCTATGTTTATTGCTAGTTAATTGCTTTTCCTTGGATGCCTACAGTGTTTCTTGCTTATATGTTTGGTAGGCCACCTTTTGTACATGTTTTATGCTTATCTTATGCTTCGGGAGAATGTATGAGGAAGTAAGGAGTAGGATCCATGGAAGTATGCTCTTGACCACAGGAGTGGATTGAGAATATTGAGTGTTAAGGTTGTGTTCGATACTAAGCATAGACACGGGAGTGTTATGCCAAGTTGAGAACCATATCGTGACATTGGAAAATGGACGACAATGACAACCTCCTTGCATCTTAATGGTAATCTTGATTTTGTAAGTCCATATGATATGATGGTATGGTAGTGAAGTCTAATGTCCAAGCCTTTAATTGCTTATTCAACCATTTAACTTTGAGCTTTTATTTTTGCTCGCCTTCTAAATATGTTATCAACCTAAACTTTGTAACCTGACTTGGATTAATGAAAGTTAACAAATTTGTGCCTAACTAGCCTAGCTCCTTATGTTCGACACTCAACTATATTGACCCCGTACACTTGTGGATAATTAGTGAGTTGATATCTTTCTTTGTAAAACTCCCAACAAATTTTTGGCTCTGTTGTCAGGGAACTACGGTAATTTTTAGTTAGAGTAGACGAGCTAACTAGTAATTGAGACTAAGTCAATATTTCTACATTTCATATCGTGGTCTCTTAGCTTTTGTACATCTTACTCAATTTTGCTTTTCAGGGTGCATGTGTCGCTCTAAGAGGGGTCTACATACATCAAGCTTTTTGGACCTTGAAATAGAGCAGAGTTTTAGTAGCCGTAGAAGAGCAAGGAGGAGTGAGAACTCTTCAAATTGGAGGGAATCATGTCCTTCATCAACGCCATCTTTACCTTCACCACCTCCTTCACTCGGTCCCCTTTAAGAGCTGGAGATGGAGGACAACCGTCCACTCAAGGATTTTGTTGTGTTGGCCACCATTAATATATGTGGGGCCATTGATCATCCTACAATAGAGGCCAACAACTTCTCCATCAGCCCTACAATCATGTAGATGATCCAACAAAATCATTTCGGGAGAACTCCTATGGAAGATCCAAATCTTCACATAGTGGAGTTTCTACAGTACATGAACATTTTTAAGATTAATGGCATTCCAACTGAGGGAGTAAGCCTACTCCTGTTCCCATTCACTTTGCGAGATCGAGCCCAGGCGTGACTCTCCTCACTGCCTAAACGTTCTATCAAGACCTGGGATGATCTGCTGAATACTTTTCTACTAAGTGTTTTCCTCCTAGCAAGATGGTCCAACTGAGGAATCAAATTACAAACTTCAAGAAACAAGAGGGTGAGATGATTTATGAGACATGGGAGAGGTTTAAAGACCTCCAACGCCTATGCCCTTACCATGGTTTGACAAATTGGCTGCTTCTACAAACTTTCTACAACAGTTTATTCTACAATACTTGTATGACCATTGATGCCGTTGCAAATGGAGCCTTGATGAATAAGTCGTATAGTGAATCCTAAGCCATTATTGAAGAGATGGCACTCAATCACAACCAATGGAGTTCAGAAAGGACCATTCAACCATTCTCTTTCTCCAGTTCAAGTGAGAAGTCCAGCGGGAAACATATTGTAGATGACATAGAATTGATTGTAGCTAAACTCGATGCCTTAACCTAGAAATTTGAAAGACATGCTACTCACTCAGTCCAAGCAATCAACCAAGTATGTGAGTCTTACAGAACATCTGGGAATAACTCTACTTCTTGTAGGGTGCATGTGTCGCTCTAAGAGGGGTCTACATACATCAAGCTTTCTGGACCTTGAAATAGAGCAGAGTTTTAGTAGCCGTAGAAGAGCAAGGAGGAGTGAGAACTCTTCAAATTGGAGGGAATCATGTCCTTCATCAGTGCCATCTTTACCTTCACCACCTCCTTCACTCGGTCCCCTTTAAGAGCTGGAGATGGAGGACAACCGTCCACTCAAGGATTTTGCTGTGTTGGCCACCATTAATATATGTGGGGCCATTGATCATCCTACAATAGAGGCCAACAACTTCTCCATCAGCCCTACAATCATGTAGATGATCCAACAAAATCATTTCGGGAGAACTCCTATGGAAGATCCAAATCTTCACATAGTGGAGTTTCTACAGTACATGCACATTTTTAAGATTAATGGTGTTCCAACTGAGGGAGTACGCCTACTCCTGTTCCCATTCACTTTGCGAGATCGAGCCCAGGCGTGACTCTCCTCACTGCCTAAATGTTCTATCAAGACCTGGGATGATCTGCTGAATACTTTTCTACTAAGTGTTTTCCTCCTAGCAAGATGGTCCAACTGAGGAATCAAATTACAAACTTCAAGAAACAAGAGGGTGAGATGATTTATGAGACATGGGAGAGGTTTAAAGACCTCCAACGCCTATGCCCTTACCATGGTTTGACAAACTGGCTGCTTCTACAAACTTTCTACAACAGTTTATTCTACAATACTTGTATGACCATTGATGCCGTTGCAAATGGAGCCTTGATGAATAAGTCGTATAGTGAATCCTAAGCCATTATTGAAGAGATGGCACTCAATCACAACTAATGGAGTTTAGAAAGGACCATTCAACCATTCTCTTTCTCCAGTTCAAGTGAGAAGTCCAACGGGAAACATATTGTAGATGACATAGAATTGATTGTAGCTAAACTCGATGCCTTAACCTAGAAATTTGAAAGACATGCTACTCACTCATTCCAAGCAATCAACCTAGAAATTTGAAAGACATGCTACTCACTGAGTCTTGCAGAACATCTGGGAATAACTCTACTTCTTGTTTTGCACCACAGTTGAATGCCACTGAAGCACCAGAACAAGTCAATGCAGTAGGACATTTCAATAACAGACAAGCCTACAATCCCTTTTCTAAAACCTATAACTCGGGATGGAGGGACCATCCAAATTTCTCTTACAGGAACAACAATTTGCAGAACTAGCAATGTTACAACCCCAATTTTTGGGTTCCTTTGGTGAGAAATATAATTTCTCATATTAAAGATATTGGAACAAATAATTATATAAATTGTTTTGAATAAATGGATTTCATTTACAATAGCCTTGATAATTGTGTTGTGGGCTTTATTGGCTATTGGGCCCAATAAAAAGGAAATTCAATTAGTAAATGAATATTTGAGTTTTTGATAAAAGAAAGGTGTGGAAACCTCTAGAAGGAAAAAGAACTTAATCCAAAGGTGGATTTCGTGCCACATGGGTTCCTTGGGTCCGAAGGAGTCCAAAGTTGCAAAGATAATGCAAAAAGAAAAGAAAAGATCAATTAAGTATTTCTTTATTAAGAAAGAAATTGAAAACAATGATAAAATGTGGAAAATAAGTGGAAAGAGGTGTAATTGAGTTATCCTTAGTGGAATTTCGTATCCCAAGGATTCCTAAAAATAAAAGGAACTCCAATGAAGAAAATAAAAAGAAAGATAAAGAGAAATCCCCGAAAAGAAATATTTTGAAAAGAAATGAATAAGAAGAAAGAGAAAATAGATGAAAAATAAGTAAAAGGCTAAGGAATATTCCCAAGATGGGATTCTGAGCCATTAAGGTCCCTTGAGGTTCAAGGAATTCAAGATAATAATTTAATGGCAAAGAAAGAGGGAATACTAAATTTAATTGGCTTAATTTAAAAGATAGCTTGCTTATAAACAAAATACCCTTTTCCTTTGGAATTTGGGTCTCCAATTTGGTCCAGACATGGATTAAGTCATTATAGACTTTTCCCTAAAATTTGAGATTAAAAAGATAAACGAGGATAGAGATATGATTTTTACAAACTTCCTAAAGTGAGTGGATAATCAAGAATATTGTATTAAATGTCACAATTCCTTTTCCTATTATGCTCCTGGCGCGTGCATTCAAGGTCGTCAGATCTAGATCTGATGGTGATGAGCCCATCTTCTAGCTTGCGTCTGGCTGGGAAAGTAAGGATAGAACTCGATTCTTTCCTTGGTCGTTTTCGTGCTAATCAATGCGTGAGAAAACTTGGAAACACGTTAGATAGATTTGTGAGATCCTTGCGGGCAGATATATCCTATATTTTTCCTGTCTTGGGGTCTCTAGAAGAATCCCCTATATCCTTGGGACCCCGCCGGCTATACACCATAGCCACGGGCTATATAAGGGGGGGTGCATCCCCTCTGTGAGAGTGAACGATATTCCGCGAGATCCTACAGGACCTGTCGACGCAGTTCTAGCCCTCAATCATTCCCTCTTGAACCTCCCTTACACCGCAGACCCCCATGGTTGTCTTCAGAGACCCCTTTAGTCATCTTTGCAACTCCGGCCATGCCAGGAGCAATTAGAAGCACCGATGAGTTCGTACGGGTGCAGCTGAGGTCATGGAAGCTGGTTCGTTTGCTTCGGGAAGTAGGATCTCAAAGTCAACTCCGAGGTTGACCACGGCCTAACACTACATCATGAGCGAGAGCAGGCTCGTGAGGTTGAAGAAGAGGCTGACAAAAAGACCTCCCTGCCCCTGAGTGGAACACTGCGAGGTAAGGGTGCAAGCATCAATTCTTTAGTCGCTGACGTGTCAACCAGCCATTGGCTGGGAGTGATTAAAATAGAAAAATTCATAACTATTTAACGATAGCTCGGTTGGGGACATATAATACATGAATCTTGATCAGAAAAACGTGAGGAAGCCAATAAAATATAATTGGAATATGATATTGCTTGCAATTGAAAAAGTACCCCAAGTTATTACCTTTGATGTAGTAAATTATGATGAAACCCTAATTTGATATGGAACTTGTTTTTAATGATTCTTTTAGGTTAATACTAACCTATTAAGAATAAAAGGGAGAGTTAAATTTGAATAAGGAAGTTTCATGCTTGTTTTAGGGTTAGAAACCCTAATTGGAGAAAATATGGGTTTTAATGGGTTAAATCCGAAAAGATAATTATAGAACTGAGTTTTCGTAATAAAATACCCTTAAGTTGGTGATTAGGGTTTTCTAATGGATAAACTGGGAATTAATACTAAATGGCATACACTTATGAATTAAATCATGATGAAGTATGAATTATCAATTCAAAGGAAACTAAAGGTGGTAATTGAGTCTAATGATCTTGAAGTAACTTAAAAGAAATAAAGATGGTAGTTTTAGTATAGAAGAGAAATAATGGACTTTAATTGTGCCTATGATGTTGAAATTAGGGTTTGTGAAATAAGAGGGCATTAAATGTGATAAAAGTATTATGGAGGCTAAAACCCTAATAAAACCCTAAAGTGGCCTAAAAAGCTTAAGGTGGAATCCAAGTCTAGCTTTAGAATGTTTTGGATAAATTATAACACTTGGATGTCATGGATTAAATTTCAGGATATTGTTGATTGCTTGTTGCTTGTTATTTATAATTATTACTTGGACAACAAGTTACTCTGGATCAGGTATGTGGTTAATTATGAATAACTGCCTTAGTTTCCCGAGGATTTTTTGGATGGTTAACCGCATTGAATGCAAATTATCAGTTTGGATGTTCATACTTGCAAACTATAAAGTCACTATGATTATCACATTAATAATAGAAGTATGTATTCTCGCACCTACATGCCACCCTGATGGATGATGCCAAAGGTCAGGCCCAGATGGGTAGACCAATGGACACCTTGAGTGGTGACCCCAGGCACCAAGCTCGGGAATGAGAAGGTGGCCTATGATATTGCATGGCTAGAGGGCACCATGAGTGGTGACCCCAGGCACCAAACTCGGGATTGAGAAGGTGGCCTTAAGTCATTAGCAAAGGAAACCCTAAGGTGGGTATGCCAGGGTTAGGGCAAAAGCGGTGGAGAATGTCATACTGGAAAATGTAAATTGGCTGGTTAATTAACTTGATTGTGATAATTAGATTGTTATCCATATGTGCAAACTTTTGGTTGTCCCCACATACCAGTATATTTCGATATACTGACTGACGTTTTGTTTGTAGGTGTTTTAGGTACAACCCTGAAATGAACAAATAGTAAGGTGACACATTGTGAAATTAAGAAATAAAGTGCAAGGAGGATTAGATAGTTTAATTCCAGCTCTGGATAGGTAGATTCCAAAGTTTTTCAAAGGTAAGTAAAGTTTTAATTTTATACCCAATTCTAGTTTAGTTAGTAGAATTTTATAATTATTATTGATTATTTGTCAAACCTTTGATCCTATTAATTGAATAACGGCTCTGACCTTCGAGTCTCCCTTAATTGGGGGGTTACCAAGAGGTGGAGTTGTTACAAGCAATAAGGTCAAGCTCAAGGTCAGAAACCTATGAGCAACCGTCCACTGATGAATGGCAACCGCCAATAGCCATCGGGGTACAATTCTAACAACAACATGAGCCTCAATCAATTTTAGCAAGTGACTCCTCCACAGCAAAAATCAAGCTTGGAAAGCCTCCTTGAAACCTTTGTCACCACACAAATCCAACAAAATTATGATTTTTGGGCACATGGAAACATATTAAAAGATGATATCACACATCTGTCCTCCAAGGTTGATGGAATTGTCACTCACACCAAAATGTTGGAGAATCAGATAGCTCAACAAGCATTAGCCAACCAAGGAACTTCTTTAGGGTCTTTACCCAGTCAACCTGTTATGAACCCCAAAGAGACTTGTAAATCTGTGACCTTGAGAAGTGGAGCAGTCATAGGAGGATCTGCACTGCCATCGAAGAGGAAATATGTAGAGATTACTAACACTATTGTTGAAGATATTGCTGAAAATCAAAGGAAAAAATCTATCGGAAATATGCATCAAGGTGATTCTTTTAGCAAGCCAACTGCCCCTTTTCCGCACAGGTTTGCTAACACCAAAGTTGACATGAAGTTCAAAAAATTTATGGACATTCTGAACAAGTTGTATGTAAATATGCCCCTAGTTGAAGTCATAGCCGAAATGCCTTCCTACGCCAAGTTCTTAAAGGATATCCTAACAAAGAAGAGGATATCTAGACATGTAGAAACTATTATGCTCTCTGAAAGGCTAAGCTCCATCATCCAGAACCGTATGACTGAGAAATTAGATGATCAAGGTGCCTTTACTCTCCCTTGCAAGATATGAGACTCCAATTTTGATAAAGGCCTTGTTGACCTTGGATCTAACATCAACTTGATCCCCATCTATTTATGGGAAAAGCTAGACTTGGGAGATTTGAAGCCTACATCTATGACAATTCAGCTAGTTGACCTCTCAATTAAACACCCAAGGGGAGTGATTGAGGATTTCCCTGTTCAGATAGGAAAGTTCTTTATTCCATGTGATTTTGTGGTTTTAGACATGCATGAAGACCCAACCAATCCAGTCCTTTTTGGTAGGCCCTTCTTGCACACTGCATGCTATTTAGTCAATGTTAGAGAAGAAAAGCTCACTATCAAGGTGGGAGATGAGGAACTAATATTTTTGGTCCATGATGCCATGAAGGAGCTCAGCTCCAAAGAGTACATTTGTCTCGTTGATACCATCGATACATTGCTTGAAGAGGAAAAGAATTCCATTGAAACTTCCTTAGATGGTTTTGAAGAAGATGATGCAAGTACCATTCTCAATGAGGAAAGTCCTGAAACTTTAGAGACTCTATCAAGTGAAAAAGACTCAAAAAAGAATGAAGGAAGTAATACCATAGATCCAAGCAAACAAGTAGAACTAAAACCTCTCCCACCGTGGTTAAGGTATGCTTTCTTAGGACCAAACTCTTCCTCTCCTGTTATTATAAATGTTGAACTGAACAATGATCAAGAAGAAAAACTTTTGAATGAACTTAGAAGTTACAAAGATGTGATAGGTTATTCCATTGATGACCTCAAAAGAATTAACCCATCCATTTGTATGCATATGATAGCTTTGGGAGAGAATGCCAAACCATGCATAGACCCCCCAAGGAGACTTAACTAAAACATGATGGAAGTGGTAAAAAAGTGAAATCTTAAAACTTAAAGATGTCAGAATCATCTATCCAATAAGTGATAGTCCTTGGGTGAGTCCTATACATGTTGTGCCTAAGAAAGGAGGAACAATGGTAATTAAAGGATAAAATGATGAATTAATACAAATAAGAATTATCACCGAATGGCGAATGTGCATTGATTATAGAAAATTGAACAAAACCACCAGAAAAGATCATTTTCCTTTACCTATTATTGATTCAATGCTAGAAAGACTTGCTCACCACTCCTATTTTTGCTATCTTGATGGGTATAGCATATTCTTTCAGATTTCCATCTATCCACCCGATCAAGAAAAGACCACATTTACTTGCATCCATGGACCTTATGCATATAGGCGAATGCCCTTTGGGATATGCAATGCCCCCGCTACTTTTCAAAGGTGTATGATGGCCATTTTTTTATTATATGGAAAAGATCATAGAAATATTTATTGATGACTTTAGTGTCTATGACAATTCATTTGATGATTGTTTGTTAAATCTAACTAAGGTTTTACAGAGATGCCAACAAGTCAACCTCATACTTAATTGGGAGAAATGCCACTTTATGGTGCAGATTGGTGTCATTCTAGGACATGTTATTTCAAACAAAGGGATTGAAGTGAATAAAGCTAAAGTGGAAGCTATTGAAAAGATGTCGGCTTCAACCAATGTGAAGGAAATTTGTAGCTTTTTGGGATATGCAAGATTCTACAAGAGATTTATTAAGGATTTCTCAAAGATTGCAAAGCCTCTATGTTCCTTGTTAGCAAAATATGTTGAGTTTGTTTTCAATGATGATTGCCAAATTTCCTTCTGGAAGTTAAAAGACGCTCTAGTTTCAGCTCCTATCATCCAACCACCATATTGGAGTGCTCCCTTTGAAGTGATGTGTGACACCAGTGACTACACCATAGGAGAAGTCTTAGGACAAAGAAAATACAACAAACTCCATGTTATACACTATGCAAGTAAGACCCTTGACAAAGCACAAATCAACTATGCTACTACATAGAGGCTTCAACCAATGTGAAGGGAATTTGTAGCTTTTTGGGACATGCAAGATTCTACAAGAGATTTATTAAGGATTTCTCAAAGATTGCAAAGCCTCTATGTTCCTTGTTAGCAAAAGATGTTGAGTTTGTTTTCAATGATGATTGCCAAATTTCCTTCTGGAAGTTAAAAGACGCTCTAGTTTCAGCTCATATCATCCAACCACCATATTGGAGTGCTCCCTTTGAAGTGATGTGTGACGCCAGTGACTACACCATAGGAGAAGTCTTAGGACAAAGAAAATACAACAAACTCCATGTTATACACTATGCAAGTAAGACCCTTGACAAAGCACAAATCAACTATGTTATTTATTGATGACTTTAGTGTCTATGACAATTCATTTGATGATTGTTTGTTAAATCTAACTAAGGTTTTACAGAGATGCCAACAAGTCAACCTCATACTTAATTGGGAGAAATGCCACTTTATGGTGCAGACTGGTGTCATTCTAGGACATGTTATTTCAAACAAAGGGATTGAAGTGAATAAAGCTAAAGTGGAAGCTATTGAAAAGATGTCGGCTTCAACCAATGTGAAGGAAATTTGTAGCTTTTTGGGATATGCAAGATTCTACAAGAGATTTATTAAGGATTTCTCAAAGATTGCAAAGCCTCTATGTTCCTTGTTAGCAAAAGATGTTGAGTTTGTTTTCAATGATGATTGCCAAATTTCCTTCTAGAAGTTAAAAGACGCTCTAGTTTCAGCTCCTATCATCCAACCACCATATTGGAGTGCTCCCTTTTAAGTGATGTGTGACGCCAGTGACTACACCATAGGAGAAGTCTTAGGACAAAGAAAATAAAACAAACTCCATGTTATACACTATGCAAGTAAGACCCTTGACAAAGCACAAATCAACTATGCTACTACATAGAAGGAGATGCTTGCCATTGTTTATGCATTTGATAAATTCAGACAGTATCTAATGGGCTCTAAGGTCATTGTGTATACAGACCATGCTGTAATAAGATTCCTTATGAGAAAGAAAGACATCAAACCTCACCTCATCCGCTAGATATTGTTACTACAGGAGTTTGACTTAGAAATCAAAGATAAGAAGGGAACCAAGAACAGTGTAGCTGACCATCTCTCACGTCTTTCTACTAGTGTTGAAGACAAAGTTCCTATTGATGACAAGTTGCCCATTGACAAGTTGTACACAGTAAACTCTCTTGTTTTGCCATGGTTTGTTGATTTTGCAGACTACCTCGCTACCGGATGTCTTCCACCTGATCTCACTTACAAACAAAAGAAAAAGTTCCTTCATGATGTTAAATTCTATTATTGGGACTACCCTCTTTTGTTCAAGAAATGTGTAGATGGAATCATCAGGAGATGTATCCCAAATGAAGAAATTGCTATTGTGATTTGAGGCTGCCATTCCTCTCCCTATGGTGGACACTTTTGAGTGAAAAAAACTGCAACCAAGATCCTTCAATCCAGATTTTATTGGCCAAGTTTATTCTGTGATGTACACACATTTTTCAAGGCTTGTGACAATTGCCAAAGAGTTGGAGGAATCTCAAAGAGGGATGAAATGCCATTAAACACAATTATGGAAATAGAAGTCTTCAATGTGTGGGGGCATAGATTATATGGGCCCTTTTCCATCTTCTTACAGCTACAAATTCATCTTAGTGGCATGTGATTATGTTTCCAAATGGGTGGAGGCAATCCCCACTCACGCTCTAGATGCAAAATCAGTCATAAAATTATTCTAGAAGATCATCTTTCCCAGATTTAGAGTTCTAAGATCAATAATATCAGACGGTGGAAGACATTTTAATGAAAGGAATTTCAACAACCTACTTAGCAAGTATCGAGTGAAGCATAAGGTGTCCACAACTAATCACCCTCAAATATCAGGTCAGGTGGAAATCTCAAATAGGAAACTTAAGGCTATCCTAGAAAAGACGGTCTCCAATTCAACGAAGGATTGGGCATTGAAGTTAGACAATGCATTATGGGCTTACAGGATAGTTTTTAAAACTCCTATTGGAACAACTCCTTTCAAACTTGTTTACAGAAAATCATGTCATTTACCCATAGAATTGGAGCACAAGGCACTATGGACAATAAAATTCCTAAACTATGACATCAAGAAGGTAAGAGAGAAAAGATTGTTGCAACTCCAAGAGTTAGAAGAACTAAGAATGGATGCTTATGAGAACTGAAATGACCGTCATTAAACTGACAAAAAAATCATTACTAATTAAGAGGAATAAACATAAACATCAAATTAACAAAAATCACTAAAATTTAAAACCATTTTTGTAAGGAGATCCTTGTCCATAAAACCTATACTGAAAGATCCAAGATTCATACGTATTAGAGCAACATAAAACTTTGAGGCATTCAAACCAAAATCTTAGATCATTCATAGAACCAGTACAAACCAACTCCAAGGACCTGAGAGTACAGAGATGACACACATGACTTCTATCTACAAGTCACGACAGACAGTACACTCAACCTAAGTTGTCACTGCTGCCTCGGTTGTTGGTCCTCTTCTGGAGAAAGGTCTTCACCACCTTGTGTACATCCACCTAAAAATTGTGGATCCCACGGGGTGAGACAATTGTCCCAACGAGAGATATAACTCTCCTCCAACCATATTATTATTACAGATAAACATTATAAAACTGACCAGGGGTTCTTTTATATTTAACATGAAAGATTAATCATTGTATGAAAAGAATAAGATAATCTCCTTTCTTAAGGAGAATATTGCATCTATCCATGGTAGAGTTATAAATCATCTATCTTCTTTGCAAATAATGTAAAGAAACATAAATAACATCTATCAACTAAGATGTATAATTGTATTGCGCATCAAACAATGTTTTCCATATTCGATCCTTAAGCAGATATGCTACACGACTGAACATATTTTACAATCACACTTATGCCCTGAGGAGATGAAGCATACCCCGTTCATCTCCAACCGACCACAAACTTCTCACAAGTCGGTACCATACAAGGTCAATGGGAGAGTTGGTTGCCATGACCTCACTTGTCTTGGTCAGTACGAGACCACTTAGGCTTAGCAGGACATCTTGTGTCGACTGCAAATAGATGTGCCAGGGTATGGAGGCATCCTCTCTTAGAGCTATAGTGTCAACTGTGCTCTCTTAGGGGAACATCTACAACAACCGTCACCATTTATTGAGTTATGGTAACACAGGCACCATACTCTGAGCCATGGTCACACAGGCACCATGCTCTTGAGCCATGGTCACAGGGGCACCATGCTCTGAGCCGCGGGTTAGTTCACCATGCTCTTATTGAGACATTGTAATGACATTATTGAGTCATTGTCACTTAGGCACCATGCTCCACATATTCAAAAATATGTGTTCCGAGTTATGCCGTGAGGAACCCGTTTCACCATTCAGCAAATTCTAATGCTGATGGATCTATGGTCAGGGCAATGTTTTATTGTTCCTAATGATGTATTTACATGTATTACAACATTCTTTTAGCACCAAATAAGTTATCATTATTAATCACAACAAATTCTACAAAGAAAGGGAATAATACATTTATCACATAATTTTCAACTCTTTAAGACACATGATACTTGGGATCTCAGTCCCTCATCACATTACTGGGAGTTCTCATCCCTTCACATCATCATTATTATGATTACTAGATCTGGGTATTCAAACCCTTGGATCATCACACAACATTGTTACTTCTGTAATAGGTAACCATTACCTCTAGGTCCTCAGACCAAGGTATTCATTTCACTTGTTGTACAAATATTCACATGGATCATAAGGCCATTACACATCTTGTCACCTCTCACTAGGCAACAACCTATTCACATGGCTCAGAAGGCCATTACACATCTTGTAACCTCTCACTAGGAAACAACTTATTCACATGGCTCACAAGTCCATTACACATCTTATCACCTCACACTAGGCAACAACTTATTCACATGGCTCACAAGGCCATTACACATCTTGTCACATCTCACTAGGCAACAACTTATTCACATGGCTCACAAGGCCATTACACATCTTGTCACCTCTCACTAGGAAACAACTTATTCACATGGCTCACAAGGCCATTACACATTATACTTGTTATGCAAGTATTTAACATGCCTTGCAAGGCTTATGCAATAAGAGAAATACAACCTTCTCATCATTAGGGTTAGGGTTTCTCTTTATAGCCGAATAGGGTTTCATGTTCATATTATTAATCCAAACCCTAATTCATTGCTCCACACATCTAGGAGCATATATTGATATCATAGGTATTCAATCATACTTATTTATTCTCATCATTTATCATGAAATGTTTATCAACACAAAGTATGTGTTTCTCTCTCATCCTCTCTAGGATATTGAATACATCATATTTTTGGTTAAACACTCCTCTTTGAGGAATATTAGCCCATCATTAACCATTCACATTATCTTTCATTAAACACCACATTCAACATATGTCACTCAATCAATCACACATGATTGAAGTGTCTCTTCCATATTGGGTATCAAGATGTAGGTATTATCATATTAAACTTTAAACCACATCCTTTACTTCATGTCATATATTCATATCGGGCATGTGGTATGGCCACATCACCATGTCATGGTTTAGGATGTATTACCTAACCAACATATCATAAACCCACATCAGATGCACTATCACTTAGATCTTATCATTTCAGATTAGCTTTATATTAAGTATGAGCTAGGTGCTTGACCTCATATTGGGTATAAGCTATATGCTTGGTGTTATATCATGCATCAAGTATGAACCATATCGGGCATAAAGTATATGCCTCATCATGTATCATTTAAGTGGTATATATACAAGATACCAACTTAATTTACCACCTAGGATTATCATATCAGGCATCCATGATAGGTATCTTATCAGGTTACCATGTTAGGTAAACCCTTAAACTCATGATCTCTTCATTCCTTCAAGGATCAACCTTCTCATATGATTGCATGACATTTTAGATGTCTAATTGAATTGTTATACCGCAACCCATTCCACTAGGGATAGGGTATATCGGGTTTCAAACCATTCTCTAGGATTCTACACCACATTTGGTGGATTATACCATATCGTGCATAAAGTATGATTTGAACCTTATATTGTTCGCAAGGTAGGAGTAGGTGTTATTCTTAGCATCCAAGGGATGTCACCCATATCATACATATAGTATCATTCACCACTCATCTCGATTTACCCATCATCTTGGGTTTTCAACTCTATGTTGATTAGAGTGTTCGCTACCTCTATATCATGTAAGAGGTGTAGTCTAGACTTGTATCATGCATAAGGATAAGTGGGGTATCTCTCATATCATTTAACAAGCATGACTCATATCGTGTATGAGCTAGCATCCATCTTCATATCAGGTTAACCCTATCTAGGGTTTCATATCGGGTAGATGTATTCCAACAATATCGGGTTACACTTTGTTCTTGAATCCATACCTTGTATCACACATTAGGGTTTACTTAACTATTCATATTGTGCATCAGATCTGTGTACTTCAAGGTATCAGGTACCAAAGATACATTACATGATCATATCATGAAAGAGCACTTGCTATTCTTTACTCATATTGGGTTACCCAAATTAGGGTTTCATATCGACTTCCAAGTATACTTTAGACCTTATCTCGTGCAAAGAGTCTATTCTTAACTCCATATCATGCAAGAATATCATGCAAGCATATCATGGAAGAATATCATGTAAACATACCGGGCAAGAAAAGTCTACACATACCCATATCAGGTTAGAGCTACTTGTGTGTAAGCTTGAACCCAATATCACTTTATAAAGTGATACCATATTCTTCAAGCTCTAGTCCTCCATTCTAACTATTATAGTTCATGGAAACATGTCTAGGAAACTACTAGAACTCATAATTTCATCAACTATTTCAGAAGATTTCAGAATTAAAAGTAGTTCATTAATTGTAGCAATTTAGGTGATGAATAATAACATGATAGGGTTCAAGTTATATAACCCACCTTGTGATCAGCTTCAAGGCTCCAATATCCAAAGCTCCACGTCCTAAGGTTGAAAAAGAACCTCTCCAAGGTCCAGGGCTCTTTCACAACTCCTCCATGAATAAGAGATCACCATAGTTAAGCACTTGGTGAAGAAGGAAAGAAAGGAATATTCACAACCTGATATCCTACTTCAACCAAGGTTGAAGATGACCAAAGCTTACCTAAAGCTTGGTGCTTGAGCTTTCCTAGCTCCTTGATCTGCTTTGCATGATACCTAAGGGTCTTTGCACAATATCTCCAAGGGGAGTGGTTATGAGGATCATAAACTTTCATAAGTTGGTGAATGGTGAAGTATATATACTTGGATTCATGAGATAAAGCATATAAGAGGTGTCTTCACCTTAAGCTACTAGATGACACGTGGACATGCATGGTTGACACGTGTTTATGCATTCAGCCATGTATATATTGCCATGCAAAAGTCTTGGGGATAACCTAGAGACAATATCTCGGCCCTTACTTATCTTGTTGGGCAAGTTATATCATCTTTATCTCATTAAATAAGAAACCCGATACACTTTTTGTGACGATCTTTGCAACTCAACATGAGCCACCTCCTTGAGGTTCTCTACATGTCATGGCCTTTTCCAAGGCTAAAACAACCGATAGGAGGCTCCTACTTTGGCTCCTTGGCTGATAGGACTCCTTATATCAAGTCTACAACTTGATACAACACATATAAGGCTCTTGCCTTCAACTCATTCTTGGTCTTTCATTACCAAGAGTATCATCACTCAATGGTGATTCAACATAGTGGCCCCTTATTTCTCTTTCCTCCCAAAGATACATAGAGGAAGTAGGGTTATACTAGAGGTGGTGATTTTGCATTCCAACCCTATTCATTGGGTAAATTATAATTTGTACCAAAATTGGTGCATGCATCACAAGCATTATTCAAACAAGTTATAACTTGGGATTTAGGCTTTCTACAAGCCACCACTTAGCATAATTCTTTTTCTTATGATAATAAATCACTGGGAACACATTCCACATGTGATATTTTGCAATGTAACCCCTCATCTTGGGTAAATTGCACTTTTCACTCAGACTGTCATATAATGCACAAATAGTTTGCAATAAAGCTCAAACTTGAAAACAAACTTCACCAGAAGCCTTAATTTCTTTCAAAAGATTAGCATCAGTTTGTAAGTATCTTACTTAATAAAAACTTCTAGGGTTAAGCCAAAACCCAGGTCAGGGGTATTACAATTATAAACCCCTAACAAGGATTTTGTCCCCGAAATCCCAAATGAAGGAAGACAATTATTATTCGTGTATCATATTGTCAAGTCTCCACATAACATCTTGATGTCATGGAGATGTCATATAACTTTGACCAGCATATATCCCTTCCACTCAGGTTTATCATTTGAATCTGTCATACAAGACATATATTCAATTGTCTTTTCATTATTGACTTACAGTATATATATTCTGTGTTAGGTAACACTTTCTAAGTCAAAGAAGTGTTATTCATACTTTGAATAATGTAGGTGTCAAACCCCACTTAGTTTAAGCATTTCACTTTTAGGAAGAAATCAGGGTTACATTTTGTCACCCACTTGGGACTACATGTCTTATCATACATTTTTAACTTTGATAAGCTTTTTCTTGAATGATTCTACAATTATTCCTTCAATTAATATATCTTTATCAAGGTTATGTTTATGCAGAGCATAAACCTGTAACATATGATTTCCCTACTAGAGTTGCCTCAAGGTTGCCCCTTCTAGGTAACCCAATCATTATTCATCTTATCAGGAGTCATATTCTCACTCCCCCATGCCTTATGACACATCTTGGATACCAGAATTTCTTACCTTGGTATCCTTCACGTGTGCCAAAAATACATCATATCTTTATCATATCCATATCTCCATTGTTTATATCAAAGTCAAACATACAAAAAGGATCTTTCTTTTTATCTTGGGACATTACTTGTTACCCATAACTTTTTCTTGGAACCAAAGTCCAAAACAAACGGATACTTTTCTAAGTGTCCATCAACAGATCACCTCTAACTCATGCACATCAAGTGTCCTCAGACTCACTTAATCACCATGTTCCTGAAAGGAAAGAACACAAAGAGACATATTCCTTTCATCACCCCATCATTGTGCATGGTTGTTCATCAAAGAGGAGACATCATCATCTCCAAATATTATTATATGAACTTTCTCTGTTCATGAGTCATTTACACTTGTTTTATCTTAGGTTCCTTGCCATCAGCATAGGAATTATATGGACAATTACATGTCGTCACCCCTTTATTTATTATTGGCTAACATATTCATGAACATTTCATGGATTCATCACATTTCACATTTCCACATTATGGGAAAAGATCCTTACTATTCACACAGACTTTATTAAACAGGGATCATCTCCCTTGTTTTCATTCTCATTTCATGAAGATTATACTCTCTACTTTCTCATATACATAGATTGATCTGAGATCATCTCAGATTCCACTTTATTGCACTTAGGATGTGATACAAATGTCCATACCATATTTCCAGTTTAGTTATACTCACTAGATTGTCTCAGAATGACTACTTGATCAGAGTAATTAGAAAGATAACAATCTAAGAGTACCATACTCACCTTATCTTCCATAGTTGAATACCTAGCCAGGGTATACAAGTATTAAGATTAGATAGTATGCACTTTTTTTACTATCATATTCCTTACTTTTCATATTATCAAAACATAGGACTTAGCATCCTGGGATTTTCTCCAGGCATCACATATGTACCTTTTCCTATTTCACACAGATAAGAATAATTATAAATCATTTAAAAGAATATTGAGCAGAATGTAAATCCTCATCTTCCTTGTGTCCTCGTAGGACTAGTCAAAGGAAGCTCAATAACAACTATTTTTCTTATATTTAACACATAGGATCATGAAATGACATATCAGAATGACTCTATTTCATCTAACATGTCTCATCTCATGGTTTGTTTACTGCCTCAGGCTGATTCTTTTCATAGAATCTTGTTGTTGCCTGATTCCAACGTCGGGCTTTATTGCTCGATGATGATGGACCTACTCAGGACATCTGTATATGTTCTCGTATGCCATAGCTAGACCATTGCCTTTGAGAGTCTTACTGACTCTGCCTCGGTGGTTGGTCATTTCCCCATTCCTTTTTGGATAAGAGGATGTGATATGCCCAATCTGTTTACACTTATAACATATCTTATAAGCATCCCCTAGCCTTGTCAGCCTTATAACCGATGTAGAGGCCAAATCAAGAGTTCTAGCCAGTGGAACATCAGGGCCTTTGCCCTTTCTTAGTAACCACTGCCCTAGCACATTAGACATTGGTTGCACTGGTGGTACAAAAAACTTCCCCTTTTTAGAACTACTAGGCATTCGTTCCCGAGTTTGGATCAATTTTTTTTCTTAATTCTTACCTCATTATCCTCTTCTGGATAGTCTTTTATGATATGTCCAGGTTTGCCTACACCTGTAGCAAACCCTGATTTTGGGTTGTAACCTATTTCTTTTAACATTTTCCATTTCTCCAACATGCTGATGTTGATCAAGAATCATGTTGGAGTCCAAAACTTCATCATTAGAGGCTGGTAATCTGGGTTGTGTTGCTAATACCCAGTCCACTATACACATCATTACTGTCCTAACTTGCCCAGTAGTGATATCAAAAGAAGGATTCCTTATCATAGTTGGATCATCTTAGGGATTCTCAGGCAGTCGTTCTTCTCTCGCCTGGTCCCTTGCACCTTTTGTTGGTGCAGCAACATTGCTTTCAACAATATACTCCTTGGGTTCTCCAGACATCTATAAACTTTACTCTATCTTCTGCATAAGTAGAAGTCACTATAAGATATACTAGAGGATACTAGAACAGACTCAACACATTAGTCCTATGTCTCTGTAGACTCATCAAACCTTAAGCTCTGATACCAAACTTTAAAAACCATCATTAAACTGAAAAACAAATCGTTACTAATTAAGCGGAATAAACATAAACAATAGATTAACAAAAATCACTAAAATTTAAAACCATTTTGCAAGGAGATCCTTGTCCATAAAACCTTTACTGAAAGATCCAAGATTCATACATATCATGATTTACATTGTACAACATTGTTTCATCTCATCTCGAGGACAACATATAACAATTGCTCTATCAAAACACGTACTAGAGCAACATAAAACTTCGAGACATTCAAGACAAAATTTTATATCATTCATGGAGCCAGTACGAACCAACTCCAAGGACCTAAAAGTATAGAGACGACACATAGGACTTCTATCTACAAGTCATGACAGACTGTACACTCAACCTGAGCTGTCACTACTGCCTCGACTGTTGTTCCTCTTCTGCAGAAAGGTCTTCACCACCTTGTGCACGTCCACCTAAAAATTTTAGATCCCACGGGGTGAGACAATTGCCCCAGTGAGAGATATAACTCTCAGCCGACCATATTATTATTGTATATAAACATTATAAAACTGAGCGGGGGTTCTTTTATATTTAACAGGTAGGATTAATCATTGTATGAACAAAATAAGATAATCTCCTTTCTTAAGGAGAACATTGCATCTACCCATGGTAGAGTTATAAATCATCTATCTGCTTTGCAAGGAATGTAAAGAAACATAAATAACATCTATCAACTAAGACGTATAACTGTATTGTGCATCAAACAATGTTTTTTGTATTCGATCCTTAAGCAGATATGCTACACAGCTGAACATATTTTACAATCACACTTATGCCCTGAGGAGATGAAGCATACCCCATTCATCTCCAACCGACCACAAACTTCTCACAAATCAGTGTTGACCTAGAGGTTATACATTGCCTATATTTTGATAATGACTTAACCATTCCATTCATATGTATCTAATATGTGTATTAAAGATTGGTTTCAGGTATTAGGTACATGAAAAGGATCCCAAATCCAAAACCCTTGATTGACTCAAGTTCAAGTCAAAGAGCTACAAGTGTGCTTTTGTGGAAATCTATGTAAATGACCTTAGAACATATTTGTAATCACTTGTAATGATGAATTGACTTGTAACTAAGGTGAGAAAATTGATTGGGACATAAAACACCAATGTTAGATCACTTTAGATGCATTTTCAAAAATTGACATCAGGTTGTCAATCAGTCGAGTTTCTCCCTAGGACAAACTCGGTCGATCCATCTTGGTTAGTTTTCTGGAGATAGCATCGGTCGAGTTGTGTTTACACAGAACTCGACCGATCAAGTGCCTGACCAAAATGATCTTCAGTGATCGGTCGAGTTTCCCCACGACAAACTCAACCGACCGTTTGAATATCAGTTTTGTCTTTTACTTGATTGGTCGAGTTAACTTTATTGAAACTGGACCGATTGTACTGTATGAAATTTGCACAAAAAAGTGATGTGACCCTTGGTGGGTTGTTTGATCAAAAATAGAGACGTTTTCTTGAAGGAAAACGACTATATTTCGGCCCAAGAGTTCACCTAACTCAAAGCAACACCCTCAGATATATATAGAACACTTGGAGTTCATTCCAAGGCTGCTCATTCATTGCAAACTTAGTCCTAGTATAGCTGAGAGTGTTCTAAGTCTTTGAGCCCCTTTCTATCTCTACCTTCAAGTCAAATTCGTGAGTATGAGTGAGATAGGTTCCTATGTAAGAGAGCTACTCCCTGTATTGTTGTAAATCTCTCCTCCTCCATCTTCCAACCTCAATTCCTATTGAAGTCAAGTTGAAGATCCCTCTCTAAGTGAAGGAGAAGGAGGTGTTGTTCTTCAAGATTGAAGAAGGCAAGCTGCTCCAGGTCTCCAAGTGAAGGAGATAGGTGCTCCAGATCTCTGAGTGAAGGAGAGAAGCAAGGCAACGCTCAAGGAAGATAGGTAATCCCTTGAAGGTAAAAGACTTGAAGAAAGGAGTGGGTAAGTCCATGTTGATGACTGAAGACTCCATGGTTCAAGTGGGTAAGCTCCTTCTATAGGTTGAAGATTTTTGCTTGAGTTACTAATCCTTTGGATGTATGGTTGTTGTGTCTTGTAATCTTATTGTGGAATATAAGAGTACCAAGATTACAAATCCTAGAGACTAACCCACTATAGGTAGTGGACTGACATTGCTCCTAAGTTTAGGACATGGAACCACTCTAAACCACCTGTCCAAGTACTTGGTTTTCACTATCTCTCATCCTTGCTATGTATGTTAGATTAGGACATCAAATTGCTGCTTGTTTAAGCTTTTCAAATATATAATTTGGTGGTCTAATTTATCTTGTGAGATTTTTTGAAGCTCTATTCAACCCCCCCCCTTCTAGAGCCCATTGATCCAACAAGTGGTATCAGAGCAGGTCTTCTCCAAGCTACTTCAACAAGTAGGAGAAGATGAGCGATTTGGCACTTGGTTCACTTAACCTAGAAGGAAGCTTCTCCATGAGACCTATGGTCTTTGACGGAACCAACTTCCTCTATTGGAAGAGAAGGATGCAGTTCTACCTCCAAGGTGTGAGCTATGAAATGTGGAAGATAGTCCACCTCAAATATGAAGATCCAAAGGGAGACATCACCACATGGACTAAAGCTGAAATGAAGCATGAGCAACTCAATGCCAAAAGTTGTGAGCATCATCTATGCCACCCTCACTCCATCCGAGTTCAACCGAATCTCCTCATGGGACACCGCACATGATATATGGCACAAATTGTGTGCCACCTATGAAGGAACCGAGTAAGTGAAGGAAGCCAATATCTACATGCTTAGTGGTCTTCTAGAGAACTTCAAGATGGGTAAGAATGAGAGAGTGGCTAATATGTACACTAGGCTCAATGTCATCATAAATGGATTGGAATCCCTTGGGAGTGTGCTAGACAAAGGCATCATCAACTCTAAGATCTTGAGATCTCTTCCAAAGAGATGGGAGCCCAAGGTGACATCCATTGAAGAGGTGTACAAGCTAAGTGAGCTATCAACTGAGGAGTTGGTTGGTAATCTTCAAGCCCATGAGCCTAGGCTTGACAAGTAAGAAGAGGAAGAGAAGAGAGAAGAAAAAGAGTCCAAGAAGATAAAGGACACAACCTTCAAAGCACAAATTGAAGAAATGGTGCGACAACAACAACCTGCTTTGAAGTCCCCCAACCCTTCCTCAAGTGAAGATGAAGGCCCTAATGAGCATGAGGCAAACTACTCAAAGGGCAAACACTTCAAGAGAAAGCCCTCCTCTTCAACTCCAAGGTTCTATGAGTGTGGTCAAAAAGGCCACTACAAGAGTGACTGCCCCAAGGCCAAGAAGAGTCATCACAAGAGCAGCCACAAGAAAGAAGGCAAGTACAAGAGGAAGGATAAGAAAGAAAGAAGATCAAGAGATGCAGCCCATGCAGTGTGGGAGGAGTCTTCTTCAAGTTCCTCAAGCTCTGAAGATGGATAATGCCATCTTGCTCTCATGAAATCTACTAGTGAAGATGTATGTGAGGTAAGTGAGGTAAGCAAGGTAAGTGAAGTAAATCTGCTAGAGCTGCCTAAAGAAACTATCATTGATATGCTAAATGAATGCCAATCATCCTTTACTAAATGCAAATCTAAAAGGAAAAGGTTAGGCAAGATAGTTGATGATCTTTATGCTAAAATTGAAATCCTTGATAAAAATGAAAAATTGCTCCTTGTAACATAGACTCTTTGCTAGGGCAATTTCTTGACCTTGAGCTTCAACATAATGGAGTAGAGGTTGAGAATGGTGTATATCTTAAAAATATTAAAAATATTAAGATAGAAAACCAAAAGTGCCTATATGAGCTTGATGGTCTTAAAACTAAAAATGTAGAACTCAAACTCATGGATGATGCTAGGAGAAATGAAGTTTATGCTTATCAAAGAGAAATTGTTTTCTTAAATCTGAAAATGCCAAATTGCTTGATCAAGTAAATGACTTATCTTCTAGACCTATTTTGCAAAGTAATGAAGTTGCTAGCATAGCTTTAGAAAGAGATTCCCTTCGTACTAAATCCCTCTGTCTTGAGGCCGACCTATTACATGCTAGAGATGATCTTGCTAATCTTTCTACTACTATCATTAACCTTAGTGATGATAATGCCAAGTTAAGATCTTCTTTGCAAAAGTTTCTTTCGGGAAAGAAAACCCTCAATGATGTCCTAGAACACTCTACCAAACATGTTGGTACTAACGGTTTGGGATATGATGGGACTGCTCCCAAAGGTAAGAAAAAGAGAAAGAACAAGGGTAAGAAGAAGAGTGTGGAACCTCCTATCTTCCATGGAGAGACTTCTGGCTCTAAGAACCCTATGGTTTATGTTCATTGTAAATGTGAAGACCATTACTCATTGTCCTTACAAGCCCAAGGGGACCAACCCAAAGATGAAATGGGTCTATAAGCTAACCTCGGATCCCAAAGTTTGAGTTGGGTTTCGACATCCTTCTTTCTTGCAGGTTAAAAAGAGATGGATTGTTGATAGTGGTTGTTCTAAACATATGACTGGAGAAATCAACCATTTCAACAAGTTCATAAAAAAGAAAGGAGGATCGGTAACCTTTGGAGACAACAAGAAGGGTAAGGTCATAGGTGAAGGTGATGTGGGCAATGAGCTATGTATTAAAAATGTGTTGCTTGTTGATGGCCTACATCACAATTTGATTAGTGTTAGTCAACTTTGTGACAATGGATATCTTGTGTTGTTTACTTCTTTAGAATGCTTGCTTCTAGATTCCCTCTCCTACAATGTTATATATAAGGGAACTAGAAATGGTAATCTTTATGTTATTATTCTTGATGCTCTTAAGCCCATACTAGATAGATGCTTGGTAGTGGATAAAAATGATATTTCTCTTTGGCATCACCATTAGGGTCATGTGAATATGCATCAAATGAAGAAATTGAGCAAAAAGGACTTGGTCCAAGGACTTCCCAAATTGGATTTTGAAAAGGATGAGGAATGCCAACCTTGTACACAAGGGAAACAAACGAAATCCTCCTTCAAATCCAAAGGAGTCATGAGTACCAAGAGAGTTCTTGAACTTCTTCATATGGATCTATTCGGACCAATGAGAATGCAAACGCTTCATGGTTCTAAGTATTGTCTTGTTATTGTTGATGATTTCTCTCGATACTTGGACCTTCTTTCTCATTTCTAAAAGTGATACTCCTGATGTTTTCTCGAGATTTTGTAAATGGGTTGAAAATGAAGCTTCTTGCCATATTGTTTCTATCCATAGTGATCATGGGGGAGAATTTGAAAATGATCTTTTTGAGCATTTTTGTGAAAAATCTGGTTATTCGCACAATTTCTCTTCTCCTCATACGCCTCAACAAAATGGGGTTGTAGAGAGGAATAACAGGTCGCTACAAGAGATGGCTAGGACCATGCTTCTTGAGCATGACACTCCTAAGAAGTTTTGGGTTGAAGCCGTTAGCACCTCATGTTTTGTGGAAAACTGAGTTTTTATACATCCTTCTTTAAAGAAAACCCCCTATGAACTATGGTGTGGTAGAAAGCTGACTATTGATTTCTTCCATGTTTTCGTATGTCCATGTTTTGTTTTAAATATGAAGGACTCTCTTGACAAGTTTGATCCGAAATATTATAAGGCTTTCTTCCTAGGCTATAGCACTATTAGCAGGGCATATAGAGTATTCAACATTGAATTGTCTAAAATTAAAGAATCTATTAATTTTAAGTTTGTTGAAACTAACCCTGTTGTTAGCAAGCATATTGTGGCTAATGATGTTGCAGATGACTTAATTCCTATCTTAAATGATCTCAACATCGACAACAAAGGCAAGCAAGTGATAGAAGAAGAACAAGAAAAGAAGGATCCTACTCCCCGCTTTGTAAAGAATCATCCCAAGGAACTAATCATTGGAAATCCATTCGAGAGAGTGAAGACACGAGATGCATACAAAAAAGAACAAGCAAACAGTGCCTTCATCTCACTATTAGAGCCAAAGAACATTAAAGAAGCCCTTGATGATGATGAGTGGATCCTTGCCATGCAAGAAGAGCTGGAGCAATTTGAGAAGAATCATGTGTGGACTCTAGTGTTAAGACCAAGTAATAGAAAGATCATTGGCACCAAGTGGGTCTACCACAACAAGCTAGATGAGCAAGGCAAAGTGGTAAGAAACAAAGCAAGATTAGTAGCACAAGGTTACAACCAACAAGAAGGTATTGACTTTGATGAAACTTATGCTCCTATTGCTAGACTTGAATCCATTCGAATGCTACTTGCTTTTGCTAGTCATAAAAATTTATTGCTATATAAAATGGATGTTAAAAGTGTGTTTTTGAATGGTACAATCGAGGAGGAAGTATTTGTTGCTCAACCTCCGGGCTTTGAAAATGACAAGCTACATAATCATGTTTATTTGTTGCAAAAAGCTCTCTATGGACTCAAACAAGCACCTCAAGCTTGGTATGAGAAACTAAAGAACTTTTTGTTAGATAATGGGTATGTCATGGGCAAAGTTGATTCTACCTTATTTCTAAAACACACTTCTAACAATTTTCTTATTATTCAAATTTATGTTGATGATATCATTTTTGGCAGAACTGATCTTGATCTTTGCAAGGAGTTTAGTTCTCTTATGCAGAGTGAGTTTGAGATGAGCATGATGGGTGAGTTGACCTTCTTCCTTGGCTTTCAAATCAAACAAACCAAAGAAGGAAACTTTATCAATCAAGGCAAGTACACAAATGAACTACTAAAACACTTTGGGATGGAGAATATGAAGCCAATGGATACACCCATGTCCAACACCGCCAAACTTGATAAAGATGAAGAAGGTGAGAAAGTAGATGAGAAGCTCTATAGAGGTATGATTGCAAGTTTACTTTATTTAACTACCTCTAGACCTGATATTATGTTTAGTGTTGGCTTGTGTGCTCACTTTCAATCTAGCCCTAGAAAATTGTATCTTATAGTTGTTAAGAGGATTTTGAGGTACCTAGACAAAACCCAAAATTTTAAAATATTGTATCCTAAATCAAGGGATTTTACTCTTAGAGCATATAGTGATGCAGATTATGCAGGCTGTTTGGTTGATAGAAAGTGCACAAGTGGCACTTGCTTTATCCTAGGACCGTGCTTGGTGTCTTGGTTCTCCAAGAAATAGAGCACCGTGGCATTATCAACTACTGAGGTTGAGTACATTGCAGCCGGGAGTTGTTGTGCCCAGGTCCTATGGATGAAGCAAATGCTCTAAGACTATAACATATTTTTTGATGCTTCTCCTATCTTTTGTGACAATACTAGTGCAATTAATCTTTCTTACAATCCTATATTGCATAGTAGAGCCAAGCGTATAGAGGTTCGCCATCACTTTCTCCATGATCACATTGCCAAGAAGGATATCTATATCACGCATGTGGACATGGAAAATCAATTGGTGGATATCTTTACAAAACCTCTAGCTAGAGATCAATTTAATTTTATTCGATCTAAACTGCTTATTGTTGCTTTAGATGATGTTTCTATGTGATCTAGCTAGTTGTTTTCAACCTATATGCTTGCTCATGTCATTTCTCATCTTATATGCCTATATATGCTTCAATCTGCCTAAATTACTTGTTAACATGCTTAGTTTTTGCTTGTTTTGTTTTTTTTTTATCAAATTTCTTGTTTTATCTCTAAATAGTACCCAATGATGAGCTAAATGTGCCTAAGTATGTTAATGATACATAATAGTATTGAAAAATGAATTTTATTGGCATGTATATGGCTAGAAACCAAGAATGTGACTTTTAGGCCAGGTTGACCTTCGGTCAAATTTCACCAGGATAAACTCGACTGATTAGGAGCTAAGAGTTGTTCTTCAGAGAACTGTTCGATCGAGTTTTCCACTCTCAGAACTCGACCGATCCACGGGCTGAGCCGTTATTAAGTTAGGATCAGCCGACTATTTTTCCTCTCAACTTGAAAATAGTCGATCGATTCCTCATCTCTTAGCCCTAATCTCTCACCCCCAACCCTAAACCTCTCGCTCCTAGCCCTAGTTCGACCTAGAAAGCTCAACCTATACCTTCTCGGGCGTCTCTGGTGGTTTTTGTACGGTGGTTGAGGTTTGTTTTTTCTTGTTTGCACGTTTTCTATCTCAATTTTGCCTCCATGGCTTCCCAAAGAAGAAAACAAGTTGCTCCAAGCAATGCACCTGCCTCTTCTTTGCAAAATCGCTTAGTTCCCTTTGATAATACCTCCTTTGTGTCGATTGAGGCTGTAAATAGGTACAAGGACCTTCTTCCTCAAAGCCCTTTTCCTTTACGCGCTTTGATCGATCCTTCTCCTAGGTATCAAGTGATTCTTGCTCAGGTGGCTAGGTTGCTTGTCGTTCACCATTTGTCCGCCCTAGCGATCGAACGTGACTTCTTTCACAGCTCCATGTCAAGCACTAAGGTTGTTCACGAGTTCTACACCAACTTGTGTTGGAACTATGATTCACTTATCCCACCGCCAAATACTCAAGTAGTTCTTACATTTATGATCGCCGATCACCGTTTCCAAATCTCTGAGGATACTTTAAATATCTTTCTTGTCGGAGATGAGGAAAATGGCACTTGGCGTAAGGATTATGGTGAGTACAAATCTTCTTGACCCGGAAGGTTTTTACAATCACTATGAATTGACGTTACCGGGTATTCATCAGTTTTTGAAGAAACCCGACGTGGCCTACAAAAAGAGGTCAACCCTACCCTCCTCCTCTCTTGACCGAAAGAGGTGCATATTGGCTTTAGTGATCAACTGTAATGTCCATCCAAAGAAAAATCAAACGGACATTGCAGAGAACACTATAGTCATTATGTATTGTTTGTTGAAAAATATCAGTGTCAAGTGGGCCTAATACATCTTACATCATATGACCTATTTCGACACTGGTAAGAATACCAAAGGCACCCACCCACCCTACCCAACTTTTATTTGTGGTCTTTTCAAGTTCTCCACTAACAAATCCCTTTTTTCTGACTTCCATTACCTGGTTGCTAGAAAAGGTGTTTGTATTAGTAAAACCGCTCTTCAAAAGTCTGTTCCCATGTTTTCCTCTACCTCCAGTGCCTCTGCCTCTTCCTCTGCCTCCACTTCAATTGCCCCATCCTCCTCTACCCAAGATCCACCTACGCAGCCTCCTCCTAGACCCAACTGTGCATCTTTCCGTGTGTCAAATGAAACCCTTTTGGGTTATATGATGCATCAACAGGCGTACAACCAACATGTTCAGTACCACCTGCACCAAGATTTGTGTTCCATCATGTCAACCATGAACCTCTCCTATGCTCACCCCTATCCCACCTACCAGCCCTATCTCGGTAGTGCTTATGCTTCATATGCATATGATCATTACTATCCTGCTCCGGAGCCTTCTGCTGCTGCTCTGCCACCTTTTGTTACTGGTAGCTCTGCTCCTACCATCCTTCCGTTACCTGTTGGCCCCCTGGCCACCCTACTAGCCTCACTGGGTGACTCTGCTCCGTCTTTCCCACAGGTCAATGAGTTTCACGCTCTTGGTATGTCTTGGGATGAGCAGAATGCCTGCTGGCCCGGTCGTTCTTTTGAACCTCCTGCTGATGAGGAGATGCCAGACCAGGCTGAGGATGCTGATGCTGATGAAGGTGACAATGAGGATGCTTCCGACAATGGTGATGGTGCTGACAATGATGTTGGCACTACTGCTCCACCTTCTGGGGAGGACGAGGACTACACACCTGGCAATGAGGACGTTGTTGATATAGATAGCTTAGACGTTTAGGTGGTTTCTTCATTTGTAGTCTAGCATGCTTATTATATACATCTTTCTAGACTATTTTGTATCAGAAACATCTTGGCACATTCTTCTAAGTTGTACTATTTCTTATCTTTGTTTTATCACTTTTGTGCTTGTAGTTGCTCTCCTATGGACATATATCTGAGTTGTAATATCTTTGATGTGCACTATGGCTATTTACTCTATTTTTATCCTATGCTTTGGTGCCATCTTGAGTTATATTTTGATAATGACTTGGCATGTATGTTATCTTTTATCCTTGTGTGATATATGCTTCTAAATTGTTGGTTATTCCTTTGCATATATGGTTGTGTGTGTTTTGGAGAAGACCTGTCTTATGCTCTTCTACCCCCCCATCTTTTTGATAATGTCAAAAGGGGGAGAGATATTTAAAGAGATATCTCAAGTCTTGAAACTCAATCATATTGGCTTTTCTTTGCTATAATGTTGTTTTTTGCTAATGAGATCCTTTCTTATTCAATTCACTGCTTATTATGTGAACTTGCAAATGACTACATACTACATGTATATTGCTACTGCATTGTGTAGATAGATTAACCATGTAGGTTAATAGAAGCACAAATTGAGGGGGAGTTATTCACATTGTTCATTTCATGAATCTCCCTATTTCGCAAAGCAAAGGTATAATTTCTACATCGTTTTCAATATGTTTGACGAATGGTTTGTCATTGTCAAAAAGGGGGAGAATGTTGACCTAGAGGTTATACATTGCCTATATTTTAATAATGACTTAACCATTCCATTAATATGTAGCTAATATGTGTATTAAAGATTGATTTCAGGTATTAGGTACATGAAAAGGACCCCAAATCCAAAACCCTAGATTGACTCAAGTTCAAGTCAAAGAGCTACAAGTGTGCTTTTGTGGAAATCTATGTAAATGACCTTCGAACATATTTGTAATCACTTGTAATGATGAATTAACTTGTAACTAAGGTGAGAAAATTGATTGGGACATAAAACACCAATGTTAAGATCACTTTAGATGCATAATAAAAAATTGACATCAGGTTGTCAATCGGTCGAGTTTCTCCCCAGGACAAACTCAGTCGATCCATCTTGGTCGGTTTTCTGGAGATAGTATCGGCCGAGTTGTGTTTACATAGAACTCGACCGATCAAGTGCCTGCCCAAAATGATCTTCAGTGATCGGTCGAGTTTCCCCAAGACAAACTCGACCAACCGTTTGAATATCGGTTTTGTCTTTTACTTGATCAGTCGAGTTAACTTTATTGAAACTCGACTGATTGCACTGTATGGAATTTGTAGAAAAAAGTGATGTGACCGTTGGTGGGTTATTTGATCAAAAATAGAGATGCTTACTTGAAGGAAAATGGCTATATTTTGGGCCAAGAGTTCACCTAACTCAAAGCAACACCCTCAGTTATATATAGAACACTTGGAGTTCATTCTAAGGCTGCTCATTCATTGCAAACTTAGTCCTATTATAGATGAGAGTGTTCTAAGTCTTTGATCCCCTTTCTCTCTCTACCTTCAAGTCAAATTTGTGATTATGAGTGAGATAGGTTCCTGTGTTAGAGAGCTACTCCCTGTATTGTTGTAAATCTCTCCTCCTCCATCTTCCAACCTCAATTCCTATTGAAGTCAAGTTGAAGATCCCTCTCCAAGTGAAGGAGAAGGAGGTGTTGTTCTTCAAAATTGAAGAAGGCAAGCTACTCCAGGTCTCCAAGTGAAAGAGATAGGTGCTCCAAATCTCCAAGTGAAGGAGAGAAGCAAGGCAACGCTCAAGGAAGATAGGTAATCCCTTAAAGGCAGAAGATTTGAAGAAAGGAGTGGGTAAGTCCATGTTGATGGCTGAAGACTCCATGGTGGAAGTGGGTAAGCTCCTTCTATAGGTTGAAGATCTTTGCTTGAGGTACTAAGCCCTTGGATGTATGGTTGTTGTGTCTTGTAATCTTATTGTGGAATATAAGATTACCAAGATTGCAAATCCTAGAGACTAACCCACTCTAGGTAGTGGACTGACATTGCTCCTAAGTTTAGGACATAGAACCACTCTAAACCACCTATCCAAGTGCTTGGTTTTCACTATCTCTCATCCTTGCTATGTATGTTTGATTAGGACATCAAATTGCTTCTTGTTTAAGTTTTTCAAATATATAATTTGGTGGTCTAATTTATCTTGTGAGATTTTGTGAAGCTCTATTCAACCCCCCCTTCTAGAGCCCATTGGTCCAACATTTAGTACCATACAAGGTCAATGGGAGATCCGGTTTCCATGACCTCACTTGTCTCGATCAGTACAAGACCACTTAGGCTTAGCAGGACATCTTGTGTCAGCTGTAAATAGTTGTGCCAGGGTATGTAGGCATCCTCGCTTAGAGATACATTGTCAATTGTGCTCTCTTAGGGGAACATATACAACAACCGTCCCCAGTTATTGAGTTTTGGTCACACAAGCACCATACTTTGAGCCATGGTCACACATGCACCATGCTCTTGAGCCATGGTCACAGGGGCACAATGCTCTGAACCACGGGTTAGTTCATCATGCTCTTATTGAGACATTCTTATGATATTATTGAGTCATGGTCACTTAGGCACCATGCTCCACATATTCAAAAATATGCATTCCGGGTTATGTCGCGGGGAACCCGCTTCACCATTCAGCAAATTCTGACAGAGAGCTCTGCCCGCCATGACTAATCAGACTACTATGGCATGTCATGCGATACGAGCCACTCGTCAGAAGCGTCTGCCCACTGTGGTCGCTCGATATGCTTGTAGCCCGGCACGTCGTGATGACCTGTAGTGCCAGGCGACATGCATGTGTCGATCATCCCCGAAGCCACGTATGCGGAGCCGATTAAGGATACATGGCACCTAGAGAACCACAACCTCCTCCAACTGTTGCCTATAAATAGAAGCTACAGGACTCCGATGGGACGTGTCAAAAAACCTCACAAAATCTAACTTTGGAAAGCTCCAGGAGCTAGTGTGTCGACAACCAAGGCGTGCTGGGAGACACTAGGTGAACACACCCCCAACCCGAGAGGGAGGGGTGTGGTTCACTTAGAACCCGTACCGGTAGCCGCAGTAGACCGATACGACCAAGAAGGCCACCCAGCGTGTCAGGTCCCTAGATGGGCTTCAACCCGAGACGGCTTGCCCTTTACACCCGATACAAGGAACCCGAGAACCTAAGATCCTTCTAACCCGACACAGCACTGAACCCGATATGGATCATCGTCATGGTGTTTCGCCCGACAGGATGGCTGCCCGACATGACCTTATCGGGTAGGAAGCCCTGACCGATACGCCTTCCTGTCATGGTCTGTTGCCCAACAGGGTGGCTACCTGATATGGGCATATCGAGCAGAGCTTCCGCCCAGTGTCGGGTTAGTCGTGCTTTAGGGGTCGCTGCTGTATATCGACCTCCTACATCAAGGGGTTCGATACCTATCTTATTTTTCAGCATTTACATTCATTATGCATTGTAACTGAACCCCTTTTACACAATATCTATGCTTATAGAATCTGTGGAGTTTAATACCTATTGTTCTGTGTTTGGTTCCCTTTTGTTGGATGATTTCTTATATAGCATCTGAGTTCTAGCTTGTATGTTTGGATCATGTTTTGACTAGCTATCGAAATGTGTTTCCCCCTTTCAACTCCTCTGAGAGAAGGACGTTGTAACTCTAGAGCTTGGTCTGACCCAGGAGTACGAGAGTACCCAGGGTTGGAGCTGCTTCGGGTTGCTTTCCCACTCCAACCTATGTCCATTACCCTTGAGAGAGGGTGTTGATATTTAGTTGGAGGTACCCTCTTTGAGAGAAGGGGTGCAGGGTGTTTTCCGATGCCGCTTGTTATTCCTAAGTTTTCTTCCTTCGTGTCTGGCCTTGACAATAGTTTTATCTCCTTGGAAGCTATTGCGCAAAACCCCTAAAAACTGCTAAAACCCTAAAACCATCATCTTTCTTGTAACTCCAGTTGGAGATAGTTTTTCTTTACAATGTTCCCTTATTTTTGCATATCTATCTTTTCTTATCTGTATATCCTTGCCCATATGAGAGTTATCTCTATGCGCTTGCTTTAATGCTTTGCTTGTATGATTAGCTATCGTCTTGCGATGTTTGATCGTTGGTATCTTGAGAGAGTAATATCGCTTCTACCCGTGACATAGAGCAACATGAATGCACGAGAGTGTTAGATTGTTGGTGCTTTAAACCATATGTTTTGCCGTAAGGCTTTTGAGTTGTCTTCTCGAGAGAAAGACTTCTTTTAAGTCTGGTTCTTTCCTCATCTCGAGAAAGAGTGGAATGAGGCTTTGCATGGTTGCTCGTAATTTTGATATGTGCATGCAAGGAAGAGGGATAAAATGTTGGTTAAGGGAACAGTTTAGTTAAGTAAACCCTGGTCTGAGTTTTCCTTATTCTCATTATAGTTTATTTTCTTTTATTTTATTTTCTTTCACCCTTTTGTTTTTTACTTCAGTTTGTCGTTCCTTGGGGAACACCTTTTAATACTTTTTTTCTACCAGAGTATAGAAGTGTTGATTCCGCGTTCTTGACACTACCAACCTCATCCCTGTGTTCGACCTCGATCGCTACATCAGACCCCATTATCATTGCAGGGGCCTGAGAGTCGGGTTATCTCTTTAAAAGTCCGACTACTTTAAATCTACTCCTTTTGGACACGTGATTTAGGCCGGTCAACTTTTTGGCGCCGTTGTCGGGATGAGGCAAACGGTACTATTAAAGAACCTGATTCCACTTACTATATTCTCGTGCCTCAAGATTAGCAATAAGCTTGACAACACCGCTACTTTAAGTCTTCTAACCTAAATCTGTGCAGAATAGTTTGCTTTATCAAGCCTAGTTTTCTAACTTGATCTTACGATTCTGTTCAGGTGCCTGGGGGAAGCATTTTGTTCAAATTTAACTTCGTTCATCATGTCGCCTCACGTGGAGCCACCCCTTTCCACAGACGAGTGGAATGTGAGAGTTGGACCACACCCACCTCTTCCAAGAAGCGATGAAGATAGACATGACCGTTACAATGACAATCATCATTATGAAGAACAAGAACAACCTGAGGATGACCACCACCACGGAAGACATCGTCATCGCCGTAGGCATAGAAGGAACCATCACAATCAAGAGAGAAACCACAGAGATAGCGGCAATGAAGATTCTGAAGAAGAAGAAAAGATTCTTCGAGAGTTGGCAGCCACGAAAGCCAACAACTCTAGATGCCATGTGGTAATCTCGAGGTTCGATGCTGCAAACTTCAAATTAAAACCTATTGTGATTTCTATGATCCATAATAAGAGTTTTCGAGGGAGTTCCAAGAATGACAACCCTTATCATCATCTCGATGCTTTCAAAAATATATGTGACACCATCAAAATGAAGGGGGTACTGCAAGAAGTGATCTACTACAAGGGTTTCATTTTCTCTTTGGAGGACAAGGCACTGTCATGGTACATTGGACTATCACATAAATCCCTGAATGGATGGAATGCCTTAGTAGAGGCTTTCGTAAACAAGTTCTACCCTACTGAAAAGACTGTCAGGAGCAGGCAAAAGATCACATCTTTTACACAAAAACCAGGAGAGAATCTGCATGAGGCCTGGGAGAGATACCAGGAGTATCAGAGGGATTTCCCTCACCACAATTACAAGAAAGGTTTTCTGATAACAACGTTCTACAATGGCCTAACTCCTGAAGAGAGAGTATCACTAAATGCAGCTGCGGGAAGTGACTTTCTTGGGAAGAAGCCTAGTAGATCTAAAAAGATCATTGAGATCATGGCCGAGCTTCAAGCCGGGACTGAATATGATAGGACTGACAGAGGTTATGTGAAGAAAGTCGCCAATGAAGGACCATCAATTGAGTCTAAGGCTCTGGAGGTGATTACATCCCATATATAGAAGATAGCTATAGATGTCAGACAGCTAAAGGAGTCAGGGGAAAAGGCAAGAAGCAGACAGAGAAGGTAATGAAATGTGTCACCTGTGGTGAAGGAGGCCATGGAGTAGATAACTGCGTGTATACTCAACCTGAAGGATCAAGTGAAAGTGATTCGGAGGATGATGAAGCTGCAAATGTATCCTACGTTAACTTCAAGAGGACGGACCATCCGAGCTTCAGTTATGGAAATAAGGATGCCGCAGAGAACTCACATCAGTTAAGCAGCCCATCTAAGCCACCATCTGGCTTTGAGAAAAGAAACAGGCAGGGACAGTACGCTAAGACCAATACGTTCCAGACAAAGAAAACCAATTATCAAGGTCAGGTCATGTATCAACCACGTCAAGCTACTAACACAAGCCAAAGCCAAGGGCAAGAGCAAGGACAAAGTCATACCAAGAGTAGTGGCCAGCCAGACTTAATGGGGCAACTTTTTGACTTCATCAAAAGAGAAGACATAGTAAACAATCAACTTGTGCAAATCGCATTATCCAATTCTGGCATTTTGAATTCTATGCAAACCCAAATGGCAGACATGCAAATGCACCAATGTCAGATAGACCAGTAGCTTGCTCAGTTGGCTGAGCTCATAAAGAACCTTTGGGGAAGATCCCTTCTAGCACAGAGTCTGCTAAGATGGCAACCCTTAGATCGAGATGGACGATAGAGCGCTAGGAGGAGACGAGAACTGAAGAACCCGAGTCTGAGAAGGTTGCAGAAGATCCGGTTAGAGGAGAAAGCCAACACCCACCAGTTAGGGAGTCAGGACCTGAAGAGGAGTTTTTTGCCAAGAGAAGTCAGTACTCGCCGAGATTACCTTTTCCATACAAGCTTGTAAAGGCTCACCTAAAGAAGAGATATGAAAAGTTCATGGAATCAGTGAAGAAGCTCCATTTGGAGGTATCTTTTCTAGATGCCTTGGAAGAAATGCCGAACTATGCTAAATTCCTCAAAGATCTAGTCATGAAGAAAAGATGAGGAGGGAGGATCGAAACTGTACACCTAGCCAACATGTCCACAGCCTTCATAAAAGCTGAGTTACCAACCAAGAAAAAAGATCCTGGGGCATTCACCGTACCCTTCGCGATAGGCGATAACGTTGAAAGAAAGGGTCTCGCCGATTTAGGGGCTAGTATCAGTCTCATGCCTTTGAGCCTTGCCAAATGATTAGGACTGACTGATATGGTCGGGACTAACATGAGGATAGAGTTGGCAGACCACACGTTCAAAAGGCCAGTAGGAGTGGTGGAAGATGTACCGATCAGAGTAGGAAGGTTCTTCATCCCTTGTGACTTGTTATAATCGACATTATTGAGGATCCTAAGTGCCCCATCAGATTCGGTCATCCTTTCTTGGTGACCAGAAGGGCACTTATTAACGTCTCTGAAGGCGTGATAACCCTGAGGGTAGGGAATGATCACATAGATTTCCAGGTGAGAGACTCGATGAAAGGACCATCGCTGCTTGAATCTTCTTACTTCGTAGATAGCTATAATCAATACTGTGAGGAAGTAGAAGAGGACGCAGCAATGGTAGACCCTCTTATGAGGGCATTGAATGAAGAGGATCCAGAGGTCAACAATCTTGAGATAGCTGAGGTCCTCAGCTACCTGAGCTGACATGAAGAAGATGAAGAGGTTATAGAGACAGTGAAGTATGCTTCTTTAGAAGTGACCATGACAGAAGAGAACGTACCAAAACCCAATCCAGAGCTGAAGCAGCTACTGGAGGGCCTAAAGTATGAGTTCCTAGATGCTGAGGAAAGAAATACTACCATAGTCAATGCCAATATGAAAAAAGAACAACTAGAAAGACTCCTTGAAGAGCTAAGGATCCACAAAATAGCTATCGGATATTCAGTGGATGACATTAAGGGGCTAAGCCCTGCCTTGTGTATGCATTGAATAAATCTCAAAGAATATGCAAGGCCCCTTGTTCAACCCTTGAGGAAGTTGAACCAGATTTTGAAAGAAGTCGTAAAGAAAGAAGTTATCAAGCTTAGAGATGCGGGCATTATATACCCGATTAGCGACAGCAATTAGGTGATCTTGATTCATGTAGTGCCCAAGAAGGAGGTATGACAGTCGTAAAGGGGGATAAAGGTGACGAGGTAGCCGTCCAGACCGTTACCGGATGGAGGATGTGTATCGACTACCGAAAGCTAAATCAGGCCACCAAGAAAGATCACTACCCCCTCCCCTTTATCAACCAAGTGTTAGAAATACTTGCACATCATGATTATTTCTTCTTTTCAGACGGTTACTCCAGATTTTATCAAGTTCCTATTTTGTTGGATGACCAGGAGATGACTACCTTCATTTGCTTATATGGTACATATGCTTTTAGAAGGATTCCGTTTGGGCTATGCAATGCTCCTGCGACGTTCCAGCGTTGCATGATCTCAATGTTCTCAGACTTTCTGGAGGACATTGTAGAAGTTTTTATGGACGATTTTTCCATTTTTGGAAAGTATTTTGATGCCTGCTTGAAAAACTTATCATTAGTTATGCAGTGACATGAGGAAAAGAACTTAGTTCTTAACTGGAAAAAATGTCATTTTATGGTACAAGAAGGCATAGTCCTTGGCCATAAGGTCTCCAAGAAAGGTATTGAAGTAGATATAAGCAAGGTTGAGTCTATTTCTAGACTACCTCTGCCAAGGTCCATGATAGGAGTATGAAGTTTTCTCGGTCACGCTGGTTATTATAGAAGATTCATCAAGGATTTCTCAAAGATATCAAAACCTCTCTCGAACCTGCTGATGTAGGATGCAAAATTCGACTTTACTGATGACTCCATGAAGGCTTTCCAGACTCTGAAAGAGGCCCTAGTGACCCCTCCTATTCTCCAAGCTCTGGATTGGGAGCTTCCCTTTGAACTAATGTGCGCTGCTAGCTACTAAGCTGTGGGAGCTATCCTAGGGCAGACTAAAGACAAGAAGCGTCATGTTATTTATTACGCAAGCCGTACTCTAGATGAGGTGCAAGTAAACTACACCACCACTGAGAAAGAGATTTTAGCGGTCATTTTCACGTTTGACAAGTTCAGATCATATCTTATAGGAGCAAAAGTGAAAGTCTATACCGACCATGGGGCCATACGCTACCTGATGCAAAAGAAGGATACCAAGCCTAGGCTACTGAGATGGGCCCTGCTCCTGCAAGAGTTTAACCATGAGATAATTGATAAGAAGGGAAAAGAAAATGTAGTCGCAGACCATCTCTCAAGAATAGTCAGCAACAAAGAAGACATGTTGTCTATTAATGACAACTACACTGATGAAGCTTTATTGATGGCTTAGTCCAACAAGTCAACCATGTCGTGGTTAGCGGACATTTGTAACTACCTGGCCTGTGGCCAACTACCGCTAGATATAAAGTACAATCATAAAAAGAAGCTTTTATCTGATGTCAAGAACTACTTTTGGGATGACCATTTGCTTTTCAAGAAGTGCTCTGACAGTCTGTACATAAGGTGTATACTGGAAGAGGAGGTCCCACTAATCTTGAGAGAATGCCACTCTTCACCCTATGGAGGGCATCATAGTGGAAACAAGACTGCCGTAAAAGTGCTTCAATCTGTATTTTATTGGCCTTCACTATTCAAGGACGCCTCCGCTTATGTGAAGGTTTGCAAGGAGTGCTAATCAACCAGAAATATCGGAAAAAGGAATGAAATGCCTTTGTCAGACTGGGTTGAAGTTGAGATATTTGACGTCTGGGGAATTGACTACATGGGTCCCTTCCCCTCGCCAAGGGGTTATCAATACATCCTTATGGCTGTAGACTACATTTCGAAATGGGTTGAGGCAGTTGCTACTCAAACTTGTGAGTCCAATTCTGTGATTAAGCTTTTTGAGAAAACTATTTTTCCACACTTTGGAGTGCCTCGCACAATGATAAGCGACGGCGGATCACACTTTGGAGAAAGGAAGTTTGAGGCACTACTGAAGAAGTACCAGGTCAAGCATAAGGTTGCCACACCCTACCACCCCCAGACCTCTGGGCAGGTGGAGGTATCAAATAGACATATTAAACAAATTTTGGAAAAGACTGTCAGCCGCACGTGAAAGGACTGGTCCATGAAACTCGATGATGCTCTCTGGGCCTATAGAACTGCGTACAAGACGCCCTTAGGCACGACACCTTACATGTTAATCTATGGAAAGTCATGTCATTTACCCTTGGAGCTTGAGCACAAAGCCCTTTGGGCGATTAAGTTTCTAAACATGGATATGGAAAAAGTCGGGCAAAAGAGATTTCTACAGTTGCAAGAGCTCTAGGAGCTAAGATTACATGCTTATGAAAATGCAAGGATTCACAAACAAAGGACTAAGGTGTGGCATGATGCCCACCTAAGAAGCAAGGATATTAGGGAAGGTGACAAAGTCCTGCTCTTCAACTCTAGCATTCGTCTTTTCCCTGGGAAGCTCAGAACCAGATGGTCAGGCCCCTTCTCTGTGGTAAAGATTTATCCATCAGGAATGATGGAAATTCAAGGAGAAAAGATTGGGATTGTCAAGGTCAATGGGCAGAGGTTGAAAAGATTCTATGAAGATGAAGCATTCGTGAGAAGATCGGAGATAACACTACAAGATGCTGAAGAAATAGCCAAAGGATGAAAGTGAAAGGAGTTTGAAGATTGTCGAGTTGATGATGGAAACTACAATGCTCTTCAGGAGGCAGCCCAAAATTTTGCTTTTCCTAGCATAGGATGTTATTTACCTTTCATTCAGAAAAACATTATGAAAATTATCATTGTAATAAGGCCCGAGTCAGTGCATGTGCCACATGCGTAGACTCTCTTGTATTCTAGGCCACCGGTTTAATTTTGTGAAGCTTTGATGGGTAATACTGTCTGAGGCAGAGAGTCTTCTCTCTTGCCATTGATGTTTTACTCATCAACGCTCTCTTTACCTCTATTTTTCGCCTATACTTTTGATCTAAGTTTTTCTCCTTTTTAATTTTTGTATGGAATGTTTTTCATAATGTTTGTCTACCTTGCTTCTTTAGCAAATCCCGCCTTTTCTATCTGTATCAGTCAGACACTCTTGTGACGGGCAACGTACCGTACAAAACGTGCACCGCACGGCATGAGGCTTGCTTAGGAAGCCATTTTGACCTTTGAAGTGACGGATTAGAATGTGCATCGGGAATGATTTGTCTCTCTGAATGACATGTGCCTTGTTTTTACCTGATTTACCCCGGTACGACATGACTATATATAGCAAATGTAGTTTTACCGTGTCGGGCACTGGCATTTACTTTTCACCTACTCCCATATCACACATTCTACTCTCGCTCCAGCTCTCGTGTCGGCCAACCTTCTGTTTGCTCCCGTGTCGCCCGTCACGACCTTCAAACGATAAAGGTATAACCCGATACACTTATCGCGTGAGTTACCCAACACACCTATCGTGTCGTGCAACCCGTGTCGTGCACAAGACTTTAGTTCTTTTTGTATCGCGCGATACACGTTTGTATCAGGCAACATCCCACATTAGGTTTTTCCTGTCGGGCTTCGTGTCTCTTTTGACCACGTCACACGACACACATCTATCACGTGCCCGAATGATACCTGGTATTCGGCGAGACCCTTGTTGCCCAGTTTTAATAATGTTTTAGCTTTTATCGCCTCACGTTTTGTCCATGTCGGGCGACATCTTTTCTCATGAGATTATATCGAGCAGGACAACTGTTCATATTGATGACCCAGTGTCGCGCGATAGCCTTGCGGCCATGTCGGCCTTCGACCATTTCTACCCAACACAAGTGTATCAAGCAAGGCACCGTATCGCCCAGTTTTGTTAGACAAAGGAGCTTTAACTCATGTCGCCCGATACTCTACTGTATCAGGCAGCGATCATATCGGACGGACCTTTTATTTTTCTTATCGCACGTTTCGCCACCTTAAGACCGTACCGGATTTGACCTTTGTCGCGTTACACAAGTATCACACTTGAACCCTTATCGGGCACGTGTATCAGGTAGGGTCTGTTTAGTATAGCGACCCAATATCGGTCTACACTATTGGTCAGACCCGATATCGGGAAGCACGGTGCATTTTCTTTTGCCCGATATCGACTTACTTGTATCTGGATTCGTTTAGTTTAACCAGTTTTTCAAGCATCACCTACCTTATATCAGGCATCGTGACTCCCTTGGTCTGCCGCCCGATATCAGGTAGTGTGACACATTTTAGTAATCTAGTTATTTACCATATACTTGTTTGATGATAATAGAAATGGCCCGCACCAAGCAAACTGTCATACAAGCAGACGACCAAGGCCGGAGGATCAACCCTGAGGCCATAGTGGAAGCCACCACAGTCGGGCAGAAGCGCCCGAACCCCGATGCAATAGGGCCATCTAAGGCCGAGAAGCAACCCAGGATGGAAGAAGCAACAACCCCAACAACAGTCTCAACCACGGCGGCCGAGCTGGAGCCTCTAGATCACTCACCAAGATGGTTCATGCCCAGAGACGACGAGCACATGTGGCGGTACACAGAATTGGCAGCCAATGTCTACAGGCCAAGATGCTTCTGCCACCAATCGTCCTTCCACCAGATAGGCATTTTTGACAGGCTGGAAAATGTCCTAGCAGCTGCTGCGCTGAGGAAAATCTGCTTCAGCCACTCCGCCTCTTACATAGAACTCACAAGGGAGTTCATGTCATCCCTCCACTGGGTGCAGAATAGACCAGAAGAAGTTGAAAGATTTAGTGGAGCGGACAGACTACAAGGACGGTTGTATAATGCTGAGCATGACATATCTGAAAACCTGCTCAATGAGATCTTCTCCTCTAGCGAAGCAGAAAAAGAACTACTCAACAACGGTGTCAGAATCACCGAAGGCGACAGGTTCAACCCAGTCGCACTCTGGAGGAAGCTGACCGATGAGTCAATGTTCAAGTTGGGAAGGAAGGTGGTGGCAGTACACTCCTGTTTCTGGAGGATAGTGCATAAGATCATTGTGTGCCTGCTCTTCAACAAGTACGAGTCAAGCAACCTCTACACTGAAGAGCTCCACCTCATGTGGCACATGATGGAAGGATGCCCGGTCAACTTAGGGTGATTCCTTCTCAACTATCTTCATCCAGTAAAGGACACCACCAAGGTCTACAACATGGGTGGACTGGTGAATCTAATTGCGATAGGGTTAGGATACCTTAGGGAGCTGCGTAGCCTCTCAAGGATGAGAGGTGAAGACAAGATCGATCTCAAATTCCTAATGAGGGCTAGCATCATCAAGAATGACGAGCGTTGCTACTTCTATAAGTTCGCAAGAATAAACACCCTCATGTCGCTCCCACACTGCGCCAACTACGATGTGGAAAAGCTGGTCTTCACCACAACTGATATTGAAGTTGTGGTGGTTGAAGCCGCTTATGTTGCCACCATGAAGATACAAGAGAGGGCAGCCGCGATAGGAAGACCAATTCCTCTTGGCACCCAGCAAGATAAGGCGGCGACTGTTGTCGCCCCCGCTCCCGAGCCGGCCGCGACCACCACAGAAACAACAACCGCGACCGCTGAGGAAATAATGGTGATCGTGGAGGTCGCCGAAACAACCGGGGCTGAAACAAAGACAATAGCCCCGGGGGAAGCTGCCACGGAAGAGATAGTCGTATCTCCTGAAACTTCTATTGTGCCTTCAATGGCAGAAGAAGTGGTGCAGCCGGACACCAGCAACGGTGCATTTGCTGAGCCCCTTGGGGCAGAACTCAGGTCTTTGTAGCCCATGCCGCCGCCAACATCACCATGGGTAGTTGCGGAGGAGGTCGCCGACAACCGATTGGTGGACCAACCCCCACCTTCTCCGCACCCCTCCCCACCACCAGAAGCAAGCAAAGCGGAGGCAGCCACGAAGGCGCCAAAGCCCCGCTCTGAAGCGATGCCCTCGCGAACAATCCACATGGATTAGGACACGAGTGGAGACGCGCACTCGTTGAGCCAAACTTCTCGTGCGAGGGACGTCAGGAGGCCGAGGGGCAGATCAGCCGCAGCCCCTCCATCACTGGGGTAGATCTTGGGTCAGGAATTTGACTACTTGCGGGAGGTAACAGGCAACCACTCTGTTACTTTTGCTTCCCTACCCGCAAGTTCACTATTTTCTAGGAGAGGCTGAATGACCAGGAGCGGCAACTGCTGACCCTAGTTGGCCTTCCCGGCCAACTAGAGTCCCTCAACAAGACTATGCAGTTGTCGCTCTAATGCCTTGACGTAATAGAAGAAAGGTTGGTCCGGAGAGACGACCACCCCCGTTCAAGGCAGCCAAGGAGGTCTCCATCACCTCCTAGCTCCGGCTCTCCACCTTCCTCATTAGCGTCCTCCTCTAGGACGTCGTCTCCTTCCTCCTCTAGTGGGCCCTCCACAACTCCCGAAGAAGGGGCGATGCACAAGTCAGTCGACAGGGCACCAACAGGACAGGAGAGTTCCCGTGGCATAGAAGAAGTTGTCCCTCAGCCTCCCTCGATGAAGATGAAGACAATGACGAATCAATCAACGTCGGGGAGGACTCTTTTAAAGAATCAGAGGGAGAAAGGGGGACATCTATACTACTAACAACAGACACCCTCCAGAGGAAAGAGTTTGACGGCAAACACATTTTATGCACCGTCTAAAATCCCCTCCTTCGAGATGGCAGACTTCGACAGAAGAGCCATCGGATACCTGACGATCAGAGACCAGAAATTGCTGAACAAGGTCCTGAGATTGTAGACATATGAGGAAGACATCCTCTGGAGCGACGACTACTTCTCCATACGACGGGGAGCACTGAGGAGCATGTTCCGCTCACCGACCGTCATCGGAAAGAAACTATTCATGGTCCTACAAGGTGTCGTGATCGAGAACGCGGGCATCAGGACAAGCGAGAAGCTCATTTACAATGCCACCCCAGCTTTGGCGAGAAGATTGATGAAGGGGCTATACAACTCTACACAGGTGGCCAGCATGCTGGAGTACATCGAAGAGAACAACCCCAACCTGGTGCTGCCCCCCTACAAGCATCGAAGGAACTGGTTCCTTTGTGTGGCGGACCTCCAGAATCACAACGTCCAGCTCCTCAGCTACTGCAACAAGGAGGTCCCACGCTTAAGAAACACCTTCATTTTCCCCGAAGATAGATATCTGAGGCTTCTCTCGCTGCATCTCCACCGCACAATCAAGTATGAAATCCAATGCCACAACGGCATCTGGAATTTCTTTACACTCAGTGACTTCCCCATTCAAGAAGAAGAGGGAAGTGGAAACAACACCTTCATAGTCCTACGCACCATTGAGATGCTACATATCTTCAGATACCTAAGGCATCTCAAGAGCTAAAATTTCTATCAGTTTAGGAGCACTTATGCTCTGCTGCTGATCAAGGATGGGCGCTATTTCCAAGACACAGACATCCCATAGAAGTTGTTGGACAATGATCAAGATGACGAATCCTCCCAATCCAGCAGCCTTCCTGAGGGAGAAGCCAAAATGGCCACAGACATTTATGGGGCAGGCAAGCAGATGGAAATTCTGCGCGATATTCTTACAGCTGAAGACCCCACTTCGCCTGATGCTTCAAAAGAAATAGTCAGCAACTTCGACCATTCCATGTGTTCTTTACTAACCCAGGAACATGTCAACAAAATTCTACAGAAGCTGGCTGATTCTACCCCCGCAAACGTCATCTATGAGGCAGAAGATATCATTGTCCCATGGGATGATCTTTGGGACGTGATAAAGGCAGGAGGATGTTTGGAAATTTCAGTGGCGGCAGCATACATCCAAGTACTACAAAGAAAGTTTGAACACGCATATATCACCCATCCTATGCTATTCAATGATATCTGCCTAGCTGATGACTCAGGAGTGAAGCAGTCATTTCTGGCAAACATACAAAGTAGCATGTTGTGTATCATCTTCTTTCTGATCCTGCACTACAATCACTGGACGCTCCTGACGGTGTACACTCTTCCACGAGCAGCAATCTTCTACAACAACTCGGACATCAATAAATATCATCTGGTGTGGTGTACATCAACTGCGTTGACACCCCTCGAGCACTTAGCCAGAAAATACTACACTGAGGTGGAAACGTTGATCCAGCCATTCCTGGAAAACACAACGAACGCATGGCACGAGCTTCAATTCTACCACAGCAGTCCACAACAAGTTCCACAATCAAACGACTACGACATCTACGTGCTAGAATGGATCTCTAGCTCGGTGTCACTACAACAAATGCCTGACAAGCTCCACCACATCAACTACCACAGCAAACACGGAGAATATGTGTGTGAGCTTATATTTGAAGGAGGCGCGCTCACCAGCTAAACCCTCACTGACTTATCACTATCCTACCTTATTTATCTCACAACTCTAGGACAGAGTGTGGGTTAAATTTGGGGGGGGGGGTACTATATATCAGTGAGGGAGGTATTAAAAGTTCTTCCATTTTTCCTTTCTTCTTTCTCTTATATATATCTTGTGTACATATACATATACAAGTTTAATACAAAATAGTGCATATACAACTCCTTGCCTCTATATAATTGTACATATGTATTCTATAGTAAATATCAGATACAGCTTCTCCCAGCTTGTTCTCTTTGTGTCTAAGGTGGTGCACACTTTTTTATGATCATTCTGAAAACGTAGTCTCAAATGAAAAAAAGGCTACAACTTTTGCTACGCCAATTTTGAAAGAAAAAAATAATCTCGCAACATCTAAGAGATATCCATATGAAGGAAAAAGCTGCCAGAACAGCAAAACCCTTTTTCCCCCTTATCCGCCAAAATACCAAAATGAAAAAAAATCCTTATGAGATTGAATAAAAGCATGAGAGTTGTGCCTAATGAAAAAAACAAACAACACACTTGTTCTTCCAAAAGTACCCATCTTTAGGCATGGTAGATCTGGGGCAGTGGTACGTAGGATGTGAAATCACTGCTCTAAAGCCAACTGTCTTGGACTGCAGGGACCACTTGCCCGCTAACGGACCTGTACCTGGATGGACCAATGGGAAATAAGAAAAATCCAAAAAGCCTTTAGCCTTCCCAAAAACCCAACTTCTTGCTCCCAAAAGATGTTCGGTGTGAAAGCTAACTTCAAAACCATGCACCAAAGTCTTGCCGAAGTTGAAGAGAATATTTTTGTGTAAATAAGGCAATGAAAAATAATAAAGCATGTTGCTCGTGAGTAGATGTAATTTTCCCTATGAACGTCTCAAAAAACACACTTCAACCCCTTGTCCGCCCTGACGGGCAGTACGCCACTTACCCGATAGACAGCTCTGCCCGCCATGACTAATCAGACCGCTATGGCATGTCGCGCGATACGAGCCACTCGTCAAAAGTGTCTTCCCACCGTGGTCACCCGATACGCTTGTAGCCTGGCACGTCGTGATGACCTGTTGTGCTAGGCGACACGCATGTTTTGAACATCCATGAAGCCATGTATGCGGAGTCGGTTAAAGATACGTGGCACCCAGAGAACCACAACCTCCTCCAACTGCTGCCTATAAATAGCAGTTATAGGACTCCGATGGGACGGGTCGAAAAACCTCATGAAAGCTAACTTTGGAAAGCTCCAGGAGCTAGTGTGTCGACAACCAAGGCGTGTCAGGCGACACTAGGTGAGCACACCCCAACTCGAGAGGGACGGGAGTGGTTCACTTAAAACCCATCCCGATAGCCGTAGAAGACTGATACGACCAAGAAGGCCACCCAGCATGTCGGGTCCCTAGATGGACTTTAACCCGAGACGGCTCACCCTTTACACCTGATACAAGGAACCTGAGAACCTAAGATCCTTCTAACCTGACACTGCACCGAACCCAATACGGATCATCGTCATGGTGTGTCGCCCCACAAGGTGGCTGCCCGACACGACCTTATCGGGAAGGAAGCCCTGACCGATACGCCTGCCCGTCATGGTCTGTCGCCCAACAGGGTGGCTGCCCGACATGGGCATATCGGGCAGAGCTTCCGCCCAGTGTCGGGTTAGTCGTGCTTTAGGGGTCGCTGTTGTATATCGACCTCCTACATCAAGGGGGTCGATACCTATTTTATTTTTCAGCATTTACATTCATTATGCATTGTAACCGAACCCCTTTTACACAATATCTATGCTTATAGAATCTGTGGAGTTTAATACCTATTGTTCTGTGTTTGATTCCCTTTTGTTGGATGATTTCTTATATAGCATCTGAGTTCTAGCTTGTATGTTTGGATCATGTTTTGACTAGCTATCGAAATGTGTTTCCCCATTTCAACTCCTCTGAGAGAAGGATGTTGTAACTCTAGAGCTTGGTCTGACCCAGGAGTACGAGAGTACCCAGGGTTGGAGCTGCTTCGGGTTGCTTTCCCACTCCAAACTATGTCCATTACCCTTGAGAGAGGGTGTTAGTATTTAGTTGGAGGTACCCTCTTTGAGAGAAGGGGTGCAGGGTGTTTTCCGCTACCGCTTGTTATTCCTAAGTTTTCTTCCTTCATGCATGGCCTTGACAATAGTTTTATCTCCTTGGAAGCTGTTGCGCAAAACCCCTAAAAACTACTAAAACCCTAAAACCATCATCTTTCTTATAACTCCAGTTGGAGATAGTTTTTCTTTACAATGTTCCCTTGTTGTGGCATATCTATCCTTTCTTGTTTGTATATCGTTGCCAATATGAGAGTTATCTCTATGCGCTTGCTTTGACGCTTCGCTTGTATGATTAGCTATCATCTTGCGGTGTTTGATCGTAGGTATCTCGAGAGAGTAATATCGCTTCTACCCATGGCATAGAGCAGCATGAATGCACGAGAGTGTTAGATTGCTGGTGCTTTAAACCATATGTTTTTCCATAAGGCTTTTGAGATGTCTTCTCGAGAGAAAGACTTCTTTTAAGTCTGGTTCTTTCCTCATCTCGAGAAAGAGTGGAAGGAGGCTTTGCATGGTTGATCATAATTTTGATATGTGCATGCAGGAAAGAGGGATAAAATGTTGGTTAAGGGAACATTTTAGTTAAGTAAACCCCGGTCCGAGTTTTCCTTATTCTCGTTATAGTTTATTTTCTTTTTTTTTTCTTTTCTTTCACCCTTTTATTTTTTACTTCAGTTTGTCATTCCTTGGGGAACACCTTTTAATCCTTTTTTTTCTAATGGAGTACAGAAGTGTTGATTCCGCGTTCTTGACACTACCAACCTCATCCCTGTGTTCGACCCCGATCGCTACATCGGACCCCATTATCGTTGTGGGGGCCTGAGAGTCGGGTTATCTCTTTAAAAGTCTGACTACTTTAAATCCGCTCCTTTTGGATGCATGATTTAGGCCGGTCAATTACACATCTTGTCACCTCTCACTAGGCAACAACCTATTCACATGGCTCACAAGGCCATTACACATCGTGTCACCTCTCACTAGGCAACAACCTATTCACATGGCTCACAAGGCCATTACACATCTTGTCACCTCTCACTAGGCAACAACTTATTCACATGGCTCACAAGGCCATTACACATCTTGTCACCTCTCACTAGGCAACAACTTCTTCACATGTCTCACAAGGCCATTACACATTATACTTGTTATGCAAGTGTTTAACATGCCTTACAAGGCTTATGCAATAAGAGAAATACAACCTTCCCATCATTACGGTTAGGGTTTCTCTTTATAGCCGAATAGGGTTTCATTTTCATATTATTAATCCAAACCCTAATTCATTGCTCCACACATCTAGGAGCATATATTGATATCATAAGTTTTCAATCATACTTATTTATTCTCATCATTTATCATGAAATGTTTATCAACACAAAGTATGTATTTCTCTCTCATCCTCTCTAGGATATTGAATACATCATATTTTTGGTTAAATCCTCCTATTCGAGGAATATTAGTCCATCATTAACCATTCACATTATCTTTCATTAAACACCACATTCAACATATGTGACTCAATCAATAACACATGATTGAAGTGTCTCTTCCATATTGGGTATCAAGATGTATGTATTATCATATTAAACTTTAAACCACATCCTTTACTTCATGTCATATATTCATATCGGGCATGTGGTACAACCACATCACCATGTCATGGTTTAGGATGTATTCCCTAACCAACATATCATAAACCCACATCAGATGGACTATCACTTAGATCTTAACATTTTAGATTAGCTTTATATTAAGTATGAGCTAGGTGCTTGACCCCATATCGGGTATAATCTATATGCTTGGTGTTATATCGGGCATCAAGTATGCACCATATTGAACATAGAGTATATGCCTCATCATGTATCATTTAAGTGGTATATATACAAGATACCAACTTAATTTACCACCTAGGATTATCATATCGGGCATCCATGATAGGTATCTTATCAGGTTACCATGTTAGGTAAACCCTTAAACTCATGATCTCTTCATTCCTTCAAGGATCAACCTTCTCATATAATTGCATGACATTTTAGATGTATTATTGAGTTCTCATACCACAACCTATTCCACTAGGGATAGGGTAGATCGGGTTTCAAACCATTCTCTCGGATTCAACACCACATTTGGTGGATTATACAATATCATGCATAAAGTATGATTTGAACCTTATATTGTTCACAATGTAGGAGTATGTGTTATTCTTAGCATCCAAGGGATGTCACCCATACCATACATATAGTATCATTCACCACTCATCTCAGCTTACCCATCATCTTGGGTTTTCAACTCTATGTTGATTAGAGTGTTCACTACCTCTATATCGTGTAAGAGGTGTAGTCTAGACTTGTATTGTGCATAAGGATAAGTGGGGTATCTCTCATATCATGTAACAAGCATGACTCATATCATGTATGAGCTAGCATCGATCTTCATATTGGGTTAACCCTATCTAGGGTTTCATTTCGGGTAGATGTATTCCAACCATATCGGGTTACACTTTGTTATTGAATCCATACCTTGTATCACACATTAGGGTTTACTTAAGTATTCATATTGTGCATCATATGTGTGTACTTCAAGGTATCACGTACTAAAGATACATTACATGATCATATTGTGCAAAAGCACTTGCTATTATTTACTCATATCGGGTTACCCAAATTAGGGTTTCATATCGGCTTCCAAGTTTACTTTAGATCTTATATCGTGCAAAGAGTCTATTCTTAACTCCATATCATGAAAGCATATTGTGCAAGCATATCATGCAAGCATATTGTGTAAACATATCGGGCAAGAAAAGTCTACACATACCCATATCGGGTTAGAGCTACTTGTGTGTAAGCTTGAACCCGATATCACTTTATAAAGTGATACCATCTTCTTCAAGCTCTAGACCTCCATTCTAACTGTTATAGTTCATGGAAATGGGTCTATGAAACTACTAGAACTCATAATTGCATCAACTATTTCAGTAGATTTTGGAATTAAAAGTAGTTCATTAATTATACAAATTTAGGTGATGAATAATAACATGATAGGGTTCAAGTTATATAACCCACCTTGTGATCAGCTTCAAGGCTACAAGCTCCAAAGCTCCATGTACTAAGGTTGAATAAGAACCTCTCCAAGGTCCAGGGCTCATTCACAACTCCTCCATGAACAAGATATCACCATATTTAAGCACTTGGTGAAGAAAGAAAGAAAGGAATATTCACAACCTGATATCCTACTTCAACCAAGGTTGAAGATGACCAAAGCTTACCTAAATCTTGGTGCTCGAGCTTTCTTAGATCCTTGAGCTGTTTTTCATAATACATAAGGGTCTTTGCATGATATCTCCAAGGGGAGTGGTTATGAGGATCGTAAACTTTCATAAGTTGGTGAATGGTGAAGTATATATACTTGGATTCATGAGATAAAGCATATAAGAGATGTCATCACCTTAAGATACTAGATGACACGTGGACATGCATGGTTGACACATAGACATGCATGCCCACATGTATATCTTTCCAAGTAAAAGTCTTGGGGATAACCTAGAGATAATATCTCGGCCCTTACTTATCTTGTTGGGCAAGTTATATCATCTTTATCTCATTAAATAAGCAACCCGATACACTTTTTGTGAGGAGCTTTGCAACTCGACATGAGCCACCTCCTTGAGGTTCTCTGTCTGTCATAACCTTTTAAAAAGCTCAAAAAACTAATAGGAGGCTCCTACTTTGGCTCTTAGGCCGATAGGACTCCTTATATCAAGTCTACAACTCGATACAACACATATAAGGCTCTTGCCTTCAACTCATTCTTGGTCTTTCATTACCAAGAGTATCATCACTCAATGGTGATTCAACATAGTGCCCCCTTCTTTCTATTTCCTCCCAAAGATACATAGAGGAAGTAGGGTTACACTAGAGGTGGTGATTTTGCATTCCAACCCTATTCATTGGGTAAATTAAAATTTGTACCAAAATTGGTGCATACAGCACAAGCATTATTCAAACAAGTTATAACTTGGGATTTAGGCTTTCTACAAGCCACCACTTAGCATAATTCTCTTTCTTATGATACTAAAACACTGGAATCATATTCCACATGTGATATTTTGCAATGTAACCCCTCATCTTTGGTAAATTGCACTTTTCACTCAGACTTTCATATAATGCATAAATAGTTTACAATTAAGCTCAAACTTGAAAACAAACTTCACCAGAAGCCTTCATTTCTTTTTACAATATTAGAATCAGTTTGTAAGTATCTTACATAAGCAAAACTTCTGGGGTTAAGCCATAACCCAGGTCAAGGGTATTACAATTATAAACCCCTAACAAGGATTTCATCCCCGAAATCCTAGATGAAGGAAGACAATTGTTATTCATATATCATATTGTCAAGTCTCCACATAACATCTTGATGTCATGGAGATGCCATATAACTTTAACCAGCATATATCCCTTCCACTCAGGTTTATCATTTGAATCTATCATACAAGACATATATTCAACTGCATTTTCACTATTGACTTGCAGTATATATATTCTGTGTCAGGTAACACTTTCTAAGTCAAAGAAGTGCTATTCATACTTTGAATAATTCAGGTGTCAAACCCCACTTAGTTTAAGCATTTCACTTTTAAGAAGAAATCAGGGTTACATTTTGTCACCCACTTGGGACTATAGGCCTTATCATACATTTTTAGCTTTGACAAGCTTTTTCTCAAATAATTCTATAATTATTCCTTCAATTAATATATCTTTATCAAGGTTATGTTTATGTAGAGCATAAACCCCTACCATATGATTTCCCTACTAGAGTTGTCTCAAGGTTTCCCCTTCTAGGTAACCCAATCATTATTCATCTTATCAGGAGTCATATTCTCACTCCCCCATGCCTTCTGACACATTTTGGATACCAAAATTTCTTACCTTGGTATCCTTCTCATGTGTCAAAAACACATCATATCTTTATCATATCCATATCTCCATTGTTTATATCAAAGTCAAACATACAAAAAGGATCTTTCTTTTTATCTTGGGACATTACTTGTTACCCATAACTTTTTCTTGGAACCAAAGTCCAATTCAAACTGATACTTTTCTAAGTGTCCATCAACAGATCACCTCTAACTCATGCACATCAAGTGTCTTCAAACTCACTTGATTTGCCATGTTCCTGAAAGGAAAGAACATAAAGAGACATATTCCTTTCATCACCCCATCATTACCTAGGGTTGTTCATCAAAGAGGAGACAGCATCATCTCCAAAGATTATTATATGAACTTTCTCTATTCATGAGTCATTTACACTTGTTTTATCTTAGGTTCCTTGCCATAAACATATGAATTATATGGGCAATTACATATCATCATCCCTTTCTTTATTATTGGACTAACATATTCATGAACATTTCATGGATTCATCACATTCCCCATTTCCACATTATGGGAAAAGTTCCTTACTATTCACACAGACTTTATTAAATATGGATCGTCTCCCTTGTTTTCATTCTCATTTCATGAAGATTATACTCTCTACTTTCTCATATACACAGATTGATCTGAGATCATCTCAGATTCTACTTTATTGCACTTAGGATGTGATACAAATGTCCATGCCATATTTCCAGTTTAGTTATACTCACTAGATTGTCTCAGAATGACTACTTGATCAAAATAATCAGAAAGATAACAATCTAAGAGTTTCGTATGCACCTTATCTTTAATAGTTGAATACCTTGCCAGGGGATACAAGTACAAAGATTTGGTAGTATGCACTTTGTTTACTATCATATTCCTTACTTTTCATATTATCAAAACATAGGACTTAGCATCCTTGGATTTTCTCCAGGCATCACATATGTACCTTATCCTCTTTCACATAGATAAGAGCAAGTATAAAGCATTTAGAAGAATACTTAGCAGAATGTAAGTCTTCATCTTCCTTGTGTCCTCATAGGAATAGTCAAAGGAAGCTCAATAGAAACTATTTTTCCTATATTTAACACATAGGATCATGAAATGACATATCAGAATGACTCTATTTCATCTGACCTATCTCATCTCACAGTTTGTTTACTTCCTCAGGCTGATTCTTTTCATAGAATCTTGTTGTTGCCTGATTCCAACGTCGTGATTTATTGCTCAATGTTGATGGACTTGCTCGGGACATCTATATATGTTATTGTATGCCACATCTAGACCATTGCCTTTGAGAGTCTTGCTGACTCTACCTCGATGGTTGGGTCATTTCCTCCTTCCTTTTTGGATAAGAGGATCTAATATGCCCAATATGTTTACACTTATAACATCTCTTATAAGCATCCCCTGACCTTGTCGGCCTTATAGCCAATGTAGAGGCCAAATCAAGAGTTCTAAATGGTGGAACATCAGGTCCTTTGTCCTTTCTTGGTAACCACTGCCCTAGTGCATTAGACATTGGTTGCACTGGTGGTACCAAAAACTTCCCCTTTTTAGAACCACCAGGCATCCATTCCCGAGTTTGGATCGGTCTTTTCTTAATTCCTACCTCATTATCCTCTTCTGGATAGTCTTTTATGATATGTCCAGGCCGCCTACACCTGTAGCAAACCCTGATTTTGGGTTGTAACCTATTTCTTTTAACATTTTCCATTGCTCCAACATGATGATGTTGATCAAGAATCATGTTGGAGTCCAAAACTTCATCATTGGGGGCTGGTAATCTGGGTTGTGTTGCTAATACCCAGTCCACTATATGCATCATTGTTGTCCTCACTTTCCCATCAATGATATCAAAAGAAGGATTCCTTATCATAGTTGGATCATCTTGGGGATTCTCAGGCAGTCGTTCTTCTCTCGCCTGGTGGTGCAACACCTTTTGTTGGTGAAGCAACATTACTTTCAACAATTTACTCCTTGGGTTCTCCAAACATCTTTAAGCTTTACTCTGTCTTCTACATAAGCAGAAGTCACTATAAGATATACTGGAGGACACTAGAATAGACTCAACACATTAGTCTTATGTCTCTGTAGACTCAGCAAACCTTAAGCTCTGATACCAAACTTGAAATGACCGTCATTAAACTGACAAACAAATCATTACTAATTAAGCGGAATAAACATAAATAACGGATTAACAAAAATCAGTAAAATTTAAAACAATTTTTGCAAGAAAATCCTTGTCCATAAAACCTTTACTGAAAGATCCAAGATTCATACATATCATGATTTACATTTTACACCATTGTTTCATCTCATCTCGAGGACAACAAATAACAATTGCTCTATCAAAACACGTACTAGAGAAACATAAAACTTCAAGGCATTCAAGCCAAAATCTTAGATCATTCATGGAACCAGTATGAACCAACTTCAAGGACCTGAGAGTATAGAGACGACACATAGGACTTCTATCTATAAGTCACGATAGACAGTACACTCAACTTGAAATGTCACTGTTGCCTCAGCTGTTGTTCCTCTTCTACAGAAAGGTCTTCACCAGCTTGTGTACATCCACCTAAAAATTGTGGATCCCACGGGGTGAGACAATTGTCCCAGCGAGAGATATAACTCTCTGTCGACCATATTATTATTGCAGATAAACATTATAAAACTGAGCATGGGTTCTTTTATATTTAACAGGTAGGATTAATCATTGCATGAACAGGATAAGATAATCTCCTTTCTTAAGGAGAACATTGCATCTACCCATGGTAGAGTTATAAATAATCTATCTGCTTTGCAAGGAATGTAAAGAAACATAAATAACATCTATCAACTAAGATGTATAACTGTATTGTGCATCAAACAATTTTTTCCGTATTCAGTCCTTAAGTAGATATGAAACATGGCTGAACATATTTTACAATCATACTTATGCCCTGAGGAAATGAATCATACCCCGTTCATCTCCAACCGACCACAAACTTCTCACAATTCGGTACCATACAAGGTCAATGGGAGAGCCAGTTGCCATGACTTTACTTGTCGCAGTCAGTATGAGACCACTTAGTCTTAGCAGGACATCTTGTGTCAGCTGCAAATAGTTGTGCCAGGGTACGTAGGCATCCTCTCTTAGAGCTACAACGTCAAATGTTCTCTCTTAGGGAAATATCTACAACAACTGTCCCCAGTTATTGAGTTATGGTCACACATGCACCATACTCTGAGCCATGGTCACACAGACACCATGCTCTTGAGCCATGGTCACAGAGGAACCATGCTCTGAGCCATGGGTCAGTTCACCGTGCTCTTATTGAGACATTCTTATGACATTATTGAGTCATGGTCACTTAGGCACCATGCTCCACATATTCAAAAATATGTGTTCCAGGTTATGCCGGGGGGGGAACCATTTCACAATTCAACAAATTCTAACACTGATGGATCTATGGTCGGGGAAATGTTTTATAGTTCCTAATGATATATTACATGTATTACAACATTATTTTAGCATAAAACAAGTTATCATTATTAATCACAACAAATGCTACAAAGAAAGGTGTAATACATTTATCACGTACTTTTCATGTTATAACCCCAAATTTTGGGTTCAAGTGGCGAGAAATATAATTTCTCATATTAAATATGTTTGAACAAATAATCATATATTTGGTTGAGAATAATTGGATTTCGTTAAAATAGCCTTGTTGTATGATTTGTGGGCTTTATTGGCTATTAGGCCCAATAAAAGGAAAAATAACAAAGGAAATTCAATTAGTAAATGGATAATTGAATCTTAAGAAAAGAAATATGTGGAAACCTCTAGAAGGCAAATCCAAAGAGGATTTCGTGCCTCTTGGGTTCCTTGGGTACCAAGGAGTCCAAGGTTGCAAAAAGAAAGCAATAGGAAAAGAAAAGATTAATCAAGTATTTCTTTATGAAGAAAGAAATTGGAAAATAATGAGAAAATGTGGAAATTGAGTGGAAAGAGGTATAAATGAGATTTCTTTGGGAAATTTCGTATCCATGAGATTTCTAATGATAAAAGGAATGCCAATGAGGAAAATAAAAGAGGAATAAAGAGAAATCCTCAAAAATAAATATCTTATTTAGAAATAAACATGATAATGTAAAATAATGCATATATGTGCATTAAGAAGGATAATGAGTATTCCAATAAAATAAATTTCGAAATAAAGAGTGCCTTGGGATTCAAGGAGTTCCAATAAAAAGGAAAGAAAGAGAAAATACTAAAAAGGCAAAATAAGAGGATAATGTGTTGCTTTATTAATGGATTATATAATTTTGATAAAAGGGAGTATTTTCCTAAAGAGGTATATACATATATGTATATTTTCATGGTTAATGGATTAATAGGGCAAGAATAATGATAATAAAAGAAGTGATTTTCGTTTTTATGATTATCCAAGAGATAAGGAATATCTAAGAGATAATTAGGAGAGAGAGAAACATGCTTCTTAGGGAAGAAACCAATTTCCTATTGGAAAAATATGGGTTTGCTTCGTGGGTAAGCATTCCGAGGGTTCCTATCTACCCCTATAAAAGGAACAAGCCCTTTAGCCTCGAGTTGCCTTGTATTCCTCTCAACTCCAACCGTGCACCCGCCCAAAAACCCTAACTAAGAGAGATGATGAGAATATGTTTTCATGAGGCGGCTAAAAGAAGTTGCGATGTTAGCTCGACGGTCTGTGATACCAGGGAGGGTCTTCATGCTCGTAGCCATGCGCTATCTTGGGCGCAGCAGTGGCCGTACGCTGCAACTCCGTCCAGGGGTCGCAGGTCTGCGCGGGCCCAAAACGGTCGTTCTGGGCATAGTTTGAGCGGCGCCCCACGTGCGTGAAGGCACGGCGGAGGTAGAGCAGGAGTTTCGGTGGAGTTCGTGACCTGAGGAGGGAGATCGAGCCCCTACAAGGCTGCAGCTAGCGGGCGCTAGGGTTGGCTAGAGGTGGAAGACGACCCCTGGGTCATTGGACGATAATACCCCTCTGGGGTGTGAAGGAACGTCAACTTACGCGAGGGCACCGGAGTAATTTCGTTATGTTTTCAAGCTAGCCGCGTGCATGGGGACTTGGCGACGTGGCAATCCCGGATTGGCCAAGAGGTACTTTTCCTTGCAAAAATCGTAGTTAAATATTCGTAGCTCGGATGACAAAAGTTTATATATGAAAATTGATCCTTAGAACGAGAGGAATCCATTAAAAATATAATTGGAGCCTAATTATGTTTGAAATTCGAAAAGTAATAGAGGTTATTAACTTTAGTGTAATGATAATTAAGAAACCCTATTTTGAAATGAATAAAATGTTTAATGGGGTTTAATGGATCAAAAGAGTTGATTTTAACATGTTTAATGTAAAAATGTACATTAAGATCGAAAAGGATGATCTTTGTACGTAATTAGTTTAATTTGATGATTATGTACATAAATATGATTAAAAGTACATAAAGCTATCATCTTTAATGATTTAAATAATGAAAAACCCTTAGATTTGATGATAGATGGTTTTAATGTTGTTTAATGGATAATTTAAGCCAATATTGACCTGTTGTTGATAAATGAGGAAATAGGATCTAAAAAGATGATCTTTTTATATAAATGGCTTAAGTTAGGGTTTTGTGCATGATTATGCATTAATGAGCTTGAAAACCCTAATTTAGGGGAATATGACTTTTAAATGTTTTAATTGTTCAAATCCATAAACAAGTAGGGATATGATGATCCTAAGTCAATCTAAGTATAAAAGACTATTAAATGAATAGTTTGAGCAATTAGGGTTTATATAAAAGGAAAAGAGTATTTTAGGGTTTGTTAATCTAAAGGAGATAAAGTTCGAGAAATTGATCTAAGAAACCCTAATGAGTATTAATGGAACCTTAATGCGGATTAGAAACCCTAGAAAGAGAATCCAAGTCAATAAAGTAGATTCTTGATGAAATGTGTAATAAATAGAGTACATATTCTTTTCAGGAATTATGTGATGATTTAATTACTTGCTTGGATCTGTTGATTGGCTTGATTGCATATACATGAAGTAAATGATGAATAATCTGCATGACTCATCAAATCAGGTATGTGGTTATGCTTATGACTATACTGAATAGTTTTCCGGGGATTTTATCGACATTTCCCTCAATGATTGAAATAACTGTTAGATGTTTCAATTCAAGCAACTATAAAGTGACTATGACTATCACTATAGGAATACATGTATAACTAGCTAGATCCAGATCCACCCTTATGGCTATGCAAAGGCTAAGGATAACCTAGAGAAAGGTCTAGGGTATCAGGAGTTAGAAACTGGGCTACCCATGTGTAGTGCCATGAGACTCTTAGCATACCATGAGTTAAGGAGTGGGCTACCTACGGGTAGTGCCATGTGACTCTGCCCTAGAAATTGACTCACTTGATAGGTGAGGTTATGAGGGGTAAAAGGGAAATGGGACACATGGATCGCATAGTTATACTTAAAGTGAAAAATTCATTGTTAAATGATAATTGAATGTAATACAATATTTGCATGTTTATTGTTTTCCCCGCATACTAGCTTCGGCTGACCGACGTTTTGTTTGTCGACGTTTTGTTTGTCGGCGTTTTAGGTACAAGCCAAAAGGACAAACAGTAAATCGTCACATTGTGAAATACATGAAGAAAATTTCAAGGAGGATTAGTTAGCGTAGAATCATTAAGTGGATAGAAGTTAGAAATCCAAAATTTCAAAAGGTATGCAAAGTTTATTTTCTTATAGCTTTTCAGTTTAGTATGTTAAAATTTGATAATTATTCTTGGTTAATTGTCGAACCTTTGATCCGGAAGTCATGGGTACGGCTTCGACCTCTCGGTCTCCCTTAATTGGGGGTTATCATGAGGTGGGGTTGTAACATTTGGTATCAGAGTGTAGGTTCCTCATTTAACCATTAATAATTATTAAATTTTACAAACTCCATAGAACCCAAGGGAGTTATTAGAGGAGTATCCAAAAGACGGAGGTGTCTAGAAAGGGATCACGACCGGGGGCTGGAAAGATTTTCCTCCACAACGCTAGTCGGAATACGAGGACTCTCGGACCCGTGTGACCGCCTGGCCAAAGTCTTAGGGTATGAATCGAAATAAGATACCTTTAGGACTTCTCATCTTATTCATCCCTTCTCATCACAAAATTCTGATAAGGACCTAAAGGATTAAGGTTTTCTCTCTCCTCCTCACCCTCTTGAGGTATGGGTAAGGTGAATAAGGTTTAAGGAATCCTCCACTAAATTAATGAAAGGCATGTAAATAAGATGTCATGGACATAAGCTTAATAGAATAAGCGCAAAATAAATAATAGATACATGCTTAGGTCGTATGACATAAGTTGTCATGTCCTTAGAAGAGTCCTGAGGCTAGACCTTCGTGTTAGGAGGATAAGTTAGTTTGAGAGATGGAGATATCCATTACAAGTAGAGACCTGGCACATCCTCTGAGGATGATGCTAACCCTAACCCTAAGTGAAGGTTAGAGAGAGATGAGTTGGACCAGGTGTTTGAAAGGACATGCCTTTGGGATGCCATATGATCCATGGGTGACCTAGCACCTTTGGCAACCCAACCATGGAAAGGGTCGTGCATGTTAGGGTAAAGGATAGCTCTTTAGATGATGATGTTAGTGAAGGACCTTAGAAACCCTATGGGCTTGTACAAGTAGGGCATAGCTGGCACTTAGGGCACGTCATAATGCTGACAGTAGGATGAAACCTTGGATAAGGAATTATGATGGAGCATAAAGGGTTATGTATGATCTTGAGCAACCATAAGTGTGAACCTAGGCTTCACCCATGTAGAGAATGTTTTGGAGGTTGATCCTTCATGAAGAGAGGACCTCTAATGGTAAGGTTGGTTGTAGGGTTAGCTCTAGGGAGAGCAGGAAACCCAGCAAGAAGGTTGGAAGCCTAAAACCCTAAACAATGGATGACAGTGGTTGCCTCATAAGTTGATGATATCTTGGTTGCCTCTAGAGGGACCAAACCCTAGACAGTGAAGATGAAGCATATGGTGCCTATGTGCCTACAGTACAAGTGTTTACCTTCTGAGGTAGGAAAAAGAGTTCCTTAGACCTAGAAAGGTTTAGTAGTAGGTTCTGAGGCCTTGTACCCTGTTGGTTGTCCTTAAGGAGGACCCAACCCTATGTCTTGCTCGAGTTGAAGGATGACCGGAAGTGCATGTCATGCTTTTTGCATGCTTGGTTCGTAGTTAAGAGATAGAGCATGTTGTGAACCTAGGCCTAAGAGGGGAAGTGGTGTACCTAAGGCTCATGATGAGAAGATGAGTTCCTATAGAAGTGAGCATAGTAATCCCCATGAATAGAGGAAAAGAGGAGCCCCTAAAATTAAAAGGTGTGTTTGATGAACCCCTCATAGCTAGGTTGATGATAAAGAAAGGTATGAAATTGATCCAACATTGAGGAAAGAAAAGTAAGTGATCTGCTCATGCCTTAATGGCTTGCTAGGGTTAAGTAGGCTCGTGTGGATGAAAACCCTAGACCTAAGAGCTTTTGTGACCTTAGAGAATAGTTATCCTCCCATCCTGGGAGAGGGACCCCTTTGGTAGGGTGTACATCAGTTTTGTTGGTTTAAGGTGACATGAAGAGGTCTCACAGGATCTTGAGAAGTTAACTGAAAAGTACATGGTATGTGAATGAACCTGTAGACCCATAGATACCCATCTCTAATTGCATATGAATGTGTTACCATGGAGGTAACCAGTATGAGGCTTGACCAAGGTAGGCAGGTTGCTATGATGCCTATGAACGGATGAGAGCCAGCCTATGAATGCAGAAAGAGAGATGATGAAGACTTGGGTAAGGTTCTAAGTGAACATGTACTATAATGGAGAATCCTAAGTTTATCTTAGGGTCAGGTAGGGATAAGACCGATGAAAGTAGGAGTTGCCTAATTCCCCAGTTGCACATGACCATAGGGTCGGGAGGTAACAGCTATCATTGTCTGAGGGCCATGGGTTAGGAGATTGATCACCTTCATGAACTCATGGACCCAAAGGGAAGATTAGTAGGGCACTCTCTTGATGCATGAGGGAAGAGGGATGACCCAAAAAGAGTCGGTACCCTATAGACCTAGAGGAGATGACCAAGGATATAAACCTCAGCAGGTTCAAGACTAGTTTGATATCATGATGTTTGTGATGAAGAGACATATGTGGCACATTGCAACTTAGATTTAAAGGTGTACTGGCAAGGTGGGATGTACCATCTCTACTCTTGGAACAGGAAGAACTCTGTATTTGGACTGCAGCCAAATGCTTATTTCCTCTTGTTATGGGGGTGAGAGATAGGACATTATGCATGTCATACACCAAGAATAAGAGATGATGTAGGTTGGAGCGTTGCCACGAGAAGTGGGATAGAGAAGATATCTTACCATGGTAAAGTGAATGAATGATGGATGGCTTGCAAATACTAAGAGGAATGAGGTAGTCCCCTTATGAGGAAGTTTCTATGATGAGCTATGTAGGACTTACAAGTTATGCCAGGTGGAGTTTGATGACCATGATGATGGAATCAGAGAGTGTTCTTAGGAAGATAAGCATATAGTTTGAGGTGACATGATAAGTGAAATGCATGAAAGTGTAATGTTACCTAATACCTAAGGATGAGAAGTGGTAATGGGTGTTCTGGTTGAGATACATATGACTTGTTTGATTAGAAGCTAGAAGGGGTTGTTTGACTAACTCTAAGTTTGAAAAGGAGAGGTGTTTGGATAACGCTCAGATGTAAGGGTTGCTAGTCTAGTCCTTGAGGTAATGAAAGGATGGTGGTAGAACCTCAGATGAACTTCTTTGGAAGAGAAGGTGATGAAACCCCGACTAGAGTGGTTTAGGGTTTCAGAGGATTTGATCTTGAAAGAATCATGACATACAGGAAATCATGGTTGAAGATCATCATACACCGTGGAAAATGGCAATAGCACTTTGGATGTTTAAGATGAGGTTGCATGTGGCCATGCAAGCCAGGAGGTAAAGGACGAACCCCAGTAACCCAGTGTATCGATATAGAGGACAAAAGAATCCCTGATAGGGAATGAGAGCTCAACACTATGGGTGTTGTGATAGGTCTTCCCTGGGTTAAAGAAGGTCGGGATACAATATGGGTTATGGTAGATCGCCTTACCTAGATGACATAAGGAAGGAAGAGTTCTGTCAAGGGACAGATCTAGTTGAACTAACCATGAGAGAGATGGTTCAACTACACCATGATGCGAGTTCAAAGGATCTGAGTGTGTCCTAAAGGTTCCCTTCCAAAAGGTGGAAGTAGGTACATTGAGAACTCAATGATAATATAGTTTATCACCCCTAACTATGGTTAGTAAGATCCAGACTAAAGGGTCTGATGAGGGCATGTGTGCTCGTTCATGGTGATATCTAGAGACAGTTCTTGTCCTATGAAAGATGTGACAATGACCACCATAGCCAGTAACGGGTTTTATATGAAGCTCTGTAAGGGAGGTTGTGTCGGTCACCACTTCAGTAAGGTGATGTTGGTGAAAAGGGCCACATGATGGTTAGAAAAGGGCCAAATGATGGTTAGAAAAGGGATCCCAGTGCGTGTAGATGAAGTCACTTTGATTGTGCAAGGGCTGAAAGGAGCCTAGAGACGATGAGAGTCGTGAGAAGATGCAAAGTAGACTGACATGCAGTTCACTGTGGGAGAAAATGTGACATGAAAATCTGACCCCTCTAAGTTATAATTAAGAGAGCTGAGTCCCCGATACATGGGTCCATTAGAGATGGATGGGTGGAGAAGGTTAGGTTTGACCCTACCCCTCAGGATAGAGTAATGGGAGATGTTTTCCATGTGTCCAATTTAGAGCACTATGTGAGGTACCCCGACCATGTGCTAAGCAATGAACCTAGTGAGCCCCAAGGGAGGCTGAAATGGCCTGAGTCACCTGTGTAGTTTATAGACGTCGGGATGAAAGGACTCAGAGAAAAGAATATGTGATAATAAAGGTTCTTTGGAAATGCCATGGGTACGGCAAAGCCACATAGGGGCCAATGATGGACATGGAAAAGTCTTATCCTGAGTTGTTTGTTTGCTCGTTTGAATTTTGAGGACAAAATTCCTATAAGAGGGGAAGGATGTTATAACCCCAAATTTCGGGTTCAAGTGGTGAGAAATATAATTTCTCATATTAAAGATGTTTGAACAAATAATCATATATTTGGTTGAGAATAATTGTATTTCGTTAAAATAGCCTTGTTGTATGATTTGTGGGCTTTATTGGCTATTGGGCCCAATAAAAGGAAAAATAACAAAGGAAATTCAATTAGTAAATGGATAATTGAATCTTAAGAAAAGAAATATGTGGAAACCTCTAGAAGGCAAATCCAAAGAGGATTTCGTGCCTCTTGGGTTCCTTGGGTACCAAGGAGTCCAAGGTTGAAAAAAGAAAGCAATAGGAAAAGAAAAGATTAATCAAGTATTTCTTTATGAAGAAAGAAATTGGAAAATAATGAGAAAATGTGGAAATTGAGTGGAAAGAGGCATAAATGAGATTTCTTTGGGAAATTTCGTATCCATGAGATTTCTAATGATAAAAGGAATGCCAATGAGGAAAATAAAAGAGGAATAAATAGAAATCCTCAAAAGGAAATATCTTATTTAGAAATAAACATGATAATGTAAAATAATGCATATATGTGCATTAAGAAGGATAATGAGTATTCCAATAAAATAAATTTCGAAATAAGGAGTGCCTTGGGATTCAAGGAGTTCCAATAAAAAGGAAAGAAAGAGAAAATACTAAAAAGGCAAAATAAGAGGATAATGTGTTGCTTTATTAATGGATTATATAATTTTGATAAAAGGGAGTATTTTCCTAAAGAGGTATATACATATATGTATATTTTCATGGTTAATGGATTAATAGGGCAAGAATAATGATAATAAAAGAAGTGATTTTCGTTTTTATGATTATCCAAGAGATAAGGAATATCTAAGAGATAATTAGGAGAGAGAGAAACATGCTTCTTAGGGAAGAAACCAATTTCCTATTGGAAAAAGACGGGTTTGCTTCATGGGTAAGCATTCAGAGGGTTCCTATCTACCCCTATAAAAGGAACAAGCCCTTTAGCCTCGAGTTGCCTTGTATTCCTCTCAACTCCAACCGTGCACCCGCCCAAAAACCCTAACTAAGATAGATGATGAGAATATGTTTTCATGAGGCGGCTAAAAGAAGTTGCGACGTTAGCTCGACGGTCCGTGATACCAGGGAGGGTCTTCGTGCTCGTAGCCGTGCGCTATCTTGGGCGCAGCAGTGGCCGTAAGCTGCAACTCCGGCCAGGGGTCGCATGTCTGAGCGGGCCCAAAACGGTCGTTCTGGGCATAGTTTGAGCGGCGCCCCACGTGCGTGAAGGCACGACGGAGGTAGAGCAGGAGTGTCGGTGGAGTTCGTGACCTGAGGAGGGAGATCGAGCCCCTGCAAGGCTGCAGCTAGCGGCCGCTAGGGTTGGCTAGAGGTGGAAGACGACCCCTGGGTCGTTGGACGATAATACCCCTCTGGGGTGTGAAGGAACGTCAACTTACGCGAGGGCACCGGAGTAATTTCGTTATGTTTTCAAGCTAGCTGCGTGCATGGGGACTTGGCGACGTGGCAATCCCGGATTGGCCAAGAGGTACTTTTCCTTGCAAAAATCGTAGTTAAATATTCGTAGCTCGGATGACAAAAGTTTATATATGAAAATTGATCCTCAGAACGAGAGGAATCCATTAAAAATATAATTGGATCCTAATTATGTTTGAAATTCGAAAAGTAATAGAGGTTATTAACTTTAGAGTAATGATAATTAAGAAACCCTATTTTGAAATGAATAAAATGTTTAATGGGGTTTAATGGATCAAAAGAGTTGATTTTAACATGTTTAATGTAAAAATGTACATTAAGATCAAAAAGGATGATCTTTGTACGTAATTAGTTTAATTTGATGATTATGTACATAAATATGATTAAAAGTACATAAAGCTATCATCTTTAATGATTTAAATAATGAAAAACCCTTAGATTTGATGATAGATGGTTTTAATGTTGTTTAATGGATAATTTAAGCCAATATTAACCTGTTGTTGATAAATGAGGAAATAGGATCTAAAAAGATGATCTTTTTATATAAATGGCTTAAGTTAGGGTTTTGTGCATGATTATGCATTAATGAGCTTGAAAACCCTAATTTAGGAGAATATGACTTTTAAATGTTTTAATTGTTCAAATCCATAAACAAGTAGGGATATGATGATCCTAAGTCAATCTAAGTATAAAAGAGTATTAAATGAATAGTTTGAGCAATTAGGGTTTATATAAAAGGAAAAGAGTATTTTAGGGTTTGTTAATCTAAAGGAGATAAAGTTCGAGAAATTGATCTAAGAAACCCTAATGAGTATTAATGGAACCTTAATGCGGATTAGAAACCCTAGAAAGAGAATCCAAGTCAATAAAGTAAATTCTTGATGAAATGTGTAATAAATAGAGTACATATTCTTTCAGGAATTATGTGATGATTTAATTACTTGCTTGGATCTATTGATTGGCTTGATTGCATATACATGAAGTAAATGATGAATAATATGCATGACTCATCAAATCAGGTATGTGGTTATGCTTATGACTATACCGAATAGTTTTCCGGGGATTTTATCGACGTTTCCCTCAATGATTGAAATAACTGTTGGATGTTTCAATTCAAGCAACTATAAAGTGACTATGACTATCACTATAGGAATACATGTATAACTAGCTAGATCCAGATCCACCCTTATGGCTATGCAAAGGCTAAGGATAACCTAGAGAAAGGTCTAGGGTATCAGGAGTTAGAAACTGGGCTACCCATGTGTAGTGCCATGAGACTCTTAGCATACCATGAGTTAAGGAGTGGGCTACCTACGGGTAGTGCCATGTGACTCTGCCCTAGAAATTGACTCACTTGCTAGGTGAGGTTATGAGGGGTAAAAGGGAAATGGGACACATGGATCGCGTAGTTATACTTAAAGTGAAAAATTGATTGTTAAATGATAATTGAATGCAATACAATATTTGCATGCTTATTGTTTTCTCCGCATACCAGCTTCGGCTGACCGACGTTTTGTTTGTCGGCGTTTTAGGTACAAGCCAAAAGGACAAACAGTAAATCGTCACATTGTGAAATACATGAAGAAAATTTCAAGGAGGATTAGTTAGCGTAGAATCATTAAGTGGATAGAAGTTAGAAATCCAAAATTTCAAAAGGTATGAAAAGTTTATTTTCTTACAGCTTTTCAGTTTAGTATGTTAAAATTTGATAATTATTCTTGGTTAATTGTCGAACCTTTGATACGGAAGTCATGGGTACGGCTTCGACCTCTCGGTCTCCCTTAATTGGGGGTTATCGGGAGGTGGGGTCGTAACATTTCAACTCTTTAAGACACATGATACTCAGGATCTCAGTCCCTCATCACATTACTGGGAGTTCTCATCCCTTCACATCATCATTATTATGATTACTGGATCTGGGTATTCAAACCCTTCGATCATCACACAACATTGTTACTTTTGTAACATGTAACCATTACCTCTAGGTCCTCAGACCAAGGTATTCATTTCACTTGTTGTACAAATATTCACATGGCTCATAAGGCCATTACACATCTTGTCACCTCTTCACTAGGAAACAACCTATTCACATGGCTCACAAGGCCATTACACATCTGGTCACCTCTCACTAGGTAACAACTTATTCACATGGCTCACAAGGCCATTACACATCTTGTCACCTCTCACTAGGCAAAAACTTATTCACATGGCTTACAAGGCCATTACATATTTTGTCACCTCTCACTAGGCAAAAACTTATTCACATGGATCACAAGGCCATTACACATTATACTTGTTATGCAAGTATTTAACATGCCTAACAAGGATTATGCAATAAGAGAAATACAACCTTCCCATAATTAGGGTTAGGGTTTCTCTTTATAGACGAATAGGGTTTCATGTTCATATTATTAATCCAAACCCTAATTCATTTCTCCACACATCTAGGAGCATATATTGATATCATAAGTATTCAATCATACTTATTTGTTCTCATCATTTATCATGAAATGTTTATCAACACAAAGTATGTGTTTCTCTCTCATCCTCTCTAGGATATTGAATACATCATATTTTTGGTTAAATCCTCCTCTTTGAGGAATACTAGTCCATCATTAACCATTCACATTATCTTTCATTAAACACCACATTCAACATATGTCACTCAATCAATCACACATGTTTGAAGTGTCTCTTCCATATTGGGTATCAAGATGTAGGTATTATCATATTAAACTTTAAACCACATCCTTTACTTCATGTCATATATTCATATCGGGCATGTGGTACAACCACATCACCATGTCATGGTTTAGGATGTATTCCCTAACCAACATATCATAAACCCACATCAGATGGACTATCACGTAGATCTTATCATTTCATATTAGCTTTATATTAAGTATGAGCTAGGTGTGTGACCCCATATTGGGTATAAGCTATATGCTTGGTGTTATATTGTGCATCAAGTATGCACCATATCGGGCATAGAGTATATGCCTCATTATATATCATTTAAGTTGTATATATACAAGATACCAACTTAATTTACCACCTAGGATTATCATATCGGGCATCCATGATAGGTATCTTATCAGGTTACCATGTTAGGTAAACCCTTAAACTCATGATCTCTTCATTCCTTCAAGGATCAACCTTCTCATATAATTTCATGACATTTTAGATGTCTTATTGAATTCTCATACCACAACCCATTCCACTAGGGATAGGGTATATCGGGTTTCAAACCATTCTCTAGGATTCTACACCACATTTGGTGGATTATACCATATCGTAAAAAAAGTATGATTTGAACCTTATATTGTTCACAAGGTAGAAGTAGGTTTTATTCTTAGCATCCAATGGATGTCACCCATATCATACATATAGTATCATTCACCACTCATCTTGGTTTACCCATCATCTTAGGTTTTCAACTCTATGTTGATAGAGTGTTCACTACCTCTATATCGTGTAAGAGGTGTAGTCTAGACTTGTATCGTGCATAATGATAAGTGGGGTATCTCTCATATCATGTAACAAGCATGAGTCATATCGTGTATGATCTAGCATCCATCTTCATATCGGGTTAACCCTATCTAGGGTTTCATATCAGGTAGATGTATTGCAACCATATCGGGTTATACTTTGTTCTTGAATCCATACCTTGTATCACACATTAGGGTTTACTTAAGAATTCATATTGTGCATAAGATGTGTGTACTTCAAGGTATCATGTACCAAAGATACATTACATGATCATATCATGCAAGAGCACTTGCTATTCTTTACTCATATCAGGTTACCCAAATTAGGGTTTCATATCGACTTCCAAGTATACTTTAGACCTTATATCATGCAAAGAGTCTATTCTTAACTCCATATCATGCAAGCATATTTTGCAAGCATATTGTGCAATCATATCATGCAAGCATATCATGTAAACATATTGGGCAAGAAAAGTCTACACATACCCATATCGGGTTAGAGCTACTTGTGTGTAAGTTTGAACCCGATATCACTTTATAAAGTGATACCGCCTTCTTCAAGCTCTAGACCTCCATTATAACTATCATGTTCATGGAAATAGGTCTAGGAAACTACTATAACTCATAATTTCATCAACTATTTCAAAATATTTCGGAATTAAAAGTAGTTCATTAATTGTAGCAATTTAGGTGATGAACGATAACATGATAGGGTTCAAGTTATATAACCCGCCTTGTGATCAGCTTCAAGGATCCAATATCTAAAGCTCCACATACTAAGGTTGAAGAAAAACCTCTCCAAGGTCCAGGGATCATTCACAACTCCTCCATGAACAAGAGATCACCATAGTTAAGCACTTGGTGAAGAAGGAAAGAAAGGAATATTCACAACCTGATATCCTACTTCAACTAAGGTTGAAGATGACCAAAGCTTACCTAAAGCTTGGTTCTTGAGAATTCCTAGATCCTTGAGCTGATTTGCACGATACCTAAGGGTCTTTGCATGATATCTCAAAGGGGAGTGGTTATGAGGATCATAAACTTTCATAAGTTGGTGAATGGTGAAGTATATATACTTGGATTCATGAGACAAAGCATATAAGAGGTGTCTTCACCTTAAGCTACTAGATGACACGCGGCCATGCATGGTTGACACATGTCCATGCATGCACACATGTATATCTTGCCATGCAAAAGTATTGGGGATAACCTAGAGACAATATCTCGGCCCTTACTTATCTTGTTGGGCAAGTTATATCATCTTTATCTCATTAAATAAGCAACCCGATACACTTTTTGTGAGGAGCTTTGCAACTCGACATGAGCCACCTCATTGAGGTGCTCTACCCATCATGGCCTTTTCCAAGGCTCAAAAAACTGATAGGAGGCTCCTACTTTGGCTCCTTGTCCAATAGGACTCCTTATATCAAGTCTACAACTCGATACAACACATATAAGGCTCTTGCCTTCAACTCATTCTTGGTCTTTCATTACCAAGAGTATCATCACTCAATGGTGATTCAACATAGTGCCCCCTTCTTTATCTTTCCTCCCAAAGATACATAGAGGAAGTAGGGTTACACTAGAGGTGTGATTTTTCATTCCAACCCTATTCATTGGGTAAATTACAATTTGTACCAAAATCGGTGCATACAGCACAAGCATCATTCAAACAAGTTATAACTTGGGATTTAGGCTTTCTACAAGCCACCACTTAGAATCATTCTCTTTCTTATGATACTAAAACATTGGGAACACATTACACATGTGATATTTTGCAATGTAACCCCTCATCTTGGGTAGATTGTACTTTTCACTCAGACTTTCATGTAATGCACAAATAGTTTGCAATTAAGCTCAAACTTGAAAACAAACTTCACCAGAAGCCTTAATTTCTTTTCACAAGATTAGAATCTATTTGTAAGTATCTTACTTAAGCAAAACTTCTATGGTTAAGCCATAACCAAGGTCATGGGTATTACAAGAATGCCAAGATTTACAAAGAAAAGACTAAAAGATGGCATGACAAAAGAATCAAGGTAAAGGTCTTCAAAGAAGAGGACCAAGTTCTGTTGTTCAACTTCAAACTCAAATTCTTTCTAGGAAAATTAAGATCCAAGTGGTCTGGGCTGTTCTTAATCTTACAAGTATTTCCATATGGGACAGTGGAGCTGCAAGGGAAGCAATCAACCTTCAAAGTCAATGGACAAAGATGCAAGTTGTACATTTCAGAGAAGAGATTGACAAGGGAGCCTCTTTCCCTCCAAGATGTTTAACCAACAAGTTGAATAGTCTTACTCTAGACTTTAAATGGAGGAACTCATGGCAGTTGACCCCACATTAGGATGGATTTTCTTTAAGTAGTTTGAGTCAAGAATAATCTTTAATTCCCTGAAATAAACTTTTCATGGATGAATGTAATAATTTAGACACTTATATTTGCATCTCATCACTTCTGCAGGTGCTGATAAGAAGATAATTTCTACAGAAATTCATACAGACACGACATGTCTTTATTTGATATGTCGTGTTGGCACTCATAGAAGGAACAATCTGAATAGATTTTCAAAAAGACACAACATGTCTCCCAACAACACGTTGTGTTGTTATCAGGCAGAAAGTGTGATTTTACCATCTAGAATGTTACACTTTGTGTGCAAATTAGAATATGATGTGTTCTTCATTGGAAAAAATGAGCAACAAGTTTCTAGAATCAAACACACTGTGTCCTTATTCACACACTTCTTGTCTTTATCAGTGAAGAAATCTATAGTTAGGCTTCTACAATCATACACGTCGTGTGTTAAAAAGCACATGTCGTGTACCTTTCAGGTCAAGTTTTGATCAAAAGAGAGTGATAGTTTCTGCAAGCAGAAACGTCATGTCTTAAAAGAGACACAATGTGTTCTTTGATGAGAAAGGGGTATTTTAACCCTAACCCTAACCCCAACCCATCTCTTTCACTCTCACAACACTCCACCTCTTGAAGAGCTGTGTGCAGCTGCCTTATTCCAATAAGAGCCGTTGTGTCCGCTACATGAAGCTGCCTCTCCATCTTTCTCTTCTCTGACCAAGTCACTATGTCTTCCTCTTGAAGACGCCTCGCCCCCTCTCTCTCATTCCAAGGAGCGGAGCAACTTGGGCAAGCTACCACCAATTTCCGCCATCGCCAACCTCAGCTCTGGGGACAGCAAGTGAGATTTTCATCTCTACCACCATCTTTACTTCCTCCTCCATCTTTCCTCTAAAGATACGGCAAAATCATCCACCATGTTTCAGCCAAGCCGCCGTGTGCACCTTTTGTGTTCATCTTCCTCAAGCCGTTGTTCTACTCCATGTACACGGCGTGTCGCCAAAGAGACATGGAGTGTCTCCACCCAGTTCAGCCCGCATTTTTGCCACAACACACAGCCTGTTGTAAATCAAACACGACATGTTAAAGGTCATTTCACCAAGACTCCAAGAAGCAATGGAACCCGTGAAACAAACCTCCAACCACAAGAATGGAGCAAGATCTTCCTCAGCCCCAGCCTACATCTCCATGACCCAGTTCAGGGTCACAGTAGAGGAGGACCCTACTTACTAGTTCCTCATCTCAAGGAGGGCACTACCTTCACATTTTGTGTGAATGCAAACACTAAATGCCTTGGGATTCAAAGATGAAGTCATCATGCATCTGAAGGAACTTAGACTCCACTACCTCTACTGCTTGACAACAAATACTTACCCATGCCTTGTATATGAGTTTCTGACTACTCTTATGATAGAGAATGACCCACAAAAAAAGTTGGAACTGTATAGAATCATCCGTTTTTTTTATTGGGTTGAGGCTTCAAACTCACCTTTAAACAATTTTGTGAGGTTTTAGAGTGCCATTACGAAGGGGCACTGAGCTTCCCTCCAGCTTTTAATAGTGATGAATTCTAGTCTGAGATCACTAATGAGGATCGTCATGACACCAAAAAGGCTAGGGCATTTTCCATTCACAACCCCATCTTCAGATATGTCCACCGCCTTCTCAGCACAGGGGTTTTTGTAAAGAAAGAAACTCAGGGAGTCTGCGGGAAACAACCCTTATTCTTTATGTGGGGCATGGTGAGTGACTATAATATCAATGCAAGTTACTACATTCTTACCAGGTTCCTAGACATAAATAAAATCAAGAAGAGAGAATCTGGGGATATCATGTGTGGGGGCTTGATCACTCTTATTACCAACAAGCTTGAGGTGGACTTGACAAGTCTAGAGGATGCACCAGGTAGAAACTTGGTAGATATTCAATACCTTATGTCTGCAGGATTGATCTCTAGAGTTCCCAATGATGATACCAAGTTCAGATAGTTCTTTGATGATGACCAGTACATCGACATTCCGCACTTGGAAAATATCACATTGACAACTAAAGACAATTGGAAGGTAATTCTTACAGGCCCGGATGATGCAGAAGCCCCTGAAGGACCACAAGCTACTGAGGCACTCCCTACAGATCCACCATCTCCCTCCATAGGCACTCAGACTAAGTATTCTTGGGTGATTCCTGATGTCAGGCATCTTTACAGATATGTACAATAGCGGTTTGACCACATAGACGGCCGCCTGGACCTCATAGGTCAGCAATATTCTATTATGCATGACATGATCCAGCGCATGGATATGTGGCATGTAATACCCTTGAACTGGGTTATAGCTTAACCCTAGGAGTTTTGCTTAAGTAAGTTACTTAAAAACTTTTTCTAATCTTTTAAAAAGTAATTAAGGCTTCTTGTGAAGTTTATTGTCAAATTTGAGCTTATTTGCAAACTATTTTTGCATTTTATGAAAGTCTGAGTGAAAAGTGCAATTTACCCAAGATGGGGGGTTACATTGCAAAATGTCACATGTGGAATGTGTTCTAAGTGTTTTATCATCATAAGAAAGAGAATGATGCTAAGTGGTGGCTTGTAGAAAGCCTAAATACCAACTTTGAACTTGTTTGAATAATGCTAATACCTTGTGCACCAATTTTGGTACAAATTGTGATTTACCCAAAATGTAGGGTTGATATGAAAATTACCATCTCTAGAGTGTTCCTACTTCCTCTATGTATCATTTAGAGGAGAGATAATGAATGAGACACCATGTTTGAATCATTTATGATTGGTAGTATTCTTAGTGATGAAAAGACCAAGAGAGGGGTTGAATGGAAACCCTAATTTGAGCTTGTATTGAGTGTATCGAGTTGTAGTGTTAAATGGGAAGTACCTATCGGACAAGGAGCCAAAGAGGAGACCCCCATATTGTGTTGTTAACTCTTTGACTTTGTGAAAACGAGCTAAGCACCTCAATAAAGCAATGGATATCGGCTTGCAACTTTCCTTAGGAAAGGTTGCATTGAATTGTGAATATAATAATAATGTGAGTGGAATTGGCTTGTCCTAGAAGATAACCAAAGGGGGCCGACCCTTATCCCTTGCATTATCCTCAAGTTTATATTTTGCATGGCAAGATAAATATGGAGTGCATGCAAGTACATGTGTCAATCCATGCATGGCCATGTGGCACCTACTAGTAGTAAGGCGATGACACCTCTTACACTCTCTCCCATGAACCTCAAGTATATATACCCTTCCTTTCACCCCTTAGTGAATTTTTTCGAATCCTACCACCTCCATGCTCTTAGATATCGTGCATATAGTCTTGCTAGCATGCTTAGGTGAATTGGTATCATGCATAGGCCTTAGGTATCGGCCATAGCAAGTGATATTGGCCATAGCATGTTGATATCGGCCATAGCAAGTTGATATCGGCCAAATGAAGTTGTAACAACCGTCATCAAATCGACAAACAAATCGTTACTAATTAAGTGGAATAAACATAAACAGCGGATTAACAAAAATCACTAAAATTTAAAACCATTTTTGTAAGGAGATCCTTGTCCATAAAACCTTTACTGAAAGGTTCAAAACTCATACATATCATGATTTACATTATACAACATTGTTTCATCTCATCTCGAGGATAATATATAACAATTGCTCTATCAAAACACATACTAGAGAAACATAAAACCTCGAGGCATTCAAGCCAAAATTTCATATCATTCATGAAACCAGTACAAATCAACTCCAAGGACCTGAGAGTACAGAGACGACACATAGGACTTCTATCTACAAGACACGACAGACAGTACACTCAACCTGAGATGTCACTACTGCCTCAGCTATTATTCCTCTTCTGCATAAAGGTCTTCACCACCTTGTGCACATCCATCTAAAAATTGTGGATCCCACGGGGTGAGCCAATTGTCCTAGCGAGATATATAACTCTTTTCTAACCATATTATTATTGCAGATAAACATTATAAAACTGAGCAGTGGTTCTTTTATATTTAACGGGAAGGATTAATCATTGTACGAACATAATAAGATAATCTCCTTTCTTAAGGACAACATTGAATCTACCCATGGTAGAGTTATAAATCATCTATCTTCTTTGCAAGGAATGTAAAGGAACATAAATAACATCTATCAACTAAGATGTATAACTGTATTGCGCATCAAACAATGTTTTATGTATTTGATCCATAAGCAGATATGCTACACGCCTGAACATATTTTACAATCACACTTATGCCCTGAGGAGATGAAGCATACCTCATTCATCTCCAACCGACCACAAACTTCTCACAAGTCGGTACCATACAAGGTCAATGGGAGAGCTGGTTGCCATGACCTCACTTGTCTTGGTTAGTATGAGACCACTTAGGCTTAGCATGATATCTTGTGTCAGCTGCAAAATAGTTGTGCCAGGGTACATAGGCATCCTCTCTTAGAGATACAACATCAACTGTGCTCTCTTAAGGGAACATCTACAAAAACCGTCCCCAGTTATTGAGTTCTGGTCACTTAGGCACCATACTCTGAGCCATGGTCACATAGGCACCATGCTCTTGAGCCATGGTCACATAGGAACCATACTCTAAGCCATAGGTCAGTTCACCATGCTCTGTTGAGACATTCTTATGAAATTATTGATTCATGGACACTTAGGCTCCATGCCTCCACATATTTAAAAATATACATTCTGGGTTATCCCACGAGAAACCCGTTTCACCATTCAGCAAGTTCTTACACTGATGGATCTATGGTCAGGGAAATGTTTTATAGTTCCTAATGATATATTACATGTATGACAACATCCTTTTAGCATCAAACAAGTCATCATTATTAATCACAACAAATTCTACAAAGAAAGGTATCTATTCAAGTCTTTAAAACACATTTAGATACTTGGTACTTGGGATCTCAACCCATTATCACATCACTGGGGATCCTCATCCCTTCATATCATTATCATCATGATTACTGGATCTGGGTATTCAAACCCCTAGATCATTAGATAGCATTGTTACCTCTGTAATAGGTAACTATTACCTCTAGGTCCTCAGACCAAGTTATTCATTTCACTTGTTGTACAAGTATTCTCATGGCTCACAAGGCCATTACACCTCTTGTCACCTCTCACTAGGCAATAATTTATTCATATGGCTCACAAGTCCACTACACATCTTGTCACCTCTCACTAGGAAACAACTTAATCACATGGCTCACAAGGCCATAACACATCTTATCACCTCTCACTAGGCAACATTTTATTCACATGGCTCACAAGGCCATTACACATCTTGTCACCTCTCACTAGGCAATAACTAATTCATATGGCTCACAAGGCCATTAGTCATTATACTTGTTATACAAGTATTTATCATGCCTTACCAGGATTATACAATAAGAGAAATACAACCTTCCCATCATTAGGGTTAGGGTTTCTCTTTCATGTTCATATTATTAATCCAAACCCTAATTCATTGCTCCACACATCTAGGAGCACATATTTATAGCATAAGTATTCAATCATACTTATTTATTCTCATCATTTATCATGAAATGTTTATCAAATCAAAGTAGGTGTTTATCTCTCATTCTCTCTAGGATGTTGAATACATCATATTTTTGCTTAAATCCTCCTCTTTGAGGAATATTAGTCCATCATTAATCATTCACATTATCTTTCATTAAACACCACATTCAACATATGTCACTCAATCAACCACACATGATTGAAGTGTCTCTTCCATATTGGGTATCAAGATGTAGGTATTATCATATTAAACTTTAAACCACATCCTTCACTTCATGTCATATATTCATATCGGGCATGTAGTACAACCACATCACCATGTCATGGTTTAGGATGTATTCCCTAACCAACATATCATAAACCCACATCAGATGGACTATCACTTAGATCTTATCATTTCATATTAGCTTTATATTAAGTATGAGCTAGGTGCTTGACCCCATATCGAGTATAAGATATATTCTTGGTGTCATATCGTGCATCAAGTATGCACCATATTGGGCATAGAGTATATGCCTCATCATGTATCATTTAAGTGGTATATATACAAAATACCAACTTAATTTACCACCTAGGATTATCATATCGGTCATCCATGATAGGTATCTTATCAGGTTACCATGTTAGGTAAACCCTTAAACTCATGATCTCTTCATTCCTTCAAGGATCAACCTCATCATATAATTGCATGACATTTTAGATGTCTTATTGAATTCTCATACCACAACCAATTCCACTAGGGATAGGGTATATCTGGTTTCAAACCATTCTCTAGGATTCTATACCACATTTGGTGGATTATACCATATCGTGCATAAAGCATGATTTGAACCTTATATTGTTCACAAGGTAGGGGTAGGGGTTATTCTTAGCATCCAAGGTATGTCACCCATATCATACATATAATATCATTCACCACTCAACTCAGTTTACCCATCATCTTGGGTTTTCAACTCTATGTTGATTAGAGTGTTCACTACCTCTATATCGTGTAAGGGGTGTAGTCTAGACTTGTATCATGCATAAGGATAAGTGGGGTACCTCTTATATCGTGCAACAAGCATGACTCATATCGTGTATGAGCTAACATGCATCTTCATATCGGGTTAACCCCATCTAGGGTTTCATATCCGGTAGATGTATTCCAACCATATCGGGTTACACTTTATTCTTGAATACATACCTTGTATTATACATTAGGATTTAAAGTATTCATATCGTGCATCATAGGTGTGTACTTCAAGGTATCAGGTACCAAAGATACATTACATGATCATATTGTGCAAGAGCACTTGCTATTCTTTACTCATACCGGGTTACCCAAATTAGGGTTTCATATCAGCTTTCAAGTATACTTTAGACCTTATATCGTGCAAAGGGTCTATTCTTGACTCCATATCATGCAAGAATATCGTGCAAGCATATCATGCAAGCATATCTGGCAAGAAAAGTCTACACATACCCATATCGGGCTAGAGCTACTTGTGTGGAAGCTTGAACCTGATATCACTTTATAAAGTGATTCCATCTTCTTCAAGCTCTAGACCTCCATTCTAACAATTAAATTTCATGGTAACAGGTCTTGGCAACTACTAGAACTCATAATTTCATCAATTATTTTAGAAGATTTCAGAATTAAAAGTAGTTCATTTAAGCATAGCAATTTAGGTGATGAATAATAACATGGTAGGGTTCAAGTTATATAACCCGCCTTGTGATAAGCTTCAAAGCTCCAAGCTCCAAAGCTTCACATCCTAAGGTTGAATAAGAACCTCTCCAAGGTACATGGCTCATTCACAACTTCTTCATGAATAAGAGATCACCATAGCTAAGCACTTGGTGAAGAAAGAAAGAAAAGAATATCCATAACCTGATATCCTACTTCAACCAAGGTTGAAGGTGACCAAAGCCTTACCTAAAGCTTGATGCTCGAGCTCTCCTAGTACCTTGAGCTGCTTTGAACAATACCTAAGGATTTGCACGATATCTCTAAGGGGAATGGTTATGAGGATTGTAAACTTTCATAAGTTGGTGAATGGTGAAGTATATATACTTGGATTCATGAGATAAAGCATATAAGAGGTGTCTTCACCTTAAGCTACTAGATGACACGTGGCCATGCATGGTTGACACGTGGACATGCATGAACACATGTATATCTTTCCATGCAAAAGTCTTAGGGATAACCTAGAAACAATTCTCGACCCTTACTTATCTTTTTGGGCAAGTTATAGTGTCTTTATCTCATTAAATAAGCAACCCGATACACTTTTTGTGAGGAACTTTGCAACTCAACATGACCCACCTCCTTGAGGTTCTCTGTCCGTCATGGCCTTTTCCAAGTGTCAGCAAACCGATAGGAGGCTCCTACTTTGGCTCCTTGGTCGATAGGACTCCTTATATCAAGTCTACAACTAGATACAACACATATAAGGCTCTTGCCTTCAACTCATTCTTGGTCTTTCATTACCAAGAGTATCATCACTCAATGGTGATTCAAACATAGTGACCCCTTCTTTCTCTTTCCTCCCAAATATAGATAGTGGAAGTAGGGTTACACTATAGGTGGTGATTTTGCATTCCAACCCTATTCATTGGGTAAATTACAATTTGTACCAAAATTGGTGCACACAACACAAGCATTATTCAAACAAGTTATAACTTGGGATTTTGGCTTTCTACAAGCCACCACTTAGCATGATTCTCTTTATTATGATACTAAAACACTTAGAACACATTCCACATGAGATATTTTGCAATGTAACCCCTCATCTTGGGTAAATTGCACTTTTCACTCAGACTTTCATATAATGCACAAATAGTTTGCAATTAAGCTCAAACTTGAAAACAAACTTCACCAGAAGCCTTAATTTCTTTTCACAAAATTAGAATCAGTTTGTAGGCATCTTACTTAAGCAAAAATTCTAGGGTTAATCCATAACCCAGGTTAGGGTATTACAGAAGTGATATTGGCCACAAGTGAAGGGGATATCAGCCACAAGTGAGGGCCTATCATGCATGAGTAGTGAGGTATCATGCAAGGTGCTAAGGAGCAAGAAGGAGCTCAAGTCTTAACTCTAAGGTGAGGCCATTATCATCTTCAACCTTGGATTGAAGAATGGATCTAGGGTTATGATCTTCCTTTCTTTTCTTCTTCACCAAGTTCTTAACTATGGTGATTCCTTATATATGAAGGAGTTGTGAACAAGCCTTAGACTTTTGATAAGTCATCTTCAACCTTAGGAACATGAAGCTTTGGATCTTGGAGCTTTGAAGTTGTTCTTGAGGCGGGTTATATAACTTGAACCCAATTATATTATTATGCACTTTCATTTTTGTCATACTTGTTGAACTACTTGCAATTTTGATTTCTCTTGAATAATTGATTATCCTTTGAGTTCTGAAAGCTTCATGGGACTGTTGTCCATGACTTAGAATAGTAAGAATAAGATTCTAAAGGTTGATGGTGATGACATCATTAAGGGTAAAGTGATATCAGGTTGTAGCACACACTTCTTTGCCCGATATGGTGTGAATCACCCGATATGATGTGTAGCACACACACACACCTATTTGTCCGATATGATGTGAAGCACACACACATATCAAAAGTGATATGGAAGCAAGCACACACCTCTTTGCCCGATATGATGAGAAGCACACACACACCTCTTTGCCCGATATGGTGTGAAGCACACACACACCTCTTTGCCCGATATGGTGTGAAGCACACACACACACCCCTCAAAAGTGATATGGAAGTAAGCACACACCTATTTGCCTGATATGATGTGAAGCGCACACACACCTCTTTGCCCAATATGGTGTGAAGCACACACACCTCTTTGCCTGATATGGTGTGAAGCACACACACACCTCAAAAGTGATATGGAAGCAAGCACACACATCTTTGCCCGATATGGTGTGAAGCACGCACACACCTCTTTGCCTGATATGGTGTAAAGGGCACATACACCTATTTGCCCGATATGGTAAGCACACATATACCTCTAAAGTGATATGGTAAGCAAGCATACACCTCTTACCTAATATGGTAAACACACATACACCTCTAAAGTAATATGGGTGGAAAGCATACACCTATAAACTGATATTAGGTTAAGCATACACCTCTTGGACAATATGGTGTTGAGCACATATCTCTAAAACAATATGGTGGGTAACCCAATACACTAGATGACAAAAGTGTTAAGGTGGCTAATACCCTAGAACATGTGATGGCCAATACACTAAAGTATGGTGCATGTGGCCAATATCTTCAAGAGAGGTGAGGACGTTACACTCTTGTATGGTGAAGGTGATACACCACATGATTGGTAAGGTTGATACCTTGATGGGTAAGGGTATGAGGGATATGATGATTTCTAGCCCAATATACACCTAACCCAATACATGTGTTCAACTTGACATACATGATTCAACCTGATACACCTTGTAAAGGTGAGGGTAAAACACTCTTAGGAGTGATGAGTGTAACACCAAGTAAAGGTGTGGTTAATACTTTGATAGGTGAAACACCTAAAGTGGTTGATAATGGTCAACCCTATATCAACAATGCCTTAACTCGAGATGAGTCCATATCACTTGATGATAGTTGGATAATTCAAATACAAGATAAATGTGATGAGTTAGTGCATAAAGTATTAGGATGGGAAATACCCAAATAAAAGATAAGTTGATGAACTTAAGGAAGTTAAAAGTGATGAGGGAAGTGATACACCAAGGCATGATAAATAGCACATCCAGCACCTCAATGATGATATACCTTGATATTTTTGGATGAGTAACACATGAAGTGTGTCGTGTCAATTGTTACATTAAGGTGTAATGAGTTTAATGCACTTTGATAAGTGTAGTATAATATACCTTGAGAAAGGGTTAAGCCAAGTTAATAAAGTATGATGTAATCAACATCCTAGTGACGATGAGAGAGAAACTCATACTTTGTGTTGATAATCATTTAATGATAAATGACGAGAATAAATAAGTATGATTGAATATTTATGATTTCAATGTATGCTCCTAGATGTGTGGAGCAATGAATTAGGGTTTGGATTAATAATATGAACTTGAAACCCTATTTGACTATAAAGGTAAACCCTAACACTAATAATGGCCTTGTGAGCCATGTGTATAGTTGATGCCTAGTGAGAGGTGACAAGATGTTCAATGGCCTTGTGAGCCATGTGTATAGTTGTTGCCTAGTGAGAGGTGACAAGATGTTCAATGGCCTTGTGAGCCATGTAAAATAGTTGTTTCCTAGTGAGAGGTGACAAGATGTTCAATGTCCTTGTGAGCCATGTAAAATAGTTGTTGCCTAGTGAGAGGTGACAAGATGTTTAAATGGGCCTTGTGAGCCTTGTGTATAGTTGTTTCCTAGTGAGAGGTGACAAGATACTTAATCAAATCATGTGAACTATGTGAAATACTTGTACAACAAGTGAAATGCATACCTTGGTTTGAGGACCTAGAGTTAATGGTTACTTGTTACAGAGGTAACAATGCTGCGTGGTGATCTAAGGGTTTGAATACCCAGATCCAGTAATCATGATGATGACGATGTGAAGGGATGAGAATTCCCAGTAATGTGATAAGGGATTGAGATCCCAAGTGTTATGCATCTAAATGTGTTCTTGAGATTTGAAAAGTACTCCATAAATATATTACAACTTTCTTTATAGAATTTGTTTATGATTGATGCTTATAACTTGTCGGATGCTAAAAGAATACTGTAATGCACTTAATATATCATTAGAAACCATAAAATGTTGCCCTGACCATAGATCCATCATCGTCAGAATTTGTTGAATGGTGAAACAGGTTCCCCGCGGCATAACCTAGAATGCATATTTTTTAATATGTGGGGGGCGTAAGCCTATACGGCCATGTGTGAGCCGATCCCCTTACGAACTCAAAATAAATGGAGATATTGGCTGTGTGAAACCATATCCTAGCTCGAGTGCGACTTCGATCGTAGACTCTATGTTGAGCATATGGTGAATTGGCTCGTGGCTCAGAGTATGGCTATACGCCATGACTCAGTAATTTCATAACTGGGGACAGTTGTTAGTAGATGTTCCCCTAAGAGAGTACATGCTGACGCATTAACTCTGAGCAAGGATTCCTAGTAACCTGGAACGCTCTTTTTGCAGTGACACGAGATGTCCTGCCAGTAGATGACACAAGATGTCCTGCGGAATCCTGTGTGGTCTCATACTGACCGAGATAGCTGAAGTCATGGCAACTGGCTCTCCCATTAACCTTGTATGGTATCAACTTGTGAGAAGTTTGTGGTTAGTTGGAGATGAACGAGGTATACTTCATCTCCTTAGGGCATAAGTGTGATTGTAAAATATGATCCACCGTGTAGCATATTTGCTTAAGGATCGAATACAAAAAACATTGTTTGATGCGCAATTCAGTTAAACATCTTAGATTGATAGATGTTATTTATGTTTCTTTACATTCCATGTAAAGTAGATAGATGGTTCATTACTCTACCATGGGTAGATGCATCATTTTTCTTAAAGCAAAGAGATTACTTTGTTCTATTTATACAATGATTAATCTTGCATGCTAAATATAAAAGGACCTCTGCTCAGTTTTATAATGCTTATCTGTGATAATAATATGGTCGGAGGAGAGTTATATCTCTCGCTGGGACAATTGTCTCACCCCATGGGATCCACAATTTTTAGGTGGACGTGCATGAGGCGGTGGAGACCTTTCTACAGAGGAGGAACAATAGTTGGGGCAGTAGTAACAGCTCAGGTTGAGTGTATTGTTTGTTGTGTCTTGTAGATAGAAGTTCTATGTGTCGTCTCTGTACTCTTAGGTCCTTGGAGTCAGTTCATAATGGTTTCATGAACGATCTGAGATTTTTGGTTTGTATGCCTCGAGGTTTTATGTTGCTTTAGTACATGCGTTGATAGAGAAACTATTATATGTTGTCCTCGAGATGAGATGAAACAATGTTTGTAAAATGTGAATCATGATATCTATAAGATTTGGATCTTTTAGTAAGAATTTTCTAGAAGAGGATCTCCTTGCAAAAATGGTTTTAAATTTTAGTGATTTTTGTTAGTCCACTATTTATGATAATTCCGCTTTATTAATAATGATTTGGTTGTCGATTTGATGACGATCGTTACAAGTTCGGTATCAGAGCTTAAGGTTTACTGAGTCTATAGAGACATAGGACTAAGGTGTTGAGTCTGTTCTAGTGTCCTCCAGTATATACTATAGTGACTTCTTCTTATGCAGAAGAAAGGGTGAAGTTTAAAAATGACTGGAGAACACAAGGAACACATTACTGAGAGCAATGTTGTTGCACTAGGAGAGGGTGCAAGGGATCAAACAAGAGGAGAACGAGTGCCTGAGAATTCCCATCTTGACCTAATCAATATAGATAATCCTGCTTTTTATGCTCTTGTTGGGCAGGTTAGGACAACAGTGGTGCATATGGTAGACTGGATATCAGCATTACAACCTAGGTTACCAGTCTTCGATGTAGAAACTTTGGGTTCTGAAAGGGTTCCTGAACGACATAGTCATGTTGGAACTGTGGAAATGTGGAAAGGATTAACATATGGCAAGAAAATTGACTCTTCCATAAGTATAGATAGATAGTACATCTGTGATGGTAGTGCCCAAGAAGGGGAAATAAGTTGAGAATTAAGGAAAGGTCTCTACAATTCTAGAGACATTTGCCTAGTTGTTCTAAAAAGCCAAAGTTTTGATGCCACCAGTGTAATAAATGCCTAGTACACCAGGGAAGTAGTCACTAAGTAAAGGCAAATGTCCTAACTTTCCACATGTAAGAACTCATGGCTTAGCTTCTACATCAGTAATAAGATCGATAAGACCATGGTACGAGGACAAGATATGTTATAGATATGGACATGTTGAGCATACTAAACCCTTTTGTTGAAAAAGAAGGGAGGAAATGACCCAACAACCAAGGCAGACTCGACAGGGCTTACGAAAGTTACAACCCAATAGTGTAGAAAGGCAAAAAATAACAACATGAAATAGTTAGACTCTATGTGTTGAGTCAACCTAAAGCGGTAGATGACCATGAGGGGTAATAGTCAGATAGAGCTTTTTCATTTTGATATACCTTCTCTTGATTTTATCTGATAATCATAAGAAGGATTGATGTTATTGACTTCCCTATTGATTGCCCCATGGGAACATAGGGAAGAAATGATGATGACTAGAATTTATATTTTGTTCAGTATTCTTTTAAATGCTTCATAATTGCTCTTATTTATGTGAAAGAGGATGAACTGTCGAGTGATGCCTGGAGAAAATCTAGGGATGCTAACTCTTATGTTTTTGATGATATGAAAAAGTAAGGAATATGATAGTAAACAAAGTGCATACTACCTAATCTCAGTATTTGTATACCCTAGCCAAGTATTCAACTATTGAAGATAAGGTGAGTATGGAACTCTTAGATTGTTATCTTTCTGATCAAGTAGTCATTTTGAGACAATCTAGTGAGCATAACGAAACTGGAAATATGGCATGGATATTTTTATCACATCCTAAGTGCAATAAAATGGAATCTGAGATGATCTCAGATCAATCTGTGTGTATGAGGAAGTAAAAAGTATAACCTCATGATAAGAGAATGAGAACAAGGGAGATGACCCCTATTTGATAAAGTCTATGTGAATAGTAATGATCTTTTCCATAATATGGAAATGGGAAATATGAAAAAAATCATGAAATGATCATGAATATGATAGGAAATAATAAATAAAGGGATGATGATGTGTAATCATCCATATAATTCCTATGTAGATGGCAAGGAACCTCGAATGGAATGAGTATAAATGACTCATGAACAATGAAAGTTCATGTAATAATCTTAGGAAATGATGATGTCTCCTCTTTGATGAACAACCCTGGGTAATGATGGGGTGATGAAAGGAATATGTTTCCATGTATTCTTTCCTTTCAGAGACATGACAATCAAGTGAGTATTATGACACTTGATGTGCATAAGTTAGAAGTGATCTCTTTATGGATACTTAGAAAAGTATTAGTTTGTCTTGGACCTTGGTTCCAAGATAAAGATGTGTGTAATATATAATGTTCCAAGATAAAAGAAAGATCCTTTTGTATGTTTGACTTTGATATTAATAATAGAGAAATGGAAATGATGAGGATGTGATGTGTTTTCAACACATGTGAAGGATACCAAGGTAAGGGATTCTGGTATCCACGATGTGCCAGGTGGTATGGGAAAGTGAGGATATGACTCCTGATAAGATGAATAATGTTTGGTTATCTAGAAGGGCCAACCTTGAGATAACTCTAATATGAAAATCATATGTTAGGGGTTTATGCTCTGCATAAACATAACATTGACAAGGATGTAATAATTGAAGGGACCAATTGTAGAATCGTTTTGAGAAAAAGCTTATTAAACTAAAAATAATTCCTTAGAGTATCCCTATCTAGATCTATTGAGGCAGCTTATACATAACATCTAGAGATACCTCTGGGTTAAGTTCTTCTTTAATAAGTTACCTTTCCCTATGACAATACAATGTACAACTAAGAAGATAATTGGTACAAGTCATAAGAAAGTTTTGTGTGGTGTCAACAGAATAGAGTGGCACTAAAGATGAATGATAAGACTTGTAGTCCCAAGAGAGTGACAAAACATAATTATAATCTCTCCATGAAAGGGAAATGCTAAAACTAAGTGAGGTTTGACACCTGAATTACTCAAAGTATGAATAACACTTCTCTAACTTAGAAAGTGTTACCTGACACTGAATTGACTCTGCAGTCAGTAATGGATAGGACAATCGAGTATGTGTCATGTGTGATAGATCTTATGATGATCTTTAATGGAAGGACTTTGTGTTGGTCAAAGTTCTATGGAACCTCCGTGACATCAAGATGTTATGTGGAGACTTGACAATATGATGCATGAATGACAATTGTCTTCCTTCATCTGGGATTTTGGGGACTAAATCCTTGTTAGGGGTTTATAATTGTAATACCCCTAACCTGGGTTACGGCTTAACCCTAGGAGTTTTGCTTAATTAAGTTACTTACAAACTTTTTATAATCTTTTAAAAAGTAATTAAGGCTTCTTGTGAAGTGTATTGTCAAGCTTGAGCTTATTTGCAAACTATTTGTGCATTATATGAAAGGCTGAGTGAAAAGTGCAATTCACCCAAGATGAGGGGTTACATTGCAAAATGTCACATGTGGAATGTGTTCTAAGTGTTTTAGCATCATAAGAAAGAGAATTATGCTAAGTGGTGGCTTTTGGAAAGCCTAAATACCAAGTTTGAACTTGTTTGAGTAATGTTAGTACCTTGTGCACCAATTTTGGTACAAATTGTAATTTACCCAAAATGTAGGGTTGATATGCAAATTACCACCTCTAGAGTGTTCCTACTTCCTCTATGTATCATTTATAGGAGACATAATGAATGTTACACAATGTTTGAATCATTTATGAGTGGTAGTATTCTTGGTGATGAAAAGACCAAGAGATGGGTTGAATGGAAAACCCTAATTTGAGCTTGTATTGAGTGTATCAAGTTGTAGTGATAAATGGGAAGTCCCTATTGGCCAAGGATCCAAAGATGAGACCCCCATATTGTGTTGTTAACTCTTGGACTTTGTAAAAATGAGCTAAGCACCTCAATAAAGCAATGGATATCGGATTGCAACTTTCCTTGGGAAAGGTTGCATTGAATTGTGAATATAATAATAATGTCAGTGGAAGTGGCTTGTCCTAGAAGATAACCAAAGGGGGCCGACACTTATCCCTTGCATTTTCCTCAAGTTTCTATTTTTCATGGCAAGATAAATATGTAGTTCATGCAAGTACATGTGTCAATCGATGCATTGCCATGTGGCACCTACTAGTAGTAAGGTGATGGCACCTCTTACACTCTCTCCCATGAACCTCAAGTATATATACCCTTCCTTTCACCCCTTAGTGAAATCTTTTGAATCCTACCACCTCCATTCTCTTAAATATCGTGCATATAGTCTTGGTATCGTGCTTAGGTGAAGTGTTATCATGCATAGGCCTTGGGTATTGTCCATATCAAGTGATATTGGCCATAGCATGTTGATATCGGCCATAGCAAGTTGATGTCAGCCAAATGAAGTGATATTGGCCACAAGTGAAGGGGATATCGGCCACAAGTGAGGGCATATCATGCATGAGTAGTGAGGTATCGTGCAAGGTGCTAAGGATCAAGAAGGAGCTCAAGTCTTAACCCTAAGGTGAGGCCATGATCATCTTCAACCTTGGATTGAAGCATGGATCTAGGGTTATGATCTTCCTTTCTTTTCTTCTTCACCAAGTTCTTAACTATGGTGATTCCTTGTATATGAAGGAGTTGTGAACAAGCCTTGGACTTTTTTTAAGTCGTCTTCAAGCTTAGGAATGTGAAGCTTTGGAGCTTGGAGCTTTGAAGTTGTTCTTGAGGCGGGTTATATAACTTGAACCCAATTATATTATTATGCACTTTCATTTTTGTCATACTTGTTGAACTACTTGCAATTTCGATTTCTCTTGAATAATTGATGATCCTTTGAGTTTTGAAAGCTTCAAGAGACTATTGTCCATGACTTAGAACAGTAAGAACAATAGTCTAGAGGTTGATGGTGATGACATCATCAAGGGTAAAGTAATATCGGGTTGAAGCACACACCTCTTTGCCCGATATGGTGTGAAGCACACACAAACCTCTTTGCCCGATATGATGTGAAGCACACACACACCTCTTTGCCCGATATGGTGTGAAGCACACACACACATCTTTGCCTGATATGGTGTGAAGCACACACACACACCTCAAAAGTGATATGGAAGCAATCACACACCTCTTTGCTCAATGTGATGTGAATCACACACACACCTCTTTGCCCGATATGGTGTGAAGAACACACACTCCTCTTTGCCCGATATGGTGTGAAGCACACACACACCTCAAAAGTGATATGGAAGCAAGCACACACCTCTTTGCCTGATATGATGTGAAGCACACATACACCTCTTTGCCTGATATGGTGTGAAGCACACACACCTCTTTTCCCGATATGGTGTGAAGCCCACACACACCTCAAAAGTGATATGGAAGCAAGCACACACCTCTTTTCCTAATATGGTGTGAAGCACACCACACCTCTTTTCCCGATATGGTGTAAAGCACATATACACCTCTTTGCCCAATATGGTAAGCACACATACACCTCTAAAGTGATATGGTAAGCAAGCATACACCTCTTGCCCGATATGGTAAACACACATACACCTCTAAAGTGATATGGGTAGAAAGCATACACCTCTAAACCGATATTAGGTTAAGCATACACCTCTTGTATGATATGATGTTGAGCACACATCTCTAAAACAATATGGTGGCACTACAAAAAATTGGGCCATTATTTAGGGACTTTTGTAAGGGATGAAATTGCCATGACAAAAAGGGACTATTTTTTAGGGATACTCCCTCAATGACGGGATAATATCCCTCAACCGTTTTTCTAATGTACCAATATATTTCTTATGATGGATGATCCCTCAAAAATAGGGCATTGATTTTTTTAACCCTCACAATTACTATTGAGGGAACAGTGCATCATTTCCCTCTTAACTTAATCCAAATTTTCAGTCTTTTCCGCACTAAAGCCTAATCTGCCCCCACCAATTTCTTTCTATTTCATTGCGGTTTAGAGAAGGTCGCGGCTGTTCCCCTCCATCCGCCTGGCCGCCGAAATTGGTTCCCCTTCATCGCCCTTGCTGCTGATAGGTCTCCCCTTCACCGCTGTAGCCGTGGCCATCGACAACTGATCTCCTCCATCCTGGGAGATACATTCTCATTGACTCTCCCCCATCCCCGTGGAGAGTGTGAGAAGACAGTGGCTCTTGTGGCCGGCAGCCTCTCCGCCTATTCTCTGTCCTCTTTGGAGGCATATCTTCCTAATATCCGTCAGTGCAACGGCCAGTGAAGTGTGAGAAGACATCCATCCTCTGATTGACATTGAGCCCTGATCGGGTCTCTAATAGGTACATCCGTTGATCGAGTCTCTAACAAGTACATCCTCTGATCGACCATTCTAGGATATAATGTTGGATGGCTAATGATGTATGTAGCTTTCCATGATATGAACCTAGCTGGTTCTTGATGAAATGAGCCCTGATCGGGTCTCCCACAATAAACTTTATTAATTCTCACAAACCTTCTTTCATGACTCCATAAATTTCTTTGATATTTCCATACTATATCATGATGAAGAGCTCTCTAGGTGTAGGAAAGAAATGATCTCTTTTATATTGTGGGCTAGTTGCATATTTTGTTGTAGTGCTAATATTTTAGTCTTCCATCACCCTCCTTTCATTTTGATCTCAAAACCCAATTTTCCTTGTTTGAAATCAACATAGTCATCATCTTTGTTCTCCAATATTAGTGAGATACATCTTTTTGAAAACCATGTTAATTTGTCAACTCCAAACCCCATATGGAGGTAGAAGGAACATACATTTGGTTATATAGACTAAAATCCTACATAATTACCCCAAATTACCAGAGCATAGAACTATATGCACACATGAAATCTTTTCTTAAAATCCTATTAGTTAGTTCATCATTAATATGAAAGTTGATGGAAAATAAGAACATTTAATGATTATTTTTATCCCTAAAATTTTCTAGTTATTCCATAATTTCCTAAAACAATAAAGGCTAAATAACCCTAGATTAACCCTACACAATAAAGGCTAAATAACAAACTAAGGGAATAACTACACTAAAGCAATCAACTAGAGACAAGCAATCAACACTATACTAACAAGGACAATCCTAATTAACAACTAAGAGAAGAAATTAGGTAACCAAGGAAAGGGTAAAAACTAACTAATAATAAGGATATTGACCATAAACTATGTAAAACAGACTAAGAAGGCAAGAAAGGAAGACAACTAGACGATCACTGGCTATAAGAAAAGCAATTAGGGTTTTAACAATCAATTATGAAAGTGGTCCATTTGGGGGTAATGTGATTATCACTCTACTTAGAGTCATATCATCGAACACATCCATCTAGTAGGCAATGAAGATAGATAAACCTATTCTACTAGTTGGTCGTGGGTGGCATAAGGTGTATCTACTTATTTACAAACATATCTCTATCTACTATAATAGATGACCAAATGCCATCCACCTTTCCATACATACTAGAAAAGAACTTCTTATTCCTTTCAATAGCTTGGACTTGTACGTAGGATAATAGAAGAATCATGCGTACAACTAGGATTTATAAGAGAACTATTGCCACTTAATAAAGTGCCACATCCATAAGATAACGAATCACCCCTTGTTTCTATCAAAAAAATAGTGATTGTGTTTGAACTACATGTTTCCTCTCCATATCTCATAATCAATCTTAATTTTCTCTTTGTTGTAACCAAAGAAACTGAGATTATGGATCGGGTGAAGAACATCTTGATTATTTCTTAAATCAAAGTTTGAAGGTTAGGTGTCCTCTACTCAAATCATCAAACTGCTCAGGTGTAGTTTTTAGAGTATTGTATATTTGCAATTTTAGCACGAGTAGAGACCAGAACTTTAGTTTCTCCTATTCTATTGCATAGGTATTTGCTTGGAACCTTAGAATTTGATGAATTTCACTTTTTGGAAGTAGTTCATTCTAAATATATAAGATACAAGTTGAGGTAACATTTGGAGTATCACTATCTAAATTAGAAATCATCTAGTTATGTGCACACAATTCCAGACAATCCTGCCCAATTTCTGAGACAAAATAAGAGCTCTTAGCATGTGTATCATTACATGGACTATCTCTTTGCATCAACATGGAATTTTCATTCACCAACACAAATCTCAGGGTATATATGTCATTTATTAATTCAACATTTATGACTAAGATTACTCTCAATATATTTGGCATCTCCCTCATATGCATCAGGTTTATCATCCTATGAACTTCTTCCAAGAGTGCTTGTAAAGTTATCCAATTCCTACACACTCTCGAATTAACTAGGAGCAACAACCTCCTAAAAATAGGTATGTCTCTCAGTATCATTTGAGTTGCCTTCTGCATAAGGAAAATATGATCCATGAAAAACTGGTGGAAGAAAAGTTCAGAAGGTAAGGTATAAGAAGGCAATATTGAATCCTTATATCATCCAAATTTTCATTGTCCTTATACAATAAGTGCCAATACAAAAGGTTTTTCTACCAGTGTGGAAGTCATTATCGACCTATTTTTCTTGAAATTTTTTTAGATGAAAGAATCAAAATTAGAAGAATAGTCAATTGTTAACAACAAATGAGGGGCACACACTTCTCTAAGAAATAGGCAGACTGTACCAAGAGGATAACCTTGTGTAGTAGAAGTCCAGGGTCACACTTGCTTTACCTTCTCACTTATTAGATGTGCTCCCCACTCCATCTCTACTGCTCAATGTTTCTCTGATTTGTCTACTTGTAGGCTTGGAGTTGGGAGTAGATAGGGGGTTCTTTTGTTTGATTTTACATTGACGAGGAGACATTCAACAAAACAAGAGTTCAGACGTTATGTTAGACTAATAAACCAACATGGTATATGAAAACTATGTAACTCAGTTGCATTGTTAGTATAAAATTGTATTCCAACAACACAACTTCACCACTAACCTAACCAATACTACTCTGCTCTAAAGCAAAGAGCTTCACCTTATGGTCCATTGGAAGTGCTCTCCTCACCCTCTTTGCTGCTTTGTGCTTCTCTTATTTGCCTACTTACAGGCTTGAGTTGGAGCAGATAGGGGGCACTGTTGTGTGATCTTGCATAGTCTAGGAGACATTCATTAGGCAAGAGCTAAGAAATTATGTTAGACCGATAACTCAACAAATTCAGCAATACATTAAGCACCATTAGTAATACATTCAGCAACCCTACAGTGGCTACCATCACCAAATCTAGCTAAGAAATGGCTACCTAGAATATTAGAAAGAGTTTTACCTCCTGAACACCAAGGATCAATCCAAATCATAGTGTTACAACCTTCACCAACTCTAATTTCAAAATTATCAATATGCCTATCCCGTATAGAGAGTGGATTCCTCCAAATCCAAGAATAGATTGACTTTGGTTTACTGCTCCAAACAAAATCTCTTCGTACTTACCTTTCATGAGGCCACTTTACCCACAAAGAAATGGATAGATTTTCTATTCACATTATCATAAGATTTTGTTAGATAAGCTTTCATACACATTTTAGGTCTACCGTGGGAATTAGGAAACAGACTCGGGATTTCAGTAGCAAGAAGTAAAGCATCACCAATCTTCTTGCCTGTAACAAAGACCACCTGATTTAAATCAATCAACCCAGGCAGAACCCCATGCAACCTGTTGGCCATAATCTTGGTAATGATGTTATAGACAATATTGCACAAGGAATTAGCTTCAAAACTCTTACGAACTAGAGTAGTAAAGGTTCTATTACTCTCTTTCAACAATTTAGAGTTCTCAAAGAAATTAAGAACAACTTTCATCACATCTTCTCCAACTGTCTCCCAAGCTGATTTAAAAACCACATGAATAGGAACATGGATCATCACTATATCTTGACTAGGAACTTCTAACACTTCTGCATTATCAATATCAACAGGATTGACAACCTTACCAATTTTAGTAGAAACCTGCAACTTTTGTTTCAAAATCCATACCATCTGACAATTTTTCCTCACAATCACTTTAGGTTTAATAGATCCCTTTAGGGCTATGAACCAACAAACTAGTGTGAGGTTTTGCCATTTTTTCAGCAAAGCAAAAAGGGTCGTGCAACCAGAGAATTACCAACACTCTTCGATTTAGGCAGTCACCCTAATGCATGGAATCACATTGATGAACACATTAGCAAAGGGATATCAGTGTGGAGGGCACGTGCAAAGAAAGATTACTATGAAAAGTACAACATTGAACCAGAATTGATGGTGAAGAAAGTTGAGAAAAATGCTTCCATAGATATGGACCAGTTTAAAAATCTTATTAAAGAATGGGGAACCGAGAAGTCTAAGGTACAATGGTTTAATATAACTTGCATGTATACCTATCTACTTTTTCTAATTATATGTTTCTTATGGTTTAGAAAATTTCTGAGATCAACAAGGCAAACATAGCAAAAAAAGTGATGGATCATACCACAGGATCAAAGCCATGGAGTTGTTATCGGGCAGAAATGGTATTAATAATGGACACTTGTCTTTCTTAGTAGGAGTTGAACATATAACATGGACAATTATTATGTTATCTATCATGTGTAGGTCAGTGAAGATCTACCCGTTGTGCCTCTTAACAAATTTTTGGAAAAAGTTTACGACAAAAGCCCACAAGTGGTTAGAAAATGGATATTTGCTTTCCTATGATGTCTACAAAGCTACATATGCTTAGATATCTCAATTTAAGCTTTCCTTTTATGATGATTTTTAATTACAGCTTGAAATCTCTGATATTTTGGAAAACCAAGTAGCAAACCAAGAAGAAATAGATCCTAGAAGTGTTGATAATCTAACACGTGATGCTTATTTGCAAGTTTTAAATCCTTCCAAAAAGGCTAGGATTTGAGGTGTTGGAATTGGGCACAAAGAGATAGGACATAGGGGAAAAGCTGCCCGTATAAGATATGAAATTCTTCTTGAGGAAAGCAATGCAAAGGATGTATGTTGGATTATAACTAAACTTGAACTATTAGTTACAACTAGTCTATTAGATTGATGTTTGTAATTTGTTTTCTATTTCAGGATAAACTTAAGGAACTTGAAGAAATAGTAAATGGATTGAAGAACTCCGTCTCCCAAATAATGACTTGGTATAATCAATCACAGGTAACTCAGATTCAGTTGTCTATGTCAATGTAATATATAATTTTTTTTTTGACATTGTTGATCTATTTGATATAGGATGGCAGTATTAATGTTGATTGTGCAGCTGAATACCCCAATCAGAATAGTACAAGTGTCTTACACATGCAAAGTGGCACAAATAGGTCGGATGTGGGTTCTTTTCACATACAAGACAATACAAGTAATGGTGCAGATGTAGGCATGTTTCCCAGGCAAAATAATTCAAGCGGGGATGGCTTAGGAAGACTTTCTAGACAAAGCAATTCAAGGGAGACTGGAGTAGGCATGCTTTCCATACAAGGCAATTCAAGGGAGAATGGAGTAGGCAGGCTTTCCATACAAGGCAATGGACATCCACTAATCTTTCAGCCACAGGTACCTCATAACAGCTATAGATTATTTTCAATATTCATACACATAAGAATATTAACATGTACACTTTATTAAAGGCTGCAGTTGAAAGTTGGTGCCCTATTTCTGGTAATAATCGACAAAGTCATCCTGAAATGCAGAACACACCGAGCACATCTTCATCGGTGTCTTTCACACCAAGAACTCAGCATTTAAATAAGGTATTCAATACGTGCTTGATTAAACTTCTAGGGTATCCATCCATATATCTTGTACTTATACCAAATCATTATATATCAGAAACTCATATATATTTAATTACTGTTCTCTCCTTTTTATAAACCAACTGCTTATATTTCTTCAATCTGTTGCCTAGAATGTTATATTCGAGATGGCACATTATGTTTAAGTTATTTATTATAAGGTGTAATATTATGTCTAATGAATCAAATGTTTACTATTTTCACTAACTAGATGGATCTGGTCCACAAGATATGACATTGTTACTTAAATTGATTAAGCTAAAGAAAAAATATTGTCAAAAGATCTATTTCTTTGTCGGACTTTTCACTGGACACGTGTGGCCATTGCTGCCCTGCAGCTGCCTTACTATCACAAGTTGCCACGAGCACTTGCGGTTGCCTGCCTTTTATGTTTTCTCAGTTCGCACATCCCATATCAACCCTGGTAATGTAAGCGATGGTGTGGTTCAGATCCATGTTGTGAGGATTGTGGGAGGTCAATCACTCCATCAAGCAGGTGTATCGAAAAACAACACTTGCTAATAATCAACGATTGGATCCTCATCTTTACAACAATACCCAGTCGATTAGAGTTGCATGCTCTGTAGTGTGACATGACCAATTTCATCCTCTTACCTAAACCTGTTGGTGATGCTAGCCTATGCTGTCATGGATTCCAACTAACCCATGCTGCTAAACTGCTGCATCTTCCTTTGAGATTGCATGTTCTAGTGTTTCAGATGCTGAAGCAGAATTATGGCCACATCGAACTGCTGGCTGTTATCCTTATCTATCATATGGCCACACCCCCCTCCAGATAAAGCATAGCTAGAATGGGGAAAAATGGGGAAAATAGTGGAAAAACTAGGTAGATTAGGTGAGTAGCACGGTCGTGGTGGAAGAGAACGGTCGTGTTGGTTAAAATGGCTAAATGTCAGGTTGGTGGTCAAAAATGGGCCAAAATGGCCACGGCCGTGGTGGTCACCATGGCCGTGGTGGGTAGGGGTGAGCACGGTCGTGGTGGAAGAGAACGGCCGTGTTGGTTAAAATGGCTAAATGTCAGGTTGGTGATAAAAATGGGCCAAAATGGCCACGACCGTGATGGGTTGAGGGTAGCACAGCTGTGGTGGGAGTTGGTAGCACGGCCGTGGTGGGATCTGGTAGCACGGCCGTGCTGCGTGGCACGGCCGTGGTGGGTGGTCGCAGCACGGCTGTGCTGCGTAGCACGGTCGTGGTAGAGTATGCTCTGCAGCTGCTTCAAAACTGAGATTTTTCATGTGATTTCTTCATTTGCAGCACGACTGTTCTGTGTTACCATGACCATGTTGGGGGCTTAGCTTGCACTTTGAGCTTCAAATTTCATTATCCATGGACTTCTTTACTTAAGATTGACTCTTGCCCACTAGGGGTAGGTTGGGGGAGCTCTGGGGCCTTCTTTAGGCCCCTCCATCTCTCTCGTCCATCCAAGTGTGGTCCAAGTACCTGAAAAACATGCAAATAATGTCCATAAGTGCATTTTATACAAATAAGCATATTAGGGGGAATGACATGCAATCTAACAGGTATAGATGTGATTGAAAAACAAAAAGACACAAGATTAAGCCCTAAAATAGGGTTGAATCAATCATCACCCGTCATGCAGCTTTTATACACATCCTTGTACTAAGTTCAATCATAATTTTATTTTACGGGTGCATATTGCTGCTATGTTGGTTCACTTACATTTATCTCTACTTCGCACTCACTCTGATTCCTTTTTGTATTTATATTGATAGGGTAGAATTACTTTTAATGGTGGATTTCCACAGACAATGCACCTTGGAGTAGACCAAAATCGAAATATAAGGGTAAGTTGTTTGTTGTACTATGATTTATGTATTAACTTTAAATTCTATTAATATAATGATTTGTCATTTTTAGGAAAAGGATATTCAAGTACCTAACCGTATGAGGCCTGGCATTGATGAAGAGCACCACACCATTTAAAGGAATATGGAGACATTATAGATCTTAAGAGTTTCTAGCATGATATGTTGATTGTCATCAATCTCAAATTTTAGAACCATATGTATTCTTTATTTATATCAACGTTGAGCACGCAATGTATGGATAATATTTTGCTTCAATAACAAAAATTGGTTTGAGGTGATTTAACATTTTTATGTGTCATTTTGGTGTTGAATCTTCTTATGATGTCATGTGAATTAGTATAAAAATATTGCTTGAGGTTATGTATACAAAGTTTTCATTTAAAATTTGATATTTACTATAGTAACAATTAATTAACATTTAATAAATCATTCAATAATCAATAACCAAATCATTTACAGTAGTCCCTCATAAATATATTGATGAAGGTCCAAATTGACCATCAAAATTGCATTGATGACGACCACATAGCCCCTCAAAAATAATAGTAATGAAGGCATTATCCCTTCAAAAATATATTCTCCAGGACCAGCAAGTCCCTCAAAAATGTATTTATGAGAACTAAACATGCCCTCAATAATGTTATTATGAAGGCTAAATAGTCCCTCAAAAATGTATTTATGAAGGCTAAATAGTCCCTCAAAAATGTAATTATGAAGGCTAAATAGTCCCTCAATATAACATTCTTAAGGGTCAGTTGGTCCGTGACAATTGTATTCATGAGGGCCACTGGTATTTGTCACGTGAGTTCTCTTCACGGACCATTTGTGAGGGCCAGACTCACAACCGTACCTATTTGTGAGGTCTTGTAGAGAGGGGTTTATGATAGGACTCACTCATGAATAATGGCCCAATTTTTACTAGTGTGGGTAACCCAATACACTAGATGACAAAAGTGTTAAGGTGGCTAATACCCTAGAACATGTGATGGCCAATACACTAAAGTATGGTGTGGCCAATATCTTCAAGAGAGGTGAGGATGTTACACTCATGTATGGTGAAGGTGATACACCATATGATTAGTAAGGTTGATACCTTGATGGTTAAGGGTATGAGGAATATGATGATTTCTAGCCCAATATACACCTATCCCAATACATGTGTTCAACTTGACATACATGATTCAACCTGATACACCTTGTAAAAGTGAGGGTAAAACACTCTTAGGAGTGATGAGTGTAACACCAAGTAAAGGTGTGGTTAATACTTTGATAGGTGAAACACCTAAAGTGGTTGATAATGGTCAACCCTATATCAACAATGCCTTAACTTGAGATGATTCCATATCACTTGATGATAGTTGGATAATTCAAATACAAGATAAATGTGATGAGTTAGTGCATAAAGTATTAGGATGGGATAACCTAATACAAGATAAGTTGACGAACTTAAGGAAGTTAAAAGTGATGAGGGAAGTGATACACCAAGGCATGATAAATATCACATCCAGCACCTCAAGGATGATATACCTTGATATTTTTAGATGAGTAACACATGAAGTGTGTCATGTCAATTGTTACATTAAGGTGTAATGAGTTTAATGCACTTTGATAAGTGTAGGCTAATATACCTTGAGAAAGGGTTAAGTCAAGTTAATAAAGTATGATGTGATCAACATCCTAGTGAGGATGAGAGAGAAACTCATACTTTGTGTTGATAATCATTTAATGATAAATGACGAGAATAAATAAGTATGATTGAATACTTATGATTTCAATGTATGCTCCTAGATGTGTTGAGCCATGAATTAGGGTTTGGATTAATAATATGAACTTGAAACCCTATTCGGCTATAAAGGGAAACCCTAACCCTAACAATGGCCTTGTGAGCCATGTGTATAGTTGTTGCCTAGTGAGAGGTGATAAGATGTTCAATGGCCTTGTGAGCCATGTGTATAGTTGTTGCCTAGTGAGAGGTGACAAGATGTTCAATGGCCTTGTGAGCCATGTAAAAATAGTTGTTTCCCAGTGAGAGGTGACAAGATGTTCAATGGCCTTGTGAGCCATGTAAAATAGTTGTTGCCTAGTGAGAGGTGACAAGATGTTTAAATGGGCCTTGTGAGCCATGTGTATAGTTGTTGCTTAGTGAGAGGTGACAAGATACTTAATCAAACCATGTGAACTATGTGAAATACTTGTACAACAAGTGAAATGCATACCTTGGTCTGAGGACCTAGAGTTAATGGTTACTTGTTATAGAGGTAACAATGTCGTGTGGTGATCTAAGGGTTTGAATACCCAAATACAGTAATCATGATGATGATGATGTGAAGGGATGAGAATTCCCAGTAATGTGATAAGGGACTGAGATCCCAAGTTTTATGCCTCTAAATGTGTTCCTGAGATTTGATAAGTACTCAATAAATATATTATAGCTTTCTTTGTAGCATGTGTTTATGATTGATGCTTATAACTTGTCTGATGCTAAAATAATAATGTAATGCACTCAATATATTATTAGAAATCATAAAATGTTGCCCTGGCCATAGATCCATCAGCGTCAAAATTTGCTGAATGGTGAAACAGGTTCCCTGCGGCATAACCCAGAATGCATATTTTTGAATATGTGGGGGGCGTAAGCTTGGACGACCATGTGTGAGCCGACCCCCTTACGAACTTGAAATAAATGGGGATATTGGCTGTGTGAAACCATATCCTGGCTCGAGTGTGACTTCGGTCATAGACTCTATGTTGAGCACGATGAACTAGCTTGTGGATCAGAGTATGGCTATATGCCATGACTCGATAATTTTGTAACTGGGGATGGTTGTTAGTAGATGTTCCCCTAAGAGAGTACATGTTGATGCATTAACTCTGAGAGAGGATGCCTAGTACCTTGGCATGCTCTTTTTGTAGAGACACGAGATGTCCTGTTGAATCCTGTGTGGTCTCGTACTGATCGAGATAGCTGAGGTCATGGCAACTGGCTCTCCCATTGACCTTGTATGGTACTGACTTGTGAGAAGTTTGTGGTCGGTTGGAGATGAACGGGGTATACTTCATCTCCTCAGGGCATGAGTGTGATTGTAAAATATGATCAGCCGTGTAGCATATTTGCTTAAGGATCGAATACGGAAAACATTATTTGATGCGCAATTCATTTAAACATCTTAGCTTGATAGATGTTATTTATGTTTCTTTACATTGCATGTAAAGTAGATAAATGGTTTATTACTCTACCATGGGTAGATGCATCATTTTCCTTAAAGAAAAGAGATTACTTTGTTCTGTTCATACAATGATTAATCCTTCCTGTTAAATATAAAAGAACCTCTACTCAGTTTTATAATGCTTATCTGTGATAATAATATGGTCAGCGGAGAGTTATATCTCTCTCTGGGACAATTGTCTCACCCCGTGGGATCCACAATTTTTAGGTGGACGTGTACGAGGCGGTGGAGACCTTTCTACAGAAGAGAAACAATAGCTGGGGAAGCAGTAACAGCTCAAGTTGAGTGTACTATCTGTCGTGTCTTGTAGATAGAAGTCCTATGTGTCATCTTTGTACTCTCAGGTCCTTGGAGTCAGTTCGTAATGGTTTCATAAATGATCTAAGATTTTTAGTCTGTATGCCTCGAGGTTTTATGTTGCTTCAGTACATGTGTTGATAGAGCAACTGTTATATGTTGTCCTCGAGATGAGATGAAACAGTGTTTGTGCAATGTGAATCATGATATGTATAAGATTTGGATCTTTCAGTAAGAATTTTCTAGAAGAGGATCTCCTTGCAAAAATGGTTTTAAATTTTATGATAATTCTACTTTATTAATAACGATTTGGTTGTCGGTTTAATGATGGTCGTTACATGGCACATCTCTCAGAGCCACTATCCAATGCCTCGGCAGTAGAACCCTGCATCTCAGCCTCCACAGCCCAAGTATGCCCCACAGCCCATGCGCATCGACATTCCGGATGAGGATGATCTCATCAGCCAGTACTTTCATGTTGGTCACGGTGGCACTGGTCCCTCCTACTGATGCCATTCCATGACATGTACCCAGTTGCATTTTCTTTGAGTTTGATTGTTGCAGTGAGGACACTGTAAATTTCAAGCTAAGGGGGGATGCAACCGACTGGTAATGTAGTTGCTTTTATTATTTTTTTAGTGCTTTAGTTTAATCTTATTTTTAAGTTCTGCTTTTCTTTTTCCTTTGGCAAGATAAATATGATGTGAAGCTCACTTTATGTAATGAACTGTTTCTTCACAAGTTTGAACCATCTTGTCCTCTTGCACACAATTCATCATTTGAAGGAATTGTTAAAGAGCATGCATGAATCAAATGGAACCCTTTGGCCATCAACATGTGCTTAAGTCTGGTTTATACTTGTAGCTAGAATATTCACCTTTCACATTTGTGATTGCTTAATACATGTAATTATCTCAATTTTTTATGAGTGAATCAACCTTACAATAGTAATTAGGATATGGAATGCCCTTTCCAAGCTCTTAGTGCATGTACAACCACTCTTTCAGCAAAAAAAAATCAAAACAAATGAATAAAATCTAGCTAATTTTACAATTTTGTTGACTCTCTTGTTGTGGAAATGTTTTAAAAATTTTATTGCCTTGTTTCACCTTCATACCCCATAAAAGATGGCCAATTGCCCACATATCATGCTAGCCTAGTGTAAGCTCGATTTGGAAACGATGGTTAGGTGGTATGTCTCAAAAGAGGGTAAAATACCCCAACCGGCACTCCACGTGTGCATAAACCTACATTAGCAGCCAAGTGTCAGAACCCGCAATCCATTGTCAAAATAATCTTTTGGGAAAGAAGAAGAGTTCAACTAAGATTGTTAATGTTAACTAAGATTTCTTCATTTGTATCCTTAATAGCTGAGAATTTGTGTTGCGCATCTACTAAATGCTTGGCCTGGTCATCCAAATTCTACTTAGTGTTGTTTAACCGATTTATTCATTTATTTGTGACCACCCCCGCTGAACTAAAAATCTCTTTCATGGATGTTTAAGTTGAATTGACGGATACAAGTATAAACAAGTTGATCATGGTTGATGTAGTCCCGTACTCATCTTTCTTTTCATTTGATATGTACATGAGCTTTGCAAATCCTTCGTCTATTCTCTATGCTCTTTTTTCTTGAGGGACAAGCAGTAATTCAAGCTTAGGGGGATTTAATGTGTGCATTTGATATCGACTTTTTGTACAATCTCACACACAAATTCAGTTCATTTTGCATTCCATTAGCCTCTATTCATATTTATCTTGTCACATTTTAGTTATTTTTACTTATCACATGACGTTGATTGTAGATACACATTCAAAGTGCCAAATTGGAGATATTTCAACTCAAATCCGACCCCAAATGGACTTCTCCCCGACTTGTAGCTAATTCAGAGTTTATTCCTACAGAAACAAGATTGCACACAACAAAGCTTATTTAAGACAGGAGTGTCCCTTCATAGAAATCTTCGCAGAATGAATAACATGGTGTGTGGTATTTAACACACGGCATGTGTGTCAGCAGCCTCAACATCAAAAATGCATAAGAACACAACAGGACGTGTCCTCGAGACCTGAAGGTCGGCTACAACTTGCTGCCAACATACATTGTGTGTGTTAATTCGAACACGCCTTGTGCTTTTCACCTGAAATGACTCCGGAAGAAAATAACACGACGTGTCTTATTTAAGACATGTCGTGTACTTCACAGAAGCAGTAAGACCCAGTGAAACTGCACAATGGGACACAGCGTGTCCTTTAAGAGACATGTCATGTCACTATCAATTTCTGCAGAAACGAGAGCAACCACTCCTCATTTTTAAAGACTAAGGCAACACAAGGGGTGATTATCTCTGGTCATTTAGAAAGTGTTATCGTCCAAGAGAAGTTCCAGAGCTAAGGAGGGTGATTTTGGGGTAGAAGAAGGTAGTTTCTTGGCAAAGAACCTCCATTCTACTTCATTTCTTCTCAATTTCTTCAGTGCAGCAGATCTTACCAATCTCAGTCAAGCTTTTCAGGGGGGGGGAGATTGTCCAAGTTTGAAGTAACTCCAAGGGTGTAATTTCATCCTCTAGCTGGAGTTCTACTTCCCTTTGGCTACATCTTTGGTTCTTTTAGCTTTTTCTTCTCTTAATCATACAAAACTCTGAAATTTCTCCATTGTGTCTGCACATTTCTATTATGGACAAGTAGAACTCTTTTGTTGGGCATGGGAGAGTAACTCCTATTCCATTGCTCGTGTGAACTCAAAATCTATGTTTATTGTTGGTTAATTTCCTTTTCTTTGGATGCCTATGGTGTTTCTTACTTGTATTTTTGGCTGGCCACCTTTTGTACATGTTTTATGCTTACCATGTACTTTGGGAGAATGTATGAGTAAGTAAAGAGTAGGATCCATGGAAGTATGCTCTTAACCACAGGAGTGGCTTGAGAATATTGAGGGTTAAGGTTGTGTTCAATACTAAGCATAGACGCAGGAGCGTTATGCCAAGTTGAGAACCATCTCGTGACATTGGAAAATGCACACCTCCTTGCATGTTAATGGTAATCTTGATTTCATAAGTCCATATGATATGATGGTATGATAGTGAAATCTAATGTTGTTATGACCACACCTCCCGATAACCCCCAATTAAGGGAGACCGAGAGGTCGAAGCCGCACCCATGACTTCCGGATCAAAGGTTCGACAATTAACCAAGAATAATTATCAAATTTTAACATACTATACTGAAAGTTGTAAGAAAATAAAATTTTGCATACCTTTTTGAAAACTTGGATCTCTAAACTTCTATCCACTTAATGATTCTACTCTAACTAATCCTCCTTGTATTTTACTTCATGTATTTCACAATATGACGATTTAATGTTTGTCCTTTTGGCTTGTACCTAAAACGCCGACAAACAAAACGCCGGTCAGCCGAAGCTGGTATGTGGGGGAAACAATAATCATGTAAATACGTTAACAATGTAATCATTAAATTAATCATTTAACAACCAAGATTACATTTTAGATATAACTCCGCGATCCAAGAGTACCCTATCCTCTATGTTGTCCCCATTAAACCCCTCATGATCCACCTATAAGTGAACTAATTTCTAGGGTTGAGTCACATGGCACTACTCGTAAGTAGCCCACTCCTTAACTCATGGCAGGCTAATGAGTCTCATGGCACTACACGTAGGTAGCCCAGTTTCTAACTCTCGGTAACCTAGACCTTGCTCTAGGATTACCCCTTTTTTTCTTAGCCTTTTCATTACAATAGAGGTGGACCCAGATCTAGTCAGTTATATACACACATTTATAGTGATAATCATAGTCACTTTATAGTTGCATGAATTAAATAAACATCCAACAGTTATTTTCAAGCAACCGATTAACTTCGGGAATCGCCGTGAAACTAGAGCGACTATTCATAATCGTAACCACATACCTGATTTGATGAGTCATGCAGATTATTCAACATATACTTCATGTGTATACAATCAATTCAATCAACAGATCCAAGCAAGAAATTCAATCATCACATAGTTCCTGAAATAAATATGTACTCTATTTATTACACACATTATCAAGAAACTACTTTATTGACTTGGATTCACTTTCTAGGATTTCTAATCCGCATTAAGGTTTCATTAATATCCATTAGGGTTTCTTAGATCAATTTCTCAAACTTTATCCCTTTTAGGTTAACAAACCCTAAAATATCCTTTTCCATATTTATGAACCTTAATTGCTCAACTATCCATTTTGATAGTCTTTTATTGACTTAGGATCATCACATCCCTATTTATTCATGGATTTGAACATTTAAACAATTAAAAGACATATTCATCTAAATTAGGGTTTTCAAGCTCATTAGTGCATAATCATGCACGAAACCCTAAATTAAACCAAATATATAAAAAGATCATCCTTTTAGATCCTATCCTCACTTTTATTAACAACAGGTTAATATCAACTTGAATTATCTAAATAATGTCATTAAGACTATTTACCATCAATCTAAGGGTTTTCCCTTAATTAAAACATTAAAGATGATAACTTTATGTACGTTTCCAATTTCAAGCATATAAACTCTAAATTAGACTAATCATATGCAAAGTTCTTCCTTTTTGAACATAATGTACCTTTTTACATTTAACAGATTAACATCAACCCTAAAGACCCATTAAACCCTATTAAACACATTAATCATATCAAAATAGGGTTTCTTAATCTTTAATTAATCAAAGATGATAATTTACACTACTTTTTGAATAGAAAGAGGAATTAGCTTCTAAAGATATTTTTATTGGATTCCTCTTGTTTTTCTGAGCAATTTGATATATAGTTTCACTATATTCCGAGTTACTAATAAGAGATATATTTTTGTAAAATCAACTTACCCGGACCAATCAGGAACTGCCATGTCATTGTTTCCATGCAAAGCGGCTCCTTTCTTTTGAAAACATAACCAATTTACAAGAACGCCCCCACATAAGTTGGCACTGCTTCATACCCCGGAGGGGTAGAACGGTCCAACGCGAACCAGGTTATCTTCAACCTCGGGACAACGCTCCCTGCCGCCCTAGACGCAACCGGCGGAGCTTCTCCTCTCCTCCCTGGATCTCGTCGACCGCCGGAGTTGGTGCCTCCACCTCCGACGCCCCTAGGCGCTCCCCCAGAAGCCACAAACTCGTGGCCAAAGCCGCTGGCTTGCGCTGGCCAGGCCCTGCAACGCTTGGCGGCCCTACATCCCTGTGGTTGCTGCTACGTGATATCTAGGGCACGAAGGCATCGGCCATCCCTCCCCTGGTGTCGTGGGAGCAGGCAGCATCATCTCAACTCGTCCACTGGTCCCTTGTCACTCTATAGATGTGCTATATCACATGGTTAGGGTTTTTATCATCAAGGAGCTATTGGGAAGAGAGAGGGAGATGTAAGATCTCTTTTTAACTCGATCCAGGGGGTCTACCCCTTTATAGAGGAGAGTTTTCGCACCCTAAGACGTTTATTCAAGGGAAACAAATCCTTTTCCCACTTGGAAAGTGATTCCTTCATTAAAACACAAGTTTTCTCTCTCTCCTTTGATATATCCTATTTCTTGAATAATTAGGAATTCAAATTTCTTCTTACTTATTCTCTCTTTCCTTGCTTTTTAATCCATTGACACGAAATTCTATTTCCTTTAATAAAAATTACTTTCTTTTTAACAATACCTCATAATTCATTAATAATGCAACACATTATCCTCTTATTTTGCCTTTTTAGTATTTTCTCTTTCTTTCCTCTTTATTGGGTCTCCTTGGATCCCAAGACATTCCATTATTTCGAATTTCTTTTTATTGGATACTTATTATCCTTCTAGATGCATCTAAATGCATTATTTCCCATTATCATGTGTATTTCTTATTAAAATATTTCTTTTTGAGGATTTCTCTTTATTTCTCTTTTATTTTCCTCATTGGTATTCCTTTTATCATTAGTAATCCTTGGGATACGAAATTCCACAAAGGATAACTCAATTATATCTCTTTTCACTTGTTTTCCACATTTTAACATTATTTTCAATTTCTTTCTTAATAAAGAAATACTTAATTAATCTTTTCTTTTCTTATTGCTTTCTTTATGTAACTTTGGACTCCTTGGAACCCAAGGAACCCAAGAGGCACGAAATCCTCTTTGGATTTGCCTTCTAGAGGTTTCCACATATTTCTTTTATCAATTATTCAATTATTCATTTACTAATTGAATTTTCTTATTCTTTGGGCCCAATAGCCAATAAAGCCCACAACACAAATAACAAGGCTATTGTAACCAAAACCATTTATTCGAACCAAATTATATCATTATCTGTTCAAATATCCTTACTATGAGAAATTACATTTCTCGATGAACGAACCCAAAAATTGGGGTTGTAACAAATGTCCTAGCCTTTAATTGCTTATTCAACCCTTTAACATTGAGCCTTTGTTTTTTCTCGCCTTCTAAATCTGTTATCAACCTAAACTTTGTAACCTAACTTGGATTAATGAAAGTTAACAAATTTACTCCTAACTAGCATAGCTATTTGTGTTTGACACTCGACTACATTGATCTCGTACACTTGCGGGTAATTAGTGAATTGAGATCTTTCTTTGTAAGACTCCCAACCCAAGGTCTCTGTGTGGAGGCATGCATGTAAAAGTGGTCTTGACTATTATTCAAGACTTCAAATTCCATTTCACACTTGGTTAAGAGCACATTATTTGTATGGATGAAGCAATCCTTCACTTTCGGAGAATATATCAATGAAGTCATTGGCTATATTTATGGAAGCATTGTTTGCTAAATTTTCAACTCAAATTCTGGAAAGTCTTCTTTATCTTCTTCTATTTGTAGCCAACTACTTCTTTCCAGTTGAAAATTTCCCTAGCTCCAACATCCAGCATTAGAGAAAAAAATCACCTATTCTTCCAAAATACCCATCCATCTATTTTACCATATGCATCATTGCTTGTTTGTAAGTATTTTAGTGAAATTTCATCAATCGATGCGACTTATATCATCATGTCATCAAATTTTATTGGCATTTTGGGCCATCTGACATTGATGCACTGTATTTTTTTCACCACAATTCATTTCTAATATAAATTTCAACTATTTATGTGAAATTTGATAAATTTATATCGATCTTTTCATTGAACTAAATCTACTTGAGAGGGTTTTTTATTTATTTTTGAAGCTCGTTCAATACTAAGGATAATGGTTGCATTGGTCATGAAATGTCTAATATCTTTTTGGGAAATAACTTTCTAGTTTCTAAGCTAGAGGTTTGGAATCAAACAAAATAGATCTAAATTGCATAGTAGTAACTCAATTCAATTCAGTTTAGGATTAGAAACTTGTAAACTTTCCAAATTGATAGCACCTCTTTCTTTGTGATTTTACTTTTTGTGTCAAAAAAAAAACAAGTTGTACCACGCTCACCTCTGGCATACGTTTAAGATGCCAATGGTGAAGAGTATCATATCCTATCCACAAGACCACTCTGCTCATTAGTACAAGAACATGAATTTTTGTTGAGTTTGAAGTGTCATGCTTATGGAGTAAGTTACAAAATTTCTCACACTGAACCTTTCAGTCACAACTTATATCTTTTTTTATTACAAACTACATGCATGCCCATAGTCTCCCAGGACAGGCCAAAGTTATCTATCAAAGAGTCAAGAGAGGTATATTTTCCGGTATGCAATTGAGAATGATTTTCTATATTTTTGGGTTATTCATATCATCTTTATTATGGTATCACACTTGTCAGTTAGATAAATTGGTAATTCTGTTAGTTTGCTAACCATAGGGTGGGCTCAAACCCTTACTAAAATATTAGGGAGGGTAAACAAAACAACAACTTTCTTCATGCGTTGATGTATTCTATGGCTTTGCCATCATCAAGGGTCGACAATCTACTTTACTAACCCCGCTTCTGTGAGTGAATTGTAATTTTTTTTCTTCTTTTTTGCATTTTTGGGAAATGCAATCAAAATAAGATAGACAATAACCCCTCTCATTAGAAAATTCCTACTTGCTAAATATCTTCAATCCAATTTCTCACCAAGTTATTAAGAGTTCACGCCCGGAATTGTTGTCCGGTTTCCTGACGCGAGAAGCGTATTACTAGCTTCTACGGTATACTATCACAGTAGCTTGCTGATAGGCCCCTAGCAAAACCCACGATGTGTTGTACAAGTGCTTTAGCATAATGCTCCCTAGAATTTGGCTAATTATATTTTAATCATTACGAAATCTAAGCTCCCTGTAATTATAATTGCTTTCTTAGCCAAGAAAAAGACTAAAATTCCATCTCATCTAGTTCCCTATCCCTTGAGTTCCTCTAGTTACTTTTAGTGCTGCTGATGAGAAATATAATTAGTTAAAAAGACAGCATTATATTTTTTGTCCATCACAAATAATTTTAGTATAGTAACATGAATTTTTAGTTTTACCAATACTGTCAATATTTTTAATGATAATTATTTATAGTGTTTGATTCACAATTTATGTTGGGTCTGTGTTAAGAAGTTTTCTTATATTGTTTCTATAAATAGCATTAACTTTCACAGTTGGAAATTTGCTTTTTGATTTTTCAATAAGTTCTTAGAACCCTGATTATGCCAAAAATATTTCATTGGTGATTTTATTTGGCCGTTTCTGTTGGACCTTTTTCTTTATGATGTTTATCGTTTGCTCTGACGATGACCTTTGGGTAGCTAAAGGTCAAGCTTTGTGGAGAGCCTATTATCCATCTAATTATCACTTCTAAAAGTCAAGCTTTTAACAAGAAAAATATCATTGCAAGTTAAGACGCTTATAAGTGGTTAGGTAATCTTCATTACGTCAATGACTCTGATGCATGGTTTTGCTTTTTCTAGACGAATTTATTTTGATGTGCTCCAGTATGATCATGTAAATATTTCTCTTGTTGTGAAGTTCTGTAAAATGTGATTTCTTGGGTTCCAATCCTAATGAGAATGAATTTCAAAGAAAAACTTATTGCCAGCCGGACTCTTGGTTAGGAGCTAGCATTATGATGAAGTTTCATGGGCATGGTGTAGCGTGACTTGCTACTACGTGTATGGTTCAGAGATTTACTCTATCGGAGTGGGTTGAATGTAGTTCTTTTAGATAGGGTTTTTCAACGTCAAAAAAAAAAAATCCCTTGTTCATTTGTGATGATTACTAATGATAAGTTTATTTTAATTAGGGGTGTAAACGGTGTGAGTACGGTGCGGATCTATTTATATCCATACATATACTTATTTTATTTAGCAGATCCGATTTCAATTCTATACCCAAATTATAAAAATTTAAACCCCCACCTTACTCGTACTCATAATAATAACAAGTATGATGGTAAGCGGTTCTATATACTTATTGTTTATGTAAGAAAAATTATGACTATTTTTTATATATTTTAATATAAGGATACATTCTTATAGTGTAGGATATTAACATGCAATAGTTCTATTAAATAATACAATACTTTGTAGATGAATATTACTTGAGTTGATTATTTACATATTTGTAGTCATCGTCATAGTGTTTTAATCATATAACATATTATGTTACCATTTTGATTTTAGATTTATATATGTTGCTCATGATTGATATAATAGTTGATTCTCAATTAGATGACTAGTCTCAACCTTATTATAATTAGAGTAGATATAATCTTAATTATTATATTAGTTCGAATAATGAAGTATGATATAAATAATATACCATTTAAGTAGTTATTTATAGCAGATACATGGGTCTAGCGGGTCTGGTCCAAGCACATCTATTATTAAACCTGTTTATATGCGGGTCTACGAATATACAGTACAAAAAATAGACCCATGATGGGTTTTTAAAGGATGCAGATTTGCGGTTCCGCGGGTCTATCATACCCATTTACAACCCCATTATTAAGTATTATGATGCTTGAATGCAAATATTTTTGTCTACTCTTTCTGATGCGATAGTATGGTGTACGAAAAGTCAGTATTAGGACTGAGTCGAAATTAGAGGTCAATTCTACTACACAGGGGCGTATCCAGGGGGGGCTGTCGGGTCTTTAGCCCCCCCTCCCCTCCCCCAAATATACTAAAATGTCCTTATGAAAATTGAAATATACTACTAATAATATAATATATATATGGTTCGCAGCATACTAAATAGTAGAAGTGGCTAGCCGGAATGGTATTCTGTTCGTTTAATTACATAGGTGACGCAGGTTCGAATCATTATATTTGAATTTTTTTTTTAGCCCCCCCTATAGTATATTTCTGGTTCCGCCCCTGCTACTACATGATAAACCATATGACCTTGTAGTTAGAAATATTTTCTTTTTTTTTTTTCAATCTTCACATGATTACTATTCAAAACAAATATATGTCTTCTTGTGCACACTGCGCTCAAAACTACTCTATTATTCCTTACAGTGGTCATTTTCCTTATTCCTTGTAATTTATAAGAGTCCATTTATTATTCCCTGTAATCGTTGGAAATCACATACAAAAGAGGATGACATCATGCACTACTGAAAAATGTAAAAAGCCAATATCGTCTTCAGACCATATTTCTATATTCGCAAGTCCTTGCTGCTTGGATCCTCAGGAGTTGATATGAATAGATATCTCTTCATCTTGGAGATACCCAGGACTATGTTCTTTGCCTTCTTTGGCGGTCTCCAATGGTAGCACGTTGCTTTAAGCTGTTTAGTACTATACTACTTTTGGGAAACTGATCGTATTTTTCCCTAGTAGCTCCATTGGGTTTTTCGTATGAATCATGTTACTTACTTTAAGCTGTTTTGTACTATACTAAAGTATCTTCTTGATCTTGCTTAATCAGATATCTGAAGGTCTTGCAGGGTGTTATAATGCAATAACTTATTCGTTCTCTCCTATAGAAAATTTTGGTGTCGTCCTTTAAAAATATAGTTAAAGCCTATTATAAGAAAGTTCAAAATGGCAAAAGGATTCTGATGGAAGGAATTCTCAACAGTATAGGCGACTGTATGACCACATTATGACGAGGGGAACCGTGGAATACTAAAATGGGAAGGTGTTTGGCTTACTAAAGATTTCAGAGGCTTCTAACGTGAGCCCTACTTGCTTGGTTGTCAACAACGCAAAATCTAACATGGGAAATTAGCTCACTACATAGACCATTTAGAAATATCTGGGTTATCAAATGGGTCTTTGCTATCTTAAATAGTCAGTTATTTTAAATGCATTTTATACATTGGATTCTTTTTCCTTTTAGTTTCTCTACCAAGTTCGATGGTCATGTAGTGTTGCCCTCTCGTGTTTCCTTCGGCTTCTCCTAAACTGCAAATAAAGCCCTTTAACAACATAAACAAAGAAACTGTGGTCTAACCCAACTCCTTTAAAGTGACAGGCATCAATATCTGAACTACTGTTCAAGATAAAAACCATAAGGAACTTCTGACTTTGCTCAATTGCTCAGGTCTTACTGTATTTTGTCCTATTTCTTGCTTTGTTCTACTGCTTGCCTAGGTTCTAATCACCGTTCCTTGCTTGTCTATTTTCCTTTTGAATCATCCTTAGGACTATTAATGTGCTGGAAATCATCCTTTACGGAAGCAAACTATGAATGCAGAGATAGGTTGATAATATCATGAGCTGATTATACTCCTGTCAGTTGATTCTAACGTCTGAAATACATTAAATCTCACATCTGTGCAGATGGACCATGAATTACAAAGCAAAGGGTCCCCAAGAAAAAAATACGAAACTTTATTTTTCACACTCTTTGAATACATTATATAACCGTGTGCACGCCCACGTGTGACGTGTGCATCTACCTCTAACAAAATATAGTTAAAGCCTACTATAAGAAAGTCTAGAATGCCAAACAGATTATGATGGAAGGAATTCTCTAGAGATTAGGTGGGTATATGACCACATTATGACAAGGAAACCCGGTAAAATCATCATTTTTGGTGGTACTAAAATGGGAGGGTGTTTATCTTACTAAAGATTTCAGAGGCTTCCAACATATGCCCTCCTACTTGCTTTCTTGTCAACAACTCAAATCTAACATGGGAAATTGGCCCAGTACATGGATCAATTAGAAATCTCTGACTGATCAAATGGGCCGTTAGGAAGGTTGCACTGTTTTTGGTAATAATGTTCTTATCTACGAGGGTGCTTATCATAAATAGCCGGTGATTTTAACTGCCTTTTATACATGTATGTATATAATGATATATGTCTAGTGATCTTTAACTATAAAAAATGAAGTAAAGAATAATAAAACAACTTTGAAGTAACGGAGTTGAAAAGCAATCACATTGCATGTATATTATGATATGTTGACTGAGAGAAAAAGGTTAAATGGGAGAGCATTGAAACCAGTGTCATCTTCTGATAACTGCATCTCATTTTGGTTGTTTTTCTTGAGTACCATGAGCCCGTGATGCTTGTACCTGCTTCTGTTCCCTCACCGTATAAATTTCAAAATAGAAACACGCCCATATTACATAAGTTACATGAAATTCTGTGGAACGGTTGTGATTATATTCTTGACATGGATGTGGATGAACATCATGATGTTGGAACTCCATTCGGGAAGGTTTTTTTGAGTCTCCTGATAGAGTCCCTAGAAATTGCATTGCAGGAAATCAGGGCTGTGCCCACTTCTGCGGCTTCATCCCCATACCCTGCATATGCCAAGCCTTCGACAAGAATTACATAAGTGCTTTCGTTGGGCCTGCACCGTCCTCTTCCTATCATTATCTCCAAGGCACCGATGGCATCATCGATGCGGTGTACCTTGCAAAGTCCAAGGATGATGGTGTTGTATGTGATAATTGTTGGTAGGTAACCCCAAGTTTCCTCCATGTCTGCCATAAGTTGGATAGCGTGATCAACCATTCCATCCCTGCATAGGCAGGAGATGAGGGCATTGTATGTGACCTCGTCTGGGTGGATACCTTTGTCTGTCATCTGGGACAGTGCCTTGAGCGCCTTGGTCCTATCTCCACTGTTCCAAAGTCCCCCAATAACTGCATTGTAGGAACTAGTGTTTGGACGACAACCCAACTCCTCCAGCTTGTCTAGCACCTCCAGTGCCTGATGTGCTGCCCCATTCTTGCAAAGGGATGCGAGGATTGTATTATAGTTTACAATGTCAGGGACATAACCACAGGAGAGGATGCGCTCCATGAAGGCGATGGCAAGATCCATCCTGCCCTGTTTGCAGTAGGTTGAGATGATGGGGTCGTAGCTATAGGTATCAGGTTTGAGGCCTCGGGTCATCATGTCATCTAGCACCTTGATGGCCTTGTCAGTCATCCCTTGCTGACACAAGGAGCTAACAAGGATGCTGTGGGTCACCACATTAGGTCTGCAATGCCCAGTTGACACCATCTCTGATATCAACTTCTCGGCATCCTCCCATCTTCTCATGGCCAACAGGCTTCTCAGCAGAATGTTGTACGATATCACATCAGGTGCCGGAGTTGGCCTGGAAATGGCAGTGCTGATTCCAGCAGTCCTGCTGAGTGTCCGTATGAGTTGCCACGCTTGATCAAGAAGGCCACGCTTGCACATTCCTCTCAGAATAGCATTATAGGTATAATTGTCGGGCTGCAGTCCCTTGGCAGCCATCTCTTCCAGTAGCTCCATGGCCCGAGTGATACCTCCACCCTTGCCCTTACCATTTTCGCTATCGTCACTCATGTCCATAATGATGGCTTCGATCAAGATGGTGTAGGTGACAACTGTGGGCTGGCATTCGTTTTCCTGTAGTAGCCGATCTAAAACCTCCATGGCTAGATCCAACCGGTGCTTATCACACAACGCACCTATGAGGATATTGTAGGTTATGATGTCAGGGGAGCAGCCGTGGGCTTTGATTCGGTCTAAGACAGCTATGCCCGACTCCATCATGTGTTTGGCACTGCTGGATTTGTTTTCCTTGCAGATCACTGTGAGCAGGGCATTGTAAGCGAACACATCCGGCGAGCCGTGATTTTCCAATATCTCCATCACTTCCTGAGCCTTGGAGACTGCACTTGTCTCCCGTCTTGGTGCTGCAGCTGACTGGTCAGTAGAGGAGACGGACGATATAAAACCCTTGATGAGCTTCGTGCAGAGGACCACGTCTGGGAAGTGTCCGGCTGACACCATGCGCTTCAGGAAGTAGAGGCCCTCATCGCAGTTTCGTGATTTACATGACCTGTTGATCAGCTTCAAGAAATGACCTAATTCCTTGCCTATGTTACTCCTTCCGCTATCGATGTAAACAGTAGACACCGCGTCCTTGGTGGTATCGCCACATTCTTTCTCTATGGCGCTAGGAGGAGAAACTTGAGGCGGAGGTTTGGCACCTGCCCCATTTTTCTTTATTGCGCTAACTGCAGAATTGCTTGAAGAAGAGAGGGAAGTTACCGGTGCCTTCATTAGTCTCGCTGCCGCTGGCACTGTCGTCGAATGGAGCTGTTTGAAGCTGCTTCGTCTACATTGTTGAGTGATGAGGATTGCTCTTTTCCTGCTGATGAACCAACAATCATGACTATCCGATGAATAGCAACGATGCTGATGATCGTGATGGAGCAGGTTAGGGAGCCTCATAGCCATCTCGCTTGTGAGTACATTGGCCGCTCTACAGCAGTGGTCGCCACGGAAATGAAGAGCTAGAGAGCATCGCAGAGTTTGCTGGTGAGATATGAGGATAAGATGCCCACTGTACCGTGTAGATGATGTAAGCGGAACGGGCTTCGTCTAGCAATGAGCACAGAGCCGTTAGGACCGGGCAAAGCCTGATCCAACCCGTCTTCCAGCCTCCATAACCCAAAATCTATTTCCCCTAGCAATGAGCATGGGGCCGTTAGGACCTGGCCGACCGGCCGAAACAATATACTAGATAGACCTGGGCCTGGACTAATGTGACAGATCCAAAAATTCAGAATATATCACAATCATGGGTATGTTTCGATTGTCAGATTTGACTAAATTAAACGAAATAGGATTTTATAAGGATAAAATTGATAAATTGTCTTTCTAGGAATCACGTTTGACTTATTGAATATAGTAAAATCAACATCGTAAAAAAATATATTTTGTTTACTGATTATAGTTTGGGCTCCTGCTAACCTGGGGGACTTTTATGCATACTGTATTTGCAAGAAAAGCTTTATTTAAAGAAGCACACATTCTAATTAATGAAATTATAGAACCTGTTACTTATAAAAAATACCATATTTCGTTTAAATGTGACAAAAAAAAAGTGATGACAACAATACATTATTAGATTACTGTCAACATCCAAATCAGGGTAATCGGGTAAATTACACAAAAGCCGGGCTATGTGATGTACACAATCATTTACTGAGGAGCATGAGACAAGAAGTGCCTTCTTTTAATAAAAAAACAAGATGCAATATTGATTAAGACATATACCACTATTAATCCAGAGACTATGCTATCAATTTTCCTAAACAGCTTCCTAGCGGCATAGCCTATATGCAAATCAATTATCTTTTTGTTATAAAATACCAAATAACTGCGGCTACAATTCGCAGCACCTTCAAACTTCCCTGTCCTGACAAGTGACAACACATCTCCTAGCGGTGCGGTGGTGGTTGTTTAAAGTCCCCTGCAAGCTCACATCCTCCGCAACTTCCTCACCTTCGTCCTGCCGTTCCTGTCAGAAGCAACGGAGAACACTGCCTCCCAGATTTCCATCAGGAGCTGGAAGTAGATCCCGCCGCTGGAGTGATTGGCCCACCCCACCCCCCTGCGACCACAGCGGTGGCACGTGCCGGGAGCCTTGAGGCAGACGTCGTCATCTTGGGTCTGGGGTAAGGAGGCAAGACAGGGGTGGAGGGCAATGTAAATCCACAGCGCGCAGATGCGCAGCAAGGTTCAGACGGATGGTGGTGCGGAAGCGGAAGGCGCAGAAGGTGTAGAAGGATACAGACCGCGCGCGCGGCGGCGTGGTGGATCCTTTCCTGGGATCGTAATCCCACAACTTTGGGCCTGTTACATAGGATTGAAATGGTGTTTAATAACTGCATTTTGGTTTCCTATGACCCGGGTAGCAGAGTGATGCTGTTTGGATCACATTAAGGGGCCGTTCGGCTCCAGCAATCATGAATACCGACATTTGTATACATAGATGGCACAAGATTCTGGGACCACGGCGTCACCAGCAGATAATATCTATTGTTAACAACAGCAGTTCGGCATGTAAAAAAGCTAATCTTGGCCTGGACACGACATTTTCTAAGATGCGCGATTTAAAATCTCGCATGGTATAGTGATGCAACTACCGAATCAAATGCAGATATACATTTTAACCGTTCATCCGACTTCTAACATGGTCAACCCAATGGTAACTCTAATATATAAGCTCGAAAAAAATTATAATACTTTGAGTGGCATTAGATTCTATAATGAACTTCACATATCAAAATACGTAATGACATGTATATGTGCTACATGTAAGTAACATCATAAAATATGTCAGATATGTTTCCTTACTAACTAATATTCATATTATGACTAAGATATGGTATAATGTGCTTAATACATGAATTAGAATAACAATTGATGTTTTCATGTCCATAAACATGAGTAATAAGCCATTTGAAATAAATATTGAATTAATATACTTAACAGGATAAATAAGTAAAATATAGAAATCTTTACATAATAATATAAGTCTTCCGGTAAGAATGTCAAGATAATAGAACTCAAAATAATAAATATAGATGGTGTTGATGTAATGCCATAATAAATATAGTGGTTATGAGCCTAAATCATATTTGTATTAGAACTCATAGAAGAAACCTTCAAAACTCAAATCTAAATGCAAAATTATAATTCTTGGATCCCAATTAGTTTGGGTGTCAAGTTTCATATTAATTGAATAATCCTTGACGTCCTTATTCTTTTACATAAGGAAAGCATAAGTTAAAATCTAATTTATTAAATAATGGATTAATGACTAAAAAGGGAAAATATAACGGTAAATTTGAATTCTACATGTCAAGTTTAGACTTGGTGCCAAATTTGGTTTCCTTTAAACCTTGTTTGATCCCTCAAATAAATAAGGAAAGAAAAAAGATTTTTAAATGCTTAATAATCAATGTATTTAATGGATACATTTCTTTCCCAATAGTTTTTTGGGTTTTAACTGTCATGCAGAAAATTTTCTTTCCTTTCAATGTGTATACATTGATCTGACAACTTCTGTCTCTTGTATGATTTTTTTGCTAGACCTGGTTATATTCTAGAGTCGCGACTTTCTCTCTCTAACCTGCATTCTTTCCTATTTTTCCGCAACAATGCCCAACTTCTTCTCCTTATTCCTTCCTCTCCTCTTCTCCTCATGATCTAATTTTTTCTCTTTATATTCCCCTCGCTTTTCAGTATCCTTCCATCCTAGATTTTCTAGGGTTTGGTAACCCTACTGTCTCGACGGTTTGGACCCATTTTCCATACCCTATTCTTCTTTCTAGTTCATTTCCTTGATACTAAAATTCAACACCTTATAAGATCTGACCCCCCTGACCATCTTCAGATCCCTAGGAATCCATGTCGATGCTTAGGGTGATGTGTTTTCCCCTTCTCATGTGTCCTCTGAATCCCATGTATTGCCAATAGTTACATGGACCTATACACAATGTCTTGTACTTGGGTGGCCACTGGAAATGATGATAATTTTCTCCATTCACCCCTACGACTCTTTCTCTCTTGTAGATTTAGCCTAGATTGAGGTATTGAAGTTTTGCTCCTTTTTAGATTTCTTATATGTATTTCTGAAATCCTTGGCGCAGTTCCTATTTTGGGCCCTCTGGTCTTGGCTTTTCACCTCTATTGACTCTGCCTTGTGTTTCGTGCATATCTGGGCACTGGATTTCTTGGATTTTGATGTTCTTCCTTGATCTAAGCTCCTCCTTCATACCAGTAATGGCGGGAACCCTAGATGTGAACCTTTACACTTTTGATTCTAGTTTTGGGTGCCTTTGAGTTCATTTGTGTCCTGCAGACGTAAAGGTGGTTCTTGCATATTGTTTTGATGTATAGAGATAAGTTTTGATTCTCTGCCACACACTTGTCACGCACCACAATGTTGCATTATCTCGAGGAAGGTCTAGGCGGAAGATGATGATAACATGTAGAGTTATAATTGTACCCTTGGTTTTGCCTTAATCTTCGTCAAGCTCACTTGGATAAAATCATCTTTTGTCCCAACCTTTTCTATTGATTGTGTGCCTAGTTGATTGTTGGCATGGGCCAGCTAGCAAATCTGAATTGGTCCACCTCAGTTGGTCATTTAAATGAATAATATAAATCAGGTGGGTTTTTTGAGATTTTTTATTGACGAAATCTTGTAAAATTCACAATAAATCAGACATAACTCATAAAAATGAAGAAAAATATGTTTTGGAATAACTTATTTATTCTCCATCCAATGGTACCAAATTCATATACAGTTGCTATGGATTTTCCTAATCATCTAGAATTTTGAAAATTCATATCTAATATAATGTGAGTCAGAAAAATATGTTATGAAATTTGAAAAACATAAGCTACATATGGTGTGGTTTTGATGTGTTAAAGCATTAATAATAAGAAGGTGTTCTAGGGTTCATATAATTAACATGAACTTAACCCTATTGCCATATATTCTTTTAATATGTGGTGTTGACTTAAATGTGGAATCATGGTTGACCCTAGATAAATCTTAACTCAATCTGAGGTATGTTGCATGCCCTTAATCACATTGATAAATTAACCTAGTTTATCTCTCTATTGATGTATGTTGCATTATTTATTATTCATGTTGAGCAATCCCTATATTTACTCTCTCTCTCTCTTGGTACTTTGGGACACAATACTCTATACATTTTTCTCTCTCTCCTCTAAGAGGTTGACTCCTATGAGTTGAATGATGGGAATCTTTTGTTGGATAATATTAAATTGTAGTTTATTTCATGATGAAACCCTAATTGTGGATATGAACTACTTTTCCCACTTATCTGGTGTATGTTACATATTATCCACTTATGTGATGGAAATCTCATTAATTTTATTCATATGAATGAACTTTCACTTGCCTCTACATTTATGTATGATTTGTGATTTAGTAGGCCTAGACTAATATAATGCTTTTGTTTTTTGGTTATATTTAGCTGGGGTTTTATTCCCTTTTGTGGTATTATTAGGCGATGAGGTTTTACTCTTCCAGCCATGCATTGAGGTTTCAGACCTTTATATATTGGGATGGATGATCATATGCCCCATACACTGGCTTGTATGCCAAGGGAGTTTGGTTATGTGACATTCTTGTCAGGTTTTAGGGTGTGTTCCCTAACCGCCACTAACTTATTATTTTCACTAGTGCTATATTTATCTGACGTGCATGCAGGTTAAATATTGTTGATGATGGGTTGTGTGCCACAATTTATGTGATAGTGCTTATGTGGCACATCTTATTTTTTATTAATGGCAAGTATCATTATTGTTTATCATCTTATTGAAATTCATATCCTTTTGATATCCACTTGGATGGTACTTTTCCTCTTGGTTGGGAAGCCTTGTTATATTTTATGTCCTTTTTCCTAAAGTTGCTCAATTCATATTTGTATGCACATACCAGCTTTTATGCTGAAAACATCCACTTTACCTTCTCTTGTGGGGTATTCTTCTGTCCCCTAGGAGAAAGGCTTAGAAGACTTGACATGTTGACGTGGACCTAGCTAGTAGAGGTGACTCTTGGGATATAGACTTGGAATAGTTTGGATATCTCTCTACTTATATCCTAAATTTGTTCTTTCATGTAAGAACCTTGAACGGGATATTCTTTTGTAATCTTGATAAGTTGAATATAGTCATGATTTATTGTTATGCTGTTATACTTTGGTCATTTTTTATACCATTATTTGAGAAATAAAAATTTTACACCTATTCAAGCATGCTTGTTATTTTGCTTGGATTAGATCGATTTATTCCTCAAATTAAGTGATGAGTGGATCCTCTCCCAGGTCCCACTCCTTACAAGATGGTATCAGATCCATAGGATTCAGATTCTAGCTATTTAAATTATGTTCCCTTAGGTTTCCTATCTTGTCCCATGAGTTCATTATAGAGTCCTTTCATTATGTGAAAATGCAATATGTTTACCCTAGGTGAGATGATGAATGAAGGATATTGAATGTGATGAAGTACATATTAGGATCTTAATATGTTAACCCTAGTATGATGAGACTTTAGTAGCTCATGTCCTATGAAGTAGGTTAGTTATGACGTGTATCTTTTGATATTTTAAGGTTTGACATGAGGATAAAATTATGAGGATGTTAAAGTAGTAGGATAAGAAAATATTAAATGGAAAATCGTGACTTGGTTCTCTCTTTGATTTTAGGACCTATCTTGAGTTTTATACATCATAGTTTTACCTTCAAATGATTTCCATTATGATACTATATGTATAAAATAGTTCTTTGGATTTTATTGATGTTTCCTTGAAGTAAGTCACAATGAAGTATTGCATGTGGTTTGGAATAGAAACTCTAGAAGAAGTAGGAGTAGGAGTCTCAAATCCTAGATTTGAGTTTGAAGTGATGAGGCCCATGTCATATGTTTAGTGGACCTATCATTTTTGTCTTCCTTAAGTTGCATAACATTGTACCCAATGACTTCTTGGATGCCCATACTAACTTTAGGGTTGTTAGGTTAGAAATACAAGGACCTAAAATTCAACCCTAGGTGGAAGTGACATGTTAGATGTATGCTTAACCTATGAACAATATAAAATTTATTCACAACTAAAAGAACCATATATAACCTTAATATCTTTAAGAGAGGTTTAGTGTGACTTGCTAGGTTAAACCTTATAAGGGGTGGAGAGTATTGGTTGATAATCTAGGGATGATGTGATTTTGAGGACGAAGTCCTTTTAAAGGATGGAGTGTTGTAACGTAAAGAAACCTAGAATCTTACCCTATTCTATGATTGGCAGGTTAGTATTCTTGGTTCCTTATATTTAACCATACAATGATGGAGTTACTCCTTAAGGAAGTAGTTGGCTACACTAAAGAATATAGTTAATACATGTAACATGGTTAACCCAATGGTAACTCTAATATATATAAGCTTGAAAATAAATATAATACTTTGAGTGGCATTAGATTCTATAATCAACATCACATATCATAATACATTCATATTAACATAGTGAAGTATATGTGCTAACATGTATGTAAGTTCATAAAATATGTCACATGTGTTGCCTTGCTAACTAATATCCATATAATGACTAAGATATGGTATGATGTGCTTAGTACATGAATTAGAATAACAATTGATGTTTACATGTCCATAAACATGAGTAATGTGCCATTATTTCAATAAATATTGAATTAATAGACTTAATAGGTTAAAGAAGTGAAATATGGAAATATGTACATAATAATATAAGATAACTCTTCTGGTAGCAATGTGAGGATAATAGAACTCTAATAAATAATTATGGTGTTGATGTAATGTTATAATGAATATAATGGTTATGAGCCTAAAATATAATTGTATTAGAACTTAAAAAAGAAACTTCAAAACCTAAATCTAAATGCAAAGGCATACTCATTGGGTCCCAATTAGCTTGGGTGCCAAGTTTCATATTAATTGAATAATCTTAGATGTCCTAGTTTCATTCAGGAAGGAAACCATAAGTTAAAATCTAAATAACTAAATAATGCATTGAATGACCTCAAAAGGGAAATATAATGGAAATTTTGGATTCTACATGTCAAGTTTAGCCTGAGTGCCAAATTTGGTTTCTTTTGAACCTTATTTGAGCCCTCAAACAAATGAGTAAAGAAAAATATATTTTTAAATGCTAAATAATCAATGTATTTAATGGATACATTTTCTTTTCCTATAGTCTTAGTTTTAACCGTCACAGAATAATTTTTCTCTCCTTTACATGTGTATACATTGATCTGATGACTTTTGTCTCTCACATGATTTTTCCACTGGACTCATTTATATCCTAGGGTCGCATCTTTCTCTCTCTGCCTGTGTGTTTTCCTATTTTACCACAACAGTGTCCAACTTCTTCTCCTTCTTATTCCTACTTCTTCTCTTCTCCTTATGGTCTAATTTTTATCCATTTAGATTCCCCCTCACTTTTCCACATCCTTCCATCTTACCTTTTCTAGGGTTTGGTAACCACTGTTGTCTCGGCAGCTTCGACCCACTTTCCTTCCCCTATTTTTCTTTATAATTCAATTTCTTGGTACTAGAACCCCATCACCTTATAATATTTGACCCCTTTACCATCTCCAGAGCCCTAGGAATCCAGTTTGGTTCTAGGGAGCCATATTTTCCCGTTCACCCATTCCTCCAAATCCCATGTACCACCACTAATTACATGGACCTATACACAAAGTCATGTACTTGGGCAGCCACTGGAATCAATGTAAAGTCACTCCACTAACCCCTACGATGCTTTCTCTCTTAAAAATTTATCCAGATGGAGTTATTGAAGTTTTCCCCTTTTTAGATTTCTTCTATGTATTTCTAAAATCCATGGTGTTGTTCATGTTTTGGGCCCTCTGATCTCGAGTTTTCACCTCTGTCATCTCTATCTTGTGTTTTTTGGGGTATCTAGGTGCTTAGTTTCCTAGATTCTAGAGTTCTTCCTTGAGTCAAGCCCCTCCTCCCTATCAACAATGGTGGGGACCCTAGATGAAAACCTTTGCACTATCAATTTTGGTTTTGAGTGCTTTTAAGTTCGCAGACGTAAAGGAGGTTCTTCTAGCATGTTTCAATGTCTAGAGATAGGTTTTGATTTTGTGGCATCGCACCTATCACGCGACACAATTTTGCATTATCAAGGAAGGTCTAGATGGATGATGATGATAAACTACAGAGTTACAATTATGCCCTTGGTTTTACTTTACTCTTCAAAATGCTCGCTTGGGTAAAATCATATTTTGTTTCTACCTTTGATATTGATTGTGTGTCTGGCTAACTGTAGGCATGGGCCTGCTAGAAAATCTTTAGTGGTCCACCTCAGTTGTTCATATAGAAAATATATTACATGTGGCTTTTTTGAGATTTTTTATTGGTCGAATCTTGTAAATCTCACAGTAAATCAACCATAAGTCATAAAAATGAAGAAAATTATGTTTTTGATTTATTTTCCATCCATTGGTACCAATTTCATTACCTAATTCCAATCTAATAAATATACATTTTTATGGATCTTCCTAAATGTTTAGAATTTCTAAAATTCATATCTAATAATTTGTGAGTTAGAAAATTATAGTTATGAACTCAAAAAAACAAAGCTAGAATCTGGTGTGGTTTTGTTGACCTAATTCTCTAATACTAAAAATGTGATTTTGGGGTTCATATAATTAACATGAACTTAACCCTAATGCATATATTCTTTTAATAGGTGGCTTTGACTCAGATGTGGGACCATGGTGACGTTGGATAAATCTTGGCTCAATTTGAGGTGCATTGCATGCCCTTAATCACATTGAACAATTACCTAATGAATCTATCTCTTTTAATGTATGTTTCATTCCTTATTATTGATATCGAGCAATCACCTATATATACTCACTCTCTTGGTCCTTCAGGACACAATACCCTATACACTTTTCTCTCTCCTCTGGGAAGTTGACTCGTGTGACTTCGATGATATGATTCTTTTGTTGGATATTCTTGTTGAATCTAAATTGCACTTGACTTTATGACAAAATCCTAATTGTGGATATGAACTATTTTTCCCACTTATGTGGTGTATGTTTCATTGTCCATTTGTGTGATGGAAATCTAATTAATTCTATTCAGATGACTGAGCTTTCACTTGCCTCTACGTTTATGCATGCTTTGTGATTTATTAGCCCTAGAGTAAAATAATTCTTAGGGTTTTAGGTTTTATTCCACTGGGGTTTTATATCCATGTGTGATATTATCAGGCACTAAATTTTTAGTCCTCCTACCATGCACTAAGGTTTTATCTGCCTATACTTCCATATATTGGGATGGAGGATCGTATGTCCCATACCCTGACTTGTATGCCATGGGAGATTGGTTACGTGTCATTCTCCATCGAGTTTTGGGTCATGTTCCCTAACGGCCATTGACTTCATATTTTCACTAGTGCTATGATTATCTCACGTGCATGTTGGTTAAATATTATTGATGATGGTTTGTGTGCCCCACTTTATGTGATTGTTCTTATGTGGCGCATCTTTTTTTTATTGATGGAAAGTGTAATTGTTGTTTATCATCATACTAAAATTCATATCCTTCTGATATCTACATGATGGTACTTCTCCTCTTGGTTGGGAGGCCTTGTTATATTTGATGTCTTTTTTCTTAAATTTTTTCAATTTATATTTATATGCAGATATCAACTTTTATATTGAAAAAAAATCCACTTTGTCTTCTGTTGTGGAGTATGATTCCAACCCCTAGGGAATTGACTCTTTGAGGATAGAATTGGAATATATTAGATATCCCTCTACTTAGTTACCCAAATTTTTCTTTCATGTAAGCCCCTTAATGGAAGATTTTTTTTTATCTTGATAAATTGAATATAGAAATGATTTATTATTCGAATTCTATACTTTGGTCAGTTTGTATGCCATTATTTGAGAAATGAAAATTTTACACCTATTATGGAATGCTTGATAGTGTGATTGGATTAGATGGATTTATTCATCAAATTAAGTGAGGAGTGGATCCCCTCTCGGGTCCCACTCCTAACATTGCTAAACAGGGATATCCCTATATGTTTTGCGTGTTGATAAATGCTTGGGTTTTGCCTGGTTATATCCTTTAAAGAAGAAATATGATCTATATGACTATTTTGTCTTTTTTTAAATGCTAAGCAGTCATTTTAAAATCAAAGTTTAAGTGTTGGTGACTGATGGGGGTGGTGAGTTTGTAAATACTGCTATGAAAAATATATGATGTCAGGAGGAATTATACATCAATTGGCATGTCCTCATACACGTGAACATGTTGTATTAGTTGAGAGGAAACATCGTTGTGTTTTTGAAATTGGTATTACTATGTTGTTTGATGCTTGTATACCTACTACATACTGGGTTGAGTCCTTTGCATTAAATGTTCATAATATTAATAGGTTACCTTTCAAAACTCATGACTATCAAACATCATTATCTAATCTTTACAAAAATATAATTGATTACTCCACTCTCAAGGTGCTTTGTTGTCTGTGCATTCCATCTCTACATATAAATGATACAGATGTCTACATATCTCATCTAGGATAATATATTTCTTAAGACATGTTATCTTTAGTGAATAGGTTTTCCCTTTTAAACATTGAGTCACATCTCAAGTGATAACTAGATAACATTCTTGTTTTTCTAAATTTTTGAAAACATCCATTTTATGTGATTGTGATGATAGTATCACTAGTTCCCCAAGTCATTCTACATATTTTGTCAAACCAAGTGAATCATTTGAGATAGATATACAATTTACTCATGACTAAAGTGAGAAACATGCATATATCAACCGTGTACATATCACTCTTCTTAATAATAATAATACTATGGTCAAGTGTGATAAATCTCCTATGAATGATTTTTTTGTTGGTGAACTAGTTGTTGTAGCTAATTCTACTATGAATGAATGTAATGTGCAACATAATGCTCATGTACCTTCCTCACTTAATGATGTTGATTCAACTGGTCACACTACAGTCAATACAGAACTAGTACATGAAAGTGATATGGCTCAATCTAGTTCCACTACTATTCCTACCATCAGCACACCTGCTATAGATTTTGTTGAACGTAATAGTGGTTTGTCCAATACTCATCCTATGAATACTCAAAGGAAGGTTAGAGTGATCAAGCCTAATCCAAAGTATGCCCTTCATTCTCAAGTCTTATTGTGATCACCAAAGTTTGTTAAAGAAGTATTGCAACATTTAGGTTGGCACAAAGCTATGATGACATAGTTGTGCACTCTAACAATACATGGACTCTAGTCCCAAGACCAATTAATACAAATATTGTTGGTTGTAAGTGGGTGTAAAAACTAAATTACAAGCAGATGGATCCTTATAATTACTAAAAGCCATGTTGGTTTCTAAGGGATTCAGTCTGGTAGAGGGAATAGGCTACCTTGAAAGTTTAGTTTATTGGTCAAAGTAGCTACTATTCAGATTGTTTTTACTTTAGCAATCTCTCATAATTAGAAGATGTTACAAATTGATATCTATAAGGCTTTCCTTCATGGAAATTTGATTAAACTTGTTTGTATGGATCAACCACTAGGGTTTACTGACAAAGATGGTATCGGGCTTGTCTACAAACTAAATAAGGCCATGCATGGCTTGAAACGAGCACCTCAAGCTTGGTTCAATCGTGTAAGTGATTTCCCGAGTGCATCTAGGTTTATGTGTAGTTTTGTTGATCCATCCTTATTCATTTCTAAGTCTCAATCTATAGTTCTCTAATTACTTTATATGTTAATGACATCATACTCACTAGCAACAACAACAACACTCTTAAAAGGTTTCAAACTTAGTTGAGTGTTGAATTTAATCTTCAAATATGTGGACCTCTAAGCTACTTTCTTGGCATTCAAGTTCTCCCTCGTGAGACTGGTTTAGTTCTAAGTCAAGAGAAATATACTCTAGATTGTTTGACTCTAGAAAAATATAATAGATTGCAGGATGGAAAATATTCTCATTGCTAAAAATTTCAATAAGAACCTTATATCAAGAAGTACACCCCTAGTTGACAACTACATGTACAAAAGACTAGTTGGTTGTCTCTAGTATGCTGCTATCACCAGACTAGATATTGAATATGTTGTGAACACAACATGTCAGATTCTTGATGCACCTATAGAAGATGGTTAAACACATTTTGTATTATCTAAAAGGGACAATGCACCTTGGGTCACAAATTAACCCCTTCTTGTCTCCACGATTGCAAGCCTATACTAAATCAGACTGGGTTGGTTGTCTTACAACTAGAAGATGAACCATAGGCTACTGCATCTTCCTCGACAATACATGAATTTCCTAGAGTTCCAAGAAGTAGACCATAATTTCTAGATCAAGCTATGAGGCTTAATATTGATCTCTAGCAACCACAAAAGCTTATCTCACTGGGATCTCTTTCCTTCTACATGACCTTGGAGTTTCTATCTCTCAACCAACTATTCTTCATTGTGATAACACCAGTGCTCTACAATTTATGATAAACCTTATCTTCCACACTCGGATGAAGCACATAGAGCTTCACTACCATTTCATCAAAGAAAAGGTCTCTCTTAGGCATATCATGATAGCTCATATTCCCTATGCTCATCAAGCTACAAATATCTTCACCAAGGCATTGTCGAAGACTAGCTTCAGGATATTGCGGGCCAAACTAGGGATGATGATATCCAACCCTAGTTTGCAGGGTGTATCAGATGACAATAGGGTGTTACACTTATGCTTTTATTAAATAATGGCAACACATGTAATAATGTATAAAGTCAGTAGGTTCTCTATGAAATGGACCCCTAACACACATCTGTTTAAAGGATATTATACATGGACTTTGTTGAATTAACAAGAACACTTACTCAGTTCTCAATTTTCAAATATTGACTCATTTACTATCCCTACTTCATGCCTTCAGTTCTCAATTTTCAAATATTGACTCATTTACTATCCCTTCTCCATGCCTTCAGTTCAATTTTTCCTTATTCTCGTATCCTTCATCTTGTTTACCCAATCTAGGGTTTATATCGTCTTTCCCTTTAAAATTATTGAAAATAGGAAATGCAATGGAGTGAAAGCATGTTACACGGTAGTTCGCATGGCTGAAGCGAAACAAAACTCTAGTTTTCATTTAATGTCATTTGGTTCGGTGTAAAACTCAATTGCATATTCTTCAGCAAGTAGGTGAGTATGGTTGAAATAGGGGGAGAGGAAGTTGCATAAGGAGTATTAGTCAATCGGGATAGATGAGGAAATGGGACTATGCCCAAAAGGATCACAATTTCTTTCACAAAATTTTCTATAGGATTCAAATGCCAGTGTGGTTGGAGATCCTGGTGTGAACTGAGACTACACAAAACCAAACAACAGATCTTGAAAAACACATGCAGTGGGAACTATAGGAATTAGTTTGTAGCCCAACTAAATGGATCTGAGTTGAAACCAGGATAAAAGAGGTTGTTATTTATATTCTTATCTTTATTTTTTTAGTACAACCCAGGTCCCTTGGATTGAAATCCTATCTTAATTAGACTTGTCTTTTGTGAAATGAGATACCTAGAAATCCAACTTCTCAATGCTGACATGGATTGCATCAAGGGTTGACACAATTGAATAGTCTAACAAAGCCTTTGGGATGGAAATTGTAATCCCACACTGCATGTATACCCTAGAATGCTAGCTATTCGTTGCTTGTTTATCGATCGGCAAATGAGGGGAGCCCAATCCAAAATATGAAGTATGTATCTATTGTAAGGTTTTTTTTACTATAAATGTTTCAAATTATTGTGATAAATTTTTCATTTGTATCTAATGTATATATTTGTGAAAAATGACTTCTGCACATTCAAGTTGGACTACACTGAATGTAATTTCATATTATTTTGTTTATAACTTCCAACTACAAGCTATACTTTTTACACTTTCTTCAACACATCTATCAATCTGCTTCTAGTTTTCTAATCATGATATAATCTAGTATAACTCAACCAAACACTCATTTGTATCCTACTCATGATTTGAAATAACAAACTCACAAATATATAAAGTTCAATCGGCAAAAGTAGAAGAATAGTCATTATAGAAGAATTTCCACCCATAGTACGAGGTCAACCAAAGCATCTAACTTCTTCTTGACTTGGAAACTAAATTCAAAAAATATCTTATGTTCAATCAATAAGTGAAGTTGAGATTCTATATGTCATCTTCAAAAAATAGATCTTCATGCAGGAGTTGTGTTGGAAAATCAACATCTTAGATAAGCTTTCCTCCTCATCCTATACAGATCGAATAATATGAAGTAAGAGAAGAATACTTGAATAGGATGAATGACTAAAATTTAATGTTAAATGTTAGTGTATATGTTAAAATGATGTCAAGAAAAATTCGACAAACATAATAATATTGAAAATTATAATCAGGATTGTCAAAGTTTATCCACAAGATGGATTGGAACAATTCTTTGGGAAATTATTAATTACTTATGATTGGGGGAAATTGAGAGTTGTTTATGAAGCTTATAATAAGAAATTGGAGAGATCTATGTGATTCTATGTTTCACAAACCCTTAGCGATGGTCCCTTAATATTGTAATACAAGATTGAATGGAAAAAGATTGCAACAGATTATAAATTATGGCACAAAATAGGAGGAGATAGGACTGTTAGGATTTGTGGAGAATAATTTCATTATGTATTGTTAGATTGAATTGATCAAGAGGATGTGTTTCATATTTGTGACACTATGGTTGAATAGAAACTCATATCAGAGCTCAATGCACCCCTTGTGCAATTGAAGGTGGTTCTGAGTTTATTTGAGTGAAACGAATCTAATGGACACTCTATATTTATTTGAGTTTGCCTATGAATAGAAATTTAGATGAATTGGAATTGGAAAATGAGAGAAAAAATTTGGGATGTTTGATAGAGGGGAACTAGATGGTGAGGGAAGGACCATGCATTGGAAAACCATGTCACAAAACCAATGTAGAAGAAATCGAATGAAGTTCCAAAGATATAAAGGAGGATGTTGTAAAGAATCTCACTACATTATACACTATTACAAGAAGGTTTCTAAGGGTAGATGAGGATTCTCCTTTTCCCAATTATATGATACAAATAGTATGTGGATCATGGGATCATGAGTTACGTCTCAATCGTAGCCCACTATATAATTGGGAAATTGATATTTGTGTGCATGTCAATTAGATTGGTCAGAGTGATTGTTGCCAATATTAATTAAATTACATAGGTATAGAACTATATTGTATATGTTTTGTTTTTTATTTTTTTATTCAACAACTCTAAATATGATCATATTTCAACATTAACTAGTATTGTAAATATAGGCTCATAAGATAATACTAACTTTTTAAAATGGCAAAACAACAACCAATCAAGTAACCAAAGGGAATTTTAGTGTGTGTGTCACTAATAGTTATGATAGATTAATTAGAATACCCATTTTAGTAGTCCCTTAACCCATATTTTAAAATATTTTGTCTTCTTTAGAGAGGTATGTACCTAATGTGATATAAATGTAATATGATAATCGATTAATAGAATATGGATATAAATATAGTTGAATATTATCTTTATATTAATTATAAAAATAACATTTCAAATATTTATGTTCCACTAGACCTTGATATTGACATTAAACTTGAGTTACACAAATTGGAGCTTAGAACCATAAGTTTCTAGAATGCTAAAACTTATTTCACAAATGAACTTAGAATACATGTGACTAGAAAGTGAGGAAGATAAATCCTACACCAATATTTACTTGTAATTACAAAAATGAAAGATGGTTTCCTACTTCCTCTAAAGAAAAGGTTGTTCTAGTTGAATTTTCTAAGGAATACCAAATGCTCGTAAGAACATAGTATGAGTAATGTGTCAATTAACTCAGACTTAATATATTTTTGCATTTATTTTTTATTACAATATAACTACGAATGTTATATGATTTTTCTCCCATGGACAAGATCCAAACAGCTCTACTTATAAATATACCATAATTTCTAATCTACTCAAATGACCCCCTTAGATATCTTAAATGAGTTTTATGGGTAACATATTTGGTGATAACCAAACATTTTTCATCTCTCTCTTCTAGTTTCAGTCACATTTTAGAGATGATGAAAAGTTCACAACCTAGTTTAGAACCCCCCTTCACAGTCATGTCCATAAACCTAAATCTGCATTTGGGTTTTAGTTTGCTAATCAAGGAGACAAACAAAGGCATTTGAAATATACATAGATGGTCATTCTTATCACTTAATTTACTTATTTTGTATCTAGTTTTATCCCCTTATCTATAACCCTCTATTTCTCTAAAATATGCCCAATCAATCCTTTGATTTTTAATAAGGAACCTTATCATGTTGGCCCAAGGGGGCCTTATAGACCTATTTTCATGAATGACATATCTTATGTTATCTTTTCTTCTAACTATGTTATTATGTTTTAAGAACATATGAGTTAGAGAAATTCCAAATGTACTTATATTGTATAATGGCTCACAACCTTAAAACCTAATAGAGTAAGGCACACAACCAAACTCCCAAATATAAAAAGTGTGGGCACAAAACCTGGGTATGGGGCACACAACCTCCATCTTAAAAATATAACATGGGCACACAACCCAAAAACCAAAGTACTTTCACTACTCTAGTGATACTGAATCACAAAGCATGCATAATGTAGAGGAAAGTGAAAGTATGGTTATATAAATAGAATAAATGAGATTTCCATCACGTAAATGGACAATATGAAACATCCACTACAAAAGTGGACAATCCACAATTAGGGTTTTAGCATGAAGCAAAGTACAATATATAGTCAAAACGAATATCCAACAAGTAAGATGATCACAAGATCAGAATCAAATAGAATATTTCACATGAACTAAATTCTCAGAAGAGAGAAAGATTGTGTAGGCTAATTTATCCATAGGACCAAGAGAGAGGTAAAATAGGTTTATTGCTCAATAAGAATAATATGGAATGAAGTCATACACCAAAAGAGAGAGAAAATAGATTATTTCTCAATGTCAATAAGGGAATGAAACATACCTCACATGAAGGTTGCATGAGTCCAAAGCTAACCCTAGGTCCAAGTTAGGGTCTTCAAAACACCTATTAAACATTATGTAGAATTAGGGTCAATTTCATATTAATTTCACAAACCCAACAAAACATCTTTTTATTATTATTGAGTTAGGTTATCAAAACTATTTCATAGTATAGATTATATTTTTATGAGTTCATAACATATTTTACTTTACTTTTGTGACTGACAAATTGTTAGCTATGAATATTTAGAAAATCTAACCAATTAGAAAATTTCATAAAGAACATATATTTATTATATTGGAATCATGTGAAGAAAAATACATCATTCGATAGAGAATAATTTACTGATTCCAAAACCTATTTATTTCATTTTTCTGAGTTATAAATAATTAGTTATGAATTTTGAAAAACTCGACCAATAAGAAAATCTCGTACAACCATGTATACAATATTATCTTATTTAAAACCCAAAGTAACATGGACCAATAAGTGGTGACCAACTGACCCACTCAGGTGCATGGCTCGACGAGGAGGGGTAAAAAGGATATGTGAAAAGATAAAAGTACCCCTCCCAAGTGTGACAAGGACAAAACTGAGACAAGGGAAAGATGAGGAAATCGTACTCAGTCATTTTCCAGCTTTGATTGTGAGAAAACTAGAGCAAAAAAGGTCATGGACCTTGTATTAAAACCTAGAAATATTTCCTCCTCGTCACTTGGGGAAGATCTAGAAAAGGTGAGAAGATCCCGACGACCACAAAATGCCCAAGGAATATGCGAGGGGATGGTTAAAGTTCCAAAAATGAGTTCGACCATGACTAGTTATGGAAGGATATTGAAAATAGAATATGAATCACAAACCAATCTAGATAACACATGAGACAGCCTTTTGGGGGTATACAAAGTCAGGAGGACAAATTTCAAAATAAAAGGATGAATGAATCCTTGAGTAGCCATGGTGGTTCCCGTAGAATAGACAATAAGGAAACAAGTTTAAGTCTCTAGATAGACTAGTTTCAAAAGTTTTATATGATGTGGGAGTGAGAAAGGGGAACCATGGGAATCTTACCGAAAATGCAATTGTGTTGACGGGCCAGAGAAAAACCCAACATCAGGGAAATATTGGGGGCATAGTTGGAGTTTGCCATGGAGACTCAGGGAGGATTGGTTCCAGTTGAAGGTTGCAAATTGTTCCTTATGGCATGGAGGAGGTTTTTGGCTAGTTATAGAGGGACTCGATGCAATGAGGAGGGTGGTGCATATCATGGCATCAAGGGGGTGTATGCAACCCCTTGGGTGTTTCATGGATATAGAGAGTTAGGGTTTGATTTATGGCTTAATAGATGTAGATTCATGACTAGAATTCAATGGCAAAGAAATCTCAGAAAGTCATCAAGAGATAAGGCTGAAAAGGAGGCAAGAAGATCACGGTTTGATTCTTTGTACTATACATGGTGAGCCAGCCTCCTACCGAAGGTAGGAGATGAGCTGGTCGCTGATCGATCAAAATCGGAGAGCATGGGTCAACTTAAGGAATCAAGGTTCCAAATCATAGTGTGATAAGGAAACTTTAAGTGAATTTTGAAAATATAATGCATGACATGTGAAATCGGGAAACCTTACAAAATTAGGATGCATTGATTAAATAATTAAAATATTAAGCCAATTTTAAAGTGTATTTCTTCCCTATCTTATTTGAGGGATAAAACATTTCTCAAATATTACCAAATTTTAATTAAGGTGTGTATATTCCAATTTTGTCATTAATTTTTACTTTTGAAGACATCTAGTATTTTAGTTAATACTTTTGATTATATCTTATATTTTATGTCCTTAATGAATTTGAGGCATATAGGATTACTCAAAAGATGTGAAACTTTGCATACATGCAAAATTAAACATTTGGAGTATCATTTTGACAATAATTTTCCATTTTGAGAATTTTAACTATTTCATTTACTATTTTAGACTTTAATTCATATCCTCTCTCCTAAACTACATTAGGATAGATAAGTTTATCCAATTAATGTGAAAATGCACAGGTAGACTATTTTGGTATGTGGATTTCAAATTCGAGGTATATTTCTACTCTTGAAGTCTTTTAGTAATTCATTTAACACTTTTGGTTTTTTTCTCATATTTTCTTGCCTAAAAGAAATTAGGATATCTAGATTGTTTATTTAATGTGAAACTTGGTACCCAAGCTAATTGGGATCCAAGGAACACAATTATGCCATTAGATTTTACTTTTAAGATTTCCTTTTATGATTTTTAATAGAATTAGAGTTTTAGGATCATCACCATTTTATTTATTATAACATTACACTATTTCCATCATTATTTATTATTTAGAGTACCATTATCTTGAAATTATTGCTAAAAGAGTTTCCTTACACAAATATGCACGAAATTCCATATTTTCTTATTTCACATATTTAGTCCATTATTTCAGCTTTAAATTAGATGATTGCACATAAAAATTCTAATTGTTATTCCAAAGTATAGTATACCTATTATTAAACATATCTTCACCATTAAGTGAATATTAGTTAGCAAAGAAAATATATGTAACATATTTTATGAATTTACTTACATGATGGTACGTTATTAAGTTATTATGTAAATGTGTGATGTTGTTTACATAACCTATTGCCACATATATGTTACATGCATTAACATTATTCATTAGGGTAAAATTTTATCCTTGTTTGATCAAATCTTAGGAACCAATCTCACTAGACTTCTAATCATGGATTAAGGTAAGATTCAAGATTTTTTTTGGTACGTTACAAAATCATGCCTATTTGAGATTTCATGCGTCATATTTTTCTTAGTCAGTCGATGTATGCCCATTTAGAATAGGGATTTAGAGAAGGTGCCTATTTGAACATAGGGATTTTATTTGAAGAGATGTTCTTATTCATGATATTGATTAAAAGATGGAGCCTGCATTATTATAGGGCTTAAATTGGAGGGAACACTTTATTTGGGATAGGCTTGAAGAAGGGCTCCTACTGGATGTAGGACTTAGACTAAGGAGAATGCCTATTCCATATAGGACTTGGATAAATGTGCCTATTGGAAACTTAGAGGAAATATCTAATTTGGATAGGGCTTGGACAAAGGTCCCTACTAGATGTAGGTCTTAGAATGGAGGAAATGCATATTCAAGATATGGTTTGCATAAATGTGCCCACTAGATGTAGGTCTTAGATTGAAGGAAAGTCCTATTGGGATAGTGTTTGGACAAAGGTTTGTACTAGATGTAGGGCTTAGATCAAAGGAAATGCCTATTTCAAATAGGGCTGGGATACATGTACCTATTGGATTTAGGGCTTTTAAATGTATGCCTACCATGTTATATGGCTTTGTTGGGAGTGCCTATATAGAATAGGACTTGAAGTTATGCCTGCTTGCATGTAGGGCTTTAATAAAGGGAGTTCCCTACTCAATATAGGGTTTTCTGAAGAGGATATGCATATTCATGATAGGGCTTTCAGAAGTGGAGATGTCTATTCAGGATAGGGCTTGAAAAGGGATGCCTATTGTGTTATAAGGCTTTGTTGTGAGTACCCATATCGAATAGGGATTGTGTTAATGCCTGCTTGAATGTAGAACTTTAATAAAGGGAGTTACCTACTTAAGATATGGCTTTTAGAAGAGGGATGTCTATTCATGTAGGGCTTGGAAGCATGGATGTATCAGGGTCAAATCAGATTGTGAACCTTTGAACTTGAGTAATATGGAAAATAGTTTAGGATTCAGGATCTAGATGAAATTTAGGCCTCATGGGTGATCAAAATATTAATCTGGGAGTTCCTACATGGTGTGAGGATTAGATTGTGTAGGTGCCTACCTTTCGTGGGTCTTTGAGAAATGAAATGCCTATTATGGATAAGACTTTAGAATAGGGGAAACAATTGATAATAGGGCTTAAGTGTAGGTGCCTACCTGAGTGAAGGGATTTTTGGTTATGAGGAAAGGTGCCTATTCTGGATTGGGCCTTGAAGCAAGAAGTGCCTATTCTGGATGGGTCATTGAAATTGGCAAGTGTCTACTCCTAGTAGGGCTTTTGAAAGTGTAAATTGCCCATTTAGGATAGGGATTGTATAAGAAAGGTTCCCACTAAGAGTAGGGATTTTAATATTCCTATTCATGTAGGGCTTTTGAAACCAAGGTACTTACTCAAGGTAGGGCTTTTAAAGGCAAGGTGCCTACTCAAGGTAGGGAATTTGAACACAGAAAGTGCCTATTCAGTATAGGGCTTGTGAAAGTGAGGTTCATACTCATGGTAGGGATTGTTGAAGGGTGCCTACCTTGGTGTAGGTCTTAAAATCATAAGACGTGCCTATTTAGGTTAGGGATTTGAAACATATTTCCTACTCAAGGTCGGGCTCAAAAATGTGACTGCCTATTCATGATTGGGCTTTAAAGAGGATTGCCTACTCATGGTAGGGATTTCAAAAATGAGTTCCTATTTAGGATAGGACTTTTGAAAGCAAGGTTCCTACCCATTGTGGGACTTTGGAATACATGGTGCCTATGCTAGGTAGGGATTTGGAAGAAAGTTTCTTACTCAGGATAGGGTTCTAAAAGGTGAGGTGAATCCATTGAGAATAAATATTTGAGGATGTTAGATGCCCACTCAGGATAGGGCTTAAAATTGTAGGTATCTTAATCAAGGTAGAGATTTAATGTGGAAGGGTGCCTTCTTGGGTTAGGGCTTGAAATGTGGAGACCCTATGTGAGATAGGGCTTTGAAAAAGATAATTGCCTACTCTAGGTAGGGCTTGAATGTGAGTTGGTAAAGTTTATGGTCTTGATCTAGGAAACCAAACAAAGGTTATCATCAGAAAAAGAGAAGAGTTTGTTCAGGACAAGGATCATGATCTAGTTTAAAATATGAGTCCAAAACCCTAAAGAGATTGGTAGATAATCAGATGAGTGATCTAGTTTAAGGTCATGGTCTAGGACCCAAAAAAGATTAAGATAAAGCACATCACTGGTCCCGTTTTAGGTCATGGTCCAAGACTTAAAAGAAGGTTTGGAAATGTGATCGTGGGTTTAGTTATATTTTTAATAATGATCTTGTACCATAAAAGGATTTTGAAATGTAAAGCACTTGGCTGGTCCCTTTTTAGGTCACACTACAGTACCCAAAAGGGATTGGAAATGGCCATCTATAGAAGTGGTCGTAGTTGAGTTTGACTATAAGAGTGTAGGACTTTTATATCATGGAAAAAGCTCAATTAGGTGCCAATCAGATGGTTGATGAGTCTAGTTCATGTTTTATCAATTACATCGGATGTAGGTTGTATTAACATTTGAACTCTTCAGCTTCAACTGTTCTGAAGGGAATGAAACTCGTTGAAAAAGATTTGATGATGGTTACAGTCTAGAATTAAGGCCCAACATATCATTAACTTTGCTTTGTTTATGTGGTCTTGATGCTGCATTTCATACATGTCTCTGGTGGGCATGTGCAAACTAATCAGTGCATCTTAATTGGAAGGTAGAGGCTTAAAGATACTCTATGGTTGTCATCAGTAGATGTTGTATTAGTTGTCTCTACTATGAGAGGAGTGTTCTGAGATGGTATGAGGTTGTTGTAGCTGGGTTGTCCTTCTACAAGGTCTTTGAACCAAATGTTCTTTTCTGATTCAGTAGTTGTTGTGCATAGAGTATGCCATGTGGGGTCATGCTAATTGATAAGAGGTAACCCTCATTCATGGGTTGTAAGTTGTCTTGAAGAGCAATCATTTTTAGTATCTTACAAGATGACATGCCTTGTCTGGCCCTTCTTTGAAGACTTATGCTAGCATTGATGGAGATAGATTTGAGTCATACTTCATCCCTATGCTAAGAAATTCATCATGTCTTTGACATATACAATCTTCTTCCAATGGTTCCCTGACAGACTCTACTGGTGGAGATATGTCATGATTGTCAAAGGAGACCTTCTTGATGTTGAAATGATTTTTATGTTGACCTGAAGTCATCCACTGTCATATGATATTTACATTATTCACCAGCCTTTGTTAAGGCAAGGGGTTATCGTGATTTTAATTATGGTAGTAGTATTTTACCCCATTATTTTGTTTCAAAACTTTAGAGTTCTTCTTTTGACATTAATATGTTATCTGGTAAGAAGTTTTTTTAGGTTTATTTTCGATTGAATTTTTTGTTTAAGATAACATGGTTTTTCGATTCTTATGTTTCTATTTTCCATAGAAGATGTTAGGATTTTACCCTTAGAGGTTATATTTTGTTTGTTTGTTTCTTTTGGGCTTAGGTCGTTAGTCAACATTTAGGTTTTCTAGACTGAGGCCCCTTTGACAAGTTGGTGGTAACCCATGTTAGTTTGGAGGCATGTCATGAGATATGAGGGGTGGTCATGTAATCATTGTAGCTTATTTGATGGAAAATGACAAATATCCTACTCACCTTACATTCCACTTTCTAGTACTAGAGTTTAAGGTGATTTGAGACCCCAAGAATGATAAAGCTCACCCAAAGTCTTCTATGAATTGGTTGGTTTTTCCTTTAGAATGATCATATCCACATGTACTAATTGGGGAAGGTTTGTTTTGAATGGACTTGATGCTCCAGTGTCTCTTGATTTCATACTTGTACGACTCAAGTTGTGACATGTAGCGAGTATTCAGGCTGTAATTCCCCACCCAGTTGGTTAAGGCGCTAGGTGTTGGAGTATTTTAAACACTTCTTGGTGTATGTAATGTGTCACAAGCATGTATCCACATTGTCAAGTGTTCTTTGGACTTAGTTATTCATCATTTTGATCATTATGCATTTAAGTCCATAGGTGTTGATGCTCAGAACCTTAGGATGGGAATTTTGACTCCCAAAAAGAGATTGTGTATGCCCCACTGCTCTTAGATGTGATGCTTAATAAGAAACTCACCACAAGAATATATCCAAGTTTGGGTGCCCTTTTGGCTTAATATATAATTTTTTAATCCTTTAATGTTGTGGATGTTGATGCTCCGAGCCTTAAGATGGGAATTTGAATTGATGACTAATGGAAGCTTCTTAGAGAAGGTCCCCACGTGTGATCCCCAAGCTAGATCATCATGGAAAATGGTGAGACATGACCAATGTCACAAGGGATCCAAATTTCTTTAGCATCCATTCTGTCTTTTTGGGGCCCCATGAGTAGGTTATTTTCATGTTTAAACATCAAAGTTCAAGTAGGGTGTGACCCCTATTTTTTTTGGGGGGGGGGGGATTTCCTGACTTGGTAGGTTTGTTCCAACTCGCCCCTGGGGTGCTCGTCTTAAGAAGATATAGAAGAGGAAATTTGTTGATTTTGAAATGTGGTGTAACCCTACAAACTATATCTTTAGATGATTTCATTAATTGAGTTATTTTTATGGGTTATATTAGGTTTTCGAACCATTAGGACCTCGAGATAATGGTCATGCTCCTTTTGTCTTAGGTCTTATGTTTCTACTTTGACCCTTCCACCTCAGGGTGCACGAGAACATGTCCAAGCACTTAAGTATATAAAGTGGATTTTATATTGATTTGGATGGTTTTTTCATTTTGAGTTAAATTTTTTAATTTGAATATTTTTCTTTTTTCATTTTGAAAATTTAGTTTTTTAATATATTTTGCAATTTTTTCATTTTGAGTATTGGTTCTTTTTCATTTTGAAATGTTTTTACTTTTTTCATTGATGATTCTTTAAAGTAAAAAATGGTTACATAGATCCTTCATGATCCCCAAATGCTATAGGGCTCATGACTATTGTGTCTGTTAATTGCTCTTTAGAAGAGTTATGGATTGAGTTGATGCTCAATCAACTTTGCAACTACATCTACTGGCATGATCTCAATGTGATATGGCTGAGCAAGCATTCAATCGACTTTGTGGTTACATCTAGCTAATCTGTGACAGGATATGGAGTGACTTCTGTAAGGGAATCCACTTACACCAAATCTGTGTGGATTAGGTATTGAATGTTGTGCCTAAAGGATATCCATGTGTCTATTTTGTATCTCATGGTGTGGTGATAATCATCATACGTGCTAGAATTATAGCTCTTTGGCATGGGATTGGGAGGCTTCCTTATGGATGGTAACTTCACCTTGTGCTTGATTAATGGAAGAATGTTACTAAAAGAGGTCCCTAAGTGTATGAACCCTCTCTTTGGCTTCTACATTGGTATCTACTCTTTGCTAATAGTGGGATCTATAGTTTCTTCTGAAAATATATCTCCCTTTGTTGTGCTTTGAAAATGAAGCTTTGTGATCTTATAGTGGTGACCTATGAAGGTGTCAAATTATGCTATCTTGGCCTCTAGATCTCCCAATTTTTTGCATCTTTTTTGTCATATTGTGATCAATAGTGTGTAGGATCTCCAAACATACTATGGATGTCAATGTTATGACCAAACATGGGTGAGGCGGGTACCCGTATGGTCTTGGAACTAGAGAACAATTCCAAGGTGATGGTGGGAACATTGTGTGATTGATTGTATAAGTCCTCTTCTCTAATGTTGGAATTGTAGTCTTCTGACCTTTTGTAGCCTTTGGCCACCTAACTTGATAAAAATGACTTTGATTGTTCACTGGATTATTCTATTTGATCATCTATTTGTTTGTATTATGGAGTGACTATGTGTGTCATTGATGTCTCTTGTTGTTGATGTTCAAATATAACATTCTTGTTGGTATACCCTTGGTGGGTGTTGTGTAAGATGGTGTAGTTTTTCACTGTGTAGATTGTATGGTGATGATAGTTGTGCATGACCTTTAGAGAGGAACACTAGCATATGTGGTTTTGATTGACCTTTGTTAGCTCCAACTGTCTACTTGCTGCTAAACTCAAGTACCTTTGTGAACTGATGTTCATCAGTCTATCATGAGTGTTGAATGGATCATGTGTTGACTAAACCTTTAGTTCAACCTGAGAATCTCTAACCATTGTATTCATCACCTCAGTATGGTTGGATTGTTCTTTGGTGCTTGTCATCTCAAGAAGCTCTTTCTTAAACTGACAGCAAGTATTTTTTTCCTAAGACTTTTGTGATGCCCTCCTCTGTACTAAATGTGGAATGATAAGTTTTTAGGCTTATAAGACCTACAAGAAATCTTCCCCTTGTATACAAAGGAATTTAAAAGGGGAGAAGCATGGTCTTAAAGAAATTTCCCCTTGTGTTAGACAAGAGGATTTAATATATGGAGTTCATGTTTTGGGTATCCCCCAACATTCTTAGTAGTACATAATAGAAACGGACCCTTGAGCAGAAGAGGGTTTCAAAAATCATAGTAGACAAAGTTAACTTGCCCCTTATATGGAGAAAGGTAATCATGTCAATATATTGAAGTTCACCCTTTGCATGGAAAATGATTTATTATGTAATAGAACATATTGATGATCCCATTGTATCAAGAGAGGAACATGCCCCTAGACACTATATGAAAGGACTTTTTCAGTCTTGTCTAGAGATATGTCATGTAGCATCATGATAAAGCATGCAGATTGTGGTTGTTGATGGTAGAGGGTAAGTTAGGACAATGTCTAAGGACAAGGCGACCTACTTGGGGACAAAGATAGTAGTTGGGGATTAATGTGTGAGGGTTCTCTCTCCACAGAGGAAATATTATAAGAGAAAGTCTCAAAATAAAAATATTATATCTAGGGAAAAGGTGAACCATCAGGGCCACAGTCTGTGGCTAGATATAGGAGTGTGAAATTCCTCTCTCTCCTCATGGGAGATATTATGAGAAATATTCTCACTAGTTAAAAGGGTATCCATGGATAAGGTTACCCACTCAAGTTTAGAGAGTGTGTATGATATGGGTGTGTGAGATTTCTCTCTCCTCATGGGAGATTTTATGAGAGAAATACCTACAAGAAAAAGGGATATCTAGGGACAAGGTGACCCTTTCCAGACCAGAGATTGTGGCTGGATATGGGTGCATGAGATTCCTTTCTCCTCAGGGTATATTTTATAAGAGAAACACTCATAAGAAAAGGGTGTGTTGGTCTAGTATTAGGTCATGGTCCTAGACAGTATAGATGTGAAAGTGAAGCCAGGGTAATGACCAAATTTTAGATCATGGTCTGAGATCGTATAGATATCAGAGTGAAAGCAAGGTGATGGCCCAATTTTAGGTCGTATTCTGGGACTGTTAAAAGATGAGAGCGTGAAAGATGGGTGATGGTCTATTTTTAGGTCATAGTCTGGGAAAATCAAAAGAACAAAAGTGAAGATGCACTGATGGCCCAATTTTAGGTTATGGCCCAGGATCGTAGTTAGGGTTGGTAAAGATGGACATACCACATTCTACTAGGTGACATCTCATTCAAGCTAGAAGATCCTTTGGATCAAATGTAGTTGCTTTTCCCAGAGCATGAGTTGATAATTCAGTCAAGATTTGGTAGTTATATCCAAGACTTGAAGATTGAGTAGCATTGTAAGAAATATGGTGAAGATTTTTCATAGAAGGATCAATTAAAGTTGGAGCCCCTTCAAGGATGTAATTGTCAAATAAACGTGAGAGTGTGTAGCTCAAGGATGGAGCAAATGATACAAAGCTAAATGTGATTTTCTTGTGAGAGCACATAGTTTATAGGTAAAATCGGGCAGCCTTTCGGCACAAGGCTGAAGGTATGAAAATTAGTCATCAGAAGTTCAAGATAATTCAAAGAAGTTTCCCAAAAAGGATGGCTCTTTGGATCATTTTTAATCATAGATGAAGACTGAAGAGCGTTCAGAGTATTGGAATATCACTTTGGTAGCCATTCGAAGTATGTCAATGTTTCAGGTATTGAGTGGTGGCTAATGAGAAGAAACCACAATTGGGTAGTGTTTCTCCATGGATTGAGTCAGAATATTTTTGCTAAGGTTGACCAGGTTTGAAAATAGTTTTCTTTCCTTTTGTTGCATTTTGAGAACACTTTTCAACTTCTTCTCAAAATATGGTTCAACTTTGTTGAATTTTTTTGAAATGAGTGTTCAACTATGTTGGTCTTTTAAAACATCATTCAACTTTGTTGAGTTTTAAGAATATTATTTTGTTTCTTCAACTTTGTTAAGGTTTTGAAATATGGTTCAACTCTTTTTTATTTTAAAAATACATATTTGAAAATATTGTTCCTTTTGGCAAAGATGTTTTCTCTTTTTTTAGATTATCTTTTTGAAAGATAATTTTTTAGAATATTGTTCTTTTGAAAATGATTTGTTCTCTTTTTTTAAAAGATTTTTCTCTTTTGGAAAATATTTGTTCTCTTTTTTATTTTGAAAAGATTTTTATCCTTTTTTTTATATTTTCTAAAAAGATTTTTCTTTTTTATTGAAGAGTTTCTGCATTTGGAAAAAAATCATTTTTGAAAAGAGTTTTATTGCTTCTTTATGAATGTTAATTCTTTTATTTGGGAAAGATTTTTTATTTTTTGGAAAAAGATTATTTTTTTGTATAGGAAAGAGACATTATTTTTTGTGAAAATTTATTCATTCAAGATTATTTAATGAAGATTGTTGGATTAGAAATATCATTGGAAATTTTTGGATTGATGACGGGAAATCGTTGTTTTGATAAATTATTTTAAACATGAGGATTTAGCAAATGGAGAACCATCAACACGTGATGACTACAATCTTGAACCTTAAGTCTTTCAATAATCTTAGAATTAACAAAGCATGCAATAATCTTTGAGAATTAAAAGATAAGTAGCTGCAAGATGCGTATGTAGAATGTAAAATCCCCCTTTTTATCCCATGAGTTTAGATGTCATATTACATCCTCACTCAAGCATGAGTTGTTTAGGAGAGATTGTTCCTCAACTTATCCATGGTGTAATGGCACTCATCGTGGGGGTAATTGGGGTTCTTGAGATATTGGTACTACTTGCAATACATCTCGTGATTACGGAGGTCATGATCATTCATGAGTGCTATGAGAGGGTTTCCCCCAATGCCTTTGGACGTCCAGATTCATACTGCATTGGTACCTTTACTAGCACCCATGCACATTTTCAAGGATCCAATGTGAGTGTTGGCACCGTTTTCACGACGCATGGCTTTGTAGGTGTGCATTGTACATATGCGAGATTTCAATATCTTCATATTCAATCCCACGATAATAAAGTATGAAACATAAGTGATAGACACACAAAAAATGTCATGCAATCATTAAGAAAGATAACATCTTGCTTATCTTGAAGACCTCTCTCATCATTTTCTTTTCCTTATTTTGAATACATTTTCAAAATGAGTAAATAAAAAAGAAAATAGAAAAGAATAGGTAAAAAGGAGGGAAGCAGAGACTAATCCTAAAAGGAAAGCGGAGGATAACCCTGGAAGGGAAGCAGAGACTAACTCTAAAAATGGAAATCGATAGAAAATGTGGCAGTAATCATACTGTCAAATATCAATGCAGTAGGAAAACCAAAGAGATGCATTTTCTACACTAGCAGAATAGAGTATTTTGTTGGTTTTAATAAGATCTATAAAAACAAAAGGCATCAACAAATAGAGCCAGAGAGAGAGAAAATTTGACAGTAGAATAGAGTATTCTATCAGTTTTCTTGTAGAGGAAATTCTTTTTGCAAATTTTAAGATTTTTCTTGCGGTGATTCTACCAATTCACTGTAACAAAAAAACTAGAGAAAACTTTGGATTTTGTCAAAGATAGAAAGAATGAAATAAAAACTTATAGAATAACAAAAACTATGATTGATCAATAAAATGTTCAATAATAAAAAGAAAAACACAACTCAGATTATCTAATTATCCCTAATGCAGTAGCCAAACTATTGTAGCCTACTGAGAAAAACTAATGGAATAATAAAAACTATAATCAATCAATAAAACATTCAATGATAAAAAGGAAAACTCAACTCAGGTTCTCTAATAATTGCCAATGCAGTCGCCAAACAATTGTAGCCTACCTAAAAATCTAATAGGTCATGCGATCGTGGAAACAATGAAAAAAAAACTAAAAGAAAACATTAAATCGATAAAGCTCAATGTTACCACCCAATTATATTCGTAAGATAAAGAAAAACAAAGATCGACATTTAAATCAGCAGAAAAACACATAAAACCTGATTTTGACTCCCTCCAAGGGCATATGAGAAAGGTATGCATTAATTTAGAGATTCTATTGGATCAAAGACTCTAGAGGGGGTGAATAGAGCTTCACAAATCTCACAAAACAAATTAGACCACAAATTATATTAAGTGAAGAAACTTAAACATTCATCCAATTTGAAGTCCTAACTATCATGCATAGTAAGGGTGAGAGACAAGGAAGAACATACACATGGACAAAGTGGTTTAGAGTGGTTCCACACTTCAAACTTGAAGTGAGTCGGTCCACTACCTAGAGGTGGTTAGGCTCTAGGACTTTGCAATCTAGGTACTCTTATATTCCATCATAAGATTACAAGAGAAAACCACATTCATCCAAGGGCTTAGTACCTCAAGAAAGGATCTTCAATATATAGAAGGAGCTTTCCCACTTGAACCATGGAGTCTTCAGCCATTAACATGGACTTACCCACTCCTTCTTCAAGTCTTTGTCCTTCAAGGAATTACCTATCCTTATTGAGTGTCTTCCTTGCCTATCTCCTTCACTTGGAGATATGGAACACCATTCTTTATTCAACCTTAAAGAACAACAACTTGATCTCCTTCACTCAGAGAAGATCTTCAACCTTTTCTTCAATAGGAAAGGGGGTAGGAAGATGGAGGTGGAGAGTTTTACATCAATACAGGGAGTAGCTCTCATACAAGGGAACCTATCTCACTCATATTCACAAATTTGACTTGAAGGTAGAGAGAGAGGGGCTCAAAGGGTTAGAACACTCTCAACTAAGCTAGGACCAAGCATGTTGTGAATGAGCAACCTTGGAATGAACTCCAAGAGGTCCTATTTATAGCTGAGGGTGCCCCTTTAAGTTGTGGGAGACTTAGGGCCGAAATATAGCCCTTTTTGCTCAAAGAAATGACTCTATTTTGGATCAAATAGCACACCAACGGTCACAATCATTTTTTCTGTAAATTATGTATAGTGCAATTGGTCAAGTTTCAATAAAGGTAACTCGACCGATAGGGTAAAAGACAAACCCAAATTTCAAACCATCGGTCGAGTTTGTCTTGAGGAAACTCGACCGACCAATGAAAGTTGTGTTTGGTCAGTAACCCCATCGGTCGAATTCTGTGAAAACACAACTCAATCGATGCACTTTTCAGAGAATTGATCCAAGAGGATCGGTCGAGATTGGAACTCGACCGATGACTGTATGTGATCAATTTTCTAAAGTGCGTCAAAAGTGATTAAAACTTGGTGTTAAGTGTCCCAATCAATTTTCTCATCTTAGTTATAAGTCAATACATCAATATAAGTGATAACAAAAATCTTCTAAGGTCGTTTACATGGATTTCTAAAATTACACACTTGTATAGCTTTTGACTTAAACTTGAGCAAAATTAGGGCTTTTGATTTTTGATCCTTTTCATGACCTAACACCTGAAATCAATCTTGAATACACATATTAGATAAATATGAATGGAATGGTTAAGTCATTATCAAAATATGGACAATGTATAACCTCTAGGTCAACATTCTCCCCCTTTTTGACAATGACAAACCATTCCTCAAGCATATTGAAAAGGATATAGAAATTATACCTTTGCCTGGTGAATTAAGGGGATTCTAGATGTGAAAAATGTGAATTGCTCCCCCTCAATCTATGCTTCCTCTAACCTGCATAGTTAGTCTATCTACACAAAGAAATAATAGCATACATGTACTATATGGGCCTTTGCAAGTCACATGATAAACCATTAAATGAATAAGAAAAGGATCTCATAAGCAATAAATAGTAGTATGAAAACTAATAAAAATATGATTGAGTTTCAAGACATTGAAATTTCTCTCCCCCTTTTGACATTATCAAAAAGTAGGGGGGTAGAAGAGCATATATCCAGGTCTTCTCCAAAACACAATCAAGTAGATAATCATACATGCAATCTCATACCATATGGAAAACAGAGACAAGAGAAACATACAACCTCAGTCATAATCAAAATATGGTGAAAATGTAGCACCAACTCATAAGATATAACAGAGCAAAAAAATAAAGTGCAAATTCCATATATTACAATCCAGAAGCATGTTCTCATGAAAGAAACTACAAGCAAGAAGTGATGAAAAAACAGAAGATAAAAATAGTACAGCTCAGATAAGGTGCCCAGATGTTTCTTATACAAAATAGCCTACAAAGATATATATGATCAACATACTAGACTAAAAACTAAGAAACAAACTAGACATCTAGACTATATATATCCACAACGTCATCATCATCAGCTCCAGGGTCGTAGTCCTCATCTCCATCTGAAGGTGCAACTGTAGTGCCTTCATCACCAATATCAGCACCAGAACCATCATCATCATCAGAAGCATTCTTGCCATCACCATCGTCATCATCAATAGCCTCAGCATCATTAGCCTGGTTAGGCATCTCCTCGTATGCAGGAGAACAGAAACCACGACCAGGAAAATGAGCATTCTGCTCATCCCAAGTCATACCAAGAGCATAGAGTTCATTGGCCTGAGGAAAGGATGGAGTAAAATCACTAAGACAAGCAAGCAGGGTGGCCAAGGGGCCAGCAGGCAGTGGTAGATACGCGGGAGCAGAACCACCACCAGCGAAGGGTGGAGGAGCAACAGCAGCGGAAGGCTCGGGGTAGGATAGTAATGATTGTATGCATATGAAGCATAATCACTATCGGGGAAAGGTTGGTAGGTGGGGTAGGGGTGTGCACAGGATATGTTCATGGTAGACATGATGGAACATAGATTCTGATGCAGGTGCTCCTGGACCTATTGGTTGTATGCTTGTTGGTGCATCATGTAGCCCATAAGGGTTTCATTATATACACGGAATGAAGCACAGTTAGGTTGAGGAGGAGGCTGAGGAGGTGGAGCTCGAGTAGAGGAGGCAAGGAATGTAGAGGCAGAGGTAGAGGGAGAAGCACCAGGTGTAATGACCCATTTTCAAATTAGTCATCTAATTAGGGTTTAGTTGGATGATTGTATGCTTAATTAAGTTGATCATTGTTTAAACCTTGATTAATGATGGTAGTTAAGTTTTTATGTTTTAAATACAACAAGTAGGTTTAATCATACTTTGATTCACATAATTAGGGTTAAGATTTGGAAACCCTAATCGGCCCAAATTATGGTTTTTATGACATATGAATACATAATTTGATAAGTATAGTGTCTCACTAAATGATTTTTAGTATTTTATGTGTAACTCTGATTTAGTTCAAATTTAGATATGATTTTTATATATCAAATTTTAACACTCTCGAAAAATATTAGAATTTTGAAGAATGATCTGACCTATTTGTCGGTTGATTTTCAAACTCGATCGATCATATTTTTAGATTGATATAGCAGTGTGGAAATTGAATTTTATATTTTTATTGGTATATCAAATTGAACTAAAATTTTAAATGTAGTTGTTAAACTACATTATAGACACCCTATTAAATTGGTGTAATTTTTTAATGATTTTTGATCTCTACATAGAGGGGTGTCGGTCAAGTTCTGTGAAGGACAAACTCGACCGACCATGTTGTTGACTGCAATATAGAAGTGTAGTATTTGATTTTTATTTATTTATTCATAACTCCAAAAGACCTAAAATTTTTACTGTTTCTTATAAACTCAATTTCAGACATTGGATTAAAGTTTCATAATTTTTGGATGAGTTTTGATTTCTGAAACGTGCGGTTTCGGTCGAGTTTATAACTCAGAACGACCAACGAGTCTGAGCAAAATAAAAATACATTGAGGGGATTGTTTGCAAATGTTCTAAGCACCTCAATTCATCTATATGACTAACCTAACACACAAGGATCTCTCATAACTCGTCACTCCTGTCAAATAAATGAAATTCTTGAGAGAGAGGAGAGCTAGGGTTTTGAGTACAGAAAACGGTGGATATGTGGACCTAGGGTTTCTCTATCCAAGATATGATGAAATCAAGTAAGTTTAGCTTCTTTACATAGCATTTCATGGTGAATATTCTCTCACATGTCAAGATTCCAACCCTCCTCTAATTTGATTCAAAATCACATCAAATATTCCCCTTTTCTCACTCTTTCTCTTCTAATCCCCATTTCTAGGATTTCTGAGTTGAGGGGAGAAAGAATTGGATTCTTTTGTGAGAGTTTGATTGGGTTTCCAAAAATTCAGAGCTTGACCTATGAATTTAAGATGCTTGGAACCTGAGGTGAGTGTTTTTCTCCCTCCTAAACTTTTTATTCATGTTGAAAGCATAATTCCATCCGGCTAAAATAATCAAAAATCCTACTTGTACATGAATGTGACTGGATTTGATTTGGGAAAGATATTAAGGGATCAACTTCTACTAATTTTGATTATTTCTCATTGATTAAAACTTGATTAGTTCCTGATATATTGATTGAGGATCCATGTAGAATCCTATGGATAGATGCAAATTCTATTTCATGCGAATTTTTCCTAAATGTTAGCCTAATGGCTGATATGCTTGGAATTGAATTAACAAGGATAGATTCATATTTGAATTGTATTAGATCATATTATACAAGTGTATTGTTGAATGTTAATGGATTTGAATGACCACATATCCTGATTAGGATTGGTGCTGAGAAAGTGAATCAAATGAGTCAATTGATCAATGTATACTTATGATTGATGAATGAAATGTGTGAAACTAGAAACTAGGGTTTCCATGTTTGTAAATAACCCTAATGAACCCTTGAGTCATGATTGGATTACTAAATGATATGATTCTTATGATATGTTGAACTAAGGGATGACTTCTTGAAAACCCTAAAAGTTTATTATTAACAATATTATGAGTGATAAAGCTAGAACTTGTATATGATGTTGTAAATGTGATCAAATGATGAATTTGAGAGTATTAATACTTCAATTGAATATGATGAAGTCTTTAATCCTTTGTTTTAATTACATGGGGCTTAATCCAAATTGAATGAAACATACTAAAACTAGACTTTGATGGATATCAATGAAAATAGAAGTATTGTATGTCAAGTGAGTTAAAAATGATTGGTTCCAGTAATTCAATGAACATGACATGAGATAAGTTGAGATTAATGAATATTAAATTGAAGGAAAAAGATGAGAATTAGTAGACGAATTTAAGAAACAAACTCTAAACCTAAAATGTTGAGCTAGATGGTGCTAATGAATAACAGTCTCAAATGAGGGATTAAGGAATGTACATAATTGTAGTTTAATTCAACTAAAATATGAAACTCAAGTATTTGAATTGATTTACAAGAATGTGTTCTTGTATTGTGATTGTTTGATAGAATACTTGTATTACGAGAATGAACTATTTTGATGGAATTCAAATGATAATCAACATGTGTTGATTAGTAACCTGTATGAAGAATGTGAAATAAAAGAAGAAGAGAACTAAGTCTGATGTGCATGTATATGCATGAAATTTATTTGCATCTATTGAGATTGGATGGAACAAGCATATGTTGTATGATAAATCTATTCTGAATATGATGAATGATATATGATGTCTATATGCTTTTACTGTTGCTAGTTCTAATGCCTCTGCTAATATTTGTTAAGAACTATGATATATAATGAGCTGATCAGGAATATGTTGAAATTGAATTTAATATGCACTCCTTACATATTGAGAAACCCTGATCAGGGTAAATGTTGCATAATGAGATCATGTCTAGGGTTGAAAGCCCATTGATGATGATAAAACCCTGATGGGGTAAATGTTGGACAATAAGATTATGTCTATGGCAGAAAGCCCATTGTTAATGATTGCTATGAGATGAAGTAGAAGATAGAAATAATCATGTGTTGCAATATACATATTTATTGTGCTTCTTGCTTTGATCATTGTCCTTATTGATAAACTTGATATGTTTCATGTTATTCTAGTTACGCGAGAATATACAAATATGATGTATGATGTTTTGAATTCTTTTAAGATGAGTAAAAGAGACTAATAACAAGTGAAATGATGGAACATCTAGTTAGGTGCCCTGAACACCGTGAATTTCCCCTGAGGACCACACTGGGGAAACAAAACGGATCTCTTTATAGTAATCGATGAATTATGAGAAGGATTTCCAGAGTGTGGATCGAGACCTTAAAGGTTAGACCACCAGGATTTAGGAGTGAGTCATATGGAGTGGCTCTAGCCCTAAATCCTTGTTGTGAAAGTCTATGTCCAAATGGAATAGACTATGATGAAATGAAATATGAGAAATGTAAAATGAAAAATATGTGAAATATTGTGATATGTGATATATTGTTTTGTTGGTTCCTATCTCATGTACTCAAGATGAGGATGTGAGCCTCTTTAGGCAACCCTGAGGTGGCCAGGGTCTGTTGTTAATATCTTAGGGTGGCCGGCTAAACCCTAAGATAGTGACGGTGAGTCGTTGATACAAATATCAGGTGTGGCGACTTCTACTTGGTGAGGTATAATCCAAGTAGTTTCAGGGCAAATGAATAAAAGATGATAAGCCGTGTAGAACATGATTTGAATGGTTGTTACATTCCTTGTACTGCTACTTGATTATTTGTCATTGTTGATTATGCTTCTTGTTGTGGAAGGCGATCATGTTGCTATGGACATTTTCTAATTCATATTATGATCTGTCATGCTGACAAGTTATAAATGATGGGATTTATATCCATTCTGAATATGAGATGGATTGCCTGCTATTTGATAGTATTACTTGGTAGATATGTATTATGTGTACTTCAGTTTCAGGACTGCAGGATGTGTTCATGGTCTGGCTGGTGGAGTGTCACAAATATAATGTTATAGTTATGTATTGATTCAAAATGCTAAGAACTTGACTTATTACTCATGTAGTAGGATTCTTAACCTAAACTAAGAAGTATCTGTTGATTTGTTCATAGACATGCTTTAAAAGATGTTTCAAATTTATAATTGGTTTAAGTGATTACCTTATCTATTGGATTAGATTATCATTGTAAGCTAGATTTGACTCATTATAGAACTATCTGCTAGACTTTTCAATATCTACATGTTTATGTTAAGTTTATTATACTTAATCTGATGTTGATGCATGTACCTAGCTTGAGTGGGAGGTATCCACTCACTAGGGCTCTATATGAGTACCATGAGGTTGTTTCGAATGTTTTTAGGTATAATACTATCCAGCAGAGAGGTCGTGACAAAGAAGATATAAATAGCATAATCCAGATAGATTAAAATGTCCATGTACTCTCTCTTTCCCGGGATGGGTTGTAGATTAAGTTTGTTCATCAATGTACATGTATCTGATGTAAACTGAATTGCATATGAGAACAAGATTTGATTCTAGATTTAATGGAGTTGAATATGATTTGTGATATCTGAATGTGATATCCTTGATGTGACATTGATTTATGAGTTTGTGAAGAAAGAAAAAGGAAAAAATTATCTATCTTTTTCGTATATTGTTTAATTGCCTTTGTCGAGAATTCATTATTTTATTTCATAATATGGGTTTAGGTTTAGGATTATCTCTAATGGTTGGTATTTATGTTGATCAAAAGTGTGGGTCCCGACAAGCGTGGTATCAGAGCCTAGGTTAGATGAGTCTACATGGCCAATAGGAATGAGGAGTAATTGATAATGTCGATGTTGAATATAACCTAAATGATGTGCATACTGACTGAACTCAGTATCCAGATACTCTGGTCAAGTATTTGGGTATTGAGCTAAGCTAGTATGGAACTGCCGACTATACTTCTTCTGGATGCCCTGACTAAGTATTCAGATGAACATAGTTTGGTAGTATAATAAGATACATGATGAAAAAGAGAAGAATGGCGATAAAATGGTGAAAGAGAAAAGGATTTTATAATTCAATATGGAACCTATGGAAAACACAAAATTTCATATAAGAAAGATGAAATTTTAATGGATTATGAACATAATCTCTAATTAGTTTGAGTCTGAGTATGAAATCTAAAATTGTGAGAAAAAGCTATGAACTAAGATGCACACTAGATGATCTTCTTTATAAAGGAAATCGATGAATGCAGATGATAATATGTGAATGAGTCATAATCTTAATCCATGAGATACACAATCAAATTAAAAAAAAGGATGTGAAAGGTGATGTGAATCAGATCTTGATAAATGATGTATTACTAATATTAGTGATTCAAATGTTTATAATACTCAAGGAGAGATATGATGATGACATATGATGAGATGTCCACCTAATACAAAAAAAGGATGTCATATGAAAGAAAGATAAAATGGAATACTTTCTAACTGGATGTCGAGATAGATGAATGATTAGATGATATGATATTCTTTTGTATCTTTTCTTGGATTTTGGGATGAAATCCGAAAAGGAGGGGAGAATTTGTAATGACCCATTTTCAAATTAGTTATCTAATTAGAGTTTACTTGGATGATTGTATGCTTAATTAAGTTGATCATTGTTTAAATCTTGATTAATGATGGTAGTTAAGTTTTTATGTTTTAAATACAATAATAAGGTTTAATCATACTTTGATTCACATAATTAGGGTTAAGATTTGGAAACTCTAATCGGCCCAATTTAGGGTCTTTATGACATATGAATACATAATTTGATAAATATAGTATCTCACTAAATGATTTTTAGTATTTTATGTGTAACTCTGATTTAATTCAAATTTTTATATTATTTGTATATATATATAATTTGAACACTCTAGAAAAATATCAGTATTTTTGAAAAATGTTCTGACCTGTTTGTCGGTCAAGTTTCAAACTCGACTGATCATATTTTCAGATAGATATAGCAGTGTGGAAATTGAATTTTATATTTTTATTGGTATATCCAATTGAACTCAGATTTTAACTGTGGTTGTTAAACTCCATTATAGACACCTTATTAAATTGGTGTAATTTTTGGATGATTTTTAATCTCTACAGAGGGGTGTCGGTCGAGTTTTGTGAAGGACAAACTCGACCGACCATGCTGCTGACTGCAATATAGCATGTAGTATTTGATTTTTATTTATTTATTCGTAACACTAAATGATCTAAAATTTTTTGTTTTTTCTTATAAACTCAATTTTAGTCATTGGGTTAAAGTTTCATAATTTTTGGATGAGATTTGAGTTCTGAAATGTATGGTTTTGGTCGAGTTTATAACTCAGCCGACCAACCAGTCAGAGAAAAATAAAAATACATTGAGGGGCTTATTTGCAAATGTTCTAAGCACCTCAATTCATCTATATGACTAACCTAACACACAAGTAGTTCTCATAACTCATCATTCCTATCAAAGAAATGAAATTCTTGAGAGAAAGGAGAGCTAGGATTTTGAGTAGAGAAAGTGGTGGAGATGTTGACCTAAGGTTTCTCTATCCAAGATATGATGAAATCAAGTAAGTTTAGCTTCACATGTCAAGATTCTGACCCTCCTCTGATTTGACTTGAAATCACATCAAATCTTCCCCTTTTCTCACTCTTTCTCTTCTAATCCCCATTTCTTGGATTTCCGAGTTGAGAGGAGAAAGAATTGGATTCTTTTGCGAGAGTTTGATTGGGTTCCCAAAAATTCAGAGATTAACCTATGAATTTAAGATGTTTGGCACCTGAGATGAATGTTTTTCTCCCTACTAAGCTTTGTATTCATGTTGAAAGCCTAATTCCATCCGGCTAAAACAATCAGAAACCCTGCTTGTATACGTATGTGACTGGATTTGATTTGGGAAAGATATTAGGGGATCAACTTCTACTGATTTTGATTATTTCTCATTGATAAAACATAATTAGTTCCTTATATATTGATTGAGGATCCATGTAGAATCCTACGGATAGATGAAAATTCTATTTCATGTGAATTTTGCCTAAATGTCAGCCTAATGGTTGATATGCTTGGAATTATATTAACATGGATAGATTCATATTTGAATTGTATTAGATTGTATTATACAAGTGTATTATTGAATGTTAATGGATTTGAATGACCACATATCTTGATTAGGATTTGTGTTGAGAAACTAAATCAAATGAGTCAACTGATCAATGTATACTTATGATTCATGAATGAAATGTGTGAAAATGGAAACTAGGGTTTCCATGTTTGTAAATAACCCTAATGAACCCTTGAGTCATGATTGGATTACTGAATGATATGATTCTTATGATATGTTGAACTAAGGGATGACTTCTTGAAAACCCTAAAAGTTTATTATTAACAATATTATGAGTAATAAAGCTAGAACTTGTATATGATGTTGTAAATGTGATCAAATGCTGAAGTTGAAAGTATTAATGCTTCAATTGAATATGATGAAGTCTTTAATCCTTTATTTTAATTACATGGGGCTTAATCCAAATTGAATGAAACATACAAAAACTAGACTTTGGTGGATATCAATGAAAATAGAAGTATTGTATGTCAAGTGAGTTAAAAATGATTGGTTCCAGTAATTTAATGAACGTGACATGAGAGAAGTTGAGATTAATGAATATGAAATTGAAGGAAAAAATGAGAATTAGTAGACAAATTTAAGAAACAAACTCTAACCCTAAAATGATGAGCTAGATGGTGCTAATGAATAACAATCTCAAATGAGGGATAAAGGAATGTACATAATTGTAGTTTAATTCAACTAAAAGATGAAACTCAAGTATTTGAATTAATTTACAAGAATGTGTTCTTGTATTGTGATTGTTTGATAGAATACTTGTACTACATGAATGAACTATTTTTATGGAATTCAAATGATAATCAACATGTGTTGATTAGTAACCCGTATGAAGAATGTGAAATAAAAGAAGAAGAGAACTAAGTTTGTTATGCATGTATATTCATGAAATTTATTTGCATCTATTGAGATTGGATGGAACAAGTATATTTTGTATAATAAATCTATTCTGAGTATGATGAATGATACATAATGTCTATATGCTTTTACTATTGCTAGTTTTAATGCCTCTGCTAATATTTGTTAAGAACTGTGATATACAATGAACTGATAAGGAATATGTTGAAATTGAATTTAATATGCACTCCTTACATATTGAGAAACCCTAATAAGGGTAAATATTGCATAATGAGATCATGTCTAGGGTTGAAAGCCCACTGATGATGATAAAACCCTGATGGGGTAAATGTTGGATAATAAGATTATGTCTATGGTAGAAAGCCCACTGTTAATGATTGCTATGAGATGAAGTAGAAGATAGAAATAATCATATGTTTTGCAATATACAGATTTATTGTGCTTCTTGCTTTGATCATTGTCCTTATTGATAAACTTGATATGTTTCATGTTATTCTAGTTACACGAGAATACATAAATATGATGTACGATGTTTTGAATTCTTTTAGGATGGGTACAAGAGACTAATAACAAGTGAAATGATGGAACATCTAGTTAGGTGTCCTGAACACCGTGAGTTTCCCCCGAGGACCACATTGGGGAAACAAAACGGATCTCCTTATAGTAATCGATGAATTATGAGAAGGATTTTTGGAGTGTAGATCATGACCTTAAAGGTTAGACCACCAGGATTTAGGAGTGAGTCATATGGAGTGGCTCTGGCCCTAAATCCTTGTTGTGAAAGTCTATGTCCATATGGGATAGACTCTGATGAAATGAAATATGTGCAATGTGAAATGAAAAATATGTGAAATACTATGATATGTGATCTATTGTTTTGTTGGTTCCTATCTCATGTACCCGAGATGAGGATGTGAGCCTCTTTAAGCAACCCTGAGGTGGCCAGGGTATGTTGTTGATATCTTAGGGTGGTTGGCTAAACCCTAAGATAGTGACGGTGAGTCATTGATACGAGAATCAGGCGTGGTGACTTCTACTTGGTGATGTACAAGCCAAGTAGTTTCAGGGGAAATGAATAAAAGATGATAAGTCGTGTAGAACATGATTTGAATGGTTGTTACATTCCTTGTACTATTACTTGATGATTTGTCATTGTTGATTATGCTTCTTGTTGTGGAAAGTGATCATGTTTCTATGGACATTTTCTAATTCATATTATGATTTGTCATTCTAACAACTTATAAATGATGGGATTTATATCCGTTTTGAATATGAGCTAGATTGCTTGCTATTTGATAGTATTGCTTGGTAGATACGTATTATGTGCACTTCAGCTTCAGGACTACAGGATGTGTTCTTGGTCTGGATGGTGGTGTGTCACAAATATAATGTTATAGTTATGTATTGATTCAAAATGCTAAGAACTTGACTTATTACTCATGCAGTAGGATTCTTAATCTGAACTAAGAAGTATCTGTTGATTTTTTCATAGACATGCTTTAAAAGATGTTTCAAATTTATAATTGGTTTAAGTGATTACCTTATCTATTGGATTAGATTACCATTGTAAGCTAGATTTGACTCATGATAGAACTATCTGCTAGACTTTTCAATATCTACATGTTTATGTTAAGTTTATTATACTTAATCTGATGTTGATGCATGTACCTAGCTTGAGTGGGAGGTATCCACTCACTGGGGCTCTATATGAGTCTCATGAGGTTGTTTCAAATGTTTTTAGGTATAATATTATCCAGGGGAGAGGTCATGACATAGAATATATAAATAGCATAATCTAGATAGATTAAAATATCCATGTACTCTCTCTTTCCCATGATGAGTTGTAGATTAAGTTTGTTCATCAATGTACATGTATCTGATGTAAACTGAACTGCATATGAGAACAAGATTTGATTCTATATTTCATGGAGTTGAATATGATTTGTGATATCTGAATGTGATATCCTTGATGTGACATTTATTTATGAGTTTGTGAAGAAAGTAAAAGGAAAAATTTATCTATCTTTTTCATATATTGTTTAACCACCTTTGTCGAGAATTCATTGTTTTATTTCATAATTTGGGTTAGGTTTGGGATTATCTCTAATGGTTGGTATTTATGTTGATCAAAAGAGTGGGTCCCGACACTAGGGGTGGTAGAGGCAAACACAGGCACAAACTTCTGAATTGTGGTTTCACTTATACATACACCCTTCCTGGCTAACTTGTAATGAAAGTCAGAAAAGAGTATTTTCTTAGTAGAAAATTGAAACAAACCACAAATCAGGGGTGGGTATGGGAGATGGGTGCCTCAGGTGTTATTACTGATGTCAAAGTAAGTCATGTGGTGGAGAATGTATCTGGCCCACTTGACACCAATATTCGCGAGGATGCAATACATGATGACCGCAGTATTCTCTACAATATCTGTTTGGTTTTTCTTTGGATGCATGTTGCAGTTGATCACTAGGGCCAGGATGTGCTTCCTAACATCGAGGGAGGAGGAAGGTAGGGTGCTCTTCTTCTTATATGGAACACTAGGTTTCTTCAAGTAGCGATGAATGTCAGGGAGAGTAAGTTCATTCTGATTGTAGAAACCTTCGGGGTCCAACAAATCAAAGTACTCACCATAATCCTTGCGCCAGATATCATTTTGCTCATCTCTGGAAAAGAAGACATTTAAAATATCCTCGGAGATTTGAAAACACTTACCAGCGATTATAGAAGTTAGGATTACTTGAGTATTTGGCAGGGGTATGAGGGTGTCGTAGTTCCAACGCAAGTTAGCGTATAACTCGTGAACTGCTTTTGTGCTTGTCATCGAATTGAAAAAGCAGTCACGCTCGAAAACCAAGGCAGAGAGGTTGTGAACGGCTAGCAACCTAGCAACTTGGTCTATAACCGCTTGACGCCTAGGGCTAGGCTCAAACAAGGCATGAAAAGGGAAAGGACTCCTAGGAAGAAAGTCATTATACCTATTAACAGCCTCTATTGAGACAAAGAAGGTATCGTCGAAAGGAATCAAGTGATTAGATGAAGAAGACGAAGGAGAATTTCTAGGGGCGGGTCGTTTTCTCCTATGAGAGGCCATGGAGGCAAAAAAGAAGAGGAGAAACAAACAAACACACCAAACAAACTGCAAAAACCATCCAAACTCCACCAGGGAGAAACCGGGGAGGTCTAGGTCAACCTATCTAGGTCGGGAAAGGGCTAGGATAGGGAAGGTTAGGGCAAGGGTAGAGAGCTTAGGGCTAGAAGAAGAGGAATCAGTCGACTATTCTCTAGTTGAGAGGGAGAATAGTCGGCCAAACCAAACTTAAGTTGGCTTCAGCCTGTGGATCATTCGAGTTCTAAGAGTCAGAAACTCAACTGATTGGTCCATTTTAGAACAACTCTCAGCCATTGATCGGTCACAAGTTTGTCTTGGGAAAACTCGACCGATGGTCAACCTGACTGAAAACCATCAAACTTAATTTCTAGCCATATGAATACTAATTAAATTCATTTTTCAAGTCTATTATGTATTTTGAACATACTTAGGCACATATCACTCATCATTGGGTATTATTTAGCGATAAAACCAAGAAATTCAAGAAAAACCCCAAAAACAAGTGAAACTAAGCATGTCAACAAGAAAATTTTAGCAATTTTAGGCAAGAAAGGTGAGTAAAGCATGAGCAAGACATATAGGATATAAACAACTAGATAGATAACATGTGAATATCATCCAAATAAACAATGAGTAGTTTAGATCTAATGAAATTAAATTGCTCTCTAGCTAGATGTTTAGTGAAAATGTCTGCCAACTGATTTTCTGTGTCCACATACGTGATATAGATATCCTTCTTGGCAATGTGATCATGAAGAAAATGATGGTGAACCTCTATATGTTTATATCTACTATGCAATATAGGATTATAAGAATGATTGATTGCACTAGTATTATCACAAAAGATAGGAGAAGCATCAAAATGTATATTAAAGTCTTGGAGCATTTGCTTCATCCATAGGATCTGGGCACAACAACTCCTGGCTACAATGTACTCAGCCTTGATAGTTGATGATGCCACGGTGCTCTGTTTCATGGAAAACCAAGACACCAAGCATGGTCCTAGAAGGAAGCAAGTGTCACTTGTGCACTTTCTATCAACTAAACAGTCTGCGTAATCCGCATCACTATATGCTACAAGAGTAAAGTCCCTTGACTTAGGGTACCATAGTCCAAAGTTTTGAGTTTTGACTAAGTACCTCAAAATCCTCTTAACAACAATAAGATGTGATTTCCTAGGGCTTGATTGAAAATGACACAAGCCAACATTAAGAATAATGTCAGGTCTAGAGGCAGTTAAATAAAGTAAATTTCCAATCATACCTCTATAGAGCATATCATCTACCTTCTCACCTTCTTCATCTCTATCAAGTTTAGCGGTGTTGGACATGGGTGTATCCATTGGCTTCATGTTCTCCATCCCAAAGTGTTTGAGTAGCTCACTAGTGTACTTGCCTTGGTTGATGAAGTTTCCATCTTTAGTTTGCTTTATTTGGAAGCTAAGGAAGAAAGTCAACTCATCCATCATGCTCATCTCAAACTCACTCTACATAGGAGAACTTGCTTTGTTCCTTACCAATTTGCCTTTTTCATCAAGCTTGTTGTAGTATACCCACTTGGTGCCAATGATTTTTCTGTCACTTAGTCTTGGTCCACACGTGATTCTTCTCGAATTGCTCTAGTTCCTCCTACATAGCTAGGATCCACTCATCATCTCCAAGAGCTTCTTTGATGTTCTTTGGCTCCAGCTATGAGATGAAGGCATTGTCTTCTTGTTCTTTGTTGTAGGCAGCTCGTGTCTTCACTCTCTCAAATGGGTTTCCAATAATTGTCTCTTTGGGATGATTCTTTGCAAAGCGAGGAGTGGGATCCTTTTTCTCTTCATCTTCTGCTTCAACCACCTGCTTACCTTTGTTGTGGATGTTGAGGTCTTTCAAGATAGGAATAAAGTCATCTACAACATCATTATCAACAACATTCTTGCCAACAATAGGGTTAGTTTCAATAAACTTGACATTAATAGATTCTTCAGTTTTAGACAATTCAATATTGAAAACTCTATAAGCCCTGCATAGCACTAGGAAAAAAGTCTTGTAAGATTTTAGATCAAACTTATCGAGAGAATCCTTCGTTTTCAAAACAAAACAAGGACATTCAAAAATGTGAAAGAAGTCGATGGATGGCTTTCTACCACACCATAACTCATAGGGGATTTTCTTCAAAGAAGGATGCGTAAAAACTCGGTTCTGCACAAAACAAGCGGTGCTAACGGCTTCGGCCCAAAACTTCTTAGGAATGTAATGTTCAAGAAACATGGTCCTAGCCATCTCCTGTAGCAACCTATTCTTTCTCTCTACTACCCCATTTTGTTGAGGTGTACGAGGAGAAGAGAAATTGTGCGAGTAATCACATTTTTCACAAAAATGCTCAAAAAGATCATTTTCAAACTCTCCCCCATGGTCACTACGGATAGAAATAATCTGGCAAGAAGCTTCATTTTCAAATCATTTACAAAAGCTCGAGAAAACATCAAGAGTATCACTTTTAGAAATGAGAAAGAAGGTCCAAGTATAGTGAGAGAAATCATTGACAATCACAAGACAATACTTGGAACCACGGAGCGTTTGAGTTCTCATAGGTCCGAATAGATCAATATGAAGAAGCTCAAGAGCTCTTTTGGTACTAAGGACTCCTTTGGATTTGAAGGAGGACTTGGTTTGCTTGCCTTGTGTATAAGGTTAGCATTCCTCATCCTTTTCAAAATCCAATTTGGGAAGTCCCCAAACCAATTCCTTTTTTGCTCAATTTCTTCATTTGATGCATATTCACATGACCCAACCGACCATGCCAAAGAGAAATATCATTTTTATCCACAACCAAGCATCTATCAAGTATGGGCTTTAGAACATCAAGCACAATAACATAAAGATTATCATTCCTAGTTCCCTTATATATGACATTGTAAGTGAGGGAATTTAGAAGCAAACATTCTAAAGAAGTAAACAAAACAAAATATCCATTATCACAAAGTTGTCTTACACTTATATAGTTGGGATGCAGGCCATCAACAAGCAAAATATTTTTAATACTTAGCTCGTTGCCTACATCACCCTCACCTATGACCTTACCCTTTTTGTTGTTCCTGAAGGTCACTGATCCTCCTTTCTTTTTCATGAATTTGTTGAAATGGTTGATTTCACCTGTCATATGTTTTGAGCAGCCACTATCAACAATCCACCTTCTTTTGACCTACATGAAAGAAGGATGTCGATACCCAACTCAAACTTTGGGATCTGAGGTTAGCTTGGGGACCCATTTCATCTTTGGGTTGGTCCCCTTTGGCTTGTAAGGACAATGAGTAATGATCATCACATTTACAAAGAACACATACCATTGGGTTCTGAGAGCCGAAAGTCTTTCCATGGAAGATGGGAGGTTCCACACTCTTCTTCTTACCCTTACTCTTATTCTTGTTCTTACCCTTAGGAGCAGTCTCATCATATCCTAAACCACTAGTACCAATTTGTTTGGTAGAGTGTTCTAGGACAACATTAAGGGATTTCTTTCCCGTAAGAAACTTTTGCAAATAAGCTCTTAACTTAGCATTATCATCACTAAGGTTAATGATAGTAGAAGATAAACTAGCAAGATCATCTCTATCATGCAATAGGTCAGCCTCTAAATAGAGGGCTTTACTATGAAAATTATCAACATCTGGTACTATCATCCTACCATGATAATAAGCTACTTGATCATCTGAATCATGGAAACCATCTTGTTTTTCACTACCATACTCTGATCTAATCTGCTGAACTACAGCATCAGCTTGTTGTGCCTCCTTAATCTGTTGTCTCAGAGTAGGTTTTATGTGCATCTCAGCTAACAACCCAGATAACAATGATACTTTTAATTGTACATTGTCTTGCCTTAAATAGATAAGCATATCCCTCCTAGAGCATACCAAGGAATTCACTTGTGCTCTATCTAAGGTTGGTGTTGTTGATTTCCTACTCAAAGCATCAGCAACTACATTGGCCTTCCCTGGATGATAATCAATTGTACAATCATAGTCTTTGATTAACTCCATCCAGCGGCGTTGCCTCATGTTAAGCTCATACTGAGAGAATATATATGTGGGCTCCGATCTCCAAACCATGAATTAATCCCGATTTAATCATGTGTGGAAGCAATCGGTAAACAGCGGAAGACAAAAATCACGGGAAATTAAAACTTTTCGAGACAAGAGCCTGAAACCACAAACCTTTTCCATAGAAAAAGGATTTAACTGTTTACATCACTGACAATTACTTCTTGAGTAATTATATACAACATGATGCCAAAATTCTCAAGAATTCATACTCCAAAACACTCCAGGACCTGAGAGTACAGAGGATACATAGGACTTGACTCTAACTACACCATGAAGCAGGCTAGATCTCCACCTGAGATATTTACTGCTCCTGATGCTGTTGTTGCTGGGATTGGTCACCTGTGTTCTTGTTCCTCCGTCTTCGACGACCACCTAAAAAGTAGAAGTCTACGGGGTGAGACAATTATACATAATTGCCCCAGCGAGAGTTATAACTCTCCACTAGGCTTTATAAGCAAAGTAAAGAATAACTAAAGCAATAAGAGCCTTCAAGATATTCACTAGCAGTTCTGAAGATAAGCAAGAGTTCAATCAATATTAAAAATATGAGAACATCTATGCTATTCAAGGTAACATCAATCAAGTAACTCGTAGTTAACTCTAACAGATATACTACGCTGTTGATTATGTTTTTCAAACATTATTATTATGCCCTGTGGAGATGAGGCTTACCACTCATACTCCAACTGATCGCTAAGAAGTCACATCAGTATCATACATAGGTCATTAAAAGAGCCGAATTCTTATGACCTCATCTTCCTTAGTCAGTTAGAGGATCGAATGTTAGATATCTGGCGGGATATCTTTTGTTATAGCTCTCCAGGGTAAACTGGACCTTCGCTATTTTAGAGTTACAGTGGCGTTCTGTACTCTCTTCGTCATCGGAAGATTTCTTGTTTATCTTTCACCGATACGGTATTTGTGTCTTTAAGGGAGTGTAGATATACATCTCACCTTTAGGACTTTATGGTGGGGTCTGATGGACTACTAGAATCTACATCATCCTCTCACCTTTTCTTTTATAGTGAAGGTATGACGGACTACAAGAATCTACATCAAATACCTACACTAGGATGTAAGGTTCTACACATCCATGTACCCCACATACTCAAAAGTATGTGATCCAGGAGTTCCCTGAGGAAAACCTATTTCACCATCATTTAGATTCTGACAATGATGGATCTATGATCAGGGCTCTACATTTCACTTGATTAGTTAGGTACATTCAGTATTCATATCATCATACAAAAACATTAGCATCACAGCTATATATGAGAATACTAAAATGTAGCAGGCCTAACTCATTTCAATTACCAGTTCTCAATTATCTCATCACAAGTCATCTGTTAAGCATGACCTTGATGGTGTTTATGGCTCTTACAGCCCATAAATCACAAAAGATGTCACTTAGCAGTGCATCAAGATGATTCACTATTCATAAAGCTTAAGACATACTTCCAATGAATATAACATGGTATTTCATACCTGGGTATGACCATTATCTCATAATAACATGCATGGTTAGTTCAACAGATAATAGTAAACAATTCAATAATTAGGGATGCATTCCCAATTAGGGTTTCACTTGGAATCACCCTCAACTAGGGTTTCACATGGAATCACCCTCAACTAGGGTTTAATTCAATAACCCTGTCAATTAGGGTTTACTGTTCATCTTTCATGTCTATACCCTAAAATTAGGGTTTACTATTCACTCCATGGTGAATTGTACTCATTACATCATCATGTAAGAGAAACATCATCATTAAGGCTCTTAATTCAGATTAAGATCCATTATATATCATAATTAGGGTTTCACATGAAATCACATAGGTGGGTCATTCCCTAATCATGCACATTCATATGTAATTGAAGTATCTCACTTGAATTTCCTCTTTAAAAGGGTACTTTCTCTCTCTAGGATACTTTCTCTCTCTAGAGATACTTTCTCTCTCCTCCCACTAGTGGATGGTGACAACACCACTCTAGATCAGGTTGAGATAAGTCTCCATTGACTAACATAAGCCAAGACATCAATATCATGTGATTAGGGTTTGATTAGAACAGGGTTTTACCCCTTTAGACCCCTCAAGGGTATTTTGGTAATTTGCCACATGATCACCATCATGGGTTAACTCACTAATCACATAGTCCCTTAATGACCTGGGTTACCATTAGGGTTTAGTTTGGATCATCATTGAACTAATTACATCATCAAATGGTTAAGTACAAACCATCACCAACCTCCAAACGGTTTCAACCTTCAAACGGTTTCAACCACCCAAACGGTCTTGAGACCGTTTGGAGGTGAAGACCGTTTTGGGAGGGTTGACTTCCAAACCGTTTGGAGCTTCAATCGATTTGAGACCGTTTGATCAGAATTGCTTGAGATCGATTGGACCAAACGATCTTGAGGTCGTTTGAGCCCAAACGGTCTTGAGACCGTTTGGCCCCAAACGGTCTTGAGACCGTTTGGCCCCAAACGGTCTTGAGACCGTTTGGTCTCAAACGGTCTTGAGACCGTTTGGATCCAAACGGTCTTGAGACCGTTTGGTCCAAATGGGCTCAAACCGTTTGGACCTCCAAAGGGGTTCAAAGGTCACCAAAGTTCATGGATATGTGTGTTGAAGCCCTCACTTGGCTAAAGCTATGCTAACCACTTATAAATTGAGTCAATTAGGGTTAGCCTTAACCACTTAGACATCCAATTGACCCTCAATTGCAAGCCAATTAGGGTTCAATCCTCCTCAATTAGGGTTTCAAATCGATTGGTCATCAATGTTCAACAATGTGAATCAATTCAAGGTTGAACCTATCAATTGACCTCCAATTGGGCTCAAACTTGGCCCAAACGGTCTTGAGGTCGTTTGGACATCATCCAAACGGTCTTGAGACCGTTTGCCCAAGGTTTGACCAAAATCCAAGTCGTTTGACTAAGGTTGAAGTCCAATTAGGTCAAAATAAGCAATTTTCATCAATTCATCAATTTCCTACAATTGGACCTTCAAACCATTAAATTAACTCAACCCTAGACCTTCAAACGGTCTTGAGTTGTGCCTAAACGGTCTTAGGACCGTTTGGAGGAATCCCCAAACGGTCTTGAGACCGTTTGGGTCCTTCAACCCAAAACTCAACAAGATCTATATGTCAAATCAGCACTCTTTCACCCGATTAGGGTTTCATGTTGAAGTGCCTTCAACTCTCAATTGGTTAAGAATTAGACTTTGATTCTTTGCAGAGATGAAATTCAATATGTTAGGAACAGACCCTCAAATGGTCGTCCCTTGGTCAACTCTTTCAAATGGTCCTGAGACCGTTTCAATCCAAACGGTCTTGCAAGACCGTTTGAGAGCAAACGGTTTGAAACCGTTTGAACCCAAACGGTTTGCAACCGTTTGGACCAAAAGGGTCCAAGGTCGTTTGAAAAAGTAACATAGGGAATCACGCCCCTCATCTTCAACCTCTTGCAAGGTCGGTTTCTCTACTGATTTGCTTGCAAACGTGCAAGGAAGAAGGGTGGTAGAAGGAGAATTTACCAAGTAAATTGCAAGAATTGAGCATACATATAAAGCATAAGTTTAGAGTTATAAAACCCGCCTAAAGGTTGATCTTAGAGCTCCAAGCCTTCAAGCTCCAAGCTTTAATGGCGTCCTGGAGCTTCCACAGCTTGGTCAGAGGTGGATTCTCCAAGGAAACGTTGCTTTGGTCGGCTAGAACAAGAAGACTAAGTAAGCTAACCACAAAACCAATCTTAGAAAGTGAATTCCTTCATGAATTCGAGCTAGATGGTGGGGTTCTCTTACCTAGAACAGGTTGGTCGTCCCCCCCTGAGCTCCAGAGCTATCCTTGGCCGTTTGAGCAAGAAAAGAAGAGAAGTGAAGGAAAGAAAGTTCGTTCACTTAATTACAAGGGAAAAGGGCTTATATACTTTAGCCTCTTTTACACCCTAAGGACCTCACAAGATTGGAAATCACATCTACGTCCCTCCTTGCTCAAGGGCACGACCAAACCTATATATCCTTATGCAAATCTCATGAAATCTCAAGATCTAAGGGTAAAGGAATCCAACCTTCAACTAGGGTACATACATGAAAGATTTCTATACCCAAATTAGGTGTCTTTTACCACAAAGTTCATCTTTTCTTATCTGATCAATCTTTGATGTGCCCCTTTCATCATTTCCATTCTAAATGATGACAAGAGTCTTAAAAGATGTTTTAGATATTAAGAATTACAACTTGGACCCCTCAATTTGGGTAAATTGCACTTTACCCCAAATTAGGGTTTCTAAGCATGGGAATTGCTTCCACAGCTGCACCTTGGTGCTCAAGCTTGGGAAATCCCTCACTTTACCATAACCATTCTCATGATGTCTCAACATCAAGGAACATCTTATCTTGTGAATTTTGCAAGTTCAACCCTTAAACTGGGTAATTTGCACATAGGTCCCTGCATACAACATAATGCTACAACCTTATACAAAAAGGAGCAATATTGAAAGTAAATGTTCCTGAGGAACTTAATTACATGCCAGGGAGTGTTCACAAGTATATTAATTACATATTTAAGCAAAACTTCCAGGGTTAGGTCATAACCCAGGTCAGGGGTGTTACAAATTCTTTACCCCTTCAAAAGGATTTCGTCCCCGAAATCAATAAAGCATATAATAAGAAAAGAGCAGGATATTTTCTTCTCATTTCATCTTCTAGTTCCCAAGTGGCTTCTTCAACACCACGATGGTTCCAGAGGACTTTTACAAGGCTTATATCCTTCTTCTTTAACTTTTTAGTTCTGTTATCGAGGATTGACACTGGTCCCTCCTCATACGTTATATCTTCATTCAATTCTACTTCCATAGGTTGTAGAACTGACTCGGTATCTGGATGACATTTCCTCAACATGGAAATATGAAACACAGGGTGCAACTTCTGCAACTCCTGAGGTAACTCTAGTTTATAGGCCACCTTTCCAACTTTTTCAACAATTGGATAAGGTCCCATAAATCTAGGAGCTAACTTTCCTTTCTTTCCAAAACGAAGGACTCCTTTCCAAGGTGAGACCTTGAGATACACTCTGTCTCCAACCTGGAATTCTAGGGGTCTACGACGTTTATCGGCATATGATTTCTGTCTATCTTGTGCAGTGTTAAGCTGTTGTTGTATTATTTTAATCTTTTCTGTAGTTTGCTGCACAAGATCAGGGCCTAACAACTGGTGCTCACCAGTTTCATACCAACACAAGGGTGATCTACAACGTCTACCATATAAGGCTTCATATGGTGCCATATCAATTCTATGTTGATAGCTATTGTTATAGGCAAACTCTATCAAGCTTAGATGTAGATCCCAACTCCCGGTAAACTGGAGAACACATGCTCTCAACAGATCTTCTAAGGTCTGTATAGTCCTTTCTGACTGTCCATCAGTCTGGGGATGAAAGGATGTACTAAACCTTAGCTTGGTGCCTAGGGCTCTGTGTAGCTGTTCCCAAAAGCGACTTGTAAACTGGGGACCTCTGTCAGAAACTATAGTGACAGGAACTCCGTGCAAACGCACTATCTCTTGAACATATAACTGGGATAACCTTTCAGCAGAATAGGTTGTTTTGACATGTAAGAAATGTGTTGTCTTTGTCAACCTATCAACAATTACCCAAATGGAATCATGTCCTTTGTTTGTCCTGGGTAGGCCAACAACAAAGTCCATGGTCACATGGTCCCACTTCCACTGTGGTATGGGTAAGGGTTGCATTGTTCCTGCAGGTTTCTGGTGCTCAGCCTTGACCTGCTGACACACAGGACTCCTCAGAACAAACTCAGCTACATCCTTCTTCATCCCAGGCCACCAATACATATCTTTCAAATTTCGATACATCTTGGTGCTCCCTGGATGCATAGCATACATCGAAGAATGAGCTTCTTCCAGGACTAACTTCCTCAGGTTGTCCACATCTGGGACTATCATCCTTCCATGATAGCATTCCACCTGGTCATCTGACTCATGAAAACCTTCTCGTTTCTCATCACCAAACTCAGATCTAATCTGCTGTACAAAAGCATTTACTTGTTGTGCCTCCTTTATCTGCTCTCTTAAGGTAGGTTTAATCTGCATCTCAGCCAATAAACCAGCTAACAATGATGCCTTCAACTGCACATTGTCTTGCCTTAAAGAGATAAGCATATCTCTTTTAGAGCATACTAAGGAACTTAGTTGTGTTCTATCCATGGTTGATGTTGTTGATTTCCTACTCAGGGCATCTGCAACCACATTGGCCTTGCCCGGATGGTAATCAATTGTACAATCGTAGTCCTTGATTAACTCCATCCAGTGACGTTGCCTCATATTAAGCTCATGCTGAGTGAAGATGTACTTAAGGTTCTTGTGGTCTGTGAAAATCTGAAAAGTCTCTCCGTAGAGATAATGTCTCCAGATTTTCAAGGCATGGACCACAGCAGCTAACTCTAGATCGTGTGTTGGATAATTCTCCTCGTGTTTCTTAAGCTGTCGGGAAGCAAAAGAAATCACTTTTTTATCCTGCATCAACACACATCCAAGTCCATTCTTGGAGGCATCACAAAAGATTATATATTCCTTTCCTTGCTCAGGTAACACAAGCACAGGTGCACTCGTTAACCTCTCCTTCAACAGCTGAAAAGACTGTTGACACTTATCACTCCAAGCAAAAGGAACATCCTTCCGGGTTAACTTGGTCAAAGGTAAGGCTATAGAACTGAAATTCTTAATAAACCTTCGATAATAGCCAGCTAACCCCAAGAAACTTCTAATCTCCGTCGGTGTCTTCGGTTGTTCCCACTGCAGAATAGATTCTATCTTTGCAGGGTCAACACGAATTCCCGAGGCAGAAACCACATGTCCAAGGAAGGATACTTCAGATAACCAAAACTCGCACTTGCTAAACTTAGCGTATAGCTTATGCTCTCTTAGCAAGGTCAAAGTCTGGCGAAGGTGTTGCTCATGCTGCTGAGCATCCTTACTATAAATCAGTATGTCATCTATGAAGACGACAACACACTGATCAAGGAAAGGTCGAAAGACTCTATTCATGAGTTCCATGAATGCAGTCGGTGCATTGGTTAGTCCAAATGACATAACCGTGAACTCATAGTGACCATATCTTGTCCTAAAGGCAGACTTAGATATGTCATTGTCCTTAATGCGGAGTTGATGATATCCAGACCTTAGGTCTATCTTAGAAAAGACTGTTGCACCACGCAACTGGTCGAAAAGATCATCAATCCTCGGCAAAGGATACTTATTCTTAATTGTTACTTTATTGAGTTGTCTGTAGTCAATGCACAACCGCATTGATCCATCTTTCTTTTTAACAAACAAAACCGGAGCACCCCAAGGTGAGGTACTCGGTCGGATGAAACCCTTCTCAAGTAACTCTTGAAGCTGTTTCTTGAGTTCTGCCATCTCAGCAGGCGCCATCCTATACGGAGTCTGGGCTATGGGTTTCGTATCTGGGACCAAATTGATCTCAAAATCAATTTCCCGGGGTGGTGGTATACCAGGAAGTTCTTCGAGAAACACATCCTCGAATTCCCTGACTATCGGAACTTCAGCAGGGTTGGAACTCTCCTTGGTAACATCTACCACATGGGCTAAGAATGCGTAGCATCCTTGCCTCATCAACTTATCAGCAACCATAGCTGATACAAGACAGGTGGGCAGAATCTTTCTTTCACCTTGAAAGATCCATGTGTTGCTTTCATCAGCAAACACTGCCAGCTTGGATTCACAATCCAAGACAACTCGATACCTTTCCAAGGTATCCATCCCTAGGATTATATCAAATCCTTGCATATCAAGCGGTATGAGATCCACTTGAATGCGATGCTTAGAAAAGAAAAGTACGCAAGGAGAGCATACTTCTTGCAGAACAGCAGACCCACTCAACGGAGTCTCCAACAACAACTTATCTGCCCTATGACTAGTTGTCATATTGCAGTTACGAATCACTCTTCGAGTGATGAAAGAGTGCGTAGCACCCGGGTCAATCAAAATAGATACTACACAAGATTTAGACATATCAGAATATAAAAGTTCCATCTGACCTGTCACCACTTGTGGATTGACCACTGCCTCTGGTGGGTTCATAGCATAGAACCTCGCTGTAGCCTGTTGTTGAGGTGGTGCTGATGATCCAGCTTGAGACGCTTGTCCACGTCCTCGAGCTGCTCCTTGATGTTGTCTATTCTGAGATCCCTGTTGATTCTGTCTCGGGGTTTATTGTGTCACACCGATAGCCCTAGAACGGCAATCCTTCATCAAGTGTCCCACCTTACCATAGTTGTAGCAACTCTTTTCCTGTTGCTGTGGTCTGGGTGGTCCAGTAACTGACACAGATGCAGAACTGTGCGTCCCTTGAAGCGGTTGACTTCATCCTCTACCTCTGCTTGGTGTCCATTGAGTTTGAAAACTCGATCTGGGTGGTGGAGGGTTAGGTGCAGAGAATCTAGGTTTCTTGGAATCCCTAGATGAAGAACCCTGGAACTGTGGATATCTTTTATGGGTTTGCCTCTTCTCAACCACAGATCTCTCTATCCTTCGGACTGACTCAACGAAGGTAGAGAATCTCTCTCGGTTCTCTAAGGCAGACACTGGGGTAGACATGTCAGCATTCAACCCCTTCTCAAACCTTCTGATTCTTTCTTCTTCTGTGGCAGCCATGTGCGGATAAAATCGCAACAGCTCCATGAACTTAGCTTCGTACTCGCTAATGTTCAGCATACCCTGTCTCAGTCTCTCAAACTGAGAGATCTTCTCGTCTAGGAAGGTCTTTGGAAAATATCTATTGATAAATTCCCGACGAAACTCTTCCAATGAGAACTCTACCCCAGGTCTCTTCTGCTCTTCCATGTTCCACCAGTGACCAGCACTTCCTTTGAGAAGATAGACATCATGTCTAACCTTCTCAGCTTCAGGGATGTTGAGGATCCTGAAAGCCTTCTCCAGCTCTGTCAACCACAGATCAGCATCTGCAGGGTCAGCAGTCCCATGGTACTCGGTAGCTCCGACACGACGTAGTCGCTCGAACGTCTTCCCGATACCTTGCCCCTCAGGCTGGACAGGTACCCTAGGTGCAAGCATAGGCAACCTGTCGGTTATGTGTGTCATGGCAGTCATAAACTGCCCAAACATTGTCTGGACTGCTGGGTTACCCATGTCATCTGGGTCAAACTGGGGTGGCTCTCTAGGTTGTTCTGGTACAGGCTGTTCCAATTCTGGTACTCCTGCACCACCTTGAGGTGCACTAGCACTACTTTCTTCCACATTCTTATCATGTGGCTCTGACATCTTAAGTATCTTCTTCTCCTGAGGAGTAGAAGATTCTATTAGATAAGGAAGGAATACTAAAGATAGACTCGACTTCCTAAGTCCTATGCCTCTGTAGACTCGACTGAACCTGGCTCTGATACCACTTAATTGTGGGCTCCGATCTCCAAACCACGAATTAATCCCGATTTAATCATGTGCGGAAGCAATCGGTAAACAGCGGAAGACAAAAATCACGGGAAATTAAAACTTTTCGAGACAAGAGCCTGAAACCACAAACCTTTTCCATAGAAAAAGGATTTAACTATTTACATCACTGACAATTACTTCTTGAGTAATTATATACAACATGATGCCAAAATTCTCAAGAATTCATACTCCAAAACACTCCAGGACCTGAGAGTACAGAGGACACATAGGACTTGACTCTAACTACACCATGAAGCAGGCTAGATCTCCACCTGAGATATTTACTGCTCCTGATGCTGCTGTTGCTGGGATTGGTCACCTGTGTTCTTGTTCCTCCGTCTTCGACGACCACCTAAAAAGTAGAAGTCTACGGGGTGAGACAATTATACATAATTGCCCCAGCGAGAGTTATAACTCTCCACTAGGCTTTATAAGCAAAGTAAAGAATAACTAAAGCAATAAGAGCCTTCAAGATATTCACTAGCAGTTCTGAAGATAAGCAAGAGTTCAATCAATATTAAAAATATGAGAACATCTATGCTATTCAAGGTAACATCAATCAAGTAACTCGTAGTTAACTCTAACAGATATACTACGCTGTTGATTATGTTTTTCAAACATTATTATTATGCCCTGTGGAGATGAGGCTTACCACTCATACTCCAACTGATCGCTAAGAAGTCACATCAGTATCATACATAGGTCATTAAAAGAGCCGGATTCTTATGACCTCATCTTCCTCAGTCAGTTAGAGGATCGAATGTTAGATATCTGGCGGGATATCTTTTGTTATAGCTCTCCAGGGTAAACTGGACCTTCGCTATTTTAGAGTTACAGTGGCGTTCTGTACTCTCTTTGTCATCGGAAGATTTCTTGATTATCTTTCACCGATACGGTATTTGTGTCTTTAAGGGAGTGTAGATATACATCTCACCTTTAGGACTTTATGGTGGGGTCTGATGGACTACTAGAATCTACATCATCCTCTCACCTTTTCTTTTATAGTGAAGGTATGACGGACTACAAGAATCTACATCAAATACCTACACTAGGATGTAAGGTTCTACACATCCATGTACCCCACATACTCAAAAGTATGTGATCCAGGAGTTCCCTGAGGAAAACATGTTTCACCATCATTTAGATTCTGACAATGATGGATCTATGATCAGGGCTCTACATTTCACTTGATTAGTTAGGTACATTCAGTATTCATATCATCATACAAAAACATTAGCATCACAGCTATATATGAGAATACTAAAATGTAGCAGGCCTAACTCATTTCAATTACCAGTTCTCAATTATCTCATCACAAGTCATCTGTTAAGCATGACCTTGATGGTGTTTATGGCTCTTACAGCCCATAAATCACAAAAGATGTCACTTAGCAGTGCATCAAGATGATTCACTATTCATAAAGCTTAATACATGCTTCCAATGAATATAACACGGTATTTCATACCTGGGTATGACCATTATCTCATAATAACCTGCATGGTTAGTTCAACAGATAATAGTAAACAATTCAATAATTAGGGATGCATTCCCAATTAGGGTTTCACTTGGAATCACCCTCAACTAGGGTTTCACATGGAATCACCCTCAACTAGGGTTTCACATGGAATCACCCTCAACTAGGGTTTAATTCAATAACCCTGTCAATTAGGGTTTACTGTTCATCTTTCATGTCTATACCCTAAAATTAGGGTTTACTATTCACTCCATGGTGAATTGTACTCATTACATCATCATGTAAGAGAAACATCATCATTAAGGCTCTTAATTCAGATTAAGATCCATTATATATCATAATTAGGGTTTCACATGAAATCACAAGGTGGGTCATTCCCTAATCATGCACATTCATATGTAATTGAAGTATCTCACTTGAATTTCCTCTTTAAAAGGGTACTTTCTCTCTCTAGGATACTTTCTCTCTCTAGAGATACTTTCTCTCTCCTCCCACTAGTGGATGGTGACAACACCACTCTAGATCAGGTTGAGATAAGTCTCCATTGACTAACATAAGCCAAGACATCAATATCATGTGATTAGGGTTTGATTAGAACAGGGTTTTACCCCTTTAGACCCCTCAAGGGTATTTTGGTAATTTGCCACATGATCACCATCATGGGTTAACTCACTAATCACATAGTCCCTTAATGACCTGGGTTACCATTAGGGTTTAGTTTGGATCATCATTGAACTAATTACATCATCAAATGGTTAAGTACAAACCATCACCAACCTCCAAACGGTTTCAACCTTCAAACGGTTTCAACCACCCAAACGGTCTTGAGACCGTTTGGAGGTGAAGACCGTTTTGGGAGGGTTGACTTCCAAACCGTTTGGAGCTTCACTCGATTTGAGACCGTTTGATCAGAATTGCTTGAGATCGATTGGACCAAACGATCTGGAGGTCGTTTGAGCCCAAACGGTCTTGAGACCGTTTGGCCCCAAATGGTCTTGAGACCGTTTGGTCTCAAACGGTCTTGAGACCGTTTGGATCCAAACGGTCTTGAGACCGTTTGGTCCAAATGGGCTCAAACCGTTTGGACCTCCAAAGGGGTTCAAAGGTCACCAAAGTTCATGGATATGTGTGTTGAAGCCCTCACTTGGCTAAAGCTATGCTAACCACTTATAAATTGAGTCAATTAGGGTTAGCCTTAACCACTTAGACATCCAATTGACCCTCAATTGCAAGCCAATTAGGGTTCAATCCTCCTCAATTAGGGTTTCAAATCGATTGGTCATCAATGTTCAACAATGTGAATCAATTCAAGGTTGAACCTATCAATTGACCTCCAATTGGGCTCAAACTTGGCCCAAACGGTCTTGAGGTTGTTTGGACATCATCCAAACGGTCTTGAGACCGTTTGCCCAAGGTTTGACCAAAATCCAAGTCGTTTGACTAAGGTTGAAGTCCAATTAGGTCAAAATAAGCAATTTTCATCAATTCATCAATTTCCTACAATTGGACCTTCAAACCATTAAATTAACTCAACCCTAGACCTTCAAACGGTCTTGAGTTGTGCCCAAACGGTCTTAGGACCGTTTGGAGGAATCCCCAAACGGTCTTGAGACCGTTTGGGTCCTTCAACCCAAAACTCAACAAGATCTATATGTCAAATCAGCACTCTTTCACCCGATTAGGGTTTCATGTTGAAGTGCCTTCAACTCTCAATTGGTTAAGAATTAGACTTTGATTCTTTGCAGAGATGAAATTCAATATGTTAGGAACAGACCCTCAAATGGTCGTCCCTTGGTCAACTCTTTCAAACGGTCCTGAGACCGTTTCAATCCAAACGGTCTTGCAAGACCGTTTGAGAGCAAACGGTTTGAAACCGTTTGAACCCAAACGGTTTGCAACCGTTTGGACCAAAAGGGTCCAAGGTCGTTTGAAAAAGTAACATAGGGAATCACGCCCCTCATCTTCAACCTCTTGCAAGGTCGGTTTCTCTACTGATTTGCTTGCAAACGTGCAAGGAAGAAGGGTGGTAGAAGGAGAATTTACCAAGTAAATTGCAAGAATTGAGCATACATATAAAGCATAAGTTTAGAGTTATAAAACCCGCCTAAAGGTTGATCTTAGAGCTCCAAGCCTTCAAGCTCCAAGCTTTAATGGCGTCCTGGAGCTTCCACAGCTTGGTCAGAGGTGGATTCTCCAAGGAAACGTTGCTTTGGTCGGCTAGAACAAGAAGACTAAGTAAGCTAACCACAAAACCAACCTTAGAAAGTGAATTCCTTCATGAATTCGAGCTAGATGGTGGGGTTCTCTTACCTAGAACAGGTTGGTCGTCCCCCCCTGAGCTCCAGAGCTATCCTTGGCCGTTTGAGCAAGAAAAGAATAGAAGTGAAGGAAAGAAAGTTCGTTCACTTAATTACAAGGGAAAAGGGCTTATATACTTTAGCCTCTTTTACACCCTAAGGACCTCACAAGATTGGAAATCACATCTAGGTCCCTCCTTGCTCAAGGGCACGACCAAACCTATCTATCCTTATGCAAATCTCATGAAATCTCAAGATCTAAGGGTAAAGGAATCCAACCTTCAACTAGGGTACATACATGAAAGATTTCTATACCCAAATTAGGTGTCTTTTACCACAAAGTTCATCTTTTCTTATCTGATCAATCTTTGATGTGCCCCTTTCATCATTTCCATTCTAAATGATGACAAGAGTCTTAAAATATGTTTTAGATATTAAGAATTACAACTTGGACCCCTCAATTTGGGTAAATTGCACTTTACCCCAAATTAGGGTTTCTAAGCATGGGAATTGCTTCCACAGCTGCACCTTGGTGCTCAAGCTTGGGAAATCCCTCACTTTACCATAACCATTCTCATGATGTATCAACATCAAGGAACATCTTATCTTGTGAATTTTGCAAGTTCAACCCTTAAACTGGGTAATTTGCACATAGGTCCCTGCATACAACATAATGCTACAACCTTATACAAAAAGGAGCAATATTGAAAGTAAATGTTCCTGAGGAACTTAATTACATGCCAGGGAGTGTTCACAAGTATATTAATTACATATTTAAGCTAAACTTCCAGGGTTAGGTCATAACCCAGGTCAGGGGTGTTACAATATACTTAAGGTTTTTATGGTCTGTGAAAATTTGGAATGTCTCTCCATAAAGATAATGTCTCCAGATCTTCAAGGCATGGACTACAGCAGCTAATTCTAGGTCGTGTGTCAGATAATTCTCCTCGTATTTCTTAAGTTGTCGAAAAGAAAAGGAAATCACTTGTTTATCTTATATTAACACACATCCTAGTCCATTCTTAGAGGCATCACAAAAAACTATATACCCTTTCCCTTGTTCAGGTAACACTAGCACAGGTGCACTTGTCAGCCTTTCCTTTAATAACTAGAATGATTGCTGACATTTGTCATTCTAGACAAAAGGAACATCTTTCCTGGTCAACTTAGTCAAGGGTAAAGCTATGGAACTGAAGTTCTTAATGAACCTCCGGTAATATTCTGTTAACCCTAAGAAACTACGAATCTCCATCGGTGTTTTCGGCTGCTCCCACTACAAGACAGATTCTACCTTTTTAGGGTCAACACGAATACCTAAAGTAGATATTACGTGTCCGAGAAAAGAAACTTCTGGTAACCAGAACTCACACTTGCTAAATTTAGCATATAAATTATGCTCTCTTAGCAAAGTTAGACCCTGACGAAGATGTTGCTCATGCTGCTGAGCATCTCTACTGTAGATCAAAATGTCATCTATGAGGACGACAACATATTGATCAAGAAAAGGTCAAAAGATTCTATTCATGAGCTCCATAAATGCAGCTGGTGCATTAGTTAGTCTAAACGACATAACTGTGAACTCATAATGACCATACCATGTCCTAAAGGCAGACTTAGGTATGTCACCCTCCTTAATACGCAGCTGATGATATCCCGACCTCAAATCTATCTTTGAGAAGACTGTTGCACCATGCAACTAGTCAAAGAGATCATCAATCCTCAGCAAAGGATACTTATTCTTTATTGTTACTTTATTTAGTTGTCTGTAATCAATGCACAACCGCATTGACACATCCTTCTTTTTAACAAAGAGGACCGGAGCACCCCAGGGTGAAGTACGCGGTCGGATGAAACCCTTCTCAAGCAACTCTTGCAGCTACTTCTTGAGTTCTGCCATCTCAGCAGGCGCCATCCTATACGGTGTTTGTGCCATTGGCTGCGTGCCCGGGGTTAGATTAATTTCAAAATCAATCTCTCGGTGCGGAGGTACACCTGAGAGTTCTTCAGGAAATACATCTTCAAATTCCCTGACTACAAGAATTCAGCAGGATTAGGACTCTCCATAGTGGTATCTACCACCTGGACCAAGAATGCATAACATCCTTGCCTCATCAACTTCTCTGCAACCATAGCTGACACAAGACATGTTGGAAGGATCTTTCTATCTCCCTGAAAGATATATGTGTGTGTCACTATCATCAGTGAACACAACTTACTTGGACTCACAATCCAAGACAACCTTATACCTTTCTAAGGTATCCATCCCAAGGATTATATCAAACCCATGCATCTCAAGTGGTATAAGATCCACTTGAATGTGATGTTTAGAAAAGGAAAGAATGCAGGGAGAACACACCTCCCGCAACACAGCAGATCCCATAAAAGGAGTTTCTAACTTCAAATTCGCTGCCCTATGACCAACCGTCATATTGTAGTCAAGAATCACTCTTCGAGTGATAAATGAGTGTGTAGCACCCAGATCAATAAAAATAGATACGACGCAGTATGTAGACTTATCAGAATAAAACAACTTCATCTGACCTGTCAAAACCCAAGGGTTGATCACTACATCAGGTGGATTCATCGCATAGAATCTCACCGCCGCTTGTGGTTGATTCGGTGCTCGATGACTGGGTGCCAATGATCCATCTTGGGATGCTTGTCTACGTCCTCTAGCTCCACCTGGAAACTGTCTTCTTTGAGATCCTTGCTGACTCTGCCTTTGAGGTTAAGTCACACTTGCCTCTCAGGCTCTGCAATCCTTCATCAGATGCCCCACTTTTCCACATATGTAACAACTTATGATCCCTTGATGTGGTCTAGATGGTCCTGTAACCGACACGGATGCTGAGCTATGAGCTCCTTCTAGTGGTAAACTTCATCCTCTACCCCTATTTGACGTCCATTGCGTCTGGGTACTGAATCTAGGTGGTCGTGTAGGCACGGAAAACCTCAGTTTCTTGAAACCTTTGGATGAGGATCCTTGGAACTTGGGATGCATCTTCTTGTTTTTGGTATGTCGCTGCTCCGTTACAGGCCTCTCTATCCTTATGACAGACTCCACAAAAGTAGCAAATCTTTCCCTATTCTCTAGAGTAGATACAGGGGTGGTCAACTCAGCGTTTAACCCCTTCCCAAAACGTCGAATCCTCTCTTCATATATGGTTTCCATATGCGGACAAAACCGCAACAGCTCCATGAACTTATCCTCGTACTCGCTAATGTTCATTGGTCCTTGCCTTAATCTCTCAAACTGAGAGATTTTCTCATCCAGGAACGTCTTAGGAAAGTATCTGTTGACAAATTCTCATCGAAATACTTCCCATTTGATCTCCACACCTGGCCTTTTCCCTTCCTCTATGGTCCACCAGTGGCCAACACTCCCCTTAAGAAGATACACAGCATGTCTAACCTTCTCAGCTTCTGGGATGTTTAGGATTCTAAAGGCCTTCTCTAGCTCAGTTAGACACATGTCAGCATCTGTTGGGTCAGTTGTTCCAGTATATTCTATGGCTCCAACACGGCATAGTCGTTCAAATGTCTTTCTGACTCCTTGTCCTTCTTGATGGGTGGGTGCCCTAGGTGCAAATATAGGCATCCTATCAGTCATGTGTGTCATGGCAGTCATGAACTGCCCAAACTTGGCTTGGAAAGTTGGGCTCCCCATGTCAGCTGGATTGAACTGGGGTGGTTCAAGTGCAGGTTCCTCCCTTCTTTGGTCTCTTGCACCTCCTTCGGGTGCATTGACACTACTCTCTACAACATGTTCCTCATGTGATCCATACATCTTTTAGTTTTCTCTTCTCCTCCTATATGAGCAGAAGACACTATTAGATATACTGCAAGACACTAGAACAGACTCAACAACCCTAGTCCTATGTCTCTGTAGACTCAGCGAACCTAGAGCTCTGATACCACTTAATTTGTGGGGACCGTCTCGCAAAAACAAGATTAACTAAACTAACTGACGCGGAAATGAATACTTAGCAGCAGAAGTACTGAAAATCACTAAAAATTAAAAACTTTTTGCACCAAGATCCATAAACTGTAAGAACTCTTTCATAAAGAACTAAAGTAAGTTATTTACATTCTGATACATCAGTTCATCTCTATATCAACTCATCTCAACAGTCATAAACATTGACTGCCCTGTGAAACTGTACATAAGTAGTATACAGAAATTTTGAGGCATTAAACCAAAAATCTCATATCTACGTTAAACCATCTATTGACTCCTAGGACCTGAGAGTACAGAGACGACACATAGGACCCTCTATATACAAGACTTGACAGATAGTGTCTCCACCTGAAGATCACTGTTGTCCTTGTTGTTGCTGCTGCTGTTGTGACTGCTATTGTTGGTGCTCACCCACTGAAGGGTTTCTTCTTCCTCGACGTCTACCTAAAAAGTTGAATCCCACGGGGGTGAGACAATTGAAAATTGTCCCAGCGAGAGATATAACTCTCTGCCATAAGCATTGTTATTGTTGATCATAGAATACCACTGAGCAGTAAAATTATAAATATTCAACATCAGATAACTCATTGAATAAGATATGCAGAGCAGTATTCTCTATGAAATCATTTTAATTATAACTTGATTAAGCAGCAAGTCATTCATTTAATAAGGAATATGAAGAACATGTATATTAATTATCCAACTAGGACATATTAAACAATGTATCATCAAACATTGATTCTCGTAGTTCAACCCTAAGCAAATATGCTACACGACTGATTACATTTTACAAACATACTTTATGCCCTGAGGAGATGAGGTATACCGCTCATACTCCAACCGACCATTGCGGAATTGAAATCGGTACCATACATAGGTCATCAGAAGAGCCGGATTTCTATGACCTCATCATCCTCAGTCAGTGTGAGGAACAACATGCAGGACATCTTGTGTCTCTACTGAAATAGCTTTCTAGGGTATTCTGGCAACTTCGCTAGTAGAGTTACAGTGGCATTCTGTACTCTCTTCGCCATCGAGGGATTTCTTATTTATCTCACATAGATGCGGCATTAACATCATCATAGGGAGATTAGTGATACATCATCCCATAAAACCTGCATGATTAGTACAAATGATAACAGATACATTTATTTCATATCAGCACAATGCACAACAATGATAACATCACTATTCAAGGGTTGCACCACTATGCCCCTATTAGGGTTAGGGTTTCTATTTTCATTTCAATTAGGGTTAATCATCCCCTAAACTCAATTAGGATTAATGACTTATCATTTCATTATCCAATCATAGAGCTTCATGCTATAAAGCATAACCCAGAATTAGGGTTCCATACTTTCATTTACTTATTTGGAATTAGGGTTTACTATTCATGTCACATCACCCTAGGTTAGGGTTTACTATTCACATCACATCACCCTAGGTTAAGGTTTATTATTCACATTGCATCACCCTTGATTAGGGTTTACTATTCACCCCAAGTAGGAGCGATCATCAAATTACCTTGAATTAAGGTTTATCATGTCATCACTATGAATTGAGATCATACCATCATCATGTGTTAAGATTACTTCCAATAATACCCTCAGTTAGGGTTATGATTCATTAACCTTCATAATTAGGGTTTCATGATCTCACCATCATGGATCATACCCTAATTATACATATATTCATAATAAGAGTCCATTACATAACTAACATTATGTAGGTAATCCTTTCTCTCTCATCCTTTATAGGATGATGGTTACTTCAGCCTTGATTAGGCTAAGTCAACTCAAAAATTGACATCATGGGTTATGTCATTATCATTATGATCATTAAGGCTTAACTACTTATTGGATATTAATCACACTATCCCATTAAGATACAAGTATTATAATCATCTTTGATTACATCTTGTATTAAACAATTAACCAACTTAACCTTTAACCCCTTTAAGTATCCATGCGGTTTTAAATAATTATTCACCAAACGATCTTGGCTACAAAGTCCCCAAACGATCTTGACCACAAACATCCAAACGGTCTAAGACCGTTTAGACCTCCATGCGGTCTTACACAACCTCTGAGACCGTTTGGTAAAGTAGGTAGTGAAGACCATTTGCCAAGGTTGACTTTTGAAACCGCATGAACTCCTCTTTGAAACCGCATGAACTCAACCGATTTGGAAACCGCATCCACCTAAACGGTTTGGGATTGTTTGGTCCAAAACGGTCTTGAAACCGTTTGGTCCAAACCCGCTCAAAACCGCAAGGACCAAAGTTGGCCTCAACTAACCAAATCAATTTAGGGTTTCCGTTATTGATTCATTAAACCATTGAATCTATGGAACTACTCATCAATTGGACTTATCATCATACTTCAATTAAATTAATTAGGTCATCAATCAACTAATTTAACACTCAATTGACCCTCAATTGATCATCAATTAGGGATTGAATCAATTGGATTAGGGTTTGGGAACGTTGAACCCTCAACATTAAACAATGTGAGTCTAATTGATTTGAAATCATTGAACCATCATCCAATTTGGACATGACCTGACCCCAAACGGTCTTGGGATTGTTTGGACGACCTCCAAATGGTCTTGTGACCGTTTTCCCAAGTCAACATCAAAAGCGAAGTCAACCAATTAGGGTTTGGTCCATTGGATTGATCACAAAATCAGGAGAACGAAGGTCAAGGACTTACCAACAGGTTGGGGTCGTCCTCATGACCCTTTCAAGCTCCCTTTGTCGTTTCCCAAGCAAGGAGAAGAAGTGGGGTCGAAAAAGCCTTTCATTTGGCTTGTAAAAGGTCTTTTTATAAAAAATTCAATGAGAGAGAATATGCTTTGTAAAAATCCATTTAATCCCAAAAATATGGCCACCTCCTCCCCCTCAACTTCCTTAGGGATGAGGCTATCTTGTTTTCCTCTTATTCCTCTCAATTATCCATGATTTAAAGAAAAGCAAATTAAGCACCTTAAATCATATTATATTAATATCCATATGTGAGTGGATATTTCTTTTTCTTATAAAATTATGAGTGAGTTATCCATTCCCTTGGATATTTTCGTGGTCCTTGCAAGGCTCAAGTATATCCACGCACATATGAATTCAACCATTTTAATTTTGGTTGAAGGCCCTTTAATTAATACATTTATTTTTTCCCTAAATCGAATTAGGGTTTCAATTAGGATTAAATCTTGATTATTTTAATATCAAGATTCTCTCTCCTCCAACTTAATTCAAATGAGGCACCCCTCTCATTTTCTTTGCTCTACATGGTGCCAAGAAACATTAGGGACCTTATTGAAGTGGTAATTTATATATTGCACCCTAGGTTTTGGGTAAATTGCACTTTACACCAAAACTATGTTTTAATGCACAAACCTTGCTTTATCAACTCTTGGTACTCAGGATACCACAAGCCATACCTATGCATCATCTTCATTCTCATGATGCTTCAACACATGAGGAACATCTTATCATGCAACATTTGCAATTTAACCCCTCAACTTGGGTAGTTTGCAATTTAGTCCAACATAAGCAAACATTGCTTCAACATTGTTCAAAGAGGATCAAAATTGAAACATAAGTTCCTCATGAGCCCTAATTACTTTTCACAAGATAATATTAAGCATATAATCATCTTTCTTTATTAAAACACCTAGGGTTAAAGCATAACCCAGGTCAGGGATGTTACACTTCAACTCAACCAAAATCGTTTTATGCCCAAGCAAGGCACAAGCTCGTCCAACTTATTGCAAACACATCCCTCAACTTTTAGTTGAAGTGTTCCTCAATTAATATATTTCTTTTTGCACTAAATTATATTAAAGAGCCATTTGTGCTTAAATCTTGATTATTTTAATGTCAAGATTCTCTCTCCTCCATGAGAATTCAAATGAGGCGCCCCTCTCATTTTCTTTGCTCTACTTGATGCCAAGAAACATGAGAGACCCTCTAGAGGTGGTATTTTGCATGTTGAACCCTAGGTTTTGGGTAAATTGCACATTACACCAAAACTAGGTTTTAATGCACAAGGATTGCTCTACAAGCTTTATCTTGGTGCCCAAGCTTGTAGAATCCATACCACTACATCATATTCATTCTTATGATGTCTCAGCATCAGAGGAACATCTTATCCTGTGCAATTTGCAAGTCAACCCCTCTACATGGGTAATTTGTACTTTAGTCCAAAATAACAAAACAATGTTTCAACATTATTCAAAAAGGACTGAAATTGAAATATAAGTTCCTCAAAAGCCTTAATTACTTTTCAAAGTATAAGAGAAAGCATCTAATCAACTTAATTAGGCAAAACACCTAGGGTTAGTACATAACCCAGGTCAGGGATGTTACATATAACATCTAGGAGTTGATGAAGAAGACTTCCCCTTGAAGTGTTTGCCCTTGGAGTAGTTAGCTTCATGCTCATTTGGGCCTTCATCTTCACTTGAGGAAGGAGTAGTGGACTTGAGTGAAAGTTGTTGTTGTCGAACCATCTCTTCAATTTGAGCTTTGAAGGCTGTTTCCTTGATCGTCTTGGACTCCTTCTCTTCTCTCTTTTCTTCTTCTTCTTACTTATCAAGCCTTGGTTCATGGGCTTGAAGGTTGCCAACCAGCTCCTCGATTGACAATTCACTAAGCTTGTATGCTTCTTCAATGGATGTCACCTTGGGCTCCCATCTCTTTGGAAGAGATCTTAAGATCTTAGAGTTGATAGTGCCTTTGTCCATCACACTACTAAGGGTTTCCAATCCATTGATGATCACATTGAGCCTTGTGTACATATCCGCCACTCTTTCATTCTTGCCCATCTTGAAGTTCTCAAGTATACCACCAAGCATGTAGATCTTGGCTTCCTTCACTTGCTTCGTTCCTTCATAGATGACACATAGCTTGTTCCAAATTTCATGTGCGGTGTCCCAAGAGGAGATCCGATTGAACTTAAATGGGGTGACGGCTGCATAGATGATGCTCATAGCTTTGGCATTGAGTTGAGCTTGCTTCATTTGGGCTTCCGTCCATGTGGAAATTTCCCCCTTTGGATCTTCATACTTTAGGTGCACCACCTTTCACATCTCATAGCTTACTCTGCATTCTTGTCTTCCAATAGAGAAAGTTGGTGACGTCAAAGACCGGAGGTTACATGGAGAAGCTTCCCTCCAAGTTGAGAGATCCAAGTGCTAAATCACCCATCTTATCCTACTTGTGGAAGTAGCTTGGAGAAGGCCTGCTCTGATACCACTTGTTGGATCAAGGGCTCTAGAGGGGGGTGAATAGAGCTTCACAAATCTCACAAAACAAATTAGACCACCAAATTATATTAAGTGCATAAACTTAAACATTCATCCAATTTGAAGTCCTAACTATCATGCATAGCAAGGGTGAGAGACAAGGAAGAACATACACCTGGACAAAGTGGTTTAGAGTGGTTCCATACTTTAAACTTGAAGTGAGTCAGTCCACTACCTAGAGGTGGTTAGGCTCTAGGACTTTTCAATCTTGGTACTCTTATATTCCATCATAAGATTACAAGACACAACCACATTCATCCAAGGGCTTAGTACCTCAAGAAAGGATCTTCAACCTATAGAAGGAGCTTATCCACTTGAATCATGGAATCTTCAGCCATCAAAATGGACTTACCCACTCCTTCTTCAAGTCTTTGGCCTTCAAGGAATTACCTATCCTTCTTGAGTATATGCCTTGCCTATCTCCTTCACTTGGAGATCTAGAACATCATGCTTTCTTCAACCTTGAAGAACAAAAACTCTTTATCCTTCACTCGGAGAAGATCTTCAGCCATTTCTTCAATAGGAAAGGGGTAGGAAGATGGAGATGGAGATCTTTACATCAATACAGGGAGTAGCTCTCATACAAGGGAACCTATCTCACTCATATTCACAAATTTGACTTGAAGGTAGAGAGAGAAAGGGGCTCAAAGGGTTAGAACACTCTTAACTAAGATAGGACCAAGCATGTAGTGAATGAGAAATCTTGGAATGAACACCAATAGGTCATATTTATAGCTGAGGGTGCCATTTTAAGTTGTGGGAGCCAAAATATAGCCATTTTTGCTCAAAGCAGCGACTCTATTTTTTATCAAATAACACACCAACGGTCACAATCACTTTTTCTACAAATTCCGTACAGTGCAATGGTCGAGTTTCAATAAAGGTAACTCAACCAATAGGGTAAAAGACAAACCCAAATTTTAAACCATCGGTCGAGTTTGTCCTGAGGAAACTCGACCGACCAATGAAAGTTGTGTTTGGTCAGTAACCCCATCGATCGAGTTCTGTGAAAACACAACTCGACCAATGCACTCTTTAGAGAATTGATCCAAGAGGATCGGTCGAGATTGGAACTCTACCGATTGACTGTCTGTGATCAATTTTCTAAAGTGCATCAAAAGTGATTAAAACTTGGTGTTAATTGTCCCAATCAATTTTCTCTTCTTAGTTACAAGCCAATACATCAATACAAGTGATTATAAAAATCTTCTATGGTCGTTTACATGGATTTCTAAAATTACACACTTGTATAGCTTTTGACTTGAACTTGAACAAAATTAGGGCTTTTGATTTTTGATCCTTTTCATGTACCTAACACCTAAAATCAATCTTGAATACACATATTAGATACATATGGATGGAATGGTTAAGTCATTATCAAAATATGGACAATGTGTAACCTCTAGGTCAACAGATTCAACTCGGGAATCTTATTACGAGTGGGGAAGATATCAACACGTTGTTTTACTTGATAATGATTTTGCAACCTTCTTAGTCATCTCAGATAAAATAATGGCAGTTGATTGAGGTTATTGTTAGAGAAAAATGACAGAAAGACAATTAAAAAAAATATTTTTATCTCGACAAACCTTTGGGGCTGGAGACAGCAGTGGCTTTCCTATCACAGTCCTAAAGGTCCTAGTTTTTAGCTATGTTGTGGTCTCAATCGCATCAGGTCCGTTCACAACAGAGATCCATCATTGGTGGTTAGGACTGATGCATAGTAAAAGAGAGAGGTGAGAGAGATCTGATAGAGTGAGATCTTAGATCTTTGAAAGTGGGTGTGCATTTAGCAATAGTTATTAATATACCAAATTAGAGAAAGCACCAGTTATTGATATATATAGAGTAAGTAACAATGATTATTAAGAAGCCTAGCGGTGTTAGCAAAGCAGTTGGTCTCAGAGGTAGGATCATCTGATCACATGTAGAAAATAGAAAGGATAGGTAGTCATTTCTCTAGATTCAGGAGATATGAAAGGGGCTTGATATATATTGTGTATGGGGGTCTATTTATAAGTAGATTTTATGGTTAGGGGTTTTCAACTGAAAGATTCTAGAAAAGGTGATGGATCACACTACTACACCGCAAACCATGGCCCGTGGATTGACGTCATATGCAACGTGGCACATGGCGGATGGCTCAGATTTGACTGAGTCGCCTGGGCAAGATAAAGTCTATTTTCTAATTTTTTGGATATTATAAAAATTTATGGAGAAAAGAAAAAGGAGGTTTTCAAATAGAAATCAAACAAAATAATGGAGGAGAGAGAGAAAAGGGTTTAATTTAGGATTATCCTACATTATTATCCAAAAGAAATGTATTTTGTGGAAAAGGCAATTGAATTCTCAGTGGAGAAAAGGAGAATATGTACTTCAAGATAATTCTACTAGGAAATTATGAAAAAAGGGTTTCTATAAAAAGAAAAAATGATGGGGAAATTGTTTGGTTTTGTTTTGTTTCATTTTCCAGTTTTATTTTTGTTTTCTCTCATTTTCTTTATGTTTGCAATTTTTATTGAGTATTTGGAGTCATAGACGATGTCAGGTCTAATTTTAAGTGTCTTAATGAAAATTATTAAGATTCTTTAGAGTTGTTGTCACATTTGTTGTTTGGGTTTTAGGTGTTTTGGGATATTTTGTTTTAGTTGATATCTTCATTTTTTTTTCATAATTTTGGTTTGATTCGTTTTTTTATGTTGGTTTGGTTTTGTGATCGATCAATCATTTTTCACATGTGTTTTTAATCCCAACTCTGTATTTCAGTGTTTTCCACACTAAGTGTGTGCTCCTTAAGCATGAGTGTGCATTTTACACACTAGTGTGCTCATGCTTCACTCTAGTTGTGGTTATGCCTAGTGTTTGTAGGTGCAATGGAGAATCAGTTACCCATTCCTTAATGGGATCTCATATAGCCTAGTATACTTCTCAAGGATGTATGTAGGATACAACATGATAGGTCAGTACCTCCAGGTGAAGCTAGAAAGGTATGTAAGATGCAAGGTTAGTTTATAGATCGAAGCAACAATCTAGAAGTTGATATCTTTGTCTTCATGATGTAGTCAAGGAATTTGTCTTCATAAAGAGTGAATATGAACCTTGTGTCTATAAGAAAGTTATTGTATAAAGTATTCCTTGTACGGTACACCACTAGTTTGGAATGATGTCACAACAACAAAAGATGGTGCATGATTGGCGAATTAATTCTCAATTAAAGAGTTGGGTGAAGTCACATGTATATGGGTATAGTGATGAAATGATTCAACATGCAAGAGTATAATAAAGGGAATTTTCCATGTCTTATTAACTTAAATGTCTTATTCTTAGAGAATGACTAGATCCAAATGAAGGTCGATAAATAAGTCCCCAAGTACTTCTAGAAAACTAAGGGTGTGCTATGGGTGTATAAAGACGATGATGAATTTGTTGTAAAGGGTTACATCATGCTAGCTTCCAAAGTGACAAGGATAATTACCTTCACAAGTTAGTTTTTATTTTTACTTTAATGGTGAGGATTGTCACCTATAAGAATTACAATCATGAGAATATATTTATTTTTTAGTATAAACCGATTGTTTTGTTATTTTTGATGCTACATAGGAAGTTGTCAAGAAATTTATTGACTTATAATTGTTTTGAGAATTCCAACACAATAGAACGTATTACAACAAAAATGTGACTATCACGCAAAGTTTAAATTGCATCAACATTCTGTATAGATTCTTTGACACTTACAATATCATACGAGAGATCGATTAGTGAGGAGATGTGAAGATTTGTAAGTAACCAACGAAGAAAAACATTCTTGATCCACAAACTAATACATTATCTTTGCATATATATGATAGTCATGTTAAATCACTTATCATACGTGAATGATTTTCCTATGTAGGAAAATATGGCATCAATAAGGCAGTGGAAACAAAAATTTAACTGCCATATTTTCCTATAAATAGTAGATTGTGTCAATAACTATGTAATATGAATGATGATTTATAAGGTTATACCTGGTTCTGGAGCAAGTCCAGTGAGAATTCCCTTACAGTAGTGTGTGTCTTTCTTCAAGTTGCATAAGGATAGTGCTAGTAATGTCCTCCTGGTTGATCACCATGGATAGTAGTTGACCTTATCCTCCTAGTGGTAGGAAACAACCTCCTCGCCTCTAGAGTAGTCTACACGGACCATCAGGAACTCCTATCATTCTAGATGAATGGACAATAAGGAATCGCTCCTTCTAGTCACTGTGCTAGCATCGACTTTCTCTTCCAGTTTTTCTCTCCCTTACTATTCCTCGCTTTGATGGGTAGGACTTGCTCGGGTTCTCTCAATTACCACAACCTAAGAAGACAACAATTTTCAGAGTTTATTTTTGTGTCTTTAGAAAGCTCTACTACCCCTCTATTTATAGGAGGGTCAAGGTTAAGAGTTCTAGTTTGAGCAGGAGTTAAAGGGGATGGAATTTTATAAAGTTTCACAACATGTGAGTGTTGAAACGGTCGGTTCAATAGTAAACCGATCGGTTGGCATGTGAGTCGATCGAATCAACCCCTGAACTGGTAATTTTAACATGTTTCTCAATCGTAATTGTATTTGCAATTAATATTCATTTAATGCACAACATGATGTCAGCACTAATCCTTGATCCAATTGAATTGATCAACAAACATGTTGGTTCCCAATCTGAACCGGTCAGATCACATACCTAAACTGATCATTTCACATGCTGAATCGGTCGTCTCATGGTTCCAATTGCCAACTTTAGTTCGATTGACATGAAACTTGAATTGAACGGTTCAACACTTGAACTGATTGGTTTGCAATATAGTCAGTCAATATTTAACCAATGTTTTTTTAATTGAATATTGACCTCTTTAGTGATCAACTTTTAAATGACATTCATGAGTAAATTCCTATTCTAAGTGTGTCTTATGTGTGTGACCCTATACATTCCAAGTTACATTGGTAGTGAATGTCCATAATTAATTTATAACATCACAAGTAATGATTGGTATCTAGCAAGACATCATCACTACCCAAGTAATCAGAAAGTTAGAAAACAACTTCAACCTACAATCTGTGATTTGTGTTACAGTAATTGTATAGTTCCTTTGTCACTGATATCCAAATTGAACTCGAGGTATGAAATTTTCATTCTCTTAAATTCAGTCCATGTACCTTGACTAGAGCACACTCTTTGAGATATATGTGACAATATCATAGACTGATTCACATGTGCATGTGCATACTTTTCTCAATCTCGCTTATCAAGTGATTTGGATATCAAACTCCTGTAGGAGGGAAAAATCCCATCTACATCACTCGCAGTCGTCCCCATGTGTTATGATGCACTTGAGCACCACCTTTGTGACAACCCTTATGCAAGGTCATGGTGGATGATGTCTAAGTACATCAAAGGACATGTGATGAGTGTAGTGATTTTAAGTCTAAGAACCAATCACCACCATCACTGTAAGAGATGCATATGACTATCAATCGTGGTTTCCATGTATCACTCTTTAGGTGGGTTTGTCCAATACATAATTCTCTAACAAGTATATATGTGTCTGGTTTGATATCATATATCATGACTTAATGATTTTTTTTCATCAACTGACAGACACGCTAGTCTTATGTGTTATTGTTGTCTATCAAATTCCACAATAACATTTGACATACCAAAATATCTATTATTAACGTCTGTATGATCTCAATGAGCAAGTCCTCAACCTAAAAATATATTTCATTGAGTAATGTCATTCTTTAGACATTCATGATGTTTCACCATTATCTCAAAACTGAGTAAAACATAATAAATCAGAAGATTACATTTATTATCAATCAAACAATTTACAAGATATGTCGTTATAGTTATCATATGATTAGCTCTCTAGGCATACATACCAACATAGTGCAAGTGAGATATTGGTGGTGTACATGCTCTATAAATCGATCATTGGATGTTTGTAGACGATATACCTTTGTACTCTTGTTGTAAATAAAATAAAGGTAATTATATTCATTTTATGTTTGTTTGATATTGGATACTAATAAACACAATAAAAGTCCTTTAGACTCATTGGTGAAGGTCATCTGACTTCAAGTTACCTGAACAAAAAATCACACTGTTTGTTAAGAACACTTTTCTTAAAATCTCTAATGAGATATTATTGCCAACAATACTACTTGTAGTATGTGTCATTGTAATGACCGCCACCAAACCGACAGCCAAATTGATACTAATTATGTGGAATAATCACAAGCAGCGGATTAACAAAAAATCACTAAAAATTTAAAACCATTTTGCAAAGAGATCCATTTCAAAACTTTATATACATCGGGGTTCACATTTTACATACATTGAACCATATCATCTCGAGGTTAACATATAACAGTTGCTTTGTCAAAACATATACTAAAGCAACATAAAACCTCAAGGCATACAAGCCAAAATCTCAAATTGTTCATAAAACCATCATGTACTAAATCCAAGGACCTGAGAGTACGAGACGACACATAGGACTTCTATCTACAAGACACAACAGACAGTACACTCAACCTGAGTTGTTACTGTTGTCCCTGTTGTTGTTGTCCTTCCTATGTAGAACGGTCTCTACCTCTTCGTGTACGTCCACCTAAAAAATTGTGGATCCCACAGGGTGAGACAATTGTCCCAGCGAGAGATATAACTCTCCACCAACAATGTTATTATCACAAGTAAATAGAACTAAATTGAGTAGAGGTTCTTTTATATTAGTAAGCAAGGTTAATCACTGTGGATAAGCAGATTAAAACATTTCTCTTCTCTTAAAGCATTGTAACTGTCTATGATAGGGCAGTAAATCATCTATTCACTTTATAAGGATTATGAAGAACATGTGTAACATTTACCTATCATATTATATCAACATCTCAAGCTTATCCTGTGATGTTTATTATCATGGTATGATATCCATGAATCATTCTCATTTCTATCTGTTGGCCTCAGCCAATCTACTAGTCGGGTATTGGATTGTACAAGTCATGTGAATATATATCATTATATTATGTCCAGGTATTGGACTTTGCCAATCCTATGAGGTTTGTATCTAGGTATTGGACTATGCCAATCCTATGAGGTTTGCATCCATGTATTGGACTATGCCAATCTTGTGAGGTTTGCATCCATGTATTGGGTTATCCCAATCCTGTGAAATTATATCCAAGTATTGGATTATGCCAATCATGTGAGTGTTGCATCCGGGTATTGGGTTATCCCAATCCTGTGAAATTTTATCCAGGTATTGGATTATGCCAATCCTATGAGTGTTGCATCCAGGTATTGGGTTATCCCAATCCTGTGAAATTATATCCAGGTATTGGATTATTCCAATCATGTGAGTGTTGCATCCAGGTATTGGGTTATCCCAATCCTATAAAATTATATCCAGGTATTGGATTATGTCAATCATGTGAGTGTTGCATCCAAGTATTGGGTTATCCCAATCCTGTGAAATTATATCCAGGTATTAGATTATGCCAATCTTGTGAGTGTTGCATCCAGGTATTGGGTTATCCCAATCCTGTGAAATTATGTCCATGTATTGGATTATGTCAATCATGTGAGTGTTGCATCCAAATATTGGGTTATCCCAATCCTATAAAATTATATCCATGTATTGGATTATGCCAATCATGTGAGTGTTGCATCCAGGTATTGGGTTATCCCAATCCTGTGAAATTATATCCAGGTATTGGATTATTCCAATCTTGTGAGGTTATATCCAGGTATTGGGTAATCCCAATCCTGTGAAACTATATCCAGGTATTGGATGATACCAATCATGTGAAACTAAATCCAGGTATTGGATGATACCAATCTTGTGATATCATGGCCATGTTGCTAAGGATTCCATAGTAGTGGAATATCTTTATGTTCCCCTTCCTCTTTCATTATGAGATATCAATCTCGTAAACTCATCACTGAATACACATCACCTTTACTAAGCATTATACCTTAGCCAAGCCATCATACTTATTCACATCCTTTATGTAATACAAGTATTCCTCTTATCTCATTTAAGCGTATTCAAAACACTATAGCCCTTATTTGGCTATAAACATAAAGCATGTATGATCAAGATTTCATTTTTATTATTGTAACCATTTATTATTATTATGTTACTGAGTTTCCATTTCCTAGTTTATTTTGAACATTATCATTTCTTACATGAGACTTTTATAAACATCATGTTACCTCTCACTAGGCAACAACTATTCTCATGGCTCACAAGGCCCATTAAACATCTTGTTACCTCTCACTAGGCAACAACTAATCACATGGCTCACAAGGCCCATTAAACATCTTGTTACCTCTCACTAGGCAACAACTAATTACATGGATCACAAGGCCCATTAAACATCTTATTACCTCTCACTAGGCAACAACTAACTCTAGGTCAAAAAAACATATATAATTGGTATTATATGAAACATCATAACTCATGCTTAGATATGCTCATTATCTCATGCTACCAGTATGGTTTCAATATGGTTAACATTTCCCTTTATTATCCAATTATAGTTTCAAATCATATCATTACCCTTCATCAGGGTTAAGGTTTGCCTTTTTAAGTCGACTAGGGTTTTCAAGTACATTCATCAAGAATCACATCCCTAATTCAGACTTCACACATAATAGGAGTATCAATGTATACTCATTACATGAGTATTAAACAAGTATAAGTTTCTCTTTCATCCTCATTAGGATACTGATTATTTCATACTCCATTAGGTTGGCTCAATCCTTCTCTCAAGGTACATTGGCCCATATTTATCAAAATGTGTTAGCCCCTTTATGTCTTAAAGTATCATTTGACATAGCATACTACATGTATTACTCAATCAAGTGTATTTCATTGAGGTGCTTCCACCCTATCGGGCAAAGAGGTGTGTGCTTGCTTCCATATCAGGTAAAGAGGTGTGTGTGTGTGCTCCACACCATATCAGGCAAAGAGGGGTGTGTGCGCTTTACGCCATATCGGGCAAAAAGGTGTGTGTGTGCTTTACACCATATCGGGCAAAGAGGTGTGTGTCTGCTTCACACCATATCGGGAAAAGAGGTGTGTGTATGCTTCACACCATATCAGGCAAAGAGGTGTGTGTATGCTTCCATATTACCCATGAGGTGTATCTTGATCACCATATCGTTCATGAGATGTGTGGGTGTACCACCATATCTTGCATAAGGTTTATGCTCATCACCATATCGTGCAAGGAAGTATAAACTCATATCCATATCATTTTAGTGGTGTAGGTGCATCACCATATCGGGTTAGAGGTGCTTGCATATGTGCTTGAACCCGATATCATTTTATAAGGTGATACCATCATCTTCAAGCTCTAGACCTTCGTTCTACTTGTTCTAGTTCATGGAAAAATAGTCCTAGGTTACTACTAGAGCTCATGGATTCATCAATTATGCAAGAAAATTCTATTTGAAAGTAAATCATTTAACTAAGGCAAGATTGATGGTAAATAATAACATAATTGAGTTCAACTTATATAACCCGCCTCAAGAGTAACTTCAAAGCTCCAAGATCCAAAGCTTCATGTTCCCAAAGTTGAAGATGAGCTTATCAAAGGTCCAAAGCTTGAGTTCCTCAGCACCATGCATGATACTTCACCACTTGTGGTTGATATCCCTCACTTGGTCGATATCACTTTGCTATAGGCAATATCTCTTTGCTATGGTCGATACCAAGGCTCTATGCATGATACTCCTTCACCTATGCACGATACCAAGACTCTATGCATGATATCTAAGAGCAAGGGGGTGATAGATTTCAAAAAATTTCACTTATGGGTGAAAGGAATGGTATATATACTTGAGGTTCATGAAAAAGTGTGTATATGAGGTGTCATCTTTTTAAGCTACTAGGTGTCACATGTCCATGCATGGTTGACACTTGTCCTTGCATGCAATCATATTTATCTTGACATGCAAAACACTTGAGGATAATTTAGATATGATATTTCGGCCATCACTTATCTTGTTGGATAAGATATCTCAACTCAATCACCACTTTATTCACAACCTGATACAACTTTTCCAAGGAAGTTGTAAACCGATACACTTCACCCACTTGAGGTGCTTAGCTCGTCATGGACAAAGCCAAGAGTTGAAAAACCGATATGGGATCCTCTCTATGGCTCCTTGGTCGATAGGCACTCCCATATGGACTCTACAACCCGATACAAACTCAAATTAGGGTTTCACATACAACACTTTCTTGGTCTTTTCATCACCAAGAGTATTATACTCAAATATGATTCAAACATGGTGCCTCCTTCTTTCTCTCTCCTAAATTATACTAGGAGGGAGTAGGGACACTCTAGAGGTGGTAATTTGCATATCAACCCTACATTTTGAGTAAATTACAACTTGCACCAAAATTGGTACACAAGTCACTAGCATTATTCAAACAAGTCCAAATTTAGAATTTAGGCTTTCCACAAGCCACCACCTAGCATCATTCTCTTTCTTATGATGCTAAAACACTTAGAGCACATTCAACATGTGACAAATTATAATATATCCCCTCATCTTGGGTAAATTGCATTTTGATCCAAAACAAGAGAACATTGCTCAAACATTATTGATATTGAGTTAAAGACACTGGTAGTTGTTGGAGACAAGTTTACAGATCAACTCGCTATGAGAGTGATTCATGGATTTATGATCATCATGATACAAAATGGTGTCTTAGTCCTTCAACATAAAGTCACTAGAATTGTCACCTTATGATCGTTAAGCTTTAACAAAAAACTTGATCTGAACAGATATATTGGCATAAATACATTAATTACTTGTATATTTTATTTTGCATACTAAGTTGTTGATTTAATAGTTTATAAATTATACCTACTTTGTATACATGGCATTAATCAAGCATTTCCCACTAACGTTGAATATAAACCAAAGAATCCCTCCTTCAACCCCATGGTCACAAGATCAATTCCTCTAGGGCTTGTCTGGTTGGACAACAAACCAAACCGTACTGTGAATTTCAAAACGGGAATCGAATTGTTATGAGTTGCAGTTAAAGTAACGCCGTTTAGTTGAGAGCAGATTTAAGATGCTCGTTTGGTTTTTTTTTTCGTTTGGTTGTGTTTTGCTGTTTCTTTTCACTAGATATGACGGTCCACCAGTAGGAGGTGGAATTATGAGAAGTAGCAGCCGGCAACAAAAAATATAACTTGCATCAGCAGGTAGCCGGGACGGAGAGAGACGCAGAAAACGAACTGCGCTTAAAATGGGCGTAGTCTGTTTTCCAACATTTTGTGCAGTATTGGTTGTGGGCTCGTGGTTGGTTTGCTCAAGGTGGGTTGGAGTTCCATCCAACCAACGCATAAAGTTGGAAATCACATTGAGTTGCAACTGCACGGCTTTTTTTGCAGCCCAACCAGACGGGGCCTAACCCATTTTATTAAGCCTGGGCTAAAAGTGCAATTCTGTATTGCTAGGGTTGGGTCCCTGCTAACCTCAGGCTGGTTACGCCTGAAACCGCATTACAATGTGGGTGAGCTCGTTCTTCCTCATTTTGGAAGGGACTATAAGAGCAGTTAAATTGCTATCTAAACATCTAGCCGATGTTTCTGGGTATATGTGCACCGGCAAAACAGAGCTTACTTACGGGTAAACTTGTCTTCAATCAACTTACAAATGTAGGCTGGGCAACTCAACCCTACTCTATGTCAAATGTGGAATAGTTTCAACCAAGCATTTGTTGTTTCTGTTTTAGCTTTACCTCTATTTCCTTTGGGACTTCCATCAGGGATGCAATGCAATGATAACAGCAGTTTTGCTTTATAAAAGAGCTAGTTGCAGCTTTAATAGGTTTTAGGTCCCATCAGCATCTAAAGGAAGGCAATATTGCAATTACAAGTTTCATGTTACTGGATTATAATACGTTTAATAATAACATTTTGTTATCTATCTTCCGTCCCAAGATACCAATATGATCTACTTTTAACCTTTTGCTGCTGGTAGAAATATGTAGAAGAGAGGAGACGCAACCCAAAAATGATTGGAACAAAAGAAACAAAAAGATATGCTTTTTTTGCGAGATATCAGGTGGCCCGATGGGAGTTGAATTCTTTCAGGCTCATGAAGCGCGCTCGTCTTCTGTGCACAAGAAATCAGATAGAAGGAATCTGATTTCTTATGAATAGAGGTTGCGTAGACTAACAAAGCCATGTTCTTGGAGGGCTAACTATGTTTTGAGGGAACAATCCTCCGCACACAAAAAAAACCTCCCATTCGAGCTCTCTTTTTTTAAATCACTTAGGGTCCGATTTGAGGCTCAAATGTTCCAAGCACTGGAGTATCGCTCTTTCTTGCAGATTGCCAGATAGGGTGGCGTCGCAAAGGGCAGAGGCTCGGCCATCTGCAGCAGCTTCAACTGACAAATGTGTTCCTTTCGTTCCGTGCTGCTCGGCAGAGGTGATTGTAGGAGACCCCTTGCTAGCTGGGGTGACAGGCTGCGGTAGAGAGATCTCAGGGAGTTGAGCAACGTTCAACAGCGGTTGAGGCCCAGTGTTGGATTCTGCTGCTGGTCGAGGAGTGGCTGGAGTAGCATCCTTGAGTATAGTAGTCACAGCGGGCGGTGTAGTCAAGATCTCATCTGTAGCCGTCAATCCTGCTTGCTGAAGTGCCACATTGTTCCCACTACCAATGCTGCCGCCATTGACACCAGTACCAGGAACTCCGAATCCTTGTTCCTTTATCAACCCCGTTTGTGTGGGGGGAGGGCGGTTGACATGAGTAGGTGCGGCGAACACAGGCACAGCTTGACGGATGTGGACAGGTGGCGCTAAATGCAAGGGACGACCTCCCATGACTGGAAGCTGCTGGACTCCCGGGCTGTGCTGCGGCATTGGAGGTGCAGAGAAGACCGGCACCGCAGTCCTTATTGTTACGGGAGGCGCCATCCCTCCACCCATTGCATGATGGTAACCAGGCGACGGGTTCCTGTACAGCTGTCGTACAGGCACATATGGGAGAGCGCCCACTGCTGGGAACTTCTGAGGTCGGATCCCACGGTTTTCACAAGGTTTAGTTGACGATGATGATTGCATAACCTCACTAGGCACAGGAGATGTAGGCCTGCTGACCCTCTGGGCCGAGCTGTTTGGACGGAAGAGAGGGAGGATCTTCGACCCAGAAGAAGCTGTAGATGACTGAGCAAACGAAGGCAGTCGCCTTTTGTCCAGACGCTGCAGGAGGAGCATCTTGTTTGTTGTTGGTGGATTCAAATTGCCCGGATTGTTGGCGTTAGATGCTAACTTTTCCTTTAGCTTGTAGTTCAGCAAGGCTCTTGCTATTGTGATCTGCTCTTGCTCGCCTACGTTATGCTGTTCTGTATCGGTGCATGATGAGTTTGATGCATCTAGTGCAACTGGTAGAACGGAACAAAAGGAGGAATCAGTCCGATGTTAACGACCACAGATCGGACCAGTTTAGAACGACAGAAAACAGAAAGACTGTTTGCGATTAAACCTAGAAATGGCAAAGTTACTGACTAACGTTTTTTAAGAGACGACCATGCTGCCATAGCAGCATTCTTCTCCGCTTGCTTCTTGTTTTTGGCAGGATCCCCGCTGAAAGTAATACCGGCGAGTTCCACAGTGCATGTGAAGACGGGAAGGTGGCCTAGGCCTGAGCGGCAAGTAGTATATGATGGCAGCGGAGCTCCAACTCTTTGCGAAATTTCTTGCAACAGGTTCTTGTAGACTCCAGTCTCATCCTGATCATGTTCCAAGTCATTAAAACAAAAGTTACAAATCAGAAATCCAGCGGAGCAGTCATTAACGGCAGAAATATAAGAGTAATACAGAAACTCAGATGAACAGAACCAGTCACATTTTACGCTCTCATACTAACAATTATGTTGATGGTAGTTTTGTTTTTACCCTTGTATGGTTTCAGCTAGTAAATTAGCGCGCAGTCTCTTGTGAGGTGGACTAAGAAAAGAGTCAAAAACTACTCAGTGTAGCTGCAGCAGGATACGATTCAAATTCTTTATTGGATATTTCAACTTTAAAAGAAATCTACAACAAAGAAACCTAAATTTTCTCCTCCCATGATATTGACACACTTGGAATCGTTATTTAAGAAGAAGAAAAAAGATTTACACACACAAAGACAACTGGTTGGCTGCCCACTACACGGACCCGGTACCCACCACGTTCAGATGAGTGAGCAGTCAGATTCAGGGCAATAAATGCCGCCTGCAATTGGGTAGGCGAATTCATACCTCTAGCCAGTCTGGTGTTATTAAGACATAGGCTCCAGCAATTAATGAAAGACATATCGCGGCCCTTGGATCAAAGCTCAAGCGACCGAATTAGATAAAAAAAGGGCCCACGCTCACCGCCTCCTCCCTCCTCGCCACAGGCAAAGCCTACTCTAGTTGTTGATGCAGCAGGCAGCAGTGGTAGCAGTAAAAGTTGGGTGGAAGGAAAGCATGAAATAATTTCTCACGTGTAAGAATAATTGACAAATACTGATTGTGTACACCATAATAGCCCAAGTAAAGATAGATAGTAACTAGTAAGTTGCTGATTGGTAGGTTGTAAGGTAGGATAGTAAGTTGGGCACAGGAAAAACGATTAAGTTGCTTTCGCCGCTTATCTGTAACATAGTTATTGCGTTTGACTGGGATACCTCTTGTACACAACTCCGCTGCTTGTCCAAGAGGTCTATCACACAACTAATCAAATAATCACATAGCCGTGCTCATAACCCCATAACAGTTACGCTCTTAACGAAGAAAAGCTCGTTTCCCAAAGCTCCACCCACATGCCCGCAGCAGGTCCTGTTTTGCCAGGACCCAGAAGAGAGGATGAGCCCTTACCCCTAGCCGCACCCACCCAATATTCCTTCCACAGTATAGTATATAGTAAAATGCTTCAGTCCAATTGAACGAAATTTGTACACAAAGAAAAATCGATGAAAATTGCCAATTAGACAGAGAGAGGTAATACGACGACCAACAACCATTAATGTAGTCACCACTGACTGAACAGAAAAGGCGTACACAACACCATCGGCATCGCTTTCTTAATAAACAAAGGATGAAGACTAAACCCTGCCCCCTTCCCTATGTGTTGTTTTGTGTAACCGAAAAGAAAACTCATGGTCATCACGCGGAAAACGTAGGTTTCCTGGTAACAACCACGGATTAAAAAAAGTGGTGTGGCGTTACCGGGAAGTAGAGAAAATTAATGGTTGCAGTCAGATGTCAGGAAGGATTCCACCCACTTAATTAATTAAAGATTAAGCAGGTATGAAAGAATATAAAACCGTTGAACAATCAAGATTGTTACGTATATTCACATCATGTGTGTATGCGAGACAGAGAATATATAATTGGATGAGGGGTAATGAGAGTTAAGAGAGAGGAAGACCCGGGCAGCAAGACGAGAGCAAGCAGTCAACAAAATAAGAAGGCATTCGGCGGTCTTCGTTCTCATTCAGACTGTGAACGTTGTAGTGTGGGTGTGTGAAAAGCAGAAAACCTTGTAACAGAATCAACCCGTCATCATCCATATTCCTACTAGACCACATGAACAGCACTCCACAATCCAACTTTGCCTCTAAAGTTTATGGTAGTAATAGTCCCATCCCCCTTATTTGGCATTTATTTGATAAATTCTGTATAGTGTCTCATGGCATCTATAATTCCTGCTTGACATATGAATTCTATTCGAAGTGAAAATCAATTAATCAATGTAAAATTAAAAGCGAGAGAGCTTGCAATACAATAGCAATTGTATAAATCATTGAATATACTCCGTAGAACACTTGTTGATTAAACAATACAACTAAAAAAACTATGAGCTTCACTGGGAGTATCACACCCCCAAGCAAAAAGCATCAACACCATAGGTTGTATAGAGACATTGAACCAAGCAGGGCGTGGTAGGTTTACTGAGTTTTATCATTCAAGTTGATGAGGAACAAACCACATTTGTTCTTATTTTCATTCTAAAAAGATAACCAAAAAACACTATTGAAGAAATTGTTTGTACCACACAGGAAAGGGGAAACAGCAATAAGCAAGCAGAAGGCGTTGGGAGTGAACTCACAAGGATCCTTGCCGCAAGCGAGTGCGACGGAGCACGCGAGGAGAGGGAATGCAGCGCCACCTCTGCGGCTGCGTGCTCCGCCTGTCTGAGCGTCGTGCAGAAGGTGGGGCTCTCGAACACCTCGCCGTTGAAGTTGACTGCAGCCTTGAACCGCGGGGCGTGGTCGGGGCCTTCCCTTATGCAGCTGTAGGAAGGGAGGTTGAAGCAGCTCCGCTGCGCCAGCTCTTGCAACTGGTTCTTGTACATGATGGTGGTGGTGGTGTGGGGTGGATTTTGAACGGATCTTCCTCCGTTTCCCTGGTTACCTGCTGCTCTTTTATTCCTCTGATCTAGTCTTCAGTGAGGGTACTAGACAACCGACTAACTTTTGCCCCTCTCTCTCTCTCCCCTCTTCTCTTGATCAAAATAACAAAGCTAATCAAGTAATTACCCGTTTAATCGCTCCCTATTTCCTTTTCCTCAATAATAGATAGCCCTGCCCTATCTACTTGGTACCTAGCTATCTCTCTCTCCTTCTCGCTGCCGTCCTCTGTCAACCGCTTAGGATGAAAATAGCCGACAGAGAATCAAGCAAGCGGATTCGAGGAAAGGAGTGAAAGAAGGAAGATTTCAGAAACGAAACTGGACTGGACAAAGATAAGAAAAAGTCCTGGATCTGATTAGAAAGGAGGCCGGCCGGACTGCGCTCGACGAGCGTCCACCCTCCAGATCCGGCTGCCGGGGAAAAATGCCGGAGTTTCTGCTACCGGTATACCATCTACTAATGTCTAGACCGCGGAGACCTCAAACCCCAGGGAAGGGGAGGGAAGGGAAGCTATGACAAACAACAGAACCATTAGATCGAAAGACAGTCTGGACCTGGAGGGCGGAGAGGAAGGCCAGTAAGAGAGGAGGCGTTGTTGACTTGCTGCCGCCCGGACTCCGGAGGCCAGAAAGGAGACGCCGCCGAGTAGAAAGCAGATAGATATTCAGAAGTATGGGAAAGAGAGAGAGAGAGAGAGAGGGAGAGCAGGTGGGTGAGAGAGAGAGAGAGAGAAGGGGAGGGATGACGCAGTGGAAAAAGTCGGAGCTTATTAGCTAGCTATTATGACTCAAGCAACCCCGTCGGTCTGCCAGCCCACCCAGGATGGGGGCGGATAGACTGGGGAGAAGAAGAAGCGCAGCAAAGGAAGTAATATAAGAACTAACCTAAACCCCGCTCATCTGGCTGCACAACTCGCCTCTCCTGAGCTGTTCTGGTAAGGAAGAGAGAATAGGCGAGGAGGGAACAGGAGAGAGAGAGAGTCGAGGTAGAGGAGGAAATGGAAAAGGAACGGGTAGGTTTTCTTTTCTGTTCAAAGTTTGAAGAACAGAAAAGGACCGGAGAAAGGAAGGGGGGGAAATGCGGAAGTGGAATTTTAGAAAGAGGAAGAGTAGACCAGACGAAGAAGCGAAGGAGAAGCAGCCACCAAACAGCAGAAGCAGCAATACAAAACAAAATTGTCAACAAAAGGGCAAAGAAGGCCAAGGTCACACCGCCACCGGCAGTGGTTTGGTCACTACACACACTAGCCACTCCCTCCCTCTTCTCTCTCCTCTCTTCCCACTTTCCCACCCATTACACCTTTTCCCAACCCAACGCCCCTCTTGTCTGTAGACATTTATTATTCATTGGCTTTTACTCCTTCCCTCTCTGTCACTCATTTACTACGCCGCTCCACTCTTTGGACCTTTTTCCTTTTCCTCTCGCTTCGAATTATTATCAGCGTTTCTAATCATCAGGAGAAACATGCATGCATTCTAGGAATTACATGGCCACAATGCCCTTAGGATTCAGTCTCAATGGAGCCCCTTCTCCCCGTATAATAAGGTAGAGTAGGTCAAAAAAAAACACTCGTTGATGGACCTTTTCAACGTCTTGTAGTTATCATTGTAGAAAAAGTTGTTACTTTGGTCAAAATTTATCAAGTTTTTGTTACTGCTTATGTATTAACAGATATCAATATTATCTTTTTCAATCATCCATATAAAGTGCTGTGAACTTCTTTTTTAGGTTCGTTACTGCAGTGTCATGCAATCACTTCTTCTTACCCCTCCTCTCTCATTTACATTGTTTATCTCCTTCAATTTCACACACCAAGATATTCTTGTTGTGGCAAATTGGCACTAGTTTTCAGTTGGCAAAGAGAGAAATACGCTCAATCGAATGCAACATACATATGGATATCACTTATTCTACTGCAAGGGTGGCTTATAATCAATCTGCCATTATATGATGAATCCTTTAAAGTTTATTACTCGAGAGTCATATGCCTTAGATGAGCAAAATATCACATGGATTAGATCAAACAAGTCGGTACGGTTGACCAATAAGGACAAAACACTCACTTGGCTCCCGATAGAGATTAACTAACTTCACCAATGGCGACTACTCAAGACCTCACTTGTGAGTTTGAAGGGTCTCCTATCACCAACTAAGGTCATAATCAATTCTATATTAGAGGGTGAGTATTTTGTTATTTTCAATCGTATTATCATGTATGAAGACCATATTACTCATGAAACCCTAAGTTAACATAACTCAAGGTTTAACTTCATCAAATCCTGAGTAATCACCCCTAAAACATGTCAAGCAAGTACATAAAACTATAAACATGATAAACATCATATTGATATTTTTTTTATAAAAGTCTCACGATTAAGTAGTGTAATGTGAATCATGATTTAAGATGAAAATTAAGTCTCACAACTCACCCTTCCTTTAGGGGGTTTTCCCCTAAAATCTTAGAAAAGAGTCAAGTGACCACAACCTACATCATGTTTTAACTCCACATGGTGTTGTAACGTACTCAAATTTAGGTAATTAATGCCTTTACTCCTTTTATTTTGATATTTTCATTTGAACTCCCCTTATTAGACTGGTGTGCACTAGGATGTTAATAACTTCCGAATATAAGAGTTTTAAACAAAAATATAAAGACTTGAGGCCTTAGTGCAAGAAAAGGGGGATATTATCTAGTTTGGGGTAAGTTGTGCAAAAATTGACAAATTAGAGAATTTAGATCCAAAATTATCCTTCTATATTTTTTTATATGGATAGGTTTAGTTAAGAGAGAGTTACACATAAAATTTGGTCAATAAATAATAAATGGATGCATTAATATGAAGAAAATATACTTTCCCACAAGTAGTGTGTTTCACGTATTAATGTTTTCCAAAAGTAAAATTGACTCCAAAATTGGATTCTTTGGGTCCTTGTTACCTTACCCACAAAATTTCACTTTATTTGAATGGTAATTACTCATCCAATTTGAAAGAGTAAGAAAAGAAATTGAAATTTACACCACTTTATTTGATTTTGAATTTGATCTGACAATGTGGGATATGCGCCCCTTTCTCAGCCGTTAGATGCGGATTGGGTGAGTGAAGTATCATCTCCTACCTTGCGTTGTTTTTGGAAACAACCGCACAAAATGCAACAAAGTATATTTGGGATTTCTCCTTCTCTGGTGCACGAAAGTTCAAGATTTTTCCTCCATTATGTTCCTCTTTTAAATCTAAATTTATTGATATATTGCTCGATCTATGTTTCCTTTTTTGGGATTCACCCAAATCCACTCCTAGAGCTTCGCGAAGCTCCTATGGGTTGAAGCCCTAACTCAATCCCATATAAGTAGAGAACTATACATTGGTTCCGCAACACCCCGCACAATCAAACCCCAACGTCAATTTGGTCATTGATCGCATGTTGTGTCATCGATGACTCAACACGCAAGCTTGAGAATTCCATTGTTGTTGACGGTGCATCTCTTCACCTTGGGTAAATTAGTTTCAGGGTAAGTCTCTACAACATCTCTTCTCTGGGTATTTCTACTGAGATTGATGAGTTTCGTCCCCTGTTGGTTTTCCCCAATTTTGTCCCAACCTGCTCAGCGTCCAGCTACTACCATGGCGTGCGAGAGGTAGCAGGGAGGGTGACTAGGTGTGAACTTACTTTCCTATCCTCTCCTCATTTCTTCTGATATTGTTTCTTCCCACGGGCAAAGTTGCCTTTTTGCTGATGATTTGGTGAGTTCTTCGTTGGATGCTGACTGGGTGAATCACGCAATGATGATTGGGCTACCTCAGCGGGCTCAATCCCGCACAGATCAATGTTTTGATCATGTGGATTTTTCTATTTTTCTGATTGGTCATAACTTTTTACTGGATTATCTAAAAATTACACAAATATATGCTTTAGAATCATGAGCATTGTCTCTAGCTTTTGGTATGGTTTTCATCACTTGATTATCAAGTTTTAAAGGTTGTAATTTTAGGGTTTTAAACATTCATAATACCATATAGTAGTTAAAGAGAGGTTTTAAAGGATAAAGTTGAGGTCTTGGGGTCAAATCCATGATTAGTAACCCTGGACCCTCTCTCTAAGATAAAATCATATGTCAATCTAGGTTTTTTTGTCAAAGATTTGGGTTTTTAGGGTTTTGATTTCACTTATGATCTTAATAGTAACTAAAGATAACATCATGATCAATAAAGTTGTGATTTTGAGTCAAATATTATTAAGAAACTCTAAACTCAAACTTAGGTCTTTAACATGAGCTGACCTAGGGTTTTGCTGATGGTTTTCATTTTTCTAGGGTTTTCCTGTTACATATATGTATTAGGACATAAACCCTAACTGATGGATCTAAACCTATATGTAGGTTGAGTTGAACTTAGACTTGGAGAGTTAGGATTCAATCTCTTATTTAACAACTCACATTAAGGTATGTGCATCTTCTCTATTATTTAGGCACTACTACTATGATGAAATATCACTTCCCGTATGAGGCATGATTAGATATTCTCTTTTTAGGAAGTGCTTGTTTTCTTAGATAATGGTTACACGTCCTATGACTCTACATGATATATTTTGGATGTTCTCATCTTGCTATTTCACATGGACTAAGCTTATACTTGCCTTTCCCTACTTATGTGCATGCTTAGACTATCTTTATTTCTTATAGTGGTACAGGCATAGAACCATATATACATGGGCATGTTATCTCCACCCAGGGTGTGCTATCTCCACCCATTATTCACAGGGGCAAGCTATCTCTGCTCGGGTGTGCTAATATCCACCCATTATTTATTTTAGGTTGGGATCCAATGGTGTCTCAGCCATGCTCAAAATAATTTTTGTGTTAATTACATTCACAATTTATATTTTGATATTGTTAATGGAAAATTTTCAAAGGCAATACTCCCTATTTGATATTCTTTAGTTTAGACATGCCTCAACTCTTTGTGTGATGTATTTCTCTTGGAACTTACTTTTCTTGATCATCTTTATTTTTTTGTTCTTCTTTTGAACTTTCTAATAGTGCCTAATTGTTAAGTATTACACATACTCAGCATTCAATGTCGTCCTTTCCTTTTGTTTTCCTCCTCCTGGATGTTGTTTTCAACCCACCCAGAGGTTGCACAACTTGAGGGCCAGCAGTTAGGTGTTGACACCCAGATCTAGTTGTTGAGGACTGATGCAGCCCTATTTTAGGGCTTCATCTTGTGTTATTTTGCTTTTCAATCACATCTATACCTGTTAGATTGCATGTCATTCCCCCTAATATTCTTATTTGTATAAAAATGCACTTATGGACATCATTTGCGTGTTTTTCAGGCATTTGGACCACACTTGATGGAAGAGAGAGAGAAGGAGTGATCCTAGAGTTCCTCTGCCCTTGGAGAGGCCCAAAGTGAAGTCTGAGGCTCCCTCTGTAATATCCCTGACCTGGGTTATGAGTTAACCCTAGGTGTTTTGCCTAAATATGTAATTAAATCCTTGTGATTATCTTTTGGCATGTAATTAAGTTCCTAAGGAACATACATTTTCATTTCTGTCCCTTTTTAAACAATGATTGTAGTATTGTTTGGTAATACAGAGACCTATGTGCAAATTACCCAGATAAGAGGTTTAACTTGCAAACTTCACAATTTAAGATGTTCCTCTGATGATGAGACATATTATGAGTGGATGTGATGAGGTATGATGGATTTCCCAAGCCTGGGCATCAAGATGCAGCTTATGGAATGATCCTTGTGCTTAAAAACCATAATTTGGATTAAAGTGCAATTTACCCAAATGAGGGGAGAAACTTATAAAATATACCATCTAGAACATCTTTTATGACTTTTGACATCATTTAGAGTAATAATGATGAAGGGGGCACTTCCTTTGAATAATCATATAATAAGGAACACCTTTGTAATTAAATCATCAAGATGTAAGTAAGGAGACCCTTATGTACATATGTACCTTAGTGATATGTTGACCTTCCATGCCTTTAGTTCTTGGTTATAGAAGGAGTTTTACCTTAGAAAAGAAGAGGAGGGACGTGCCTAAAAGAAAGGAAGGACCTAGTTGTGAAAAGGAGAAACTAGTTGTCCTTATGTTGGAAATGACCCCAAGATATATATACACCCTTCCTTTGTTTGTAAAGGAACGTTTCCTTCACTTCCTTTCTTATTTCCTTGCTTAGACCGACTTAGGACAGAGCTATGGAGAAGAGGAGAACGTCCAAGCAGCTCTAGGTAATCTTTGATCATCATCTTGCTCAAATTCATGGAGGATATCATGTTACAAGGTTGGTTTGCTAGTTTTCTTACTTAGCTTACTCGTTCTAGCCATCTTTTCCCAACCTTTCCTTGGAGAAACACCCTTGGCTGACATGTGGAGCTCGAGACACCATTAAAGACTTGAAGCTTGGAAGCTTGGAGCTCAAGGAATGACCTTAAGGCGGGTTTTATATTTCTAAACCTTTTGCTTTGTTATGCATACTTTTATTCGTGCAAATAATAGTTAGTTCTTCTTCTTCCCCATCCTTCTTTGCACCCTTGCAAGCTTTTTCGTGAAGAAAAGACCTTGGTTTCAAGGTTGAAGACAAGGGGCGTTAATACCTACGTTGGTCCTTATCTAACTTTACTAAACGATCTTGGACCAATAAGTTAAACGATCTCACACTCGTTTCAATCCAAACGGGTTCAATAGGTCGGTTTGGCCAAACGGGTTCCAACCCATTTGAGGGCGTTGACCAAGCGTTGACCGTTTGGGATTTCTGTTCAAAATTATGTAGGATAATGACCCACCAAATTTGAGGGGTTAACTCCAAAGGAATCGTAGGTTGAAGGCCAATCAATTAGGCAATCGAATTGAATTAAGTGCTGTTTTCTAAACTGATTAACTTGAATCTTTGGGCAAACGGGTTCCAACCCATTTGAAGGAGTTGACCAAGCATTGACCGTTTGGGATTCCTGTTCATAATATATTGAATTTTATTTCTACCAAGAATCATGATCTAATTCCTAACCAATTAAGAGTTGAAGGCATTTCAACACCCTAACCCTAATCGGGTTAAATTTGCTGAATTTCATATAGTTTTTTATGAGTGTTGGGTTGAAGGACCCAAACGGGTTCCAACCCGTTTGGGGGTTCATCCAAACGATCTCACACTCGTTTAGTGACACCCCAAGACCGTTTGGAGGTCTAGGGTTGAGAAAAATTAATCAATTGAAGGTCCAATTCCAATAGGTTGAAGAATTGATAAAAGTGCTGATTTTAGACCTAATTAGGGTTCAACCCTAATCAAATCAACTTGGTTTTTTATCCAACTTTGGGAAAACGGTCTCAAGACCGTTTGGAGGTCATCCAAATGATCTCAAGACCGTTTGGGCCAAGTTTGGGCCTAATTGGAGTTCAATTGATGGGTTCAATTACACTTTGTTCCTCTTTGTTGAAAATTGATGATTAGCCGATTGGAAACCCTAATTGAGTTAGACTTAACCCTAATTGGCTTTCAATTTAGGGTCACATTGGAGTCCATTTGATTGAGGCTCACCCTAATTGACTCAATTTATAAGTGGTTACCATGGCTTTGGCCAATTAAAGGCTTCAACATAAGAAACCCTATTCAAACATAACCTATGTGTCACCTTTTTGTTCATGCGGTTTGAACCCAAGTTAGTCCACACTCGTTTGAGTCCAAACGAGTCCACACTCGTTTAAGCCCAAATGAGTCCACACTCGTTTGACCCCAAACGGTTTCACACTCGTTTGAACTCAAACGGGTTCACAACCATTTAGACTCAATTGGGTTCACACCCGTTTAGACTTCAAGTAGGTCCACACCCGTTTAAGATCAAGTGGGTCCACACTCGTTTAAGGCTCAAATGAGTTCAAGGTCGTTTGAGGTTAAACGAGTTCAAGGTCGTTTAAGAATCAAATGGGTTGAAGGTTGAAGGTTAAACCCTAAACCAATTGGAGACCTTCAAGGTTGATTATACTTAATCACTTGAAAGTGTAGAAGGTTCAATGATGATCTAATCTAAACCCTAATGGTAACCTAAGATGTTAAGGGACTAAGTAGCTAATGAATTGACCCATGATGATGGTCAATGGGTAAAATTACCAAAATGCCCCTGAAATGTTCAATTGAGTGATACCTTGTTTTAATCAAACCCTAACCACATGATAGTGATGAGTTGACTTGTGTTAATCAATGAGGACTTAACCCAACCTAATCTAGAGTGGTGTAATCACTATCTACTAGTTAGAGGAGAGAGAAAGTACCAATTATAATGGAAACTCAAGTAAAATACTTCAATATACATGGATGTGCAAGTTTAGGTATGATCCACCTATGTGAGATCATGGAAACCCTAATTATGACAATTGATGAATCTTAATCTTATTTGAGGTCTTTAATGATGATGTTTCTCATACATGAGGATGTTATGAGATCATTTCATCATAATGTGAATAGTAAACCCTAATTCTAGGGTGATGACATGTAATGTGAATAGTAAACCCTAATTCTAGGGTGATGACATGTAATGTGAATAGTAAACCCTAATTGATGAAAACCAAGGAAACCTAGCTCTTGTATGAGTAGAGAGATACAACTTCTTTAAATAAGTTATTTACTGTTATCAGTTGATTTAACCATGCAGGTTCCTTTAAGAGGATGATCATATCCAGGTATGGATGATGATTCTATATCCATTGAAAGCATGTTGTTATCTTTATGAATAGTGATATATCCTGATGCCTTGTTAATAGCATCTTAGAAGATTGATAGGCTGTGAGATCCATGAATACCATCAAGGTCATGCTTTAAGAGATGACTTGTGATGAGAATATTGAGAAATGATAATTGATTAGAGTTAGGCTTGTTACATTTAGTATTCTTCCTTCATAGATGCTATGCTAATGATTAATGTTTGAAAACATGTATGATGATAAAAGAATACTGAAATGTACCTAACTAATCAAGTATAATCATACCATGTAGAGCCCTGATCATAGATCCATCATCGTCAGGAATTAGATGATGGTGAAATAGGTTTTCCTAAAGGGATTCCTGGAGCACATACTTTTGAATATGTGGGGTAATATGGATGTGAATTTCCTTACATCCTAGTGTAGGAATTGATGTAGATGTACCTTTATTCTATAAAATCCTTCACTATGTGTTATGCCGGGGTGATGTAACACTAATCTCCCGAGGAAATCTTTTATACCGCATTGATGAGAGATAAACAAGAAATCTTTCGATGGCAAAGAGAGTACAGAATGCCACTGTGACTCTAATAGCGAAGTACCAGAATACCTTGGTAAGCTATTGTAGCAGAGACACTAGATATCCTGCTTGTTGATCCTCATACTGACTGAGGAAGATGAGGTCATAAGAATCCGACTCTTTTGATGACCTATGTATGATACCGATGCGACTTAACAGTGATCGGTTGGAGTATGAGCGGTATACCTCATCTCCGCAGGGCATAATGATGTTTGTAAAACATAATCAACCACGTAGCATATGTGCTTAGGTTGAACCACGAAATACATTGGTTGATGATACATTACTTAGTATACATGTTTTTCATATTTCTTAAATGTTGTTGTTCTAATTGATAACAATCTACTGCTGATTACCTTAGAGTTTTTATTGCATATGTTATTCTTGGTTGCTATAATAAAGCTTCTGGCGAAGAGTTATAACTCTCGCTGGGACAATTATTTAAAATTGTCTCACCCCGTAGATTTCAACTTTTTAGGTGGTCGTCGAGGACGAAGGAACCAATCTGCAGGTGATCAGAATCAGCAGCAGTAGCACCAGGAGCAGCAGTGAATCTCAGGTGGGGACACTGACTGCTGAGTCTTGTAGTTAGATAGTCTTATGTCGTCTCTGTACTCTCAGGTCTTTGGAGTCTTTGGTCTGAGATTTTGTATCTGGCTGTATATAATCACTCATGAAGTGATCTAACAGAGATATAATCTGTTTACCTTGTTTCTTATAAAAGGAGTTTCATGATTTCAAGATCTTGTCTCAAAAAGTTTTAATTTCCGGTGATTTTCGTATTCCGCTGTTAATCGAATCACTTCCGCTGAGTTTAATCATGTTTATCTCGGGTTTTGGAGATCAGAGCCCACAATTAAGTGGTATCAGAGCTAGAGTTTCGCTGAGTCTACAGAGACATAGGACTTAGAGTGTCAAGTCTATCCTTAGTACTTCTTTCTTATCTAATAGAGTCTTCTGCTCCTCAGGAGAAGAAGATAATTAAGGATGTCTGGACCACAGGAGGAGTACGAGGCCGAAAGTAGTGTTGCTGCGCCTCGAGAAGGTGCAAGGAACCTAGAAATAGAGCAACCTGTACCTGAGCCACCCAGAGAGCCACCTCAGTTTGACCCAGCTGTTCAAACTATGTTCGGGCAGTTTATGACTGCTATGACACACATCACCGACAGGATGCCCATGCCTGCACCTAGGGCACCTGCCCAGCCTGAAGGACAAGGTATCGGTAAGACGTTCGAGCGACTTCATCATGTCAGAGCAACCGAATACTTTGGAACAACTGATCCTGCAGATGCCGATCTGTGGTTAACCGAGTTGGAGAAGGCTTTTAGAATCCTCAACATCCCAGAAGCTCAGAAGGTTAGACATGCTGTCTATCTTCTCAAGGGAAGTGTTGGTCACTGGTGGACCATGGAAGAGCAGAAGAGGCCTGGAGTGGAGATCTCGTGGGAAGATTTTCGTCGGGAATTTATCAATAGATATTTTCCAAAGACCTTCCTAGACGAGAAGATCTCTCAGTTTGAGAGATTGAGGCAAGGCATGATGAACATTAGCGAGTATGAAGCTAAGTTTATGGAGTTATTGCGGTTTTGTCCGCACATGGCTGCCACCTAAGAAGAAAGGATCAGAAGGTTCGAGAAGGGTTTAAACGCCGACTTGACTACTCCCGTGTCTGCCCTAGAGAATCGGGAGAGGTTTGCTACCTTCGTTGAGTCAGTCCGAAGGATAGAGAAATATGTAGTCGAGAAGAGACAAACCCATAAAAGATATCTGCAGTTCCAGGGTTCTTCATCTAGAGACTTTAAGAAGCCTAGATTCTCTACACCTACATCTCCACCACCCAGAACTAGTGCTCAGACACAGTGGACACCGAGTAGAGGCAGGGGACGAAGCCTACCACTACAAGAGACTCACAGTTCAGCATCAATGTCAGTTACAGGACCACCCAGACCACAACAACTGGGGAAGAGCTGTTACAACTGTGGGAAGGTGGGACATTTGATGAAGGACTGTCGATCTAGGCCTGTCAGTGTGACACAGCCTCCGAGACAGAGTCAACAGGGATCACAGAGAAGGCAATCTCAAGGAGCAGCTCGAGGACGGGGACAAGCGTCTCAAGCTGGATCATCAGCACCACCTCAACACCAGGTGACAACGAGGTTCTATGCTATGAACCCACCAGATGCAGTGGTCAATCCACGGGTAGTGGCAGGTCAGATGGAACTTTTATATTCTGATATGTCTAAATCATGTGTTGTATCTGTTCTGATCGACCCGGGTGCTACACACTCCTTTGTCACTCGGAGAGTGATTTGTAATTGCTATATTACAGTCAGTCATAGGGCAGATAGTTTGTTGCTTGAGACTCCGTTGCGAGGATCTGCTGTTTTGCAAGAGGTATGCTCCCCCTGCATCCTCTTCTTTTCTGATCATCGCATTCAAGTGGATCTTATACCACTTGATATGCAAGGTTTTGATATAATTCTTGGGATGGATACCTTGGAAAGGTATAGGGTTGTCTTGGATTGTGAATCCAAGCAGGCTGTGTTTGCTAATGAAAGCAACACATGGATCTTTCAAGGAGAGAGAAAGATTCTACCCACCTGTCTTATGTCAGCGATGGTTGCTGATAAGTTGATGAGACAAGGATGTTATGCATTCTTGACCCATGTGGTAGATACTACCATGGAGAGTCCTAACCCTGCTGAAGTTCCTGTAGTCAGGGAATTTGAAGATGTATTTCCTGAAGAACTTCCAGGTGTGCCACCGCCTCGGGAAATTGATTTTGAAATCAATTTGATCCCAGATACACAACCTATAGCCCTGACGCCGTATAGGATGGCGCCTGCTGAGATGGCAGAACTCAAGAAGCAACTTCAAGAGTTGCTTGAGAAGGGTTTCATCTGACCGAGCACTTCACCCTGGGGTGCAACAGTTTTGTTTGTTAAAAAGAAAGACGGGTCAATGCGGTTGTGCATTGATTACAGACAACTAAATAAAGTAACGATAAAGAATAAATACCCGTTGCCGAGGATTGATGATCTTTTTGACCAGTTGCGTGGTGCAACAGTCTTCTCAAAGATAGACTTGAGGTCTGGATATCATCAACTCCGTATTAAGGATAGTGACATATCCAAGTCTGCCTTTAGGACACGATATGGTCACTATGAGTTCACGGTTATGTCGTTTGGACTAACCAATGCACCAGCTGCATTCATGGAACTCATGAATAGAGTTTTTCGACCTTTCCTTGATCATTGTGTTGTCATCTTCATAGATGACATTCTGATTTATAGTAAGGATGCTCAGCAGCATGAACATCATCTCCGACAGGCTCTAACTCTGCTAAGAAAACATAAGCTATATGCTAAATTTAACAAGTGTGAATTCTGGTTGCCGGAAGTATCTTTTCTTGGACATGTGATATCTGCCTCGGGTATTCGTGTTGACCCTACAAAGGTAGAATTTGTTCTACAGTGGGAACAACCGAAGACACCAACGGAGATTCGAAGTTTCTTGGGATTAGCTGGTTATTATCGAAGGTTTATTAAGAATTTCAGTTCTATAGCCTTACCCTTAACCAAATTAACCCGGAAAGATGTTCCTTTTTCCTGGAGTGATAAGTGTCAACAGTCCTTTCAACTGTTAAAGGAGAGGTTGACAAGTGCACATGTGCTTGTGTTACCTGAGCAAGGAAAAGGATACATAATTTTCTGTGATGCCTCCAAGAATGGACTCGGATGCGTGTTGATGCAGGATAAGCAAGTGATTTCTTTTGCTTCACGACAGCTTAAGAAACACGAAGAGAATTATCCGACACACGATCTGGAATTAGCTGCTGTGGTTCATGCCCTGAAAATCTGGAGACATTATCTCTACGGAGAGACATTCCAGATTTTCACAGATCACAAAAATCTTAAGTATATCTTCTCTCAGCATGAGCTTAACATGAGGCAACATCGCTGGATGGAGTTAATCAAGGATTATGATTGTACAATAGATTACCATCCAGGAAAGGCCAATGTTGTTGCAGATGCCTTGAGTAGGAAATCAGCAACATCATCCTCTGATAGGGCACAATTAAACTCTTTAGTATGCCCTAGGAGAGATATGCTTATCTCCTTAAGGCAAGATAATGTACAGATGAAGGTGTCATGGATTACCGGGTTGTTGGCTGAGATGCATATCAAACCCACCCTAAGAGAGCAGATTAAGGAAGCACAGCAAGTTGATGTTGCAGTTCAGCAGATCAGATCTGAGTATGGTGATGAGAAGCGAGAAGGTTTTCATGAATCAGATGATCAAGTGGCATGCTATCATGGGAGGATGATAGTACAAGATGTAGATAACCTGAGGAAGTTAGTCCTGGAAGAAGCTCATTCTTCAATGTATGCTATGCATCCAGGATGCACCAAGATGTATCAAAACTTGAAAGATATGTATTGGTGGCCTGGGATGAAGAAGGACATAGCTAAGTTTGTTATGAGGTGTCCAGTGTGTCAACAAGTTAAAGCTGAACACCAGAAGCCTGCAGGAACAATGCAACCTTTACCCATACCACAGTGGAAGTGGGATCATGTAACCATGGACTTTGTTGTTGGTCTACCTAGAACAAACAAAGGACATGATTCCATTTGGGTAATTGTTGATAGGTTGACTAAGACAACACATTTCTTACCTGTCAAAACAACCTATTCTGCTGAAAAGTTATCCCAGTTATATGTTCAAGAGATAGTGCGTTTGCACGGAGTTCCTGTCACCATAGTTTTTGACATAGGTCCTCAGTTCACAAGTCATTTTTGGGAACAGCTACATAGGGCACTAGGCACCCAATTAAGGTTTAGTAAACCCTTTCATCCACAAACTGATGGACAGTCGGAAAGAACCATACAGACCTTGGAAGACCTGTTGAGAGCATGTGTTCTCCAGTTTACCGGGAGTTGGGATCTGCACCTAAGCCTAATAGAGTTTGCCTATAACAATAGCTATCAACATAGTATTGATATGGCACCTTATGAGGCTTTATATGGTAGACGTTGTAGGTCACCCTTGTGTTGGTATGAGACTGGTGAGCATCAATTGTTAGGTCATGATCTTGTGCAGCAAACTACGGAGAAGATTAAAGTAATACAACAACAGATTAAGACTGCACAGGATAGGCAGAAATCTTATGCTGATAAGTGTCGTAGACCGTTAGAGTTCCAGGTTGGAGACAGAGTGTATCTCAAAGTCTCACCTTGGAAAGGAGTCCTTCGCTTTGGAAGGAAAGGGAAGTTAGCTCCTAGATTTATGGGGCCTTATCCAATCATTGAACGGGTTGGAAAGGTAGCTTATAGACTAGAGTTACCACCAGAGTTGCAGAGGCTACACCCTGTGTTTCACATTTCTATGTTAAGGAAATGTCATCCTGATACCGAGTCAGTTCTACAACCTATGGAAGTAAAATTGAATGAAGATATAACTTATGAGGAAGGACCGGTGTCAATCCTTGATAACAGAATTAAAAAGCTAAAGAAGAAAGAGATAAGTCTTGTAAAAGTTCTCTGGAATCACCGTGGTGTTGAAGAAGCCACTTGGGAACTAGAGGAGGAGATGAGAAGGAAATACCCTGCTCTTTTCTCCTAGTATGCTTTATCGATTTCGGGGACGAAATCCTTGTAAGGGGTGGATAATTTGTAACATCCCTGACCTGGGTTATGAGTTAACCCTAGGTGTTTTGCCTAAATATGTAATTAAATCCTTGTGATTATCTTTTGGCATGTAATTAAGTTCCTAAGGAACATACATTTTCATTTCTGTCCCTTTTTAAACAATGATTGTAGTATTGTTTGGTAATATAGAGACCTATGTGCAAATTACCCAGATAAGGGGTTTAACTTGCAAAATTCACAAGTTAAGATGTTCCTCTAATGATGAGACATCTTATGAGTGGATATGATGAGGTATGATGGATTTCCCAAGCCTGGGCATCAAGATGCAGCTTGTGGAATGATCCTTGTGCTTAAAAACTCTAATTTGGATTAAAGTGCAATTTACCCAAATGAGGGGTGCAAATTATAAAATATACCATCTAGAACATCTTTTATGACTTTTGACATAATTTAGAGTAATAATGATGAAGGGGGCACTTCCTTTGAATAATCATATAATAAGGAACACCTTTGTAATTAAATCATCAAGATGTAAGTAAGGAGACCCTTATGTACATATGTACCTTAGTGATATGTTGAACTTCCATGCCTTTAGTTCTTGGTTATAGAAGGAGTTTTACCTTATAAAAGAAGAGTAGGGACGTGCCTAAAAGAAAGGAAGGACCTAGTTGTGAAAAGGAGAAACTAGTTGTCCTTATGTTGGAAATGACCCCAAGATATATATACACCCTTCCTTTGTTTGTAAAGGAACGTTTCTTTCACCTCCTTTCTTATTTCCTTGCTTAGACCAACTTAGGACAGAGCTCTGGAGAAGAGGAGAACGGCCAAGTAGCTCTAGGTAATCTTTGATCATCATCTTGCTCAAATTCATGGAGGATATCATGTTACAAGGTTGGTTTGCTAGTTTTCTTACTTAGCTTACTCGTTCTAGCCATCTTTTCCCAACCTTTCCTTGGAGAAACACCCTTGGCTGACCTGTGGAGCTCGAGACACCATTAAAGACTTGAAGCTTGGAAGCTTGGAGCTCAAGGAACGACCTTAAGGCGGGTTTTATATTTCTAAACCTTTTGCTTTGTTATGCATACTTTTATTCGTGCAAATAATAGTTAGTTCTTCTTCTTCCCCATCCTTCGTTGCACCCTTGCAAGCTTTTTCATGAAGAACAGACCTTGGTTTCAAGTTTGAAGACAAGGGGTGTTAATACCTATGTTGGTCCTTATCTAACTTTACTAAACGATCTTGGACCAATAAGTTAAACGATCTCACACTCGTTTCAATCCAAACGGGTTCAATAGGTCGGTTTGGCCAAACGGGTTCCAACCCATTTGAGGGCGTTGACCAAGCATTGACCGTTTGGGATTTCTGTTCACAATTATGTAGGCTAATGACCCACAAAATTTGAGGGGTTAACTCCAAAGGAATCGTAGGCTGAAGGCCAATCAATTAGGCAATCGAATTGAATTAAGTGCTGTTTTCTAAACTGATTAACTTGAATCTTTGGGCAAACGGGTTCCAACCCATTTGAAGGAGTTGACCAAGCATTGACCGTTTGGGATTCCTGTTCATAATATATTTAATTTCATTTCTACCAAGAATCATGATCTAATTCCTAACCAATTAAGAGTTGAAGGCATTTCAACACCCTAACCCTAATCGGGTTAAATTTGCTGAATTTCATATAGTTTTTTATGAGTGTTGGGTTGAAGGACCCAAACGGGTTCCAACCCATTTGGGGGTTCATCCAAACGGTCTCACACTCGTTTAGTGACACCCCAAGACCGTTTGGAGTTCTAGGGTTGAGAAAAATTAATCAATTGAAGGTCCAATTCCAATAGGTTGAAGAATTGATAAAAGTGCTGATTTTAGACCTAATTAGGGTTCAACCCTAATCAAATCAACTTGGTTTTTTTATCAAACTTTGGGAAAACGGTCTCAATACCGTTTGGAGGTCATCCAAACGATCTCAAGACCGTTTGGGCCAAGTTTGGGCCCAATTGGAGTTCAATTGATGGGTTCAATTACACTTTGTTCCTCTTTGTTGAAAATTGATGATTAGCCGATTGGAAACCCTAATTGAGTTAGACTTAACCCTAATTGGCTTTCAATTTAGGGTCACATTGGAGTCCATTTGATTGAGGCTCACCCTAATTGACTCAATTTATAAGTGGTTACCATGGCTTTGGCCAATTAAAGGCTTCAACATAAGAAACCCTATTCAAACATAACCTATGTGTCACCTTTTTGTTCATGCGGTTTGAACCCAAGTTAGTCCACACTCGTTTGAGTCCAAACGAGTCCACACTCGTTTGAGTCCAAACGAGTCCACACTCATTTAAGCCCAAATGAGTCCACACTCGTTTGACCCCAAACGGGTTCACACTCGTTTGAACTCAAACGGGTTCACAACCGTTTAGACTCAATTGGGTTCACACCCGTTTAGACTTCAAGTAGGTCCACACCCGTTTAAGATCAAGTGGGTCCACACTCATTTAAGGCTCAAATGAGTTCAAGGTCGTTTGAGGTTAAACGAGTTCAAGGTCATTTAAGAATCAAATGGGTTGAAGGTTGAAGGTTAAACCCTAAACCAATTGGAGACCTTCAAGGTTGATTATACTTAATCACTTGAAAGTGTAGAAGGTTCAATGATGATCTAATCTAAACCCTAATGGTAACCTAAGATGTTAAGGGACTAAGTGGCTAATGAATTGACCCATGATGATGGTCAATGGGTAAAATTACCAAAATGCCCCTGAAAGGTTCAATTGAGTGATACCTTGTTTTAATCAAACCCTAACCACATGATAGTGATGCGTTGACTTGTGTTAATCAATGAGGACTTAACCCAACCTAATATAGAGTGGTGTAATCACACTATCTACTAGTTAGAGGAGAGAGAAAGTATCAATTATAATGGAAACTCAAGTAAAATACTTCAATATACATGGATGTGCAAGTTTAGGTATGATCCACCTATGTGAGATCATGGAAACCCTAATTATGACAATTGATGAATCTTAATCTTATCTGAGGTCTTTAATGATGATGTTTCTCATACACGAGGATGTTATGAGATCATTTCATCATAATGTGAATAGTAAACCCTAATTCTAGGGTGATGGCATGTAATGTGAATAGTAAACCCTAATTCTAGGGTGATGACATGTAATGTGAATAGTAAACCCTAATTCTAGGGTGATGACATGTAATGTGAATAGTAAACCCTAATTGATGAAAACCAGGGAAACCTAGCTCTTGTATGAGTAGAGAGATACAACTTCTTTAAATAAGTTATTTACTGTTATCAGTTGATTTAACCATGCAGGTTCCTTTAAGAGGATGATCATATCTAGGTATGGATGATGATTCTATATCCATTGAAAGCATGTTGTTATCTTTATGAATAGTGATATATCCTGATGCCTTGTTAATAGCATCTTATGAGATTGATAGGCTGTGAGAGCCATGAATACCATTAAGGTCATGCTTTAAGAGATGACTTGTGATGAGAATATTGAGAAATGATAATTGATGAGAGTTAGGATTGTTACATTTAGTTTTCTTCCTTCATAGCTGCTATGCTAATGATTAATGTTTGAAAACATGTATGATGATAAAATAATACTAAAATGTACCTAACTAATCAAGTATAATCATACCATGTAGAGCCCTGATCATAGATCCATCATCGTTAGGAATTAGATGATGGTGAAACAGGTTTTCCTAAAGGGATTCCTGGAGCACATACTTTTGAATATGAGGGGTAATATGGATGTGAATTTCCTTACATCCTAGTGTAGGAATTGATGTAGATGTACCTTTATTCTATCAAATCCTTCACTATGTGTTATGCCGGGGTGATGTAACACTAATCTCCCGAGGAAATCTTTTATACCGCATCGATGAGAGATAAACAAGAAATCTTTCGATGGCAAAGAGAGTACATAATGCCACTGTGACTCTAATAGCGAAGTACCAGAATACCCTGGTAAGCTATTGTAGCAGAGACACTAGATATCCTACTTGTTGATCCTCATACTGACTGAGGAAGATGAGGTCATAAGAATCCGACTCTTTTGATGACCTATGTATGATACTGATGCGACTTAATAGTGATCGGTTGGAGTATGAGCGGTATACCTCATCTCCACAGGGCATAATGATGTTTGTAAAACATAATCAACCGCGTAGCATATCTGCTTAGGTTGAACCACGAAATACATTGGTTGATGATACATTAGTTAGTATACATGTTTTTCATATTTCTTAAATGTTGTTGTTCTAATTGATAACAATCTACTGCTGATTACCTTAGAGTTTTTATTGCCTATGTTATTCTTGGTTGCTATAATAAAGCTTCTGGCGAAGAGTTATAACTCTCGCTTGGACAATTATTTAAAATTGTCTCACCCCGTAGATTTCAACTTTTTAGGTGGTCGTCGAGGACGAAGGAACCAATCTACAGGTGATCAGAATCAGCAGCAGTAGCACCAGGAGCAGCAGTGAATCTCAGGTGGGGATACTGACTGCTGAGTCTTGTAGTTAGATAGTCTTATGTCGTCTCTGTACTCTCAGGTCCTTGGAGTCTTTGGTCTGAGATTTTGTATCTGGCTTTATATAATCACTCATGAAGTGATCTAACAGAGATGTAATCTGTTTACCTTGTTTCTTATAAAAGGAGTTTCATGATTTCAAGATCTTGTCTCAAAAAGTTTTAATTTCCGGTGATTTTCGTATTCCGCTGTTAATCGAATCGCTTCAGCTGAGTTTAATCGTGTTTATCTCGGGTTTTGGAGATCAGAGCCTACACCCTCAAACTACCCTTAGTGGCCAAAGATCATTTGAAGCAAAGATGTCCAAAAAAATCCAAAGATCCAAGTCAAAGTACTGCCCTAGGACTCAGCATGGCTGTGGTACAACAAAACGGACGTGCTAGGTCACTTAGAAATCGACAGGTTCAACCTCCAAATCAAGCAGAAGGTAGCACGACCGTGGTGGAACAAAACGGTCGTGCCATTGACAGACACCACGATCGTGCACCACAAAACGGTCGTGGTGCAGCAGAGCAAAACGACCGTGCAGCAGTACCACGACCACATCAACCAGGACCACCACGGCTGTTCCAGCCACCACGGCCGTGGCACACCACCTCCACCACGGCTGTGTTAACCAACCACGGCCGTGGCCGTTTTGACAAAAACCATGTAACTGTGCAAATTTAATTCCCACGACCGTGCTCCTACACCACGGTCGTGGCCTACCCTGCCCACCACGGCCGTGGTACCCCACCACGGCCGTGCCACTCACAGAATCCAGCCTTTTTTTCACTGCTTTCCCCATTTTGCCCCTAACTTAACCTAGTGCTGCCCCCACACCTATATATACCTAGGTGGCGGCTGGGGCACGGGGTTGGCTACCTTCTACTCCCATTTTCGCTCCCTTGTCACCTCCACTCCATTCCACTTCACCTTCACCTCAAATCCACTCCATTTCACCATTTCCACCACATAACCCCCCATATCTAAGCCTTCCATCCACATCCCACCACCATTCTACACCTTGCCATCCAAGAAGAAGGAGGAGGACGACCCTGCAGCTGCTGGAGAGAAGGATTTCAGCCACTACTCCGAGCTCCATGGCTTCTTCTACCTCTTTCTCTTTTCTTTTTGTGTTTTCCATGTCTATGAGTAGCTAGGCCCCTTGGGTGAGATGTTTGGGGGAAAATATGTTACTTTGATACCATGTTGGGGGAAAATGAAATGTAAACTTTGTAATTTCATTTGTTAATGATTATATTCTATTTCTATCTCATTCTCCATGGATTGCTTGTTGGTTTGTGTGTGAAATCACCTAGGAATTTAGGAAAATTGCTTATATGTGTGAATTTTGGGATTTGCCCCTAGGTCCAATTCTTGGATCCCTGGGTTGCCTCCCATATTCCTACATCCTAATCAATCTCCCTAAACCTAAGTGAGAGATCTAAGTAGCTATATTATATGATTCTAGTGTAATTAGCATGGTGCCTTCTAAAGGCTAGAATGTGGGGGAATTGGGGTCCAAAACCCTAATCTCACCTCCCCATCACTACCCTCGGCCCCTAATTGCCCTAGGAATGCCTAGTCTAGAAACCTAGACTTGATTAGACTCTAATTGAATTGAACCTAATCCCTAACCCAATTGAGCCTCGTAAGGGTAGTGGGTGGTGTTAGGGACTAGTTCCCCTATACACAACCTAGCTTATCCATGGCCAGTTAGTAGCTTAGGTTAATTCATTAAACTCTAACTTGTTGTTTGGTTTGGATAATCTAAATGGAATCATAATGTTCGCATGTCACCCCCCAACTTAAGTGATAAGTTCATACCCCTAAACAGCCCACACATCTCTTTACTGCTTAAAACCTTAGTTTTGTGCTTGCTTAGCTTAATTAGTTCTTTCCTTGCTTAGTTAGCTTCTTGCTTTGCACTTGTCTTGTTCATGCTAGTGTAGCTCTTTAATTGCTCTTTTACTTCTCTCTTGCTTGCCTTAGTATAATTTGCCTTTTCGTACCTAGCTTAGTCTTTTCTTGCTTGCTTAGTCTTAATCTAACCTAGGGTTAACATAGATTTCATTCTTGCCTTTAATTCCTCGTTTGTTCACAATAGTTTAACGATCAAATCACCTTCAAACCCTTAACCCTAGTCTCCGCAGTAGGAACCTAGCCAAACTAACCTAGCTCTAGCGCCCCCTCTTTTCCCTGTGGATCGACCCTTTACTTGCCACCTTCCTATACTACGACACGTCCCCGTGCGCTTGCGGGTGTAGTGTTTTAGTAGACGTAGGTAGCTAGTTTAGGTTTATAAATTTCGAAAGCACAATCCCATCCACCGTGCATTCCAACCTCGTGGGGCGCATCTATTCAATCGAGTAGTGTGTTAGCACCACTAACGGAATCGCACCAAGCTTTCTGGCACCGTTGCCGGGGATTAGAGGCGCTCGGCCTAGCTAGTTAGTTTTGCTTTGACTTTTCCTACTGCCCTCATCATTGCTATTCTTTATTCATTACTCTTTGCATTCTTTGTGTATATTGGTTTACTAACTTGCTTTCTTTTGTTTGGTTGTGCTTTGTGCATGTGACAAGCCATTCGGGAGGAAACAAGATGGAAGACCAAAGTGCACCTCACAAGCCGCTTCAAGATTACCTCATGCCTAGCAACTACAAATTTCCAATTGCTAGCAGGGTTGATCAAATGCGAGGGGAGCAATTCTCTATTCCTCCAGGTCTTCTTGGGCTCCTTCCCATCTTCTATGGCTCGGAGAGTGAGAACCCCTACAAGCACTTGGACTCCTTTCTTGAAGTATGCTCCACCTTTAGGACGTCGACGGCTAGTGATGATACAATTTGGTTGACCTTGTTCTCCTTCTCCCTCAAAGATAGAGCTAAAGACTGGTATGACTCAAGAAAGGACATCATGAGTTGGGAAACAATGAAGAATGCTTTCTTGAGATAATTCTACTCTATAGCAAGGTTGACACAAATGCGACGTTCTGTGACAAATTTTAGTCAAATGGGAGATGAGCAGTTTCATAATGCATGGGAGAGATTCAAGAAGTTGTTGAGAGAGTGTCCTCACCATGAGATCCCTTTGTGGTAGCTAGTTCAATCATTCTACTCTGGTTTATCTCTAAAGGACCAAGACACAATGGACTCTTCTTGTGGAGGAGTTTTCATGGCTAGGCCACCTGAGGAGATATGGCCTTTGTTTGAGCAGTTGGCTGAAGGATCAAGAATTCGAGCTTCTAGCATGATGAATGAAAGAGGGTATGCCTTTGGTGTGACACCCCCTACTCATGATGACTCAAGCCCACAAGTGATGAATATTCTTGGTGACATGGTGAACTTCATGAAGAACCAGGTGACAAATGCTCCTTGCCTCCCGGTCAATTCTATTGAGTTCTATGGGGAAGAAAAGAAGACACCTCACTCCTATAGCTACCAGGAACCACAAAGTCCCACATACAGCTCAAGGTTTGAGGAAGAGGTTCTTTCTAGATTGAGAGTGTTTGATGATGTTCAAAGGGATGTTGTAAGGTTAGAAGAGAGAATAGAGCAACTATCTTCTATAATCGCTCTCCAAGAGGAAAAATTGTCTTCAAGACCCATCGTGAGCCACCATGAAGCAAGTGGACCCATGCCCTCTTCACAAGTTTTCTACAGTCCACCCCCCATGCAAGTGCATCCCATTCACTCCTTCCAAGGCTATCCCCAGCCTTACACTCCTCCACCACCTCCCTCACCTCAAATTTCACAAAACTTCACTTTCCAGCCCCAATTCTCTCCTCCTCCTCAATTCTCTTTTCCACCTCAATTTCAACCCCAAGTGCCACCTCCACCTCCTCCACAGCCACAACATGCTTCCCCTCCCCTTCATGAGCAAGGTAGTGCTGTGACAGTTCTAAGGAGTGGGAAACCTCTTGAGCAGCCCGCAAGTCAAAGAAAGGTTGATAAAGTAAAGCAAAGACAACCAAGTGGTGATAATGTGATTGATATTGTTGAAGATGATGTTGTGATGCCGCATGTTGAGTTTGGGATTCCATGTGATCCACCACATATCCCTTTTGCAGGTCCTACCATCCCTAGCGTTCCACCTCATGTTCATGGAAGTGTGGCAAAAACTAGTGATCCTCCATTTGTAGAAGCACTAGATGAGCCACCGGAATTGAAAAGGAGGCAAAAGCACAATGTTCATATTCTTGAGGTGTTTCGCCAAGTAAAGGTGAACATTCCACTTTTGGATGCTATCAAGCAAATCCCATCATATGCCAAGTTCCTCAAGAACTTATGCAATGTGAAAAGAAGGTCAACGGGGAGGATTCCAAAGAAGGTGAGACTGAATGAACAAGTGAGCTCCATCATACAACACTCACTTCCCGTGAAGAGAAAGGACCCAGGATCCCCACTCATACCTAGTTACATAGGGGGACATCACATAGACAGGTCCGTGCTTGATTTGGGATCTAGTGTGAGTTTGATGCCATATCATGTCTATGTTGATCTGGGCTTAGGCAAGTTGAAGCCGACACATTGCACTCTCCAGTTGGCAGATAGATCCATAAAAGTGCCTAGAGGTAGAGTGGATGATGTCTTGGTAATGATAGACAAGGAAAAAGGTGTGGTGTTCCCAGCAGATTTCATTGTACTTGATATGGAGCCGGAGGATAGGAAGATTCCCATCATCTTGGGGAGGTCGTTCTTATCTACAGCTGATGTCGACATTCATGTACGCAGTGGCACCATGACAGTCTCATTTATGGACATGAAGACAACATCAACATGTACAGGACCCCAACCCGGCGAGTCTGAGATAGGGATATTGGACATGATCACTTCACAAGTCCAAATAGGCAATTGAGAGAAGGACATCAAGGTGAAGAAGTTAATGATGATTATTGTGATCAAAGGGATGAGGAAAACAGATTGAGTGCAAAGGAAGGATGCATGTTTTGTAAGAATGGACACATGAGAATGCCAAACGAGTGAATTTTGAAGAATCACCAAGAAGCCTAGCTGAAGGCAAGAAACTCAGCACTTGTGGGAGGCAACCCACCTAGGTTTGGGAATTTTTGACCCAATCTACATTTTTGATACTTTTGCTTTGTTTTTACATTTTTCCAAGAAAGCGCGCACACACACACTCGTATTTGATAGTTTTTGTGTATAGTTTTGATATGTGCAGGTGAGAACAGAGTGAAATGAAGAAGAATCGATGAAATTTTGATAAAGAGTTAATAGAATATCAACTTGAGATCAATTTTGATGATTTGAACAAGATTCAAGTCTCCTACTGCTGTTACAGTGCCCAACGCGGCCATGGTGGTGCACTCACTTTCAACAAGGAAATGATCAGAAAATTGGGAAAATTGACTAAGTTTTGAACTTGGACAGCACGGCCGTGCAAGGCAGCACGACCGTGGTACATGAATCCACCACGGCCGTGCCGCGCAGTAGCCCGATTCCAGCAGATTTACGTCAAAATTTGCAAAACTTTTTTTCACTTGCTCATTTCTCCGAAGAACAGAACGGTCGTGCCCCGCGCCCTAGCGACCGTGCAGCGCTCCGCCCGCCCATTCCACCCCTTGAATCCCCACCGAATCACCCCCAAACCATTCCCAATCACTCCCCTACCATTTCCACTACCTTAATCTCCAGATCCCACCCATTTCCATCCACAAACGCACCACTCTCTCTCCATTCCGCCCCAACAGCCCCGTTCTTCAGAGAAATCTGAATTTTTCTAATTCCACCTCCATTTTCGAGAAAGAATGAAGAAGTTTGTAAGGAAGGCAATAGAGAAGACTAGGGGTGTCATCCCCTACCAAAGGAAGCCAAGGAACAACCACCCCTAGTTGACGGAGGCGGAATTGGATGCCATAGTGGATCCTATCACTGAAGAAGCCACCGTACAACCATAGCGGGGAGCACCATCTTCATCGCAGCCACCGTCGTCTACCTCCCGACACTCCGTCTCATCCGAGAGACCTTCCGCCTCATCCGCGTGGCCGTCAGTTTCAGCCACACGTCCGTCCATCTCCTCCGCGGCACAACCACAACCCGAGCCACAACGACGACCACGTCGACGCCTCATTTTACGTGATGAAGATGATACTGATATGCCTAAAGTTGAGAAGCAACCAAGCCCGCCACAACGCCCGTTTTCACAGCCAGAGGTTACTACAGGCAGGGCAAAGGAGCCCAAGCACCCTGGATGCCTGACACACAGAGTGCTAGCTACTCGATACGCATGCCCAGCGTCAATGGAGGCAATGGGGTTCTATGCCTATTTTCAAGAATTGATGGAAAAATTGGGGCTATTTGAGATTTTGAAGCTGCAGCAGGAATCATACATTGAGTTAACGCAGCAGTTCTTCGCCACGCTAGAGAAAGCAACAAATGATGGCGAGAATGCAATTAAGGTAACGATTGGGGACAAGTGGTGGAAGATAACCTCAGAGATGTTAAATCAGATTTTTGCCCCAAGTGGAGAGATGGCTGCCCTCCTAGACAGAGGAAGGACAGAAAATGACTCTAGTTCTACGTATCCAACCATGTGGAAGTGCTTCACCGACAAAAGTACATTTGTAGCAGGGAAATCAAAGACAAGTGGTATTCATATCCCATTTCTCCGCTATGTTCAGAAGGTGTTGGCAAACACCATCTTTGACAGGTATGAAAATCAAGGCAGCTGCACCAACAAAGATCTTTTTGTGCTTGGTTGGGTGACAAAAGAGAGATATGTGAACTTGGGGGCGTTATTGATTGATCACATGAGGACAATCCCGTCCAAGAGCACAAATCCTTTTGTAATGGGAGGGATTGTAACATCTATTGCCACTGCCTTAGGACATGACATGACAGGATATACAAAGGCAGAAGGTGGCAAGTTGGTTGATTTGCACTACCTGGCTCGCTCATCCATGATTACGGTTACGGATCAGAAGATCATTTACCAAATCAACCCACCCTACCCAGGAGTCACATTAGAGCTGCCATACCATACTCCTCCCCTCATGGCACAGTATGGACCAACGTCAGATTTTCTGCAAAAGTTGAGGAGGTACGAGGAGGAGAACCCCAGGGGAGAGGCAATCCCTGAGGTGAGGTTTGCAGGGGGTTTAGGAGAGCCTTCACAGGCAGCAGAGTAGAGGCAGACGGCAGAGGAGAGAGCGGCAAGACAGGTGAGGCAAAGATAAGAAAGAATGGGAGCGTCAGAGCGACAACAACCTTCAGTGAATGCATATGATATGGGTACCATCCATGCACAGCTGGAGGGCATTCAGGCGACGCAGGACAAAATTATACAGGAACAGGAGGACTTTCAGAGGACACAGGATGCCATGTGGTTGGACCACCCGCATATGCATTACTAGTTCAACCACCTTTATCAGTTTCACAATGCCCAGGCCCAGAGGAACCCACAGTGGGGTGAAGACTGGTGGAGTTCTTTATCGGCTTTTCAGGAGAGCTATCCGCCTCCACAGTCAGACTACTGGGACACCTACTATAGGCAGGGAGGAGCACCTCCACCACCTCTGCAGTGATCATCTACCCTATCACCCTAGACTTTAGTGTCATGCTGAGGACAGCATGGTTCAAAAGTTTGGGGTGGTAGGGTGGTATGCCCTTATTCTCTTTCACTCATTTTTACATCTCATCTACTATTTTACTTTTTGTTCGTTGTTTTTCATTTCTTTTTCTTGTCCTGCTATCTAGTCTAGAATTTTACTGCTTTGCACACCTGCATTCCATGTAGTTTACCTTATTGTCATTTTTTGCGTAATTTTCAAAAATTTTACTCTTTTGCCATGCATTGCATACCATGTAGATTTTTGGTAATTTTTGCATGTTTTAGTTAGGATTTGCTTGTTTACTGCTTTAAGTTCAATAATTTAGGCTTAGATGTGATTGAAGGCAACTTGGCACCATTTTGGCCAATTTTGCCCAAATTTGGAACTTCTTGTCTAAAAATTGTGTTTTGACCCAATCTCTACTGTTTTGAATTAAAATGTTGACCTTTGACAAATGCAAGTGAATCACCATTGTTTGTTGCTAAGTGGTATCAATGTTTGACTTTTTACATGTGCATCACCTCTCTTAGGATTGTGATTGAATTGGTTGAATTGTGAAATTGAGCAAGCTTTGAACGCTTAGTGTTTGTGGAATTACTTGTTTGATATATCAATTCCATTTTGTTCATTCATGTGGTGTGATATCTTGGATGAAGTGTTGGATTAATTCTCATGCAGTATGTCTTATGTGGAAAATCATACCAATGACCCCTCTTTGACCCGACTATTCTTCCACCATCTTCATACCCCTCCGCCTCATAAAAAGATGCCCTAGTGCACATAATCAGCCTTGGCCACCTCCAAAGTTTGGGGTGGCCAAATCTTCATCTCCACACTTCACTCTATCCACCATTTGCCCTATCTACACCAAGGGCAAGAAAGAAAAGAAAAGAAAAAAAGGAAAGAAAAAATAAAATAAAAGGATGCTCCTGTTTAAGAGCATTCAAATAAAGAAAAGATGAGTGTGTAAAAACACTCCAAAAATATTACCACAACCCTTTCTTCCACTTTCATACCCATTGAGCTAGGAAACATCAAACTTAGCTCATTTTACCCTTTTCCGCAGCCACGTGGGTCATTTGGTGTGATTTGAGATATGAGATTGAATGCATGAATGTGAAACAACACTCCTAGTCATTCTTGATTAACGCCACCATGAAACGGTTTACCCGGAACTTAACGGAAGAAATATGGATAACTTGTGTATTCTATGCGCTATATTTGAAGTTCATATGCTTTGTGCTCTTTTCATGATTGGATTGTGAAAGAAGGAGAGGAGAGAGGTGAAATGCATGTACTTAGTCATCTTTGATCCCATTCAGCAACAATCGTCTTTTATATTGCATTTTTCATTTCTTTTTGTGAAAGTTTGTAGAGAGATTGAGTTAGAGCATACTTGAGGACAAGTATGTTTCAAGTTTGGGGTGGTGATGCAGCCCTATTTTAGGGCTTCATCTTGTGTTATTTTGCTTTTCAATCACATCTATACATGTTAGATTGCATGTCATTCCCCCTAATATGCTTATTTGTATAAAATGCACTGATGGACATCATTTGCATGTTTTTCAGGCATTTGGGCCACACTTGATGGAAGAGAGAGAGAAGGAGTGATCCTAGAGTTCCTATGCCCTTGGAGAGGCCCAAAGTGAAGTCTGAGGCTCCCTCAACCTACCCTTAGTGGCCAAAGATCATTTGAAGCAAAGATGTCCAAGAAAATCCAAAGATCCAAGTCAAAGTGCTGCCCCAGAACTCAGCACGACCGTGGTACAACAAAACGGCCGTGCTAGGTCACTTAGAAATCGACATGTTCAACCTATAAATCAAGCAGAAGGCAGCACAGTCGTGGTGGAACAAAACGGTCGTGCCAGTGACAGACACCACGGCCGTGCACCACAAAATAGCCGTGGTGCAGCAGAGCAAAACGGCCGTGCAGCAGTACCACGACCACATCAACCAGGAGCACCACGGCCGTTCCAACCACCATGGCCGTGGCACATCACCTCCACCACAACCGTGTTAACCCACCACGGCCGTGGCTGTTTTGACAAAAACCTTGTAACTGTGCAATTTTAATTCCCACAACCGTGCTCCTACACCACGGCCGTGGCCTACCCTGCCCACCACGGCCGTGCCACTCACAGAATCCAGCCTTTTTTCCACTGCTTTCCCCATTTTGCCCCTAACTTAACCTAGTGCTGCCCCCACACCTATATATACCTAGGTGGTGGCTGGGGCACGGGGTTGGCTACCTTCTACTCCCATTTTCACTCCCTTGTCACCTCCACTCCATTCCACTTCACCTCCACCTCAAATCCACTCCATTTCACCATTTCCACCACATAACCCCCCATATCTAAGCCTTCCATCCACATCCCACCACCATTCTACACCTTGTCATCCAAGAAGAAGGAGGAGGACGACCCTGCAGCTGCTGGAGAGAAGGATTTCAGCCACTACTCCGAGCTCCATGGCTTCTTCTACCTCTTTCTCTTTTCTTTTTGTGTTTTCCATGTCTATGAGTAGCTAGGCCCCTTGGGTGGGCTGTTTGGGGGAAAATATGTTACTTTGATACCATGTTGGGGGAAAATGACATGTAAACTTTGTAATTTCATTTGTTAATGATGATATTCTATTTCTATCTCATTCTCCATGTCTTTCTTGTTGGTTTGTGTGTGAAATCACCTAGGAATTTAGGCAAATTGCTTATATGTGTGAATTTTGGGATTTGCCCCTAGGTCCAATTGTTGGATCCCTAGGCTGCCTCCCATATTCCTACATCCTAATCAATCTCCCTAAACCTAAGTGAGAGATCTAAGTAGCTATATTAGATGATTCTAGTGTAATTAGCATGGTGCCTTCTCAAGGCTAGAATGTGGGGGAATTGGGGTCCAAAACCCTAATCTCACCTCCCCATTACTACCCTCGGCCCCTAATCGCCCTAGGAATGCCTAGTCTAGAAACCTAGTCTTGATTAGACTCTAATTGAATTGAACCTAATCCCTAACCCAATTGAGCCTCGTAAGGGTAGTAGGTGGTGTTAGGAACTAGTTCCCCTATACACAACCTAGCTTATCCATGGCCAGTTAGTAGCTTAGGTTAATTCATTAGACTCTAACTTGTTGTTTGGTTTGGATAATCTAAATGGAATCATAATGTTCGCATGTCACCCCCAACTTAAGTGATAAGTTCATACCCCTAAACATCCCACACATCTCTTTACTGCTTAAAACCTTAGTTTTGTGCTTGCTTAGCTTAATTAGTTCTTTCCTTGCTTAGTTAGCTTCTTGCTTTGCACTTGTCTTGTTCATGCTAGTGTATCTCTTTAATTGCTCTTTTACTTCTCTCTTGCTTGCCTTAGTATAATTTGCCTTTTTGTACCTAGCTTAGTCTTTTCTTGCTTGCTTAGTCTTAATCTAACCTAGGGTTAACATAGATTTCATTCTTGCCTTTAATTCCTCGTTTGTTCACAATAGTTTAACGATCAAATCACCTTCAAACCCTTAATCCTAGTCTCTGCAGTAGGAACCTAGCCAAACTAACCTAGCTCTAGCACCCCCTCTTTTCCCTGTGGATCGACCCTTTACTTGCCACCTTCCTATACTACGACACAACCCCATGTGCTTGCGGGTGTAGTGTTTTAGTAGATGTAGGTAGCTAGTTTAGGTTTATAAATTTCGAAAGCACAATCCCATCCACCGTGCATTCCGACCTCGTGGGGCGCATCTATTCAATCGAGTAGTGTGTTAGCACCACTAGCGGAATCACACCAAGGACTTTTGAGATGGTGAGCTTACTCATCCCAAACTGATTTGAGTAGTTTAAGCTTCAATTTCAGTTAGAAGCCATCTATGTCTCATTAGTTGAACTTTGATGAGAAAATCATGTAATAGTTAGATTTAAATTTCTATTGCAACAAAACTATGTTCATGTTATCATTCTATTTAATGAAATATTGTGAACCCCATTTATTTGAAAGGTTATAATTTTTTGGGTATGATCTATTGGGGTATTTAGCAATCATTTCATTATATTTAAGTAAGGAGTGGTCCCTCTCGGGCCCCACTCCTTACAAGAATGGTATCATATTACGTTTGTGCTTGGTAGTCTAACTATTTTAGAAGTCCTTACTTAGTATGTATACCTTGCCCATTAAACTTATGTTTCTAAGATCCAATATGTTTTGCGACATCGGTGCTACCTCTCACTCTGGCATTATGGATGGATTCTCCACACCGAAGAACTCCCATTTTGGCATGGATCCCCCTCCTAGGAGCAACCCTAATTTTTCTCATGGGGGGCAATATCCCTACATATACTTCAACTAGCCTCAACTCTGAGCAGGAGTTAGCCTTCCTACGACATTTTCTCACCTCGGCTATGGTGGGAAAGTTGAATACCCCTCTTGTGCCTGATAAGTTGAAGGAGTGCACACTGACTGACTTCATGCAAATGCAACCACCCTATTTCACGCGTGAAGGGGAACTGGAGATGGTTGATAAGGCTGATGACTAGATCTTATCCATAGAACGGATTTTTGATGGTATAGTATACCCTATGCGTCATAAGGTCAGGTTTGTTTCTTATGTGTTGGATGGACCAACAAGTGTTTGGTGGAACGGGATAGAGCGGACTCATGACATGTCTACTTTGACTTGGGAACAATTATTGACACTATTTTATGGGAAGTACATCTGCATTGCGTCCCTAAAGAAGAAAGAAGCAGAATTTTATAGTCTGAAACAAGGATCCTTTTCTATCTCTATGTAGGTATAAAGATTTCTACTGCTTGAGCAATACACAGATGGGTTGACTGAAGAGTGTAGGGATGACTTGTTCCTACAGGGCCTCAACTATCATGTGGGTTGTGCTTTAGTCCCTCAACTTCCTTTGGTCTTTCAATAGATGGTGGACAAAGCCCTAGCAGTGGAGTCGCATTTTGGATTCCAAGCTCTAAAACAGAGCCACAAGAGAAAGAACTCTAATCATGATCAATGGCAGGATAAGTGCAAGCATTGCTCTCATCATCGTCTTCCAGGAAGGTGCCTAACAGGGAACCCTGGAGCACCTAGAGATGGAAGGCAAGTCATCTATCATGAATGTTGCTAGATGAGAGTTGCAACAACATTCCTCTACTCAACAACTTGTACAACAACTAACAAATCATCCTTGACAAAATACGTGTCCAAGAAACAACAATAACAACAATAATCTGCAAGGTTGACGTCCTCCACTGGAGTGTCGTGTTGGGCATGTTTTTGCTATGGATGTTGTTGATGTTGGTGATGACACTGAAGTGATACAAGGTATCATTACATCTCCAACTACATCTTGTAAAAGCCATGTTTGATTCTGGATCTTCAAATACCTTTATATCTTCTAAGCTTGGTGAGATGTTAGACATAGAACCTGCATATATGGACTATATTCTTGATGTTCATAACTGTAGTGGTAGGATATTCTCTTCTTAACTGAAAACTCTACCCATGGAATTATGTATATCTGTCAAGATGTTTACCATCGAGTTCATCTTCTTGAACATAACGAATTTTGACGTCATCTTAGATATGGATTGGTTGAAGAAATTTAAGGCATGCTTGTTTTACAATGAGAAAAAGATTAGCTTGTTTCACACAGATGGTGAACAAATTTGTATAAAGGGAAAGTGATGTGAGGATAGGCAATTCATCATATCAGCCATAAAAGCTGAAAAGCTTATCTCTCATAGATGTCGAGCTTATTTGTCCTCCATCCTCTTGGACCCTTCACCACCTCAGTTAAAAATATTGAAGTACTTTGAGATTTCCTTGATGTTTTTCCCAAAGAGCTACCTAGTATTCCACCTTCTCAGGAAGTTGAGTTCACCATCGATCTTGTACCAAGTACCACCCCATATTAAAACCTCCTTATCATATGGCAATCGTAGAGCTTGCATAACTTAATAAACAATCGCAAGAACTTGTCGACATGGGGTATGTTCTCCCCTAGTGTATCTCGATGGGGAGCTCCTATTCTATTTGTGAAGAAGAAGAATGGTTCTTTGAGGATGTGTGTGGATTACAGAATGTTGAATGAAGTCATGATGAAGAACCAATATCCTCTATTGCACATTGACAATTTGTTCGATCAGTTGAAGTCTACTATAGTTTTCTCTAAGATGGATTTGCAAAGTGGTTACTATCAAATGCGGGTATAAGATGAGGATAATACCAAAGATGACCTTTCACAGTCACTATGGGCATTATGAATTTCTAGCAATGCCCTTCAGGTTGACTAATGCCCCTATCACTTTTATGGACTTAATGAACTAGGTTTTTTGGCCGTATCTTGATGACTTTTTGGTAGTATTCATTGAAGTCATTCTCATATGATCTAGGATGATAGATGAACACCGAGAGAATTTGTCTTGCAGACACTTCATGAAAACCAACTTTATGCCAAGTGTGAGACCCCTAACCTTGCTTAAATGGTTGAACATGCTTAATTATCATAATTATGTGCTTGAAACGTTAATTAAACCTTGTGATATGCTTTTCAATCATAAGACAATCTTAACTTTCAAGTTTGGTCCAATTTGGACATTGTTTGTGCAAGTTATGCAATTTTATGTGCATTTTTTACTTTTTTGCAATTTTCCCAAATGGGAGGTTTTTCTTACAATCTATCACTTGAATATGATCCTTAGATATTTTCTCATCATTCTTGATCTTTTTGAGCCATGTAGTGCTCAATTGTACTTTGGTTTGGTGGAATTACCCTTCTAGGGTTGAACTACCCATGGATGAGCCACCTTTAAGCCTAACAAACGATGGTACCATTAGTTTGGGCAACAACTAATGGCCATCAACCAAAGGTACCACTGGGGAAACATCTACAGGTCATCCTAAAGGCTCTAGGTCGATAGTTCATGTTGGTTTGGTTCACTTGAATGATGGTTCACTTATAGGTCAGTGGTTCATGTTGGTTTGGCTCACTTGAACGATGGTTAACTTATAGACATGATCAAATGATTGTTCAACCATCTATTGACCTAAACCATGAACAAATGATGGTACCTTCACCCAACAAATGATGGTTGGCCTGGGAGACCAACAACCAAAGGAGCTTCTTCTTGCATGTCCATGGAAGCTTTAAGCCATGGACACATGGAGAGTTTCTTAGACACCTCATGATTCTCCCCTTTCCTTATCCATGGGCTATATCTATCTCTTCCCTACCCAAGTTTGAAGCATTTGCTCACTTTCTCTTTCCTCTGGCCTAGATCACTGATTGCACTATATTTGTCTAAGGAACCATGTGGTCTAAGGTAGAAGACGACCCCCTTTTGGAGAAGAAGGTATCCTAGAGCTTCATCTAGCCCAACCTAGGGTTTCTATAATCATCTCCTAGGGTTTCTGACAAAGACAAGTTTTTTACTTCCTTCCTTCTCTATTTTCCTTGTTCTTCTTCTTCTGTCGACCTTCCTCTAGGTTAGAACCATAGTCTTCTGTGGTAAACGTTTCTCTAAAACTCAAAAACCCTACCTTTCTTGCTCCTTATGCTTAGGGTTTGCTTCTATGGTGGAGAAAGATGCTAAATGGTCAAGTTTAGAGCTTATGCTTGGATTTTCTTCCCTACCTGCTCGATTTTTCTAATGTTTGGGTTCGATCATCTTTCTAGAGGTAATTTTTATAACTTGTTCCACGTATATTGCTTACCATAAGCTTGCTATCTCATGTTCTTGCTTAAAAACGATGATCTAAGCTTGTAGAAGCTATGTTTGACTAGGTTTCAGTGTTTATAGTGTTCCCTATTCTATTTTCAGTTCTAGATGAACTTGTAATCATGTGCACACTCTTCCTAAGGTAGAGGAATACTTGGATCAAGTTGGTTGGCAGCTGATGGTGCTAAGCACCTATTAACTGATGGTCAATATTAGGGCTTAAAGCTGATTTCTTCTATGAACACATGACCTGATGGTGGTATCATTGCAACAACCGATGGTGTTATCTTCATAACAACCAACAATTGTGACCAAGGGTGTCAACCGATGGTCACCCATTAGGTCAGGTTTTGGCTCAATTAGAAGCTTAATGATCAACAACTAAGTACCCTAATGTTGTTATCAATCGATGGTGACATTAGCATAATATTCGATGGTGATTAATGAATATAGTGTTGATCTAGCAACCGATGGTGACTTAATAGTCACAACCTATGGTGGATTAGGTCTACAAAACTGATGGCGAGTTAAGGATGTAGTTGTAGCATCAATTAAGCACTAAACCAATGGTTTCTTGGGTCACTTGGTGCAATGGTTGGACCTATACTCCAATTGATGGTTTTAACATATGAACTTGACCCAATGCATAAGTTGTAATGCTTCTTCATCTAATAAATTAGAATGATGCCTAATGTAATATTTTGATCCTAATTATGTGATTTAGATGGTTTCCTTTAGGTGATCAACTCAAGGAGCTTACTTGTTGACAATGGATGGCTTGTTTTAATGAAAAATTGATTGTGGGTTTTACCCTACTCTCAATGGAATTCTTTATGTTGTTAATCAAGGGATGTCTAGGGTTATATGGTGATTGTTTATAGAGAACAACTCAATGACTTCATATGTGTTTTATTCAAGGTGTTTACTTATGTAAACAAGAAATGGTTTTACCTTCTCAACATCTAATGGTATTGGGTTAATGCTAGTGGTATGTTGGTATTGTTGGAGTGGTGTTGAAACCAATAGAGGCTTGCTCTTAATAATATAAGTCTTACCTTTTCCCTCAAATAAATAGAATTGATAATCACCATAATGGGTTAATGGGTAACCCTCATGAAGTATATCTTGTTATACTTAGCCCTAATATAACCAAGTGATGGTAATTGATTATGAGCAACCTCTTGAATAATGAATGGAATCATGGAGTACTCTCTTGTATGGATGAACCCTAGTATGCTATAACCTAATGGTTACACCTTGAGTTATGTGTGGATCCATACTTAAGGATAGAATGGAATGTGATGGTGATGCTTCACCTTATGCATCCACGATCCAATGGGGATGCCATGAATTAGGGTTTCGGTATAAGTGATGATTAGTAAGTAATATCAATATAATTCATCTTGTTGAACCTAACTCTAATGCAAATAGATAAAGGTGAGTATTCATGTTTAACTTCCTTATATTATGGTATGATGATGGAATATCTCCCTAATGTGATTATAACCTTAATATGTTAACTGATGGTTATCATAGATTCATGACTGATGTTCTTTCATGTTAAATATGCACACTATGAGTATATTTGTGGTTAATCACACCTAGATTCCTTGTATGTTGGTATAATGAAAGAATGCTCTTTATACTAAAGATAACCATGCAATATTATCTTATAAATATCTTCTAGTTCATGAATACAATATTATGTTGAGCATGTGTATTACATGTAAAGTAATGTTGTTGAGCCTTGTTATAAGGCATAGAAGCATAATGATGATATTTCAAGGAACATTGTGATGGTCTTAATGACCTTTGGACATGGTTGAGTCCTAAATGAGGTGTAATCCTCTCCATGATGTGATAAGGGCAGGAGCCCTGGAATAATGTGATAAGGATTTGTATGATGTGGTAATGATGTGATAAAAAGTATGCATTATTGTGACACCCCGCCATCACACATACAACGAGATGACACGCAAAAATGTGAGGAACCTCATATTACTGAAAACATGAGTTAATTAAAATTGATTGCGGAAAGTATATATGAGAGAACTTTTGCACCCAGATCCTGCAGAGAAACATGTTATAAGAATATTACAAGCTTTGATATATGTCCACAGCTTATCGGAACCAGCTATACTGTCAGCACCAGAGTTCATCACTTGTTTATACATACATAACGGCCCACGTACGGCTAGCAGTAGGATATACAAAATTACAACAACTAATCATCGTGAAACATCGTCAAACACCTCTGAGGACCTGAGAATACATGGATGACTCTAGGACTCTACTACATAACCACCAAAATAGCAACATGTCCAACTCTTGCCTTCTACTGCTCCTCTTGCTGCTCGACCGCAACCTCACGACCACCACCACGTCTAGAGTGCTCACCTAAAAAGGGTGTAAACCAGCGGGGTAAGACACACAGTCCCAGCGAGAAACATAACTCCCCGCTGAACTATAAAACCTCAAAAGGTTAAAGCAGATACCAACAAATAACTGATAAAGCGTATAACAAGAGCATCATATTGAGCGAGGCTATTATTACCATTAGTCTTACCAAGATATCCGGGAGGCATAGAAACAAGAATTTCATTATGAAACATGATTGACAAGATAAGCTTTATAAGAACTTATCACAAGATATAAGGATCGTACACACAACTGCATAGTACAACTAGATCAGCTATATAAGCAAGGCCTCAATCAATGTTTTGTATTTTGCTCTAAGCAAGATATACCATTCGGCTGGATTACATTTTATTATGCCCTGAGGAAGTGAGCCTTCCATGCTCAAATCCAACCATTGGCTGTGAAGCCTAATCCGGTGCCATACAAGGTCTAAGGAGATCCGGACTCCATGACCTCACCTTCTCGTGGTCAGTACACTAATCATCAAGCAAGACCGCAGTCTTATTCTTATAGGGCCTCAACCTCTGGGTCAGATCCGCAAGCTACCCATATCTCTAGCTCACCTCATCATAGTTTCTAGTGCATACATCTGAGACATGAACGCATCATGCTCATCATCACATATCCTGATCCATGGGTCTGTTCACCATGATCCATATATCCTGAGTCTACAACCACAACTACACTCAAACCCTCCAATTTTAGGCTAGGGGAAACCTTGCATATTCAACAATATGCGCTCCAGGTAATCCCGTAGGATAAACCTGTTTCACCATCACCAAATACTGATGATGATGGATCTATGGCCAGGGCAAACTACATGATATATTCATCTATAATTAATTAGTATATTTTAATCCAATTGTTGAGGCAACCAAAGTATAACCTAGCCATATAGGATTACATCATAATTGCCATTATCATACTATCCTGGGACCTCAATCCTCATTATATCAACCACTGCCTCTCAAGGCATCATAATCATGCATTAGTATTCTGGGAACACATCCCTTATCTCCTCATCAGAGGATCACCTCAACCAGGCACTCAGCCTTATATCAGGTCCTCAGGCCTATCAACTTGTTATCTCATTACCACATGGTGATATTCAAGCACATACATCTCATAGCTCTTACCAGGCTATGGATCCTCATGAAATACCTTCATGGTTAGTATACACATCCATAGAGATAACTGAAGCCATCATGGATTAACAAGATTATCATGCTATCAAGTATTAAGCAACATCCATGAGTATATTACACATAAGCTGTAGAAAGCATAGTTTTATTATCAATCATAAGCATATATCATGCCCCATACTTGTGATCATAATTATGAGCCACATCATCATGTGAAGAAACATCATATGCTTCCAAGATTCCTGGTTCGCAACCTATCATCTTAACTTCATTATCGTATATGCAGGATTCAAGGTGATTACATCATATCACTTGTGTTATCGTTATTAGCTATATACCTTCTGAGATATCAGAATCCTCACCAAAGCTCATGTAACCCTCACTAGGTAGTATCGGGTAGGGTAACTACCCTCACCCAAGCCTATCGGCCAAGCACAACTGCCAACCCTTACCACATGCAATGCCTCAGTGTAACGCTACATCGGGCAACACCTACCCGAAAATGCGCAAATCGTGACGCTCAACGTCCTTAGGCAAGCGACGATGTGTCGTGCAACCAGGGCTAGTGTTATACCGTGCACACAACTATAGGGTGGTATCGCCCAAGACCCTATCGCCCACTAAGGGTTAGGCAACTACCATCATCACAACACCCGAGGCCATAACAACCAAGGTCATAACGCCCAACCACCAAACCATAACGTCCATGGGCAGAGCGACTATTAAGACTTCATATCGGCTAACTCAACTGAGGGTGTGTCATGCAACCACAAACCTCAATCCCGACACAGGGTTACCCATCTTACCATAACATTCAAGGAAGAGCTAGGGTGTCACCCACTTCATAACAAACAAGACCTAAGCACCACAAGAAGGCCTATCATCCAACTAGGTCAGCATCTTATATCGGCCACCACTAAGGCATCATCTAGGGTTCTTTATACAACCATCATATCAGGCACTACTCCATAATGCTCAATGCCTCATGTCGGCAAAAGCACATCCAAGACAAGGAGGTAGACAACCTCACAACAAGGTGTGTCATGTAGATCACACATCAAAGTGCATCGGCCAAGATCCTACTCCACAAAGGGTATCAGCCAAGCTCAACTAGGCATATCATCCAAAGGTACAACCCAAGACAAGGCTATCGACCAACACTATTCCAAGGTCATATCGTGTAAGGCACAACCTAACATGGTCATCTTCAACCTCAAGCACAAGGGCACCAAACCCTAATTGATCAAGAGGATCGACTCACCTCTCAATAATCAAGAGAGAGGGGTTTTGCACAACTTCTATCACAAATCAGGCAACCACAAGGACCAACCTCAACATAGGTCATAATCTATCCAAAAGCTCACCTCTCAAATCCATGGTGAGAGGAGGGTGTTGCCCAAGCAAATAGGATGTAGACTCACCTCTCAACTTAAATGAGAGAGGGGTATTGCCCACATTACTAGAGCTCAAACTCACTTCTCTAAACCAAGGAGAGAAAGGAGTGTTGCTACCAAAGGAAACCCCAAACTATAGTTTGGTCAACAAGATCCAAAGGCATATAAACATCAACAACATCATTCTCACTATATCCATAAGATCAACGACATGTACTACAACAAGAAACATAACATGCATGGTTGATTATCAACATATAAGAATCATGCATCATAAAGAAGGTAGAATAGCTAGGGTTAGAAGTTATGTAACCCGCCTTAAGCAAACTCCTCAAGCTCCAAAGATCCAAGCTTCTAGCTCCTAGATCCAAGCACACCACTTTCGGCCACCTCAAGAAAAGGAACAAGAATCATAACCACCTTGGTCGAAGAGTAGGCAAGATGGAGAAGAAGATGCTAAGGAGAGAGGGAAGATGCTTACCAAGGAAACAAGACCCACCTAGGGTTCGGCCACCAAGCTAAAGGAAGAAGAAGAGATCACCACCAAGGGGAAAGGATCGGCCACCAAGCTCTCTAAGGAAAGTGTGTTGTGCAATAAGGAGGGAAGAGCAACAAAAGAGCTAAAGGGTTCCTAAGGAAGAGAAAGGCAAGGCATATATAGATGAGGGTCAAGGTTAAACCAAGGCAAGGTGTCACATTACTAAGGGACACTTGTCCACACGTTTTACCACCTTGCAAACCTCATGCACATGCCATGCCACCACTCAACCAAGGTTCGGACACATCTCCAAGCTAGGGTGACACAACCAAGGCAAGGAGGTCAATAAAGGTCAAAGACTGACACACCCATGGGCGATACCCCATGGCCGACACAAGGCATCCTTTCCCGATACAGGGCTCCTCAAAGCAAGGCAAGGCCCAACAATGCTCAACCAAGCCCAACAGAGCTTCAACAAAGCCCAAGACAGCTCAAGGCATGAGCCCAAACCTTCCTCTCAACTCTAGAGGAAGCAAAGATAGAGAAAGACATCTCTCTAGGTGACAAACTTGCTCTTCAACCCTAACTCAGGTTATTTTGCAAGTAGCACCTCCAACACTCAACAAAGCACAAGCAAACCCTAATCACCACTAAAGGTGATTAGCAAGCAACCAAGCACAAGGTTTAGGCAAAATAAATAGGGTAAGCTCAAAACAAAGGTCAGGGTCCTTACAAGCCATAAACCTCTACAAAGGGATTTCGTCCCCGAAATCTGAAGAGAAAAGTGAGGGATACTTTCGCTTCATCTCTTCCTCAATCTCCCATGTGGCTTCCTCAATGCCACGATGATGCCAAAGAACTTTCACAAGAACTAGGTCCTTCCTCTTCAGCTTCTTTACTCTTCTGTCAAGGATCGCCACCAGACCCTCCTCATAGGTTACGTCTTCATCAAGCTCAACCTCAACTAGCTGTATCACTGTCCCTGTGTCTGGATGACTTTTCTTCAACATGCTGACATGGAACACCGGATGTAACTTGTACAACTCCGGCGGTAGCTATAACTTGTAAGCTACCTTGCCAACATGTGCTATTACCAGGTATGGTCCCATATACCTATGTGCCAGTTTACCTTTCCGGCTAAACCTTAGCACGCCTTTCCAAGGTGAGACCTTGAGATACACTTTGTCTCCCACTTGGAACTCTAAAGGTCGTCGACGATTGTCTGCATAAGACTTCTGAATGTCTTGTGCCGCCTTCAACTGTTGTCATATCACCTTGATCTTTTCTGTTGTTTGTTGTACTAACTCAGGATCCAAAAGCTGATACTCACCAGACTCATTCCAGCATAAAGGGGATCTGCACTTCCTTCCATATAGAGCCTCATAAGGAGCCATGTCAATGCTCTACTGATAACTATTGTTATAAGCGAACTCTATCAAACTGAGATGCACGTCCCAACTACCTAAGAACTACAAAACACAAGCTCAGAGAAAGTCCTCCAAAGTTTGAATAGTCCTTTCAGACTGTCCATCTGTTTGTGGGTGGAAAGCGGTATTGAACCTCAACTGTTGTAAGGACCCTGACCTTCATTTTGGGCTTACCCTATTTGTTTTGCCTAAACTTGGTGCTTGGTTGCTTGCTAATCGCCTTTAGTGGTGATTAGGGTTTGCTTGTGCTTTGTTGAGAGTTGAGGTGCTACTTGCAAAATAACCTAAGATAGGGTTGAAGAACAAGTTTGTCACCTTGAGAGATGTCTTTCTCTCTCGTTGCTTCCTCTAGGGTTGAGAGGAAGGTTTGGGTTTGTGCCTTGGGTTGCCTTGGGCTTGGTTGAGCTCTTTTGGGCCTTGTTCTCCCTTGTTTGGGCCTTGCCTTGGTTGGTTGAGCCCTGTATCGGGCAAGGGTGCTTTGTGTCGCCCATGAGGGGTGTATCATCCATGGTTGGAGTGTGTCAACCTTTGACCTTTGTTGACCTTCTTTCCTTGGTTGTGTCACCCTAGCTTGGACAAGTGGCCGACCCTTGGGAGAGTAGTGGCATGGCATGTGCATGAGTTTTGCAAGGTGGTAAAATGTGTGGACAAGTGTCCTTTGGTAAGGTGACACCTTGCCTTGGTCTAACCTTGACCCCCATGTATATGTGACTTGCCTTTCTCTTCCTTAGGAACCCTTTAGCTCTTTGTTTCTCCTCTCTTCCTTGGTGCACGATACACCTACCCTTTGGAGCAAGTTGGTGGTCGATCCTTCTCCCTTAGTGGTGATCCCTTCTTCTTCCTTTAGCTTGGTGGCCGAACCCTAGGTGGGTATTGTCCTTTGGTAAGCATCTTCCCTCTCTCCGTAGCATCTTATTCTCCATCTTGCCTACCTTTCGGCCATGGTGGTTATGCTTCTTGCCCCATTTCTAGTAGTGGCCGAAGTGGTGAGCTTGGAGCTAGGAGCTTGAAGCTTGGACCTTTGGAGCTTTGGAGCTTGAGGAGTTTGCTTAAGGTGGGTTACATAACTTCTAATCCTAGCTATACTACTTTCTCTATGTTGCATGTTTCATATATGATGATGATCGGCCATGCATGTATGTTTCTTTCCCTAGAACATGTTGTTGATCTTTTGGATTTATGAGCATGATGTTGTTGTTGTTGTTGATGGTTTATATGCCTTTACACCTAGTTGGTTGAACCATAGTTGGGGTTTTCTTTGGTAGCAACACTCCTTTCTCTCCTTGGTCTAGAGAAGTGAGTTTGAGCTCTAGTAATATGGGAAATACCCCTCTCTCATTTAAGTTGAGAGGTGAGCTTATATTCTAGTTGCTTGGGCAACACCCTCCTCTCACCATGGATTTGAGAGGTGAGCTTTTGACGACCTATGTTGGGGTTGGACCTTGTGGTTGCCCGATTTGTGAAAGAGGTTGTGAAACACCCCTCTCTCTCTTGGTTTTTGAGAGGTGATCCGACCTTCTTGATCAACTAGGGTTTGGTGCCCTTGTGCTTGAGGTTGAACACAACCTTATTGGATTGAGTCTTGCATGATATGACCTTGGGATAGTGCTGCCCAATAACTTTCTTGTCTTAGGTTGTAACCTTGACCGTTACCCCTAGTTGGGTTTGGTTGGTACCCGATATGGTGCTCTTGGTCGACACTTAGTGGAGATGGGGCTTGGGCGTTACACCTTGAGCTTGCACTCTGAATGTCACCTCTGAAGTATGGTTGTACGATGCCCCCTACCTTGTGTTGATCTTGGCCGACATGCTTTGTTGAGCCTTGGTAGCTTGATGCCTGGTATGCCTTGGCTTAGATGACCCTTGTCCTGGTTGTGCTTTGACCGATATGATGACTAACAACTCTCTTGTGTTGGGTAATATGAAGTATTCTTGTGATGCCCGATATGATGGTTGTATAGAGAACCCTAGATGGTGCCTTAGTGGTGGCCGATATGGGTAGCTTGACCTAGATGGACGTTACGTCTGTGTCGGGCATGGGGCTGTGTTGCCCGACGCAACCCTAGTGGAGTTGGTAGAGTTGCTGCTAGTTTAGCCAGCTGGTCTATGCATGATATGGTACCATGGGCGATAGAGTGCCCTGGTCGACATGAAGGCCTCTTAGACGATATGAAGAAGGTTGGACGTTGGGGTGCCTTGGGCGATACCCTTGGGTCCATATGGTCCTTGCTGATGGTTATCCGATAGTGGAACCTAACCCTAACCCTAGTTTGGTGCACGATAGGTCTTTGTCCGATATCATTTGTTGATGCACGATACACTCTGCCCAACACCATGAGTTGGTGAGTCCTTGTTGCACGATAGTTGGTGTTGAGGTTGGCTGTTTGGTGGTGAGATTGCTTAAGGTTGGAAAACCCTAGCCGTTACATCCTTTGATGAGGGTTGGCGTTGCTCGCCATGCTTAGTGAGGGTTGTAGGAGTTTTGGTGAGGGTCCTGATAACCCGAAATGTATATAGTTGATGGTTCTCTTTTAATAATGATAACACAAGTGATATGATGTAATCACCTTGTATCCTGCAAATCTGACGATGAGATATAATGATAGGTTGTGAACCAGGAAGCTTGGAAACTTATGACATTGCTTCACATGTTGATATAACACATGCATATGGTCACAAGTATAATGCATAACATATGCCCATGATTGATAATAATACTATGAATGATAAAGCTTGTGTGATATACTCATGAATGCTTCTCTATACTTGACAATTAATCCATGATGACTTTAGTAATCTTTTACTAACCATGCATGTATTTCATGTGGATTCATAGTCTGGTAAGAGCTATGAGATATATGTGCTTTGACTAGCACGATGTGATGATAATCCTTGTTAATAAAGTAACAAGTTGATAGGTCTGAAGACCTGATATAAGGCTGAGTGCCTAGTTGAAGTGTTATCCTCTAATGACGAGATAAGGGATGCGTTCCCAGGATGTTGATGCATGATTGAGATGCCTTGTGAGGCAATGGTTGATATCATGAGGGATTGAGGTCCCAAGATAGTATGTTGATGGAAATAATGATGTAATTCTATAAGACTATGTTTATACCTTGTTTTGCCTCAACATTTGGCTTAAAATATATTAATCAATGATATATGAACATATCATGTAGTTTGCCCTGGCCATAGATCCATTACCATCAGTATTTGGTGATGGTGAAACAGGTTTATCTTGCGGGATTACCTGGAGCGCATATTGTTGAATATGTGGGGTTTCCCCTAGCCTAAAATAGGAGGGTCGAGTGCAACTGTGGTTGCAGACTCAGGATGTATGGAGCATGGTGAACATACCCATGGCTCAGGATATGTGATGATGAGCATGATGCGTTCATGGCTCGGATGTATGTACTAGCACCTATGATGAGGTGAGCTAGAGATATGGGTAGCTTGCGGAGCTGACCTAGAGGCTGAGGCCCTATAAGCATAAGACTGCGGTCTTGCTTGATGATTCGTGTACTGACCACAGGAAGGTGAGGTCATGGAGTCTGGATCTCCGTAGACCTTATATGGCACCAGATTGGGCTTCGTAGCCAATGGTTGGACTTGACAAAGGAAGGCTCACTTCCTCAGGGCATAATAACACGTAATCCAGCCGAATAAATATATCTTACTTAGAGAAAAACACGGAACATTGATTGAGGCCTTGCTTACATAACTGATCTAGTTACACCTTGCAGATACAGGTACGATCCTTATATCTTGTGATAAGTTCTTATAAAGCTTATCTTGTCAATCATGTTCCATAAAGAAATACTTGGTTATATGCTTCCCGGATATCTTGGTAAGCTTGATGGTAATAATAGCTTTGCTCAGTATGCTGCTCTTGTTATACACTTTATCAGGTTATTTGTTGTAATCTTCTTTAACCTTTGAGGTTTTATAGTTGTTGTGGGGAGTTATTTTCTCGTTGGGACTGTGTGTCTCACCCCGCTGGTTTACACCCTTTTTCGGTGATCGCTCTAGTCGTGGTGGTGGTCGTGAGGTTGCGGCCGAGCAACAAGAAGAGCAGTAGAAGGCAAGAGATGGACATGTTGCTTTTTTGGTGGTTTTGTTGTAGAGTCCTAGAGTCATCCATGTACTCTCAGGTCCTCAGAGGTGTTTTATGATGTTTCACGATGTTTAGCTGCTGTAATTTTTGTATACCCTGCTGCTAGCCGTACGTGGCCATTCTGTATGTATAAACAGGTGATGAACTAATATGCGTTGTTGCGACAGTGGGTGGCTTTAAGTTGTGAACATATCTGGCAGGTGATCTTGAATATATCTATATATGACCTAAACTTCTTGCAGGTCCTGGTTGCAAATGTTATGTACATATGTTTCCACAATCGGTTTTAATTAACCCGTGTTTTCGATAATGTATGGTTCCGCATGTTTTTGCGTGTCATCTCATTGTCTATGTGATGGCGGGGTGCCACAGTTGGTTTGGTATCAGAGCTCTAGGTTCGCTGAGTCTATAGGGATCTAGGACTAGGTTTGCGTCTGTTCTTGTGAGTTTTCCCAGATTTTCTTACAATAACCTTCTACTCTCAACAGTAGATAAAGCTTAAAGATGTCTAGAAACCATGAAGAACATGCTGCCGAGAGTAGTAATGCTGCATCAGTTGATGGATCAGGAGGGCAGGCACATGATGATTGAGTGCCTGAGGTCCCCCAACTTGACCCAACCATTCTTGAAAATCCTGCCTACCAATAGCTTATGGGGCAGATGATGGCTACGATGAATCACATGGTGGAAAGGTTGCCAGTGCCTCAGCAAAGAGCACAAGCTCCCCATGGTGAAGCATCGGGTATTAGGAAGACCTTTGAGCAGCTTCGTCGAGTCGGAGCTCCAGATTATGCTGGGACGGATGATCTAGCGGATGCAGATCTGTGGCTGACAGTCTTGAGAAGGCCTTTTGGATCCTCGACAATCCCGAAGTAGACAAAGTCAAGCACGCTGTCTACCTTCTGAAGGGAAGTGCTGGCCACTGGTGGGCCATCAGGGAGGAGAAGTGTGGGCTCTGATCTCCAAACCACGATATAAACACGATTTAAACTTAGCGGAAGCGATTCGATTAGCAGCGGAATACCAAAAATCAGCGGAAATTAAAACTTTTTGAGATAAAGCATTGAAACCATAAAACTTCCTTCATAAAAGGAGATAAACTGTTTACATCTCAGATAATTACTTCTTGAGTAATTATATACAACATGATACAAAATCTCAAGAACTCATAACCAAAATCTCAGACCAAAAGACTCCAAGACCTGAGAGTACAGAGGACACATAGGACTGACTCTAACTACACCACATGGCAGGCTAAACCTCCACATGAGATTTTACTGCTGCCCCTGGTGCTGCTGCTGCTGGGACTGGTCACCTGTAGACCTGTTCCTCCGTCCTCGACGTCCACCTAAAAAGTTGAAGTCTACGGGGTGAGACAATTTTACATAATTGTCCCAGCGAGAGTTATAACTCTCCGCCAGAAGCTTTATTATAGCACCTCAAAGAATAACTTAAGCAGTAAAAGCTTCAAAGTATTCAACATCAGATTTAATAGTAAGCATGAGTTCAATAGTTATGAAACATGAAGACATTTGCACTATACAGTGTAACATCAATCAATCAACTCGTAGTTATCTCTAACAGGTATGCTACGCTGTGGATTATGTTCTTCAAATATTACTTTTATGCCCTATGGAGATGAGGTTTACCACTCATACCCCAACCAATCACTGCTAAGTGCCTCGGTATCATACTAGGTCATCGAAAGAGCCGGATTCTCATGACCTTCACCTTCATCAGTCAGTAAGAGGATTACTTGTAGGACATCTCGTGCCTCTACTATAATAGCTTACCAGGGTAATCTGGTCCTTCACTATTTTAGAGTTACAGTGGCGTTCTGTACTCTCTTCGTCATCAGGAGATTTCATGTTTATCTTCCACTGATACGGATATCTGTGCTTTCTTCGTCATCAGGAGGTTTCATGTTTACCATCCACTGATATGGTATGGGATTGTAGTGAAGGATTGACGGATTACACATCTACATCAAACACCTACACTAGGATGTAAGGTTCTACACATCCATATACCCCACATACTCAAAAGTATGTGATCCAGGAGTTCCCTTAGGAAAACCTATTTCACCATCATTTGATCTCTGACAATGATGGATCTATGATCAGGGCTCTACATTACACTTGATTAGTTAGGTACATTCAGTATTCTTTTAACATCATACATTGTTCTTCAAACAATAACATTAGCATAACAGCTATGAAATGAGAATACTAAATGTAATAAGCCTAACTCTCATCAATCATCATTTCTCAATACATTCATCACAATTCATCTCTAAAGCATGACCTTGATGGTATTTATGGCTCTCACAGCCCATTTAATTCATAGGTTGCCATTGACAAAGCATCAAGATATTTTACTATTCATAAAGCTAACAACATGCTTTCAATGAATATAGCATCATCATCCATACCTGGATATGATCATCTTTATATCAGAACCTGCAAGGTTAATTCAATTGATAAAAGCAATTCAAATCAAGAATTATACTTTCCACTCTTGCCATAAGAGCTAAGTTCCCTGATTCTCATCAATTAGGGTTTACTATTCACATTACATGCCATCACCCTAGAATTAGGGTTTATTATTCACATTATGGTAAAATGAACTCATAACATCATCATGTATGAGGAACATCATCAATGATGCTCTCAGATAAGATTAAGATTCATCAATTATCATAAATAGGGTTTTCATGATCTCACATAGGTGGATCATACCCTAATCATGTACATTCATATATATTGAAGGTATTTCACTTGGATTTCAACCATAATTGGGATTTTCTCTCTCCTCTTGCTCATAGGTGATGATTACATCCCTCTAGATTGGGTTAGGTCTAATCAACATTGATAAGCCTAACCAAGTCATCACCATTGTAACCATTGGGGTTTGCATGATAAAAAGGGGTTACCTACTTGAATCCATAAAGGGTATTTTGGTAAAGTTCACCATTGATCATAACATGGGTTAATATACTAACCACTTGACCCTTAATGTCCCTAGGTATCATTAGGGTTTAGGTTGAACAACCATCAAACCATCTAAGCCTTCAAGGCATTAGGCAGACTTATCCTTAAAAGTCCCCAATAGGTTTCACACCTTCAACCTTCAAACGATCCTGAGATCGTTTAAGGTTGTAGACCTGGCTTTGGTTGACCTCAAGACCGCATGACACTCAAGACCGTTTACCCTTAAACGATCTTGAGGTCGTTTGCCCAAGATAGGGTGAAGACCGTTTAGTCATAGTTTGACTTCTGAAGTCGTTTGAGCTCATTCGGACCTGAAGTCGTATGAACTCATTCGGTCCTAAAGTCGTATGAACTCATTCGGTCCTGAAGTCGTATGAACTCATTCGGTCCTGAAGTCGTATGAACTCATTCGGTCCTGAAGTCATATGAACTCATTCGGTCCTGAAGTCGTATGAACTCATTCGGTCCTGAAGTCGTATGAACTCATTCGGTCCTGAAGTCGTATGGTCCTAAAAGCTCAAGATCGCATGGACCTCCAAGGTGATTCAAAGGGTAAACTCGATTAGGATTTCCTATGTTGAAGCCTTCAATTGGTCTCAAGCTTGCTAACCACTTATCAATTGAGACAATTAGGGTTAGCCTTAACCAATTGGTCACTCAATTGATCCTCAATTGATATCCAAATAGGGTTGGAGTTGGTTCAATTAAGGTCTATAAACATTCAACCATCAACACTCAACAATATGAATCAAATCGAAGTTGATCCCATCAATTGACCTCCAATCGGGCTCAAACTTGGACCAAACGGTCTTGGGATCGTTTGGATAACCTCCAAACGGTCTTGAGACCGTTTTCCCAAGAATTCATCAAAATCTAAGTTGATTTGATAGGGGTTGAACCTTAATTAAGTCACAAATCAGCAATTTGATTATTTCAATAACCCACTGTAATTGGGCCCTCAATTGATCAAATTACCTTAACCCTAGACCTCCAAACGGTCTTGGGTTGACACCAAACGGTCTTGAGACCGTTTGGATGAGTTCCAGATGGTCTTGAGATTGTTTGCCCATCCATCCTTTGGACTCTAGTGAAAATTCATCAAGGTTTGATCTATTGAGATGATCATCACATCAATACTTAATTGCAATATGATTTGGTACCTTTGGACCTTCAATTGGTCAACTATACTTGACCCCAGACCTCTAAACGGTCTTGGGTGATCCCCAAACGGTCTTGAGACCGTTTGGATGATTCCCCAAACGGTCTTGAGACCGTTTGGGCTAATCAACCCAAAATCACTAATTAACTCATTGGAATTTCAGCACTGATTTCAATTAGGATTTGCCCTATTAATCAACCTTCAACTCAATAAATCGTTTGGAATTAATCCATCAAATTTGGTGAGTAATTAATCAACATCATTATGAACAGTAATCCCAAACGGTCAATGCTTGTTCAACCATCTTAAACGGTCTTGAGACCGTTTGCCCAAAAAGGGCAATTTAAACAGGTTGAAAATCAGAACTTAATTCAATTGGATTTGCTAATTGATTTGCTTATATCTCACGATTCCTTTGGAGTTAACCCCTGAAATTTTGTGGGTGATTAACCTACATAATTATAAACAAGATTCCCATACGGTCGTCATTTGGTCAACGCGATCAAACGGTCTTGAAGGCCGTTTGCCTTCATACGACCCTGAAACCGTTTGCCCACCAAACGGTTGTGTAAACCGTATGGGCAATTGGTGGAGGTCGTTTGGTAAAGTGGAAATCCGTGGATAAGCATAGGAATTAACGCCCTTATATTCTACCTCAAGAACAGTAGCAGTTATTCACGATTTTGCTTGCAAGGATGCAGGGGAAGATAGGGAAGAAGAAGAACTAGCAACTATATGCATAGAAAAAGATGTATAATCAAAGCATAAGGTTTAGAGTTATAAAACCCGCCTAAAGGTTGTTCCTTGAGCTCCAAGCTTCCAAGATTCAGGTCTTTAATGGTGTCTTTGAGCTCCACAGGTCGGCCAAGGTGAATTCTCCAAGGAAAAGTTGGAAAGGAATGGCTAGAAAGATAAAGCTAGGTGAGCTAGCCATGAATTCAACCTTGAAATCGAGTTTCCTCCATGAATTCAAGCAAAAGGGATGATCCAAACTTACCTAGGACCCTTGGTCATCCTTCTCTACTCCAGAGCTTAGCCTTAGTCGGTTTTGAGCAAGGGGAAAATAAATGAAAAGAAGAGGATCGTTCCCTTGCTAGGTGGGGAAGGTAGTATATATACTTAGGTGAAATTTCAACATAAGAACATATGCTTTCCTCATTTCTCATCTAAGTCCTTCCTTTATTCTTTGCACATCCCCACATCTTATTTCTAAGGATAAAATCCTTCTAAGGTCAAGAATTGAAGGCAAAGAGGATCAACCCATCACTAAAGCATACACATAAAAGGGGTATTATACATACACCTTGATTATTCAATCACAAAGGTGTTCTTTATTATATGATTATTCAAATGAAGTGACCTTTTCATCATTTCTCTTCTAAATGACGCCAAGAGTCATAAAAGATATTTTAGATGATGTATTTTACAAGTTGCACCCCTCAAATTGGGTAAATTGCACTTTACACCAATTTAGGGTTTTCAAGTACAAGGGTTGCTTCCACAGCTGCACCTTGGTGCTCAAGCTTGGGAAATCCCTCAAACTTCATCATAAACATCCTCATGATGTCTCAACATCAGAGGTACATCTCAACATGTGCAATTTGCAAGTTAATCCCTTAACTGGGTAATTTGCACATAGATCCCTGTATTACAAAACAATGCTACAACTTTATATATAAAGGAGCAAAATTGAAATATATGTTTCTGAGAAACTTAATTACATGCCCAAAGTTAATCACAAGGATTTAATTACATATTTAGGCAAAACACCTAGGGTTAGTTCATAACCCAGGTCAGGGATGTTACAAGAAGTGACCTAGTGAGGAGATCGGTTGGGAGATCTTCCGGTAAGAGTTTGTCAGCAGATACTTTCCGAAGACGTATATGGACGAGAAGATCAACCAGTTTGAGCGTCTACCCAAGGAACAATGAGCATCACCGAGTATGAAGCCAAGTTCATGGACTTGCTAAGGTTTTGTCCTCACATGGCAGTGACAGATGATGAGCGGATCAGGCAGTTTGAGAAAGGTTTTAGTGCTGAGCTGTCAACACCTGTTGTTGCTTTAGAGAATCGGGAGCGGTTTGCCACATTTGTGGAGTCCGTTTGCAGGATTGAATGATCTGTTAGGGAGAAAAGGGAGTCCATGACCAGGAAAAGGCCTGCTCAGTTCTAGGGACGGAGGTTTGGTGGCTTCAAGAGGTCAAGGTTTTCAGCACCTTCCATGATGAGAGGTTCTAGTGCACCATCACAGTGGTCTCTGAGTAAAGGAAAATATCATGTTTCTTCACCATTGAAGGCACATAGTACAACTTCTGTAATAGTAACAAAGCCATCTAGACCACAGATAGAAGGCAAGTCATGTTACCACTATGGACAGATTGGGCATTTAAAGTCAAATTTCCCAAGAAGAGATGTTGAGGTAACACAACAGCTGAGACAGAATCAACAAGGGTCAGACAGACAGCAGCCCAGTGATAGCAGAGGGCGAGGACGCGATCAAGTGTCACAAGCAGGATCGTCTGCTCAAGGAAGCAGAGGACGTGGATGACAAGCAACAAGTCGATTCTATGCTATGAGTCAGCCGGAGGCGATAGTCAACCCGTGAGTGGTGATAGGTCAGATGGAGTTATTTCATTCTGATTTGTCTTCTTCTTGCTTTATATCTATTTTGGTTGACCTAGGTGCTACACACTATTTTATCGCACATAGTCTGCTTGATAGCTGTCCTTTACCTGTTAGTTGTAAGAAAGATAGCATGTTGTTAGAAACCCCTCTTGATGGTTCCTCGATGCTTCGAGAAGAGTGTCCATCTTGTGTCTTATCTTTTTCGGGACACAATGTACAAGTGGACCTTATACCACTTGATATGCATGGATTCGATGTGATCCTTGGTGTGGCATCCAACTTATAAAACACGAGATTAACTAAGCGGAAGCGAATCATTTGTAGCGGATTACTGAAAATCGCTAAAAAATAAAACTTTTTGCAAAGAGATCCAATTATAGGAAACTCTTACAACAAAAACCATAGTATTACATTTACATCCTTGTTTGTAGTTACACTCCATGTAACATCTCTTCTCGAGGATTTCATACAACAGTTGCTTTACTCTACTATACAAAAGCAACATAAAACCTCGAGGCATTTAAGCCAAAATCTCAAGTCGATGATAAAAGCACTGTCTACTGACTCTGAGGACCTGAGAGTACAGAGACGACACATAGGACTACTAACTATATAAAACTTGGCAGTCAATACCTCCACCTGAGTCATCACTGCTATTTCTGATACTGTTGCTGCTTTCCTTTTCCTGCAAAAGAGTCTCTGCTTCTTTGTCCGCGTCCACCTAAAAATGTTGGATCCCACGGGGGTGAGACAATTGAAAATTGTCCCAGTGGGAGATATAACTCTCCGCCAAAACATTGCTGTAGCAGATAATCATATTAAAATTGACAGGAGTTCTTACATATTGACAATAGCATTATTCATTGTATGAACAGAGAAAGATAATCTCCTTTACTAAGGAGAACATTGTATCTACTCATGGTAGATTCATAATCCATTTATCTAATTGCAAGGAATGTAAAGAGATATGAATAACATTTATCAACTGACATTGCATAAAAGAAGCATAACATCAGCCAATGAATTTTCGTATTCAATCCTATAGCAAATATGCTAAATGGCTGATTACATTTTTACAATCACACTTATGCCCTGAGGAGATGAGGTATACCGCTCATGCTCCAACCGACCACTATGAAGTCGAAATCGGTACCATACAAGGTCAAAGGTAGAGCCGGCTACCAAGACCTCCCATATCTCGGTCAGTGCAAGATTACATGCAGGACATCTTGTGTCTCTGCTACATTATAGCTTTCCAGGGTATACTGGCAACTTCGCTATCAGAGTTACAGTGGCGTGCTGCACTCTCTTCGCGATCGTGATATTTCATGTTTATCTCCATCGATCTGACATTTTCATTATTGGGAGATGTGTACAACATATTCCCAATCATCGGGGGATTAGTGATACATCCTTCCCGGAATATATAATGAAGGATTGTGGGATCTCGTGTTTATCTACCACCAATCCTACATTAGGGCGTAAGGTATTCGCGCCCATCACCCCCACATACTCAAAAGTATGCCCTCCGGGTTTTGCCGTGGAGCACCCGTTTCACCATCACCAGTATGCTGACGATGATGGATCTATGGTCAGGGCTCTACATGATATGATTTTACTTGATTAATTAAGTACATTGTCATGTTCTTTTAGCATCAATCAAGTTCTCAAACATATTTTATTCAGACAAATGCTATAAAGAAACATGTACTATTTTCATCATTCACTTCTCATTCTTTATGAGGCATTGGGATCTCAGTCCCTCATTTCAATATTGGGATTTCTCATCCCTCAACGACATCATTATGATGCTTATCAAATCTGGGTATTCATACCCTCAATTCATCATTGTCACTGTTACCATTTGCTAGGTAACTATTATCTCCAGGTCCTTAGACCGAGGTATGTATGATACTTGTTACACAAGTATCTCACATGGCTCTCAAAACCTATTAAATGTTTTGTCACCTTTCACTAGACAACAACAATTTATTCATGAGACTCATAAGGTCCATATACCTTTTGTTAATTTTGCTAAGCAACAACAACATTAGGCACATAAGGCCGTTCAACATATTTGTTATATGAATGTCATAGCTCAGGTCTGGCTATGCTCTTCATCTCATGATGTCTACATGATTAATAGACATGATAACAACCATACAAGTTATTGACCACATCATGTGATACATTAGTAACACCACTATCCTTTATCAGGATTATGGTTTACCACCAAATAGGGCTTTTCACTCCCTTTACCCAAAATTAGGGTTAGGGTTTCCCAACTGACATTAATTAGGGTTTTATGCTCATGTAGCTAGATCAACCCTAATGTATTGCTCCACACTTCTAGGAGCATTCAAAGATATCATAAGTGTATGTTTATGATCACCATTCTCATCATATATCATTAATGATCGTCAATACAAGGTACAAGTTCAGTTCTCTTTCTTATTATGGTATGATTACCTCATACCCATTAGGGTGACTCATCCCCTTTAACAATGTATATAAGCTTATACTCATCAAAGTATATCAACTCATTACAATTTCATTGTAATATCTACATAACACACACACTTCATGTGTTCTTCATCCAAGTATGTTGGATTGAGATGCATCTAGGTATTTCAACCCTAAAATGTTGAATGAGATATCTATCATGTCTTGATGTATCACTTTCTTCTCATTTCTATCTTAATTAGGTTAATCAACTAACCTTGTATTAAGGTATCTTCCCTCTTAATACTTTATCCACTAACATGTCATTTTCATCATATGATGCATAGGTTACACACTAGAATTGTCTAACTATCTTTAATAATGTGGACTTATTCAATGGTTAAACATTGCTGAATATAGGATAACCCATTATCCATCACTTTAGATATTTCAAACTCTTAGGATGTTATCCATATCATCATTAGGGTAGCATACATCATTCCTAAGAGTTTCATATCCTCATCTTTATAGAGTGTGTAGGGTTGATACATATGAATCAAGTTAAATACATGTATTGAATTAGATGCATAATGGTCTAAGCATCATCTTACCTCCTTTACCCTTACTCATCAAATTATATCAACTTCAATTCAAGTATAGAACACCACGGCCGTGCAGCCTTGCACGGTCGTGCAAAGTGAGGCCACCACGGCCGTGCTACCTTGCACAGTTGTGCTATAGAGGATCACCTCAAGAATCATGTTCATATATGAATTTTATTCTTTCATCTCTTCATCTTTATTAGGTCACATCAACCCTTCAATCAAGAGCATACTACAATGATTACATAGTATACCAAGTCATTGATCATATAAGTATATAGAAATTCATTCCTTAATTGACACTAATCAGTTAGGTACTATTAGGGTTTCAACCATTGAACCTTCATGGATTATCATTACTAATCTTCATTGGATCAATATAACATTCATCATCATTCATCATCTTAATTCTCAAAGGTTCAATCACATTGGACTTCCATTACATAAGGTATCTAGTTAAATTAGGGTTTCCAATGTTGATTCCTTCAATCATTGAATTCATGGAACCAATCATCAATTGGACCTATACTCATACTACAATTGAGTTGAATAGGTCAACCTTAAACTGATTTGACTCTCAATTAACCCTCAATTGGTCATCAATTAGGGTTTGATTCAATTGAATTAGAGTTTGGAATTGATGATCCTTCATTACTAATCAATGTAAGACTGGTTACTTTGAAACCATGGAACCATCATACAAATTGGGTATGACCTGACCCCAAACGGTCTTGAGGTCGTTTGTATGACCTCCAAACGGTATTGAGACCGTTTTCCCATCACATCACTCAAATCCAAGCCATCTAATTAAGGTTTGGATCATTGGATTGATCACCAAATCAACATTAAATTGTATATCAGCTTGGTACCTTTAGACCTTCAAACACCTAACCATACTTAACCCTAGACCTCCAAACGGTCTTGGGTGACCACCAAACGGTCTTGAGACCGTTTGGATGAGCTCCAAACGGTCTTGAAACCGTTTGGCTCATCCAACCTTTGGACTTTAGTGAAAATCATCATGGATTGGTCTATCGAGTTGATCAACAAATCAGCACTTCATTGCAATATGATTAGTACCTTTGGACCTTTAATTGGTCAACTATACTTGACCCCAGACCTCCAAATGGTCTTGGGGTGATCCCCAAACGGTCTTGAGACCGTTTGGGTGATCCCCAAACGGTCTTGAAACCGTTTGGGCTAATCAACCCAAAATCTCAACTTAACTAATTCGAATTTCAGCACTGTTTTCAATTAGGGTTTGCCTAATTTATTAGCCTTCAACTCATGATTCCTTTGGAGTTAACCTCTCAAATTTGGCGGGTCATTAAACAAAATCATTAGGATCAGTAATCCAAACGGTCAACGCTTGGTAAACTCACTCAAACGGTCTTGAAACCATTTTCCCAAAACGTCCAATTAATCAAGCTGAAAAATCAGCACTTAATCCAATTAGGTTTACCTAATTGATTAGGCTTCAACTCTCGATTCTTTTGGAGTTAATCCCTCAAATTTGGAAGGTTATCCACCAACATAATTATGAACAGGAAACTAAAACATTCAATAATTGGTCAACTCACTCAAATGGTTTTGAAACCGTTTGCTCAAACAGGTCAAGTTAATGAGTTTGAAAATCAGCACTTAATTCAATTCGATTTGTCTAATTGATTGGCCTTCAACCTATGATTCCTTTGGAGTTAACCCCTCAAATTTGGAGGGTAATTAACCTAAATAATTAGGAACAATATTCCCAAACGGTAAACCCTTGGTAAACTCCTTAAAACGGTTTTGAAACCGTTTTCCACCAAATGGTTTGCAAACCGTTTGGTCACCAAACGGTTTGGTGAAACCGTTTGATCCAACCAAACTTTGAAACTGTTTGCCCAAGATATTTGGGGAGGTGTGTGCTTATGATGATGTAATAATAATAAAGCTCCAAACTCACGAAATCTCCTATGGTTTCTATGGAACTTGCATCAATCAACCAAAGTTAAATTCGGAAATGTAGAAATGATCATTATTTGATGGAGAATTGAATGCAATAACAAAGTTAGGGTTTCAAGTTATAAAACCCGCCTCCAATTGAGCTCCAAAGCTCCAAGACCACGGCAACAATGGTGGATGAAGCTCTTGCAGCTCCCCCTAGGCTCGTCCTCAAGCTTTTGGATGAAAAAGTTGGCTAGGGTTGAAGAGGAGATCGAAATAAGAAGGAATCCATAATTTATTTTCGATTTCCACCATGAAATCAAGGAGAACGAAGGTCAAGGGCTTACCAACAGGTAGGGAGTCGTCCTCCTGCTCCTCTCTAGCTCCTTGGTCGGTTTTGCAATCAAGGGGAAGAAAGAAATCCGAAAAAGGCCTTGGTTTGGGCTTAGAAATGGCACTTTTATAAGGAAATTGATGAGAGAGAAAGTGCCTTATTAAATTGCATTTAATCCCAAAAATGGGGCCTCCTCTTCCCCATCAACTCCTTAGGTACGAGGAATCTTCCTTTGCCTTTAATTATCCTTCATTATCCTCAATTCAAAGAAAAGCAAATTAAGCACCTTAATCATATTATATTAATATCTCATATGTGAGTGGAAATTACTTTCCTTTATAATAAGGTGAGTGGAATTTCACCTACTTAGGATATTTTCGTTCATTATCTTGGAAAAGGAACGTCCATCCTTATTCAAAATCAACCAATAACATGTTGGTTGAAGGCCCTTTAATTAATACATTCATTTTTTTGCCCTAAATTGAATTAGGGTTTTGCTTTGGATTAAATCTTGATTATTTTAATATCAAGATTCTCTCTCCTCCAACTTAATTCAAATTAGGCTCCCTCCTCATTTTCTTTGCTCTAAATGATGCCAATAAACATTAAGGACCTTATTGAGGTGGTAATTTTCATATTGAACCCTAGGTTTTGGGTAAATTGCACATTACACCAAAACTAGGTTTTAATGCACAAGGATTGCTTTACAAGCTTAATCTTGGTTCTCAAGCTTGTGAGAACCATACCACTATATCATATTCATTCTTATGATGTCTCAACATCATAGGAATATCTTATCTTGCAACATTTGCAATTTAACCTCTCAACTTGGGTAATTTGCACTTTAGTCCAAAATAAGCAAACATTGCTTTAACATTGTTCAAACATGACCAAAATTAAAACATAAGCTCCTCTTGAGCCGTAATTACTTTTCAAAAGATAATATTAAGGGTTTACTCAACCTTATTAGGCAAAACATCTAGGGTTAGTACATAACCCAGGTCATGGATGTTACAAATTATAAACCCCTAACAAGGATTTCGTCCCCGAAATCCAGATAAAGGAAAATAGATGTATTTTATTCATCATACTATCTAGTCTTCACATATCATCTCCTTATTATTATGTAGGTATCATAAAACTTTGGTAGGAACAAGGTGTTTCTATACAAGATTCTCATAGAATCAACACACAAGACACATGCTCCATTGTCCTTCATTATTGATTGTGGACTCAATTTTTGTATTAAGTAACACTTTTCTTGTTCAAAGAAACATCATGCATTCTTTATTAATATCATGTTTATGCAGAGCATAAACCCCTAACATATGATGTTCATATTATTTTATATAATCAGACTAATTTCATAGTTGACCACCCCAGGTAATCAACATAAATCATCTGATATTTCTTTAGATACCAGGATCCCTTACCTTGGTATCTATTACATGTGTTAACAACATATCACATCTTTATCTTCCTTTCCTCTTAGGACATCACTTGTTACATATATCTTCATCTTGGAACCAAAGTCCAAGATAAACTGATACTTTTCTAAGTATCCATCACTTGAAAATTTTTATCTTATGCACATCAAGTGTCCTAAGACCCACTTGATTGCCATGTCCCTGAAAGGAAAGAAAATAAGGATTCACATTCCTCTTATTAATTCATGTATTTTCAACTATTCCTGAAGCAATTACTCTTTATCTCATCCAAAGTTCCTTGCCCTAGCATAGGAATTATAAGGATGATTACATGACATTATTCCCTTCTTTATTATTACCTTAACATGTTTATGATCATCTTAGGATCTCATTACATTTTCCATTTCCACATTTTGGAAAGGATCTTTATTATGCTTCCAGCATTATTGAGCAGGGTTCATTTCCCTTGGTCCCATTCTTGTCTTATGAGGAATATACTTTTAATTCCTCATACACACATGCTCTTTTTATATCATCTCAGGTTCCTCTTTCTTATACCTAGGATATAACACATTTATTCATTCCATATTTCTAATTTCATGATACTCATTAGATTGTATCAGAATGACTGCTTGATCAAGGCAATCAGAGAGATTACAATCTAAGAGTTTCCATACTCACTTTATCATCAATAATTGTATACCTGGCCAGGGTTTACAAGTATTGAGATCAAGTAGTATGCACCTTACATGCTATCATATTCCTTGATTTTTATATTATCATAAACATAAGATTTAACATCCCTGGATTTTATCCAGGCATCTCTTTTATACCTCATCTTCTTTCATAGGGGTAGGAACAATATAAAACATCTATAATGTTACTGCATAAAATGTAAGTCCTCTTAGGACTAATCCAAGAAAAACTCATTCAATTGCTTTCTATAGCTTAGAAAATCATAAAATGACAAGTTTAAATGACATTATTATGTCTAACCTGTCATGATTTGTGGATGGTTTACTACCTCAGGCTAATTCAGCCTCAGAGGTTGATTTATCATAACACTTCTGGCTGAGCAATCTCTTGCCAGATGTCCTACTTATCTGCATTGGTAACAAATTCTGGGTGCTAGGTATGGTCTAGAGGGTTCTTTACCCTTTCTAGATGATCATTGCCTTGGTGCACTAGGTCCTGGTTGTACTGATGATACCAAAGTCTTTCCCTTTTTAGAACTACTAGGCCTCTGTTCCTGGATTTGGATAGGCCTATTTTCAATTCTCTCTTCCTTGTTCTTTGTTGGACAATTCTTTACAATATGTCCAGGCTTTCTACACCCATAGCAAATTCTATTTTTGGGTTGAACCCTATTCCTTCCTTCACTATTTATTGTTTCAACAGGATGAGGTTGAGCACAGACTTGTTCTAAGTCCAGAACTTCATCATTTCTTATAGCTTCCACCTGCTGATGTGGATTACATATCCTGTTGATATCCATAACATCCTCATTGGGGGCTGGTAATCTAGGTTGCACTGCCAGTGCTCGATCCACTAGATATATCATAGTTGCCCTGAGTTCCCCAACAGTGATACCTAGGGAAGGATTTCTTATCATAGTTGGATTAACTAAGGGGTTCTCAGGCATTAGTCCCTCTCTTGCATGTTCCCCTGCACCTCTTCTTAGTGCAGCATTGCTGCTTTCTGCAGCAAACTCCTCATGTGACCTAGTCATCCTCAAGTTCTTCTCCTCCTATATGAGCAGAAGATATTATCAGATATACTAGAAGATACTAGAACATACTCTTCTACCTTAGTCCTATGTCTTTGTAGACTCAGCGAACCTAGAGCTCTGATACCAACAATTGTGGCATCCAACTTATAAAACACGAGATTAACTAAGTAGAAGCGAATCATTTGCAGCGGATTACTGATAATCGCTAAAAATTAAAACTTTTTGCAAAGATATCCAATTATAGGAAACTCTTACAACAAAAACCATAGTATTACATTTACATCCTTGTTTGTAGTTACACTCCATGTAACATCTCTTCTCGAGGATTTCATACAAAAGTTGCTTTACTCTACTATACAAAAGCAACATAAAACCTCGAGGCATTTAAGCCAAAATCTCAAGTCGATGATAAAAGCACTATCTACTGACTCCGAGGACCTGAGAGTACAGAGACGACACATAGGACTACTAACTATATAAAACTTGGCAGTCAGTGCCTCCACCTAAGTCATCACTGCTGTTTCTGATACTGTTGCTGCTTTCCTTTTCCTACAAAAGAGTCTCTGCTTCTTTGTCCGCGTCCACCTAAAAATGTTGGATCCCACGGGGGTGAGACAATTGAAAATTATCCCAGCGGGAGATATAACTCTCCGCCAAAACATTGCTGTTGTGGATTATCATATTAAAATTGAACATGAGTTCTTACATATTGACAGCAGCATTATTCATTGTATGAACAGAGAAAGATAATCTCCTTTCCTAAGGAGAACATTGTATCTACTCATGGTAGATTCATAATCCATTTATCTAATTGCAAGGAATGTAAAGAGATATGAATAACATTTATCAACTGACATTGCATAAAAGAAGTATAACATCAGCCAATGAATTTTCGTATTCAATCCTATAGCAAACATGCTAAATGGCTGATTACATTTTTACAATCACTCTTATGCCCTGAGGAGATGAGGTATACCGCTCATGCTCCAACCGACCACTGTGAAGTAGAAATCGGTACCATACAAGGTCAAAGGTAGAGCCGGCTACCAAGACCGCCCATATCTCGGTCAGTGCAAGATTACATGCAGGACATATTGTGTCTCTGCTACATTATAGCTTTCCAGGGTATACTGGCAACTTCTCTATCAGAGTGACAGTGGTGTGCTGCACTCTCTTTGCAATTGTGAGATTTCATGTTTATCTCCATCGATCCGTCATTTTCATTATTGGGAGATGTGTACAACATATTCCCAATCATCGGGGGATTAGTGATACATCCTTCCCGGAATATATAATGAAGGATTGTGGGATCTCGTGTTTTTCTACCACCAATCCTCCATTAGGGCGTAAGGTATTCGCGCCCATCACCCCCACATACTCAAAAGTATGCCCTCCGGGTTTTGCCGCGGAGCACCCGTTTCACCATCACCAGTATGCTGACGATGATGGATCTATGGTCAGGGCTCTACATGATATGATTTTACTTGATTAATTAAGTACATTGTCATGTTCTTTTAGCATCAATCAAGTTCTCAAACATATTTTATTCAGACAAATGCTATAAAGAAACATGTACTATTTTCATCATTCACTTCTCATTCTTTATGAGGCATTGGGATCTCAGTCCCTCATTTCAATACTGGGATTTCTCATCCCTCAACCACATCATTATAATGCTTATCAAATCTGGGTATTCATACCCTCAATTCATCATTGTCACTGTTACCATTTGCTAGGTAACTATTATCTCCAGGTCCTTAGACCGAGGTATGTATGATACTTGTTACACAAGTATCTCACATGGCTCTCAAAGCCTATTAAATGTTTTGTCACCTTTCACTAGACAACAACAACTTATTCATGAGACTCATAAGGTCCATATACCTTTTGTTAATTTTGCTAAGCAACAACAACATTAGGCACATAAGGCCGTTCAACATATTTGTTATATGAATGTCATAGCTCAGGTCTGGCTATGCTCTTCATCTCATGATGTCTACATGATTAATAGACATGATAACAACCATACAAGTTATTGACCACATCATGTGATACATTAGTAACACCACTATCCTTTATCAGGATTATGGTTTACCACCAAATAGGGCTTTTCACTCCCTTTACCCAAAATTAGGGTTAGGGTTTCCCAACTGACATTAATTAGGGTTTTATGCTCATGTAGCTAGATCAACCCTAATGTATTGCTCCACACTTCTAGGAGCATTCAAAGATATCATAAGTGTATGTTTATGATCACCATTCTCATCATATATCATTAATGATCGTCAATACAAGGTACAAGTTCAGTTCTCTTTCTTATTATGGTATGATTACCTCATACCCATTAGGGTGACTCATCCCCTTTAACAATGTATATAAGCTTATACTCATCAAAGTATATCAACTCATTACAATTTCATTGTAATATCTACATAACACACACACACTTCATGTGTTCTTCATCCAAGTATGTTGGATTGAGATGCATCTAGGTATTTCAACCCTGAAATGTTGAATGAGATATCTATCATGTCTTGATGTATCACTTTCTTCTCATTTCTATCTTAATTAGGTTAATCAACTAACCTTGTATTAAGGTATCTTCCCTCTTAATACTTTATCCACTAACATGTCATTTTCATCATATGATGCATAGGTTACACACTAGAATTGTCTAACTATCTTTAATAATGTGGACTTATTCAATGGTTAAACATTGCGGAATATAGGATAACCCATTATCCATCACTTTAGATATTTCAAACTCTTAGGATGTTATCCATATCATCATTAGGGTAGCATACATCATTCCTAAGAGTTTCATATCCTCATCTTTATAGAGTGTGTAGGGTTGATACATATGAATCAAGTTAAATACATGTATTGAATTAGATGCATAATGATCTAAGCATCATCTTACCTCCTTTACCCTTACTCATCAAATTATATCAACTTCAATTCAAGTATAGAACACCACGGCCGTGCAGCCTTGCACGGTCGTGCAAAGTGAGGCCACCACGACCGTGATACCTTGCACGGTTGTGCTACAGAGGATCACCTCAAGAATCATGTTCATATATGAATTTTATTCTTTCATCTCTTCATCTTGATTAGGTCACATCAACACTTCAATCAAGAGCATACTACAATGATTACATAGTATACCAAGTCATTGATCATATAAGTATATAGAAATTCATTCCTTAATTGACACTAATCAGTTAGGTACTATTAGGGTTTCAACCATTGAACCTTCATGGATTATCATTACTAATCATCATTGGATCAATAGAACATTCATCATCATTCATCATCTTAATTCTCAAAGGTTCAATCACATTGGACTTCCATTACATAAGGTATCTAGTTAAATTAGGGTTTCCAATGTTGATTCCTTCAATCATTGAATTCATGGAACCAATCATCAATTGGACCTATACTCATACTACAATTGAGTTGAATAGGTCAACCTTAAACTGATTTTACTCTCAATTAACCCTCAATTGGTCATCAATTAGGGTTTGATTCAATTGAATTAGAGTTTGGAATTGATGATCCTTCATTACTAATCAATGTAAGACTGGTTACTTTGAAACCATGGAACCATCATCCAAATTGGGTATGACCTGACCCCAAACGGTCTTGAGGTCGTTTGTATGTCCTCCAAACGGTCTTGAGACCGTTTTCCCATCACATCACTCAAATCCAAGCCATCTAATTAAGGTTTGGATCATTGGATTGATCACCAAATCAGCATTAAACTGTATATCAGCTTGGTACCTTTAGACCTTCAAACACCTAACCATACTTAACCCTAGACCTCCAAACGGTCTTGGGTGACCACCAAACGGTCTTGAGACCGTTTGGCTCATCCAACCTTTGGACTTTAGTGAAAAATCATCATGGATTGGTCTATCGAGTTGATCAACAAATCAGCACTTCATTGCAATATGATTAGTACCTTTGGACCTTTAATTGGTCAACTATACTTGACCCCAGACCTCCAAATGGTCTTGGGGTGATCCCCAAACGGTCTTGAGACCGTTTGGGTGATCCCCAAATGGTCTTGAAACCGTTTGGGCTAATCAACCCAAAATCTCAACTTAACTAATTCGAATTTCAGCACTGTTTTCAATTAGGGTTTGCCTAATGTATTAGCCTTCAACTCATGATTCCTTTGGAGTTAACCTCTCAAATTTGGCGGGTCATTAAACAAAATCATTAGGAGCAGTAATCCCAAACGGTCAACGCTTGGTCAACTCACTCAAACGGTCTTGAAACCGTTTGCCCAAAACGTCCAATTAATCAAGCTGAAAAATCAGCACTTAATCCAATGAGGTTTACCTAATTGATTAGGCTTCAACTCTCGATTCTTTTGGAGTTAATCCCTCAAATTTGGAATGTTATCAACCAACATAATTATGAACAGTAAACTAAAACGGTCAATGATTGGTCAACTCACACAAACGGTTTTGAAACCGTTTTCTCAAACAGGTCAAGTTAATCAGGTTGAAAATCAGCACTTAATTCAATTCGATTTGTCTAATTGATTGGCCTTCAACCTATGATTCCTTTGGAGTTAACCCCTCAAATTTGGAGGGTAATTAACCTAAATAATTAGGAACAATATTACCAAACGGTAAACCCTTGGTAAACTCCTTCAAACGGTTTTGAAACCGTTTTCCACCAAATGGTTTGCAAACCGTTTGGTCACCAAACGGTTTGGTGAAACCGTTTGATCCAACCAAACTTTGAAACTGTTTGCCCAAGATATTTGGGGAGGTGTGTGCTTATGATGATGTAATAATCATCAAGCTCCAAACTCACGAAATCTCCTATGGTTTCTATGGAACTTGCATCAATCAACCAAAGTTAAATTCGGAAATGTAGAAATGATCATTATTTGATGGAGAATTGAATGCAATAACAAAGTTAGGGTTTCAAGTTATAAAACCCGCCTCCAATTGAGCTCCAAAGCTCCAAGACCACGGCAACAATGGTGGATGAAGCTCTTGCAACTCCCCCTAGGCTCGTCCTCAAGCTTTTGGATGAAAAAGTTGGCTAGGGTTGAAGAGGAGATCGAAATAAGAAGGAATCCATAATGTATTTTCGATTTCCACCATGAAATCAAGGAGAACGAAGGTCAAGGGCTTACCAACAGGTAGGGAGTCGTCCTCCTGCTCCTCTCTAGCTCCTTGGTCGGTTTTGCAAGCAAGGGGAAGAAAGAAATCCGAAAAAGGCCTTGGTTTGGGCTTAGAAATGGCACTTTTATAAGGAAATTGATGAGAGAGAAAGTGCCTTATTAAATTGCATTTAATCCCAAAAATGGGGCCTCCTCTTCCCCCTCAACTCCTTAGGTACTAGGAATCTTCCTTTGCCTTTAATTCTCCTTCATTATCCTCAATTTAAAGAAAAGCAAATTAAGCACCTTAATCATATTATATTAATATCTCATATGTGAGTGGAAATTACTTTCCTTTATAATAAGGTGAGTGGAATTTCACCTACTTAGGATATTTTCGTTCATTATCTTGGAAAAGGAACGTCCATCCTTATTCAAAATCAACCAATAACATTTTGGTTGAAGGCCCTTTAATTAATACATTCATTTTTTTGCCCTAAATTGAATCAGGGTTTTGCTTTGGATTAAATCTTGATTATTTTAATATCAAGATTCTCTCTCCTCCAACTTAATTCAAATTAGGCTACCTCCTCATTTTCTTTGCTCTAAATGATGCCAAGAAACATTAAGGACCTTATTGAGGTGGTAATTTTCATATTGAACCCTAGGTTTTGGGTAAATTGCACATTACACCAAAACTAGGTTTTAATGCACAAGGATTGCTTTACAAGCTTAATCTTGGTTCTCAAGCTTGTGAGAACCATACCACTATATCATATTCATTCTTATGATGTCTCAACATCATAGGAATATATTATCTTGCAACATTTTCAATTTAACCTCTCAACTTGGGTAATTTGCACTTTAGTCCAAAAGAAGCAAACATTGCTTTAACATTGTTCAAACATGACCAAAATTAAAACATAAGCTCCTCTTGAGCCGTAATTACTTTTCACAAGATAATATTAAGGGTTTACTCAACCTTATTAGGCAAAACATCTAGGGTTAGCACATAACCCAGGTCAGGGATGTTACAAATTATAAACCCCTAACAAGGATTTCGTCCCCAAAATCCAAATAAAAGAAAATAGATGTATTTTATTCATCATACTATCTAGTCTTCACATATCATCTCCTTATTATTATGTAGGTATCATAAAACTTTGGTAGGAACAAGGTGTTTCTATACAAGATTCTCATAGAATCAACACACAAGACACATGCTCCATTGTCCTTCATTATTGATTGTGGACTCAATTTTTGTATTAAGTAACACTTTTCTTGTTCAAAGAAACATCATGCATTCTTTATTAATATCATGTTTATGCAGAGCATAAACCCCTAACATATGATGTTCATATTATTTTATATAATCAGACTAATTTCATAGTTGACCACCCCAGGTAATCAACATAAATCATCTGATATTTCTTTAGATACCAGGATCCCTTACCTTGGTATCTATTACATGTGTTAACAACATATCACATCTTTATCTTCCTTTCCTCTTAGGACATCACTTGTTACATATATCTTCATCTTGGAACGAAAGTCCAAGATAAACTGATACTTTTCTAAATATCCATCACTTGAAATTTTTTATCTTATGCACATCAAGTGTCCTAAGACCCACTTGATTGCCATGTCCCTGAAAGGAAAGAAAACAAGGATTCACATTCCTCTTATTAATTCATGTATTTTCAACTATTCCTGAAGCAATTACTCTTTATCTCATCCAAAGTTCCTTGCCCTAGCATAGGAATTATAAGGATGATTACATGACATTATTCCCTTCTTTATTATTACCTTAACATGTTTATGATCATCTTAGGATCTCATTACATTTTCCATTTCCACATTTTGGAAAGGATCTTTATTATGCTTGCAGCATTATTTAGCAGGGTTCATTTCCCTTGGTCCCATTCTTGTCTTATGAGGAATATACTTTTAATTCCTCATACACACATGCTCTTTTTATATCATCTCAGGTTCCTCTTTCTTATACCTAGGATATAACACATTTATTCATTCCATATTTCTAATTTCATGATACTCATTAGATTGTATCAGAATGACTGCTTGATCAAGGCAATCAGAGAGATTACAATCTAAGAGTTTCCATACTCACTTTATCATCAATAATTGTATACCTGGCCAGGGTTTACAAGTATTGAGATCAAGTAGTATGCACCTTACATGCTATCATATTCCTTGCTTTATATATTATCATAAACATAAGATTTAACATCCCTGGATTTTATCCAGGCATCTCTTTTATACCTCATCTTCTTTCATAGGGGTAGGAACAATATAAAACATCTATAATGTTACTGCATAAAATGTAAGTCCTCTTAGGACTAATCCAAGAAAAACTCATTCAATTGCTTTCTATAGCTTAGAAAATCATAAAATGACAAGTTTAAATGACATTATTATGTCTAACCTGTCATGATTTGTGGATGGTTCACTACCTCAGGCTAATTCAGCCTCAGAGGTTGATTTATCATAACATTTCTGGCTGAGCAATCTCTTGCCAGATGTCCTACTTGTCAGCATTGGTAACAAATTCTAGGTGCTAGGTATGGTCTAGAGGGTTCTTTACCCTTTCTAGATGATCATTGCCTTGGTGCACTAGGTCCTGGTTGTACTGATGATACCAAAGTCTTTCCCTTTTTAGAACTACTAGGCCTCTGTTCCTGGATTTGGATAGGCCTATTTTCAATTCTCTCCTCCTTGTTCTTTGTTGGACAATTCTTTACAATATGTCCAGGCTTTCTACACCCATAGCAAATTCTATTTTTGGGTTGAACCCTATTCCTTCCTTCACTGTTTATTGTTTCAACAGGATGAGGTTGAGCACAGACTTGTTCTAAGTCCAGAACTTCATCATTTCTTATAGCTTCCACCTGTTGATGTGGATTACATATCCTGTTGATATCCATAACATCCTCATTGGGGGCTGGTAATCTAGGTTGCACTGCCAGTGCTCGATCCACTAGATATATCATAGTTGCCCTGAGTTCCCCAACAGTGATGCCTAGGGAAGGATTTCTTATCATAGTTGGATTAACTAAGGGGTTCTCAGGCATTAGTCCCTCTCTTGCATGTTCCCCTACACCTCTTCTTAGTGCAGCATTGCTGCTTTCTGCAGCAAACTCCTCATGTGACCTAGTCATCCTCAAGTTCTTCTCCTCCTATATGAGCAGAAGATATTATCAGATATACTAGAAGATACTAGAACAGACTCTTCTACCTTAGTCCTATGCCTTTGTAGACTCAGCGAACCTAGAGCTCTGATACCAACAATTGTGGCATCCAACTTATAAAACACGAGATTAACTAAGCAGAAGCGAATCATTTGCAGCGGATTACTGATAATTGCTAAAAATTAAAACTTTTTGCAAAGATATCCAATTATAGGAAACTCTTACAACAAAAACCATAGTATTACATTTACATCCTTGTTTGTAGTTACACTCCATGTAACATCTCTTCTCGAGGATTTCATACAACAGTTGCTTTACTCTACTATACAAAAGCAACATAAAACCTCGAGGCATTTAAGCCAAAATCTCAAGTCGATGATAAAAGCACTATCTACTGACTCCAAGAACCTGAGAGTACAGAGACGACACATAGGACTACTAACTATATAAAATTTGGCAGTCAGTGCCTCCACCTGAGTCATCACTGCTGTTTCTGATACTGTTGCTGCTTTCCTTTTCCTACAAAAGAGTCTCTGCTTCTTTGTCCGCGTCCACCTAAAAATGTTGGATCCCACGGGGGTGAGACAATTGAAAATTGTCCCAGCGGGAGATATAACTCTCCGCCAAAACATTGCTGTTGCAGATTATCATATTAAAATTGAACATGAGTTCTTATATATTGACAACAACATTATTCATTGTATGAACAGAGAAAGATAATCTCCTTTCCTAAGGAGAACATTGTATCTACTCATGGTAGATTCATAATCCATTTATCTAATTGCAAGGAATGTAAAGAGATATGAATAACATTTATCAACTGACATTGCATAAAAGAAGTATAACATCAGCCAATGAATTTTCGTATTCAATCCTATAGCAAACATGCTAAATGGCTGATTACATTTTTACAATCACTCTTATGCCCTGAGGAGATGAGGTATACCGCTCATGCTCCAACCGACCACTGTGAAGTCGAAATCGGTACCATACAAGGTCAAAGGTAGAGCCGGCTACCAAGACCGCCCATATCTCGGTCAGTGCAAGATTACATGCAGGACATCTTGTGTCTCTGCTACATTATAGCTTTCCAGGGTATACTGGCAACTTCGCTATCAGAGTGACAGTGGCGTGCTGCACTCTCTTTGCGATCGTGAGATTTCATGTTTATCTCCATCGATCCGGCATTTTCATTATTGGGAGATGTGTACAACATATTCCCAATCATCGGGGGATTAGTGATACATCCTTCCCGGAATATATAATGAAGGATTGTGGGATCTCGTGTTTATCTACCACCAATCCTACATTAGGGTGTAAGGTATTCGCGCCCATCACCCCCACATACTCAAAAGTATGCCCTCCGGGTTTTGCCACGGAGCACCCGTTTCACCATCACTAGTATGCTGACGATGATGGATCTATGGTCAGGGCTCTACATGATATGATTTTACTTGATTAATTAAGTACATTGTCATGTTCTTTTAGCATCGATCAAGTTCTCAAACATATTTTATTCAGACAAATGCTATAAAGAAACATGTACTATTTTCATCATTCACTTCTCATTCTTTATGAGGCATTGGGATCTCAGTCCCTCATTTCAATACTGGGATTTCTCATCCCTCAACCACATCATTATGATGCTTATCAAATCTGGGTATTCATACCCTCAATTCATCATTGTCACTGTTACCATCTGCTAGGTAACTATTATCTCCAGGTCCTTAGACCGGGGTATGTATGATACTTGTTACACAAGTATCTCACATGGCTCTCAAAGCCTATTAAATGTTTTGTCACCTTTCACTAGACAACAAAAACTTATTCATGAGACTCATAAGGTCCATATACCTTTTGTTAATTTTGCTAAGCAACAACAACATTAGGCACATAAGGCCGTTCAACATATTTGTTATATGAATGTCATAGCTCAGGTCTGGCTATGCTCTTCATCTCATGATGTCTACATGATTAATAGACATGATAACAACCATACAAGTTATTGACCACATCATGTGATACATTAGTAACACCACTATCCTTTATCAGGATTATGGTTTACCACCAAATAGGGCTTTTCACTCCCTTTACCCAAAATTAGGGTTAGGGTTTCCCAACTGACATTAATTAGGGTTTTATGCTCATGTAGCTAGATCAACCCTAATGTATTGCTCCACACTTCTAGGAGCATTCAAAGATATCATAAGTGTATGTTTATGATCACCATTCTCATCATATATCATTAATGATCGTCAATACAAGGTACAAGTTCAGTTCTCTTTCTTATTATGGTATGATTACCTCATACCCATTAGGGTGACTCATCCCCTTTAACAATGTATATAAGCTTATACTCATCAAAGTATATCAACTCATTACAATTTCATTGTAATATCTACATAACACACACACACTTCATGTGTTCTTCATCTAAGTATGTTGGATTGAGATGCATCTAGGTATTTCAACCCTGAAATGTTGAATGAGATATCTATCATGTCTTGATGTATCACTTTCTTCTCATTTCTATCTTAATTAGGTTAATCAACTAACCTTGTATTAAGGTATCTTCCCTCTTAATACTTTATCCACTAACATGTCATTTTCATCATATGATGCATAGGTTACACACTAGAATTGTCTAACTATCTTTAATAATGTGGACTTATTCAATGGTTAAACATTTCTGAATATAGGATAACCCATTATCCATCACTTTAGATATTTCAAACTCTTAGGATGTTATCCATATCATCATTAGGGTAGCATACATCATTCCTAAGAGTTTCATATCCTCATCTTTATAGAGTGTGTAGGGTTGATACATATGAATCAAGTTAAATACATGTATTGAATTAGATGCATAATGATCTAAGCATAATCTTACCTCCTTTACCCTTACTCATCAAATTATATCAACTTCAATTCAAGTATAGAACACCACGGCCGTGCAGCCTTGCACGGTCGTGCAAAGTGAGGCTACCATGACCGTGCTACCTTGCACGGTTGTGCTATAGAGGATCACCTCAAGAATCATGTTCATATATGAATTTTATTCTTTCATCTCTTCATCTTTATTAGGTCACATCAACCCTTCAATCAAGAGCATACTACAATGATTACATAGTATACCAAGTCATTGATCATATAAGTATATAGAAATTCATTCCTTAATTGACACTAATCAGTTAGGTACTATTAGGGTTTCAACCATTGAAACTTCATGGATTATCATTACTAATCATCATTGGATCAATAGAACATTCATCATCATTCATCATCTTAATTCTCAAAGGTTCAATCACATTGGACTTCCATTACATAAGGTATCTAGTTAAATTAGGGTTTCCAATGTTGATTCCTTCAATCATTGAATTCATGGAACCAATCATCAATTGGACCTATACTCATACTACAATTGAGTTGAATAGGTCAACCTTCAACTGATTTGACTCTCAATTAACCCTCAATTGGTCATAAATTAGGGTTTGATTCAATTGAATTAGAGTTTGGAATTGATGATCCTTCATTACTAATTAATGTAAGACTGGTTACTTTGAAACCATGGAACCATCATCCAAATTGGGTATGACCTGACCCCAAACGGTCTTGAGGTCGTTTGTATGACCTCAAAACGGTCTTGAGACCGTTTTCCCATCACATCACTCAAATCCAAGCCATCTAATTAAGGTTTGGATCATTGGATTGATCACCAAATCAGCATTAAATTGTATATCAGCTTGGTACCTTTAGACCTTCAAACACCTAACCATACTTAACCCTAGACCTCCAAACGGTATTGGGTGACCACCAAACGGTCTTGAGACCGTTTGGATGAGCTTCAAACGGTCTTGAGACCGTTTGGCTCATCCAACCTTTGGACTTTAGTGAAAAATCATCATGGATTGGTCTATCGAGTTGATCAACAAATCAACACTTCATTGCAATATGATTAGTACCTTTGGACCTTTAATTGGTCAACTATATTTGACCCCATACCTCCAAACGGTCTTGGGGTCATCCCCAAACGGTCTTGAGACCGTTTGGGTGATCCCCAAACGGTCTTGAAACCGTTTGGGCTAATCAGCCCAAAATCTCAACTTAACTAATTCGAATTTCAGCACTGTTTTCAATTAGGGTTTGCCTAATTTATTAGCCTTCAACTCATGATTCCTTTGGAGTTAACCTCTCAAATTTGGCGGGTCATTAACCAAAATCATTAGGATCAGTAATCCCAAACGGTCAACGCTTGGTCAACTCACTCAAACGGTCTTGAAACCGTTTGCCCAAAACATCCAATTAATCAAGCTGAAAAATCAGCACTTAATCCAATCAGGTTTACCTAATTGATTAGGCTTCAACTCTCGATTCTTTTGGAGTTAATCCCTCAAATTTGGAAGGTTATCAACCAACATAATTATGAACAGGAAACTAAAACGGTCAATGATTGGTCAACTCACTCAAACGGTTTTGAAACCGTTTGCTCAAACAGGTCAAGTTAATCAGGTTGAAAATCAGCACTTAATTCAATTCAATTTGTCTAATTAATTGGCCTTCAAACTATGATTACTTTGGAGTTAACCCCTCAAATTTGGAGGGTCATTAACCTACATAATTAGGAACAATATTCCCAAACGGTCAACCCTTGGTAAACTCTTTCAAATGGTTTTGAAACCGTTTTACACCAAATGGTTTGCAAACCGTTTGGTCACCAAACGGTTTGGTGAAACCGTTTGATCCAACCAAACTTTGAAACCGTTAGCCCAAGATATTTGGGGAGGTGTGTGCTTATGATGATGTAATCATCATCAAGCTCCAAAATCACGAAATCTCCTGTGGTTTCTATGGAACTTGCATCAATCAACCAAAGTTAAATTCGGAAATGTAAAAATGATCATTATTTGATGGAGAATTGAATGCAATAACAAAGTTAGGGTTTCAAGTTATAAAACGGTGGCACGGCCGTGGTGTCCGATATAGAAATTGAAAAGTGTTGGTATTGTGCTATCATTGTTATATATATGCATGCCCTTATTTGTATAAGTCATACATGTTGATATTATGAGGTGATCATAGCCAGGTATGAGTTATGATGTCATATTCCTTGAAAACAATTATAAGCTTTTAGAGTAATGATATGTGAAAAGTATATACATTGCTTCAATCAAGGTCATGTTTTTAGATGACTTTATGCTTATATGTCACTTGGTAGCAAGTGTTATGATAATCTGAGGGTTTGAATAACCATGTTCCTGAATCATTTTATGCTTAATGCCTTGAAGGCTTAGATGGTTCAATGGTTGTTTAATCTAAACCCTAATGATACCTAAAGACATTAAGGGGTTAAGTGATTAGTAGATTGACCCATGTTATGATTATTAAAGAAGATTACCAAGGTACCCTCGAAGGGTTCAAGAAGATAACAACCCTTGATCAAGAAAACCCTAATGATTATAATGGGTTGACTTAATCTATGTTAATCAAAGATGACTTGACCTAATCTAACCTAGAGTGATTTAAACATCATCTAGTAGTAAGAAGAGAGAGAAAGCTCCTAATATGAATGAGAATCAAGTAACATACTTTCAATATGTAAGAATGTACATGATTAGGGTATGATCCATCAAGGTAAGATCATGGAAATCCTAATTATAATGATTAATGAATCTTAACCTAATTTGAGGGCATCAATGATGATACTTTTCATATATAATGATGCTATGAGCTCAATTCACTATGAATTGAATAGTAAAACCTAATTCTAGGGTAATAACATGTAACGTGAATAGTAAACCCTAATTTAGGGTGATATGATAAATGGAGTAATTCAAGGTTATGCCTTTGAGTATGAAACCCTAATTACAAGTTGTAATATGAGAAATATTTATGCCTCGAGAGCTAAGAGGTTCTATAACCCTAAGTTGAAGTAAAAGAATACAAACCCTAACTAATGAAGGATGGGGTATGTTAACCCTAGTCCTGGGTTATGCTTTCATGTATGAAACCCTGTGAACAAATTACAATATAAGAATTCTTATGCCTTATAAGACAAAGGGATTCAATAACCTTAATTGAGTGGGGTAAACCCTAACTCTACTTATGCTTTTAAGCATGAATATTTATGATTAAAGTATGAGATGAGGAATCATTATTCCTAATCATAAAGAAAGGGATTGAATAACCCTAATTGATGTAAATAAGGGAACCTAGCCTTAGTGTAAGCATGAAGGTACTATTCCTGAATTGAAAGGTTAATTCTGCTTTATAAATTACTGATCTGGAAATGAAATGTTTATTGCTGTCAATTGAATTAACTATGCAGGTTCTTATAAAAGGATGATTATATCCAGGTAAAGGTTATGATATCATATTCATTGGAAGCATGTTATTGGCTTTGTGAATAGTGATATACCATGTTGCCTAGTTAAGTGACATCATATAAGATTGATAGGCTGTGAGAGCCATGAGTAACATCAAGGCCATGCTAATAAGATGACTTATGATGAATTAAGGGTTTGAATACCCTATTCTTGAATCATAGTAATGAAATGGTTAAGAAATGCTATCCAATTGATAATTGTTGTGAGTTAGACTTGATACATTTAGTATTCTACTTTTATAGCTGTTGTTCTAATGATTAATGCTTGGAAACATGCTTGATGCTAAAAGAATGCTAGATGTACCTAACTAATCAAGTATAATCATATCATGTAGAGCCCTGACCATAGATCCATCATTGTCAGATACCAAATGATGGTGAAACAAGTTTTCCTAAGGGAACTCCTGGAGCATATACTTTTGAGTATATGGGGGTATATGGACGCGAATATCCTTACGTCCTAGTGTAGGAATTGATGTAGATGTACTTTAATCTTTCAACCCTTCACTATATATTCATACCGGGTGATGTACCACAAATCTCCTGAAGAAATTACTAATACCGCATCGATGAGAGATAAACAAGAAATCTTTCGATGACGATGAGAGTTTAGAACTCCACTGTAACTCTATAGCAAAGTTTGCGGAATACCCTGGATAGCTATAGCAGAGACACAAGATGTCCTGCAAGTAAATCCTCTTACTGACTGAGGAAGATGAGGTCATAAGAATCTGGCTCTTTTGATGACCTATGTATGGTACCGACGCAATTTTTATAAATGGTCGGTTGGAGTATGAGTGGTATACCTCATCTCCGCAGGGCATAATGATGTTTGATAAATATAATCAGTCGTATAGTATAACTGCTTAGGTTGTACTACGAGAAACAATGATTGATGTTACATTGTTGACTTTAATAGTCGGTTCAAGTTTCTAGAATACATGTTCTACATATGCTTTAATGAAGTGATTTCTTAAGTAAATGTTGTTTTACTTATTACCAAACCTGCTGTTGATATTTTCAGTTACTTTTCTTCTATTATTCCTTATATGCTATAACAAAGCTTCTGGTAGAGAGTTATAACTCTTGCTGGGACAATTATTTAAATTGTCTCACTCCCGTAGGTTTCTACTTTTTAGGAAGACGCCAAGGACGAAGGAATCCGTTTAGTATGAGCAACAACAGCAACAACAACATCAGGGGCAGCAGTGAATCTCAGGTGGAGATACTGAATGTCTAGTCTTATAGATAGCATGTCTTATGTCGTCTCTGTACTCTCAGGTCCTAGGAGTCAGTAGGTCTGAGGATTTTGGCATGATGCCTCGAGATTTTGTATCTTACCTTGTACAGTTAACAAGGTGGGTTTTGTTGTATTGCTCGAGATGTGTTTATTACAGAGATGTATCAATGGATCAGTTTGTAAATGACCTATCATGTTGTTTATGAGAGAGTTTTTATCTTTCAAAGATCTCTTTACAAAAGTTTTAAATTTTTAGTAATTTTTGATAATTCCACTGCTAATCGCTTCCGCATTCGTTAATTTGATTGTCAGTTTGGTGTCGGTCGTTTCAAGTGGTATCAGAGCTCTAGGTTTGCTGAGTCTACAGAGACATAGGACTTAGGTAGTAGAGTCTGTTCTAAGTGTCCTCCAGTGTATCTGATGGTAACTTCTGCTCACATAGGAGGAGAAGAACTTGAAGATGACTGGATCGGATGAGGAGTTGGCTGTGGAGAGCAACAGTGCTGCACCAAGAAGAGGTGCAGAGGAGCAAGCAATAGAGGGACAATTACCTAAGATTCCCCTAGCTAACCCAACCATGATAAGGAATTCTTCCTTAGGAATCATTGTTGGGGAATTTAAGGCTACCATGATGTATCTAGTGGATCAAGCACTAGCAATACAACCCAGATTACCAACTCCTAATGATGATGTTTTGGATATCAACAGAATATGTGAACCACAACAACAGGTTGAAGCAATGGTAAATGATGAAGCTTTGAACCTAGAGCAAGCCAGTGCTCAACCTCAGTCTGATGAATCAGTATACAGTAATATAGGGGTTAGAATACAACCAGAGACCAGGACCTGCTATAGGTGTAGGAAGCCTGGACATATCGGAATTAATTGTCCAGAAGAGAAATATAAAGGAAGAATTGAGAAAAGACCTATCCAAGCCCAGGAGCAGAGACCTGGTAGTTCCAAAAGGAAGAAGTTTCTGGTGTCACCAACACAACCAGGACCTAGTACACCAAGACAATGGTCATCCAGAAAGGGTAAAGAACCCTTCAGACCATACTGGGCACCTAGAATTTGCTACATATGTAGACATGTTGGACATCTGGCAAGAAATTGCCCAGCCAGAAATGTTATGGCAAATAAACCTCTGAGGCAGAATCAGCTTGAGACAATGAATAATCCTCGAGTCATGACAGGTTAGACGAAATAAATGTTATTCTTATATGTCTTTTTATGATCTCTTGGACAAAACTGAGAAAGTAATTGATTGAACTTTTCTTAATTAATCCTATAAGGACTTATAATGTTGTATAAAATAGATGTTTCATGTTTAATGCTTAGCTCCATAAAAAGGATGAAGTATTAAAGAGATGTCTGGATAAAATTCAGTAATGTTAGATCTTATACTTGTGATAATAGGAAAAGAGAAGGAAAATGGTAGTATACAAATGCATATTACCTTATCTCAGTATTTATATACCCTGGCCAGGTATACAATTGTTGATGATAAAGTAAATATGGAAACTCCTAGATTGTTATCTTTTTGATTGCTCTGATCAAGTAGTCATTCTGAAACAATCTAATGAGTATCAAGAAATAAGAAATATGGGAATAAGGGAGGTCAACCCTGTTCAGTAAAGATGTAAGAATAATAATAAAGATCCTCCCCATAATGTGAAAATGTGATGGAATCATAAGATGTTTCATGAATGTTTGAAAATATATGATATAACAAGAGGAATATGATCCCTTATTCTCTTTCTTTCCAGGGACATGGCAATCAAGTGGGTCTTAGGGAACTTGATGTGCATAATATAAAGATGTTTATGTGAAGTATACCTAAAAAGGTATCGGTTTATCTTGGACTTTAGTTCCAAGTTGAGAATATATGTAACAAGTAATGTTCCAAGATGAAAGGAAGATAAGATGTAATGTGTTGATAACACATGTAATAGGTAACAAGATAAGAATGTAATAATATATATGATGAATTATGTTGCTTACTTGGAATCATGGTTCAGGAAAGTGGTATGCGGTGTACGGGCGGAGAGGGTACTGCATAGAGTATATGCGGTATGCGGGAGTATATACGGGAGTATATGCGGTTTTGGATTTTTATTATTTCAATAAATTGATTATATATATATAATAATATAGCGAGATCATAAACTAAAATATATAGAGTAGCACGCACATCTATTTACTTATAAACATATTAATATGCATGTGATATGCTTATATATGTCTATATATAGAATGTGTTTGTAATATATGTACAAATACAAAAATGTAGGAAAATCAATGTACAAATATATGTATAGTGTGTATAAATGTGAATAAATCAAAATGTATATATACATGCACAAATATGTGATTGTATATTTAGATATGTGGTATATGTATCTATACATGTTAATATATCAAAATGTATTCAAATAAATGTACAAATGCGTGTGGAAATTTTTTATATGTATTACAATGTATACATATAATTCAATGACTATATATCTCGATTTATATATATATAATGAAATGTGTGTATATATGCATGTATGTAGGAAATGCATGAACATTAGTTGTGGGCTTTTCGAAAAGCAGAGTTTAATCGTCCGCTTAATCGACCAAGCGGGAGTATATGCGGCCCATGACCGCTTAGTGGACTGATTAGTAATATGCGGTGCGTTAGGGTGACTGAATAAGTATATGCGGGAGTATATGCGGCTGTGCGGACTGATTTCCCGAACAATGCTTGGAATAGTCAACAATAGAATCAAAGTAAACATGTAAAATATTATGAACATCACTTGTTAGGGGTTTATGTTTTCATAAACATATCTTTCTCCAAGATATCTATCAAATAAGTTCTTGATTGATAAGTAACTTTTCCCTATGATAAGAGAATGTACAACTAATGAGTTACTTAGTGTAAGTAATAAGGAAAGTTAGTATGGTGTTATCAGGTGAGATGACACAATCAAGGTATGAAAGGACTTATATAGTCTCAAAATAGATGACAGAGTATGATTGTGATTTTAAGAAAATGTTGATTTAACTAAGGAACATGAGAGTATATGTCCCATGTGAATCTTTCCATGGAAAAACTTGAGTGGAGAAACTTTGTATTGAACAAAACTCTATGATGTTCCATAATAACAAAATGTCACTTGAAGACATAATGGTATAATGCTTAAATAATATCTGCTTTCCCTTTTCTTTCTGGGATTTCAGGGACGAAATCCTTGTTAGGGGTTTATAATTTGTAACATCCCTGACCTGGGTTATGAACTAACCCCAGGTGTTTTTCTTAATCATGTGATTAAATGCTTGTGGTTATCTGTTGATAATGTAATTAAAGCTTCTGAGGAATATATATTTCCCTTTCTGTCCTTTTGAACAATGTTGTAATATTGTTTTGTAATACAGGGACCTATGTGCAAATTACCCAATTAAAAGGGGTTAACTTGCAAATTGCACATGTTAAGATTTTCCTTTAGTGTTGAGACATCATAAGAGTGAATGTGATGAAGTGTTATTGGTTCCCCAAGCTTGGGCACTGAGATGCAGCTTGTGGGGCAATCCTTGTGCTTAAAACCCTAATTTTGGTGTAAAGTGCAATTTACCCAAAATGAGGGATGAAACTTGTAAAATACACCTTTTAGAGTATATTTATGACTCTTGGCATCATTTAGAGTAATAATGATGAAGAGGTCACTTCAATTGAATAGTTAAATAAGAATGATAACCCTTATAAATTAAATAATCAAGTTATAAGCCTAATAACCCTTCTATATGTGCAACTTAGGAAGAAGTTGGCTTTATTCACCTTTAGACCTTGGGTTTAAGACGAGTTTTTCTTAAGTATGGAAGGGAGAAACGTGGCTTATAAGAAGGGAAGGACCTAGATGAGAAATGGAGAAACAAGTTGTCCTTATGTTGGAATTTCACCCAAAGTATATATACACCTTTTCTCACATTAGCAAGGATCGTTTCCTTCACTTCCCTTCTTATCCCCTTGCTTAGACCGACTTAGGACAGAGCTCTGGAGCAGAGGAGGACGGACAAGCAGTTCTAGGTAAGCTTTGATCATCATCTTGCTCGAATTCATGAGGGAATTCATGGTGCAAGGTTGGTTTTATGGTCTTCCTTACTTATTTCTTCGTTCTAGCCATCTTTTCCCAACCTTTCCTTGGAGAAACACCCTTGGCCGACCTGTGGAGCTCAAGAAACCATTAAAGACTTGAAGCTTGGAAGCTTGGAGCTCAAGGAACGACCTTAAGGCGGGTTTTATAACTCTAAACCTTTTGCTTTCTTATGCATATCTTTGTACTTGCAAAAGTAGCTTGTTCTTCTTTCCCCCATCCTTCCTTGCTTTATTGCATCTAAAACCATGAGGAACAGACCTGGATCTGGAGGTATAAGAAGGGGGGCATGAATACCTATGTCACTTTAGCAAACGGTCTTGCACTCTTGGCCAAACGGTTTGCAAAACCGTTTGGGGGTTTGCAAAACCGTTTGAGGGGCAAACGGTTTCACAAGGTCGGTTGGAGAAAACGGTCTCCAATACCATTTGAGGGCGTTGACCAAGCGTGGACCGTTTGGGATTTCTGTTCATAATTATGTAGGATAATGACCCACCAAATTTGAGGGGTTAACTCTAAAGGAATCGTAGGTTAAAGGCCAATCCATTAGGCAAATCAAATTGAATTAAATGCTGATTTTCAATCTGTTTAACTTGAACTTCTTGGGCAAACGGTCTCAAACCGTTTGAGTGCGTTGACAAAGCGTGGACCGTTTGGGATTACTGTTACTAATGATGTGTTATAATAACCCACCAAATTTGATAGGTTAACTCCCAATGAATCATGAGTTAAAGGCTAAACAATTAGGTAACCTAATTGGATTAAGTGCTGATTTTCCAATCTGATTAACTTGAACTTTTTGGGAAAACAGTTTCAAACCGTTTGAGTGAGTTGACCAAGCGTTGACCGTTTGGGATTCCTGTTCATAATCATGTTGGTTAATAACCCTCCAAAATTTAGGGATTAAATCCAAAGGAATCGTGAGTTTAAGGCTAATTAATTATGTAAACCCAAATTGGATTAAGTGCTGACTTTCAACTTGATTGATTTGACTTTTTGGGTTTTCTTGCCCAAACGGTCTCAAGACCGTTTGGGGGTCACCCAAGACCGTTTGAAGGTCTAGGGTCAAGTATGGATAGGTGTTTGAAGATCCAAAGATGTGGTGTGAACCCTAATCGGATAAGTATTGGATTTGCATTGAATTGAGTTGATTGTTTGGGGTTGATTGGCCCAAACGGTCTCAAGACCGTTTGGGGATCACCCAAACGGTCTCAAGACCATTTTGGGGTCACCCCAAGACCGTTTGGAGGTCTTGGGTCAAGTATAGTTGATCAATTGAAGGTCCAAAGGTACCAATCATATTGCAATTAAGTGCTGAATTGTTGATCAACTCGATAGACCAATCCTTGATGATTTTTCACTAGAATCCAAAGGATTGATGGGCCAAACGGTCTCAAGACCGTTTGGAGCTCATCCAAACGGTCTAAAGACCGTTTGGTGGTCACCCAAGACCGTTTGGAGGTCTAGGGTTGAGTATGGTTAGGTGTTTGAAGGTCTAAAGGTACCAAGTTGATATACAATGCAATGCTGATTTGGTGATCAATCCAATGATCCAAACCTTAATTGGATGGCTTGGATTTGAGTGATATGATGAGCAAACGGTCTCAAGCCTGTTTGGAGGTCATCCAAACGACCTCAAGACCGTTTGGGGTCAGGTCATGTCCCAATGTAATGATGGTTCAATAGGTTCAAATCAATTAGTCCCACATTGAAACATGTTGAAGGGTTATTGATTCCAATCCCTAATTCTATTGAGTTAAACCCTAATTTATGGTCAATTGAGGGTCAAGTGAGGGACAAATCAGTTGAAGGTTGACCTATTAAACTCAATTAAGGTATGAGTATGGGTCCAATTGATGATTGGTTCCATGAATTCAATGATTGAAGGAATCAACATTGGAAACCCTAATTCGATTGGATACCTTATGAAGTGGAGGTCCAATGTGATTGAATCTTTGAGAATTAAGATGATGAATGTTCTATTGATCCAATAATGATTAGTAATGATAATCAATGAAGGTGTGAAGGTTGAAACCCTAATAATACCTAAGTGATTAAGAACCAATTAAAGGGAGAATTCTTTGTGGGCTCTGATCTCCAAAACCCGAGATAAACACGATTAAACTCAGTGGAAGCGATTCGATTAACAGCGGAATACAAAAATCACAGGAAATTAAAACTTTTTGAGACAAGATCTTGAAATCATGAAACTCCTTTTATAAGAAACAAGGTAAACAGATTACATCTCTGTTAGATCACTTCATGAGTGATTATATACAGCCAGGTACAAAATCTCAGACCTAAGACTCCAAGGACCTGAGAGTACAGAGACGACATAAGACTATCTAACTACAAGACTCAGCAGTCAGTATCCCCACCTGAGATTCACTGCTGCTCCTGGTGCTACTGCTGCTGATTCTGATCACCTACAAATTGGTTCCTTCGTCCTCGACGACCACCTAAAAAGTTGAAATCTACGGGGTGAGGCAATTTTAAATAATTGTCCCAGCGAGAGTTATAACTCTTCGCCAGAAGCTTTATTATAGCAACCAAGAATAACATAGGCAATAAAAACTCTAAGGTAATCAGCAGTAGATTGTTATCAATTAGAACAACAACATTTAAGAAATATGAAAAACATGTATACTAAGTAATGTATCATCAACCAATGTATTTCGTGGTTCAACCTAAGCAGATATGCTACGCGGTTGATTATGTTTTACAAACATCATTATGCACTGCGGAGATAAGGTATACCGCTCATACTCCAACCGATCACTATTAAGTCGCATCAGTATCATACATAGGTCATCAAAAGAGCCGGATTCTTATGACCTCATCTTCCTCAGTCAGTATGAGGATCAACAAGTAGGATATCTAGTGTCTCTGCTACAATAGCTTAGTATTCTAGTACTTCGCTATTAGAGTCACAGTGGCATTCTGTACTCTCTTTGCCATCGAAAGAAACGGTCAATGCTTGGTCAACTCCTTCAAACGGGTTGGAACCCGTTTGCCCAAAGATTCAAGTTAATCAGTTTAGAAAACAGCACTTAATTCAATTCGATTGCCTAATTGATTAGCCTTCAACCTACGATTCCTTTGGAGTTAACCACTCAAATTTGGTGGATCATTAGCCTACATAATTGTGAACAGAAATACCAAACGGTCAACGCTTGGTCAATGCCCTCAAATGGGTTGGAACCCGTTTGGACAAACCGACCTATTGAACCCGTTTGGATTGAAACGAGTGTGAGATCGTTTAACTTATTGGTCCAAGATCGTTTAGTAAAGTTAGATAAGGACCAACATAGGTATTAACGCCCCTTGTCTTCAACCTTGAAACCAAGGTCTGTTCTTCACGAAAAAGCTTGCAAGGGTGCAAAGAAGGATGGGGAAGAAGAAGAACTAACTATTATTTGCACGAATAAAAGTATGCATAACAAAGCAAAAGGTTTAGAAATATAAAACCCGCCTTAAGGTCATTCCTTGAGCTCCAAGCTTCCAATCTTCATGTCTTTAATGGTGTCTCGAGCTCCACAGGTCAGCCAAGGGTGTTTCTCCAAGGAAAGGTTGGGAAAAGATGGCTAGAACGAGTAAGCTAAGTAAGAAAACTAGCAAACCAACCTTGTAACATGATATCCTCCATGAATTTGAGCAAGATGATGATCAAAGATTACCTAGAGCTTCTTGGCCGTTCTCCTCTTCTCCAGAGCTCTGTCCTAAGTCGGTCTAAGCAAGGAAATAAGAAAGGAAGTGAAGGAAACGTTCCTTTACAAACAAAGGAAGGGTGTATATATATCTTGGGGTCATTTCCAACATAAGGACAACTAGTTTCTCCTTTTCACAACTAGGTCCTTCCTTTCTTTTAGGCACGTACCTCCTCTTCTTTTCTAAGGTAAAAATCCTTCTATAACCAAGAACTAAAGACATGGAAGGTCAACATATCACTAAGGTACATATGTACATAAGGGTCTCTTTACTTACATCTTGATGATTTAATTACAAAGGTGTTCCTTATTATATGATTATTCAAAGGAAGTGCCCCCTTCATCATTATTACTCTAAATGATGTCAAAAGTCATAAAAGATGTTCTAGATGGTATATTTTATAAGTTGCACCCCTCATTTGGGTAAATTGCACTTTAATCCAAATTAGGGTTTTTAAGCACAAGGATCATTCCACAAGCTGCATCTTGATGCCCAGGCTTGGGAAATCCATCATACCTCATCATATCCACTCATAAGATGTCTCATCATCAAAGGAACATCTTAACTTGTGAAGTTTGCAAGTTAAACCCCTTATCTGGGTAATTTGCACATAGGTCTCTATATTACCAAACAATACTACAATCATTGTTTAAAAGGGACAGAAATGAAAATGTATGTTCCTTAGGAACTTAATTACATGCCAAAAGATAATCACAAGGATTTAATTACATATTTAGGCAAAACACCTAGGGTTAACTCATAACCCAGGTCAGGGATGTTACAAATTATCCACCCCTTACAAGGATTTCGTCCCCGAAATCGATAAAGCATACTAGGAGAAAAGAGCAAGGTATTTCCTTCTCATCTCCTCCTCTAGTTCCCAAGTGGCTTCTTCAACACCACGATGATTCCAGAGAACTTTTACAAGACTTATCTCTTTCTTCTTTATCTTTTTAATTCTGTTATCAAGGATTGACACCAATCCTTCCTCATAAGTTATATCTTCATTCAATTTTACTTCCATAGGTTGTAGAACTGACTCGGTATCGGGATGACATTTCCTTAACATAGAAATGTGAAACACAGGGTGTAGCCTCTGCAACTCTGGTGGTAACTCTAGTCTATAAGCTACCTTTCCAACCCGTTCAATGATTGGATAAGGCCCCATAAATCTAGGAGCTAACTTCCCTTTCCTTCCAAAGCGAAGGACTCCTTTCCAAGGTGAGACTTTGAGATACACTCTGTCTCCAACCTGGAACTCTAACGGTCTACGACGCTTATCAGCATAAGATTTCTGCCTATCCTGTGCAGTCTTAATCTGTTGTTGTATTACTTTAATCTTCTCCGTAGTCTGCTGCACAAGATCAGGACCTAACAATTGATGCTCACCAGTCTCATACCAACACAAGGGTGACCTACAACATCTACCATATAAAGCCTCATAAGGTGCCATATCAATACTATGTTGATAGCTATTGTTATAGGCAAACTCTATTAGGCTTAGGTGCAGATCCCAACTCCCTATAAACTGGAGAACACATGCTCTCAACAGGTCTTCCAAGGTCTGTATGGTTCTTTCTGACTGTCCATCAGTTTGTGGATGAAAGGCTGTACTAAACCTTAATTGGGTGCCTAGTGCCCTATGTAGCTGTTCCCAAAAACGACTTGTGAACTGAGGACCTCTGTCAGAAACTATGGTGACAGGAACTCCGTGCAAACACACTATCTCTTGAACATATAACTGGGATAACCTTTCAGCAGAATAGGTTGTTTTGACAGGTAAGAAATGTGCTGTCTTAGTCAACCTATCAACAATTACCCAAATGGAATCATGTCCTTTGTTTGTTCTAGGTAGACCAACAACAAAGTCCATGGTTACATGATCCCACTTCCACTGTGGTATGGGTAAAGGTTGCATTGTTCTTGCAGGCTTCTGGTGTTCAGCTTTAACTTGCTGACACACTGGACACCTCAGAACAAACTTAGCTACGTCCTTCTTCATCCCAGGCCACCAATACATATCTTTCAAGTTTTGATACATCTTGGTGCATCCTGGATGCATAGCATACATTGAAGAATGAGCTTCTTCCAGGACTAACTTCCTCATGTTATCTACATCTGGTACTATCATCCTCCCATGATAGCATGCCACTTGATCATCTGATTCATGAAAACCTTCTCGCTTCTCATCACCATACTCAGATCTGATTTGCTGAACTGCAACATCAACTTGCTGTGCTTCCTTAATCTGCTCTCTTAGGGTGGGTTTGATATGCATCTCAGCCAACAACCCGGTAATCCATGACACCTTCATCTGTACATTATCTTGCCTTAAGGAGATAAGCATATCTCTCCTAGGGCATACTAAAGAGTTTAATTGTGCCCTATCAGAGGATGATGTTGCTGATTTCCTACTCAAGGCATCTGCAACAACATTGGCCTTTCCTGGATGGTAATCTATTGTACAATCATAATCCTTGATTAACTCCATCCAGCGACGTTGCCTCATGTTAAGCTCATGCTGAGAGAAGATATACTTAAGATTTTTGTGATCTGTGAAAATCTGGAATGTCTCTCCGTAGAGATAATGTCTCCAGATTTTCAGGGCATGAACCACAGCAGCTAATTCCAGATCGTGTGTCGGATAATTCTCTTCGTGTTTCTTAAGCTGTCGTGAAGCAAAAGAAATCACTTACTTATCCTGCATCAACACGCATCTGAGTCCATTCTTGGAGGCATCACAGAAAATTATGTATCCTTTTCCTTGCTCAGGTAACACAAGCACATGTGCACTTGTCAACCTCTCCTTTAACAGTTGAAAGGACTGTTGACACTTATCACTCCAGGAAAAAGGAACATCTTTTTGGGTTAATTTGGTTAAGGGTAAGGCTATAGAACTGAAATTCTTAATAAACCTTCGATAATAACCAGCTAATCCCAAGAAACTTCGAATCTCCGTTGGTGTCTTCGGTTGTTACCACTGTAGAACAGATTCTACCTTTGTAGGGTCAACACGAATACCCGAGGCAAATATCACATGTCCAAGAAAAGATACTTCCGGCAACCAGAATTCACACTTGTTAAATTTAACATATAGCTTATGTTTTCTTAGCAGAGTTAGAGCTTGTCAGAGATGCTGTTCATGCTGCTGAGCATCCTTACTATAAATCAGAATGTCATCTATGAAGACGACAACACACTGATCAAGGAAAGGTCGAAAAACTCTATTCATGAGTTCCATGAATGCAACTGGTGCATTGGTTAGTCCAAACGACATAACTGTGAACTCATAGTGACCATATCGTGTCCTAAAGGCAGACATGGATATGTCACTATCCTTAATACGGAGTTGATGATATCCAGACCTCAAGTCTATCTTTGAGAAGACTGTTGCACCACGCAACTGGTCAAAAAGATCATCAATCCTCGGCAACGGGTATTCATTCTTTATCGTTGCTTTATTTAGTTGTCTGTAATCAATGCACAACTGCATTGACCCATCTTTCTTTTTAACAAACAAAACTAGAGCACCCCAGGGTGAAGTGCTCAGTCGGATGAAACCCTTCTCAAGCAACTCTTGAAGCTGCTTCTTGAGTTCTGCCATCTCAGCAGGCGCCATCCTATACGGTGTCAGGGCTATAGGTTGTGTATCTGGGATCAAATTGATTTCAAAATCAATTTCCTGAGGCAGTGGCACACCTGGAAGTTCTTCAGGAAATACATCTTCAAATTCCCTGACTACAGGAACTTCAACAGGGTTAGGACTCTCCATGGTAGTATCTACCACATGGGTCAAGAATGCATAACATCCTTGTCTCATCAACTTATCAGCAACCATCGCTGACACAAAACAGGTGGGTAGAATCTTTCTCTCTCCTTGAAAGATCCATGTGTTGCTTTCATTAGCAAACACAGCCTGCTTGGATTCACAATCCAAGACAACCCTATACCTTTCCAAGGTATCCATCCCAAGAATTATATCAAAACCTTGCATATCAAGTGGTATAAGATCCACTTGAATGCGATGATAAAAAAAGAAGAGGATGCAGGGGGAGCATACCTCTTGCAAAACAGCAGATCCTCGCAACGGAGTCTCAAGCAGCAAACTATCTGCCCTATGACTGACTGTAATATAGCAATTACGAATCACTCTCCGAGTGACAAAGGAGTGCGTAGCACCCGGGTCGATCAGAACAGATACAACACAGGATTTAGACATATCAGAATATAAAAGTTCCATCTGATCTGCCACTACCCGTGGATTGACCACTGCATCTGGTGGGTTCATAGCATAGAATCTCGCTGTCACCTGGTGTTGAGGTGGTGCTGATGATCCAGCTTGAGACGGTTGTCCCCGTCCTCGAGCTGCTCCTTGAGATTGCCTTCTCTGTGATCCCTGTTGACTCTGTCTCGGAGGATGTGTCACACTGACAGGCCTAGATCGAAAATCCTTCATCAAATGTCCCACCTTCCCACAGTTGTAACAACTCTTCCCCAGTTGTTGTGGTCTGGGTGGTCCTGTAACTGACATTGATGCTGAACTGTGAGTCTCTTGTAGTGGTAGGCTTCGTCCCCTGCCTCTACTCGGTGTCCACTGTGTCTGAGCACTAGTTCTGGGTGGTGGAGATGTAGGTGTAGAGAATCTAGGCTTCTTAAAGTCTCTAGATGAAGAACCCTGGAACTGCGGATATCTTTTATGGGTTTGTCTCTTCTCGACTACAGATTTCTCTATCCTTCGGACTGACTCAACGAAGGTAGAAAACCTCTCCCGATTCTCTAGGGCAGACACTGGAGTAGTCAAGTCGGCGTTTAAACCCTTCTCGAACCTTCTGATCCTTTCTTATTCGGTGGCAGCCATGTGCGGACAAAACCGCAATAACTCCATAAACTTAGCTTCATACTCGCTAATGTTCATCATGCCTTGCCTCAATCTCTCAAACTGAGAGATCTTCTCGTCTAGGAAGGTCTTTGGAAAATATCTATTGATAAATTCCCGACGAAAATCTTCCCATGAGATCTCCACTCCAGGCCTCTTCTGCTCTTCCATGGTCCACCAGTGACCATCACTTCCCTTGAGAAGATAGACAACATGTCTAACCTTCTGAGCTTCTGGGATGTTGAGGATTCTAAAAGCCTTCTCCAACTCGGTTAACCACAGGTCGACATCTGCCGGATCAGCTGTTCCAAAGTATTCGGTTGCTCCGACACGATGAAGTCACTCGAACGTCTTACCGATACCTTGTCCTTCAGGCTGGGCAGGTGCCCTAGGTGCAGGCATGGGCATCCTGTCGGTGATGTGTGTCATAGCAGTCATAAACTGCCCGAACATAGTTTGAACAGCTGGGTTTCCCATGTCAGCTGGGTCAAACTGAGGTGGTTCTCTGGGTGGCTCAGGTACAGGTTGCTCTATTTCTAGGTTCCTTGCACCTTCTCGAGGCGCAGCAACACTACTTTCGGCCTCATACTCCTCTTGTGGTCCAGACATCCTTAATTATCTTCTTCTCCTGAGGAGCAGAAGACTCTATTAGATAAGAAAGAAGTACTAAGGATAGACTTGACACTCTAAGTCCTATGTCTCTGTAGACTCAGTGAACCTCTAGCTCTGATACCACTAAATTATGGGCTCTGATATCCAAAACCCGAGATAAACACGATTAAACTCAGCGGAAGCAATTCGATTAACAGCAGAATACAAAAATCACCGGAAATTAAAACTTTTTGAGACAAGATCTTGAAATCATGAAACTCCTTTTATAAGAAACAAGGTAAACAAATTACATCTCTGTTAGATCACTTCATGAGTGATTATGTACAACCAGATACAAAATCTCAGACCAAAGACTCCAAGGACCTGAGAGTACAGAGACGACATAAGACTATCTAACTACAAGACTCAACAATCAGTATCCCCACCTGAGATTCACTGCTGCTCCTGGTGCTAGTGCTGCTGATTCTGATCACCTGCATATTGGTTCCTTCGTCCTCGACGACCACCTAAAAAGTTGAAATCTACGGGGTGAGACAATTTTAAATAATTGTCCCAACGAGAGTTATAACTCTTCGCCAGAAGCTTTATTATAGCAACCAAGAATAACATAGGCAATAAAAAATCTAAGGTAATCAGCAGTAGATTGTTATCAATTAGAACAACAACATTTAAGAAATATGAAAAACATGTATACTAAGTAATGTATCATCAACCAATGTATTTCGTGGTTCAACCTAAGCAGATATGCTACGCGGTTGATTATGTTTTACAAACATCATTATGCCCTGTGGAGATGAGGTATACCGCTCATACTCCAACCGATCACTATTAAGTCGCATCGGTATCATACATATGTCATCAAAAGAGCCAGATTCTTTTGACCTCATCTTCCTTAGTCAGTATGAGGATCAACAAGCAGGATATCTAGTGTCTCTGCTACAATAGCTTACCAGGGTATTCTGGAACTTCGCTATTAGAGTCACAGTGGCATTCTGTACTCTCTTTGCCATCAAAAGATTTCTTATTTATCTCTCATCGATGCGGTATAAAAGATTTCCTCGGGAGATTAGTTGTACATCACCCCGGCATAACACATAGTGAAGGATTTGATAGAATAAAGATACATCTACATCAATTCCTACACTAGGATGTAAGGAAATTCACATCCATATTACCCCACATATTCAAAAGTATGTGCTCCAGGAATCCCTTTAGGAAAACCTGTTTCACCATCATCTAATTCCTGACGATGATGGATCTATGATCAGGGCTCTACATGGTATGATTATACTTGATTAGTTAGGTACATTTCAATATTCTTTTATCATCATACATGTTTTCAAACATTAATCATTAGCATAGCAGCTATGAAGGAAGAATACTAAATGTAACAAGCCTAACTCTCATCAATTATCATTTCTCAATATTCTCATCACAAGTCATCTCTTAAAGCATGACCTTGATGGTATTCATGGCTCTCACAGCCTATCAATCTCATAAGATGCTATTAACAAGGCATCAGGATATATCACTATTCATAAAGCTAACAACATGCTTTCAATGGATATAGAATCATCATCCATACCTGGATATGATCATCCTCTTAAAGGAACCTGCATGGTTAAATCAACTGATAACAGTAAATAACTTATTTAAAGAAGTTGTATCTCTCTACTCATACAAGAGCTAGGTTTCCCTGGTTTTCATCAATTAGGGTTTACTATTCACACTACATGTCATTAGCCTAGAATTAGGGTTTACTATTCACATTATGATGAAATGATCTCATAACATCCTCATGTATGAGAAACATCATCATTAAAGACCTCAGATAAGATTAAGATTCATCAATTGTCATAATTAGGGTTTCCATGATCTCACATAGGTGGATCATACCTAAACTTGCACATCCATGTATATTGAAGTATTTTACTTGAGTTTCCATTATAATTGGTACTTTCTCTCTCCTCTAACTAGTAGATAGTGATTACACCACTCTAGATTAGGTTGGGTTAAGTCCTCATTGATTAACACAAGTCAACTCATCAGTATCATGTGGTTAGGGTTTGATTAAAACAAGGTATCACTCAATTGAACCTTTCAGGGGCATTTTGGTAATTTTACCCATTGACCATCATCATGGGTCAATTCATTAGCCACTTAGTCCCTTAACATCTTAGTTTACCATTAGGGTTTAGATTAGATCATCATTGAACCTTCTACACTTTCAAGTGATTAAGTATAATCAACCTTGAAGGTCTCCAATTGGTTTAGGGTTTAACCTTCAACCTTCAACCCATTTGATTCTTAAACGACCTTGAACTCATTTAACCTCAAACGACCTTGAACTCTTCTGAGCCTTAAACGAGTGTGGACCCACTTGATCTTAAACGGGTGTGGACCTACTTGAAGTCTAAACGGGTGTGAACCCAATTGAGTCTAAACGGTTGTGAACCCGTTTGAGTTCAAACGAGTGTGAACCCGTTTGGGGTCAAACGAGTGTGGAATCGTTTGGGCTTAAACGAGTGTGGACTCGTTTGGACTCAAACGAGTGTGGACTCATTTGGACTCAAACGAGTGTGGACTAACTTGGGTTCAAACCGCATGAACAAAAAGGTGACACATAGGTTATGTTTGAATAGGGTTTCTTATGTTGAAGCCTTTAATTGGCCAAAGCCATGGTAACCACTTATAAATTGAGTCAATTAGGGTGAGCCTCAATCAAATGGACTCCAATGTGACCCTAAATTGAAAGCCAATTAGGGTTAAGTCTAACTCAATTAGGGTTTCCAATCGGCTAATCATCAATTTTCAACAAAGAGGAACAAAGTGTAATTGAACCCATCAATTGAACTCCAATTGGGCCCAAACTTGGCCCAAACGGTCTTGAGATCGTTTGGATGACCTCAAAACGGTCTTGAGACCGTTTGCCCAAAGTTTGATAAAAAACCAAGTTGATTTGATTAGGGTTGAACCCTAATTAGGTCTAAAATCAGCACTTTTATCAATTCTTCAACCTATTGGAATTGGACCTTCAATTGATTAATTTTTCTCAACCCTAGACCTCCAAACGGTCTTGGGGTGTCACTAAACGAGTGTGAGATCGTTTGGATGAACCCCCAAACGGGTTGGAACCCGTTTGGGTCCTTCAACCCAACACTCATCAAAAACTATATGAAATTCAGCAAATTTAACCCGATTAGGGTTAGGGTGTTGAAATTCCTTCAACTCTTAATTGGTTAGGAATTAGATCATGATTCTTGGTATAAATGAAATTAAATATATTATGAACAGGAATCCCAAACGGTCAATGCTTTGCCAACTCCTTCAAACGGGTTGGAACCCGTTTGCCCAAAGATTCAAGTTAATAAGTTTAGAAAACAACACTTAATTCAATTCGATTGCCTAATTGATTGGCCTTCAACCTACGATTCCTTTGGAGTTAACCCCTAAAATTTTGTGGGTCATTAGCCTACATAATTGTGAACAGAAATCCCAAATGGTCAATGCTTGGTCAATGCCCTCAAACGGGTTGGAACCCGTTTGGCCAAACCGACCTATTGAACCCGTTTGGATTGAAACGAGTGTGAGATCGTTTAACTTATTGGTCCAAGATCGTTTAGTAAAGTTAGATAAGGACCAACATAGGTATTAACGCCCCTTGTCTTCAACCTTGAAACCAAGGTCTGTTCTTCACAAAAAAGCTTGCAAGGGTGCAAAGAAGGATGGGGAAGAAGAAGAACTAACTATTATTTGCACGAATAAAAGTATGCATAACAAAGCAAAAGGTTTAGAAATATAAAACCCGCCTTAAGGTTGTTCCTTGAGCTCCAATCTTCCAAGCTTCAAGTCTTTAATGGTGTCTCGAGCTCCACAGGTCAGCCAAGGGTGTTTCTCCAAGGAAAGGTTGGGAAATGATGGCTAGAACGAGTAAGCTAAGTAAGAAAACTAGCAAACCAACCTTGTAACATGATATCCTCCATGAATTTGAGAAAGATGATGATCAAAGATTACCTAGAGCTGCTTGGCCGTTCTCCTCTTCTCCAGAGCTCTGTCCTAAGTCGGTCTAAGCAAGGAAATAAGAAAGGAAGTGAAGGAAACGTTCCTTTACAAATAAAGGAAGGGTGTATATATATCTTGGGGTCATTTCCAACATAAGGACAACTAGTTTCTCCTTTTCACAACTAGGTCCTTCCTTTCTTTTAGGCACGTCCCTACTCTTCTTTTCTAAGGTAAAACTCCTTCTATAACCAAGAACTAAAGGCATGGAAGGTCAACATATCACTAAGGTACATATGTACATAAGGGTCTCCTTACTTACATCTTGATGATTTAATTACAAAGGTGTTCCTTATTATATGATTATTCAAAGGAAGTGCCCCCTTCATCATTATTACTCTAAATGATGTCAAAAGTCATAAAAGATGTTCTAGATGGTATATTTTATAAGTTGCACCCCTCATTTGGGTAAATTGCACTTTAATCCAAATTAGGGTTTTTAAGCACAAGGATCATTCCACAAGCTGCATCTTGATGCCCAGGCTTGGGAAATCCATCATACCTCATAATATCCACTCATAAGATGTCTCATCATCAGAGGAACATCTTAACTTGTGAAGTTTGCAAGTTAAACCCCTTATCTGGGTAATTTGCACATAGGTCTCTGTATTACCAAACAATACTACAATCATTGTTTAAAAGGGACAGAAATGAAAATGTATGTTCCTTAGGAACTTAATTACATGCCAAAAGATAATCACAAGGATTTAATTACATATTTAGGCAAAACACCTAGGGTTAACTCATAACCCAGGTCAGGGATGTTACATTCTTAATTGTTTATAGGGTTAATAGCTTGATACACTATGTTAACCATGGTAGTATGTACTTGATTGGAGGGTTGATGTGACCTAATCAATTTGAAAGAATGAGAAATAAGAATACATATATATATACATATATAAATATGAGTCATGTAATGATCTCCTGTAGCACGACCGTGCAAGGGAGCACGACCATGGTATCCTTAGCTTGCACGACCGTGCAAGGGAGTACGACCGTGGTAGCCTTACTTTGCACGACCGTGCAAGGTGGCACGGCCGTGGTGTCCTATATAGAAATTGAAAAGTGTTGGTATTATGCTAACATTGTTATATATATGCATGCCCTTATTTGTATAAGTCATACAGGTTGATATTATGAGGTGATCATAGCCAGGTATGAGTTATGATGTCATATTCCTTGAAAACAATTATAAGCTTTTAGAGTAATGATATATGAAAAGTATATACATTGCTTCAATCAAGGTCATGTTGTTAGATGACTTGATGCTTATATGTCACTTGGTAGCAAGTGTTATGATAATCTGAGGGTTTGAATAACCATGTTCCTGAATCATTTTATGCTTAATGCCTTGAAGGCTTATATGGTTCAATGGTTGTTTAATCTAAACCCTAATGATACCTAAAGACATTAAGGGGTTAAGTGATTAGTAGATTGACCCATGTTATGATTATTAAAGAAGATTACCAAGGTACCCTTGAAGGGTTCAAGAAGATAACAACCCTTGATCAAGCAAACCCTAATGATTATAATGGGTTGACTTAATCTATGTTAATCAAAGATGACTTGACCTAATCTAACCTAGAGTGATTTAAACATCATCTAGTAGTAAGAATAGAGAGAAAGCTCCTAATATGAATGAGAATCAAGTAACATACTTTCAATATGTAAGAATGTACATGATTAGGGTATGATCCATCAAGGTAAGATCATGGAAATCCTAATTATAATGATTAATGAATCTTAACCTAATTTGAGGGCATCAATGATGATAATTTTCATATATAATGATGCTATGAGCTCAATTCACTATGAAGTGAATAGTAAACCCTAATTCTAGGGTAATAACATGTAACGTGAATAGTAAACCCTAATTTAGGGTGATATGATAAATGGAGTAATTCAGGGTTATGCCTTTGAGTATGAAACCCTAATTACAAGTTGTAATATGAAAAATCTTTATGCCTCAAGAGCTAAGAGGTTCTATAACCCTATGTTGAAGTAAAAGAATACAAACCCTAACTAATGAAGGATGGGGTATGTTAACCCTAGTCCTGGGTTATGCTTTCATGTATGAAACCCTGTGAACAAATTACAATATAAGAATTCTTATGCCTTATAAGACAAAGGGATTCAATAACCTTAATTGAGTGGGGTAAACCCTAACTCTACTTATGCTTTTAAGCATGAATATTCATGATTAAAGTATGAGATGAGGAATCATTATTCCTAATAATAAAGAAAGGAATTGAATAACCCCAATTGATGTAAATAAGGGAACCTAGCCTTAGTGTAAGCATGAAGGTACTATTCCTGAATTGAAAGGTTAATTCTTCTTTATAAGTTGCTGATATGGAAATGAAATGTTTATTGCTGTCAATTGAATTAACTATGCAGGTTCTTATAAAAGGATGATTATATCCAGGTAAAGGTTATGATATCATATTCATTGGAAGCATGTTATTAGCTTTGTGAATAGTGATATACCATGTTGCCTAGTTAAGTGACATCATATAAGATTGATAGGCTGTGAGAGCCATGAGTAACATCAAGGCCATGCTAATAAGATGACTTATGATGAATTAAGGGTTTGAATACCCTATTCTTGAATCATAGTAATGAAATGGTTAAGAAATGATATCCAATTGATAATTGTTGTGAGTTAGACTTGATACATTTAGTATTCTACTTTTATAGCTGTAGTTCTAATGATTAATGCTTGGAAACATGCTTGATGCTAAAAAATGCTAGAATGTACCTAACTAATCAAGTATAATCATATCATGTATAGCCCTGACCATAGATCCATCATTGTCAGATACCAAATGATGGTGAAACAGGTTTTCCTAAGGGAACTCCTGGAGCATATACTTTTGAGTATATGGGGGTATATGGACACGAATATCCTTACGTCCTAGTATAGGAATTGATGTAGATGTACTTTAATCTTTCAACCCTTCACTATATATTCATACCAGGTGATGTACCACAAATCTCCCGAAGAAATTACTAATACCGCATCGATGAGAGATAAACAAGAAATCTTTCGATGACGATGAGAGTTCAGAACTCCACTGTAACTCTATAGCGAAGTTTCCAGAATACCCTGGATAGCTACTACAACAGAGATACAAGATGTCCTGCAAGTAAATCCTCTTACTGACTGAGGAAGATGAGGTCATAAGAATCTGACTCTTTTGATGACCTATGTATGGTACCGATGCGATTTTTATAAATGGTCGGTTGGAGTATGAGCGGTATACCTCATCTCCGCAGGGCATAATGATGTTTGAAAAATATAATCAGCCGTATAGTATAACTGCTTAGGTTGTACTACAAGAAACAATGATTGATGTTACATTGTTGACTTTAATAGTCTGTTCAAGTTTCTAGAATACATGTTCTACATATGCTTTAATGAAGTGATTGCTTAAGTAAATGTTGTTTTACTTATTACCAAACCTGCTGTTGATATTTTCAGTTACTTTTCTTGTGTTATTCCTTATATGCTATAACAAAGCTTCTGGTGGAGAGTTATAACTCTTGCTGGGACAATTATTTAAATTGTCTCACTCCCGTAGGTTTCTACTTTTTAGGAAGACGCCAAGGACGAAGGAATCCATTTAGTACGAGCAACAACAGCAACAACAACATCAGGGGCAGCAGTGAATCTCAGGTGGAGATACTGACTGTCTAGTCTTATGGATAGCATGTCTTATGTCGTCTCTGTACTCTCAGGTCCTAGGAGTCAGTAGATTTGAGGATTTTGGCATGATGCCTCGAGATTTTGTATCTTACCTTGTACAGTTAACAAGGTGGGTTTTGTTGTATTGCTCGAGATGTGTTTATTACAGAGATGTATCAATGGATCAGTTTGTAAATGACCTATCATGTTGTTTATGAGAGAGTTTTTATCTTTCAAAGATCTCTTTACAAAAGTTTTAAATTTTTAGTAATTTTTGATAATTCCGCTGCTAATCGCTTCCGCATTCGTTAATTTGATTGTCAGTTTGGTGTCTGTCGTTTCATCATGTGTTCTTCATCCAAGTATGTTGGATTGAGATGCATCTAGGTATTTCAACCCTGAAATGTTGAATGAGATATCTATCATGTCTTGATGTATCACTTTCTTCTCATTTCTATCTTAATTAGGTTAATCAACTAACCTTGTATTAAGGTATCTTCCCTCTTAATACTTTATCCACTAACATGTCATTTTCATCATATGATGCATAGGTTACACACTAGAATTGACTAACTATCTTTAATAATGTGGACTTATTCAATGGTTAAACATTGCTGAATATAGGATAACCCATTATCCATCACTTTAGATATTTCAAACTCTTAGGATGTTATCCATATCATCATTAGGGTAGCATACATCATTCCTAAGAGTTTCATATCCTCATCTTTATAGAGTGTGTAGGGTTGATACATATGAATCAAGTTAAATACATGTATTGAATTAGATGCATAATGATCTAAGCATCATCTTACCTCCTTTACCCTTACTCATCAAATTATATCAACTTCAATTCAAGTATAGAACACCACGGCCGTGCAGCCTTACACGGTCGTGCAAAGTGAGGCCACCACGGCCGTGCTACCTTGCACGGTTGTGCTACAGAGGATCACCTCAAGAATCATGTTCATATATGAATTTTATTCTTTCATCCCTTCATCTTGATTAGGTCACATCAACCCTTCAATCAAGAGCATACTACAATGATTACATAGTATACCAAGTCATTGATCATATAAGTATATAGAAATTCATTCCTTAATTGACACTAATCACTTAGGTACTATTAGGGTTTCAACCATTGAACCTTCATGGATTATCATTACTAATCATAATTGGATCAATAGAACATTCATCATCATTCATCATCTTAATTCTCAAAGGTTCAATCACATTGGACTTCCATTACATAAGGTATCTAGTTAAATTAGGGTTTCCAATGTTGATTCCTTCAATCATTGAATTCATGGAACCAATCATCAATTGGACCTATACTCATACTACAATTGAGTTGAATAGGTCAACCTTCAACTGATTTGACTCTCAATTAACCCTCAATTGGTCATCAATCAGGGTTTGATTCAATTGAATTAGAGTTTGGAATTGATGATCCTTCATTACTAATCAATGTAAGACTAGTTACTTTGAAACCATGGAACCATCATCCAAATTGGGTATGACCTGACCCCAAACGGTCTTGAGGTCGTTTGGATGACCTCCAAACGGTCTTGAGACCGTTTGCCCATCACATAACTCAAATCCAAGCCATCTAATTAAGGTTTGGATCATTGGATTGATCACCAAATCAACATTACATTGTATATCAGCTTGGTACCTTTAGACCTTCAAACACCTAACCATACTTAACCCTAGACCTCCAAACGGTCTTGGGTGACCACAAAACGGTCTTGAGACCGTTTGGATGAGCTCCAAACGGTCTTGATACCATTTGGATTTTCCAACCTTTGGACTTTAGTGAAAAATCATCATGGATTGGTCTATCGAGTTGATCAACAAATCAGCACATCATTGCAATATGATTAGTACCTTTGGACCTTAAATTGGTCAACTATGCTTGACCCCAGACCTCCAAAAGGTCTTGGGGTGATCCCCAAACGGTCTTGAGACCGTTTGGGTGATCCCCCAAACGGTCTTGAAACCGTTTGGGCTAATAAACCCAAAATCTCAACTTAACTCATTGGAATTTCAGCACTGGTTTCAATTAGGGTTTGCCTAATTGATTAGCCTTCAACTCATGATTCCTTTGGAGTTAACCTCTCAAATTTGGAGGGTCATTAACCAACATCATTAGGATCAGTAATCCCAAACGGTCAACGCTTGGTCAACTCACTCAAACGGTCTTGAAACCGTTTTCCCAAAACGTCCAATTAATCAAGCTGAAAAATCAACACTTAATCCAATTAGGTTTACCTAATTGGTTAGGCTTCAAATCTCGATTCTTTTGGAGTTAATCCCTCAAATATGGAAGGTTATCAACCAACATAATTATGAACAGGAAAAGCAAACGGTCAATGCTTGGTCAACTCACTCAAACGGTTTTGAAACCGTTTACCCAAACAGGTCAAGTTAATCAGGTTGAAAATCAGCACTTAATTCAATTCGATTTGTCTAATTATTTGGCCTTCAAACTATGATTCCTTTGGAGTTAACCCCTCAAATTCGGAGGGTCATTAACCTACATAATTAGGAACAATATTCCCAAACGGTCAACCCTTGGTCAAATCCTTCAAACGGTTTGGAAACCGTTTTCCACCAAACGGTTTGCAAACCGTTTGGTCACCAAACGGTTTGGTGAAACCGTTTGATCCAACCAAACTTTGAAACCGTTTGCCCAAGATATTTGAAGAGGTGTGTGCTTATGATGATGTAATCATCATCAAGATCCAAACTCACGAAATCTCCTGTGGTTTCTATGGAACTTGCATCAATCAACCAAAGTTAAATTCGGAAATGTAGAAATGATCATTATTTGATGGAGAATTGAATGCAATAACAAAGTTAGGGTTTCAAGTTATAAAACCCGCCTCCAATTGAGCTCCAAATCTCCAAGACCACGGAAAAAATGGTGGATGAAGCTCTTCCAACTCCCCCTAGGCTCGTCCTCAAGCTTTTGGATGAAAAAGTTGGCTAGGGGTGAAGAGGAGATCGAAATAAGAAGGAATCCATAATTTATTTTCGATTTCCACCATGAAATCAAGGAGAACGAAGGTCAAGGGCTTACCAACAGGTAGGGAGTCGTCCTACTGCTCCTCTCTAGCTCCTTGGTCGGTTTTGCAAGCAAGGTGAAGAAAGAAATCCGAAAAAGGCCTTGGTTTGGGCTTAGAAATGGCACTTTTATAAGGAAATTGATGAGAGAGAAAATGCCTTATTAAATTGCATTTAATCCCAAAAATGGGGCCTCCTCTTCCCCCTCAACTCCTTAGGTACGAGGCATCTTCCTTTGCCTTTAATTCTCCTTCATTATCCTCAATTTAAAGAAAAGCAAATTAAGCACCTTAATCATATTATATTAATATCTCATATGTGAGTGGAAATTACTTTCCTTTATAATAAGGTGAGTGGAATTTCACCTACTTAGGATATTTTCGTTCCTTATCTTGGAAAAGGAACGTACATCTTTATTCAAAATCAACCAATAACATTTTGGTTGAAGGCCCTTTAATTAATACATTCATTTTTTTGCCCTAAATTGAATTAGGGTTTTGCTTTGGATTAAATCTTGATTATTTTAATATTGAGATTCTCTCTCCTCCAACTTAATTCAAATTAGGCTCCCTCCTCATTTTCTTTGCTCTAAATGATGCCAAGAAACATTAAGGACCTTATTGAGGTGGTAATTTTCATATTGAACCCTAGGTTTTGGGTAAATTGCACATTACACCAAAACTAGGTTTTAATGCACAAGGATTGCTTTACAAGCTTAATCTTGGTGCTCAAGCTTGTGAGAACCATACCACTATATCATATTTATTCTTATGATGTCTCAACATCAGAGGAATATCTTATCTTGAAACATTTGCAATTTAACCTCTCAACTTGGGTAATTTGCACTTTAGTCCAAAATAAGCAAACATTGCTTTAACATTGTTCAAACAGGACCAAAATTAAAACATAAGCTCCTCTTGAGCCGTAATTACTTTTCACAAGATAAGATTAAGGGTTTACTCAACCTTATTAGGCAAAAGATCTAGGGTTAGCACATAACCTAGGTCAGTGATGTTACAAATTATAAACCCCTAACAAGGATTTCGTCCCCGAAATCCAGATAAAGGAAAATAGATGTATTTTATTCATCATACTATATAGTCTTCACATATCATCTCCTTATTATTATGTAGGTATCATAAAAATTTGGTAGGCACAAGGTGTTTCTATACAAGATTCTCATAGAATCAACACACAAGACACATGCTCCATTGTCCTTCATTATTGATTGTGGACTCAATTTTTGTATTAAGTAACACTTTTCTTGTTCAAAGAAACATCATGCATTCTTTATTAATATCATGTTTATGCAGAGCATAAACCCCTAACATATGATGTTCATATTATTTTATATAATCAGACTAATTTCATAGTTGACCACCCCAGGTAATCAACATAAATCATCTGATATTTCTTTAGATACCAGGATCCCTTACTGTAACATCCCTGACCTGGGTTATGAACTAACCCCAGGTGTTTTTCTTAATCATGTGATTAAATGCTTGTGGTTATCTGTTGATAATGTAATTAAAGCTTCTAAGGAATATATATTTCCCTTTCTGTCCTTTTGAACAATGTTGTAATATTGTTTTGTAATACAGGGACCTATGTGCAAATTACCCAATTAAAAGGGGTTAACTTGAAAATTGCACATGTTAAGATGTTCCTTTAGTGTTGAGACATCATAAGAGTGAATGTGATGAAGTGTGATTGGTCCCCCAAGCTTGGGCACTGAGATGCAGCTTGTGGGGCAATCCTTGTGCTTGAAACCCTAATTTTGGTGTAAAGTGCAATTTACCCAAAATGAGGGATGAAACTTGTAAAATACACCTTTTAGAGTATATTTATGACTCTTGGCATCATTTAGAGTAAGAATGATGAATAGGGCACTTCAATTGGATAATCAAATATGAATTATAACCCTTATAAATTAAATAATCAAGTTATAAGCCTAATAACCCTTCGATATGTGCAACTTAGTAAAAAGTTGGCTTTCTTCACCTTTAGACCTTGGGTTTAAGATGAACTTTTCTTAATTATGGAAGGGAGAAACGTGGCTTAGAAGAAGGGAAGGACCTAGATGAGAAATGGAGAAACAAGTTGTCCTTATGTTGGAAATTCACCCAAAGTATATATACACCTTTTCCCACTTAGCAAGGATCGTTTCCTTCACTTCCCTTCTTATCCCCTTGCTTAGACTAACTTAGGACAAAGCTATGGAGCACAGGAGGACGGATAAGGATTTCTAGGTAAGCTTTGGTCATCTTCTTGCTCGGATTCATGGAGGAATTCATGGTGCAAGGTTGGTTTTATGGTCTTCCTTACTTGTTTCCTCTTTCTAGCCATCTTTTCCCAACCTTTCATTGGAGAAACACCCTTGGCCGACCTGTGGAGCTCAAGAAACCATTAACGGCTTGAATCTTGGAAGCTTGGATCTCAAGGAATGACCTTAAGGCGGGTTTTATAACTCTAAACCTTTTGCTTTCTTATGCATATCTTTGTACTTGCAATAGTAGCTTGTTCTTCTTTCCCCCATCCTTCCTTGCTTTCTTGCATCTAAAACCATGAGGAACAGACCTGGATCTGGAGGTAGAAGAAAGGGGGCGTGAATAACTATGTCACTTTAGCAAACGGTCTTGCACCCTTGGCGAAACGGTTTGCAAAACCGTTTGGGGGTTTTGCAAAACCGTTTGAGGGGCAAACGGTTTCACAAGGTCGGTTGGAGCAAACGGTCTCCAAGACAGTTTGAGGGCGTTGACCAAGCGTGGACTGTTTGGGATTTCTGTTCATAATTATGTAGGCTAATGACCCACCAAAGTTTATGGGTTAACTCCAAAGGGATCGTAGGTTAAAGGCCAATCAATTAGGCAAATCAAATTGAATTAAGTGCTGTTTTTCCAATCTGTTTAACTTGAACTTCTTGGGAAAACGGTCTCAAACCGTTTGAGTGCGTTGACCGAGCGTGGACCGTTTGGTATTACTGTTCCTAATGATGTGGTATAATAACCCACCAAATTTGATAGGTTAACTCCCAAGGAATCATGATTTAAAGGCTAACAATTAGGTAACCTAATTGGATTAAGTGCTGTTTTTCCAATCTGTTTAACTTGAACTTCTTGGGCAAATGGTCTCAAACTGTTTGAGTGCATTGACCAAGTGTGGACCGTTTGGGATTAATGTTCCTAATGATGTGGTCTAATAACCCACCAAATGTGATAGGTTAAATCCCAAGGAATCATGAGTTAAAGGCTAAACAATTAGGTAACCTAATTGGATTAAGTGCTGATTTTTCCAATTTGATTAATTGAACTTTTTGGGCAAACGGTCTCAAGACCGTTTGAGGGCGTTGACCAAGCGTTGAACGTTTTGGATTCCTGTTCATAATCATGTTATTTAATAACCCTCCAAATTTGAGGGATTAACTCCAAAGGAATCGTGAGTTGAAGGCTAATCAATTATGTAAACCCTAATTGGATTAAGTGCTGACTTTCAACTTGATTAATATGACTTTTTGGGTTTTCTTGCCCAAAAGGTCTCAAGACTGTTTGGGGATCACCCAAACGGTCTCAAGACCGTTTGGGGGTCACCCCAAGACCGTGTGGAGGTCTGGGGTCAAGTATAGTTGATCAATTGAAGGTCCAAAGGTACCAAACATATTGCAATTAAGTGCTGAATTGTTGATCAACTCGATAGACAAATCCTTGATGATTTTTCACTAGAATCCAAAGGATGGATGGGCCAAACGGTCTCAAGACCGTTTGGAGCTCATACAAACGGTCTCAAGACCGTTTGGTGGTCACCCAAGACCGTTTGGAGGTCTAGGGTTGAGTATGGTTAGGTGTTTAAAGGTCTAAAGGTACCAAGTTGATACACAATGCAATGCTGATTTGATGATCAACTCAATAGCTCAAACCCTAATGATTTTTCACTAGAATCCAAGGTTTGGTTGAGAAAAACGGTCTCAAGACCGTTTGGAGCTCATCCAAACGGTCTCAAGACCGTTTGGAGGTCACCCAAGACCGTTTGGAGGTCTAGGGCTGAGTATGGTTAAGCAATTGATGATCCAATGATACTAAGTTGGAATGTAATCAATTGTTGTTTTGGTGATCAATCCAATGATCCAAACCTTAATTAGTTGACTTGGATTTTTATGATATGATGGGAAAACGGTCTCAAGACCGTTTGGAGGTCATCCAAACGACCTCAAGACCGTTTGGGGTCATGTAATGTCCCAATTGAATGATGGTTCAATAGGTTCAAATCAATTAAACACACATTGAAATATGTTGAAGGATTATTGATTCCAAACCCTAATCCGATTGAGTTAAACCCTAATTGATGGTCAATTGAGGGTCAAGTGAGGGACAAATCAGTTGAAGGTTGACCTATTAAACTCAATTAAGGTATGAGTATAGGTCCAATTGATGATGGGTTCCATGAATTCAATGATTGAAGGAATCAACATTGGAAACCCTAATTCAATTGGATACCTTATGAAGTGGAGGTCCAATGTGATTGAATCTTTGAGAATTAAGATGATGAATTTTATATTGATCCAATAATGATTAGTAATGATAATCAATGAAGGTGCGAAGGTTGAAACCCTAATAATACCTAAGGGATTAAGAACCAATTCAAGGGAGAATTCTTAATTGTTTATAGGATTAATAGCTTGATACACTATGTTAAACATAGTAGTATGTACATGATTGAAGGGTTGATGTGACCTAATCAATTTGAAAGAATGATAAATTAGAATACATATATATATAAATATGAATCATGTAATGATTTGCTGTAGCACGACCATGCAAGGGAGCACAGTCGTGGTAGCCTTAACTTGCACGACCGTGCAAGGGAGCACGCCCGTGGTAGCCTTACTTTGCACGACCGTGTAAGGTGGCACGGCCGTGGTGTCCTATTAAGAAATTGAAAAGTTTTGGTATTGTGCTGACATTGTTATATATGCATGTCCTTATTTTTATAAGTTATACAGGTTGATATTATGAGGTGATCATAGCCAGGTATGAGTTATGACGTCATATTCCTTGAAAACAATTGAAAACGTTTGGGGACTTTTAGGGTTAAGATTGCTTAATGCTTTGAAGCCTTAGATGGTTCAATGGTGGTTTAACCTAAACCCTAATGATACCCAAAGATATTAAGGGGCTAAGTAATTAGTAGCTTGACCCATGTTATGGTTAATGCTGAACATTACCAATATACCCTTGAAGGGTTCAAGTAGATAACAACCCTTGATCAAGCAAACCCTAATGATTATAATGGGGTGACTTAATCTATGTTAATAAAAGATAACTTGACCTAATCTAACCTAGAGTGATTTAAGCATCATCTAGTAGTAAGAAGAGAGAGAAGGCTCCTAATATGAATGAGAATCAAGTAACATACTTTCAATATGTAAGAATGTACATGATTAGGGTATGATCCATCAAGGTAAGATCATGGAAATCCTAATTATAATGAGTAATGAATCTTAACCTAAATTGAGGGCATCAATGATGATAATTTTCATATATAATGATGCTATGAGCTCAATTCACTATGAAGTGAATAGTAAACCCTAATTCTAGGGTAATAACATGTAACGTGAATAGTAAACCCTAATTTAGGGTGATATGATAAATGGAGTAATTCAGGGTTATGCCTTTGAGTATGAAACCCTAATTACAAGTTGTAATATGAGAAATCTTTATGCCTTGAGAGCTAAGAGGTTCTATAACCCTATGTTGAAGTAAAAGAATACAAACCCTAACTAATGAAGGATGGGGTATGTTAACCCTAGTCCTGGGTTATGCTTTCAAGTATGAAACCCTGTGAACTAATCATAATATAAGAATTCTTATGCCTTATAAGATAAAGGGATTCAATAACCTTAATTGAGTGGGGTAAACCCTAACTCTACTTATGCTTTTAAGCATGAATCTTCATGATTAAAGTATGAGATGAGGAATCATTATTCCTAATCATAAAGAAAGGGATTGAATAATCCTAATTGATGTAAATAAGGGAACCTAGCCTTAGTGTAAGCATGAAGGTACTATTCCTGTATTGAAAGGTTAATTTTGCTTTATAAATTGTTGATCTGGAAATGAAATGTTTATTGTTGTCAATTGAATTAACCATGCAGGTTCTTATAAATGGATGATTATATCCAGGTAAAGGTTATGATATCATATTCATTGGAAGCATGTTATTAGCTTTGTGAATAGTGATATACCATGTTGCCTAGTTAAGTGACATCATATAAGATTGATAGGCTGTGAGAGCCATGAGTAACATCAAGGCCATGCTGATAAAATGAGTTATGATGAATTAAGGGTTTGAATACCCTATTCTTGAATCATAGTAATGAAATGGTTAAGAAATGATATCCAATTGATAATTGATGTGAGTTAGACTTGATACATTTAGTATTCTACTTTTATAGCTGTTGTTCTAATGATTAATGCTTGGAAACATGCTTGATGCTAAAAGAATGCTAGAATGTACCTAACTAATCAAGTATAATCATATCATGTAGAGCCCTGACCATAGATCCATCATTGTCAGAGACCAAATGATGGTGAAACAGGTTTTCCTAAGGGAACTCGTGGAGCATATACTTTTGAGTATATGGGGGTATATGGACGCGAATATCCTTAACTCCTAGTGTAGGAATTGATGTAGATGTACTTTAATCTTTCAACCCTTCACTATATATTCATACCGGGTGATGTACCACAAATCTCCCAAAGAAATTACTAATACCGCATCGATGAGAGATAAACAAGAAATATTTCGATGACGATAAGAGTTCAGAACTCCACTGTAACTCTATAGCAAAGTTTCCAGAATACCCTGGATAGCTACAATAGAGACACAAGATGTCCTGCAAGTAAATCCTCTTACTGACTGAGGAAGATGAGGTCATAAGAATCCGGCTCTTTTGATGACCTATGTATGGTACCGATGCGATTTTTATAAATGGTCGGTTGGAGTATGAGAGGTATACCTCATCTCCGCAGGGTATAATGATGTTTGAAAAATATAATCAGCCGTATAGTATAACTGCTTAGGTTGTACTACGAGAAACAATGATTGATGTTACATTGTTGACTTTAATAGTCTGTTCAAGTTTCTAGAATACATGTTCTACATATGCTTTAATGAAGTGATTGCTTAAGTAAATGTTGTTTTACTTATTACCAAACCTGCTGTTGATATTTTCAGTTACTTTGCTTCTGTTATTCCTTATATGCTATAACAAATCTTCTGGTGGAGAGTTATATATCTCGCTGGGACAATTATTCAAATTGTCTCACTCCCCTAGGTTTCTAATTTTTAGGAAGACGCCAAGGACGAAGGAATCCATTTAAGAATGAGCAACAACAGCATCAGGGGCAGCAGGGAATCTCAGGGGGAGATACTGACTGTCTAGTCTTATGGATAGCATGTCTTATGTCGTCTCTGTACTCTCAGGTCCTAGGAGTCAGTAGGTCTGAGGATTTTGGCATGATGCCTCGAGATTTTGTACCTTACCTTGTACAGTTAACAAGGTGGGTTTTGTTGTAATGCTCGAGATGTGTTTATTACAGAGATGTATCAATGGATCAGTTTGTAAATGACCTATCATATTGTTTATGAAAGAGTTTTTATCTTTCAAAGATATCTTTACAAAAATTTTAAATTTTGAGTGATTTTTGATAATTCCACTGCTAATCGCTTCCGCATTCGTTTAATTTGATTGTCAGTTTGGTGTCGGTCGTTACAAGTGGTATCAGAGCTCTAGGTTCACTGAGTCTACAGAGACATAGGACTTAGGTAGTAGAGTCTATTCTAAGTGTCCTCCAGTGTATATGATGGTAATTTCTGCTCACATAGGAGGAGAAGAACTTGAAGATGACTAGATCAGATGAGGAGTTGGCTGTGGAGAGTAACAATACTGCACCAAGAAGAGGTGCAGAGGAGCAAGCAATAGAGGGACAATTACTTAAGATTCCCCTAGCTAACCCAACCATGATAAGGAATTCTTCCTTAGGAATCATTGTTGGGGAATTTAGGGCTACCATGATGTATCTAGTGGATCAAGCACTAGAAATACAATCCAGATTACCAGCTCCTAATGATGATGTTTTGGATATCAACAGAATATGTGAACCACAACAACAGGTTGAAGCAATGGTAAATGATGAAGCTTTGAACCTAGAACAAGCCAGTGCTCAACCTCAGTCTGATGAATCAGTATACAATAATATAAGGGTTAGAATACAACCAGAGACCAGGACCTGCTATAGGTGTAGGAAGCCTGGACATATCAGAAATAATTGTCCAGAAGAGAAATATAAAGGAAGAATTGAGAAAAGGACTATCCAAACCCAGGAGCAGAGATCTGGTAGTTCCAAAAGGAAGAAGTTTCTGGTGTCATCAACACAACCAGGACCTAGTACACCAAGACAATGGTCATCCAGAAAGGGTAAAGAACCCTTCAGACCATACTGGGCACCTAGAATTTGCTACATATGTAGGCAGGTTGGACATCTGGCAAGAAAATTGCCCAGCTAGAAATGTTATGGCAAATAAACCTCTGAGGTAGAATCAACTTGAGGCAATGAATAATCCTCGAGTCATGACAGATTAGACGAAATAAATGTTATTCTTATATGTCTTTTTATGATCTCTTGGACAAAACTGAGAAAGTAATTGATTGAACTTTTCTTAATTAATCCTATAAGGACTTATAATGTTGTATAAAATAGATGTTTCATGTTACATGCTTATCTCCATAAAAAGGATGAAGTATTAAAGAGATGTCTGGATAAAATTCAGTGATGTTAGATCTTATACTTGTGATAATAGGAAAAGAGAAGGAAAATGGTAGTATACAAATGCGTATTACCTTATCTCAGTATTTATATACCCTGGCCAGGTATACAATTGCTGATGATAAAGTAAATATGGAAACTCCTAGATTGTTATCTTTTTGATTGCTCTGATCAAGTAGTCATTCTAAAACAATCTAATGAGTATCAAGAAATTAGAAATATGGGAATAAGGGGGGTCAACCCTGTCCAGTAAAGATGTAAGAATAATAATAAAGATCCTCCCCATAATGTGAAAATGTGATGGAATCATAAGATGTTTCATGAATGGTTGAAAATACATGATATAACAAGAGGAATATGATCCCTTATTCTCTTTCTTTCCAGGGACATGGCAATCAAGTGGGTCTTAGGACACTTGATGTGCATAATATAAAGATGTTTATGTGAAGTATACCTAAAAAGATATCAGTTTATCTTGGACTTTAGTTCCAAGTTGAGAATATATGTAACAAGTAATGTTCCAAGATGAAAGGAAGATAAGATGTAATGTGTTGATAACACATGTAATAGGTAACAAGATAAGAATGTAATAATATATATGATGAATTATGTTGCTTACTTGGAATAGTAAACAATAGAATCAAAGTAAACATGTAAAATATTATGAACATCACTTGTTAGGGGTTTATGTTTTCATAAACATATCTTTCTCCAAGATATCTATCAAATAAGTCCTTGATTGATAAGTAACTTTTCCCTATGATAAGAGAATGTACAACTAATGAGTTACTTAGTGTAAGTAATAAGGAAAGTTAGTATGGTGTTATTAGGTGAGATGACACAATCAAGGTATGAAAGGACTAATATAGTCTCAAAATAGATGACAGAGTATGATTGTGATTTTAAGAAAATGTTGATTTAACTAAGGAACATGAGAGTATATGTCCCATGTGAATCTTTCCATGGAAAAACTTGAGTGGAGAAACTTTGTATTGAACAAAACTCTATGATGTTCCATAATAACGAAATGTCACTTGAAGACATAATGGTATAATGCCTAAATAATATCTGCTTTCCCTTTTCTTTTTGGGATTTCGGGGACGAAATCCTTGTTAGGGGTTTATAATTTGTAACATCCCTGACCTGGGTTATGAACTAACCCCAGGTGTTTTTCTTAATCATGTGATGAAATGCTTGTGGTTATCTGTTGATAATGTAATTAAATCTTCTGAGGAATATATATTTCCCTTTCTGTCCTTTTGAACAATGTTGTAATATTGTTTTGTAACATAGGGACCTATGTGAAAATTGCCCAATTAAAAGGGGTTAACTTGCAAATTGCACATGTTAAGATGTTCCTTTAGTGTTGAGACATCATAAGAGTGAACGTGATGAAGTGTGATTGGTCCCCCAAGCTTGGGCACTGAGATGCAGCTTGTGGGGCAATCCTTGTGCTTAAAACCCTAATTTTGGTGTAAAGTGCAATTTACCCAAAATGAGGGATGAAACTTGTAAAATACACCTTTTAGAGTATATTTATGACTCTTGGCATCATTTAGAGTAAGAATGATGAATATGGCACTTCAATTGAATAATAAAATATGAATGATAACCCTTATAAATTAAATAATCAAGTTATAAGCCTAATAACCCTTCAATATGTGCAACTTAGTAAAAAGTTGGCTTTCTTCACCTTTAGACCTTGGGTTTAAGATGAGTTTTTCTTAAGTATGGAAGGGAGAAACGTGTCTTAGAAGAAGGGAAGGACCTAGATGAGAAATGGAGAAACAAGTTGTCCTTATGTTGGAAATTCACCCAAAGTATATATACACCTTTTCCCACTTAGCAAGGATCGTTTCCTTCACTTCCCTTCTTATCCCCTTGCTTAGACCGACTTAGGACAAATCTCTGGAGCATAGGAGGATGTATAAGGAGTTCTAGGTAAGCTTTGGTCATCTTCTTGCTCGGATTCATGGAGGAATTCATGGTGCAAGGTTGGTTTTATGGTCTTCCTTACTTGTTTCCTCTTTCTAGCCATCGTTTCCCAACCTTTCCTTGGATAAACACCCTTGGCCGACCTGTGGAGCTCAAGACACCATTAAAGGCTTGAAGCTTGGAATCTTGTAGCTCAAGGAACGACCTTAAGGCGGGTTTTATAACTCTAAACCTTTTGCTTTCTTATGCATATCTTTGTACTTGCAAAAGTAGCTTGTTCTTCTTTCCCCCATCCTTCCTTGCTTTCTTGCATCTAAAACCATGAGGAACAGACCTGGATCTGGAGGTAGAAGAAAGGGGGCGTGAATACCTATGTCACTTTAGCAAACAGTCTTGCACCCTTGGCCAAACGGTTTGCAAAACCGTTTGGGGGTTTTGCAAAACCGTTTGAGGGGCAAACGGTTTCACAAGGTCGGTTGGAGCAAACCGTCTCCAAGACCGTTTGAGGGCGTTGACCAAGCGTGGAACGTTTGGGATTTCTGTTTATAATTATGTAGGCTAATGACCCACCAAAGTTGAGGGGTTAACTCCAAAGGAATCGTAGGTTAAAGGCCAATCAATTAGGCAAATCAAATTGAATTAAGTGCTGTTTTTCCAATCTGTTTAACTTGAACTTCTTGGGCAAACAGTCTCAAACCGTTTGAGTGCGTTGACCAAGCGTGGACCGTTTGGGATTATTGTTCCTAATGATGTGGTATAATAACCCACCAAATTTTATAGGTTAACTCCCAAGTAATCATGAGTTAAGGGATAAACAATTAGGTAACCTAATTGGATTAAGTGCTGTTTTTCCAATCTGTTTAACTTGAACTTCTTGGGAAAACGGTCTCAAACCATTTTAGTGCGTTGACCAAGCGTGGACCGTTTGTGATTACTGTTCCTAATGATGTGGTCTAATAACCCACCAAATGTGATAGGTTAAATCCCAAGGAATCATGAGTTAAAGGCTAAACAATTAGGTAACCTAATTGGATTAAGTGCTGATTTTTCCAATTTGATTAATTGAACTTTTTGGGCAAACGGTCTCAAGACCGTTTGAGGGCGTTGACCAAGCGTTGAACGTTTTGGATTCCTGTTCATAATCATGTTAGTTAATAACCCTCCAAATTTGAGGGATTAACTCCAAAGGAATCGTGAGTTGAAGGCTAATCAATTATGTAAACCCTAATTGGATTAAGTGCTGACTTTCAACTTGATTAATATGACTTTTTGGGTTTTCTTGCCCAAACAGTCTCAAGACTGTTTGGGGATCACCCAAACGGTCTCAAGACCGTTTGGGGGTCACCCCAAGACCGTGTGGAGGTCTGGGGTCAAGTATAGTTGATCAATTGAAGGTCCAAAGGTACCAAACATATTGCAATTAAGTGCTGAATTGTTGATCAACTCGATAGACAAATCCTTGACGATTTTTCACTAGAATCCAAAGGATGGATGGGCCAAACGGTCTCAAGACCGTTTGGAGCTCATCCAAACGACCATACTCAACCCTAGACCTCCAAACGGTCTTGGGTGACCATCAAACGGTCTTGAGACCGTTTGGAGCTCATCCAAACGGTCTCAAGACCGTTTGATGGTCACCCAAGACCGTTTGGAGGTCTAGGGTTGAGTATGGTTAGGTGTTTAAAGGTCTAAAGGTACCAAGTTGATACACAATGCAATGCTGATTTGATGATCAACTCAATAACTCAAACCCTAATGACTTTTCACTAGAATCCAAGGTTTGTTTGAGCCAAACGGTCTCAAGACCGTTTGGAGGTCACCCAAGACCGTTTGGAGGTCTAGGGGTGAGTATGGTTAAGCAATTGATGATCTAATGATACTAAGTTGGAATGTAATCAATTGTTGTTTTGGTGATCAATCCAATGATCCAAACCTTAATTAGTTGACTTGGATTTTTATGATATGATGGGAAAACGGTCTCAAGACTGTTTGGAGGTCATCCAAAATACCTCAAGACCGTTTGGGGTCAGGTCATGTCCCAATTGAATGATGGTTCAATAGGTTCAAATCAATTAAACCCACATTGAAATATGTTGAAGGATTATTGATTCCAAACCCTAATTTGATTGAGTTAAACCCTAATTGATGGTCAATTGAGGGTCAAGTGAGGGACAAATCAGTTGAAGGTTGACCTATTAAACTCAATTAAGGTATGAGTATAGGTCCAATTGATGATTGGTTCCATGAATTCAATGATTGAAGGAATCAACATTGGAAACCCTAATTCAATTGGATACCTTATGAAGTGGAGGTCCAATGAAATTGAATCTTTGAGAATTAAGATGACGAATGTTCTATTGATCCAATAATGATTAGTAATAATAATCAATGAAGGTATGAAGGTTGAAACCCTAATAATACCTAAGGGATTAAGAACCAATTAAAGGGAGAATTCTTAATTGTTTATAGGATTAATAGCTTGATACACTATGTAAAACATAGTAGTATGCACTTGATTGAAGGGTTGATGTGACCTAATCAATTTGAAAGAATGAGAAATTAGAATATATATATATATATATATATATATATATATATATATATATATATATATATATATATATATATATATATATATATATATATATGAATCATGTAATGATCTGCTGTAGCACGACCGTGCAAGGGAGCACGGCCGTGGTAGCCTTAACTTGCACGACCGTGCAAGGGAGAACGACCGTGGTAGCCTTACTTTGCACGACCGTGTAAGGTGGCACAACCGTGGCGTCCTATTAAGAAATTGAAAAGTTTTGGTATTGTGCTGACATTGTTATATATTTATGTCCTTATTTGTATAAGTCATACATGTTGATATTATGAGGTGATCATAGCCAGGTATGAGTTATGACGTCATATTCCTTGAAAACAATTGAAAACGTTTGGGGACTTTTAGGGTTAAGATTGCTTAATGCTTTGAAGGCTTAGATGGTTCAATGGTGGTTTAACCTAAACCCTAATGATACCCAAAGATATTAAGGGGCTAAGTAATTAGTAGCTTGACCCATGTTATGGTTAATGCTGAACATTACCAATATACCCTTGAAGGGTTCAAGTAGATAACAACCCTTGATCAAGCAAACCCTAATGATTATAATGGGGTGACTTAATCTATGTTAATCAAAGATGACTTGACCTAATCTAACCTAGAGTGATTTAAACATCATCTAGTAGTAAGAAGAGAGAGAAGACTCCTAATCTGAATGAGAATCAAGTAACATACTTTCAATATGTAAGAATGTACATGATTAGGGTATGATCCATCAAGGTAAGATCATGGAAATCCTAATTATAATGATTAATGAATCTTAACCTAAATTGAGGGCATCAATGATGATAATTTTCATATATAATGATGCTATGAGCTCAATTCACTATGAAGTGAATAGTAAACCCTAATTCTAGGGTAATAACATGTAACGTGAATAGTAAACCCTAATTTAGGGTGATATGATAAATGGAGTAATTCAGGGTTATGCCTTTGAGTATGAAACCCTAATTACAAGTTGTAATATGAGAAATCTTTATGCCTTGAGAGCTAAGAGGTTCTATAACCCTATGTTGAAGTAAAAGAATACAAACCCTAACTAATGAAGGATGGGGTATGTTAACCCTAGTCCTGGGTTATGCTTTCAAGTATGAAACCCTATGAACTAATTACAATATAAGAATTCTTATGCCTTATAAGATAAAGGGATTCAATAACCTTAATTGAGTGGGGTAAACCCTAACTCTACTTATGCTTTTAAGCATGAATCTTCATGATTAAAGTATGAGATGAGGAATCATTATTCCTAATCATAAAGAAAGGGATTGAATAATCCTAATTGATGTAAATAAGGGAACCTAGCCTTAGTGTAAGCATGAAGGTACTATTCCTGTATTGAAAGGTTAATTTTGCTTTATAAATTGTTGATCTGGAAATGAAATGTTTATTGTTGTCAATTGAATTAACCATGCATGTTCTTATAAATGGATGATTATATCTAGGTAAAGGTTATGATATCATATTCATTGGAAGCATGTTATTAGCTTTGTGAATAGTGATATACCATGTTGCTTAGTTAAGTGACATCATATAAGATTGATAGGCTGTGAGAGCCTTGAGTAACATCAAGGCCATGCTGATAAGATGACTTATGATGAATTAAGGGTTTGAATACCCTATTCTTGAATCATAGTAATGAAATGGTTAAGAAATGATATCCAATTGATAATTGATGTGAGTTAGACTTGATACATTTAGTATTCTACTTTTATAGCTGTTGTTCTAATGATTAATGCTTGGAAACATGCTTGATGCTAAAAGAATGCTAGAATGTACCTAACTAATCAAGTATAATCATATCATGTAGAGCCCTGACCATAGATCCATCATTGTCAGAGACCAAATGATGGTGAAACAGGTTTTCCTAAGGGAACTCCTGGAGCATATACTTTTGAGTATATGGGGGTATATGGACGCGAATATCCTTATGTCCTAGTGTAGGAATTGATGTAGATGTACTTTAATCTTTCAACCCTTCACTATATATTCATACCGGGTGATGTACCACAAATCTCCTGAAGAAATTACTAATACCGCATCAATGAGAGATAAACAAGAAATCTTTCGATGACGATGAGAGTTCCGAACTCCATTGTAACTCTATAGCGAAGTTTCCAGAATACCCTGGATAGCTACAACAAAGACACAAGATGTCCTGCAAGTAAATCCTCTTACTGACTGAGGAAGATGAGGTCATAAGAATCTGGCTCTTTTGATGACCTATGTATGGTACCGACGCGATTTTTATAAATGGTCAGTTGGAGTATGAGAGGTATACCTCATCTCCGTAGGGCATAATGATGTTTGAAAAATATAATCAGCCGTATAGTATAACTGCTTAGGTTGTACTACGAGAAACAATGATTGATGTTACATTGTTGACTTTAATAGTCTGTTCAAGTTTCTAGAATACATGTTCTACATATGCTTTATGAAGTGATTGCTTAAGTAAATGTTGTTTTACTTATTACCAAACCTGCTGTTGATATTTTCAGTTACTTTGCTTCTGTTATTCCTTATATGCTATAACAAAGCTTCTGGTGGAGAGTTATAACTCTCGCTGGGACAATTATTCAAATTGTCTCACTCTCATAGGTTTCTAATTTTTAGGAAGACGCCAAGGACGAAGGAATCCATTTAAGAATGAACAACAACAGCAACAACAACATCAGGGGCAACAAGGAATCTCAGGTGGAGATACTGACTGTCTAGTCTTATGGATAACATGTCTTATGTCGTCTCTGTACTCTCAGGTCCTAGGAGTCAGTAGGTCTGAGGATTTTGGCATGATGCCTCGAGATTTTGTACCTTACCTTGTACAGTTAACAAGGTGGGTTTTGTTGTAATGCTCGAGATGTGTTTATTACAGAGATGTATCAATGGATCAATTTGTAAATGACCTATCATATTGTTTATGAAAGAGTTTTTATCTTTCAAAGATCTCTTTACAAAAGTTTTAAAATTTTAGTGATTTTTGATAATTCCGCTGCTAATCGCTTCCGCATTCGTTTAATTTGATTGTCAGTTTGGTGTCGGTCGTAACACTTACCTTGGTATCTATTACATGTGTTAACAACATATCACATCTTTATCTTCCTTTCCTCTTAGGACATCACTTGTTACATATATCTTCATCTTGGAACCAAAGTCCAAGATAAACTGATACTTTTCTAAGTATCCATCACTTGAAAATTTTTATCTTATGCACATCAAGTGTCCTAAGACCCACTTGATTGCCATGTCCCTGAAAGGAAAGAAAACAAGGATTCACATTCCTATTATTAATTCATGTATTTTTTCAACTATTCATGAAGCGATTACTCTTTATCTCATCCAAAGTTCCTTGCCCTAGCATAGGAATTATAAGGATGATTACATGACATTATTCCCTTCTTTATTATTACCTTAACATGTTTATGATCATCTTAGGATCTCATTACATTTTCCATTTCCACATTTTGGAAAGGATCTTTATTATGCTTGCAGCATTATTGAGCAGGGTTCATTTCCCTTGGTCCCATTCTTATCTTATGAGGAATATACTTTTAATTCCTCATACACACATGCTCTTTTTATATCATCTCAGGTTCCTCTTTCTTATACCTAGGATATAACACATTTATTCATTCCATATTTCTAATTTCATGATACTCATTAGATTGTATTAGAATGACTGCTTGATTAGGGCAATCAGAGAGATTACAATCTAAGAGTTTCCATACTCACTTTATCATCAATAATTGTATACCTGGCCAGGGTTTACAAGTATTGAGATCAAGTAGTATGCATCTTACATGCTATCATATTCCTTGCTTTTCATATTATCATAAACATAAGATTTAACATCCCTGGATTTTATCCAGGCATCTCTTTTATACCTCATCTTCTTTCATAGGGGTAGGAACAATATAAAACATCTATAATGTTACTGCATAAAATGTAAGTCCTCTTACGACTAATCCAAGAAAAACTCATTCAATTGCTTTCTATAGCTTAGAAAATCATAAAATGACAAGTTAAAATGACATTATTATGTCTAACCTGTCATGATTTGTGGATGGTTCACTACCTCAGGCTGATTCTGCCTCAGAGGTTGATTTATCATAACATTTCTGGCTGAGCAATCTCTTGCCAGATGTCCTACTTGTCAGCATTGGTAATAAATTCTGGGTGCTAGGTATGGTCTAGAGGGTTCTTTACCCTTTCTAGATGATCATTGCCTTGGTGCACTAGGTCCTGGTTGTACTGATGATACCAAAGTCTTTCCCTTTTTAGAACTACTAGGCCTCTGTTCCTGGATTTGGATAGGCCTATTTTCAATTCTCTCTTCCTTGTTCTTTGTTGGACAATTCTTTACAATATGTCCAGGCTTTCTACACCCATAGCAAATTCTATTTTTGGGTTGAACCCTATTCCTTCCTTCACTGTTTATTGTTTCAACATGCTGAGGTTGAGCACAGACTTGTTCTAAGTCCAGAACTTCATCATTTCTTATAGCTTCCACCTGCTGATGTGGATTACATATCCTGTTGATATCCAGAACATCCTCATTGGGGGCTGGTAATCTAGGTTGCACTGCTAGTGCTCGATCCACTAGATATATCATAGTTTCCCTGAGTTCCCCAACAGTGATACCTAGGGAAGGATTTCTTATCACAGTTGGATTAACTAAGGGGTTCTTAGGCATTAGTCCCTCTCTTGCATGTTCCCCTGCACCTCTTCTTAGTGCAGCATTGCTGCTTTCTGCAGCAAACTCCTCATGTGACCTAGTCATCCTCAAGTTCTTCTCCTCCTATATGAGCATAAGATATTATCAAATATACTATAAGACACTAGAACAGACTCTTCTACCTTAGTCCTATGTCTCTGTAGACTCAGCAAACCTAGAGCTCTGATACCAACAATTGTGGCATCCAACTTATAAAACACGAGATTAACTAAGCGGAAGCGAATCATTTGCAGCGGATTACTGAAAATCGCTAAAAATTAAAAGTTTTTGCAAAAAGATCCAATTATAGGAAACTCTTACAACAAAAACCATAGTATTACATTTACATCCTTGTTTGTAGTTACACTCCATGTAACATCTCTTCTCGAGGATTTCATACAACAGCTGCTTTACTCTACTATACAAAAGCAACATAAAACCTCGAGGCATTTAAGACAAAATCTCAAGTCGATGATAAAAGCACTATCTACGGACTCCGAGGACCTGAGAGTACAGAGACGACACATAGGACTACTAACTATATAAAACTTGGCAGTCAGTGCCTCCACCTGAGTCATCACTGCGGTTTCTGATACTGTTGCTGCTTTCCTTTTCCTGCAAAAGAGTCTCTGCTTCTTTGTCCGCGTCCACCTAAAAATGTTGGATCCCACGGGGGTGAGACAATTGAAAATTGTCCCAGCGGGAGATATAACTCTCCGCCAAAACATTGCTGTTGCAGATTATCATATTAAAATTGAATAGGAGTTCTTACATATTGACAATAGAATTATTCATTGTTTGAACAGAGAAAGATAATCTCCTTTCCTAAGGAGAACATTGTATCTACTCATGGTAGATTCATAATCCATTTATCTAATTGCAAGGAATGTAAAGAGATATGAATAACATTTATCAACTGACATTGCATAAAAGAAGTATAACATCAGCCAATGAATTTTCGTATTCAATCCTATAGCAAACATGCTAAATGGCTGATTACATTTTACAATCACACTTATGCCCTGAGGAGATGAGGTATACCGCTCATGCTCCAACCGACCACTGTGAAGTCGAAATCGGTACCATACAAGGTCAAAGGTAGAGCCAGCTACCAAGACCTCCCATATCTCGGTCAGCGTGAGATTACATGCAGGACATCTTGTGTCTCTGCTACATTATAGCCTTCCAGGGTATACTGGCAACTTCGCTATCAGAGTTACAGTGGCGTGCTGCACTCTCTTCGTGATCGTGAGATTTCATGTTTATCTCCATCGATCTGACATTTTCATTATTGGGAGATGTGTACAACATCTTCCCAATCATCAGGGGATTAGTGATACATCCTTCCCGAAATATATAATGAAGGATTGTGGGATCTCGTGTTTATCTACCACCAATCCTACATTAGGGCGTAAGGTATTCACGCCCATCACCCCCACATACTCAAAAGTAAGCCCTCTGGGTTTTGCCGCGGAGCACCCGTTTCACTATCACCATTATGCTGACGATGATGGATCTATGGTCAGGGATCTACATGATATGATTTTACTTGATTAATTAAGTACATTGTCATGTTCTTTTAGCATCAATCAAGTTCTCAAACATATTTTATTCAGACAAATGCTATAAAGAAACATGTACTATTTTCATCATTCACTTCTCATTCTTTATGAGGCATTGGGATCTCAGTCCCTCATTTCAATACTGGGATTTCTCATCCCTCAACCACATCATTATGATGCTTATCAAATCTGGGTATTCATACCCTCAATTCATCATTGTCACTGTTACCATTTGCTAGGTAACTATTATCTCCAGGTCCTTAGACCGAGGTATGTATGATACTTGTTACACAAGTATCTCACATGGCTCTCAAAGCCTATTAAATGTTTTGTCACCTTTCACTAGACAACAACAACTTATTCATGAGACTCATAAGGTCCATATACCTTTTGTTAATTTTGCTAAGCAACAACAACATTAGGCACATAAGGCCGTTCAACATATTTGTTATATGAATGTCATAGCTCAGGTCTGGCTATGCTCTTCATCTCATGATGTCTACATGATTAATAGACATGATAACAACCATACAAGTTATTGACCACATCATGTGATACATTAGTAACACCACTATCCTTTATCAGGATTATGGTTTACCACCAAATAGGGCTTTTCACTCCCTTTAACCAAAATTAGGGTTAGGGTTTCCCAACTGACATTAATTAGGGTTTTATGTTCATGTAGCTAGATCAACCCTAATGTATTGCTCCACACTTCTAGGAGCATTCAAAGATATCATAAGTGTATGTTTATGATCACCATTCTCATCATATATCATTAATGATCATCAATACAAGGTACAAGTTCAGTTCTCTTTCTTATTATGGTATGATTACCTCATACCCATTAGGGTGACTCATCCCCTTTAACAATGTATATAAGCTTATACTCATCAAAGTATATCAACTCATTACAATTTCATTGTAATATCTACATAACACACACACTTCATGTGTTCTTCATCCAAGTATGTTGGATTGAGATGCATCTAGGTATTTCAACCCTGAAATGTTGAATGAGATATCTATCATGTCTTGATGTATCACTTTCTTCTCATTTCTATCTTAATTAGGTTAATCAACTAACCTTGTATTAAGGTATCTTCCCTCTTAATACTTTATCCACTAACATGTCATTTTCATCATATGATGCATATGTTACACACTAGAATTGTCTAACTATCTTTAATAATGTGGACTTATTCAATGGTTAAACATTGCTGAATATAGGATAACCCATTATCCATCACTTTAGATATTTCAAACTCTTAGGATGTTATCCATATCATCATTAGGGTAGCATACATCATTCCTAAGAGTTTCATATCCTCATCTTTATAGAGTGTGTAGGGTTGATACATATGAATCAAGTTAAATACATGTATTGAATTAGATGCATAATGATCTAAGCATCATCTTACCTCCTTTACCCTTACTCATCAAATTATATCAACTTCAATTCAAGTATAGAACACCACGGCTGTGCAGCCTTGCACGGTCGTGCAAAGTGAGGCCACCACGGCCGTGCTACCTTGCACGGTTGTGCTACAGAGGATCACCTCAAGAATCATGTTCATATATGAATTTTATTCTTTCATCCCTTCATCTTGATTAGGTCACATCAACCCTTCAATCAAGAGCATACTACAATGATTACATAGTATACCAAGTCATTGATCATATAAGTATATAGAAATTCATTCCTTAATTGACACTAATCACTTAGGTACTATTAGGGTTTCAACCATTGAACCTTCATGGATTATCATTACTAATCATCATTGGATCAATAGAACATTCACCATCATTCATCATCTTAATTCTCAAAGGTTCAATCACATTGGACTTCCATTACATAAGGTATCTACTTAAATTAGGGTTTCCAATGTTGATTCCTTCAATCATTGAATTCATGGAACCAATCATCAATTGGACCTATACTCATACTCCAAATGAGTTGAATAGGTCAACCTTCAACTGATTTCACTCTCAATTAACCTTCAATTGGTCATCAACTAGGGTTTGATTCAATTGAATTAGAGTTTGGAATTGATGATCCTTCATTACTAATCAATGTAAGACTGGTTACTTTGAAACCATGGAACCATCATCCAAATTGGGTATGACCTGACCCCAAACGGTCTTGAGGTCGTTTGGATGACCTCCAAACGGTCTTGAGACCGTTTTCCCATCACATCACTCAAATCCAAGCCATCTAATTAAGGTTTGGATCATTGGATTGATCACCAAATCAACATTACATTGTATATCAGCTTGGTACATTTAGACCTTCAAACACCTAACCATACTTAACCCTAGACCTCCAAACGGTCTTGATACCATTTGGATCTTCCAACCTTTGGACTTTAGTGAAACATCATCATGGATTGGTCTATCGAGTTGATCAACAAATCAGCACTTCATTGCAATATGATTAGTACCTTTGGACCTTTAATTGGTCAACTATACTTGACCCCAGACCTCCAAACGGTCTTGGGGTGATCCCCAAACGGTCTTGAGACCGTTTGGGTGATCCCCAAACGGTCTTGAAACCGTTTGGGCTATCAACCCAAAATCTCAACTTAACTCATTGGAATTTCAGCACTGTTTTCAATTAGGGTTTGCCTAATTGAGTAGCCTTCAACTCATGATTAATTTGGCGTTAACCTCTCATATTTGGAGGGTCCTTAACCAACATCATTAGGATCAGTAATACCAAACGGTCAACGTTTGGTCAACTCACTGAAACGGTCTTGAAACCGTTTTCCCAAAACGTCCAATTAATCAAGCTGAAAAATCAGCACTTAATCCAATTAGGTTTACCTAATTGATTAGGCTTCAACTCTCGATTTTTTTGGATTTAATCCCTCAAATTTGGAAGGTTATCAACCAACATAATTATGAACAGGAAACTCAAATGGTCAATGCTTGGTCAAGTCAATCAAATGGTTTTGAAACCGTTTTCCCAAACCGGTCAAGTTAATCAGGTTGAAAATCAGCACTTAATTCAATTCGATTTGTCTAATTGATTGGCCTTCAACCTATGATTCCTTTGGATTTAACCCCTCAAACTTGGAGGGTCATTAACCTACATAATTGGGAACAATATTCCCAAAGGTCAACCCTTGGTAAACTCCTTCAAACGGTTTTGAAACCGTTTGCCACCAAACGGTTTGCAAACCGTTTGGTCACCAAACGGTTTGGTGAAACCGTTTGATCCAACCAAACTTTGAAACCGTTTGCCCAAGATATTTGGGAGGTGTGTGCTTATGATGATGTAATCATCATCAAGCTCCAAACTCACGAAATCTCCTGTGGTTTCTATGGAACTTGCATCAATCAACCAAAGTTAAATTCGGAAATGTAGAAATGATCATTATTTGATGGAGAATTGAATGCAATAACAAAGTTAGGGTTTCAAGTTATAAAACCCGCCTCCAATTGAGCTCCAAAGCTCCAAGACCATGGAAAAAATGGTGTATGAAGCTCTTTCAACTCCCCCTAGGCTCGTCCTCAAGCTTTTGGATGAAAAGGTTGGCTAGGGTTGAAGAGGAGATCGAAATAAGAAGGAATCCATAATTTATTTTCAATTTCCACCATGAAATCAAGGAGAACGAAGGTCAAGGGCTTACCAACAGATAGGGAGTCGTCCTCCGCTTCCTATGTAGCTCCTTGGTCGGTTTTGCAAGCAAGGGGAAGAAAGAAATCCGAAAAAGGCCTTGGTTTGGGCTTAGAAATGGCACTTTTATAAGGAAATTGATGAGAGAGAAAGTGCCTTATTAAATTGCATTTAATCCCAAAAATGGGGCCTCCTCTTCCCCCTCAACTCCTTAGGTACGAGGAATCTTCCTTTGCCTTTAATTCTCCTTCATTATCCTCAATTTAAAGAAAAGCAAATTAAGCACCTTAATCATATTATATTAATATCTCATATGTGAGTGGAAATTACTTTCCTTTATAATAAGGTGAGTGGAATTTCACCTACTTAGGATATTTTCGTTCCTTATCTTGGCAAAGGAACGTCCATCATTGTTCAAAATCAACCAATAACATTTTGGTTGAAGGCCCTTTAATTAATACATTCATTTTTTTGCCCTAAATTGAATTAGGGTTTTGCTTTGGATTAAATCTTGATTATTTTAATATCAAGATTCTCTCTCCTCCAACTTAATTCAAATTAGGCTCCCTCCTCATTTTCTTTGCTCTAAATGATGCCAAGAAACATTAAGGACCTTATTGAGGTGGTAATTTTCATATTGAACCCTAGGTTTTGGGTAAATTGCACATTACACCAAAACTAGGTTTTAATGCACAAGGATTGCTTTACAAGCTTAATCTTGGTGCTCAAGCTTGTGAGAACCATACCACTATATCATATTCATTCTTATGATGTCTCAACATCAGAGGAATATCTTATATTGAAACATTTGCAATTTAACCTCTCAACTTGGGTAATTTGCACTTTAGTCCAAAATAAGCAAACATTGCTTTAACATTGTTCAAACATGACTAAAATTAAAACATAAGCTCCTCTTCAGCCGTAATTACTTTTCACAAGATGAGATTAAGGGTTTACTCAACCTTATTAGGCAAAACATCTAGGGTTAGCACATAACCCAGGTCAGGGATGTTACAAATTATAAACCCCTAACAAGGATTTCGTCCCCGAAATCCAGATAAAGGAAAATAGATGTATTTTATTCATCATACTATCTAGTCTTCACATATCATCTCCTTATTATTATGTAGGTATCATAAAACTTTGGTAGGAAAAAGGTGTTTATATACAAGATTCTCATAGAATCAACACACAAGACACATGCTCCATTGTCCTTCATTATTGATTGTGGACTCAATTTTTGTATTAAGTAACACTTTTCTTGTTCAAAGAAACATCATGCATTCTTTATTAATATCATGTTTATGCAGAGCATAAACCCCTAACATATGATGTTCATGTTATTTTATATAATCAGACTAATTTCATAGTTGACCACCCCAGGTAATCAACATAAATCATCTGATATTTCCTTAGATACCAGGATCCCTTACCTTGGTATCTATTACATGTGTTAACAACATATCACATCTTTATCTTCCTTTCCTCTTAGGACATCACTTGTTACATATATCTTCATCTTGGAACCAAAGTCCAAGATAAAATGATACTTTTCTAGGTATCCATCACTTGAAAATTTTTATCTTATGCACATCCAGTGTCCTAAGACCCACTTGATTGCCATGTCCCTGAAAGGAAAGAAAACAAGGATTCACATTCCTCTTATTAATTCATGTATTTTCAACTATTTGTGAAGCAATTTCTCTTTATCTCATCCAAAATTCCTTGCCCTAGCATAGGAATTATAAGGATGATTTCATGACATTATTCCCTTCTTTATTATTACCTTAACATGTTTATGATCATCTTAGGATCTCATTACATTTTCCATTTCCACATTTTGGAAAGGATCTTTATTATGCTTGCAACATTATTGAGCAGGGTTCATTTCCCTTGGTCCCATTCTTGTCTTATGAGGAATATACTTTTAATTCCTCATACACACATGCTCTTTTTATATCATCTCAGGTTCCTCTTTCTTATAGCTAGGATATAACACATTTATTCATTCCATATTTCTAATTTCATGATACTCATTAGATTGTATCAGAATGACTGCTTGATCAGGGCAATCAGAGAGATTACAATCTAAGAGTTTCCATACTCACTTTATCATCAATAATTGTATACCTGGCCAGGGTTTACAAGTATTGAGATCAAGTAGTATGCACCTTACATGCTATCATATTCCTTGCTTTTCATAATATAATAAACATAAGATTTAACATCCCTGGATTTTATCCAGGCATCTCTTTTATACCTCATCTTCTTTCATAGGGGTAGTAACAATATAAAACATCTATAATGTTACTGCATAAAATGTAAGTCATCTTACGACTAATACAAGAAAAACTCATTCAATTGCTTTCTATAGCTTAGAAAATCATAAAATGACAAGTTAAAATGACATTATTATGTCTAACCTGTCATGATTTGTAGATGGTTCACTACCTCAGGCTGATTCTGCCTCAGAGGTTGATTTATCATAACATTTCTGGCTGAGCAATCTCTTGCCAGATGTCCTACTTGTCTGCATTGGTAACAAATTCTGGGTGCTAGGTGTTGGGTTTTAGGGGAGACAGAGAAGGCAGCGGAAACAAAAAATTTCTCCCCCAACCCAAACCGAGGAAACGCGTCAACGTCTATATAATAGGAAAGGATGGTTTGTGGAATCATACCTTGTCCCAAGGCTTGCTCGGAGACAATACCTCGCGCAATGCGCGGTCTTCAACTCCGGTCTTGGAAGGTGTCTGTGCAGCTCCTGGTCGCACCGGGACTGACGACTCCTCCTCCTACCGGACTGTCGGATGACAGTTGTCCTCTTGAGCAGCAGTGTCCTCCCGCCTCTGTAGTAGTCCACACAGACCACCTGGAACTCCACTCTCCTTGTCCCACAAGGAAGTGGAAGGAGTCGCACCCTCCTGTTGACGTACTAGTCGCCAACACACTCTCCTACTACCAGTTGCAACTGCAGTTGTCCTTCCCTTGCTGCACCTCCCTTTTGCGGGAAGCACTTGCTCGGGATCTCTCATGGTTACCAAAACCAGAGAGAACGACAACTTCGCAAAGCAACCGGCTTGCATTGAGTTGTACTTTGAGAATCCCCCAATACCCCTATATATAGGCGGGTCATGGGACAGGGTTCTCTGTGTCCGGAAATATGGGACTAAAGCAGGAGTAGAAGGGTTCGAGAATTTTCCACAAAAAGCAACCGGTTCACAACTTGAAATGATCGGTTCACAATTGAACTGATCGGTTCGGCCATTGAGCCGATCGGTTGGACCTGAGCCGATCATTTGGGGCACTCCAACCGATCGGTTGGTGCCCTGAACCGATCAGTTCATAGTCCTAATCCGGCTCAAAAATACTTTCCTTGTTTCGTTCCCAATTGGTATCGAATACCAATGTTATTCCCAATCGAATTGGGCAATTTGAAACCAAAGGAAAATTCTTGCCGACATGACTTTTCCCAACTGGTCGGTTGCACCAGTTGAGCCGATCGGTTCAACCCTTGAACCGGTCATTTCAACCTGGGCATGAGCCGATCGGCCTGGACACTCCAGCCGACCGGTTCAGCAACCTCAGCCGACCGGTTCATCACATGAACCGATCGGTTGGGAGCACAGGTTGGGCAAAATCAGTCAATTGCGATTTCAATCAATCCGATACTCCAATCAATGCGTCCAACACCTTGAACCATACGATATTGAGCCATCGACTGATTGAGTGTTTAATTGAACTACTAAACTCCTTTAGTAATCAATCTAAACATTGCTTTGTTGACAAAACTCCTCTTCCAGGTTAAATCCTATGTGTGTGACCCTGCAGGTCCATTTCACGTTGGCAGTGAAAGTCCATAACACTTATGACTTCACAAGCAAAGAGCGGTGCCTAGTCACACATCAGTGCTACCCAAGTGAAAGTAGAAAGTTGGAGAACAACTTTCATCCTACAATCCGTGAATGGTGTTACAGTGAATGTATAATTCCTTTGTCACTGATATCCTGAATGAACTCGAGGCATGGAACAGTCATCCTGTCAACGTTCATTCACTTTCTTGATCTCAGAGTAGATTGAAGGAGATATGTATGACATCAATATCACATACTGATTCACACATGCGTGCGCACATCTATCTCAATCCTACTCATCAAGTGGCCTTGGATATCAAACTCCCTCAGGAGGGACAAATCCCTTATCTATCACTCACCCCTCAAAAGCCCCATGTGTCAAAACCACCCAATCGTCACCTTTATAACAACCCATGTTTCAGGAATGCGTTTGATGATGTCAAAGTGTGCCCAATGACATGTGTTGAGTGCAGTGATTTCAGGTCTAAGAATCACACTCACCACCATCACTGTGAGTAGTGACTGTGACTACCATCTCATGGTTCCATGTGTCAAACTCACGGTGGGTCTGTCCGGTACCTTGTTCTCTAACAAGTACCTATGTGTTTGGTTTGATATCTCTATATCATGACTAATGAGATTATGTCATCAACCAACACCACAATCTAGCCTTGTGTGTCATTGCTGTCTATTTACCTTCCACAATGACATCCGACTAGGGACATAACAAGAATGTACAAACTCTTAGCATCCGTATGATCTCATCGTTCAGGTCCTCAACCTGAAAGCATACGTCATTGAGTACTGTCATTCTATAGACATTCAATCTGTTCTATCACTATCTCATATGACTGAACCAGAAAGAATTGGAAGCTTGCCTTTGATGTTTATCAAATCAATCTTAATGTATCCCACCAATCATCCCATGATTGGCTCTCAGGGCATACATACCAACACTAGGTATGGTCTAGAGGGTTCTTTACCCTTTCTAGATGATCATTGCCTTGGTGCACTAGGTCCTGGTTGTACTGATGATACCAAAGTCTTTCCCTTTTTAGAACTACTAGGCCTCTGTTACTGGATTTGGATAGGCCTTTTTTCAATTCTCTCTTCCTTGTTATTTGTTGGACAATTCTTTACAATATGTCCAGGCTTTATACACCCATAGAAAATTCTATTTTTGGGTTGAACCCTATTCCTTCCTTCACTGTTTATTGTTTCAACAGGCTGAGGTTGAGTACAGACTTGTTCTAAGTCCAGAACTTCATCATTTCTTATAGCTTCCACCTGCTGATGTGGATTACATATCCTGTTGATATCCAGAACATCCTCATTGGGGGCTGGTAATCTAGGTTGCACTGCCAGTGCTCGATCCACTAGATATATCATAGTTGCCCTGAGTTCCCCAACAGTGATACCTAGGGAAGGATTTCTTATCACAGTTGGATTAACTAAGGGGTTCTCAGGCATTAGTCCCTCTCTTGCCTGTTCCCCTACACCTCTTCTTAGTGAAGCATTGCTGCTTTCTGCAGCAAACTCCTCATGTGACCTAGTCATCCTCAAGTTCTTCTCCTCCTATATGAGCAGAAGATATTATCAGATATACTAGAAGACACTAGAACAGACTCTTCTACCTTAGTCCTATGTCTCTGTAGACTCAGCGAACCTAGAGCTCTGATACCAATAATTGTGGCATCCAACTTATAAAACACGAGATTAACTAAGCGGAAGCGAATCATTTGCAGCGAATTACTGAAAATCGCTAAAAATTAAAACTTTTTGCAAAGAGATCCAATTATAGGAAACTCTTACAACAAAAACCATAGTATTACATTTACATCCTTGTTTGTAGTTACACTCCATGTAACATCTCTTCTCGAGGATTTCATACAACAGTTGCTTTACTCTACTATACAAAAGCAACATAAAACCTCAAGGCATTTAAGCCAAAATCTCAAGTCGATGATAAAAGCACTATCTACTAACTCCGAGGACCTGAGAGTACAGAGACAACACATAGGACTACTAACTATATAAAACTTGGCAGTCAGTGCCTCCACCTGAGTCATCACTGCTGTTTCTGATACTGTTGCTGCTTTCCTTTTCATGCAAAAGAGTCTCTGCTTCTTTGTCCGCGTTCACCTAAAAATGTTGGATCCCACGGGGGTGAGACAATTGAAAATTATCCCAGCGGGAGATATAACTCTCTGCCAAAACATTGTTGTTGCAGATTATCATATTAAAATTGAACATGAGTTCTTACATATTGACAACAACATTATTCATTGTATGAACAGAGAAAGATAATCTCCTTTCCTAAGGAGAACATTGTATCTACTCATGGTAGATTCATAATCCATTTATCTAATTTCAAGGAATGTAAAGAGATATGAATAACATTTATCAACTGACATTGCACAAAAGAAGTATAACATCAGCCAATGAATTTTCATATTCAATCCTATAGCAAACATGCTAAACGACTGATTACATTTTTACAATCACACTTATGCCCTGAGGAGATGAGGTATACCGCTCATGCTCCAACCGACCACTGTGAAGTTGAAATCGGTACCATACAAGGTCAAAGGTAGAGCCGGCTACCAAGACCTCCCATATCTCGGTCAGCGCGAGATTACATGCAGGACATCTTGTGTCTATGCTACATTATAGCTTTCCAGGGTATACTGGCAACTTCACTATCAGAGTTACAGTGGCATGCTGCACTCTCTTCACGATCATGAGATTTCATGTTTATCTCCATCGATCCGACATTTTCATTATTGGGAGATGTGTACATCATCTTCCCAATCATCGGGGGATTAGTGATACATCCTTCCCAGAATATATAATGAAGGATTGTGGGATCTCATGTTTATCTACCACCAATCCTACATTAGGGCGTAAGGTATTCGCGCCCATCACCCCCACATACTCAAAAGTATGCCCTCCGGGTTTTGCCGCGGAGCACCCGTTTCACCATGACCAGTATGCTGACGATGATGGATCTATGGTCAGGGCTCTACATGATATGATTTTACTTGATTAATTAAGTACATTGTCATGTTCTTTTAGCATCAATCAAGTTCTCAAACATATTTTATTCAGACAAATGCTATAAAGAAACATGTACTATTTTCATCATTCACTTCTCATTCTTTATGAGGCATTGGGATCTCAGTCCCTCATTTCAATATTGGGATTTCTCATCCCTCAACCACATCATTATGATGCTTATCAAATCTGGGTATTCATACCCTCAATTCATCATTGTCACTATTACCATTTGCTAGGTAACTATTATCTCCAGGTCCTTAGACCGAGGTATGTATGATACTTGTTACACAAGTATCTCACATGGCTCTCAAAGCCTATTAAATGTTTTTTCACCTTTCACTAGACAACAACAACTTATTCATGAGACTCATAAGGTCCATATACCTTTTGTTAATTTTGCTAAGAAACAACAACATTAGGCACATAAGGCCGTTCAACATATTTGTTATATGAATGTCATAGCTCAGGTCTGGCTATGCTCTTCATCTCATGATGTCTACATGATTAATAGACATGATAACAACCATACAAGTTATTGACCACATCATGTGATACATTAGTAACACCACTATCCTTTATCAGGATTATGGTTTACCACCAAATAGGGATTTTCACTCCCTTTACCCAAAATTAGGGTTAGGGTTTCCCAACTGACATTAATTAGGGTTTTATGCTCATGTAGCTAGATCAACCCTAATGTATTGCTCCACACTTCTAGGAGCATTCAAAGATATCATAAGTGTATGTTTATGATCACCATTCTCATCATATATCATTAATGATCATCAATACAAGGTACAAGTTCAGTTCTCTTTCTTATTATGGTATGATTACCTCATACCCATTAGGGTGACTCATCCCCTTTAACAATGTATATAAGCTTATACTCATCAAAGTATATCAACTCATTACAATTTCATTGTAATATCTACATAACACACACACTTCATGTGTTCTTCATCCAAGTATGTTGGATTGAGATGCATCTAGGTATTTCAACCCTGAAATGTTGAATGAGATATCTATCATGTCTTGATGTATCACTTTCTTCTCATTTCTATCTTAATTAGGTTAATCAACTAACCTTGTAATAAGGTATCTTCCCTCTTAATACTTTATCCACTAACATGTCATTTTCATCATATGATGCATATGTTACACACTAGAATTGTCTAACTATCTTTAATAACGTGGACTTATTCAATGGTTAAACATTGCTGAATATAGGATAACCCATTATCCATTACTTTAGATATTTCAAACTCTTAGGATGTTATCCATATCATCATTAGGGTAGCATACATCATTCCTAAGAGTTTCATATCCTCATCTTTATAGAGTGTGTAGGGTTGATACATATGAATCAAGTTAAATACATGTATTGAATTAGATGCATAATGATCTAAGCATCATCTTACCTCCTTTACCCTTACTCATCAAATTATATCAACTTCAATTCAAGTATAGAACACCATGGCCGTGCAGCCTTGCACGGTCGTGCAAAGTGAGGCCACCACGGCCGTGCTACCTTGCACGGTTGTGCTACAGAGGATCACCTCAAGAATCATGTTCATATATGAATTTTATTCTTTCATCCCTTCATCTTGATTAGGTCACATCAACCCTTCAATGAAGAGCATACTACAATGATTACATAGTATACCAAGTCATTGATCATATAAGTATATAGAAATTCATTCCTTAATTGACACTAATCACTTAGGTACTATTAGGGTTTCAACCATTGAACCTTCATGGATTATCATTACTAATCATCATTGGATCAATAGAACATTCATCATCATTCATAATCTTAATTCTCAAAGGTTCAATCACATTGGACTTCCATTACATAAGGTATCTAGTTAAATTAGGGTTTCCAATGTTGATTCCTTCAATCATTGAATTCATGGAACCAATCATCAATTGGACCTATTGAAATGTCTATTTCGAGAAAACAAGATTAACTAATGCGGAAGCGTTCACTAAGCATCAGATTACCAGAAATCACTAAAAAATTTTAAACTTTTTACGAAGAGATCCTTTAAAGGTAAAACTTTCTCATAAAGCAACATGATAAGTTGTTTACAACTGATCCATCAGTAAAACTCTGTAAGGCAAGATACAAAAGTCTCTAAGGACTGGACCAAAAACTCGAAAGCACTAACTATTACTCCGAGGACCTGAGAGTACAGAGACGACATATAGGACTCTAACACTATCTACACATGACATAGCAGCCAATGCCTCCACCTGAAGCTTCACTGCTGTCCTTGGTGCTGCTGATGCTGCCCTTCACCTATTGAAGGATTTCTGCCTCCTCGCCCACGTCCACCTAAAGGTTGAAATCTACGGGGTGAGACAATTAAAAAAAATCGTCCCAGCGAGAGATATAACTCTTCGCCAGAAGCATAATTATTGCAGCATAAGAGAATAAATGTACACAAAGAAGTTATGTATATTTGAGAGTAGTTAAAACAATGTTTAACAGATTAAACTATTCTTTCTACTAAAAGCAATGCAACTATAAATTGATAAAATCACATGTCACTTATCACATCACTAACTCCCTTCAGACTTGGATCATATATCCATTGCCTGGCATTATTATTTGGGAAAGGATGGCCTGTAGCCATACTCCTTCTCCCAAAGTGTTAGGATTCCAACTCCACTACATATCTGCATAACTTGTACATATGATATCAGACTTAACATTACTTATGTAATACAAGGGTTATTTACATTCATAACCCATTAGTCTATAGTTAAGCTTTTCATATGATTATTCCGTAATAGAATTTCACATAGAAACACTTTGGTTTAGGTCATACCTCATATTTTTAATATTGGGATATCAATTCAGCTATGATATGAGAATACTAAATGTAACAAGCCTAACTCTCATCAATCATCATTTCTCAATACATTCATCACAAGTCATCTCTAAAGCATGACCTTGATGGTATTTATGGCTCTCACAGCCCATTTAATTCATAGGTTGCCATTGACAAGGCATCAAGATATTTTACTATTCATAAAGCTAACAACATGCTTTCAATGAATATAGCATCATCATCCATACCTGGATATGATCATCTTCATATCAGAACCTGCAAGGTTAATTCAACTGATAAAAGCAATTCAAATCAAGAATTATACTTTCCACTCTTGCCATAAGAGCTAAGTTCCCTGATTCTCATCAATTAGGGTTTACTATTCACATTACATGCCATCACCCTAGAATTAGGGTTTACTATTCACATTACATGCCATCACCCTAGAATTAGGGTTTATTATTCACATTATGGTAAAAATGAACTCATAACACCATCATGTATGAGGAACATCATCAATGATGCTCTCAGATAAGATTAAGATTCATCAATTATCATAAATAGGGTTTTCATGATCTCACATAGGTGGATCATACCCTAATCACGTATATTCATATATATTGAAGGTATTTTACTTGGATTTCAACCATGATTGGGATTTTCTCTCTCCTCTTGCTCATAGGTGATGATTACATCCCTCTAGATTGGGTTAGGTCTAATCAACATTGATAAGCCTAGCCAAGTCATCACCATTGTAACCATTGGGGTTTGCATGATAAAAGGTGTTACCTACTTGAATCCATAAAGGGTATTTTGGTAAAGTTTACCATTGATCATAACATGGGTTAATATACTAACCACTTGACCCTTAATGTACCTAGGTATCATTAGGGTTTAGGTTGAACAACCATTAAACCATCTAAGCCTTCAAGGCATTAGGCAGACTTATCCTTAAAAGTCCCCAATAGGTTTCACACCTTCAACCTTCAAACGATCCTGAGATTGTTTAAGGTTGTAGACCGTTTAGCTTTGGTTGACCTCAAGACCGCATGACACTCAAGACCATTTACCCTTAAACGATCTTGAGGTCGTTTGCCCAAGATTGGGTGAAGACCGTTTAGTCATAGTTTGACTTCTGAAGTCGTTTGAGCTCATTCGGACCTGAAGTCGGTTGAACTCATTCGGTCCCGAAGTCGTATGAACTCATTCGGTCCTGAAGTCGTATGAACTCATTCGGTCCTGAAGTCGTATGGACTCATTCGGTCCTGAAGTCGTATGAACTCATTCGGTCCTAAAGTCGTATGAACTCATTCGGTCCTGAAGTCGTATGAACTCATTCGGTCCTGAAGTCGTATGGACTCATTCGGTCCTGAAGTCATATGGACTCATTCAGTCCTGAAGTCGTATGAACTCATTCGGTCCTGAAGTCGTATGAAATCATTTGGTCCTGAAGTCGTATGATCCTAAAAGCTCAAGATCGCATGGACCTCCAAGGTGATTCAAAGGGTAAACTCGATTAGGGTTTCCTATGTTGAAGCCTTCAATTGGTCTCAAGCTTGCTAACCACTTATCAATTGAGACAATTAGGGTTATCATTAATCAATTGGTCACTCAATTGATCCTCAATTGATATCCAAATAGGGTTGGAGTTGGTTCAATTAAGGTCTATAAACATTCAACCATCAACACTCAACAATATGAATCAAATCGAAGTAGATCCCATCAATTGACCTCCAATCGGGCTCAAACTTGGCCCAAACGGTCTTGGGATCGTTTGGATAACCTCCAAAAGGTCTTGAGACAGTTAGCCCAAGAATTCATCAAAATCTAAGTTGATTTGATAGGGGTTGAACCTTAATTAAGTCACAAATCAGCAATTTGATTATTTCAATAACCCACTGTAATTGGGCCCTCAATTGATCAAATTACCTTAACCCTAGACCTCCAAACGGTCTTGGGTTGACACCAAACGGTCTTGAGACCGTTTGGATGAGTTCCAAACGGTCTTGAGACCGTTTGCCCATCCATCCTTTGGACTCTAGTGAAAATTCATCAAGGTTTGATCTATTGAGTTGATCATCACATCAATACTTAATTGCAATATGATTTGGTACCTTTGGACCTTCAATTGGTCAACTATACTTGACCCCAGACCTCTAAACGGTCTTGGGTGATCCCCAAACGGTCTTGAGACCGTTTGGATGATTCCCCAAACGTTCTTGAGACCGTTTGGGCTAATCAACCCAAAATCACTAATTAACTCATTGGAATTTCAGCACTGATTCAATTAGGATTTGCCCTATTAATCAACCTTCAACTCATAACTCGTTTGGAATTAATCCATCAAATTTGGTGAGTCATTAATCAACATAATTATGAACAGTAATACCAAACGGGCAACGCTTGGTCAACCATCTTAAACGGTCTTGAGACCATTTTCCCAAAAAGGGAAATTTAAACAGATTGAAAATCAGAACTTAATTCAATTGGATTTGCTAATTGATTTGCTTATATCTCACGATTACTTTGGAGTTAACTCCTCAAATTTTGTGGGTGATTAACCTACATAATTATAAACAAGATTCCCATACGGTCATCGTTTGGTCAACACGATCAAACAGTCTTGAAGGCCGTTTGCCTTCATATGACCCTGAAACTGTTTGCCCACCAAACGGTTGTGTAAACCGTATGGGCAATTGGTGGAGGTCGTTTGGTAAAGTGGAAATCCGTGGATAAGCATAGGAATTAACGCCCTTATCTTCTAACTCAAGAACAGTAGCAGTTCTTCACGATTTGCTTGCAAGGATGCAAGGGAAGATAGGGAAGAAGAAGAACTAGCAACTATATGCATAGAAAAAGATGTATAATCAAAGCATAAGGTTTAGAGTTATAAAACCCGCCTTAAGGTCGTTCCTTGAGCTCCAAGCTTCCAAGCTTCAAGTATTTAATTGTGTCTTGAGATCCACAGGTCGGCCAAGGGTGTTTCTCCAAGGAAAGGTTGGGAAAAGATGGCTAGAAAGAAGAAACAAGTAAGGAAGACCATAAAACCAACATTGCACCATGAATTCCTCCATGAATTCGAGCAAGATGATGATCAAAGCTTACCTAGAACTGCTTGGCCGTTCTCCTCTTCTCCATAGCTCTGTCCTAAGTCGGTCTAAGCAAGGGGATAAGAAAGGAAGTGAAGGAAACAATCCTTGCTAATGTGAGAAAAGGTGTATATATACTTTAGGTGAAATTTCAACATAAGGACAACTTGTTTCTCCATTTCTCCTCTAGGTCCTTCCCTTATTATAAACCACGTTTCTCCCTTCCATACTTAAGAAAAACTCATCTTAAACCCAAGGTCTAAAGGTGAATAAAGCCAACTTCTTAAAAAGTTGCACATATAGAAGGGTTATTAGACTTATAACTTGATCATTTAATTTATAAGGGTTATCATTCTTATTTAATTATTCAATTGAAGTGACCTCTTCATCATTCTTACTCTTAATGATGCCAAGAGTCATAAACGATACTCTAGTAGGTGTATTTTAAAAGTTGCACCCCATATTTTGGGTAAATTGCACTTTACACCAAAACTAGAGTTTTAAGTACAAGGATTGCTCCACAAGATGCATCTTGGTGCCCAAGCTTGGAGAATCCATCATACTTTATCATATTCATTCTTATGATGTCTCAACTCCAAAGGAACATCTTAACATGTGCAATTTGTAAGTTAACCCCTTTTAATTGGGTAATTTGCACATAGGTCCATGTATTACAAAACAATATTACAACATTGTTCAAAAGGGACAGAAATGAAATTATAGATTCTTCTAAAGTTTAATGACATATCAAGGGGTAATCACAAGCCTTTAATCATATTTTAAGCAAAACATCTAGGGTTAGTTCATAACCCAGGTCAGGGATGTTACACCTATACTCATACTCCAATTGAGTTGAATAGGTCAACCTTCAACTGATTTGACTCTCAATTAACCCTCAATTGGTCATCAATTAGGGTTTGATTCAATTGAATTAGAGTTTGGAATTGATGATCCTTCATTACCAATCAATGTAAGACTGGTTACTTTGAAACCATGGAACCATCATCCAAATTGGGTATGACCTGACCCCAAACGGTCTTGAGGTCGTTTGGATGACCTCCAAACGGTCTTGAGACCGTTTGCCCATCACATAACTCAAATCCAAGCCATCTAATTAAGGTTTGGATCATTGGATTGATCACCAAATCAACATTACATTGTATATCAGCTTGGTACCTTTAGACCTTCAAACACCTAACCATACTTAACCCTAGACCTCCAAACGGTCTTGGGTGACCACCAAACGGTCTTGAGACCATTTGGATGAGCTCCAAACGGTCTTGAGACCGTTTGGCTCATCCAACCTTTGGACTTTAGTGAAAAATCATCATGGATTGGTCTATCGAGTTGATCAACAAATCAGCACTTCATTGCAATATGATTAGTACCTTTGGACCTTCAATTGGTCAACTATACTTGACCCCAGACCTCCAAACGGTCTTGGGGTGATCCCCAAACGGTCTTGAGACCGTTTGGGTGATCCCCAAACGGTCTTGAAACCGTTTGGGCTAATCAACCCAAAATATCAACTTAACTCATTGGAATTTCAGCACTGTTTTCAATTAGGGTTTGCCTAATTGATTAGCCTTCAACTCATGATTCCTTTGGAGTTAACCTCTCATATTTGGAGGGTCATTAACCAACATCATTAGGATCAGTAATCCCAAACGGTCAACGCTTGGTAAACTCACTCAAACGGTCTTGAAACCTTTTTCCCAAAACGTCCAATTAATCAAGCTGAAAAATCAGCACTTAATCCAATTAGGTTTACCTAATTGATTAGGCTTCAACGCTCGATTCTTTTGGTGTTAATCCCTCAAATTTGGAAGGTTATCAACCAACATAATTATGAACAGGAAACGAAAACTGTAAATTCTTGGTCAACTCACTCAAACGGTTTTGAAACCGTTTTCCCAAACAGGTCAAGTTAATCAGGTTGAAAATCAGCACTTAATTCAATTCGATTAGTCTAATTTATTAGCCTTCAACCTATGATTCCTTTGGAGTTAACCCCTAAAATTTGGAGGGTCATTAACCTACATAATTAGGAATAATATTACCAAACGGTCAACCCTTGGTCAACTCCTTCAAACGGTTTTGAAACCGTTTTCCACCAAACGGTTTGCAAACCGTTTGGTCACCAAACGGTTTGCAAACCGTTTGGTCACCAAACGGTTTGGTGAAACCGTTTGATCCAACCAAACTTTGAAACCGTTTGCCCAAGATATTTGGGGAGGTGTGTGCTTATGATGATGTCATCATAATCAAGCTCCAAACTGACGAAATATCCTGTGGTTTCTATGGAACTTGCATCAATCAACCAAAGTTAAATTCGGAAATGTAGAAATGATCATTATTTGATGGAGAATTGAATGCAATAACAAAGTTAGGGTTTCAAGTTATAAAACCCGCCTCCAATTGAGCTCCAAAGCTCCAAGACCACGGCAACAATGGTGGATGAAGCTCTTGCAACTCCACCTAGGCTCGTCCTCAAGCTTTTGGATGAAAAAGTTGGCTAGGGTTGAAGAGGAGATCGAAATAAGAAGGAATCCATAATTTATTTTCGATTTCCACCATGAAATCAAGGAGAACGAAGGTCAAGGGCTTACCAACAGGTAGGGAGTCGTCCTCCCGCTCCTCTCTAGCTCCTTGGTCGTTTTTGCAAGCAAGGGGAAGAAAGAAATCCGAAAAAGTCCTTGGTTTGGGCTTAGAAATGGCACTTTTATAAGGAAATTGATGAGAGAGAAAGTGCCTTATTAAATTGCATTTAATCCCAAAAATGGGGCCTCCTCTTCCCCCTCAACTCCTTAGGTACAAGGAATCTTCCTTTTCCTTTAATTATCCTTCATTATCCTCAATTTAAAGAAAAGCAAATTAAGCACCTTAATCATATTATATTAATATCTCATATGTGAGTGGAAATTACTTTCCTTTATAATAAGGTGAGTGGAATTTCACCTACTTAGGATATTTTCGTTCCTTATCTTTGCAAAGGAACTTACATCCTTATTCAAAATCAACCAATAACATTTTGGTTGAAGTCCCTTTAATTAATACATTCATTTTTTTGCCCTAAATTGAATTAGGGTTTTGCTTTAGATTAAATCTTCATTATTTTAATATCAAGATTCTCTCTCCTCCAACTTAATTCAAATTAGGCTCCCTCCTCATTTTATTTGCTCTACATGATGCCAAGAATTATTAAGGACCTTATTGAGGTGGTAATTTGCATATTGAACCCTAGGTTTTGGGTAAATTGCACATTGCACCAAAACTAGGTTTTAATGCACAAGGATTGCTTTACAAGCTTAATCTTGGTGCTCAAGCTTGTGAGAACCATACCACTATATCATATTCATTCTTATGATGTCTCAACATCAGAGGAATATATTATCTTGCAAAATTTGCAATTTAACCTCTCAACTTGGGTAATTTGCACTTTAGTCCAAAATAAGCAAACATTGCTTTAACATTTTTTAAACAGGACCAAAATTAAAACATAAGCTCCTCTTGAGCTGTAATTACTTTTCAAAAGACAAGATTAAGGGTTTACTCAACCTCATTAGGCAAAACATCTAGGGTTAGCACATAACCCAGGTCAGGGATGTTACACTTGGGATGGAAACCTTAGAGAAGTATAAGGTCGTGTTGGACTGTGGTTCCAAGCAGGCAGTGTTTGATGACAACGGAGAGAAGTGGATCTTCCAAGGAGATAGGAAGATTCTTCCGACTTCTTTGGTGTCAGCAATGGTGGTAGTAAAGTTGTTGCGACAAGGTTGTAAGGCTTTCTTAGCTCACGTTGTGGATACCAAGGCGAAAGGTCCTAGCCTCGTGGAGGTAACAGTTGTCTGAGAGTTTGCAGATGTGTTTCCTGATGAGTTTCCCGGTGTTCCCCCACCTTGAGATATTGATTTCGAGATCAGTCTGATACCAGGAACATAGCCAGCTGCACAGACACCGTATAGGATGGCTCCAACAGAGATGGCAGAGTTGAAGAAGCAGTTACAGGAGTTGTTGGAGAAAGGTTTCATCCGACCAAGCACATCGCCTTGGGGTGCTCCAGTGTTGTTCGTTAAGAATAAGGATGGGTCGATGCGGCTATGTATAGATTACCGGCAGTTGAACAAAGTTACGATCAAGAATAAGTACCTGTTGTCGAGGATAGATGATCTGTTTGATCAGTTGCGTGGTGCTACAATGTTCTCAAAGATTGATCTACGGTCTAGATATCATCAATTGAGGATTAAGGCAGATGACATACCTAAGTCAGCATTTAGGACGAGGTATGATCACTTTGAGTTTGTGGTTATGCTGTTTGGGCTAACCAATGCACATGCTTCTTTCATGGACCTAATGAACCGAGTGTTCCATCCGTTCCTAGATCAGTTTTTTGTAGTCTTTATTGATGACATCTTGATCTACAGTCGGGACAGTCAAGAGCATGAGCAACATCTTCGACAAGCGTTGTGTCACGACACCCGCCATCATTTAAGATAAAAAGTGTCATTAACAATAATAAAACATGTGGAAGCAAATCAGTTGCAGCGGATTAGCAAAAATCAGTGAAAATTAAAATCATTTGCAAAGAAATCCATGCACAGGAAAACTCTTTCATTCAGAACCACAATAAAACCTTACATCCTGGTTCATATATATACATATCACGCCTCTTTGCACAAAATCTCAGATCGAAGAATCAAAACACTAACTCCTAGGACCCGAGAGTACAGAGACGACTCATAGGACTATCTACATAAAACCAGACAACCAATGTCTCCACCTGTTGGATCACTGCTGTCCCTATGACTGCTGCTGCTGTTGCTCACCCACTGAAAGGTTTCTTCCTCTTCTTCGGCGATTACCTAAAAATTTAATCCCACGGGGGTGAGACAATTATAAAAATTGTCCCAGTGAGAGATATAACTCTCCGCCAGAAACATTGTTATTGCCGATAATAGAATAACATTGAGCAGTAGAATTATATTTACTCAACAGCAGGTAAATCATTGAATAAGATATGCAGAGCAGTATTCTCTATGCAATCATTTCAATTATAACTTGATTAAGCAGCAAGTCATTCATTTAAGAAGGAATATGAAGAACATGTATATCATTTATCCAACTATGATATAATAGACCATGTATCATCAACCATTGATTCTCGCAATTCAACCCTAAGCAAATATGATACACGACTGATTACGTTTTACAATCATACTTATGCCCCAAGGAGATGAGGTATACCGCTCATACTCCAACCGACCACGGTTACGTAAAGCATCGGTACCACACATAGGTCAATGGAAGATCCGGATTCCCATGACCTTAACTATCTCGGTCAGTACGAGATAACATGCATGACATCTTGTGTCTCTGCTAGATAGCTTTCTAGGGTATACTGGCAACATCGCTATTAGAGTTATAGCCCATAGCATATACTCTCTTCAGGATATGGCCCGTAGCCAATGCCCGATATTATTTTGTGGAGTCATGGCCCGTAGCCATGCTCTTATTGGGGTATGGTCCGTAACCAATCCCGTTCATAGGATATAGCCCATAGCAATGCCTATGGGGCATAAGGATATAATTGCCCAATTACCCCCACATATTCAAAAATATGCGTTCCGAGTAAACTCGTTTCACCATTCAGCTAATTCTGACGCTGATGGATCTGTGATCAGGGCAACTACATTATATGGTATCACTTGATTAATTAAGTACATTATAATATTCTTTTAGCATCAACCAAGTTTCCAAACATAACTTAATAAGACAAATGCTATAAAGAAAACATGTACTATTTCCATTAATCACTTCTCAGTCTTTATAAGACATGGGGATCTCAGTCCCTCATTTCAACACAATAACCATGTAATCCTGGGTATTCAAACCCTTAGCTCATTACCTGAGCACTGTTACCTTTTTCTCAGGTAACTAACACCTTTAGGTCATCTGACCAAGGTAAGTATGATACTTGCTACACAAGCATCCATCATGGCACTTGAGGCACATTAACTCTCTTGCTACCTCTTACCAGGCAACAAGGTATATTATGGCACACAAGGCCTAATAAACAATTTAATTTAATAACACATCATAGCTCATACCTGGCTATGCCCATCATCTCATGATACCTGCATGGTTAGTACATTTGATAACAGTATATCAATTATCTATCAACACCATGCAAAACAATTGTATCATTATTTCAAGGGTATCACCCTTATTCCTTTACCAGGATTAGGGTTTACTATCACATATCTCATGTATCCTTTATCCAATTATATTGGACTTATAACACATCAAGGTATACGACCATATTAGGTCACTTTCAAATCATCTCTAAGTCAATTATAGAGCACCACGACCTTGCTACATTAAATCACCTCATGAATCATACTCAAGTATGAATTCTATATTTTCATTAGGGATTAGGGTTTCACATACCATCTCCCTTATTTAGAATAGGGATTGCATATAGCATCACCCTTCATTTAGAGCTTCACATGGATACACCTTCAATTAGGGTTTCACATGGATACACCCTCAATTAGGGTTTACATCATGTATTGGATCCATGCATTTGTTATGCGTTATTGATTAGTACCATTAAGGGTATCTCCCACCTAATTACATTAGGTTTCCAAAAAGTTTTGATCAATTGGACCTTCAATAACATGAGGTATCCAATTGAATTAGGGTTTCCAATGTTGATTCCTTCAATTATTGAATTCATGGAACCAATCATCAATTGGACCTATACTCATACTTCAATTGAGTTTAATAGGTCAAACTTCAACTGATTTGACCCTCAATTGACCCTCAATTGATCATCAATTAGGGTTTGATTCAAATGAATTAGGGTTTGGAATCGATGATTCAACAACACTAATCAATGTAAGACTAGTTACTTTGAAACCATTGAACCATCATCCAAATTGGGTATGACCTGACCCCAAACGGTCTTGAGGTCGTTTGGATGACCTCCAAACGGTCTTGAGACCGTTTGCCCATAATATCACTCAAATCCAATCCATCCAATTAAGGTTTGGATCATTGGATTGATCACCAAATCAGCATTGCATTGTATAACAGCTTGGTACCTTTAGACCTTCAAACACCTAACCATACTCAACCCTAGACCTCCAAACGGTCTTGGGTGACCACCAAACGGTCTTGAGACCGTTTGGATGAGCTCCAAACGGTCTTGAGACCGTTTGGCCCATCCAACCTTTGGATTCTAGTGAAAAATCATCATGGATTGGTCTATCGAGTTGATCAACAAAGCAGCACTACATTGCAATATGATTAGTACCTTTGGACCTTCAATTGGTCAACTATACTTGACCCCAGACCTCCAAACGGTCTTGGGGTGACCCCCAAACGGTCTTGAGACCGTTTGGGTGATCCCCAAACGGTCTTGAAACCGTTTGGGCTAATCAACCCAAAATCTCAACTTAACTCATTGGAATTTCAGCACTGTTTTCAATTAGGATTTTCCTGATTGAATAGCCTTCAACTCATGATTCCTTGGGATTTAATCCCTCAAATTCGGTGAGGCATTATACCACATCATTAGGAACAGTAATCCCAAACGGAAACGCTTGGTCAACGCACTCAAACGGTCTTGAGACCGTTTGCCCAAAAAGTTCAATTAAATCAGATTGAAAATCAGCACTTAATCCAATTAGGTTTCCCTAATTGATTAGGCTTCAACTCACGGTTCCTTTGGAGTTAATCCCTCAAATTTGGAGGGTTATTAATAAAAATAATTATGAACAGGAATCCCAAACGGTCAACGCTTGGTCAACCATCTCAAACGGTCGTGAAACCGTTTTCTCAACCAGGTCAAGTTAATCAGGTTGAAAATCAGCACATAATTCAATCCGATTGCCTAATTGATTGGCCTTCAACTCTCGATTCCTTTGGAGTTAATCCCTCAAATTTGGAGGGTTATCATCCTACATAATTATGAACAAAATTCCCAAACGGTCAACGCTTGGTCAACCATCTCAAACGGTCTTGAAACCGTTTGCTCCCAAACGGTTTCAAACCGTTTGCCCTTAAACGGTTTGCTGAAACCGCATAGCCAATCAAATTAAAACGATTTGGAGTAGCTATCAAAACGGTTTTTCTTGGTAATTTTCTTTGGATAAGCATCTAGGATGATGTAATCATCCCCTTCCTTCGAACAACCAAGAACAACAACCGTTCTTGATGGAAATTGCAGCAAAGAAACAAGAGTGTATCAAATTGAAGAAATCAATCAACAAAGCATAGAGAATTGATGCAATAGCAATGTTTAAGGGTTTAAGTTATAAAACCCGCCTCCAATCGAGCTCCAAAGCTCCAAGCTCACGCCATCAATGGTGGATGAAGCTCTTGCAACTCCCCCTAGGCTCGTCCTCAAGCTTTTGATTGCAAAAGTTGGCTAGGGTTGAAGAGGAGATCGAAATAAGAAGGAATCCATAATTTATTTTCGATTTCCACCATGAAATCAAGGAGAACGAAGTTCAAGAGCTTACCCACAGGTTGGGTTTCGTCCTCCTTGTCCTCCCTAGCTTCCTTGGTCGGTTTCCAAGCTAATAGAAGAAGTGGGGTCGAAATACCCTTTCATTTGGCTAGGAAAAGGCCTTTTTATAAAAATTCAATGAAAGAGAAAATGCATTATTAAAATGCATTTAATTCCAAAATTGGTGCCGCCTCTTCCCCCTAAAATTCTCCTCAAAATCCTTAAGGACGAGGCTATCTTAATTGCCTCTTATTCCTCTCCATTATCCATGATTTAAAGAATATCAAATTAAGCACCTTAATGCTTATTATATTAATATCCATATGTGAGTGGGTTTTCTTTTCCTTATAATAATGGTGAGTGGAATTTCACCTACTTAGGATATTTTCGTTCCTTATCTTGGAAAAGGAACGTCCATCCTTATTCAAAATCAACCCAAAACATTTTGGTTAAAAGCCCTTCAATTATTTTTATTCATTTTTTCCCTAAACCGAATTAGGGTTTCAATTAGGCATTAATCTTGATTATTTTAATATCAAGATTCTCTCTCCTCCAACTTAATTCAAATGAAGCACCCCTCTCATTTTATTTGCTCTACATGATGCCAAGAAACATTAGGGACCTTGTTGAAGTGGTAATTTGCATATTGAACCCTAGATTTTGGGTAAATTGCACTTTACTCCAAAACTAGGTTTTAATGCACAACATTGTCCAACAAGCTCTATCTTGGTGTCCAGGCTTGTGGAAACCATACTACTACATCATATTCATCCTTATGATGTCTCAACATCATAGGAATATCTTATCATATGCAATTTGCAAGTTAACCCCTCAACTTGGGTAATTTGCACTTTAGTCCAAAACAAGCAATCATTGCTTTAACATTGTTCAAACAGGACCAAAATTGAAACATAAGTTCCTCATGAGCCCTAATTACTTTTCACAGGATAAGTACAAGCATATAATAAACTTTGTTAAGCAAAACTCCTGGGGTTAGAACATAACCCAGGTCAGGGATGTTACAAATTGACTCTTCTTCGCCAACATCAGTTGTATGCCAAGTTCATCAAATGTGAGTTTTGGTTGAAGGAAGTGACATTCTTGGGACATGTGATATCTTCAGAAGGAGTCAGAGTGGACCCTAAAAAGGTGGAGTCAGTTGCAGATTGGGAGCAACCAAAGACGCCGATAGAGGTTCGTATTTTTCTGGGTTTGGCCGGATACTACCGGAGGTTTATCAAGGACTTCAGTGCAATCGCGTTGCCGATGACAAAGATGACCAGGAAGGATGTACCTTTTGTTTGGGATGATAGTTGTCAGCAAGATTTCCAAAGTTTGAAGGAGAAGCTGACTAGTGCTCCAGTGCTAGTGCTGCCAGAGCCTGGGAAGGGCTATGTTATTTTCTGTGATGCTTCCAAGAAGGGCTTAGGTTGTGTGCTGATGCAGGGAGATCATGTGGTTTCTTTTACTTCGCGACAACTTAAGAAACATAGGGAGAACTATCCAACACATGATTTGGAGTTGGCAGCGGTGGTCTATGCATTAAAGATTTGGAGACACTATCTTTATGGGGAAGTGTGTCAGATCTTTACAGATTATAAGAACTTGAAGTATATCTTTTCACAGAATGAGCTGAATATTCGACAACGTCGTTGGATGGAGCTAATCAATGATTATGATTGCACCATTGAGTATCATCCTGGTAAGGAAAATGTGGTATCTGATGCACTTAGCAGAAAGTCTTCTTCTCTCTCCACAAAGAAGGCACAGTTGAGTTCCTTGGTATGTCATAGGTGGGATATGTTTGTCTCCTTGCGGCAGATGAATGTGTAGTTGGAAGTTTCCTTGTTGGCAGGACTGTTGACACAAATGCAAGTCAAGTCTACGCTGAGACAACAGATCAAAGACGCACATCAGACAGATGATACAGTGCAACTGATCAACTCAGAGCTTGGTAGCAAAAAGTGTGATGGGTTCCATGAGTCCGAGGATGGACTAGTTTGCTATCATGGTAGGATGGTGGTCCCCGATGGTGATAATCTAAGAAAGATAGTGCTTGAGGAAGCACACACATCAATGTATGCTATGCATCCAGGAGTCACCAAGATGTATCATAACCTGAAGGACCTGTATTGGTGGTCTGGCTTGAAGAAGGATGTAGCTGAGTTTGAGGCTAAGTGCGCAGTTTGTCAGCAAGTTAAAGCTGAGCATCAAAAGCTGGCAGGTATGTTGCAACCCATGCCGATACCACAATGGAAATGGGATCATATAACCATGGATTTCGTAGTTGGTCTACCAAAGACAGCTAGGAATCATGATTCCATATGGGTAATAGTGGACAGGTTGACAAAATCTGTTCATTTCATACCGGTAAAAACAACGTACACAACAGAGAAGCTTGCTCAGGTGTATGTAGACGAGATAGTGTGTTTGCACGGTGTACCAACAACAATAGTTTCTGATAGAGGTCCTCAGTTCACAAGTCGTTTTTGGGAACAGTTGCACAAAGCGTTGGGAACGCAGTTGAGGTTCAATATCGCTTTCCACCCCAGACGGATGGACAGTCTGAAAGGACTATTCAGACTTTGGAGGATCTTCTCTGAGCTTGTGTTTTGTAGTTCCTAAGCAGTTGGGACATGCATCTCAGTTTGATAGAGTTTGCTTATAACAATAGTTATCAACGGAGCATTGACATGGCTCCTTATGAGGCTCTATATGGAAGGAAGTGCAGAACCCCTTTATGCTGGTATGAGTATGGTGAAAATCAGCTTTTGGGTCCTGAGTTAGTATAGAAGACAACAGAAAAGATCAGAGTGATACAACAAAAATTGAAAACAGCACAGGACAGGCAGAAGTCTTATGCAAACAATCGCCGATGACCTCTAGAGTTCCAAGTGGGAGACAAAGTGTATCTCAAGGTTTCACCTTGGTAAGGCGTGCTAAGGTTTGGCCGGAAGGGCAAACTGGCACCCAGGTATATGGGGCCATACCTGGTAATAGCACGTGTTGGCAAGGTAGCTTACAAGTTAGAGCTACCGCCAGAGTTGTGTAGGTTGCATCTAGTGTTCCATGTCAGTATGCTGAAGAAAAGTCATCCAGACACAGGGGCAGTGATACAGCCAGTCGATGTTGAGCTTGATGAAGACGTGACCTATGAGGAGGGTCTGGTGACGATCCTTGACAGAAGAGTAAAGAAGCGGAAGGACATGGTTCTTGTGAAGGTTCTGTGGCATCATCATGGTGTTGAGGAAGCCACATGGGAGCTTGAGGAAGAGATGAGGAGGAAGTATCCCTCACTTTTCTCTTCGGATTTTGGGGATGAAATCCCTTTGTAGAGGTTTATGGCTTGTAAGGACCCTGACCTTCATTTTGGGCTTACCCTATTTGTTTTGCCTAAACCTAGTGCTTGGTTGCTTGATAATCACCTTTAGTGGTGATTAGGGTTTGCTTGTGCTTTGTTGAGAGTTGAGGTGCTACTTGCAAAATAACCTAAGATAGGGTTGAAGAGCAAGTTTTTCACCTTGAGAGATGTATTTCTCTCTCTTTGCTTCCTCTAGGGTTGAGAGGAAGGTTTGGGTTCGTGCCTTGTGTTGCCTTGGGCTTGGTTGAGCTCTTTTGGGCCTTATTCTCCCTTGTTTGGGCCTTGCCTTGGTGGGTTGAGCCCTGTATCGGGCAAGGGTGCTTTGTGTCGCCCATGAGGGGTGTATCATCCATGGTTGGAGTGTGTCAGCCTTTGACCTTTGTTGACATTCTTGCCTTGGTTGTGTCACCCTAGCTTGGACAAGTGGCCGACCCTTGGGAGAGTAGTGGCATGGCATGTGCATGAGTTTTGCAAGGTGGTAAAACATGTGGACAAGTGTCCCTTGGTAAGGTGACACCTTGCCTTGGTCTAACCTTGACCCCCATCTATATATGCCTTGCCTTTATCTTCCTTAGGAACCCTTTAGCTCTTTGTTGCTCCTCTCTTCCTTGGTGCACGATACACCTACCCTTTGGAGCAAGTTGGTGGCCGATCCTTCTCCCTTGGTGGTGATCACTTCTTCTTCCTTTAGCTTGGTGGCCGAGCCCTAGGTGGGTCTTGTCCTTTGGTAAGCATCTTCCCTCTCTCCCTAGCATCTTCTTCTCCATCTTGCCTACCTTTCGGCCATGGTGGTTATGCTTCTTGCCCCTTTTCTAGTGATGGCCGAAGTGGTGAGCTTGGAGCTAGGAGCTTGAAGCTTGGAGCGTTGGAGCTTGAGGAGTTTGCTTAAGGTGGGTTACATAACTTCTAACCCTAGCTATACTACATTCTCTATGTTGTATGTTTCATGTATGATGATGATCGGACATGCATGTATGTTTCTTGCCCTAGAACATGTTGTTGATCTTTTGGATTTATGAGTATGATGTCGTTGTTGTTGTTGATGGTTTATATGCCTTTACACCTAGTTGGCCGAACCATAGTTGGGGTTTTCTTTGGTAGCAACACTCTTTTCTCTCCTTGGTCTAGAGAAGTGAGTTTGAGATCTTGTAATATGGGCAATACCCCTCTCTCGTCTAAGTTGAGAGGCAAGCTTATATTCTAGTTGCTTGGGCAACACCCTCCTCTCACCATGGATTTGAGAGGTGAGCTTTTGATGACCTATGTTGGGGTTGTACCGTGTGGTTTCTCAATTTGTGAAAGAGGTTATGCAACACCCCTATCTCTTAGTTGTTGAGAGGTGAGCCGACCTTCTTGATCAACTAGGGTTTGGTTCCCTTGTGCTTGAGGTTGAAGACGACCTTGTTGGGTTGAATCTTGCACGATATGACCTTGGGATAGTGCTGCCCGATAACCTTCTTGTCTTGGGTTGTAACCTTGATCGTTACCCCTAGTTGGGTATGGTTGGTACCTGATATGGTGCTCTTGGTCAACACTTAGTGGAGATGGGGCTTGGGTGTTACACCTTGAGCTTGTGCTCTGAACGTCACCTCTGAAGTAAGGTTGCACGTTGCCCCCCTTGCCTTGTGTTGATCTTGGCCGACATGCTTTGTTGAGCCTTGGTAGCTTGATGCCTGGTATGCCTTGGCTTAGATGACCCTTGTCCTGGCTGTGCTTGGACCGATATGATGACTAACAACTCTCTTGTGTTGGGCAATATGAAGTATTCTTGTGATGCCCGATATGATGGTTGTATAGAGAACCCTAGATGGTGCCTTAGTGGTGGCCGATATGGGTAGCTTGACCTAGATGGACGTTAGGTCTGTGCCGGACATGGGGTTGTTTTGCCCGACAAAACCCTAGTGGAGTTGGCAGAGTTGCTTCTGGTTTAGCCAGCTGGTCTATGCACGATATGGTACCATGGGCGATAGTGTGCCTTGGTCGACATGAAGGCCTCTTGGATGATATGAAGAAGGTTGGACATTGGGGCACCTTGGGCAATACCCTTGGGTCGATATGGTCCTTGCTGATGGTTAGCCGATAGTGGAACCTAACCCTAACCCTAGTTTGGTGCACGATAGGTCTTTGGCCGATAGCATTTGTTGATGCATGGTACACTCTGCCCGACACCATGAGTTGGCGAGTCCTTATTGCACGATAGTTGGTGTTGAGGTTGGTCGTTTGGTGGTAAGCTTGCTTAAGGTTGGAAAACCCTAGCCGTTACATCCTTTGATGAGGTTTGGCGTTGCTCGACATGCTTAGTGAGGGTTGTAGGAGTTTTGGTGAGGGTCCTGATAACCCAGAATGTATATAGTTGATGGTTCTCTTTTAATAATGATAACACAAGTGATATGATGTAATCACCTTGCATCCTGCAAATATGATTGTGACACCTCGTCACGCTAAACGAGATTACTCAAAACACAAAACACGATCAACTACTAATTAATCACATAGTAAAAAATGTGAAACAATTAAAACCGATTCCAACAATGTAAATAAACTCTAGAACATTTATAAAAGGTCCATCATTCCATTCTCATATACTTTAACAAGCATTTGCATATGGGTCCAAAGACCTCAGTCACATCCTGCATACAAAAGATATTTCACATGTACGTGCCATATATTTACAAACATTGGCATAATACCAAAATCTAGTGTCGATACAATTATATCATCTAGAAAACACATCCCATACCAGGACCTGAGAGTACAGGGACAACACTAGGACTCTACTACTAACATATATGACTAACATCTACAACCAACCAACCTTCTGAATCTATTGATCACCAGGTTAGTTCTCTTCCACAGCACGACCTCGACCTCGTTGCCTGCAACCACCTAAAAAAATTGTGGTGACCCACGGGTGAGACCCAGTCCCAGCGAGAGATATAACACTCTCCAACATATATTGATTATAACATTAATTAACAGTAAATACATTGAGTAGTTAGGATATTGAATAAACAATATGAACAGATTGAACAGTTTAAGCATACTAAGCAGTTAAGCAAATAAGTTGTAACATCGAGTAGAATTGTACAATTGTCATAAGTCTGCATCATGTAAGAACTATGTAGTATAAAGACAAGACAAGGGTTAATCAACCAATGTGATACGTATTAAACCCTAGCAATGATACTACACGGCTGGTATTATATCTTTTATTATTATGCCCTGGGGAGTTTGAGTCGTACCACTCAAAGTCCAACTGACCACTGCGAAGTGCTATTCAGTTCCGTATAAGATCTAGGAGTGCCGGTATCCTAAGATCTCTTCCCGTCGGTCAGTACGAGTAAACTGCAGTGACATACCAATCAAACTGCCAACAATGACATATAGTCAACTGATAACAACTAGTCCGTACTTGGTACAAGTTATGACACTAGAAAACATGGTATACAAAACCCTCTAATCCGAGGTACAACCGCATCTATCCTCAATTACATCAAATATCTGAGGCATGACCATAGCCATCCTCCATAACATGCAATTGTGGATGACAAGTATATATCCTCAACTTGCCACCCCCGCATACTCAACAGTATGCGCTCCGAGTTTCCCTTGGGAATACTCGTTTCACCATCCAGTAAGTTCTGACACTGAAGATGGCTCTACGACACATGGCTCTACATGATTAAGGTTACACTTGATTAATTACTGCCAATTGAATGCATTAAGGCTTTATCATACAAGTGGACATTCAAACACTAATTCTTTTCTAACAATAGTATATGTATAACAACTTCAAAAGATATAAAACATTTGAGATATAAATCTTAATCACATTACCACATCTATCATTCATTGCAAATTAACAGACCACTCTTATCATCATACTATTGCAAGATACCAATATCTTATCACAAGTTCCAGGGTTTTAACCCTTATTGGAACATGAAGAGGATTTCACCTCAATCATGGATTCAAACATGCCCAAAGGTCTTTAATACCATCACATTATTCATAGTAAGGTTATCATCATCATTCCATGCCTTAAACAAGGCTCGAAAGATCATTAGCACATGTATGTCCATAGATTTTAACATGGCAAGGCACTATGATATTCAAATAATACTATATTGTGGTTTCAACATAAGAAGAGTGTAATTCTTTATCACATTAATCATTCAAGAGGTCTGATTATAACCAATCAACATCATATAATTACATCAAGGTTAGGTATAATAGGTCAGATCACATGGGAGTTAGGCATCCACTCATTACATTGATTTATCAAATATAACTATATAATGGCAAAGGTAGGACTACCAATTAATGGTATTGAACCATTGCGTTATCTTCACTAGGACCCAAATATAATAACATGTGATTTATTGTAATCCATTGGATGTTAAAGCATCCAATATTATTCATTGGATCAGGTTCATTGTTCAAGGTTACCAATTGAAGTATAGGTCTAACCATTAGATCAATTGAACCAAGGAACCATTGGTTCAAGGTATAGTCAAATCTACAATTACATTCCTAATTCATCATATATGGTGATGACCTGATACACCATTACTTTTGATCATTATGTAACCATTGGCTTCTAGATCAGTAATACATTCAATTAACATCATCAAATAATAAGCCAATATCATCATCGATTGATAACATCATTAGAATACTTAGTGGATGATAATTAAATGTCTAATTGAGTCAAAACCTGAACTAAGGTGGTGACCATAGGTTGTCACCATAAATTGGACACCCTTGATCACGAACATCAGTTGCCAAATAGCAACATTATTGGTTGTTGAATGGTATGACAATCAGTTATGTGATAGGGAAGGAAATAGCTTAAAATCCCTAATTTGAACCATCATTTGTTTTGTACATAGCACCATAGGCTGTTGCTATCAACCTATCCCAGATCATGTTACACATTATAAAGGATGTAAACATATTTATAGGTTCATATAGAACTGGAATAAAACAAGAAACACCATAAAATTCGTAATTCTAAACTAGCATGATTTCTCTATGCTTAGATCATCACATTCAAGCATAATCATGAACCAACAAGCTTCTAATAAGCAATATAAGTGAAGAATGTTATATAACTCGCCTCTATAGAGTAGGTCAGATATCCAACAGTAAAAATCTCGAGAAAATAGGGCAAGAAAACCTTGGATTCAGATCTGAACTTGGCCAACTATGCAATTCTCTTCACAAACAAGCAAAACCCTAGAAAAGAAACAAGAAGGAAGGAGTTTTGAGTTCTAGGGGAACTTTCACCATGGAAAACCATGGTTCCGACCTGGAGAGATGTAGGAGGAAGAGGAACAAATAATTAGACAGAGGAAATAAGGAAAAACTTACACTTTTAGGTCAATATCACTAGGGGGAAGCTTCATACACCCAAAAAGAGAATCAATTTCAACCCTAGAATTTGTTTCCAAGAGGATCCCCACCTTCTTATTCCTTGGGCAGAAAAAATCGCAGCTGAACAGAGGGTGTACGAAGCTGGGAGAAGGAGAGAGATAATGGAGAGCAAATGGCTAGTTTGGGGGCTTTTGGATAAGTATATGACACTTTAATATTAAGAAAAAGAAAAAGTTGCAATTCTAGTATATATCCATGTGCCCATGGCTTTAAATTATAAAAAAATACATAAGCACACACACAAGCAGCTATCCCACCGTCCCTCTAGACCTGCTTGGCTTTCCTTTGGTGAAATTCCCAGCCAATCACATAATTCCTTAGTTGATAGCTACTAAAGGTAGCTCATCCATGAAGGGAAAAAACCTAAAATACCCTTGATAAAAACACCTTCAAACCATGGCTCAAATAGGAGCCCCATGGATCAAAAATATCAAGAATGATAATATAACAACTAAGGAACATAATTTATGTGACAAATTGCAAAGAAAACCCCTCAATTGGGTAAATTGCAGAAAAGTCCAAAATGTACAGAAAATTGCATAACTTGCTCAAACAGTGTCCAAATTGGACCAAATTTGAAACTTAAGCTTGTATTATGATTTCAAAACATATCAAAAGGTTATATTAGGGTTATAAGCATTCAATTATGATAATTAAGATCATTCAACTCATTAAGTAAGTTCAAGGGCCTTACAACTATAAACCCCTAACAAGGATTTCGCCCCGAAATCCTACGCAAAAAGAGATGGGTATTTTCTACACATCTCATTCTCTAGTTCCCATGTGGCTTCCTCTATTCCACAATGATTCCACAAAACTTTCACTAGTATAATATCTTTTCTCTTCAGCTTTTTCACCCTTCTATCCAGGATCAACACAGGACCCTCAACATAGGAGTTATCCTCATCTAACTCAACCTCTACTGGTTGGATTGTCTGGTCAGTATCCGGATGGTATTTCCTCAACATAGAGATGTGAAAGACATTATGCAATCTATGTAACTCTGGTGTTAGCTCCAACTTATATGCTACCTTTCCAACATGAGCTAGGATAGGGTATGGTCCCATAAATCTAGGAGCCAACTTACCCTTCTTTCCAAACCTCAACACACCTTTCCATGGAGAAACCTTAAGATATACTCTATCTCCCACTTGGAACTCAAGTGGTCTGCGTCGGTTGTTTGCATAAGATTTCTGCCTATCCTGGGCTGTTTTCAACTTTTGTTGTATCACTTTAATCTTTTCTGTAGTCTACTGTACTAGCTCAGGACCCAAAAGTTGATATTCACCTGTCTCATACCAGCAAAGAGGAGACCGACATCGTCTCCCATATAGAGCCTCATAAGGAGCCATATTTATGCTTCTTTGACAACTATTGTTGTACGCAAACTCTATCAGAGTTAGATGTACATCCCAACTACCAAGAAATTGCAGCACACATGCCCTCAAGAGGTCCTCTAAAGTCTGAATAGTCCTTTCAGACTGGCCATCGGTCTGCGGATGAAAAGATGTGCTGAATCTCAGCTGTGTTCCCATTGCTGAATGCAGACGCTCCCAAAAATGACTTGTAAACTGTGGACCTCTGTCAGAAACTATATTCACTGGAATGCCATGCAAACAGACTATCTCATCAACATATATTTGTGCCAATTTCTCTGCTGTAAATGTCGTCTTAACTGCTAGAAAATGAGTTGACTTAGTCAATCTGTCTACTATCACCCATATGGAATCATGACCCTTGGCTGTCCTAGGAAGACCAACCACAAAGTCCATAGTAATATGATCCCATTTCCACTGTGGTATTGGCAAGGGTTGTAATGTCCCTGCAGGCTTCTGGTGCTCAGCCTTCACCTGCTGACAAACTGGACATTTGACAATGAACTCTGCCACATCACGCTTTAGACCTGGCCACCAATACATGTCCTTCAAATTTTGGTACATCTTGGTACTTCCAGGATGCATTGCATACATGGAGGAGTGAGCCTCCTCAAGTACCATCTTCCTCAACCCATCAACATCAGGAATTACTATCCTATTATGGTAACAAACTATACCATCATCTGCCTCGTGAAAGCCATCATACTTTTCACTACCAATCCGTGATTGGATATTCTGTATCATAGTATCATTTTGTTGTGCATCATGAATTTGTTGTCTCAAGGTAGGTTTCACTTGTAACTGTGCCAACAATCCTGCCAACAAGGAAACTTCTAGCTGTACATTCATCTGGCGAAGAGACACTATCATATCTCTCTTATGGCACATCAAGGAATTTAATTGTGCATTATCTACCATTGATGATGAAGATGAATTTCTACTCAATGCATCAGCTACCACATTAGCTTTCCCTGGATGGTAGTCTATTGGGCAATCATAATCCTTAATCAGCTCCATCCATCTCCTCTGCCTCATATTCAACTCCTGTTTTGAGAAAATATACTGTAGATTCTTGTGGTCAGTGAAGATATGACACTTTTCTCCATAAAGATAGTGTCTCCAGATCTTTAAGGCATGGACCACTACTGCAAGCTCTAGATCATGTGTTGGGTAATTCTCCTCATGTTTCTTAAGCTGTCGTGAAGCAAAAGAAATCACATTTTTATCCTGCATCAACACACATCCCAACCCATTCTTTGAAGCATCACAAAAGACAATATAGCCTTTTCCTTGCTCTGGCAGTACTAACACCGGTGCACTAGTCAACTTTTCTTTCAAAAGCTGGAAGGAACGTTGACACTTGTCATTCCAAGCAAAAGGAACATCCTTCCTGGTTAACCTAGTTAGGGGTAATGCTATAGAACTGAAGTCTTTGATAAACCTCCTGTAGTAACCTGCCAGACCTAGGAAACTACGGATCTCTATCGGTGTCTTTGGTTGTTCCCATTCTAGTACAGATTCCACTTTCTTGGGATCAACACAAATGCCTTTTGCAGATATAACATGGCCCAGAAAAGACACTTCAGATAACCAGAACTCACACTTGCTAAACTTATCATATAGTTGATGCTGCCTCAACAATGTCAGTTCCTGGCGAAGGTGTTGCTCATGTTTTTGACTATCCTTTGAGTATACCAGGATATCATCTATGAACACAACCACACACTGATCAAGATAAGGTCTAAACACCCTATTCATCAGATCCATAAAAGCTGCAGGTGCATTGGTTAGCCCAAACGGCATAACCACAAACTCATAATGACCATAACTAGTCCTAAAAGTAGACTTGGGTATGTCATTAGCCTTAATTCTCAACTGATGGTAACCTGACCTTAGGTCTATCTTTGAAAACACAGTGGCACCTCTCAACTGATCAAAAAGATCATCAATCCTCGGCAAAGGATACTTATTCTTTATTGTCACCTTGTTCAACTGTCTATAGTCTATACACAACCTCATTGAACCATCCTTCTTTTTTACAAACAACACGAGAGCACCCCAAGGGGAAGTGCTCGGCCTGATAAAACCCTTCTCTAACAGTCTTGTAACTGTTTCTTTAACTCCTGCATCTCTGCCGGTGCCATCTTATATGCTGACTGTGCTATGGGTTGTGTTCCAGGAACAAGATTGATCTCAAACTCAATCTCTCTAGGAGGGGGAATGCTAGGAAATTCCTTAGGAAAGACATCCTCAAATTCTTGCACCATTGGAACCTCCTGGATACTAGGACCTACCGCCTTGGTATCCACAACATGAGCTAAGAAAGCCTCACATCCTTGTCTCATCAATCGTTTAGCTGTCATGGCTGACATCAAACATGTAGGAAGAATCTTCCTATCACCATGAAAAATCCACTGTACATCTCCATCATGGAATGTCGCCACCTTAGTACTACAGTCCAAGACTACCTTGTATTTTTCCAAGGTATCCATTCCTAGGATTACATCAAAACCATGCATGTCAAGTGGCAGAAGATCCACTTGAATGTTGTGTCCATAAAAAGAAAGAACACAAGAAAGGCACACTTCCCGCAATTCAGCAGAATCACCCAAGGGAGTCTCCAGTCACAGGCTATCAAATCTAAGACTAACAGGTAGATAACAACTATCTATCACCTCTCTGGTGATAAAAGAGTGTGTTGCACCCGGGTCTAGTAACACAGATACGAAACAAGAAGCAGACATATCAGAATGAAATAACTCCATCTGACCTATCACAACTCGAGGATTGACCACTGCTTCTGACTGGGTCATGGCATAGAACCTTGCTGTCGCCTGCTGTCGTCCACGTCCTCTACTTGCTTGTCCAGAGGATCCTGCTTGGGATGCCTGAACACGTCCTCTTCCACTACCACTACTAAACTGTCTTTGTTGTGGACCTTGTTGAATTTGCCTTGACTACTGAGTCACCTCCTCATCTTTCATAGGGCAATAAGGTCTTGTATGCCCCACTTTCCCACACTTGTAACATGTTTTGATGCCCTGATATGGCCTAAATGGACCTGTCACTGAAACTGATGAGGTACTGCGGGCTCCAGTCGGTGGAAAATTATGATCTCTACCCTGACTCAGGGTCCACTGTGATGGTGCATGTGATCTTGGTTCAGTGAAGATTGACCTTGGTTGTGACAGCGGTGGGAAAAACCTTGGCTTCTTAAAGCCTCCAGATGATTGCCCTTAGAACTGCATAGGTCGCTTCTTAGCATTAGCTTCACGCTTCTCTATGGCAGACCTCTCAATCCTCCTGATAGATTCCACAAAGGTGGAAAACCTTTCCCTATTCTCCAAGGCTGATGCTATAGTAGTCAACTTCGTACTCAGACCCTTCTCAAATCTCCAGATCCTTTCCTTGTCTGTTGCTGCCATGTGCGGGCAGAACCTCATAAGTTCCATAAACTTTGATTCATACTCATTGATAGTCATAGCTCCCTGACAAATCTTCTCGAACTGAGAGATTTTCTCATCTAGGTAGGTCTCTGGAAAATATTGACTAACAAATTCCCTTTGAAACTCTTCCCATCCTATCACAACTCCTGGCCTTTTCTCCTCTTCTATGGCCCACCAGTGGCCAACACTACCCTTTAACAAGTATACTGCATGCTTAACTTTATCTTCTTCAGTGATGTTTAGGATTTTAAATGCCTTTTCCAGCTCAGTCAACCACATGTCAGCGTCTGCTGGATTAGAAGTACCTGCATATTCAATTGCCCCAACACGTCTAAGACGTTCAAATGTCTTCCCGACACCTTGAGAATCCACATTAGAGGCGAATTCCCTAGCTTGAGGTGTTGGTTCTCTGTCAGCAATATGTGTAATTGTGGCCATCATCTGTCTAAACATAGACTGAAACTCAGGATTGGCCATCATTGTCGGGTCTAGATGAGGCATTGCAGGCTTCTCTGGCCCTACTTCTGGCACTCTCTCATCGCGTGCCTGCCTCCCTGCACCTCCTCCTGATGCAACATAGCTACTCTCAACATGTTCTTCATGTCCTCCAGACATATCTGCATAAGAATAAACTATGATCAGATATGTTGGATACATAAGAACAAACTCAAACCTACGTCCTATGTCCCTGTAGACTCAGTAAACCTAGAGCTCTGATACCAACTTAACTATGACACCTCGTCACGCTAAACGAGATTACTCAAAACACAAAACACAATCAACTGCTAATTAATCACATAGTCAAAAATGTGAAACAATTAAAACCGATTCCAACAATGTAAATAAACTCTAGAACATTTATAAAAGGTCCATCATTCCATTCTCATATACTTTAACAAGCATTTTCATATGGGTCCAAAGACCTCAGTCACATCCTGCATACAAAAGATATTTCACATGTACGTGCCATATATTTACAAACATTGGCATAATACCAAAATCTAGTGTCGATACAATTATATCATCTAGAAAACACATCCCATACCAGGACCTGAGAGTACAGGGACGACACTAGGACTCTACTACTAACATATATGACTAACATCTACAACCAACCAACCTTTTGAATCAATTGATCACCAGGTTGGTTCTCTTCCACAGCACGACCTCGACCTCGTTGCCCACGACCACCTAAAAAAAATGTGGTGACCCACGGGTGAGACCCAGTCCCAGCGAGAGATATAACTCTCTCCAACATATATTGATTATAACATTAATTAACAGTAAATACATTGAGTAGTTAGGATATTGAATAAACAATATGAACAGATTGAACAGTTTAAGCATACTAAGCAGTTAAGCAAATAAGTTGTAACATCAAGTAGAATTGTACAATTGTCATAAGTCTGCATCATGTAAGAACTATGTAGTATAAAGACAAGACAAGGGTTAATCAACCAATGTGATACGTATTAAACCCTAGCAATGATACTACACGGCTGGTATTATATCTTTTATTATTATGCCCTGGGGAGTTTGAGTCGTACCACTCAAAGTCCAACTGACCACTACGAAGTGCTATTCAGTTCCGTATAAGATCTAGGAGTGCTGGTATCCTAAGATCTCTTCCCCTCGGTCAGTACGAGTAAACTACAGTGACATACCAGTCAAACTGCCAACAGTGACATATAGTCAACTGATAACAACTAGTCCGTACTTGGTACAAGTTATGACACTAGAAAACAGGGTATACAAAACCCTCTAATCTGAGGTACAACCACAGCTGTCCTCAATTACATCAAATATCTGAGGCATGACCATAACCATCCTCCATAACCTGCAATTGTGGATGACAAGTATATATCCTCAACTTGCCACCCCCGCATACTCAACAGTATGCGCTCCGAGTTTCCCTTGGGAATACTCGTTTCACCATCCAGTAAGTTCTGACACTGAAGATGGCTCTACGGCACAAGGCTCTACATGATTAAGGTTACACTTGATTAATTACTACCAATTGAATGCATTAAGGCTTTATCATACAAGTGGACATTCAAACCCTAATTCTTTTCTAACAATAGTATATGTATAACAACTTCAAAAGATATAAAACATTTGAGATATAAATCTTAATCACATTACCACATCTATCATTCATTGCAAATTAACAGACCACACTTATCATCATACTATTGCAAGATACCAATATCTTATCACAAGTTCCAGGGTTTTAACCCTTATTGGAACATGAAGAGGATTTCACCTCAATCATGGATTCAAACATGCCCAAAGGTCTTTAATACCATCACATTATTCATAGTAAGGTTATCATCATCATTCCATGCCTTAAACAAGGCTCGAAAGATCATTAGCACATGTTTGTCCATAGATTTTAACATGGAAAGGCACTATGATATTCAAATAATACTATATTGTGGTTTCAACATAAGAAGAGTGTAATTCTAATCACATTAATCATTCAAGAGGTCTGGTTATAACCAATCAACATCATATAATTACATCAAGATTAGGTATAATAGGTCAGATCACATGGGAGTTAGGCATCCACTCATTACATTGATTTATCAAATATAACTATATAATGGCAAAGGTAGGACTACCAATTAATGGTATTGAACCATTGAGTTATCTTCACTAGGACCCACATATAATAACATGTGATTTATTGTAATCCATTGGATGTTAAAGCATCCAATATTATTCATTGGATCAGGTTCATTGTTCAAGGTTACCAATTGAAGTATAGGTCTAACCATTAGATCAATTGAACCAAGGAACCATTGGTTCAAGGTATAGTCAAATCTACAATTACATTCCTAATTCATCATATATGGTGATGACCTGATACACCATTACTTGTGATCATTAGGTAACCATTGGTTGCTAGATCAGTAATACATTCAATTAACATCATCAAATAATAAGCCAATATCATCATCGATTGATAACATCATTAGAATACTTAGTGGATGATAATTAAATGTCTAATTGAGTCAAAACCTAAACTAAGGTGGTGACCATAGGTTGTCACCATAAATTGGACACCCTTGATCACGAACATCAGTTGCCAAAATAGCAACATTATTGGTTGTTGAATGGTATGACAATCAGTTATGTGATAGGGAAGGAAATAGCTTGAAAACCCTAATTTGAACCATCATTTGTTTTGTACATAGCACCATAGGTTGTTGCTATCAACCTAACCCAGATCATGTTACACATTATAAAGGATGTAAACATATTTACAGGTTCATATAGAACTGGAATAAAACAAGAAACACCATAAAATTCGTAATTCTAAACAAGCATGATTTCTCTATGCTTAGATCATCACATTCAAGCATAATCATGAACCAACAAGCTTCTAATAAGCAATATAAATGAAGAATGTTATATAACTCGCCTCTATAGAGTAGGTCAGATATCCAACAGCAAAAATCTCGAGCAAATAGGGCAAGGAAACCTTGGATTCAGATTTGAACTTGGCCAACTATGCAATTCTCTTCACAAACAAGCAAAACCCTAGAAAAGAAACAAGAAGGAAGGAGTTTTGAGTTCTAGGGGAACTTTCACCATGGAAAACCATGGTTCCAACCTGGAGAGATGTAGGAGGAAGAGGAAAAAAGAATTAAACAGAGGAAATAAGGAAAAACTTACACTTTTAGGTCAATATCACTAGGGGGAAGCTTCATACACCCAAAAAGAGAATCAATTTCAACCCTAGAATTTGTTTCCAAGAGGATCCCCACCTTCTTCTTCCTTGGGCAGAAAAAATCGCAGCTGAACAGAGGGAGTACGAAGCTGGGAGAAGGAGAGAGAAAATGGCTCGTTTGGGGGCTTTTGGATAAGTATATGACACTTTAATATTAAGAAAAAGAAAAAGTTGCAATTCTAGTATATATCCATGTGCCCATGGCTTTAAATTATAAAAAAATACATAAGCACACACACAAGCAGCTCTCCCACCATCCCTCTAGACCTGATTGGCTTTACTTTGGCGAAATTCCCAGCCAATCACATAATTCCTTAGTTGATAGCTACTAAAGGTAGCTCATCCATGAAGGGAAAAACTCTAAAATACCCTTGATAAAAACACCTTCAAACCATGGCTCAAATAGGAGCCCCATGGATCAAAAATCTCAAGAATGATAATATAACAACTAAGGAACATAATTTATGTGACAAATTGCAAAGAAAACCCCTCAATTGGGTAAATTGCAGAAAAGTCCAAAATGTACAGAAAATTGCATAACTTGCTCAAACAGTGTCCAAATTGGACCAAATTTGAAACTTAAGCTTGTATTATGATTTCAGAACATATAAAAAGGTTATATTAGGGTTATAAGCATTCAATTATGATAATTAAGATCATTCAACTCATTAAGTAAGTTCAAGGGCCTTACAATGATGATGAGATATAATGATAGGTTGTGAACCAGGAAGCTTGGAAAATTATGGCGTTGCTTCACATGTTGATATAACACATGCATATGGTCACAAGTATAAGGCATAACATATGCCCATGATTGATAATATTACTATGAATGATAAAGCTTGTGTGATATACTCATGAATGCTTCTCTATACTTGACAATTAATCCATGATGACTTCAGTAATCTTTTCCTAACCATGCAGGTATTTCATGTGGATTCATAGTCTGGTAAGAGCTATGAGATATATGTGCTTTGAGTAGCATGATGTGATGATAATCCTTGTTAATAAAGTAACAAGTTGATAGGTCTGAGGACATGATATAAGGTTGAGTGGCTAGTTGAAGTGTTATCCTCTGATGATGAGATAAGGGATGCGTTCCCAAGATGTTGATGCATGATTGAGATGTCTTGTGAGGCAATGGTTGATATCATGAGGGATTGAGGTCCCAAGACAGTATGTTGATGGCAATAATGATGTAATTCTATAAGGCTATGTTTATACCTTGTTTTGCCTCAACAATTGGCTTAAAATATACTAATCAATGATAGATGAACATATCATGTAGTTTGCCCTGGCCATAGATCCATTACCGTCAGTATTTGGTGATGGTGAAACAAGTTTATCTTGTAGGATTACCTGGAGCGCATATTGTCGAATATGTGAGGTTTCCCCTAGCCTAAAATAGGAGGGTTGAGTGCAACTGTGGTTGCAGACTCAGGATGCATGGAGCATGGTGAACATACACATGGCTCAGGATATGTGATGATGAGCATGATGCATTCATGGCTCGAATGTATGTACTAGCACCTATGATGAGGTGAGCTAGAGATATGGGTAGCTTGCAGAGCTGACCTAGAGGCAGAGGCCCTATAAGCATAAGACTGCGGTCTTGCTTGATGATTCGTGTACTGACCACGGGAAGGTGAGGTCATAGAGTCCAGATCTCCTTAGACCTTGTATGGCACCGGATTGGGCTTCACAGCCAATGGTTGGACTTGAGTAGGGAAGGCTCACTTCCTCAGGGCATAATAACACATAATCCAGCTGAATAAATATATCTTGCTTAGAGAAAAACACGGAACATTGATTGAGGCCTTGCTTACATAGCTGATCTAGTTACACCTTGCAGATACGTGTACAATCCTTATATCTTGTGATAAGTTCTTATAAAGCTTATCTTGTCAATCATGTTCCATAAAGAAATACTTGGTTATATGCTTCCTGGATATCTTGGTAAGCTTGCTGGTAATAATAGCTTTGCTCAGCATGCTGCTCCTGTTATATGCTTTATCAGTTATTTGCTGTTATCTGCTTTAACATTTGAGGTTTTATAGTTGCGGTGGGGAGTTATGTTTCTTACTAGGACTGTGTGTCTCACCCTGCTGATTTACACCCTTTTTAGGTGATCACTCTAGACGTGGTGGTGGTCGTGAGGTTGCGGCCGAGCAGCAAGAAGAGCAGTAGAAGGTAAGAGATGGACATGCTGCTGTTTTGGTGGTTTTGTTATAGAGTCCTAGAGTCATTCCTGTCCTCTCAGGTCCTTAGAGATGTTTGACGATGTTTCACGATGTTTAGCTGCTGTAATTTTTGTATACCCTGCTGCTGGTCGTACGTGGCCGTTCTGTATGTATAAACAGGTGATGAACTAATATGCGCTGTTGCGATAGTAGGTGGATTTAAGTTGTGAACATATCTGGCAGGTGATCTTGAATATATCTATATATGACCTTAACTTCTTACAGGTCCTGGTTGCAAATGTTCTGTACGTATGTTTCCACAATCGGTTTTAATTAACCCATGGTTTCGGTAATGTATGGTTCCACACGTTTTCGCATGTCATCTCGTTGTCTGTGATGGCGTGGTGCCACAACTGCGTTCCCAACGCTTTGTGCAATTGTTCCCAGAAATGACTTGTGAACTGAGGGCCTCTATCGGAGACTATCATTGTTGGTACACCATGCAAACACACTATCTCGTCTACATACACCTGTGCAAGCTTCACTGTTGTATATGTCATCTTTACCGATATGAAATGAGCAGGTTTTATCAGCCTGTCCACTATTACCCAAATGGAATCATGATTCCTAGTTGTCTTAGGTAGACCAACTACGAAATCCATGGTTATATGATCCCATTTCCACTGCGGTATCGGCATGGGTTGCAACGTACCTGTCGACTTTTGATGCTCAGCTTTAACTTGCTGACATACTGCGCACTTAGCTACAAACTCGACTACATCCTTCTTCAAGCCAGACCACCAATACAGGTCTTTCAAATTATGATACATCTCGGTGACTCCTGGATGCATAGCATACATCGACGGGTGTGCTTCCTCAAGTACTAGCTTCCTTAGATTATCAACATCAGGGACCACCATCCTACCATGATAGCAAACTAGTCCATCCTCAGACTCATGGAACCCATCACGCTTTTCGCTACTGAGCTCTGATCTGATCAACTGCACTGTATCATCTGCCTATTGTGCGTCTTTGATCTCCTATCTCATCGTAGGCTTGACTTGCATCTGTGTCAATAGTCCCGCCAACAAGGAAACTTCCAACTATACATTCATCTGCTGCAAGGAGACAAACATATCTCGCCTATGGCATACCAAGGAACTCAACTGTGCTTTCTTCGTGGGGAAAGAAGAAGACTTTCTGCTAAGTGCATTAGCTACCACATTTGCCTTACAAGGATGATACTCAATGGTGTAATCATAATCATTGATTAGCTCCATCTAATGATGTTGTCGCATGTTCAGCTCACTTTGTGAAAAGATGTACTTCAAGTTCTTGTGATCTGTAAAGATCTAACACACTTACCCATAAAGATAGTGTCTCCAAATCTTTAATGCATGGACTACCGCTGCCAACTCCAAATCATGTGTCAGATAATTCTCCTCATGTTTCTTAAGCTGTCGTGAAGCAAAAGAAATCACATGATCCTCCTGCATCAACACACATCCTAGGCCCTTCTTGGAAGCATCACAGATAACAACATAGCCCTTCCCAGGCTCTGGCAGCACCAACACTGGAGCACTAGTCAGCTTCTCCTTCAAACTTTGGAAAGCTTGCTGACAACGATCATCCCAGATAAAAGGTACATACTTTCTAGTCAACTTTATCATCGTCAACGCAATCACACTGAAGTCCTTGATAAACCTCCGGTAATATCCTGCCAAACCTTGAAAACTATGAACTTCTATCAGTGTCTTTGGTTGCTCCCAATCTGCAACTAACTCCACCTTCTTAGGGTCCACTCTGACTCCTTCTGTAGATATCATGTGACCCAAGAAAGTCACTTCCTTCAACCAGAACTCACATTTGCTGAACTTGGCGTATAGCTGATGTTGGTGAAGAAGAGTCAACGCTTATCGAAGATGTCGTTCATGATCTTGCCTGTCCTGACTATAGATCAAGATGTCATATATAAAGACTACAACAAACTGATCTAGGAACGGATGGAACACTCAGTTCATCAAATCCATAAAAGCATCAGATGCATTGGTTAGCCCAAACGACATAACCACAAACTCAAAGTGACCATACCTTGTCCTAAACGCTGACTTTGGTATGTTGTCCGCCTTAATCCTCAACTGATGATATCCAGACCATAGATCGATCTTTGAGAACACTGTAGTGCCACACAACTGATCGAACAGACCGTCTATCCTTGACAATGGGTACTTATTCTTGATCATGACTTTGTTCAACTGCCGCTAATCTATACATAGTCACATCAATCCATCCTTCTTCTTAACAAACTACATTGGAGCACCCCAAGGTGACATGCTTGGTCAGATGAAACCTTTCTCTAACAACTCCTATAACTACTTATTCAACTCTACCATCTATGCTGGAGCCAACCTATACGGTGTCTGTGCAACAGGCTGTGTTCCTGGTACCAGATTGATCTCAAAATCAATCTCTCAAGGTGGGGGAACACCGGGGAACTCATCAAGAAACATATCAATGAACTCTTAGCCAACTGTCACCTTCTCAAGGCTAGGACCTTTCACCTTGGTATCCACAAAGTGAGCTAAGAATGCCTTACAACCTTGCCGCAACAACTTCTCTTCCACCATCGCTGACACTCGACATGTCAGAAGAATCTTCCTATCTCCTTGGAAGGTCCACTTCTCCCTACCATCATCAAACACTGCTTGCTTGGAACCACAGTCCAACACAACCTTATACTTCTCTAAGGTATCCATACCAAGGATTACATCGAATCCATGCATCTCAAGTGGTATAAGATCCACTTGTATACTGTGTCCCGAAAAAGATAGAACACAAGATGGACACTCGCCTCGAAGCATCGAGGAACCATGAAGAGGGGTTTCTAACAACATGCTATCTTTCTTACAACAAACAGGTAAATGGCAACTATCAAGCAGACTATGTGTGATAAAAGAGTGTGTAGCACCAGGGTCAACCAGAACAGATATAAAGTAAGACGAAGACAAATCAGAATGAAATAACTCCATCTGACCTGTCACCACTCGCGGGTTGACTATCGCCTCCGGATGACTCATAACATAGAATCGAGCCGTTGCTTGTTGTCTACATCCTCTGCTTCCTTGCACAGACGATCTTGCTTGCGACACTTGACTGCATCCTCACCCTCTACTACTAATGGGATGTTGTCTTTCTGACCCTTGTTAATTCTGTCTTGGTTGCTGCATTACCTCAACGTCTTTTTTTGGGCAATTTGACCTCAAATGCCCAGTCTGTCCACAGTGATAACTTGACCTGCCTTCTATCTGCAGTCTAGATGGCCCTGTCACTGCCGCTGAGGCTGTACTATGTGCCTTCGATGGTGAAGAAACATAAACTTTTCCCTTACTCAGGGACCATTGTGACGGTGCACTATAACCTCTCATCATGGAAGGTGCTGAAAACCTTGGCTTCTTGAAGCCACCAGATCTTTGTCCCAAGAATTGAGCATGCCTTTTCTTGGTCATGGACTCCCTTTTCTCCCTGACAGACCGTTCAATCCTGCGGACGGACTCCACAAATGTGGAAAACCGCTCCTGATTCTCTAAAGCAGTAGCAGGTGTCGACAGCTCAGCACTCAAACCTTTCTCAAACCGCCTGATCCGCTCGTCATCTGTCGCCGCCATGTGAGGACAAAACCTTAACAAGTCCATGAACTTGGCTTCATACTTGGTGATGCTCATCATCCCTTGGTGTAGATGCTCAAACTAATTGATCTTCTCGTCCAGATACGTCTTCGGAAAGTATCTGCTGATGAACTCTCGTCAGAAGACCTCCCAACCGATCTCTTCACCGGGTCGCTTCTCCTCCTTAATGGCCCACCAGTGGCCAGCACTACCCTTCAGAAGATAGACAGTGTGCTTGACTTTGTCTGCTTCAGGGATGTTGAGGATCCGAAAGGTCTTCTCAAGACCCGTCATCCATAGATCTGCATCCGTTGGATCAGCCGTTCCAGCATAATTCGAAGCTCTGACTCGGCGAAGCTGCTCAAAGGTCTTCCCAATACCCAATGTTTCACCATGGGGAGCCTGTGCTCTTGGCAGAGGCACTGGCAACCTTTCCACCATGTGATTCATCATAGCCATCAACTGCCCCATAAGTTGTTGGTAGGTAGGATTCTCGAGAATGACTGGGTCAGTTTGGGGGACCTCAGGCACCCGATCTTCACGTGCATGTCCTCCTGCTCCATCAACTGATGCCACATCGCTGCTCTCGGAAACATGTTATTCATGGTTTCCAGACATCTATAAGCTTTATCTTCCGCTGAGAGCAGAAGGTTATTGTAAGAAAATCTGGAAAACTCACAAGAACAGACGCAAACCTAGTCTTAGATCCCTGTAGACTCAGTGAACCTAGAGCTCTGATACCAACCCAACTATGACACCCCGCCACCACACAGACAACAAGATGACAAGTGAAAATGTGTGGAACCTCATGTTACTGAAAGCATGGGTTAATTAAAACCGATTGTGGAAAGTATACATGAGAGAACTTTTGCACCCAAATCCTATAGAGAAACATGTTATAAGAAAATTACAAGCTTTGATATATGTCTACAGCTTATCGGAACCAGCTATACTGTCAGCACCAGAGTTCATCGCCTGTTTATACATACATAACGGGCTACGTACGGCCAGCAGCAGGATATACAAAATTACAACAACTAATCATCGTGAAACATCATAAAACACCTCCGAGGACCTGAGAATACAGGGATGACTCTAGGACTCTACTATAAAACCACCAAAATAGCAGCATGTCCAACTCTTGCCTTCTACTGCTCATCTTGCTGCTCGACCACAACCTCACGACCACCACCACATCTAGAGTGCTCACCTAAAAAGGGTGTAAACCAGCGGGGTGAGACACACAGTCCCAATGAGAAACATAACTCCCTACCGAACTATAAAACCTCAAAAGGTTAAAGCAGATAACAGCAGATAACTGATAAAGCGTATAATAAGAGTAGCATACTGAGCAAGGCTATTATTACCATCAGTCTTACCGAGATATCTGGGAGGCATAGAACCAAGTATTTCTTTATGGAACATGATTGACAAGATAAGCTTTATTAGAAATTATCACAAGATATAAGGATCGTACACACAACTGCATAGTACAACTAGATCAACTATATAAGCAAGGCCTCAATCAATGTTCTGTATTTTTCTCTAAGTAAGATATACTATTCGGCTGGATTACGTTTTATTATGCCCTGAAGAAGTGAGCCTTCCCTGCTCAAATCCAACCATTTGCTGCGAAGCCCAATCTGGTGCCATACAAGGTCTAAGAAGATCTGGACTCCATGACCTCACCTTCTTGTGGTCAGTACACTAATCATCAAGTAAGACCGCAGTCTTATGCTTATAGGGCCTCAACCTCTGGGTCAGCTCCGCAAGCTACCCATATCTCTAGCTCACCTCATCATAGGTGCTAGTGCATACATCCGATCCATGAACACATCATGCTCATCATCACATATCCTGAGCCATGGGTCTGTTCACCATGCTCCATATATCCTGAGTTTGCAACCACAGCTACACTCAAACCCTCCTATTTTAGGCTAGGGGAAACCTCACATATTCAACAATATACGCTATAGGTAATCCCACAGGATAAACCTGTTTCACCATCACCAAATACCGACGATGATGGATCTATAGCCAGGGCAAACTACATGATATATTCATTTATAATTAATTAGTGTATTTTAAGCCAATTGTTGAGGCAACCAAAGTATAACATAGCCATATAGGATTACATCATAATTTCCATTATCACACTGTCCTGGGACCTCAATCCTCATTATACCAACCACTGCCTCTCAAGGCATCATAATCATGCATCAGTATTCTAGGAACGCATCCCTTATCTCATCATCAGAGGATAACACCTCAACCAGGCACTTAGCCTTATATTAGGTCCTCAGACCTATCAACTTGTTATCACATTACCACATGATGCTATTCAAGCACATACATCTCATAGCTCTTACCAGGCTATGGATCCTAATGAAATACCTGCATGGTTAGTATACACATCCATAGAGATAACTGAAGCCATCATGGATTAACAAGATTATCATGCTATCAAGTATTAAGTAACATCCATGAGTATATTACACATAAGCTGTAGAAAGCATAGTTTTATTATCAATCATAAGCATATATCATGCCCCATACTTGTGATCATAATTATGAGCCACATCATCATGTGAAGAAACATCATATGCTTCCAAGCTTCCTGGTTTGCAACCTATCATCTTAACTTCATTATCGTATATGCGGGATTCAAGGTGATTACATCATATCACTTGTGTTATCGTTATTATCTATATACCTTCTGAGATATCAGAACCCTCACCAAAGCTCCTGTAACCCTCACTAGGTAGTATCGGGTAGGGTGACTACCCCCACCCAAGCCTATCGGCCAAGCACAACTGCCAACCCTTACCACCTGCAACGCCTCAGCGTAACGCTGCTTCGGGCAACACCTACCTGACAATGCACAAATTGTGACGCTCAGCGTCCTTAGGCGAGGGACGATGCATCGTGCAACCAGGGCTAGTGCTATACCGTGCACGCAACTACAAGGTGGTATCGCCCAAGACCCTATTGCCCATTAAGGGTTAGGCAACTACCTCATCACAATGCCCAAGGCCATAATGACCAAGGTCATAATGCCCAACCACTAAACCATAACGTCCATGGGCAGAGCGACTATTAAGACTTCATATCGGCTAACTCAACCGAGGGTGTGTCGTGAAACCACAAACCTCAAGCCCGAGATAGGGTTACCCATCTTACCATAACGTTCCAGGACGAGCTAAGGTGTCACCCACTTCATAACAAACAAGACCTAGGCACCACAAGAATGCCTATTATCCAACTAGGTCAACATCTTATATCGGCCACCACTAAGGCATCATCTAGGGTTCTTTTTACAACCATCATATCAGACACTACTCCATAACGCTCAACACATCATGTCGGACAAAGCACATCCAAGACAAGGAGGTAGGCAACCTCACAACAAGGTGTGTCGTGCAAAGCACACATGAAAGTGCATCGCCCAAGCTCCTACTCCACAAAGGGTATCGACCAAGCTCAACTAGGCATATCAGCCAAAGGTACAACCCAAGACAAGGCTATCAGGCAACACTATTCCAATGTCATATCGTGTAAGGCACAACCTAACATGGTCATCTTCAACCTCAAGCACAAGGGCACCAAACCCTAATTGATCAAGAGGATCGACTCACCTCTCAACAATCAAGAGAGAGGGGTTTTACACAACCTCTATCACAAATCGGGCAACCACAAGGACCAACCTCAACATAGGTCATCTTCTATCCAAAAGCTCACCTCTCAAATTCATGGTGAGAGGAGGGTGTTGTCCAAGCAACTAGGATGTAGACTCACCTCTCAACTTAAACGAGAGAGGGGTATTGCCCACATTACTAGAGCTCAAATTCACTTCTCTAGACCAAGGAGAGAAAGGAGTGTTGCTACCAAATGAAACCCCAAACTATAGTTTGGTCAACAAGATCCAAAGGCATATAAACATCAACAACATCATGCTCACTATATCCATAAGATCAACGACATGTACTAGAGCAAGAAACATAACATGCATGACTGATTATCAACATATAAGAATCACACATCATAAAGAAGGTAGAATAGCTAAGGTTAGAAGTTATGTAACCCACCTTAAGCAAACTCCTCAAGCTCCAAATCTCTAAGCTTATAGCTCCAAGCACACCACTTTCGGCCACATCAAGAAAAGGAACAAGAATCATAACCACCATGGCCGAAGAGTAGGCAAGATGGAGAAGAAGATGCTAAGGAGAGAGGGAAGATGCTTACCAAGGAAACAAGACCCACCTAGGGTTTGGCCACCAAGCTAAATGAAGAAGAAGAGATCACCACCAAGGGGAAAGGATTGGCCACCAAGCTCTCCAAGGAAAGTGTGTCGTGCACACAAGGAGGGAAGAGCAACAAAAGAGCTAAAGGGTTCTAAGGAAGAGAAAGGCAAGGCATATATAGATGAGGGTCAAGGTTAAACCAAGGCAAGGTGTCACCTTACTAAGGGACACTTGTCCACACGTTTTACCACCTTGCAAACCTCATGCACATGCCATGCCACCACTCAACCATGGTTCGGCCACATGTCCAAGCTAGGGTGACACAACTAAGGCAAGGAGGTCAACAAAGGTCAAAGGCAGACACACCCATGGGCGATACCCCATGGCCGACACAAGGCATCCTTGTCCGATACAGGGCTCCTCAAAGCAAGGCAAGGCCGAACAAGGCTCAACCAAGCCCAATAGAGCTTCAACAAAGCCCAAGATAGCTCATGGCATGATCCCAAACCTTCCTCTCAACTCTAGAGGATGCAAAGAGAGAGAAAGACATCTCTCTAGGTGACAAACTTGCTCTTCAACCCTAACTTAGGTTATTTGGCAAGTAGCACCTCCAACACTCAACAAAGCACAAGAAAACCCTAATCACCACTAAAGGTGATTAGCAAGCAACCAAGCACAAGGTTTAGGAAAAACAAACAGGGTAAGCCTAAAATGAAGGTCAGGGTCCTTTCAATTATGAATGACAAGTGAGTAGTATCTTATGATGATGAGATGAGGAATGATGCTTTATACATTTTATATCTTTTGAAGATGTTATAGAAATGAATTAGAGTTTGTATGTCCACTTGTTTGATGTAGCTTAAATCCAACTTATAGGCATAACTAGTCAAGTAAAACTCTAATCATGTAGTGCCCCGTGCCATAGATCCATCTGAGTGTCAAAACCTTCCAGATGGTGAAATGAGTATTCCTATAAGGACCCTGACCCACATTTTGGGATAACCCTATTTGTTTTGCCTATGTATGTTGCTTAGCACCTTTCTCTAATAATCTAAGATATAATTAGGGCATGTTGGAATCTTGGATTTTCTTGTTTGAGATTGTTTGGTTTATGCTTGAGTTTTATGGTGAGGTTTTGGTGCAAATTGCAATTCACCCAGAGCTAGGGTTGATGTGCAAGTTTGCCACCTCTTGAGTGTTCCTTCTCTCTCTTGCACCATCTAGAGGAGAGAGAGATATGGGCACCTTGTTTGGGTCTTGGTTGTGTGGTGACATCCTTGGTGATGTTTTGGAACACATTTTTGAGGTGTGCCTTACACCTAGATGTGTTGTCTCAGGCTAGAGAACCCTAGAGAGGTTTTGTATCAGTTGTGAGTGTGTAGGGTTTCACCCTATTAGTTTGTGAGTGTGTAGGGTTGCACCCTATCGATTTGTGAGTGTGTAGGGTTGCACCCTATCAATTTGTAAGTGTGTAGGGTTGCACCCTATCGGTTGGTGAGTGTGTGGAGTTGCACCCTATCAATTTGTGGATGTGTGGAGATGTAGTATCGGGCATGACCTTGATGGGATACCAGGTGGGAGAGACCTTGCCTAGATCTTATCACCACGTTTTGCATGATGTTTTGCATGTGGCTCTTTCTCGTGGATAAGTGGCACGTAATCTCCTAAGGTGGTGACACCTCTGCCATGATCTCTCTCTCATCCCTATTGTACATATACTCCTTTATCTCCATGCAAGAGGATACTTTTGGCCATCTTTGCTTTCCCTCTTCCTTGGTGGATGACTTCAAGAAGTTTAAGGAGCTAGAGGATCTCTCCTGGAGCTTGGTGGATGAGTTCCAAGTTGTGGTGTTCCTTGGTCATCCTTTATATTCTACCTTGGTAAGCTATGTTTCTGAGCTCTCTTTTCTTCTTCTTCTTCTCGGCCATGGATCTTGGATACCTTCTTTCCTCCTTGAACCATCCTAACCTTGGTATCATCTTCTTCCTTGGAGTTGTGGTGGTGACCAAGTTTTGTTGATCATCTTTTACCTTGATCCTGTGACCTTAGAGCTTGGATCTTGGTTGTCATCCTTGAGGCGGGTTATATAACTCTTAACCTCCTTTGTTATTTTCACTCTTCATATGCTTATGGTTTTTCTTCGTCTTGAGACCATTCATCTCTTATATGCTAGTAGTTGTTAATGGTTATATAACTATTTTGATGATGGAATGTCGTTGGCTTGCTCTTCATGCCTTGCACCCTCTTGTTGTGTAGTAGATGGACTAGGGACCTTTATAAGGTTGAAGACAACAAGTCCACACACATACATGGAACATAGTGAGGATAGGTCATCATAGTTTGCAGTGCAACAACCCGATACCCTATGTGCCTAAGTCGTCATGCCTTGGATGTGCTTAGGGTGACATGTGTTGAGAAGGTTAGCTCGTTTTGGCTTATGGTTGCTAAACAAATATGCCCTTGAAGATGATAGCCCGTCATGGCTATGGGAGTACCTCATGAAGTTGGTCTGTTATAAGGGCTAATCGTGACACCCTGGTTGAGGGGAGGCCGACACACCTTGGAGTGATGATGTCTGATACACCTTAACCTATGATTCCTAGCTAGACCCCAACTCTAATGACGGATATACCTAGGGTTTCTCGACATGGCTTGGATGCCTGACATCCTTAGGTGGTGCTGGCCAATATGTTATGGGATGGTGTTGCCCGACACCCTTAGGTGGTGTTGGTCGATATGTTATGGGTGGTGTTTCCGGTCACACCCTTAGGTGGTTTTGGTCGATACACCATGGAGTGGTTTTGCCCGTCAGACCTTAGATGGTGTTGACCGTCACACTCTCTAGAAGTGGTAAACCATTACACCTTTTGTGAGGTTATCTCTTGTGCCTTGCATGGTGGTAGTTGACATGTTGTGATGATGACAAGTCGACACCCCATGGCAAGTGCTAACTGATATGCTACATGTTAGCCCCAACTGATATCTTGTGATGATGGCTATGTCACATCTTGTTGATGATAGGGTTACATGTTATGATGTGATACCCTACGGGGTCGTTGTGTGAATAATAAGAAGTGTTGTTTTCTATAATATTCATCTCATGATATGCTTTATAATGACGATGGGAGCAATAATCTAAGAGTGGTTGTTGATCCAACTGTGTAAACTCTAATTGATTAAGGAGAAATCCTAAATTTAATGATGTAATCTGAATGGCATGAATATTATTAGATGGTAATGATGATGTATTATTGTTCTCCTTGTTACAAGTCTCTAACCATGCAGGTGACATCAGTTGGTAAGCATAGCCAGGTATGAGCTATGTTGCTTATGTATGTTTGAATGGGTCTTGTGAGGCATAAGTGTTGTTGACATCCTTGAAAGAGGAGGTAAATGGTCTTATGACCTAATGATGGCTTATTGACTTGTATGAGATGGTGATTTCCTCAGTGATGAGATGAGGGGTTGTTACCCCAAGATATGTGGTCCTTGTGATAAATGACAAGTATGAAGTGATGATGTGATGAGATCACACCCTATGTACTCAAATATGTTTGGTGATGTGTTATGCCCCTTTTTTGTAGAATTTGTTTAGAGGTTGTATGTTGTAACTTGATTGATGCTAAAAGACGCTTAAATGACCTAATCAAACAAGTAGAATATAATCATGTAGTTTTCCCTGTGCCATAGATCCATTCAGTGTCAGCATTTGTTGAATGGTGAAATGAGTTTAACTGAGAGCGCATATTTTTGAATATGTGGGGGTGAGGACAAATATCCCCTTACGTCCAAGTTATACATGATTGGTTGCAGTCATACCCTAATAAGAGTTTGGCCACGGTCGTGGCTCAGGGATATGCGATACAAGATTGGATGTGGTCATACCTTGATAAGAGTGTGGCTGTGATCGTGGCTCAATGATATGTGATACAGGATTGGCTGCGGTCATATCCTGATAAGAGTGTGGATGTGGTCATGGCTCAGTGATATGCAATAAGGATTGGCTGTGGTCATACCCTGATAAGAGTGTGACTATGGTCTTAAATCAATTTTACTAGCACCGTGACATGTGCCAAGGTGGGCTAGATTTGTACAACTAGACTATATTTCACTGATAGCATTCTGACTGATGATGTCACTACATGTTCACTCGTACTGACCAAGGGGGTGAGGTTGTGGATTATGACTCTTCCATTAGACCTTGTATGTCACCGATTTTGACTTAACTGTGGTCGGTGGGATTTGGGTGGCACGACTCAAATCCTCAGGGCATAATATAATATGTAATCAGTCGTATAGTATATCTATATAGGATCATATACGAAAACATTGGATGAAGCCTTGCTTGATCTTTATACAATGTTGTTGATAGGAAATATACATGTTATTCATATTCCTTTTAAATTATTAAGATGTTTCATAATTCAATAGTAATTGCTCATCATGTTAATAATGATTACCTATTTCTTATAGTTTTAACTTTACTGCTACTTTATTTATCTTATCTGTGCTAATAATAGAGTTGGTGGAGGGTTATATCTCCCATTGAAATTTGGAATCTCACCCTGTGGGTTTCCCTCATCCTTTTTAGGTGGTTGTGCATGAAGAGGTAGAGATCGTGCAATAGAAGTCGAGGAGTAGCAAGAATGACAGTAGCTGACAAGGTTGGAAGTGTTGTTGGATGTCTTTTGTTTATAGAGTCCTAGAATCATCCCTATACACTCGGGTCCTTGGGAATGTTTGGTAGATGTTTTGTGGACGTGCTTCTGATACATGCTTGGCTTATGTGCCTTTTTGTATACAACTGTAGTGGATATATGTATATATGTTCTGGAACATGTGCCCTAATGACAGGTTGATGACACACATAGTAAGTTCTTTGAGGCATGAAAGGACTTGTATGTTAATGTTCTTACTGTTTGAAAGTTTTATGAAAAAGGTTTTAATTTTTAGTGGTTTTCAGTAATTCCCCATAAATTGTTTGTTTAATCTTCTTTTGTGGGTTTTGTTTTGAGTAGTCTCGCTTTGTATGGCAGAGGGTGTGACAATTGGTTAGTATGAGAGATTTAGGTTTGTTGAGTCTATAGGGACCTAGGACTAGGGTTTGTGTCTGTTCTTGTATCCTCTAGTCTGCCTTATAGTGACTTCTACTTATGTAGAAGAAGAAGTGAAATCTTAAATATGTCTAGAGAACACAAAGAACATGCTGCCGAGAGCAGTGTTACTGCACCAGGTGGTGGTGCAAAGAACTAGGTACAAGAAGATCGGGTTCCTGAAGTCCCTCAGATTCACCCAACCATGATTGAAAATCTTGCTTACAATATCTATTTTTACAACTTATGGCTATGATGACTCATATTGCGTACAGGATGCCTGCACCTCAACCTAGGGCACCGGTTCCCCATACTGAATCTTTGGGTACTGGGAAGACTTTTGAGCGGCTTCTCCGTATTGGGGTGGTAGAGTGTGTGGGATTGCTGATCCGACAAATGCAAATATGTGGCTTACCGAGCTTGAGAAAGCCTTTAAGATCCTAAGTATCCCTAAGGAGGAGAAGGTAAAGCATGAATTGTACCTTCTGAAGGGAAGTCCTGGCCATTGGTGGGCCATAGAGGAGGAGAAGAGTCTAGGTGTCGTGATTGGTTGGGAGGAGTTCTGATGTGAGTTTGTTAGTTGGTAATTTCCTCAGACGTACCTTGATGAGAAGATAAACCAGTTTGAGAGGATACTACAGGGATCCATGACGATCAACGAAGGTTTATGGAGTTGTTAAGGTTCAGTCCTCACGTGGCTGCTACAGAGGATGAGTGGATTCGTCATTTTAAGAAGGGGTTTAATGTTGAGTTGTCTACCCCAACTGTTGCCTTGGAGAATAGGGAGAGGTTTTTCACGTTTGTGGAGTCTGTTCAGAGGATAGAGCAGTCTGTGAAATAAAAATGAGAGGTAAGTACCAAGAAAAGGTCAGCACAATCTCAGGGGCTATTGTTAGGCGGCTTTAAGATGCCAAAGTTTTCTGCACCACCAGCATTGTAGAGGTTTAGTGCACCGAAACAGTGGTCACTGAGTAAGAGAAGAGGCCATATGTTTGCACCTGCTGGAGCTCACAATGCCGCATCAGGGTCTGTGACAGGGCCAACTAGGCCACAATATGATACCTGAGCTTGCCACAAGTGTGGACAGGTAGGACATCTAAAGTGGGAGTGTCCAATGAGAGATGACGAGGTGACCCAACAACTGAGGCAGAGTCAGTAGGGCTTACAGAGATAGCAGAACAACACACATGAGGGTGAGGATGAGGCCAAGCATCATAGGCTGGATTGTCTGCTCAAGGAAGCAGGGGACGGGGATGACAACTAGATTCTATGCTATGAGTCATCCAGAAGCGGTGGTCAACCTGCGAGTGGTGACATGTCAGATGGAGTTATTTGATTCTGATTTGTCTTCTTCTTGCATAGTATCTATTTTGGTTGACTCGGGTGCAACACACTCTTTTATTGCTCCTGATGTGCTTAACAGTTGTCTTTTACCTGTTAGTCATAAGAAGAATAGCTTGTTGTAGAAACCATATTAGTTGGTTCAACAGTGTTGCAGGAGGTGTGTCCTAGTTGTGTCCTCTCCTTTTCAGGATACAACATTCAAGTGGATCTCATACCACTTGACATGCATGGATTCTATGTGAGCCTTGGAATGGGTACCTTGGAGAAGTTTAGAGTGGTCTTGGATTGTAGTTCCAAGCAGGTGACATTCATAGATGGTGGTGAGACGTAGATCTTCCAAGGAGAAAGGAAGATTCTTCCGATGTGTCTGGTATCGGCCAGGGTGGCGAGGAAGCTTTTGAGATAAGGTTGTGAGGCATTCTTGGCACATGTAATGGATACTAAGGTGAGGAGTCCTAGTATCCAAGAGGTTTTAGTCGTTAGGGAGTTTGAGTATGTGTTCCCTAAGGAGTTTTTTGATGTCCCCCCACCCTGAGAGATTGATTTTGAGATCAATATGGTCCCCGGAACATAGTCGATAGCTCAGACATTGTACCGAATGGCACCAACGGAGATGGCAGAGTTGAAGAGATAGTTGCAAGAATTGCTTGACAAAGGTTTCATCAGGTTGAGTACATCACTGTTGGGAGATCCAATGTTGTTTGTAAAGAAGGAGGATGGGTCTATGAGGCTACGCATAGACTACAGAAAGTTGAACAAAGTGACGATAAAGAATAAGTATCCCTTGTCGAGAATAGATGACATGTTCGATTAGTTGTGTGGAGTGATAGTATTCTCAAAGATAGATATGAGATCAAGATATCACCCGTTGAGGATCAAGGAGGATGATATACCTAAGTCGGCCTTTAGGATGAGGTATGGTCACTACGAGTTTGTGCTTATGCCGTTTGGGCTGACCAATGCACCCATAACATTTATGGATTTGATGAACAGAGTGTTTTGGCTATTTCTTGATTAGTTTGTGGTGGTATTTATAGATGACATCTTGATATATAGTTGTGATAGTCAACAACATGAACAACACCTTAGTCAGGTGTTAACCGTGCTGAGATAGCACTATCTTTATGCTAAGTTTAGCAAGTGTGAGTTCTGGTTGAAGGAGGTAGCTTTCTTGGGGCATGTTATATTTGTCGAGGGAGTACGTGTGGATCCTAAGAAAGTGTAGTCTGTGATGGAGTGGAAGCAACTTAAGACACCGATAGAAGTGCGTACTTTTTTAGGTTTGGTAGACTATTATAGGAGGTTCATCAAGGACTCCAGTGCTATCGCTTTACCCCTAACTAAGTTAACAAGGAAGGATGTGCCATTTGTTTGGGACGACGTATGTCAATGTGCTTTTCAGACATTGAAGGAGAAGTTGACAAGTGCACTGATTCTGATCTTACCTAAGCAAGGAAAAGGATACATAGTCTTTTATGATGCATCCACAAATGGTTTGGGTTGTGTGCTAATGTAGGACAAGCAAGTGGTTTCTTTTGCTTCCTGACAGCTTAAGAAACACGAGGAGAATTACCTGACCCACGATCTGGAGTTAGCCGTGGTGGTTCATGCTTTGAAGATTTGTAGGCACTACCTATATGGGGAGAAGTGTCACATCTTCACATATCATAAGAACACAAAGTACATATTTTCACAATGGGAGTTGAATATGAGGCAGTGTCGTTGGATGGAGTTGATCAAAGACTACGATTGTATGATGGATTATCATCTGAGAAAGGCGACTGTCATGGTAGATGCATCGAGCAACAAGTCTTCATCTTCATCTATGGGTAAAGCCCAATTGAGTTCTTTGATGTGCCACATGCGAGACATGTTGGTATCCTTGCGTCAAATGAATGTTAAGTTGGAAGTTTCCTTGCTAGAAGGATTGTTGGCACATCTATAGGTGAAGCTTATGCTGAGACAACAAATTAAAGAGGTGCAATGGATGGATACCATGATATAGCAAATTTGATCAGAGTTCGACAGTGAGAAGCATGATGGATTCTACAAGTCAGATGACAGGATAGTTTGTTCCATGGTAGTATAGTGGTTCCTGATGCTAATAACCTAAGGAAGATAGTGCTGGAAGAGGCTCATTCGTCCATGTACACTATGAACCCATGTAGCATCAAGATGTACCATAACATGAAGGATATGTATTGGTGGCCAAGCTTGAAGAAGGATGTGGCTAAGTTCATTGCAAGGTGTGTTGTATGTCTATAGTTCAAAGCAGAGCATCAGAAGCCTACAAGAACGTTGCAACCATTGCCTATACCACAATGGAAGTGGGATCATGTGACTATAGACTTTGTGGTTGGTCTGCCTAGGATAGCCAAAGGCCATGATTCCATATGTGTGATCGTTGACAGATTGACCAAGTTAGCACATTTCTCTCCCGTGAAGACAACATTCACAACAGAGAAGCTTGCCCATATCTATGTGGATGATATAGTACATTTGCATGGTGTTCTAGAAACTATTGTGTCTGTTAGGGGTCTTCAATTCAGGAGTCGCTTTTGGGAGCGACTGCACACAACCTTGGGCACATTGTAACATCCCTAACTTGGGTTATGTGTTAAACCTAGATGTTTTTCTTAATGAGGTTTATTATATGCTTGCTCTTATATTTTGAAAAGTAATTAAGGCTCAAGAGGAACTTATATTTCAATTTTATTCCTTTTTGAACAATGTTGAAACAATGTTTTGTTAGTTCTGGACTAAAGTGCAAATTACCCAAGTTGAGGGGTTAATTTGTAAATTGTACATGATAAAATGGTCCTCATATGTTGAAGCATCATAGGAATGAGTATGATGTAGTGGTATGGCTTCCACAAGCTTGAGCACCAAGATAGAGCTTGCTGAGCAATCTTTGTGCATTAAAACCTAGTTTTGGTGTAATGTGCAATTTAGCCAAAACCTAGGGTTCAATATGCAAAATACCACTTCAAGAGGGTCCCTCATGATTCTTGGCATCATTTAGAGAAAATAATTTGAGAGGGGTGCCTCATTTGAATCATTTTGGAAGAGAGAGAATCTTGATATTAAAATAATCAAGATTTAAGCATAAATGGAACTTTACTTCAAATTAATGTAAAAATAAATATGTTAATTAAAGTGCCCTTCAACCAAAAATGAGATGGTTAAAATTAGATAAGTATGGACGTCCTTATGCCTTGCAAAGGCCAAGAAAATATCTAAGTGAGTGGAGAGCCCACTCACATTAGTTAATTAAAAGTAATATCCACTAAAAATGGGATATTAGTATTATATGAATTAAGGTGCTTAATTGCTTTTCCTTTAATTGTGGATAATGATGAAGAATTAAAGGCAAAGTAGGATGCCTTCGTATGCAAGGAGTAGAGGGGGTTAACTGGCACCAATTTGGGGAGTTGAAGGATTGCTTTTCAACTTTCGCTCTCTTTGAAAATCCTTATATACACTTCATTTCCCACTCAACCAAGGACTCTTTTTCGGATTTTCTTTCCCTCTTTGTTTGCAAAATGACCAAGGGAGCTTAGGAGCAACATGAGGATGACCCCCAACCTGTACGTAAGCTCCATGATCTCCTTTCACCTTGATTTCATGGTGGAAATTGAAAATCAATGCTTGATTTCTTCTTTTCTCCACTCAATTCTCAACGTTGACCATTTATTTCACTCAAAGAGTTGAGCACGAGCTTGGGATAGTTGAGAAATCTTCATCCACCATTAAAGACGTGGAGTTGGAGCTTTGAAGCATTCTTTGAAGGCGGGTTATATAACTTGAACCCAATTACATCATTATTCAATTCCAATTTTACAAGTTATGTTGATTTATCCTTCTTCTTGATTAATTGCTTGTTGTAATGGATGATTCTATGAAATCAGTAGTAATGTGAACCTTATAAATGAAGGTAGATGATGATTACATCATCATGGACAATTTTCCCAAAATTGCAACTCCAATCGGTTTCCAATAAAATTGGTCAATCGGTTTCACCAAACCGTTTGTGGAATTGGGTTCAAAACCATTTGGGACATTTGACCATTTGGATAGAGTTGACCATTTGGATTGAGTTGACCATTTGGATTTGAGTCGACCATTTGGAAAGAAACAGTTTCTAAACCGTTTGATGATTAACGATCTTCAAGATCGTTTGGTGTTTAGGGTTTCCAAAACCGATTGAATGGAAACGGTTTTCAAAACCATTTGAGGTTGAGACTAAGACCGTTTGGAGGTCTAAATGGTCTCAAACCGTTTGGACATTTTTGATCAAAACCGTTTGGGCATGATTGTTCAAAATCGTTTGGACATGTTTGATCAAAACCGTTTGAAGATCCAACTTAAGCAAAATCATTTGAAAGTTTGAATTGGTCAAAACCCTTTGATGGTTCAATTTGATTAAGCCCAATTAATGGATTAAATGATTTCTAATCATTTGAAGGTTCAATTAACTCCAATACTAATTGAGTACTTATAAAGTACCTCAATGATGATTACAGTGGAAGCATATCTAATGTACTTAGATGATTTATACATTTGCTACCTAGGAAGGTAATAAACTCATTACCCAATGATTACCAAAGGTAAGTACAAAGGTTGAATCCATAATGCATTTAATTGATTGGTAACCTTGGTAGGGTTAACCTTTGATATTTATGGAAGCAACAACTCAACACACAAAGCTAACCTTAAATGTATGTTTTTGAATACAGGATTGACTCAATCTAATCAAGACTAGAGTAATGAACATCCTAGAGAGGATGAGAGAGAGAAATTCTTACATGTATAATAATCATGTAGCAATCCAGCCTCAACACATTCAAAATAAATAGAATATGTAATTAAGGTATGATTCCTTGACAAAGAGATCATGAAACCCTAATTGAGGTGGTTGATGAACCTAAACCCTAATTTAGGGCAGTTTTATGTAAAACCCTAATCTAGGTTGATGGTGTGACCCTATTTTAGGGTAATGACATGAGAAACCTTAATTCAGGGTATTTTAATGAGAAACCCTAATTGGATGTGAATAGTACATCCTAACCCTAATTTGGGTATTTGGAATATGAGAAGCCCTATTTGGATGTGAATAGTAAACCCTAATCCTAATTTAAGGTGAAGGTATGTGAAACCCTAATTTTGGGTTATGATGTATAAAACCCTAATTTTTGGGCAATGAGATGATTAACCACAACTCTAATTTGGAGTAATGAAATGAGTATCCCTGATTGAAATGAAAGGGGAAACCCTAAACTTAATGAGTGAATAGTGATGTTATCCTTGTACTGCATGGTGCTAAAATATATAATTGTTATCGTGTGTACTAACCATGCAAGTATCATGAGATGATGAGCATAGCCAGGTATGAGCTATGATGCTTTATTTTCTTGAGAATTGTTTATGGGCCTTGTGAGCCATAAATTCCTCTATTGCCTAGTGAGAGGTAACAAGAGATGACATAGGCCTTAAAAGCCATGTGAGATACTTGCTATACAAGTATCATGTTACCTTGGTCAGATGACCTGATGGTATTAGTTACCTGATAAGTGGTAACAAATGTTCTTTGATGAACTGAGGGTTTGAATACCCACATTCTATAATTATGATGATGAGTTTGTGAAAAGATGAGAATGCTCCTGATGAGATGAGGGATTGAGATCCCAAGGCTTTGTTAAAGATTTAAATAATACTTGATGAAAGTATTACATATTCTTTGAAGCAATTAATAAAATAGTTGATGTTTGGGAACTTGTCTGATGCTAAAAGAATATGTTAATACACTTAATTTAATCAAGTGATATCATATAATGTAGTTTCCCTGACCACAGATCCATCAACATCTAAAATTTCTGAATGGTGAAACGAGTTAAACTCGGAGCGCATATCTTTGAATATGCAGGGGTAATTGGGCAACTATATCCTTATGCCCCATAGGAATGGTTGCGGGCTATATCCTATGTACGAGATTGGTTACAGACCATATCCTAGTATGAGTATGGCTACGGGCCATGACTCCATGATATGATACCAGGCATTGGCTACAGGCCATAACCCTGAAGAGAGTATATTCTACAGGCTATAACTCTATAGCAAAGATGCCAATATACCCTGGCAAGCTATTTGCAGTTTGACATAGGATGTCTTTGCCATGTAATCTCGCACTGACTGAGAAAGATGAGGTCTTGGATTCCGACTCTTCCATTAACCTTGTGTGGTACTGATGCTTAACGTAATCTTAGTCGGTTGGAGTATGAATGGTATACTTCATCTCTTCAGGGCATTAATTATGTTTGTAAAATATAATCATCCGTGTAGTGTATTTTCCTAAGGTTGAAATACGAGAATCATTGGTTGATATCATCTTATTTAGTATAGCAGATAAATGTTATACATGTTCTTCTTTTTCCTTATTAGATAAGTGACATGGTGCTCTAGCAGGTTATAAAAAAATACTTTAAATAAGATTAATGTTCTAATCTGTTAAACAATGAATTAACTGTTGTTAAACAATTATGATTCCTCTGTACAGATTTATCTTATTTCACTGCAATAATAATGTTTCTGACAGAGAGTTATATGTCTCACTGGGGCAATTTCAAATGGTCTCACCCCTGTGGGATCCAACTTTTTAGGTAGACGCGGAGGAAGAGACAGAAACCCTACAACAAGGGAAGAACAACAACAACTGGGATAGTAGTGAGTTCTTAGGTGAAGACACTGGTTGTCATGTCTTGTATATATAGTCTTATGTGTCGTATCTGTACTCTCAGGTCCTTGGAGTCAGTAGTTAGTTTAATGAATCGATATGAGATTTTGGCTTGATGCCTCAATGTTCTTATACTGCCTGTGTATAGTTTAACAGGACAGTTGATGTTTGTAATCCTTGAGAAGGAATGGTACAAGAGATGTACTTGTGAACCAAAATGCAATTGAATTACTTTGGTTCTTTTTGAAAGACTTTTCCACTGTATGGATCTCTTTGTAAAATGTTTTAATTTTTAGTGATTTTCAGTAATCCGTTGCTAACGAACACTTCTGCTTAAGTAAATCACATTTTGTTCGAATGGTTCATGACAGTTTAGTTGGTATCAGAGCTCTAGGTTTGCTGAGTCTACAGAGACATAGGATTAAGGTTGTTGAGTCTATTCTAAGTGTCTTCTAGTTTATCTAATAGTATCTTCTGCTCATATAGGAGGAGAAGAACTTGAAGATGTCTGGATCACATGAAGAACATGTTGTTGAGAGCAGCGTTGCTGCACTAGGAGGAGGTGCAAGGGATCAAGCTAGGGAGGAGTCAGTACCTGAACATCCCCAGTTTGACCCAACTATGATAGAGAATCCAGCCTTCCATACCCCTGTTCGGCCAGTTTATGGAAACTATGACACACATGGATGATAGGATGCCACCACCTGCACCTAGGGCACCAGCCCACCATGATGGACATGGAGCGGACAAGACTTTTGAGAGACTTCGCTGGGTTGGAGCCATAGATTATGATGGTATAGTTGATCCAACAGATGCTGATTTGTGGCTGACAGAGCTGGAAAAGGCTTTTAGGATCCTTGATATTCCTGAAGCTGAGAAGGTAAGACATGTTGTATACCTTCTAAAGGGGAGTGCTGGCCATTGGTGGATGATTGAGGAGGGTAAGAGGCCAGGTGAAGAAGTTGGATGGGAGGTATTCTAATGAGAATTCATCAGTAGATACTTCCCTAAGATGTATCTAGACGAGAAGATCTCTCAATTTGAGAGAATCAGACAAGGACAAATGAAAATTAGTGAGTATGAAGCTGAGTTCATGGAGCTTTTGCGGTTTTTTCTACATATGGCAGCTAATGATGGGGAAAGAATTCGGCATTTTGAGAAAGGGTTGAACGTTGAATTGACCACTCCTGTGTCTGCTTTAGAGAACATGGAGAGGTTTACCGCTTTTGTGGAGTCAGTAAGGAGAATAGAAAGGTCTGTAATCGAGAAACGACAGACCAATGGTAAGAAGGTGTACACTCAATTTTAAGGATAAAGATCTGAAAGTTTTAAGAAGCTGATATTTTCTGCACCGGTAGCACCATCAAGATTCAATACCCACATGCAATGGACATCAAGTAGGGGTAGGGGCCGTAGTTTTGTTCCAAATAGAGCCCCCAGTACAACATCAACATCTGTGACTGGACCTCATAGACCCTATCCTGAGACCAGGATCTGTCACCAATGCAAACAAGTGGGACATCTGGCAAGGGATTGTCCTATCAGGAACACAATGGTGACTCAACCTCATAGGTAGAGTCAACAAGGCTCTTAGAGGAAGCAATTTTTGAGCGGCACTAGAGGACGTGGACAAGAGTCCCAAGCTGGTTCATCAACACCCAACAATCGAGCACAGGGTCAACAACAACCAACTACGAGGTTCTATGCAATTAATCAATCTGATGCAATAGTCAACCCTCAGGTTGTGATAGGTCAGATGGACTTACTTCATTTTGATATGTCTTCCTTTCGCTTCATATCTATTTTAATTGATCCGGGTGCTACACATTCCTTTATCACTCAAGAAGTGATTCTTGGCTGTAATATGATTGTCAGTCATAGAGAAAATAGTATATTGTTAGAAACTCCTTTGATTGGATCTGCAGTGCTGCGGGAGGTGTGTTCTCCCTACATTCTTTCCTTTTCTAAACATTGCATTTAGGTGGATCTTATACCACTTCAGATGCATGAGTTAGATATAATTCTTGGGATGGACACCCTAGAAAAGTATAAAGTTGTCTTGGATTGTAGTTCCAAGCAGGCTGTGTTCACAGATGAAAGTGATACATGGATCTTTCAGGGAGACAGAAAGATTCTTTCAACATGTATTGTATCAGCTATGGTAGCTGAGAAGCTGATGAGGCAATGATGCTTTGCATTCTTAGCTCATGTGGTAGATACCACAATGGAGAGCCCTAAACTTCCTGAAGTTCCAATAGTTAGGGAGTTTGAAGATGTGTTTTCTGAGGAACTTCTAGGTGTTCCTCCGCCCCAAGAGATTGATTTTGAGAACCGGGCACACTACCAATAGCACAAACACCGTATAGAATGGCACATGATGAGATGGTAGAGCTCAAGAAACAGCTGCAAGAGTTTCTTGAGAAGGGTTTTATCTGACCGAGTACTTCACCATGGGGTGCTCCGGTTCTCTTTGTTAAGAAGAAGGATGGATCAATGCAGTTATGCATTGATTACAGACAATTGAATAAAGTAACCATAAAGAACAAGTATCCTATGCCAAGGATCAATGACCTGTTTGATCAATTGCATGGTGCAACTATCTTTTCTAAGATAGATCTGAGGTTAGGATAACATCAGTTGCGTATCAAGGAGAGTGACATATCTAAGTCTGCCTTTAGGACAAGGTATGGTCACTATGAGTTCATAGTTATGTCGTTTGGACTAACTAATGCACCAGCTGCATTCATGGAACTCATGAATAAAATCTTTCAACATTTTCTTGATCAGTTTATAGTAGTCTTCATAGATGATATCTTGATATACAATAGAGATGCTCAACAACATGAGTAACACCTCCGTCAGGCTTTAGCTTTTCTAAGCGAGCATAAGTTGTATGCTAAGTTTAGCAAATGTGAGTTCTGACTACCAGAAGTTTCTTTTCTAGGACACGTAATATCTGCCTTAGGTATCCGTGTCGATCCTAAGACGGTAGAATATGTCCTGCAATGGGAACAACAAAAGACACCGACAAAAATATGCAGTTTCCTAGGATTGGCAGGCTATTATAGGAGGTTCATTAAGAACTTCAGTTCTATAGCTTTACCCCTAACCAAGTTGACCAGAAAGGAGGTTCCTTTTGTCTGGAATGACAAGTGTCAACATTCTTTCTAGCTGTTGAAAGAAAGGTTAACAAGTGCACCTGTGATGCTGTTACCTGAGCAAGGGAAGGGGTACATAGTTTTTTGTGATGCATCTAAGAATGGTCTAGGATGTGTGTTGATGCAGGATAATCAAGTGATTTCTTTCACTTCTCAACAGCTTAAGAAACACAGGGAGAATTATCCAACACATGATCTAGAGCTAGCTGTTGTGGTTCATGCTTTGAAAATCTAGAGACATTATCTCTATGGAGAGACATTCCAGATTTACATACACCATAAGAATTTAAAATATATCTTCTCACAACATGAGTTGAACATGAGACAATGCCGCTGGATGGAGTTAATCAAAGACTATGATTGTACAATTGATTATCATCCGGGGAAGGCTAATATAGTGGCTGATGCACTAAGTAGGAAATCATCATCACCAACCTTAGATAAAGCACAGTTGAACTCCTTAGTGTGCTGTAAAAGAGATATGCTTATCTCCTTGAGGCAAGACAATATACAGCTTAAAGTATCGTTGTTAGCCGGCTTGTTAGCTGAGATGCAAGTAAAACCTACTCTGAGACAACACTTTAAAGAAGCACATTAAGCTGATACTGTGATTCAGCAGATCATGTCAGAGTATGCTAATGAGAAATGGGATGGCTTTCATGAGTTAGAGGATCAAGTAGTTTGTTACCATCGTAGGATGGTAGTGCCTGATGCCAATGACTTAAGGAAGTTGGTTTTGGAGGAAGCTCATTCTTCGATGTATGTAATGCATCCAGGGAACACCAAAATGTATCATAACTTGAAAGATATGTATTGGTGGCCTGGTTTGAAGAAATATGTGGTTGATTTTGTTATGCGGTGTCCGGTATGTCAGCAGGTTAAAGTTGAACATCAAAAGTCCGTAGGAACAATGCAACCTTTACCTATACCACATTGGAAATGGGACCACGTAACTATGGACTTTGTGGTTGGTTTGCCCAGAACAGCCAAAAGTCATGATTCCATTTGGGTGGTAGTTGATAGGTTGACTAAGTCAGCACATTTCATTCCTATCAAAATAACCTATACTGCTGAGAAGCTTGCACAGATCTATATAGATGAAATAGTGTGTTTACACGGGGTACCAACTACTATTATTTCTGATAGAGGTCCCCAGTTCATGAGTCATTTTTGGGAACGACTACATAAAGCTTTGGGTACGCAGTTAAGGTTTAGTACAACCTTTCACCCTCAAACAGATGTACAGTCTGAAAGAACCATACAAACTTTGGAAGATTTGCTTAGGGCATGTGTCCTTCAAATTATAGGAAGTTGGGATCTACACCTGAGATGGATATAATTTGCTTATAATAATAGCTATCCGCACAGTATTGACATGGCACCATATGAAGAATTATATCGTAGACGTTGTAGATCTCCATTATGGTGGTATGAAACAGGAGAATATCAACTTTTGGGTCCTGAGATAGTGCAACAGAAAATTGAGAAGATTAAAGTAATCTAACAACAGTTAAAGGCTGCACAGGATAGACAGAAATCATACGCCGAAAAATGGTGTAGACCCTTAGAATTCCAAGTTGGAGATAGAGTATATTTCAAAGTCTCACCTTGGAAGGGTGTTCTTAGATTTGGAAAGAAGGGGAAGTTAGCTCCTAGATTTATGGGGCCTTATCCAATCAGTGAACGGATTGGGAAGGTAGCCTATAAGCTGGAATTGCCACCTGAATTACACAGATTGCATCCAGTATTCCATAACTCCATGTTGAGAAAGTGTCATCCTGACATAGAGTTAGTTCTGCAACCTGTGGAGGTAGAACTAAATGATGATATGTCATATGTTGAAGGACCTGTGATGATCCTTGATAGAAGAATTAAAAAGATAAAAAAGAAAGACATATCTCTTATGAAAGTTCTTTGGCATCATCATGGCATTGAAGAAGCTACGTGGGAACTAGAGAAAGAGATGAGGAGGAAGTACCCTTCTCTTTTATCTTAATGTTTTCATTGTTGATTTCGGGGACGAAATCCCTATTAGGGGTGGATAATTTGTAACATCCCTGACCTGGGTTATGTGTTAATCCTAGATGTTTTGCTTAATGAGGTTGATTATATGCTTTCTCTTATATTTTGAAAAGTAATTAAGGCTCAAGAGGAACTTATATTTCAATTTTAGTCCTTTTTGAATAATGTTGAAACAATGTTTTGTTAGTTCTAGACTAAAGTACAAATTACACAAGTTGAGGGGTTAATTTGCAAATTTTACATGATAAAATATTCCTAAGATTTTGAAGCATCATAGGAATGAGTATGATGTAGTGGTATGGCTTCCATAAGCTTGAGCACCAAGATAGAGCTTGCTGAGCAATCTTTGTGCATTAAAACCTAGTTTTGGTGTAATGTTCAATATGCAAAATACCACTTCAAGAGGGTCCCTCATGATTCTTGGCATCATTTATAGAAAATAATTTGAGAGGGGCGCCTCATTTGAATCATTTTGGAAGAGAGAGAATCTTGATATTAAAATAATCAAGATTTAAGCATAAATGGAACTTTACTTCAAATTAATGTAAAAATAAATATGTTAACTAAAGTGCCCTTCATCCAAAAATGAAATGGTTGAAATTAGATAAGTATGGACGTCCTTATGCCTTGCAAAGGCCATGGAAATCTCTAAGTGAGTGGAGAGCCCACTCACATTAGTTAATTAAAAGTAATATCCACTAAAAATGGGATATTAGTATTATATGAATTAAGCTGCTTAATTGCTTTTCCTTTAATTGTGGATAATGATGAAGAATTAAAGCCAAAGTATGATGCCTTCGTATGCAAGGAGTAGAGGGGGTTAAGTGGCACCAATTTGGGGAGTTCAAGGATTGCTTTTCAATTTTCTCTCTCTTTGAAAATCCTTATATACACTTCATTTCCCACTCAACCAAGGACTCTTTTTCGGATTTTCTTTCGCTCTTTGTTTGCAAAACGACCAAGGGAGATTAGGAGCAACAGGAGGGTGACCCCCAACATATAGGTAAGCTCCATGATCTCCTTTCACCTTGTTTTTATGGTGGAAATTGAAAATCAATGCTTGATATCTTCTTTTCTCCACTCAATTCTCAACTTTGACCATTCATTTCACTCAAAGAGTTGAACACGAGCTTGGGATAGTTGAGAAAGCTTCTTACACCATTAAAGACATGGAGTTGGAGCTTTGAAGCATTCTTTGAAGGCGGGTTATATAACTTGAACCCAATTACATCATTATTCAATTCCAATTTTACAAGTTATGTTGATTTCTCCTTCTTCTTGATTAATTGCTTGTTGTAATGGATGGTTCTATGAAATCAGTAGTAATGTGAACCTTAGAAACGAAGGTAGATGATGATGACATCATCATGGACACTTTTCCCAAAATTGCAACTCCAATCGGTTTCCAATAAAATTGGTCAATCGGTTTCACCAAACCGTTTGGTGACCAAACAGTTTGCAAACTGTTTGTGGAATTGGGTTCAAAAGAATTTGGGTCAGTTGACCGTTTGGATAGAGTTGACCGTTTGGATTGAGTTGACCATTTGGATTTGAGTTGACAGTTTGGAAAGAAACAATTTCTAAACCGTTTGATGATTAACGATCTTCAAGATCGTTTGGTGTTTAGGGTTTCCAAAACCGATTGAATGGAAACAGTTTTCAAAACCGTTTGAGGTTGAGACTAAGACCGTTTGGAGGTCTAAATGGTCTTAAACCATTTAGACATGTTTGATCAAAACCGTTTGGGCATGATTGTTCAAAATCATTTGGACATGTTTGATCAAAACCGTTTGGAGATCCAACTTAAGCAAAATCGTTTGAAAGTTTAATTTGGTCAAAACCCTTTGATGGTTCAATTTGATCAAGCCCAATTAATGGATTAAGTGATTTCTAATCATTTGAAGGTTCAATTAACTCCAATACTAATTGAGTACTTATAAAGTACCTCAATGATGATTACAGTGGAAGCATATTTAATGTACTTAGATGATTTATACATTTGCTACCTAGGAAGGTAATAAACTCATTACCCAATGATTATCAAAGGTAAGTACAAAGGTTGAATCCATAATGCACTTAATTGATTGGTAACCTTGGTAGGGTTAACCTTTGATATTTATGGAAGCAACAACTCAACACACAAAGCTAACCTTAAATGTATGTTTTTGAATACAAGATTGACTCAATCTAATCAAGATTGGAGTAATGAACATCCTAGAGAGGATGAGAGAGAGAAATTCATACATGTATAATAATCATGTAGCAATCCAGCCTCAACACATTCATAATAAATAGAATATGTAATTAAGGTATGATTCCTTGATAAAGAGATCATGAAACCCTAATTGAGGTGGTTGATGAACCTAAACCCTAATTTAGGGCAATTTTATGTAAAACCCTAATCTAGGGTGATGGTGTTACCCTATTTTAGGGTAATGACATGAGAAACCTTAATTCAGGGTATTTTAATGAGAAACCCTAATTGGATGTGAATAGTACATCCTAACCCTAATTTGGGTATTTGGAATATGAGAAACCCTAATTGGATGTGAATAGTAAACCCTAATCCTAATTTAAGGTGAAGGTATGTGAAACCCTAATTTTGGGTTATGATGTATAAAACCCTAATTTTTGGGCAATGAGATGATTAACCACAACTCTAATTTGGAGTAATGAAACGAGTATCCCTGATTGAAATGAAAGGGGAAACCCTAAACTTAATGAGTGAATAGTGATGTTATCCTTGTAGTACATGGTGCTGAAATATATAATTGTTATCGTGTGTACTAACCATGTAGGTATCATGAGATGATGAGCATAGCCAGGTATGAGCTATGATGCTTTATTTTCTTGAGAATTGTTTATGGGCCTTGTGAGCCATAACTTGCTCTGTTGCCTAGTGAGAGGTAACAAGAGATGACATAGGCCTTGAAAGCCATGTGAGATACTTGCTATACAAGTATCATGTTACCTTGGTCAAATGACCTGAAGGTAATAGTTACCTGATAAGTGGTAACAAATTTTCTTTGATGAACTGAGGGTTTGAATACCCATATTCTATAATTATGATGATGAGTTTGTGAAAAGATGAGAATGCTCCTGATGAGATGAGGGATTGAGATCCTAATGCTTTGTTACAGATTTAAATAATACTTGATGAAAGTATTACATATTCTTTGAAGTAATTGTTAAAATAATTGATGTTTGGGAACTTGTCTGATGCTAAAAGAATATGTTAATACACTTAATTAATCAAGTGATATCATATAATGTACTTGCCCTAACCACAGATCCATCAGTTTTAGAATTAGCTGAATGGTGAAACGAGTTAAACTCGGAGTGCATATTTTTTAATATGCGAGGGTTATTGGGCAACTATATCCTTATGCCCCATAGGAATGGCTGCAGGCTATATCCTATGTACGGGATATGTTACAAACCATACCCTAGTATGAGAATGGCTACGGGCCATGACTCCATGATATGATACCAACCATTGGCTACAGGCCATAACCCTGAAGAGAGTATATGCTACAGGCTATAACTCTATAGCAAAGATGTTAATATACCCTGAAAAGCTATTTGCAGTTTGACACAGGATGTCTCTGCCATGTAATCTCGCACTGACCGAGAAAGATGAGGTCTTGGAGTCCAACTCTTCCATTGACCTTGTGTGGTACTGATGCTTAACGTAATCGTGGTCGGTTGGAGTATGAACGGTATAATTCATCTCTTTAGGTCATTAATTAAGTATGTTTGTAAAATATAATCAGCCGTGTAGCGTATTTGCCTAAGGTTGAAATATGAGAATCATTGGTTGATATTATCTTTTTTAGTATAGCGGATAAATGTTATACATGTTCTTCTTTTTCCTTATTAGATAAGTGACATGCTACTCTAGCAGGTTATAGCTGAAATACTTTAAATAAGATTAATGTTCTAATCTATTAAATAATGAATTAACTACTATTAAACAATTATGTTTCCTCTGTTCAGATTTATCTTATTTAACTACAATAATAATGTTTCTGGCGGAGAGTTATATCTCTTATTGGGGCAATTTCAATTTGTCTCACCCCCGTGGGATCCAACGTTTTAGGTAGACGCGGAGGAAGAGACAGAAACCCTACATCAGGGGAAGAACAACAACAACTGGGATAGAAGTGAGTTCTTAGGTGAAGACACTGGTTGTCATGCCTTGTATATAGAGTCCTATGTGTTGTATCTGTGCTATCAGGCCCTTGGAGTTAGTAGTTAGTTTAATGAATCGATCTGAGATTTTGGCTTGATGCCTCAATGTTCTTATACTGCCTGTGTACAGTTTAACATGACAGTTGATGTTTGTAATCCTCGAGAAGGAATGGTACACGAAATGTACTTATGAACCATAATGCAATTGAATTACTTTGGTTCTTTTTGAAAGAGTTTTCCAGTGTATGAATCTCTTTGTAAAAGGTTTTAATTTTTAGTGATTTTCAATAATCCGCTGCTAACGAATGCTTCTGTTTAAGTAAATCACATTTTGTTCGAATGGTTCGCGACACACACAGTTAAAGTTTAGCACTGCTCTTCACCCACAGACAGATGGTCAATCTAAGAGGACCATTCATACCTTGAAGGATCTATTGAGGGCATGTGTTCTTCAATTTTTAGGAAGTTGGGATGTACATCTCAATTTGATAAATTTCGCCTACAACAACAAGTATCAGAGTAGTGTTGACATCGCACCATATGAGGCGTTGTATGGGAGGCGTTGTAGATCATTGTTGTGTTGGTACACGATAGGTGAGTATCAGATTCTTGGTCTTGAGCATGTATAGTAGACGATAGAGAAGATCAAGGTAATCCAACAATAGTTGAAGGCAACACAGGATAGACATAAGTCATATGCAAATAATCATCGTAGACCCTTGGAGTTCCAAGTGGGAGACAAGGTATATTTGAAAGTCTCTCCTTGGAAATATGTCCTAAGGTTTGGGAAGAAGGGTAAGTTGGCTCCCCGGTTTATGGGACCTTTTCCAGTGGTGGTACATGTTGGGAAGGTGGCCTACAAGTTGGATTTGCCACCCGAGCTACACAGATTGCATCCAGTGTTTCATGTAAGTATGTTGGGGAAGTGCCATCCGGATACATAGTTAATGATGTAGCCCATGGAGGTAGAGCTGGATGCGGATATGACCTATGTGGACGGTCCAGTGTTGATCCTTGATCAAAGAGTAAAGAAATTGAAGAGGAAGGAACTTGTGCTTGTGAAGGTTCTTTGGCATCATTGTGGTATTGAGGAAGCCACATGGGAGCTTGAGGAAGAGATGAGGAGGAAGTACCCCTCTCTTTTCTCTTAGGATTTTGGGGGAGAAATCCCTGTTAGGAGTTTATGGCTTGTAAGGATCCTGACCCACATTTTGGGATAACTCTTTTTGTTTTGCCCAAGTATGTTTCTTAGCACCTTTCTCTTATCATCTGATATATAATTAGGGTATGTTGGAAGCTTGTAGTTTCTTGTTTGAGCTTGTTTGTTTGATTCTTGTGTTTTGTGGTGAGGTTTTGGTGCAAATTACAATTCACCCAGAGCTAGGTTGATGTGCAAGTTTGCCACCTCTTGAGTGTTCCTTCTCTCTCTTGCACTATCTAGAAGAGAGAGAGATGGGCACCTTGTTTGCGTCTTGGTGGTGTGGTGACATCCTTGGTGATGTTTTGGAACACATATTTGAGGCGTGCCTTACACCTAGATGTGTTGTCTCAAGCTAGAGAACCCTAGAGAGGTTTTGTCATATGTTTGTGAGTGTGTAGGGTTTCACTCTATCGGTTTGTGAGTGTGTAGGGTTGCACCCTATCAATTTGTGAGTGTGTAGGGTTGTACCCTATCAGTTTGTGAGTGTGTGGATTTGCACCTTGTTGGTTTGTGGATGTGTGGAGATGTAGTATCAGGCATGACCTTGGTGGGAGACCAAGTGGGTGAGACCTTTCCTAGACCTTATCACCATGTCTTGCATGATATTGTGCTTGTGGCTCTTTCTTGTGGACAAGTGACACCTATGCTCCTAAGGTGGTGACACCTCTTCCATGATCTCTCTCTCATCCCTCTTGTATATATACTCCTTTCTATCCATGCAAGAGGATCCTTTTGGCCATATTTGCTTTCCCTCTTCCTTGTTGGATGACCTTGTGAAGTTTAAGGAGCTAGAGGATCTCTCCTGGAGCTTGGTGGACGAGTTCCAAGTTGTGGTGTTTCTTGGTCATCCTTCATCTGCTACCTTGGTAAGCTATGTTTCCTAGCTCTCTTTTCCTCTACTTCTTCTTCTTCTTCTTTTTCTCCTTCTTATGTAAATAAGTCAAACTAAGCACCCCTTTACTAATAATGGTAAACAAAAAGTCCAATGAATTGCAATAGAATTTAAAACTTTGACTATTTTCAATTTATTCAAGATTACATCAAAATTTTCCCAATAAGGGTGTACATGTTTTATACATATAAAGGATCTAAGGTAGAGGGAAATAAACCACATCAATACGTCTCCAGCAAAATAACTTAGCAAATAAGTCCATGAGTAAAGGATAAACTCCTTTTCCTAGTCTTAGACTGGTTCACCATGCTCCTGTTGCGCGCTCTGATCCTAAACCTGGGTGGTTGGTATCACACAGCAAGAGGAGAGAAAACTATGTGTCAATTAAAGGAATAAGGACAATTATAAAGTAAATTATGGGATAATAAAGATTTACTATGCTAAGAGGGTCAAAAGTATGAGGAAAGTAAATAAATAAGAAATCTGCCATGATAAATAATAATAAAGTTGCATGTGTGAATAACATTATGACTACAAAAACTAATATAGGGCTGAGGCACCTACCTAACCTCAACCAATAGGTGAGGGAGAGTAACACATTCCCAAACACCTATATATATAAATGTGGAGAGTAATCACATTCCCCTGGGTGAAATAGCACATGCCTAACTATGGGTGGTTGTACACATGTACACTACATTAGTTATTTAGTCAATAATTTATCATGCTGAGTAAATTAAATTGGTAGAGTGGAAAGAAAAGCAATATAGCAGTGGGGTTCAAAACCCATGAAGTAATTGAAGTAATGTGCTAAAAGAAGGCAATAGAAAGAATCAAAGGCTAATCATATGCCTCATTAGGAATTTAGGATTGGATAATAACATGCCCAACTTAGGGTTTAGAAATGCACATACCTCAATTTGAAGTCCTAGTCATCACTTTCACCAACTATCTTGTATCGAAGACAACTTTATCCTAGTTACAAATTTATACACATAAATTAGGGTTTATAAAGCATACTATGAGAGAAACCCTAATTTTGGACCTTCTATGAAAACCATCAATTTAGGACTCAAAACTTGTACCAATCGATTACTTGAATTCTCCTGATTAAGAAAACATATTTATTTCTTAAATTTCGAGTTAAAATGAATTAGTTACACATTTTAAGGCTTTTTATATAATCAAAATAATGTTTATAATAAAAATAGAAATAGGGATGCAAATCAATTCTAAAAAACCATACAATCCTATTCCTTGTGAAAAATCCTTTCCAATGACTATTTATTTGCATTTTTCTGACCATCGTACGATTTATTATGAATTTATGAAATATGAGCAATAAGAATTTGAGAAAAATCCACATCAGGACCCTGACCCGGATATCCATTCATGGCCCACTTATCTAGCTGGACCAATGGAAGATCACCATGTCAGCATCGCGTTCTAAAAATAGAAGGGAGAGTGGCAACATAAAAACTCAAAAATGCCCTTGTCCGGTTAATTATTCGATTGAAATTCAAGGGCACCCGAGTCATTTAATGACCTGGTTTCTTCCCTGGTCGCATGCGATGGTTTGTTCTTCTCAGGCATACAGAACATGATTTTGATTCCATTGAGCTCAATCTCTGATGCAAGACTGCATAAACCAAAACTATGAACATCTTTGTGAGGTCGAGATGAGTCAAGCAAGCTGCGACTCATCATCTGTGTGGCCTGTTCAGCCCACCAACATCGCCGGATGGTAGCTGCCTCAAGGGCTCAACTCTAAATTCTACATTAACCATCATTCCTTGACAAACTAACAACGTCATTGACTCCATGAGTTCACCACCAATCCAACAAGAAACAGCAGTGGTAAAGAAGGAGACCAGAACTGGAAAATGCAGGGAAACACCATGAAAGATCGAATTTGGGTATATAAAATTTACCTTGCCTGAGATTGAATTGAGTGGTCAGGGAACTCCTTGAGGGTTATTCGGTATGTTCTAGATACTTGTTCTCGATCTCGAGTCTCCATAGGGATACGAGGGTGCACGTCGGCAAGGAGAAACAACCTAGTTATAGGACCCAACATCTGGGACCATCACGAAGCAAATGAGGAAATGGGGACTGAAGACAACGTGTTTTTGAAGCTCATCGATGCTCCAATTGAACCAAAGTAGGAGGTGAGGGCTATGGTATGGCGACGATAGCCGAAGATGTAGGAGAAGCATGTCCAGGGGCTTCTGGGCACAGGTGGTCAAATTGATACTAGAGGAGGATCTCATGATGATAGGTGGTCATTCCTATCCCCTTAAATAGGATGGAGGCTATCTATGGTGGTGCTTGTGAAAATGGCATGAGAGAGGATTGAGCGCCACTTTTCGCATTTACTCTAATGTCTAAGGGAGAGAACGAGCTAGGGCTCATTTTGTTTAGGAGAGGGAGACATACCAAGGGAAAGAGAAATCATAAGAAACGATGGTCAGTTGAGGGACGGTTGTGAGAAGGTAAACGCTGATCTACGTTCAGACTTGTAAAGAAAATAGAAGGTAGGAAAAGATGGGTTGGTTGTTGGATCATCTTTTAGATCTCAGATGATCAAATACGGGCCATCAAATGGCACACGTGAGAGGCGAGAGGAAATCTGTAATGTGTGACATGCTGTAAATTGTGGACTATAGGTTTAGTGCATTACATTAATGGAATTGAGATTAAAACCATAGTTACACTATATTCAAACTCATTTAATTCATTTGGAGGGTCAAATAAAGTCATACCTCCAAATTTGGACCTAGGCTAATATTAATGTCTAGAATAATGCTATACAATTAGATTTTCATTTTACATAAGATATGACCCTTAACCACTATATTGGTCATTAATGTATATATTAATGTATTAAAGAGGGTGAATTAATATCAAAAACATTTCTTAACAAATCCTTGAGTAGAAATTCGAAATGGACATTATAAACTCATTCAAGAGTCATGTCACACATCCTCTTATCCTTTGTATGCTTTATTAACATTTAGGAGGAGAGAGAAAAGAGGATTATTCTCTCATTAACTAACTCAATTCCACATTATTACTCATTTCTTGTCCTAAAAGCTATAAAAACTCTAAATTAATATAATATACTAATTATCTCTCATTAATGGTCATTTTGCATTATTAGACTCTAATTAAAACACTAGTTGAGATATTTGTGCAAAAGCCCATTCCTTGTAATAAATGTGACTCAACTATAATTCACACCATTAAGTATTTCTCAATTTCAACATTGAGGCCAAAGAGGACAGAAAGATAGGAAAATTTAGGAAAAAGGCCAAAAGGACATGAACAAAATGGAAAGCTTGAAAATGGGTTAAATTGTAGATTAACCCAAGATTCATTATGTTACATCACTCAACCCCTTAAAGAGGATTTTGTCCCTGAAATCTCAACAAGAGGTAAGGGTGAGTATGTAACATCCCAACATTAAGAAACTAGGTGGTTACCTCTAATCTATGGTACTTAACATTCTCTACTCATAAGTCAAGTTTCACTAAGGTTTCCACTATTCATATTACCTTTTATCAAATATAACATAATAGACATTTTGTCTTATAAGCATTATCTCCATTATGAAATCACATCACCTGTATTATTCTATTACTTGTGTCATGTTATATTCACATTGTTGTCAAAACAATCACATCTCAACATTAGGTATAGTTCATATGTATTTCTCATTTACTAATTAAGAATTTTAAGCATAGTTAGGGTTTACTAAATAATCTCAATATTTATTAATATATTAGATCAAAATCCTTAAAAACTTGAATTTATTCTCCATTATCCTTATATTACCATCATGTAGAATTATCACAAATTATTTTGTTAGAAATAGATAATATTATCCAACAAGTTATTAAGTCTACAGTAATTCCAAATTATGTCACATTAATTTATGTTACACATTGTCACAATACCTTTCATACTCATAGTTATGTCTCATTAATCATTTTCTCCTTTTTATTCACTTCTTATTATCAATTATACACATTTAACATCACATTAGGCATTTATGTATGTTTATGTGAATCCAATTACTCTTTATCATATTTGAGTCATTGTATGTATTTTAGTTTAATAAGGTGGAACACATTGCATATTAATGAAGTGATCCATATACTAAGTTATGATTAGGTAATTGATGAGGTGTGTATTACAGAACAAGGTGATATGTATTACATACATTGATGAATTTATTAATCTATGATTAGGTGATTATATTCCATTTATATGTATCAAGCTATATTATTCGACGATGACACCTAATGTCACTAATGTGTCATGAAAGCATTAAGGATATATATATATATTAAAGTTAGATGATTACATCTTAGGGTTTAGATCAATGTGACCATTATATGTTATGCATCCTTAGCATGCATTAGTTCCATTTACTCATCATATCATTAGGGTGACATTGTCATCATTATGTGTGTTCAAAATCAGTGAATTACTCATATTATGTGCATTAAGTATTTGTTAGAGTTCAAACATATGAACTATACATTAGATGACTTATTATATATTCATTAGTATATAAACAAACAAGTTAATTATAATTATAATTTTTTAGTCAATTGTAATCATATAAGTTCACTAATATCTTGATTATGGAGTTAAGGTTTCCAAATTTAGAGTAGCCAGATTTTAGTGTGTTGTAGGACTCATATTAGGTTCTTAAGGATACACAACATTGAGGCTATTTGCATAAAGGTATGCTATTTCAGACAATCAGTATCAGCTCAGGCTAGGCCGATGTCATATGGATCCAAGAGTCCTCGTAAACCAAGCTAGTGGCACGAAGGAAAATTTTTCCAGCCCCCAGACCCTAACCCTTTCTAGGCACCCTTGCTTTCAACTTATATCCTAGTAGCTACCTAACATGCTAATCACCGAAAAGTTGACTAAAGATATATCTAATTTGAAATTCTAATGGTCCTAATCCAACCTTTCATCATAGGATAATTCTAAGGTGAACTAAGGGGGAATCTAGATGAGGTAAGGGTTTCTAACTAGGGAGTCAAATTGAAATAGTCAAGATTCCGACTACCATGGGCTCTGATAACATGCTGTAAAGAAGACGAACTAAACACCCCTTTACTAATATTGGTAAACAAAAAGTCCAATGAATAACATCATAATGTAAAACTTTGACTATATTCAATTTAATAAAGAGTAAATCAAAATTTTCCCAATAAGGGTGTACATGTTTTATACAAATAAAGTATCTAAGGTAGAGGGAAACTAAACTACATCAATATGTCTCCAACAAAATAAATTAGCAAATAAGTCCATGAGGGAAGGATGAACTCCTTTTCCTAGTCTTAGGTTGGTTCACCATACTCGTGTTGCACACTCTAATCCTAAACCTGGGTAGTTGGGATCGCCCAACAAGAGGAGAGAAAAGTATGTGTCAATTAAAGAAATAAGGACAATTATAAAGTAAAGTATGGAATGACAAAGATTTACTATGCTAAGAGGGTTAAAAGTATGAGGCAAGTAAATAAATAAGAAATCTATCGTGATAAACAATAATAAAGTTGCATGCATGAATAACATTATGACTACAAAAACTAATATAGGGCTGAGGCACCTACCTAACCTTAACCAATAGGTGAGGGAGAGTAATACATTCCCAAACACCTAAATATATATAAGAATGGGGAGACTAATCACATTCCCCTGGGCAAAATAACACATGCCCAACTCTGGGTGGTTGCACACATGTACACTACATTAGTTATTTAGTCAATAATTCATCATGCTAAGTAAATTAAATTGGTAGAGTGGAAATAAAAGAAATATAGCAACAGGGTTCAAAACCCACGAAGTAATTAGAGTAATGTGCCAAAAGAAGGTAATAGAAAGAATCAAAGGCTAAGCATATCCTCATTAGGAATTTAGGGTTGGATAATAACATGCCCAACTTAGGGTTTAGAAATGCACGTACCTCAATTTAAAGTCCTAGTCATCACTTTCACCAATTAGCTTGTATCCAAGATAACTTTATCATAGTTACAAATTTATACACATGGATTAGGGTTTATAAAGCATACTATGTGAGAAACCCTAATTTTGTACCTTCTATGAAAACCATCAATTTGGGGCTCAAAACTTGGACCAATCGATTACTTGAATTCTCTTGATTAAGAAAACATATTTATTTCTTAAATTTGGAGTTAAAATGAATTAGTTACATATTTTAAGGCTTTTTATATAATTAAAATACTATTTATAATAAAAATCAAAATAGGGATACAAATCAATGCTTAAATACCATAAAATTGTATTCCTTGTGAAAAATTCTTTCCAATCATTATTTATTTGTATTTTTCTGACCATTCTATGATTTATTATGAATTTACAAAATCTGACCAATAAGAATTTGAGAAAAATTCATGCCAGGACCCTAGCCCCGATATCCATTCAAGACCCACTTATCTAGCTGGACCAATGGAATATTGCCATGTCAGCATCACGTTCTCAAAATAGAAGGCCAAGTGGCGACATAAAAACCCAAAAATTCCCTTCTCTGATTAACTATTCAATTGAAAATGCAAGGGCACCAGAGTCATTTAACAACCTGGTTTCTTCCCTAGTCGCATGCGATGGTTTGTTCTTCTCAGGCACACATAACATGATTTTGATTCCATGAAGTTCAATATATGATGCAAGACTACATAAACCAAAACTAAGAACATCTTCTCGAGGTCGAGATGAGTCGAGCAAGCTACAACTCGTCATCTATGGTGGCTTGTTCAACCCACCATGGTCACTGGAAGGTAGATGCCTCAAGGGCTCGACTCCAAATTCTGCATAAACCATCATTCCTTGACAAACTAACAATTTCACTGACTCCATGAGGTCACTGCAAAGCCAACAAGAAACAACGACGGTAAAAAAGGAGATAAGAATTGGAAAATGCAGGGAAACGCCATGAAAGCTCAAATTTTGGTAAACAAAATTCACCTCGCCTGAGATCAAATTGAGTGGTCGGGGAACTCCTTAAGGGTTAGTCATGATGTTCTAGATCCTTATGCTTGATCTTGAGTCACTGAAGGGCTATGAGGGTGTGCGTCAGCAAGGAGCAACAACTGAGTTACAAGACCCGACATTTGGGACCATCACAAAGCAAATAAGAAAAGGGGGACTGAAGACGAGGTGTTGTGGATGCTCATCGATGCTCCAATTGAACTAAAGGAGGAGGTAAGGGCTGTGATATGGAAGCAGTAGCCAGAGATGAAGGAGGAGCATGTCCATGGGCTTCCTGGTGTGGTGGTCAAATTGATACTAGAGGAGGATCTCATGATGATAGGTGGTCATTCCCATCCCCTTAAATAGGATGGAAGCCATCTATGGTGGTGGCTTGTGAAAACAATGTGAGAGAGGATCGAGCGCCACTTTGGGCATTTACTCTATAGTCTAAGGGAGAGAGCGAGCTAGGGATCATTTCGTTTGGGAGAGAGAGACAGACCAAGGGAAAGAGAAATCACAAGAAATAGTGACCAGTTGAGGGAGAAACAGTTGTGAGAAGGTAAACACTGATCTGTGTTCGGACTTGTGAAGAAAACAGAAAGTAGGAGAAGTTGGGTTGTCTGTTGGATCATCTCTTAGATCTCAAATGATAAAATATGGGCCATCAAATGGTGTGTGTGAGAGGTGAGAAGAAATCTGTAATGCGTGTCATGCTATAAATCATGGACTATATATTTAATGCATTACATTAATGAAATCGATATAAATACCATAGTTACAATATATTCAAACTCATTTAATTCATTTGGAGGGTCAAATAAATTCATAATGACTCCAAATTTGGACCATAGGATAATATTAATGTCTCGAATAATGCTATATAATTATATTTTTGTTTTACATGAGATATGATCCTTAACCACCATATTGACTGTTAATGCATACACTAATGTATTAAAGAGGGTGAATTAATATGAAAAGACATTTCTTAACAAATTCTTGAGTAGAAAATCAAAATGGACTATATAAACTCATTCAAGAGTCATGTCACACCTCCTCTTCTCCTATTTATGCTTTATTAACATTTAGGTGGAGAGAAGAAAGAAAAGAGGATTATTCTCTCATGAACTAACTCAATTCCACATTATTACTCATTTCTTATCCCAAAAGACATAAAAACTATAAATTAATATAATCTACTAATTATCTCTCATTAATGGACATTTTGCATTATTAGACTCTAATTAAAACACTAGTTGAGATATTTGTGCAAAAACCCATTCCTTGTAATAAATGTGACTCAAATATAATTCATACCATTAAGTATTGCTCAATTTCAACATTGAGGCCAAAGAGGATAGAATAGATACGGAAATTTAGGAAAAAGGCCAAAAGGACATGAAGGAAATGGAAAGCTTGAAAATGGGTTAAATTGCAGATAAACCTAAGATTCAGTATGCATGCATGAATTTAAGCTACATGTATGCATGCATGCTAACAAGAAGAAATCTACACTAACAATAGTGAAATTAAGTAATTCCAAAATTAGGTGGGACAGGTGTAAACAAAATGAGAGATAAAGACATGATGGTGCATACCTCCCTACCACCCCAAACTTTTGAATCATGCTGTCCTCAGCATGAAACTCAAGTTTAGGGATAGTAGGGTGAAGATCATGGCTGGTGTTGTGAATCAAAGTGTAGGTTTCCCTACTGTGAATGATCAAGCTGCTTCGACTGGTGCTGCTGAGGAGGTGGAGGTCCTGGACGGGCTGGAGGGAATTGGTAATAATGGCCCTAATATGCATCCTGAGGGGGATGATATGTCTCATGATATCCCAAAATGCCACCCCAAAAGTCTTCACCCCATTCGGGGTTTCACTGTGCCTGAGGATGGTGGTATTGGTACAAGTGGTGATCTATTGATGCATCTATTGTTGGTCCTACCACATGTACTGCTGGATGAGCTGCATGGCTTGTTGTGTCTTTTGGATGCCTTTAAGCTGTGCATGGATGGATGGCATATCATATGCATTCACTGAAGTTTCATGTAGCTGGCATGTTGCCTCATCCCTTCTTCTCACCCTTCGGGGCTGTCTTCTTTGCTCTCCTCCCTATTCTTCTTACTACTGTGCATTTAATTCAACCACTTCTTCTTGTGCAGGAGCGGGGTTGAAGTTTTCCCAGGGGTGGGCTTACTCCCATTGCCTGATGTGTTCTCTTTCTACTATGGGGGCCCCAAGGCAGAGAGAAGTGTTCATGTACAAGATCACCTCTATCCATGTAACTTCTTCAATTTTTTGCACTTAATTCACAACATTTGTGGTGATATCCCCATCCGTCTTGCCTTCATGTTTCTACAAACATGGTGGGGTCCACGAACATGTTGTCTAGCGTGGGCCACAACTATTTTGTGCTCCATAGATGTGGCTAATGCTACACAAAATTGGGCAAAGAACCAAAATTTTTGCAAAGATAGTGCAGGATGGGCCACATCCGTGGAGCAGAAAATAGCTGTGGCCCATGCTAGACAACATGTCTATGGCCCCTACCATGACTGTTGCAACATGAAGGCAAGATGGTCGTGGATATCACCACAACCCTGGTGAATTAAGTGCAAAATTTTGAAGAAGTTACATGGATAGAGGTGATCTTGTACATGAACAACCATAGTCGTGGAGACCACCACGACCGAGGTGAGCAGAGCACACCATGACCGTAACGCCCACCACAACTGTGGTGAGGGTCGATCTAAAACCATCTCCACCACCCACCATGAATATGGCACCTACCACGACCGTCTTGCCAAACCCCAACTACGACCGTGATGACTCACCACAACTTTGGCGGGACTCGACCCCACCAATTTTCACTTAAACCCCATTAAACACCATGACCCCTTCCACATCCTAACTCATTTGCTCGACTCCCCCTCGGCCATGGTGATGTGCTCCACCTCCAGCACCTCCAATCTCACATCTCCAGCCCAAATCCTCCAACAAATCGACCTCCAATCACTTCTTACACCTCCACCACCTCTCCCTCTACTGTTTCCACCCTAAAACCTCCACCATTCTAGCCACCATCTCTATTTTCATTCTTTACCTCACCTATAGTCACCCGACACAAATCCCCATGAAAATCCACCAATTGTTGCCCAAAACCTTAAACTAATCCATCCTCCACCCTCCAAGCAACCATCCTATCCTATTCCACCCATCAATTGACCTCCATTTTGCCTCCTCCATAAAAAAATCTGAAAATCACATCCATACCACCACCACCATATCCACACAATGAAGGGATTTACTAAGGCTATGAAGAAGGGGGCTCAAAAGAGCCTTGAGGTGATCACTAGAGTCAAGGTGTGCACCAAGTGATCCTCTTCCCAAGTGTTTGTGCCATCCCACACTCCATCACCATCAAACTTGTGACGGTCCATTCGAACAAAATGTAATTAATTAAGCGGAAGCGATAATTAACAGCAGATTACTGAAACTCACTAAAAATTAAAACCATTTATAAAGAGATCCAAACACAGGAAAACTCTTTTATCAAGAACTAATGTATTTTATTTGCATTCCTGGTTCATAAGTACATAACCTGTACCATCCCTTCTCGAGGATTACAAGCATCAACTGTTCTGCTAAAACTATACACAGGCAGTATAATAACCTCGAGACATCAAACCAAAATCTCAGATCGATTCATTAAAAGTACTAGCTACTAACTCTGAGGACCTGAGAGTACAGAGATGACACATAGGACTCTCTATACAAAATATGACAGCTAGTGCCTCCACCTGGAATATCACTGATGTCCATGTTGCTACTGTTGCTACTGCTCTTCTCTTGCTATAGGGTTTCTGCTTCTTCCGCGTCTACCTAAAGCATTGGATCCCACGGGGGTGAGACAATTGAAATTGTCCCAGAGAGAGATATAACTCTCTACCAGAAATATTATTATTGCAGTTTAATAGAGTAATACTGAGTGGAAGAATCATAAGTATTCACCAACAGATAAATCAATGTCTAAACAGATTAGAGCAATATTCTTATAAAACATTGGGATCTCAATCCCTTATCACATCATGGACATTCTCATCCCTTAACATCTCATCATCATGATTATGGAATATGGGTATTCAAACCCTCAGTTCATCAAAGAACACTTGTTACCACTTATCAGATAACTAATAACTTCAGGTTATCTGACCAAAGTAAACACGATACTTGCTACACAAGCATATCACATGGCTTTCAAGGCCCATTTAATCTCTTGTTACCTCTTACTAGGCAACAAAGCATATTATGACTCACAAGGTCCATAAAATTTTTTTGATAATAAAACATCATAGCTCATACCTAGCTATGCCCAACATCTCATGATACCTGCATGGTCAGTACACATGATAACAATCATAATCAATTACATATCAGCACCATGCAATGTAATGGTAGCATCACTAATCCCTCATTAGGGCTAGGGTTCCCCAAATTCATGTCAATTAGGGATACTCATCCCATTACCCAAAATTAGGGTTATGGTTTATCATCATATTACCCAACATTAGGGTTTCATGCACTATAATCCAAAATTAGGATTTCACATACCTTCACCCTATATTAGGGTAGGATTTCATACATCATTACATAGCATCACCCTTGATTAGAGTTTCACATCACATCTCCACATTAGGGTTTCACATGACATCACCCTTGATTAGGGTTTCACATAACATCACCCTTGATTAGGGTTTCACATCACATCACTCTAGATTAGGGTTTCACATGGCATTATTGCATTAGGGTTTCACATGACATTATTGCATTAGGGTTTCACATAACATCACCCTTGATTAGGGTTTCACATAACATCACCCTATATTAGGGTTTCACATGGCATTATTAGATTAGGGTTTCACATTACATTACCTTGAATAAGGTTCATTATAACTTTTCCCCAAATTAGGGTTCCATGTAACTTTACCCAAAATTAGGGTTTCATGAAGCATCCTCTTAATTTAGGGTTTTTCATTATATTACCCTAAATTGGGATTTCTCATATCATTACCCTAGAATAGGGTTACATCATTACCCTAGATTAGGATTACACCTAGAATTGCCCTAAATTAGGGTTAGGGCTCATCAACCTTCTCAATTAGGGTTTCATGATCTCTTTATCAAGGATCATATCCTAATTACATATTATATTCATGTTGAGGGTGTTGAGGCTTAACCACTACATGATTATTTTACATGTATGAATTCCTCTCTTTCTCTCATCCTCTCTAGGATGTTGATTACTTCAATCTTGATTAGATTAGGTCAACCCTTCATTCAAGCACATACATTTAGGGTTAGCATAATGTACAAAGATATTGCTTCCATAAGCATCAAAGGTTAACCACTCAAAAGGTACTAATCACCTAAGTACCTTAAAGGTACAACCATTGTAATTATCTTTGATAAACATCATCAACAATCATGGGGTTAATTGTACTTACATGGTTTGAATCAATTAGACCTTCAAACGGTCTTGAGGTATTAGTCCCTCAAATGGTCTTGAAGTACTTTGACCTTCAAACAATCTTTGATTCACTTTCACTTCCAAACGGTCTGAAGACCGTTAGACCTTAAATGGTCTTGGTACCAAAACCTTCAATCGGTTTAAGACCGTTAGACCATCAAACAATCTTGATCTCAAAGTCCCTAAACGGTTTGAGACCGTTTGAATTAAAAATTAATTGACTCCAAATGGTTTGAAACCGCATGAGAAATTTATCATTGAAACTGATTGAACATCAAACAGTTTGAGAATGTTTTCTCTCCAAACGGTCTCAAGACCGTTTGGGCCAAACCACCCTGAAACCAAAAGGGTCATCTAGGGTTTCCTTCAATCAATCAATTGATTTTAGGGTTTGCACTCATTGAACCATCCTACATTGAGACCATTGAAAGTTCATCAAACTACAACCCTTGGATCTTCATCCATCCATGACTACACTTGACCTCAAATGATCTTGAAAATGTTTGCCCTCAAACAATCTTGAGACCGTTTGAGCCATTCAACTTAGCAATCAGCTCAATCGATTTAGGGTTTCAACCATTCAATCCAATTTAGGGTTTGTAATAAATGGATCCTCCATTATTAAAACCATTATAATTAGATCAATTGGAATCATTGGATCTTCAATCATCCACATTAGGAATTGACCCCAAATGGTCTTGAGACTGTTTAACCTCAAACGGTCTTGAGACCGTTTGGTGATCGTTTGGTCATCAAAGTGCAAACCATTTTCTCATGATTTTTCTTGAGTTGTGTGCTAAGATGACATCATAATCTTCAAGCTACAAACCTTCGAATTTTTCTGTGATCTTTGTGGTGATTTCATCAATTAATCAAAGGGAAGTTCGTGAATGAAAAAGGAATCAACATATGATGAAGAAATGAAGTCAATAATGACATTTAATGGTTCAAGTTATATAACCCACCTTCAAAGTTGAATCCAAGATTCAAACTTCACGTCCTCAATGGTGAATGAACCTTTCTCAACTGTCCAAGGTCCGTTCTCAAGTCTTTGAGTGAAAAGATTGGCTAAAGTTGAAGATTGAATGGAGAAAAGAAGAAAATAAGCATTGAATTTCGATTTCCGCCATGAAATCAAGGTTGAAGATGGTTATGGAGCTTACCTACAGGTTGGGGTACATCCTCCTATTTCTCCTAAGCTCCCTTGTTCTCGGCCAAAGCAAGGAAAGAAAGTGGATTCAAAAAAGAGTCTTTCATGTGGGTGAAAAATGGGATATATGTAAGGGAATTTCAAGAGAGAGAAAGTGTTATAAAAATCTTTTAATTACAAAATTGGTGCCACTTATACCTCTCACTACCTTGCATATGAAGCCATCATCCTCTCCTTCAAAATACTCTTCTTTATCCATGAATTAAAAGAAAGCAAATTAAGCACCGTAATCAATATAATAATAATATCCAAAAATGAGTGGATATTACTTTTTCTTTAACTAATGTGAGTGGACTCTCCACTCACTTTAGATATTTAGGTGACATTGCAAGGCACAAGGACGTCCATACTTATACAAATTCAACCATCTCATTTTTGGTTGAAGGGCACTTCCATTAATATATTTATTTTTGCATTAAATTGAATTAGGGTTTCAATTATGCTTAAATCTTGATTATTTTAATATCAAGATTCTCTCTCCTCCAAAGAGATTCAAATGAGATGCCCCTCTGATTTTCTTGTCTCTAATTGATACCAAGAAACATTAGGGACTCTCTAGAAGTGGTATTTTGCATATTGAACCCTAGGTTTTGGGTAAATTGCACATTACACCAAAACTAGGTTTTAATGCTCAACATTGCTTAATAAGCTCTTTCTTGGTGCTCATGCTATCACAGGACATACCTCTGCATCATTCTCATTCTTATGATGCTTCAACACTTGAGGAACATTTTACCATGTAACATTTGCAAGTTAATCACTCAACTTGGGTAAGTTGCACTTTAGTCCAAAACAAGCAAACCATTATTTTCAACATTATTCAAAAAGGACTAAAATTGAAACATAAGTTCCTCTTGAGCCTTAATTACTTTTCAAAAGATAAGAGCAAGAATATAATTATATTTCTTAAACAAAACATATAGGGTTTAAGCATAACCTAGGTCAGGGATGTTACAAATTATCCACCCCTAACAGGGATTTCGTCCCCGAAATCATCAAAAGAAAAGAGAAGGGTACTTCCTCCTCATCTCTTATTCTAGCTCCCACGTAGCTTCTTCAATGCCACGGTGATGCCAGAGAACTTTCACAAGACATATGTCTTTCTTTTTTAGCTTTTTAATTCTTTTATCAAGGATCACCACAGGTCCTTCAACATATGATATATCATCATTTAATTCTACCTCCACAGGTTGCAAAACTAACTCTGTGTCAGGATGACACTTTCTCAACATGGAGATATGGAACACTGGATGCAACTTATGCAGCTTAGGTGGCAACTCTAGCTTATAGGCTACCTTTCCAATCCGTTCAATGATTGGATAAGGCCCCATAAATCTAGGAGCTAACTTTCCCTTCTTTCCAAATCTAAGGACACCTTTCCAAGGTGAGACCTTGAGATATACTCTGTCTCCAACTTGGAATTATAAAGGTCTTCACCGCTTGTCGGCGTACGACTTCTGTCTATCATGTGCAGTCTTTAATTGTTGTTGTATTACTTTAATCTTCTCAGTTGTTTGCTGCACAAGCTCAGGACACAAAAGTTGATATTCTCCTATTTCATACCAACATAAAGGAGATCTACAACGTCTACCATATAATGCTTCATATGGTGCCATATCAATACTGTGCTGATAGTTATTTTTGTAAGCAAATTCTATCAAGCTCAGGTGTAGATCCCAACTTCCTACAAACAGAAGGACACATGCCCTAAGAAAATCCTCCAAGGTTTGTATGGTTCTCTCAGACTGTCCATCTATTTGTGGGTGAAAGGCAGTATGAAATCTTAACTGCATACCCAAAGCTTTATGTAGTCATTCCCAAAAATGACTCGTGAACCGGGGACCTCTATCAGAAACAATAGAAGCTGGAACCCCGTGCAACCACACTATCTCATCTATATATATCTGTGCAAGCTTCTCAGCAGTGTAGGTTGTTATGACAGGAAGGAAATGTGCTGTCTTAGTCAACCTATCGACTATCACCCATATGGAATCATGACATTTGGTTGTTCTAGGCAAACCAACCACAAAGTCCATGGTCACATGATCCCATTTCTACTGCGATATAGGAAAAGGTTGCATTGTTCCTGCGGGCTTTTAATGTTCATCTTTAAGCTACTAACACACCGGACACCGCATACCAAAATCAGCTACATCCTTCTTCAAACCAGGCCACCAATACATATCCTTCAAGTTACGATACATTTTGGTGCTCCCCGTATGCATTGCATACATCGAAGAATGAGCTTCCTCCAAGACTAACTCCCTTAAGTCATTGGCATCATGTACTACCATCCTACCATGGTAACAAACTACCTGATCTTCTAACTCATGAAAGCCATCTCGTTTCTCACTACCATACTCTGACTCGATCTACTGAACCACAACATCAACTTGTTGTGCTTCTTTAATCTACTGTCTCAGAGTAGGTTTCACTTGCATCTCAACTAACAACCCGACTAACAACGATACCTTAAGTTGTATATTGTTTTTCCTCAAGGAGATAAGCATATCTCTTTTAAAGCACACTAAGGAGTTCAATTGTGTTTTATCTAAGGTTGGTGATGATGATTTTCTACTTAATGCATCAACCACTACATTAACTTTCCCTGGATGATAATCAATTGTACAATCGTAGTCCTTGATTAACTCCATCCAGCGGCGTTGTCTCATGTTCAACTCATGTTGTGAGAAGATATATTTTAGATTCTTATGGTCTGTGAAAATCTGGAATGTTTCTCCATAGAGATAATGTCTCCAGATCTTCCAAACATGGACCACAACAGCTAGCTCTAGATCATGTGTCGGATAATTCTCCTTGTGTTTCTTAAGTTGTCGAGAGGCAAAAGAAATCACTTAATTATCCCGCATCAACACACATCCTAGACCATTCTTAGATGCATCACAGAAAACTATGTACCCCTTCCCTTGCTCAGGTAACACCAACACAAATGTACTTGTTAACCTTTCTTTCAATAGTTGGAAAGAATGTTGACATTTGTCATTCCATACAAAAGGAGCCTCCTTCTTGGTCAACTTGGTTAGGGGTAAAGCTATAGAACTGAAGTTCTTAATGAACCTCATGTAATAGCCTGTCAGTCCTAGGAAACTGTGTATCTCTGTTGATGTCTTTGGTTGTTCCCATTGTAGGACAGATTCTACCTTCTTAGGATCAACACGGATACCTGAGGAAGATATTACGTGTCCTAGAAAAGAAACTTCTGGTAACCAGAACTCACATTTGCTAAACTTAGCATACAACTTATGCTTTCTTAGTAAAGTTAAAGCCTGGCGGAGGTGCTTCTCATGCTTTTGAGCATCTCTACTGTATATCAAGATGTCATCTATGAAGACTACGATGAATTGATCAAGAAAAGGCCAAAAGATTCTATTCATGAGTTCCATGAATGCAACTGGTGCATTAGTTAGTCCAAATGACATAACTATGAACTCATAGTGACCATACCTTGTCCTAAAGGCAGACTTAGTTATGTCACTCTCCTTGATACACAACTGATGATATCCCGACCTCAGATCTATCTTAGAGAAGATTGTTGCACCACACAACTGATCAAACATGTCATCGATCCTTGGCAGAGGATACTTGTTCTTTATGGTTACTTTATTCAACTATCTGTAATCAATGCATAACTACATCGATCCGTCCTTCTTCTTAACAAAGAGAACCGGAGCACCCCATGGTGAAGTACTCGGTCGGATAAAACCTTTCTCAAGAAACTCCTGTAGCTGTTTCTTGAGCTCTACCATCTCAACAAGTGCCATTCTATAAAGTGTTTGTGCTATAGGTTGCGTGCCCGAGATTTTATTAATCTCAAAATCAATCTCTCGGGGTGGAGGAACACCTAGAAGTTCCTCAGGGAACACATCTTCAAACTCCCTAACTATCAGAACTTCAGAAAGATTAGAGCTCTCCATTGTGGTATCTACCACATGTGCTAAGAATGCAAAGCATCCTTGTCTCATCAGCTTCTCAGCAACCATAGCTGACACAAGAAAGATTGGAAGAATCTTTCTATCTTCCTGAAAGATCCATGTGTCACCATCATCTGTGAACACAACTTCCTTGGAATCACAATCCAAGACAACCTTATATTTTTCTAGGGTGTCCATCCCAAGGATAATGCTTATGGGCCCTCTAACCCCACATGATATAATGCTTATGGGCCCTCTAACCCCACATGATATATTTTGTATGTTCACATCTTGCTATTTCACATGAACTAAATGTATACTTGCCTTTTCCTATTTATGTGCATGCTTAGACTATCTTTATTTCTTGTAGTGGTACATATGTACAGCCATATATACATGGGCGTGCTATCTATGTCTAGGGTGTGCTATCTCCACCAATTATTTACTAGGGCATTCTATCTCCACCCAGTATGTGCTCTCTCCACCCATTATTTATCTTAGGCTGGGATCCAATGGTGTCTCATCCCTACTTGAAATAATTTTAGTCTTTGTTTATTACATGCACAATTTATGTTTTGATATTTTTAATGGAATTTTTTAAAAGGCAAGACTCCCTACTTGATATTCCTTAGTTTAGACATGCCTCAACTCTTGGCCTGATATATTTCTATTGGAGCTTACTTCTATTGATCATCCTTTATTTTGTTTCTCTTCTTTTGAACTTTCTAAAGTAGTGTCTAGTTGTGAATTATTGCACACACTCAACATTCATTGACGTTCTTTTCTTTTGTTTTCCACCTCCTGGGTGTTATTTTCAACCCACCAGAGGTTGCACAACATGAGTACCAGGATTTAGCTGATGATGCCTAGATCTAGCTACTGAGGATTTTTGAGATGGAGAGGTTACTCACTCCAAACCGATCCAAGTAGTTTAAGCTTTGATTTCTGTAAGACCCCTGACCTTGCTTTTCAGTTGAACATGATTAATTATCATAATTATATGATTAAAACCTCAATCAATCATTGTGATGTGCTTTGATATCATGTGACAAGATCATGCTTCAAGTTTGGTCATTGTTTGAGCTAGTTATGCATATATGTGCTCATTTTTGGACCGAATCACAATTTACCCATATCTAGGTTTTTCTTGTAATTTGTCACATGATTGTTGTGCCTCACATTTTTTCACAACATGTTTTATATGGTTGTTCTTTGGGGTACCTTTTTACACCTTGGCATGAGTGATTACATCTTGTGTTGAGAATAGGGTCTACTCTCATGGATGCCCTAACACATGGTCGACCTTGAGTGTTGGACCACCTAGTGTTGGAAGTCGCCAAGGATGTGATCTTTAGTATTGGCGGTCATCAAGTTTTTTATGTGCCCTCTAGTATTGGTGGTCTCCAAGATCTCTAAAGCCACCTACGGTTGGCAATCGATGAGGTTTGAACCCATCTTGGTCGCCAACATCACCTAGGTTTGGCGATCGTTTGGTTTCCTGACCACCTTGGTCGCCAACAACCTTAAGTGGTCGATGAGATTTCTTGTTGTGGTTTTCAAGTGTTGATCTATATGGTTAACCTAGTTTCATGTGTGAGATGCTTGCATGGACAAGATGTGTGAACCTTAGACACATGGCAATCTTGGCTAGACACCTCTACCTTCTCTTTCTTCTCACCCATACCCATATATACCTCCCTTCTCTCATGCAACCAAACCTTTTGAACCCTCTTTATCTCTTCTTGATTTTGAAGCTCGTACCCTCTAGCTTGATGGTGAAGGAGGAGCTCAAGGTTGAAGAAGGAGGTCGATCTACCTTGTATGTTGATCTAGGGTTCAGATCTACCCTCTCCTTATACTTGTGGAGCTTCCTTGCTTTGCTTCTTAGCCTTAGTAAGTGATATCTCCCTTTTTATCCTTGTTTTTCTTAAGGTTCTACCCTCTTTTCTCTTCTTCTTGGTCATTTTCATGGTGGAGCTTGATCTAGAGTTTGAATAACATCTCTTTCTTGCTTCCTCAACCTAGGGTTCGCTCCCTTGTTGGAGGAGAAGCTAGCTTTGCCAAGGGGACTACTCAAGCTAGGTTTTCTTCCCCCTTTCCTTCGAGTTACCTTGTTGTTGGAGTTTCTTCATCATCTCTAAGGTGAGTTATATAACTTTCTGCATAATTATTGGTTACTCTCATCTTGTAGGAACATGTTCTTACCCTAAAATGTTGTTCCAAGTGGAAGGATGATGTCTTTACCTTGAGTTTGTGTTGTATGATTGTTCTTGAGTAGATAATTCTTCTTGGATATACCCTAAACCCTTGTGCATGAATCTTTCTTAATGATAGAAGTTTTTGGTGCTTGCATGCTTGTGTAAACAATGGTTTTTCTCTCTCAAGTGATGGTTGCTAAATTAGGGTTTTGAGCTAAACTTCTTTCTAGTGATGAAACTTGATGACCTTTCAGATTCTTGATGGTAACCAACCTATATTGGTCTCTTCATGCTCACCAAGATTTTCTTATGTGGTCGATGAGATCTTTATGCTATGTGTCCTCCAATGTTTTGATTTCTCTAGTTGGTCGCTAAGAATGTTTACACCATTAGTGGTTGCAAAGATGTTGATTCCATGATGGTCACTAAGTCTGATCTCCTTGTGGTTGATGAGGCTTGATCTCCATGATTGGTCACCAAGTTTTGAATGCATATGGTCTCTAATATTTGAATCTCTATTGTTCTCCAAGTATTTGGACCCTTAGTGGTCATTGAGGTTGGAACCCTAGTGGTCATTGAAGGAACCCTAACCCTAGTGGTCGCCAACATTTATGGCCTTTGGTGGTTGCCATCCTTCTTGACTCTTAGTTGTTAGTCACATCTATGACCTTTAGTGTTCGATGAAGTTTTCAATTCATGTTGGTCGCTATGAACTTGAACCCTAGAGGTTGCTAAGGCACCTAACCCTAGCGGCCACTAAGGTGTCTCTAACCTATGTGGTTAGTATGTTTTCCTATTCTTGCGGTCAACAAAATCCCTAACTCTATGGTCAATGGTGATGTTTGAACTAATTACTTTCATGATTGATGAAGATACTAAGAACTAGGGTTTACCTTTATTTGCTTTTTTTAAAACCCTAATTCACCTAACATTTTGAACCTAACCCTAATATAAGTGAGGGATAATGATATGTAGCTTCTTGTGTGACTAGCATGGTGATGGAATAGTTTCTCTCTCCTAATGTTGTTGTAACCCTAATTTTCTATCCTATGAACATCATAGTTCTTAAATGCAATGTTATGTCAAACTTATGTATCACATTTATGGTGATAGTTGATGAGCCTTGATGTGGATCAAAATGATAATGATGTTGTTGCAGGGAATGATGTGATGATCTGAATGACATTTGGGCATGGTTGAGCCCTTAGTGAGGTGTTATCCTCTTCATGATGTGACAAGGATTTAATCCTATGATGGTATGATGATAAGTATGATCTCATGCATGACAATGAAATAGTACCATGTGATGATGTGATAAACATTATATTTCATATGTTTTACATCTTCTAAAGTCGCAATCTACCCATGTTTTTGTAGTACTCTTTTAGGGTTTGTATGTAACTTGATTGATGCAGTCTTAACTTATCCAATTGGCATGAACTGATGAAGTGAAACCCTAATCATGTAGTGCCCTATGCCATAGATCCATTCCAATTTCAGGACTTGTTGGATGGTGAAATGAGTATTCCTAAGGGAAACTCGGAGCGCATACTGTTGAGTATGCAAGGTGCATGAGATTGTATGTCCTTGTCATCTTAATTCCAAGGTTATGGAGGATGCCTGTGGTCATGACTTGATAGGAGAATAGTTGCGGTCGTATCTCAGATATTTGGATATGATATATGATTGAGGACGGTTGTGGTTGTACCTCAGATGATAGGGTTTATATACCCTAGTTACTAGTTTCGTGACCTATATACCAAGGACATACTAGGTTGTTTTGTTATTGGACTTATATGTCATTGCGGTTGACTCATACTGACCGAGGGAGGATGATATCTTCAGAGTCTAGCTCTCCTAGATCTTGTATGACACTGATTTTTGACTTAGCAGTGTTCAGTTGCAGTCTGAGTGGCATACCTCAAACTCCTAAGGGATTAATAAAAGATGCAATCCAGCCATGTAGTATATTTTCTTAGGGTTAAATACGACTCACATTGGTTGATAACTCTTTCCTTGTTCTTATACTGCTTAGTTGTTATATAATGCGGTAAGAGAACTTAACCATTTAGTAGATGTTAGTCTTACATGTTGCTATGCCTATACGTTCAACTGGCCTAGTGAGTTCAATATGCTCAATCTACTTAAAATGCTTTATAGTTTAACCTACTTCATCAGTTTAGTAATAATGTTACCTATTGTAATCAATAACCATTGGTTGAGAGTTATATCTCTCATTGGGATGTTGGTCTCACCTTGTGGGTCACCACATCTTTTTAGGTGATCATCAATGACATCATCAAGATCGAGGTGGTGAGGAAGATCAACTTGGTGAGTAGTAGAATTAGAAGGTTGGATAATAGTTGTAGAGTCCTAGAGTTGTCCATGTACTCTTAGGTTCAAGCAATTGATATTTTGTAGATGATATGTACATCGACTCAAGTTTTTGGCAGTATGTCAATGTTTTTTTATGACATGTATATGTGGAATGATATCTTTTGTATACAGGTTGTGGTTGATGCCACTGGATGGATATGTAAATACTGATATGGTATGTGATGATATGTAGGTTGTTAGATCTCTATGGAATATTTCTGGACATGATGGTTATGTTGAAATCAATTTTAATTTACCCGCTTTTCTGGTCATGTGGTTGTCTAACTGTTGATCGTGTGTTTTGTTTTGAGAATCTTGTTAAGTGTGACAACACAATTTGAGAAGCTATGACATGGTTTGATGTCTATCAAAAAGTACAAGGCAAATTTTATGGAGCTTTTGAGGTTCTATCCTCGTATGGCAGCAACAGAAAAGGAGAGGATCTGGAGGTTTGAGAAGGGCCTAATCACAGAGTTGTCTATGATAACGTCAACTTTGGAGAACATAGAGAGGTTCTCTACCTTTGTGGAGTTAGTGAGGAGGATTGAGAGGTCTACTATCGAGAAGTGTGAATCCAATGTTAAGAAGATGCCAACTCAGTATCGTGGGCATTTGTCTGGTGGATTTAAGAAGATGATGTTTTCTTCACCCCAATCACAACAAAGATCTACCTTTTCTGAGCCTAGGTGAGGAGTTCCATCACAGTGGTTCATGAGCAAGGGTAGAGGTCATAGTTTTTCACTAGAAGGAGCACCCAGTGCAATGTCTGTATCAGTGATAGGGTCATCTAGGCCTCAATATGATTCAATGACTTGTCACAAGTGTGGGAAAATGGGGTATATAAGGTGGACATTCCCCATAAATGATGAAGTGACACAATATCCAAGATAGAGATAGTGAGGTTCCCAACAACAATAGTAGAATAGTGGTTGTGGTAGAGGACGTGGTCAAGCATCGTATGTGAGGTCATCTGAACTAGATAGTAGAGGAAGAGGACAACAACATGTGACAACTAGATTCTATGCCATGTGTCAGCCAAAGGGAGTGGTCAATCCACGAGTCATAATATGTCAAATGGAACTTATTCATTCTAATTTATCTACTTCTTCTTTCATATCTATTTTGGTTGATCTGGGTGTGACACACTCTTTTTTCACCAGATAGGTGATAAGTAGTCGTTGTTTGTCTGTTTGTAGTAGATCTGACAGTCTTTGGTTAGAAACCCCTTTATTTGGTTCCATCGAGTTACATGAGGTGTGTCCTTCTTGCGTTCTTTCTTTCTCAGGATGCAACATTCAGGTGGATCTTATGCCACTGACATGCTTGGATTTGATGTGATCCTAGGGATGGATACCTTGGAGAAGTAAAGGGTTGTTTTGTACTGTAGTTCCAAGCTGGGGACATTCCATGATGGGGATGTCTTGTGGATCTTCCAAGGAGATAGGAAGATTCTTCCTACGTGTTTGATGTCGGGTATGAAAATGGAGAGGCTGACAAGATAGGGATGTGAGGTTTTCTTGGCTCAAGTCATGGATGCCAAGGTGAGAGGTCCTAGTATCTAGGAGCACTGCAGTGTGAGAGTTCAAGGATGTATTTCTTGAAGATTTTCCTAGTAATCCCCACCTACATAGATTGATTTTGAGATCAATCTTGTTCCTAGAACGCAACCCATAGCACAACCACCTTACAAGATGGCACCAATGGAGATGCAGGAGTTGAAGAAATAGTTTTAGGAGCTTCTAGAGAAGGGTTTTAACATTCCAAGCACTTCCCCTTGGGGTGCTTCTGTGTTGTTTGTGAAGAAGAAGGATGGATCTATGAGGTTATGTATAGACTACCGACAATTGAACAAGGTCACGATAAAGAACAAGTACCCATTACTAAGGATTGATGATCTATTTGACCAGTTGAGAGTTGCCATAATGTTTTTGTAGATAGATCTGAGGTCAAGATATCACCAATTGAGGATCAAGGCAGATGACATACCTAAGATAATTTCCAAAACTAGGTATGGTCACTACAAGTTTGTGGCTATGCTGTTTGGAATAACCAACACTCCAACAACTTTTATGGATCTGATGAACAAATGTTTACACCGTATCTTGATAAGTTTTTAGTTATGTTCATAGACAATATCTTTATATACACCAGGGACATACAACAACATGATCATCACCTTCGCCAAGCATTGACATTTTCGAGGCCACATCGGCTCTATGCCAAGTTAAGAAAGTGTGAGTTCTGGTTCACGAGGTATCTTTTCTTAGTCACATCATATCTACTAAAGGTGTTTGTGTAGACCTGAGAAAGGTACATTCAGTGATGGAATTGAAACATCCTAAGACACTGATGGAAGTTTATAGTTTCTTAGGTTTGTCTGGTTACTACAGGAGATTCATAAAGAATTTTAGAGATGTAGTGTTACCCCTAACCAAGTTGATTAGGAAAGGTGTTCCTTTTGTCTAGGATAATAGATGTTAGCGTTCTTTTTAGTTTTTGAAGGAGAAGTTGACTAGTACACCAATGTTAGTTCTACCAGAGCAAGGGAAAGGCTACATCACCTTCTGTAATGCTTCAAAGAACAACTTGGGATGTGTGTTGATGTAGGACAAGAAAATGATTTCTTTTTCTTCGTGACATATTAAGAAACACAAGGAGAACTACCCGACACATGATTTGGAGCTAGCAATAGTGGTTCATGACTTGAAGATTTGGAGACACTATCTTTCCGAAGACAAGTGTCGGATCTTCACTGATTACAAGAACCTTAAGTATATCTTCTCAAAGAAAGAGCTAAACATGCGGCAGAGAAGATGGATGGAGATGATAAAGGACTATAATTTTACGATAAATTACCATCCTAGGAAGGCAAATGTAGTGGCTGATGCGCTGAGAAGGAAGTCATCTTCGTCGTCATCTATAGACAAGGCACAATTACATGCTTTGGTATGCCACAAGTGGGACATGTTGGTGTCATTGCGGTGGATGAATGTTTAGTTGGTGGTCTCCTTGTTGGCAGGGTTGTTGGCATAGTTGTAGGCCTACATTGATACAACAGACCCGAGAAGCATAAAAGGGTGATACCATGATACAAAATATCAAGGTAGAGTTTGGTAGTAAGAAGTATGATGGCTTTAATGAGTCAGAGGATGGGACAATTTTCTTTCACAAGAAAAAAGTGGTTCCAAATCTGGATGATCTGAGGAAGATGGTTCTCAAGTAAGATCATTCCTTTATGTACATGATGCATCCTGGCATTACCAAGATGTACCACAACCTGAAGGACTTGTATTGGTAGCCATGTTTGAAACATGATGTGGTAGAGTTCATTGCTAAGTGTCCAATTTATCAGCAGGTCAAGGTTGAACATCAAAAGTTGGTAGGAACGTTACAACCTTTATCAATATCATAGTGGAAAGGGATCATATAACCATAGACTTTGTGGTTGGGCCTCCTAGGACCACTAAAAGTCATGATTCCATTTGGGTGATAGTTGACAGGTTGATCAAGTCAGTCCACTTCTTGCCAAGCAAGATGACATATACAACAGAGAAGTTGGCATAGATATATGTTGATGGGATGGCCTATTTGCATGGTATTATAGTTAGCATAGTATCTGACAGAGGTCCACAATTTACGAGTCATGTTTGGGAATGTCTGCATACAACTATCAAGACACAACTAAGGTTTACCTTTCAGCCACTAACCCATGGTTAGTCTAAGAGGACCATTCAGAAGTTGGAATATCTATTAAGAGCATGTGTTTTGTAGTTTCTTTGTAGTTGGGATGTGCATCTGAGTTTGATAGAGTTTGCCTACAACAACAGCTATCATAGACGCATAGACATTGCATCATATGAAGGTTTGTATGGGAGATGTTGTCGGTCACCCATTTGTCTGTATGAGACATCTGAGTATCAACTTTTGGGCCCTAAGCTAGTACAATAGACTAGTGAGAAGATCAAGATGATTAAGTAGTAGTTGAAGGCAGCCCAGGATATACATAAGTCTTATGTTGATAACCATCACAGGCCATTGGCGATCCAAGTTGGAGATCGTGTGTATCTCAAGGTTTCCCCTTAGAAAGGTGTGCTGAGATTAAGAGTAAGTTTGCCCCTAGATATAGGGGACCGTACCCTATCTTGGCATGTGTTGTGATGGTGGCTTACAAGTTGGAGCTACCACCAGAGTTTCATAGATTGCGTAATGTCTTCCATGTCTCCATGTTGAGGAAGTATCACCCTAATATAGAGTAGACGTTGCATCCAGTGGAGGTTGAGTTAGAGGAGGTCGTGTTGTATATTAAGGGTCTTGTATTGATCCTAGATAGGAGGGTGAAGAAGCTGAAGAAGAGGGATATAGTATTAGTTAAGGTTTTGTGGCATCATTGTGGTGTAGAGAAATCCACGTGGGAGTTATAGGATGAGATGTGTAGGAAGTACACGTCTTTGTCTGCATAAGATTTCAGGGGCGAAATCCTTGTTAGGGGTTTATGGTTTTAAGACCCCTAACCCTTATTTTTAGTTGAACATGCTTAATTATATTTATTATATGGTTAAAACCTTAAAAAAACCTTGTGATGTGCATTGATATCATGTGTCACACTCATGTTTCAAGTTTGGTCTAGTTTGGACATTGTTTGAGCTAGAAATGCATAAATGTGCTCGTTTCACACCTAATTGCAATATATCCATATCAAGGGATTTTCTTGCAATTTGTCACATGATTGTTGTGCCTTGCATATTTGCACATCATGTTTTATATGGTTGTGCTTTGGGGCACCTTGTTACACCTTGGTATGAGCAGTGACATCTTATGTTGATATTAGGGTTTTCTCTCATGGATGCCCTAAGACATGGTTGACTTTGAGTGTTGGAGCACCTAGTGTTGGAAGTCACCAAGGATGGGATCTTCAGTGTTGGTGGCCGCCAAGGTTTTTATGTTCCCTATAGTATTGGTGGTCTCCAAGATCTCTAGAGCCACCTAGGGTTGAAGGTCGATGAGATTTGAATTTTCTTGGTCGCCAATATCACCTAGGGTTGGTGATCGTTTGGTTTCCTAACCACCATGGTCACCAACAACCTTAAATGGTCGATGAGATTTCTTGCTATGGTCATCAGGTGCTGATATATATGGTTAACCTAGTCTCATATGTGAGATGCTTTCATGGACGAGATGTGTGGAACTTGGACACATGGTAATCTTGGCTAGACACCTCTACCTTCTATTTCCTCTCACCCATTGCAGATATACCTATCTCCTCTCATGCAACCAAACCCTTTGAACCATCTTTCTCTCTTCTTGCTTTTGGATCTCATCCCCTCTTTCTTGGTGATGAAGGAGGAGCTTGAGGTTGAAGTAGGAGGCCGATCTACCTTGCATGTTGATCTAGGGTTTGTATCTACCTCCCCTTGTGCTTGTGGAGCTTCCTTGCTTTGCTTCTTAGCCTTAGTAAGTGATATCTCCCTCTTTCTCTTCATTTTCCTTACTGTTATACCCTCTTCTCTCTTCTTCTTGGTCAGTTTCATGGTGGAGCTTGATCTAGAGCTTGAAGAATATATCTTTCTTTCTTCCTTGACCTAGGGTTTGCTCCCTTGTTGGAGGAGAAGCTAGCTTGGCCGAGGGGAGTGCTCAAGCTAGGGTTTCTCCCCCTTTTGTTTGAGTTATCTTTTTGTTGGATTTTCTTCATCATTCGTAACTTTCTCCATGATTATTGCTTAGTCTAACTTTGCATCCACATGTTCTTACCCTAAAATGTTGTTCCAAATGGAAAGATGACGTCATTACCTCAAGTTTACATTGTTTGATTATTCTTGAGTACAAAATTCTTCTTGGATAAACCATAAACTCTTAAGCACAAACCTTTCTTAAATAAAAGTTTTGATGCTTGCATGCTCATGTAAATGATGATTTTTTCTCTAAAGTGATGGTTGCTAAATTAGTGTTTTGAGTTGATCTTCTTTCTAGTGATGCAACTTGATGACCTTTAGGATTCTTGGTGGTAACCAACCTATTTTGGTCTCTTCATAGTTGCCAAGATTTTCTTTTGTGGTCGATGATATCTTGATGCTATGTGGTCGCTAATGTTTTGATTTCTCTAGTTGGTCACTAAGAATGTTTACACCATAAGTGATCCCAAGATGTTGATTCCATGATGATCGCTAAGTCTGATCTCCTTGTGGTTGATGAGGCTTGATCTCTATGATTGGTCGCCAAGTTTTGAATGCATATTGTCATTAAGATTTCTATCTCCATTGTTTGCCAAGTTTTTGTACCCTTAGTAGTCATTGAGGTTGAAACCCTAGTTGTCGTTAAAGGAACCCTAACCCTAGCAGTCACCAACATTTCTGACCTTTTGGTGGTCACCAACCTCCTTGACTCTTAGCGGTCGATGACATCTCTGACCTTTAGTGGTCAATGAAGTTTCTAATTCATGTTGGTCTCTATGACCTTGAACCCTAGTGGTCACTAAGGCACCTAACCCTAGTGGTCGGTAAGGTGTCTCTAACCGATGTGGTCGCTATGTTTTCCTATACTTGTGGTCGATGAAATTCCTAGCTCTATGGTCAGTGGTGATGTTTGAGCTAATTGCTTTCATGATTGATGGAGATGATAAAAACTAGGGTTTACCTTAATTTGCTATTTTGAAACCCTAATTCACCTACCTTGTTGAACCTAACCCTAATATAAGTGACGAATGATGATACATAGCTTCTTGTGTGACTAGAATGATGATGGAATACTTTCTCTCTCTTAATGTTGTTGTAACCCTAATTTATTATCCTATGAACATCATAGTTCTTAAATGCAATGTTATGTCGAACTTATGTATCTCATGTATGGTGATAGTTGATGAGCCTTGGAAAGATAATGATGCTCTTATGGGGAATGATGTGATGGTCTGAATGACCTTTGGGCATGGTTGAGCCCTTAGTGAGGTGTTATCCTCTTCATGATGTGATAAGGATTGATCTTGTAATGGTATGATGATGAGTATAATCTCATGTATGACAATGAAATAGTACCACGTGATGATGTGATAAGCATTATGTTTCATACATTTTATACCTTCTGAAGTTGAAATCTACCCATGTTTTTGTAGAACTCTTTTAGGGTTTGTATGTAACTTGATTGATGCAGTCGTAACTCACCCAATTGGCATTAACTAATCAAGTAAAACCCTAATCATGTAGTGCCATGTTCCATAGATCCATGCCAGTGTCAGGACTTTCTGGATGGTGAAACAAGTATTCCTAGGGGAAACTCGAAGCACATACTATTGCAGGGTGCATGAGACTGTGTGTCCTTGTCATCCTGATTCCAAGGTTATAGAGGATGGTTGTAGTCATATCTCGATAGGAGAATGGCTGCAGTCGTATCTTATATATCTGCATATGATATATGATTGATGGAAGTTGTGGTTGTACCTATGATGATAGGGTTTGTATACCTTCATTACCAGTGTCGTGACCTATATATCAAGGACGGACTAGGCTATTTTGCAGCTGGACTTATATGGCATTGCGGCGTACTCATAATGATTGAGGGTGGATGAGATCTTAGGAGTCCGTCTCTCCTAGATTGCGTATGGCACCGATTTCAACTTAGTAGTGGTCAGTTGGAGTGCAAATGGCATGCCTCAAACTCGTTTATGCTTAATAAAATATGTAATCTAATGGTGTATTAGATCTACTTAGGGTTAAATATGACTCACATTGGTTGATAACTCTTAGCTTGTTCTTATACTGTTTAGTTGTTATGTAATGCAGTAAGAGAAATTAACTATTTAGTAGATGTTAGTCTTACCTATTGTTATGCCTATCTATTCAATTGGCCCAGTGTGTTTAAGATTCTCAATATACTTAAACTGCTTAATTAGTTTAACCTACTTCATCTATTTAGTAATAATGTTACATACTACAATCCATAACTGTTGGTTGAGAGTTATATCTCTTGCTGGATCTTGGTCTCACCTCGTGGGTCACCATATATTTTTAGGTGATCGTCAACAACGTCATCAGGATCGAGGTGGTGAGGAAGAAAATCTTGGATAGCAATATAAGCTAGAGGTTGGATAGTAGTTGTAGAGTCCTAGAGTCATCCCTTTACTCCCAGGTCGGGGCATGGGTTGTTTTGTTGATAATATGTACATAGACTATAGTTTTTGGCGATATGATGATGTTTGTATACTGCCAAAAACTCGAGTCCATGTACATATCATCTACAAAACATCCCCTGTCTAGACCTGAGAGTACAAAGATGACTCTAGGACTCTACAAATATTATCCAACCTTCTGCTTCTACAACTTTCCAAGTTGCTTTCCCTCACCATCTCAGTCCTGACGATGTCACTAGTGATCACCTAAAAATATGTGGTAACCCCAAGGTGAGACCAACATCCCAAAAAGAGATATAACTCTCAACCAACAATTATTGATTATAGCAAGTAATATTATTACTAAACAAATGAAGCAAGTTAAACTAATTAAGAAGTTTAAGCTGATTGAGCATATTAAACACACTAGGCCAGTTGAATAACTAGGCATAGCAACATGCTTGACTAACATCTACTAATAGTTAATTTCTCTTACCACATTATATAAAAACTAAGCAATATAAGAACAAGGAAGGAGTTGTCAACCAATGTGAGTTGTATTTAACCCTAAGAAGATATACTACATGACTAGATTTCATATTTTATTAAGCCTTGAGGAGTTTGGGGTATACCACTCAAACTCCAATTGACCACTGCTAAGTCAAAACCAGTGCCCTATAAGATCTAGGAGAGTCGAACTCCTAAGATCTCATCTACCCTCAGTCAGTACAAGTCATCCGCATCGACATATAAGTCTAGCTACAAAATAGCCTAATCTATCCTAGGTATATAGGTCACAACACTAGTAACCAGGGTATGCAAACCCTATCATCCGAGGTACAATCATAATTGTCCTCAATTATATATCATATGTAAATATCTAAGATACGACCGCAATCGTTCTCCAATTGAGGTATGACCACAACCAACCTCTGTAACCTTGGAATCAAGATGACAAGGACACTCGTCTCCTGCACCCCGCATACTCAACATTATGCCCTCCGAGTTTCCCTTAGGAATACTTGTTTCACCATCCCACAAGTCTCAATATTGAAATGTATCTATGGCACATGGCACTACATGATTAGGGTTTCACTTGATTAGTTAATGCCAATTGGGTGAGTTAAGACTGCATCAATCAAGTTACATACAAACCCTAAAAGAGTTCTACAAAAACATGGGTAGATTGCAACTTCAGAAGGTATAAAACATATCAAACATAATGTTTATCACATCATCACATGGTACTATTTCATTTCCATACATGAGATCATACTCATCAACATACCATAATAGGATCAAATCCTTGCATCCTTCCTGTGTTAGGGGTGTAGGCTAATAACATATTTTGGCTCATCTAGAATGACCACACAGATCAGCCAAGAGTGGTCGTATGTCTCAGGAAGAGATAGATGATATAACACAATAGAGTTTACAAGAAGCAATGAGAGCCTTTCAGCCATATCAATCTCAATTACCTACTCATATTGTATGTCACTTTTCTGAAAAGGTACAAGAGGGTATTGGGAGTACTCCCATGGACCCTCCAAGATTCTCTGACAATGTAAGTTTCTTTCTAATATAATTCCAATTCAAATTGTTTTACTGGTATATATAATACTATACAAAATTGTAGGTGGTTAAAAGATGTTGTCTTGCACTTTATGAGCCGACATTCATGATCACGAATGACTATGAGGTTTTTCCATGTAGTAATATGGTCTATGTGACTTCCCAACTTATCTATATGAAAGACACACCATGATATAGTACATTAGGAATAGCATAAGGTCACATTATTGGGTGGAACAAAAGTTGGGTTATCTACGGGAAGGTATGTATATTGCATATGTATTTGTTAGTATATTTTATGTTGTCTATATATTTTGTCAACTTATACTAGATTATTAACATACCTCAATACCTAAGAAGCTCCCTACAATTCCTCCTCTAAAACTGCATGCACCTACCCTGATTCCAGAAGATGCATTCAACTCACAACTCAATGTCATGGCTTATGTCTATTGTTAGAGAGTATCTGATAAGGGTCAAATATGTTGATGTATTTGTCAAAGGATGTCATAGGACAAGAGCATGTCACTAACATCTTCAATCAAGATATTAAGGAGCTATTTGAGTATGACTAGATAAATACATCTATAATAAAAGTTTGGATATGGTGAGATCTTATGATTAAATACCTTGTTCTATGTAAATTTATATATCTTGAATTGTTTTCTAATATATTAAACCATTACATATGTTCTTACAACTACTTACATGTCGAGACTAGAATGTTTGAGTTAGTCAATGTCGCATTCCTAATTCCCTCATTGATTAGAAGTGTAGATTAAAAACTTATAGCTACATTTGATATCTCTATCGCATTTAAACATTTTCTACTGCAAGAAAATACATGATCTTGACTCCTTTCAATGTTAGGTAAGTTTCAATTACGTTTCTTGTAATTTTAGTCTATGCATTACCTTTGTTCACCTGGAATTTATTTATTTTTGTTTCTCTTGTTTTTCATTCAGAAAAAAATATTGGGAATTTTTGATGACCATCCAAGCACATTGATTGTGCATTATATGACCCAATGGGTAAAAAATTGATGAGCACGAGCCACCCACTGAAATTCTTCATTGTAGGGTAAGTCTAAATTCTTATCCATCATTGTATTTATTAATAAATGCATCATTATATAACTACTTAATAATAAAATATGTATTGCTTTTAACTTATAGGGAATTAGAATCATTCCATGAAGCCGAGGAGCTGTAGATAGACAAAAGAAATCATTATCCTAGAGGAATGCTAAGGTAGTTTTATGACTCTATATCTGATTCCAACTCTGTTTATTTTTCATTAACATGTAGCATAACTATGAATTTGTAGTTTTCCACACAAGATGATGACTATGTGTGTGGATACTATGTAATGAAATGTATGGATGTCATTATTAGAATAGCATCATAGGACATCCAGAATATACAACATGTAATGTTGACTTCAATCACAAGTGTGTAATCTAATTTGAACTATAAATTACTTTATACTAGATTTTTTTTTATGATTTATGTCATTCTTTGTGTAAGTATATAACACCCAAAAGCCTTATACATGAAACACTCTAGATGAGTTACAAGAATCATGGGCCCAAAGCTTCGTAGTTGATGTTGATTTTGAATTTAGTTGGATTGATTTATGTATGAAACTTTGAATTTTCTAGTATGATTACATATGTGGATCCATAAGTAATCTTTGCATTTGAATTTTGATTATAATGAATGCCAGTGAGTTTGGATTCAAGTTTTAATAGGAAAATGAAGTTCTAAATGTGAATGGGAATGTGAATCTGAATTGTGAATGTGTGTGCAAAAAGAAGTGCATTTTGAAGATATGTGTATGAACGCAATGGGGATATTGAAGATGTGGATTTCAATGTGGATGTGTATATATGTATGTTTGTAACTGCATATTTTGCAAGTTTGAAATTGCATGTCGTTAAGATAAACATAAGATGGAACATGTTGTTTATTAGAACAATAGGTTTTGCATCATGTTAAACAACTGAACAACATGTTTGCAAATCTACTATAAAAAATACATATTTTGACGTTAGTGATTTACCAAAAACATATGTGAAAATATTGTTATGTCAGTTTTTCACATCAAACCAATGTTACTAAATAATCTAACCAGTTGACATTTTACCTGATAGGCCATCTATCACATCATTTTTTTCTTCTAAAAGTCAACGTTGGACATGTGTGACGTCGACTAATTTGGAAAGCTGGTGATTAATTTCAATAATCTAGCATTCAACATTTTACTACGTCAGTTTAGCTAAAAATCAATATTATAACGACTATCACATCAATTTTCATGTGACATCGACATGACAGATCCCCTGATAAGATAAAATGTTGCTGGCATGCAATTTGCTTGCATTACTTTTATTTTCCTAGATTTTAGTTTCGGGAACCATTGATGTGATACTACATCAGTTTTGCCTTCCTCCATAAATCAAAGTTGTAGCCATCAATCACCAGTAATGTACAACTAAGCGCCCCTTCCAAATCAATGTTAAAGGACTTAGTTAATTGATGCTATAGGCCACCTATGTACTATTGAGCATTCATTTTCATGTTTTCACTATTTTCTTTAATATAAACCTCGATCATCATCATTTTAATATGAGATGTCCAAAAGGGATGTAATATCTATTACCAGATAAGATAGGGGTGCTAACATCTTCTTCACTTGTAGCAGGATCATCAAGTCCATTATCTGAGGTTAATCATACTTTTCTTATCCTACCTGGGGAGGAGTTAAAAGCAATATTTCATGTTTTTTTTTCTAATTAAAAAACCCTATTCTATTTTTCCTAATTTTACTAATGAAATCTGATGGTGACCCTAAAATTTTTATCATTCATCGTTTTCTTTTGTTTCTCCATTATTTCACATGACCGTAGGAACATCCTCATTGACATGAGTTTTTTTCTAGATCAAATATAAAAATTTGGTGACTCTGTTGGGGACGCAAACGATTGAAATTATATTTTCCTTTTTTGTGATCTCAAGTTTACTGACTGATCAAAGTTTTTATTCTTAATTCTATTTCTTGTTCATTATTTTCACTTTCTTTCAAATCTACATAATCATAAAAAACATCTAATGGTGAATTTGTGGGTTTTGCCACAAAAAAACTTCATAGCAGAACACTCTATTCTGCTAGATTTTTTTTATCTCCGCTTTTGTTTTCTGGTTACTTTTGTTAAGTGCTAGTAGAATCCTTTGTTCTACTAGCAAAAAATAGTTTTATCGTCACTTTTCTTTTTCTAACACTTAGACGACCGCCAAAAAGAGATCTGCTTTATCCCTTGTTTTTTTGGTAGTACGAAAAATGTCACATTTTCTAGCAATTGTTACTTTTAGGGCTAGACTCTGCTTCCCTCCCAGGTTTGCATCTGCTTCTTATTTAGGTTTAACCTTTTTTTTTACAACTTAGTTTCTTTTCTTTCTCACCCGCTTCCAATTTTCTAAATATAGAAATAAATAAAGGAAAAGGGAGAAAAGGATGAGATAGGTCTTCCGGAGGAGCATAATCTTTTCTTTGTTAGTAATGACATATTTATTTTCCCATGTGATTCTCATTTATCTTTCATGCTTTATTACTGTGGGCTTGATTCAACAAATATAAGAATCTTACACTTGCACTATACACAACTATAAACCCATGTGTCTAAGAAATGGGTGCCAACACTCACGTTGGATCCTTAGATGTGACACGAGTGTGTTAGCAAATGAACTATGTAATGTTAAGTTGGACCTCCTAAGGTCTCGAGGACACCCTCTCTCCTAGCACTCATGCATAATTGCGGTCTCCGTGGTCATGAGGTGTATGGGGACTAATACCCATATGTGAAGAACTAGGGTTCCCTATGATGAGTAGCATCACACAGTAGAGAACATAAGGACCAAACCCCCTATACAAGTCATGGTTGAGTGAGTACATAAATCACATAGAAACTAATGGGATAATAAGGAGAACTTTATGTTCTACATATGCATCTTATGGTTGCTTGTCTTACAATTTTCAAGATTTTTGTATGCTTTTCTGATGCTAGGATTGTCAAAGGATTTATGCTTTAAGATTGTAATCGTCGCTCGTTGTTTGTTCATCTACTACATCCTCAGAAACAATCTTATGGAAACCACAATCTTAGACCAACAATCTTAACATACAAATGATATCACATGATACCAAAGGATCCCAAATGATTTCAAATTATCTTAGTCATCATCAATCTTTGATCCATATTCTTTTCAAACTTGAGATAATTTGAATGATCTCCAACAATCTCAAATGATTTTGCTCATTCAAAAATCTTCATTCAATAATCTTGAGTGTACTATCTAATAATAAATGATTTCAAAACTCAACAAAGTTGAAAGAATCTCCAAGAACCTTAGATATTTTTTCTCATCAAACATTCTTCATTAAATAATATTGAGCGAACAATCTAAAAAAAGAATTTCAAAGTTGAACCACCTCTTCAAAAATCTTTTAACTCGAACCATGCTAAAGGTTTCCCAATTGCGGTCTCTTCTAGTTAGCAACCACTTGTACCTAAACCCTTTGGTATCTGCCAAAAGTATGCTCAAATCCTTTTGAGTGCTCTTTAATATTCACCTTTGATCACATATGAACTAAATAGCCATCCTTTTTTGGAATTTTCTCAAGAATACCTAGACCTTCTAAGGACTAAGTATCCAAATCTTCATTATTGTGCCAAAAAGTCATCATAGTTTTAACTATAAGAGGTATCCTCTAATGATCAAATCACATGTAGCTTTGCATCATTCACTCAGGCCTCAAATGCACATGCTCATGTTTTCCAAATGGATACCTCCTTGAAGGGCCTCTAACTTAACTTGATTCCTTTAGTCCTCAATCTTGGATAAAACTTCCAAATCATGACTGAAATATCGACTTATGCCCCGACATACTGAAAAATTTGTGATCTGAAGGATTTTCCAAATTGAAAAAGATGTCACCTAGTAGCACGTGATCTACCCATCATTTCCTACCCTACACCATGGTCTTGGATCATGACCTGAAATTTTGCCACTACCCCTTTTATACATGTTTCATATGGTCCCAGATCATGATAAAAAATTGGACCAACACACCCATTTTTCTCGTGAGTACTCTATCATAAAATATCCCATGAGGAGAGGGAACCTTACACACACACCTCAAATACAATTTATGGCCTCAAGTGGGTCATCTTGTCCCTGGATGCCCTCTTCTTTTGAGTTTTTATCTCATAAAATCTTCTACAAGGAGAGAGGAATCTCACACACCCATATCAATCTACAATATTTGGCCCATAGGGGTACCTTTTCCATGGATATGTTATTTTCTTTGTGAAAATTTCCCTCATAAAATATCCCATTAGGAGAGAGGGATCTCATACATACGTACCCAACCACAATCTCTGGCCTGAATAGGTTACTTTGTCCCTAGATACCCTTTTTCTTCTGATTATTTATCTCATAAAATCTCCCTTGAGAAGAGAGTGATCTCCCACACCCACATCCACTCACAGTCTCTGGCCTCGAGGGGTCATGTTGTCCCTAGATATCTCTTTTTCTTATGAGTATTTATCTCAGAAGATCTCCCCTAAGGAGAGAGGAATATCACACTATAAGGAGTGGAACCCGAGAGGGGATCCACTCTCTACTCAATTTGAGGAATAAACCCATCTACTTAAAACACACTAACAAGTATTCTAGAACAAGTATATTTCATTTTCTCAACGGAATGGTATACAAAACCAAAGTATAGAAGCGGAAGTAAATATAATGACTACATTCAATTTCACATGTTTACATAATAATCTCCCACTTGGGGTTTACATGAAATAAATAAGTTGTTCACTAGGGAAAGGGTTGTCTGAACTATCTCAAGTCTATCTCCAAAGAGTCATCTTAACTAATCTGAGTCCAAGTCATCTTGTTGGGTCCACCATGTCCTACACCTAAGGGGTCATAAGCATACCCACAAGAGAAGAGAAAATAGAAGTTGTTAGCATAAAAATGTCAGCAGGAGAATGTAAATAGGGATTGGGCAACATTATGAAAACGGGCATCAATAAACTTTAGCAAGGCTTCCCATATCAAGACGGGAAAAATTATCCAAATGGATATCAAAGCGACATTTAAAGAAGAATTAAATAAAAGAGTTTCTTGCCTTTAATGATCTCATAATGAAATAGCACAATGACAAATAGTAATAGACAATGCATGTCAAAAAATCATACAAACATTATTTATGTGCGGATGAGGCCCATAAAATCTCAAGTATAAGCATTGGATGGAAAATACACACCTTGGGCGGAATACACACACCATTTATATATATAAGAGTAGAATGCACACACTTGGTACATAATACACATGTCCAAATGTTATGGTGGTACATAGGTACCCTCTACCTTAAATAAGTTTAGTCTATTGTACACACACCAACATAGAGGCAAAATTTAAGGTTAGTCAATATTCAAATATGAAGGTGATAAATATGAGCAAGGCATCCATGCATTTACATATGACAATACTAGAACAATATTGTTACACCCCAATCTCACAATTACCATTAATCATGAGATTAGGGTATAAATAGAGGATTTAACGTAATACAAAGATCACCCTTAACTTTTTCTTCTTTTTCAAACTCTTTGTTTTTCTCGCATCCAATCACATAAAATTTACTCTGATGCTTTGACCTTCTTCAAGTCCATGTGGTTTCCTTAAAAAGTGTGAGTAGAGGGGTGAGCCTACTCGCTCAGTGAAAGAGTACTTCAAAGAAATAGTCTAAAGCACTGGTATAATTACAGATATACTTTTGAGCAACTGATATCAATTATAGCAGAAGTAAGCTTTAAAGAGATTGATCATTTACAATCATAAATATGGTAGGATACTCTAGATATCAACAAGAGTAAATCAATATATGAGCATGCTTGATTACTTTCAAAGAGAACTAATAATTCAGAAACATACAAAGAATAATTGTTGGGAAACTGTACTCGAATATTTCTTAGCCTTTCTTACTTATAAGAAACTCTTTAAACTTATATTATCATATTTTAGCTTATGCCCTGATCATATGTAGTGTACTCTACATATGAAAACTCATAGCGAACTGCGATCTCACCGTACAAGACTTAGCTGACACACTCAGGAATGCTAAGCCTGACTACGTCGCTGGTATGCAATAGGAAAATGGCTCCATGGCCTCCACACACCTATTATGCTGTAAAAACTAGACTCCTCCTCTAACCTGAGCACACAGGCGGAGAGTCAAGCCACCTATTGGATTTATTGTACTCTAGTGCCACTAGGATCTCTGGTTTATGTTGAAAACTACATTCTATATTTTAAGGAGACTTCTACTAGGGCTTCGTCCCCTGTACCACCTATTAGTACATTCTGACCCTCGTATACTGGACACTTCTAGGGTTAGGTAGTTTCATCCCTATGGCGCATACCTCTCATAGGGAATCTACGGTGTTCAGGGCTCTTAAGTCTATTATTTATTATTCTTGGAAAGCTCTTACTATATTGTATCTTTTCCCTTACTTATACTTGACTCTGGTATCTCTATGGTACCATGTCTATTTGTTTGAAGTTTATAACACAACATGTATATCATTCTAAACTTGGCAGAGCAATATACTCAAAACACTGTAATATACTAAGAAATCAACATTTTATATCTGTAGGCAGACTAAAATTCTTAAATAATAGAATACACGCTCACTTGATACTTTATACACTAGAATCATGTAATTGAACTTCTTTATCCACTGATAAGAGTTAACTACTTGACATACGAGTAATCATCATTTGCACATGTAAATTATTTGTACTTTCTTGAAAAACGTGCACCTCAACCCAAATCTTGAGTTGTGCATCACCACATCTCATACTGAGAACATTGATATCAAAATACTTGATTCATTGAACACCCTATCCTTAGGGTTTCATTTACCTCATTCACTTATCACATGGCTCTCATAAGGATTTCATGCGACATAAACATTCACTGAATAAAGACTACTATCAACAAATCATATAAAATCAATATATGTATGAAACCTTGGAACTGAACTAAATTTGGGTTTCCATGCCATTCACTGAGATAACATGCATCAATAATAAAATTGAATAAATAGAGTCTATCATGTCAAGAAAATCCGTTCAAATGGATTTCACAATATGTATTCACAAATATCCAACTTTTCTCGCATCTAGGGTTTCACCCTCTTTATTGAGATATCAAACAAACACTATTCACCTTAAATGAAATCCAAGATAGTATCTGACATATATATACTATGCATTCATATAAACAATCATTCATAACCAAGGGGATCCAGATAAACAAATTTCTCTATTTAATTATACGACAATTTCAGTCATAGACAAATTCCCTATATTTTAGTTTACTCTTATAACCTCTGTGAATACTTAGGGAATTCTTATTAGGATGTATTGTATACATTTATAATATGATTTTATCATCCGAAATTCATCCAAATATATGAAGAATCCATTTCATATCATTTTGCCACAACTAAGATCAAACACACAATTCAGGTTTGTAGTCGCTTACTAAGCAATTAAAGATTATGGATGATTTAACCAATTTTCGTGCAATATACTATTTAAAGGAAGTTCCCACTCACCCTATGGTGTGAAAACACCTTAAAAATGCAGCTCATCCCTGAAAATCTCGATCTCATATCAAATCCCTAGCAATTCACCTGATTCTTCTTCCTTTCAACTCGGAAACCCTAAAAATGAGAGATTATGAAGAAAGAGTGAGAAAAGGGAAAGTTTTGATACCATTTCGGATCAAATCAGAGGAGGTACGAAATATTAACATGTGAGAGAAGATTCACCATTAAAGTCTATGTAAAGAATCTAAACTTACTTGATTTCATCATATCTCAGATAGAGAAACCCTAGATCAGCAATTCCTCCACTTTCTCCTCTCAAAAACTCTCCCTCTCTCTCTAGGATTTCATTTCTCTGGAATGCATAACGAATTATTAGAGCTCCTTGTGTGTTAGGTTGATCATATAGAGCAATTGAGCTGCTTGGGTCAATTGCACATTGACCCCCAACTATACTTTCTCTTATTTCAGCTTAATTTTCTGTCATAAAAATATTACTATAATTTGTCTACTGATAAGGTCTAAACGCATCCAAAAAAATATGAATATTTTACATGTTATTTAATATTGAATTTTAGATCTCCAGTTAAAATTCCAGATCATTTGGAGTTACCAATAAATAATTAAAAATAAAACACTACACTGCTAAAAAGCACTCTGTCAGCATTTTGGTTGAAGTATAGTTCGACTGAGAACCACATTCAAAGAACATTAAAATATTCTGAGAATTTTCTCCAATATGCATGATTGAGTTATGCATATCATATCCAAAATTCAATTAAATACAATTTTTTTTGAAAATATGAAAAATCATTTAACACACTGCTATCCTGATCAAATTCCATATTCATGTACTATCAAAACCCTAATTTTTGCCGATTAGGGTTTACATTTCTCAAACCCTAATTCTTCAAACTAAAATCATAGTTAGAGTTTCTTCTTAGGTTTGAAACATCACACTTGATATACTATCATTAATCAAGTCTAAACGATGTTCAATCTAATCAAGCATGTAATCATTCAGGTAAACCCTAGTTTACCAATTAAGCACAAATGTGGTCATTACAATTCTTACCCACTTAAAAAGTTTCGTCCCCAAAACATAAATACACAAACAAAGTATATTTAAAGTTTAGGCTTCTAAAATCTTACATGTCATTACGTTCTTGTATTTTATACTTGAATTTAATTTTCAACGTTAAGTCCTTTATTTCTTTTCTAATCATAACATGTTAAAACAATTCTCAATGATAACAAAAAAATTCTCTATGCCACAATCAATCATAGCAGAGAGAGAGAGAAGCAACCATTTCAATATTTTTTTATACTCTTGAGGTGTTACCTCAACATTGATAATCTGATCCAACTATCTCAATTCCTATGGCTCAATATGTACTATTGTTATGCATTACCTCTAAGTCAAAAAAGAGAGTTCACCATGTTCTTTTTAATTTTACTATTGTGCTACTCCAACATCAAAACAGTCTTGAGTTGGAAGACTAGATTCAACAACAATTGTACAATACTACTCACGAAATCCCCATTGCATCATGGATGCATAAGGTGAAGCCTTACCATCACCTTCCATATTATTCTCAAGTATGAACCCACACATAATTCAAGGTGTAACCATCAAGTTATAGCATAGTAGGGTTTCAACAACAGTAACAAAGTACTCCATGATTGTATTAGTAATTCAAGGACTATTCATACCCAATTACCATCACTTAGTTATATTAAATCAAGGTATAACAAGCTATACCTCATTAGGGTTACATATCAATACAATATGGTTACCATCCCTTCTATTCATATGAGTGAATAGGTAAGACTACCTTATTCAGGGCAACCCCTCATTTGTTCCATCATTATTCAACCCATATCACCATACCACAATTGTATAATACTAATATGGATTACCGGTATGAATGACTACAACTATCAGACACCTTTAATTAACATATTTCTTGCACATGTACATTGAAATCATACGTAGAACCAATTGACATCCCTTAATATACCTTCAACAAATTATACTTCTAAAAACAAATTCACATATTACTAAAAACCATTGTTTTCTCTTATCTCCTCATTCATTACTACTTACTTCTTGTTACTTATCCTTCTCATTTTGATCATGTAGATTAAACATTCCTAAAATTGAAACATACAAGGTACAAATAGGTTATTCATCATTCTTGCTATCACTGCAAGAATTTATCTCATATCACACTTCACTCATATTGTATTTCTCCTTTTATTCAAAACACACTTGTTACATTTCAAATTTATATCTTACTCTTTACTTTGAACCATTTTCATATTGTTTATCTACCTTTCATATTAGCTATCTTTAAACCCTGGATTACTACCAGTGCTAGTTTACTTCTCATAGTGCAAATCTCATGATCTTGATTTATAGAGATGCTAGGATTCAAGGTCAAATCACTAGTGACATCCCTTGAACTACTACAACTCTAAACATTCTAGGGTTTGGTCCATATCAGTAGCATGACGTTATTGTGATGTGACTTTTCTCCCTTAATTTAAAATTCAAACCTTGGATCTCACAAGTTTTACTAAGGTCTTTCTTATCTTATCAATTGAGTTTTCTTTCTCTTACTTGACCTATTCAAATAGATTACATTCTCAATTTACCCCACTAGAGTTTCATCATCATATTGTGTGTCATTATTACATTCACTAGATGTCTCTACCATGGTGGTTATGCATCATATATGATTCATTTTCTTATCACTTCATTCCCACATTTCTCTCATTAAGGAAGATATGAAAGAGAAGATGATTTTGAGACTTAGAATTCTTATCTTCAAACATTCATTAATACATTTCTCATATGTAGGTTTAATTAATTATCAACAAGGATACTTGACTAATTAGCACTTTCTTGAATCTCACAACCTCTTTCTTTTATAATCTATATTACTCCATTATGTTTGAAACCCTTCCTAACTTTCCATAATCCCCTTACCATATACTACTATTCCACATGTCATATTTAACTTCAAATTTTCTCTTATGATCATGTTACTTATTCATGTGTATGATCATGTATACCATGTTGCACATATTTCTTTTTATCCTTCTACTAATGTGAAGTTGAAATTCTAAATCAATAATCTCTCTACTAGTTTCACCTCATGTTTAATACATTACATATCCTTCATTTTAAATCAAACGGTTCATGCATGGGTGAAACATAGTTTCTCTTTCAATTAAGTTTTTCCTTCTGAATATAGTCTACCTTTGTATGACTTATTCATTTATTTAGCTACACTTTTGTTCTTCTTTTAGAAACTAGTTTGTTGTTCTATAGAGACTTAGAATCCAAATGCAGTAAGGATGAATGTATTAAACTTATTAATAAAGGTATACATTGCATGCTCTCAATTATATCATAACCCTCTTTCCTTAATCAAACTCATTATTTCCAACATTTATCTTTGTTTCAACTAAGTTTCTTATCCTAGTTTTATGATTTACATGCTCATATAGTTCTCTTCACTTTAACTTTTCTAAAGACTCTTCACTTCTATGTACTTATTGTATACTTAGCTCTTTTCTTCTATTTTTCCTTTGCTTTGGAGTACATAAAAACATTGTACTCGGTTATATAATCCATTCCTCATGATTGATTCTTACTATCTTGGCCCCTTACATAATTTTTTATATCTTTTCCATATTTCATATTTAGAGTTCATATAATACTAATAATTAAACTTAATTTGAACCTTATGTCGTGTTCCTTTATTCCCAATTAAGGGTTCTCATATGAGACCCCAAAGTTGGATCTCAGATATCACTTCCAACTGATTCTTAGTTATCCCAGTCTTTCCCTAATACTTCAAAATCTTAGAGTATATACATTCATACTAAAATTTGGATCTAATCTATCCAGAATTTACTCTTGTTATGTTACTAATAGGAGTCATTAGATCCCAGTAATGCATCCTTCCAGCCGGACCAGGCTGAACCTGTAGTCCTGAAGCCAAGAGCTACTCAGGATTATCCAACTCTTATTCATCTCAAATGTGTGGAAGAAAACTTATCCACTTAGGAAAGCTCATTCAAAGATCATTTCTAGTCTACTTGATACAAATAATGTAATCAATAAATGCTACAACTGCATAGTGTACAACAAATCTTAAAGACCCATATATATTTCAAAATATTGAATATCTGAATTCAAACATATAAGAGATTTTCTATTCATCTCCAATAAAACAACAATATGAAATGAAAGTTCTATCTCATTTTAGATTTATGCTCTTAATTCATGTTACTTATCTTGTTTCTAACCCTAATATTTCTAGGGTTCCTCTCTAGACCATCCTTCCACTGTATACCTGGCCAGGGTATATATGAAAGAATAGATATAGTAGTTTGATACCGGTTGATCCAAGTACTCAACTATCGAGCCAGGATATCCAAATACTCAAATCCCCAGATCTAACATCATAACATCTCCTATCTGCCACACTTATGACTATAACTTACTAACTTAATGGTCCCTGACAACTCAGTCTAGTCTCTGATACCAAGTTGTCACACCCCAATCTCACAATTACCATTAATCATGAGATTAGGGTATAAATTGAGGATTTAACGTAATACAAAGATCACCCTTAACTTTTTCTTCCTTTTCAAACTCTTTGTTTTTATTGCATCCAATCACATAAACAACTTTGCAAGAGAATCAAACTTTGATTACTTTAATATGATCTCAACATAAACGATACACATCCATACATTCATTCTCAGGTACATATGACATGATAATCAGATACATTCTCTTTTATTAAGAAAACAAAGATACAAAACATCTATACTAGGACCTAGAGTGACAGGGACTAACTGAACTTAACTAATCTCATACTTAACTCATGTGGTATATCTACTCTGATGCTTTGACCTTCTTCAAGTCCATGTGGTTACCCTAAAAATTTTGAGTTGAGGGGTGAGCCTACTCGCTCAGTGAATGAGTACTTCAAAGAAATAGTCTAAAGCACTGATATAATTACAGATATACTTTTGAGCAACTAATATCAATTATAGCAACAACAAGCTTTAAAAGATTGATCATTTACAATCATAAATATGGAAGGATACTCTAGATATCAACAAGAGTAAATCAATATATGCGCATGCATGATAAATTTGAAAGAGAACTAATAATTAAGATACATACAAAGAATAATTGCTGGGAAACTGTACTCAAATATTTCTTAGCCTTTCTCACTTATAAGAAACTCTTTAAAACTTATATTATCATATTTTAGCTTATGCCCTGATCATATGCAGTGTACTCTACATATGAAAACTCATAGCGAACTACGATCTCATCGTATAAGACTTAGCTGACACACCCGGGAATGATAAGCCTAACTACGTCGCTGGTATGCAACTAGAAAATGGCTCTCTGGCCTCAGCACACCTATTATGCCGTAAAAACTAGACTCCTCCTCTAACTTGAGCACACAGGCGGAGATTCAAGCCACCTATTGGCTTTGCTATACTCTAGTGCCACTAGGATCTCTTGTTGATGTTGGACACTACATTATATATTTTAAGGAGACTTCCACTAGGGCTTTGTCCCCCGTACCACCTGTTAGTACGTTCCAACCCCCGTATACTGGACACTGCTAGGGTTAGGTCATTTCATCCCTACGGTGCAGACCTCTCATAGGGAATCTATGGTGTTTAGGGCTCTTAAGTCTATTATTTTATTATTCTTGGAAAGCTCTTACTATATTGTATCTTTTCCCTTACTTATACTTGACTCTGGTATCTCTATGGTACCATGTCTATTTATTTGAATTTTATAACACAACATGTATATCATTCTAAACTTGGCAGAGAAATATACTCAAAATATTATAATATACTGAGAAATCAACATTTTATAACTACATGCCGACTAAAATTATTAAATAATAGAATACATGTTCACTTGATACTTTATACACTAGAATCATGTAATTGAACTTCTTAATACACTGATAAGAGTTAATTACTTGACATACGAGTAATTGTCATTTGCACCTATAAATTATTTGTACTTTCTTGGAAAACATGCACCTCAACCCAAATCTTGAGTTGTGCATCACCACATCTCATACTGAGAACATTGATATCAAAATACGTGATTCATTGAACACCCTATCCTTAGGGTTTCATTTACCTCATTCACTTATCACATGGCTCTCATAAGGATTTCATGCGACATAAACATTCACTGAATAAAGACTACTATCAACAAATCATATAAAATCTACATATGTATCAAACCTTGGAACTGAGCTAAATTTGGGTTTCCATGCCATTCACTGAGATAACATGCATCAATAATAAAATTGAATAAATAAAGTCTATCATGTCAAGAAAATCCATTCAAATGGATTTCACGATATCTATTTGCAAATATCCAACTTTCCTCACATCTAGGGTTTCACCCTCTTTACTGAGATATCAAACAAACACTATTCACCTGAAATGAAATCCAAGATAGTATCTGAAAAATATGTACTATGCATTCAGATAAACAATCATTCATAACCAAGGGAATCCAGATAAAAAAATTTCTCTATTTAATTATACAACAATTTCAGTCATAGACAAATTCCCTATATTTCAGTTTACTCTTATAACCTCTGTGAATACTTAGGGAATTCTCATTAGGATGTATTGTATACATTTCTAATATGATTTTATCATATGAAATTCATCCAAATAGAGGAAGAATCCATTTCATATCATTTTGCAACAACTTAGATCAAACACACAATTTAGGGTTTGTAGTCACATACTAAGCAATTAAAGATTATGGATGATTTAACCAATTTTGGTGCAATATACTATTTAAAGGAAGTTCCCACTCACCCTAAGGTGTGTAAACACCTTAAAAATGCAGCTAATCCCTAAAAATCTCGATCTCATATCAAATCCCTAGCAATTCACCTGATTCTTCTTCCTTTCAAATCGGAAACCCTAAAAATGAGGGATTATGAAGAAAGAGTGAGAAAAGGGAAAGTTTTGATACCATTTCGGATCAAATCAGAGTAGGGGCAGAATATTAACATGTGAGAGAAGATTCACCATTAAAGTCTATGCAAAGAATCTAAACTTACTTGATTTCATCATATCTTGGATAGAGAAACCCTAGATCGGCAATTCGACCACTTTCTCCTCTCAAACCCTAACTCTCCCTCTCTCTCTAGGATTTCGTGTCTCTGGAATGAATCATGAATTATGAGATATCCTTGTGTCAATTGCACATTGGGTCAATTGCACATTGACCCCCCACTATACTTTCTCTTATTTCAGCTGAATTTTCTGTCATAACAATGTTACTGTAATTCATCTACTTATAAGGTCTAAATGCATCCAAAAATTATGAAAATTTTACATGTTATTTATGATTGCGTTTAATATCTCCAATTATAATTTCAGATCATTTGGATTTACCAATAAATAACTAAAAATAAAACACTACACTGCTGAAAAGCACTCTGTCAGCATTTTGGTCGAAGTATAGTTTGACCGAGAACCACATTCAAAGAACACTCAAATATTCTGAATTTTTTCTCCAATATGCATGATTGAGTTATACATATCATATCCAAAATTTAATTAACTATTTTTTTTAGAAAATATGAAAAATCATTTACCACACTGCTATCCTGATCAAATTCCATATTCATGTACTATCAAAACCCTAATTTTTGCCGATAAGGGTTTACATTTCTCAAATTCAAATTCTTCAAACTAAAATCATAGTTAGAGTTTCTTGTTAGGTTTGAAACATCACACTTGATATACTATAATTAATCAAGTCTAAACGATGTTCAATCTAATCAAGCATGTAATCATTCAGGTAAACCCTAGTTTACCAATTAAGCACAAATGTTGTCATTAAAAATATAAACAATTTGGCAATTAATAGCACATCTACCATGGATATGGGGTGAGTAGGAGCATATACACATATGCTCTACACATGATAAGATACACATCTTCTATAATAATTTCACTTGCAGGAAATATCACCTTAGCATTATAAAGTGTGAGAATTTATACATCCACACATAAATCCACACATCATCGAACTATACCAGTAGTCATTACATGGTGCATAACAAAAGAATAAGAATGTTTATTTTCAAATAGGAGGTATGAGAATACCATCAGATATTAGGTGGGGTCATAGGACTCATAAAAGGAGATCCAATAAAATTCAGAAATGAAAAAAGATCTAGCACAAAAAGGGATCTATCAAATGAGAACAATTCAAGGAAATAGATTCATTAAAAAGACTAGGGTTTTAAGTTCCAAAAAGACCAAGAGAGAGAAAGATGGGTCAATTTCTCAATATGGATAGTAGAACACAACATACCTCATATCAAGTGTACATACGTCCAAGGTCAACTATAGGTCTAATCTAGGGTCTTCAAAACACCTATTAAACACATATATAAAATTAGGTTCAAGTTCACATCAATTACATAAACCAAAAAACGTTATCCTTTTATCACCAGTGAATTATGTTCTCAATTTTTTTACCATATTGGAGATTTTATCTTCCTAATTCTATAATATATTTTACTTTTTTTTACTTATATATATTTTATATATTCTAACCCATTTAGCAAAATCCGTAAAAATTACATATTTATTATATTGGAACTAGGTGATGGAAATAATGCCATTGGAGGGAGAAAAATCCCACAATTCAAAAAGATATTTACTTTATTTTTTAAACTATATAAAAATTATTACAAGTTATTAAAGATAATTATATATACTAAATTACTAAAATCAAAATTCATTGACAATTATTGGATTGCTCCTGTATCACATATTGATACTTTGATGCGTGATGGGTACATCAATAATCTACCATTTAATAAAAAAAACACATAATCAAATGAAACAAAGCATAAAAGATGGATTTGTCCATTGCAACATGATGAAAATCAAAACAAAACCATGGAAATAATCATAATTGTATAGTCGATCATCTTATTTCTTCTAACAAGTTAGATACTCTAGGTACAAAGCTCAATGGTCAAATCTAAGCTCTAGATCCAGGAGAGACCAGAGTAGAGGCCAAAAAAAGATTAATTTCCTAGATCCTTGCCGCACTCGTTCCAATGTTGAGACCAAATCAAAATACCAGAAGAGACATAAGAGAAACCATGTCAAACTAGAAACTAGGAAATATGTCCCCTGAACGCAGTAGCAGTTGCAAAAATGTGGGAAATCACAGAGTAGCATAATTGAGGCTTGTAAAAGCTTTTATAAACACTTCAGAGTGGAAAATAGGACTTGGACCAATAGTCAGAGACCTGGGTCATGCCTCCTGTCATACGGTGATGACATCATACAAACTAGATTGGAAAGCCCTGGCGAAGTTTAAACACGAGGAAAGGAACAACAAAAAAGTATTCCAATAGGTTTAGGAAAGGTATTTGAGGGTATTCATAGGAGTCTGATGTCCTACATATGCGAGGAGACAAAAAAGGGGAAGAAACAGAGAAGATAGGTGAAAGGAATGAGTTAGAATACAATCTGAGTATGGATGCCACAAACCCTACTATATATAGGGCCATCTTGTGTTGAATGATTTAAGGAAAGTAGGGGAAAACAAATCGAATCAAAATATTGATATACAAGAGAGATATTTGAGAGAGAAAATGGGGAAAAGTTTGGTTTCTCGATAATAAGAGAAGAAAACTATAACGTCCTAAGATTTGAGACCTCATATAGAATGATCCTATAAGGAATGATTGGACTAACCATATCACCAAGGTGCACCTCCTTTTCTGGGAGCCCGTCACTAAAGAACATAGTTAAGTGTGATCAGCTTGGAGTAGTACTAGTGTAACGACCCCGCCTCTCGGTAACCCCCAATTAAGGGAGACCGGAAGGTCGGAATCGTTAACCAATTACAGGATCAAAGGTTCAACAAATAATCATTTATAACTATGAAATTCTACTAAACTAACCTGAATATTGACAGGAAAAAAAATTAAACTTTGTTTACCTTTGAAAAACTTGGAGATTCTAAGTATCCACTACTTGAATTTACTCTATCTAATCCTCCTGGCACTTTACTTTTTATTTTTTCAATGTGACAATTTACTGTTTGTTCCTTTAGGATTTATACCTAAAACGCCGACAAACAAAAACACGATCAACACAAAGCTGGTATGTGGGGGATCACAAAAATTGGTTCAACTATAGTAACAATGTAGGTAACCAATTATCATTAAACATTCAAATTACATTTTAAGCAGTACTACTCAATCCCTTCCTATCCCTTATCCCTGTAGTGTCCCTGCAGTGGACATGGATACCACCATTCTCACTTGGTGGATCTTCATTATACCCTGCATGATCCTACCTGGGAGGTAGACCAATACCTAGGGTTGAGTTGCATGGCACTCCCTGTAGGAAGTCCAATCTCTAACTCGATATGACTTGATGGACCTACCTCCTTGGTAGCCATTTACTAAGTCATTTACGGACCTGATGGCCTACCCCATTGGTAGCCTTTTACTAGGTCACCCATCAAACTACAGGAGGGATTGAGATCTGAGCTAGTAGGCATAACTTATTATGTGATAATCATATTCACTTTATAATTTGCTTGAATTAAAACATCCAACAGTTTAATTCAGTTCATGATGAAAACATCGACAAAATCCTGGAAAACTACATCGGTTAGTCATAAGCGTAACCACATACCTGTTATGTAGGCTTGAATGCAGAATTAACTTAATCAACCAGGAAATCAAGCAAGCACACACACAAGCCCCTGAAAAAGGCATTTAATTCCTCTATTATTAATAATGTCATTATGATTCAATAATTCTAAGGGTTTCCTAGGTTATTTGCCCTTTTTAGGGTTTTGACCATTATTAGGGTTTCATTTCCTTTTTATTGCTTTTACCTTATTTTTATCAAATTATACACCAAACCCTAATTTTCTTACTTTATCATCCATTAGGATTCCTAAGATCAGACTTAGTCCATTAAACCCTAATTTCGAATTACTTTATCATTTCTTTTTCTAAATTAGGGTTTCCAACCTTTTAAATCCACATAAACCCTAAACTTGTAATTCTATCATCAAAACAGGTTAATAATTATCTAAAATAGAAAATAAGTTAACCATCTTCGAATTATCTTAATTGCAAGACTAATTACCCCTTTTTATCAAGGATTAGGGTTTTTATCCACAAAGTAACTCTTTTTCTTATTCTAGAAATACACTTTTACAAAAAGAGTCAGACTCAGGGTCTCAAACTATTTTTATTAAATCCCTCATATTTTTATGATCATTTTTCATGTATTGAGTTTTTCAATCCGAGCTTCCTAGCTCCAGTTATATTTTTTCTAAGAAAAATCGTCTTTATCCAATTATTAACTAATTTACGAAAAATGCGGACCGCACGATCAATGGTCCGGTGGTCCACTCAAGATCCAGCGGCCATGATCGCGCGCTCCGCTAAACAGCGCTCAAAATAGGGAAAAGGACAGGAGTGTCCTTACCAGTTTAAGGGGACGCGGAGGGCAGAGTGGTAAAATACCACTCCGTCTTCTTCCTTGACCTCGCGCGAGGTACAACAATGGCGCGGTCAACCACAAGGTTGAATCTGGGCTTCAGGGCACCTTTGCTCACGCCGATGGTCCAGATAGTTCTGTCGCCTTCACTCGGACTGGTTGGCGTCGCCAATCGCTTACTGCAACACACCAAGGCCGTCCACCACCTGCCGGACTCCGGCGATGACCTCTGCAAAGTTGAGAGTACAGGTCGACATGAATCCAGCAATTGAATGCATGGCGTACTCCTCACTTCCGTCCACAGAGTTTGGGCTATCAAGAGGTGATGTCGGTGCCCCCTATCGCCCTCCCCTATTTATAGGGTCGAGGCAGAGACCTGTCCAGTTGGGCGTTTCTCTGTTTGGCGATGAAACCCGGAGAAACCAGGATGGAATCTTCGCGATTCCTTCTCCTGAATTCAATGGAACCAAAATCCAGCTGGCATGATCAATGGATCGTGAGAAACAAGGATCGCAAAATCAACCTGTAACCATCAGAGTCCTAGTCCCAGCGGGACTTAGACGATGAGCGGTCACCGTTGGATCAAGATCCGACGGGCTGGATTGCTCGCGTTCAAAGGAAAGCAAATCCCCTTTTTTATTTAATTCAGGAAAATTCCCGAATTGTCTATATCTTGTAAAATTAATATCTCTCAATCCATAACTCTGATTGGTCTCAAATTTTAAAGGAAAGTTCCTTTTAATATACTCTATCTTTGTACGAAAATTGGGAAGCAAAAAGAAATGCATGGAAAGGATTTCTTCTCTCCCAAGTTTTCATATTAAATACTCCCAATTAATTCATATTCTTATTTCTTTTGCCTTTATCTCATTAATTTGGGTCCCTTAGACCTCAAGGAAACCCAAAGGTGCGAATTCCCATATTGGGGAATATTAGTTTAGCATTATCTTCTTTTAGTTATCAATTTCTCATATTTCCCTTTTATTAGTCAATTTCTTTTTCCTTGTTAATTCCTTTTTCTTTTCAATTGGGCTTAATGGCCTCCAAGGCCCACAATCAAACAATCAAAGCCATCTCACACAAAAATCATCACAATTCAAAGAAAAGATCTCATTTAGTCATTAAAAGAGAACAACCTTTTACATTATATTTTCAGAAATTTGAGGTTATAACATCCTCCCCTCCTTATAAGAATTTTGCCCTCAAAATTCAAACAATCAAGCAAACAATTCAGGGTATGTTTTCTCCATGTCTGCCTTCAGCTCCCATGTGGCCTCATCCTCTCCATGGTGCTTTCAAAGAACCTTTACCATCTCTATATTCTTGCATCTGAGTTCTTTCACCTTGGTATCTAGAATCCGCAAAGGTGACTCAGGATAGGTCAGCTTCCCTTGAAGCTCAATAGGTTCAATGCTCAGCACATGGCTCGGATCTTGCACATAACGCTTCAGGTTAGACACGTGAAACACATCATGCGTCATGCTATACTGAGGGGGTAACGCCAAACGGTATGCAGCTTCACCTATCCGTTCTAACACCTCAAACAGACCCACATATCGGGGACTCAACTTTCCTCTGTTCTTGGCTATAGCTCAAGGCGGTCGGATTTTCAAAAACACATGATCTCCTACAGTGAAATGCACATCAGTCCGCTTTGCATCAGCATACGACTTCTGTTGATCCTGGGCTCTCCTTAGCCTTTGCTTGATCAAAGACACTTTATCAGCATACACTTGGAGCTCATCTGACCTCAACAGGGTCCTCTCACCCACATCATCCCAGTGAAGTGGTGACTGACACGGTCTCCCGTACAAAGCTTCATACGGAGGCATCCCGATACTGGCTTGGTAGCCGTTGTTATAGGAAAACTCTGCTAAAGGTAAGTATTGCTCCCATGAGCCACCCCAATCGAGCACACAAGCTCTCAACAGATCCTCTAAGGTCTAGATCGTCCTTTCTGACTGACCATCTGTTTGGGGATGATATGCGGTACTAAACTTTAACTTTGTACCCAGTTCCTCTTGAACTTGCTTCCACAACTTGGAAGTAAACTTGGGATCTCTATCGGAAATGATCGATCCTGGTACACCATGCAAACGCACTATCTCTCTAATGTACAGCTCAGCTAGGTCTGACACCTTAGCTGTGGTCTTCAAGGCAAGGAAGTGTGCTGACTTGGTAAGACGATCTACCATGACCCATATCGCATCATGACCTCTCTTGGTCCAGGGTAGACCCACCACAAAATCCATGGTGATCTGTTCCCATTTCCACTCTGGAATCTCTATTGACTATAATAGTCTGCCGGGTCGCTGGTGTTCAGCCTTCACCATCTGGCACATAAGGCAACTGGCCACCCATGACGCAATGTCTTTCTTCATTCCTGGCCAACAGAAAAACCACTGTAGGTCCTTGTACATCTTAGTAGTTCCTGGGTGTACCGTGTATTTGGATCCATGTGCCTCTTGCAGGATTCTCTCTTTTATTGGTGAATCCGCAGGAACCCAAATGCGATTCTCAAACCTGATTCCTCTGTCTACTCCCACGGATAGATGAGTCTGTGGCTTCATCATCAAACCTTTCATCCTCTCAAGCTCTTCACTGGTCAACTGTGCTGCTATGACCTCACTCAACAACTCAGACTGTATCTGGATATTAGCCAACCGAACTCGGTCCTCTAGCAGTTGTGGAGTCCATTCCACAAGTTCCTCTAAACTTTTCCACTGACTGGACAGGATAACAACACACTTGATCTTCTTCCGACTCAGAGCATCAGCTATGACATTCGCCTTACCAGGATGGTAGGCGATGGTGAAGTCGTAATCCTTCATGTACTCCATCCATCGTCGTTGTCGTAGGTTCAGGTCTCTCTGTGTCAGCAGGTACTTTAAACTCTTGTGGTCGGTGAAGATCTCAAAGGTAGCACCGTACGGGTAGTGTCGCCATATCTTCAAAGCATGGTTGATAGTAGCTAACTCCAGGTCATGTGTCGGGTAATTCACATCATTTGGCTTGAGTTGTCGAGAAGCATATGCAACCACAAGCCGATCTTGTTCGAACACACAGCCAAGTCCCATCTTGGAAGCATCGGTGAATATCATGAACCCTCATTTCCAGAAGGCAAAGTCAACACAGGAGCGATAGTCAGCTTCTCCTTCAATTCCTGGAATCGAGCTTCACATACTTCAGACCACACGAACTTCACATCCTTCCGCATCAACATGGTCAGTGTAGAGCAGTCTTGGAGAAATCCTTGATGAAGCGACGGTAGTATCCGACCAACCCCAAGAAGCTGCAAATATCGGAGGGGTTCTTCGGTGCCGGCCAGTCTCGAACTGCCAATACTTTGGTTGGATCTACAACGATCGTTCCTCCTGAGATGATGTGTCCAAGAAACATGACTCGGTCCAACCAAAACTCACATTTCGAGAACTTTCCGAAAAACATATGCTTTCTCAGGATATCAAGGACTCTACCCAGGTGGTCACGGTGTTGGACTAGGTCATCTGAATACACTAAGATGTCGTCTATGAACACTATCACAAAAGAGTCAAGGAAAGGCTGGAACACACTGTTCATGAGGTTTATAAAGACACTAGGTGCATTGGACAATCCAAACAGCATGACCACAAACTCATAGTGGCCATATCGTGTTCTGAAAGCCGTTTTGGGTATATCCTCACTTCTCACTCTCACCTGGTGGTATCCTGACCTCAAATCGATTTTGGAAAAGACTCGAGATGATTTGAGTTGGTCAAACAGGTCATCTATCCTAAGCAAAGGATACTTATTCTTAATGGTTGCCTGATTAATCATCCGATAATAAATACACATCCGAAGCGACCCATCCTTCTTTTTCACAAAGAGGACTGGTGCTCCCCATGGTGAGGTACTGGGTCGGATGAACCCCTTATTCAACAACTCTTGCAACTGGGTTTTCAACTCAAGCAACTCAGCAGGGGCCATTCTATAGGGTGCCTTAGATATAGGGTTAGTCCCAAGAGCTAACTCAATCGAGAAGTCTACCTCCCTCTCAGGGGGAATCCCTGGTAGATCATCTGGAAACACATCTGCGTACTCCCGAACCACCTCTATGTCCTCTAAGGATTTCCCCTTGACCTCGGGTATGGTAACTATGGCTAGGTAGGCTCGACAACCCTTGGATAGCATCTGCTCAGCTTTCATGGTGGACACATAAAGGCTGGTTGTTGCATCCTTCCTTCCTCGAATGGTGAAGTGTGGATAGCTGGTTTTCCTAATGAGAATCTTCTTCTCTCTACAGTCAATCTGGGCTCGGTAGGTGGAAAGCCAATCCATGCTGATGATCACATCAAAATCACTCATATCGAGGAGGATGAAGTCAGTGGGAAGCTCATGGTTCAGGTACTTTACTGGCAAGATAGGGGTTTTCAAAAGAGAGGTATAAATATGACCACTCGGGGTTGTGACATCCAAAACATAACCCAAATCCTTGATATCCAAACCAAACATAGTTCCCAGATTTCTCGAAATAAAAGTATTAGTAGAACCAGAATCAAAAAGTGCTTTTACATTTTGTCCCATGACTTCCAGCAAGCCTACAAAGTTATTCCATATCAGAAAGCTACTACATGGTCTACTGAACTACAAGGAAAAACTCTATGGGTTATTACCCTCAATCAACTTATTAGCATTTTCCTGAGCCTCTTCATTGTCAATGGCGAACACTCTAGCTTGCCTCCTCTCTCCAGCTGAAGGTGCTCTGGCTGGTGCTCCTGCTGGGGGTGCCGCATCTACTGGCTGTGCTGCCACAGGATATGACCCCAAGGGTCCCCTAGGGTCGGGTTGAGGGCAGTTGGCGATGAGGTGTCCTTCTTGCTGACACCGGTAGCAGACTATCTTCTTGAAGCGACACTCACCGGTATGCCATCTTCCGCAGGTGCGGCATCGAGGGCGGTTGTTCTCTTGATGGGGTTTCCCTTTCCCTCCATGTCTTCCTTTGGCCTGGTGACGTCCGTGACCTTTCTTGTGGTTGTTCTTCTACCCTTGGGTTCCTTCAGGGAAACCCAAAAATCCCTTGGGTGGATTCTGAACTGGCATCACCATCCTCTCCATGTCCAAGGCGGTGTTGTAAGCTTCAACGAAGGTCTTTGGCTTGCTAGCCATCACATGCGGCTTGATGGCAGGGTTCAGGCGCTCTATGAAGTGATCCACCCTTCTTTCTTCATCCATTTTGTATCTGAAACGTTCCAAGATGCGGAACTTACGGCCAAAGTCTGCAACTGATGAACTTCCTTGAGTCATGTTGGTGAACTCTCTTTCTTTCTCCTTCTTTGCTGAGATGGGGATGAATCTGGCGGTGAAGATGGTTTTGAAGTCGGTCCACGCCATCGGTTCCTCACTTAGGTCCCTTCCCGTGATGTGGTTTTCCCACCATATCTTGGCTGCACCTTCCAAAAGGTGAGTAGCAAACAGAACCTTCTTATTTGGATGCACCTCAAGCATCCGGAACCCGTTCTCGACTGCAAGAAGCCAAGCTTTAGCCTTGTCGACCACTTCAGTCTTATCTTCTCCCCAGAACTTCTCAATGTTCAGCTTGATGAAGTCCAGAATGGTGGCTCCCAATCGAGGATGAACTGGAAGTGGCTCACCATTCTCATCTCAAGCTATGTCTCTAAGGGTCAGGGCACAGATAGCTTCAGTCAATTGCTTTTGTTGTTCCATCCAAACTGCATATGTTGTATGAACTACCATGGCTGGTTCTGGACCACCAGGCTGGTCCTCCTTCATTTGGGCTTCCTCTTCATGCATCTGGTACTCCTCATATTCTGGTCCTTCCCCTGGTTCTCGGTTGCTGCCGGGCATTGGTTCAGGGTTGGGTGCCTCAACTTCCTCTGGTCTCTTTCTCTTCTTTGAGGTCTCTCCATGGTTCCGCTTCCTCTTCTCAGAGGATCCATTCCCCTTGCGGGGTGGCCCACCATCACTGGTGGAAAAAGGGATAGCCACAACTTTGGTACGTGCCATCTGCACACAAACAAACTTTTAGTTTTTTTAGTTTACTTTTAAACTAATTACACTTGTACAAATGACATCTTACTTACGTATCTTTTATTAGTTTGGTGGAGGATCCCTTAGACCTTATCAACCTTAACCCATACCACATGAGGGAGAGGAAGAGAGAGAGAGAAAACCCTAATCCTTAAAATCCTTAAGAGAATTGAGTTGAGAAGGGATGAACAAGATGAGAGAGTCCTAAAGGTATCTTATTTCGAGTCTTAACCTAAGACATCGGCCAGGCAGTCACACAATCCGGGAGTCCTTGTATTTCGACTAGCAGTGCGGAGGAAAATTTTGCCAACCCCCAGATGTGATCCTTTTCTAGTCACCTCAGTCTTTCGGAAAATCCTCTAATAACTCCCTCGGTTCTATGGAATTTGTAAAATTTAATAATTATTAAAGATTAGATGGAGAACCTATGCTCTGATACCAATTGTAATGACCCCGCCTCTCGGTAACCCCCAATTAAGGGAGACCAGAAGGTCGGAATCGTTAACCAATTACAGGATCAAAGGTTCAACAAATAATCATTTATAATTATGAAATTCTACTAAACTAAACTGAATATTGGCAGGAAAAAAAATTAAACTTTGTTTACCTTTGAAAAACTTGGAGATTCTAAGTATCCACTGCTTGAATTTACTCTATCTAATCCTCCTGGCACTTTACTTTTTATTTTTGCAATGTGACAATTTACTGTTTGTTCCTTTAGGGTTTATACCTAAAATGCCGACAAACAAAAACACGATAAGCACAAAGCTGGTATGTGGGGGATCACAAAAATTGGTTCAACTATAGTAACAATGTAGGTCACCAATTATCATTAAACATTCAAATTACATTTTAAGCAGTACTACTCAATCCCTTCCTATCCCTTATCCCTATAGTGTCCCTGCAGTGGACATGGATACCACCATTCTCACTTGGTGGATCTTCATTATACCCTGCATGATCCTACCTGGCAGGTAGACCAATACCTAGGGTTGAGTTGCATGGCACTCCCTGTAGGAATTCCAATCTCTAACTCGATATGACTTGATGGACCTACCTCCTTGGTAGCCATTTACTAAGTCATTTACGGACCTGATGGCCTACCCCATTGGTAGCCTTTTACTAGGTCACCCATCAAACTACAGGAGGGATTGATATCTGAGCTAGTAGGCATAACTTCTTATGTGATAATCATATTCACTTTATAATTTGCTTAAATTAAAACATCCAACAGTTTAATTCAGTTCATGATGAAAACATCGACAAAATCCCGGAAAACTACATCGGTTAGTCATAAGCGTAACCACATACCTGTTATGTAGGCTTGAATGCAGAATTAACTTAATCAACCAGGAAATCAAGCAAGCACACACACAAGCCCCTGAAAAAGGCATTTAATTCCTCTATTATTAATAATGTCATTATGATTCAATAATTCTAAGGGTTTCCTAGGTTATTTGCCCTTTTTAGGGTTTTGACCATTATTAGGGTTTCATTTCCTTTTTATTGCTTTTACCTTATTTTTATCAAATTATACACCAAACCCTAATTTTCTTACTTTATCATCCATTAGGATTCCTAAGATCAGACTTAGTCCATTAAACCCTAATTTCGAATTACTTTATCATTTCTTTTTCTAAATTAGGGTTTCCAACCTTTTAAATCCACATAAACCCTAAACTTGTAATTCTATCATCAAAATAGGTTAATAATTATCTAAAATAGAAAATAAGTTAACCATCTTCGAATTATCTTAATTGCAAGACTAATTACCCCTTTTATCAAGGATTAGGGTTTTTATCCACAAAATAACTCTTTTTCTTATTCTAGAAATACACTTTTACAAAACGAGTCAGATTCAGGGTCTCAAAATATTTTTATTAAATCCCTCATATTTTTATGATCATTTTTCATGTATTGAGTTTTTCAATCAGAGCTTCCTAGCTCCAGTTATAATTTTTCTAAGAAAAATCGTCTTTATCCAATTCTTAACTAATTTACGAAAAACGCGGACCGCACGATCAATGGTCCGGTGGTCCACTCAAGATCCAGCGGCCATGATCGCGCGCTCCGCTAAACAGCGCTCAAAATAGGGAAAAGGACAGGAGTGTCCTTATCGGTTTAAGGGGACGCGGAGGGCAGAGTGGTAAAATACCACTCCGTCTTCTTCCTTGACCTCGCGCGAGGTACAACAATGGCGCGGTCAACCGCAAGGTTGACTCTGGGCTTCAGGGTGCCTTTTCTCGCGCCGATGGTCCAGATAGTTCCACCGCCTTCACTCGGACTGGTTGGCGTCACCAATCGCTTGCTGCAACACACCAAGGCCGTCCACCACTTGCCGGACTCCGGCGATGACCTCTGCGAAGTTGAGAGTACAGGTCGACACGAATCCAGCAATTGAATGCACGACGTACTCCTCACTTTCGTCCGTAGAGTTTGGGCTATCAAGAGGTGATGGCGGTGCCCCCTATCACCCTCCCCTATTTATAGGGTCGAGGCAGAGACCTGTCCAGTTGGGCGTTTCTCTGTTTGGCGATGAAACCCGGAGAAACCAGGATGGAATCTTCGTGATTCCTTCTCCTAAATTCAATGGAACCAAAATCCAGCTGGCATGATCAATGGATCGCGAGAAACAAGGATCACAAAATCAACCTGTAACCATCAGAGTCCTAGTCCCAGCGGGACTTAGACGATGAGCGGTCACCGTTGGATCAAGATCCGACGGGCTGGATTGCTCGCGTTCAAAGGAAAGCAAATCCCCTTTTTTTATTTAATTCAGGAAAATTCCCAAATTGGCTATATCTTGCAAAATTAATATCTCTCAATCCATAACTCTGATTGGTCTCAAATTTTAAAGGAAAGTTCCTTTTAATATACTCTATCTTTGTAAGAAAATTGGGAAGAAAAAAGCAATGCATGGAAAGGATTTCTTCTCTTCCAAGTTTTCATATTAAATACTCCCAATTAATTCATATTCTTATTTCTTTTGCCTTTATCTTTGCACGAATTCCCATATTGGGGAATATTCATTTAGCATTATGTTCTTTTAATTATCAGTTTCTCATATTTCCCTTTTATTAGTCAATTTCTTTTTCCTTGTTAATTCCTTTTTCTTTTCAATTGGGCTTAATGGCCTCCAAGGCCCACAATCAAACAATCAAAGCCATCTCACACGAAAATCATCACAATTCAAAGAAAAGATCTCATTTAGTCATTAAAAGAGAAAAGCCTTTTACATTATATTTTCAGAAATTTGAGGTTATAACAACTAGGATGGGTGACCAGTAGGGAAATTGACCCCAACTTGCACGTGAGTGAGGAAAAAGTGCACAGATAAGGCTAGTGGTGGTCTGTGGGGCAATCGTCATTCCTAAAACTCTACTAGAGCCTAGGGAAGTGATCTCAAGTGTTACAATTGTTATCATAGCCATAACCCCTCCAATAGTTGGAGCCCACATGGCATGTGGCATGCCAATGTTGAGCCATATGATCCAAGCATGTTGGAAAGGGCTATCCATGGTGATGTAGACACCCTTGCACTGGTATTCCATGATTGGGAGTTGGGTGCCCATGGGCCATTTGGGTCTGCACTGAAATGGGGATAGATTATGAGGCCATATAGTTGAGCCTTGATGAGGAAGTCAAGAGTCAAAGTGGGGGAGTTTGTAACGTCCCAAGATTTGAGGCCTCAGATAGAATGATCTTATAAGGAATGATTGGACTACCCATATCACCAAGGTGCACCACCTTTTTTGGGAGCCCATCACTAAAGAACTGCATAGTTAAGCGTGTTCATCTTGGAGTAGTACTAGGGTGGGTGACCAGTTGGGAAGTTGACCCCGACTTACGTGTGAGTGAGGAAAAAGCATGCAGTTAAGGCTAGTGGTGGTTTGTGGGGCTAGTTGTCATTCCTGAAACTCTACTAGAGCCTAGGGAAGTGGGCCCAAGTGTTACAGAAACAAACAGATGTAGGATAGAATACAATGACCTTTCGACGGAAAGAATGTGGCTATTCAAGAACCCAAATTTGACAAGTGTGTGTGATAGATAAAATCAAGAAATTTATAAAATCTAGGTGTATTGAGTAAATACATTGAATATTAAGTACTTGAAATACATCTTACTTACTAATCTATTTGAGGGCTTAGATAAGGTTCAAATAAATCTAAATTTGATACCTATGCTAATTAAGATATATAGAATCTGAACTTTCTACTACTTTCACATTATGAAGTCATTGATTATTTTATTTAATATTTTTAGCCTTATCTTATACTTTCTTACTTACTGAAATTAGGGAATCTAGGATTATTCTTTCAATGTGAAACTTTGTATCTTAAAAATTGGGACCCAAAGAGTTTGATTTCAGTATTGGATATACCTTTTGAGACTTCCTTTTATGATTTCCAATACAATGGGGGTTTAACCCCATTATCTCAATATTCATTATTACATTTCCCAAATATCATCAATATTTAATATTTAGAGTCTTATTAACCTTATAATGTTAACAAAAGAGTATGGTACATTATATTGCATGATTTTCAACTTTTTACTTATTTAAACCATTGTTTCATTAATATAAACATTCACTTATATGATGACACTTTAGTTATATCAACTCATATTAGACATCCAACTATTACAAAATAACATCTATGAGTCAAATTATATTCAATATTAATCTTTCCTTGACATATGGTTACTTGTTGAGAATATTTATGTAATTGCAAGTTTAAATGAACAAGATGACATATGGTACATATTATGAGATCATCTTGCATATTGGGTCTCAGACATGTTATTAGGTCCATTCAATGTTTATTGAGTAAATATATTATTAAACACCTAATATTACTAACTTATCATGTGTGGCATCACACATATATAGGTTAGGGTTAGATGATTACAACTTAGATTTTATGCATGAGTTACATCAAAACATTTGCATTTAATGTTCATTAAGGCACAAATGTGTGTATTGGGGTGTATATATACTTATTTGGCAAAAACTATAGAGTTAGGCATGCAAGCATCCTATCTATAGGATTAGGGTACTAGAGACAAAAGGGTCGAAACTCGGTATGTTCCAACACTCCACCCCCTAAAGAGGATTTTGTCCCCAAAATACAACCATCCTTACGCTACCAACTACTACTACACCCCTTAAAAATGTTTGACCTAACAAGTCACACTAAACAAAACCAAAGGTATAAATGTTTTAGATTCATTTTTTTGTCAAGATTACTTTGTATGCTTATGATGTTTGTAGGTCATGCCTCCAACTAACATGTCATGTTCAACTAGGGTTGAGATATAGGTCCATGTGTTGCTAACCTAACATCCTTGAGGTTCACATGAGCATCCAAAATGTCACTAGGTACAAAATTTCACAACCTAATTGTGTAAAGAGGGTAGGTCCACTAAACCTTTATCACAAACCACATATTCCCAGTCACCACTTCATAGTAAAAAATAGGACTGAGTTTTATGTTCTATCTAGTTCCAATATCTTCTAGAATTGCATACATCTCTCTATTGTAACTTAGTTCAAGAAACCATTGATACAAAACCAAAGAAATTCTTTTGCACTTATAGTAATATAATTGAAAATAACTTTTGGCGATGCAAGCAATAGATATAAGACAAAATGTGGTACCAAAATTAATGTGACAACCATGTCACAATTATCACATATTAAGATCTCCTTATCCTACTACTTCAACATCCTCATAATGTAACTCCATCCTCAAGTCAAACCTCATAATATCTTGAGCTACATGCCATAACTAATCTACATTATAGGGTATGAGAAACTAGGGTCTCATCACATTAGGGTTTGCTCATCAAAATTCTTATGTGTATATCATATAATTTTCAATTTTCCTTTCATCATTGCATAAATAACTTAGGTCAGTTCTTGGATAAACATCTCATCTAGAGATAATAACACATATATGATTTTCACTTATGGTAAGGTCCTACGAGGAACTTATGGGAAATGATAAGAAATCTAAGGGAGATAAAATTGAAATAGTTAGGATATGAGTACCTTAACTCTGATACCATCTTTTAAAGAGTGGCACTCGAGAGGGGATACACTCCCAACTCAATTTGAGGAATAATCCCTTCTACTCCAAACACACTAACAAGTGCTAGAATATGTGTATTTTCTTTTCTCAAATGAATGCTGTAAAAGGCCAAAGTGTAGGAGCAGAATAAATGTAATGACTATATTCAATTTTACAAGTTTCCATAATAACTACCACTTGGGGTTTACATGAAAGAAACAATTTCTTCAATATGCAGAGGGATGTCCAAACTATCTCAAGTATATCTCCTAAGAGTTAGCTTCACTAATCCCAGTACAAGTCATCATGTCGGTTCCACCATGTCCTTCACTTAAGGGGTTGGAAGCATACCCCATAAGAGAAAACAAAATGGATGTTGTCATCTTAAAAATGCAGGTATGAGCATATAGATAGGGATTGAGAAACATTATGAAAAGTGTACTTCAATAAACTTTATAAAGGCTTCCCAGATCAATGTGAAAAAAGATCATCCAAATGGATATCAAAGAGAACATTTAAACAAGAATGCAATAAAAGAGCTTCTTGCCTTTATTTTTTTTATGACCGAGAGAACCCACCCCGGGAGAAGCTGACATGGTAAACTCTTGAAGCATGAGAGGGTGTGGTCCAGTCACCCCCCTCCTATGCCTAATCAGTGTGGATTGTCGTTCACAAAGTGCCTTTGGTGAGGTTCGAACCCAGGTCCTTCATTGGGAATTACTGAGCTCTTACCACCCAGGCTACTATGTCTAGGAAACTTCTTTCCTTTAACAATCTCATACTGCAATATCACAATCATAAATAGTAATAGACAATGCACGTCAAACAATCACACTAATATTAAGTAAGAGTGAGACCAATAAAACCCCAATCCTATGTTTTAGGTGAAAAAAACACACTGGGTGGCCCCTTTATATATACAAGTGGTACATGTACTCTTGAGACAAAATATTCATGTTTCATCTCTTACACAACAAATTTACTAGGTGGAAATTCTAGAGTTTAACCTTTTAACAAATTTCAATTCACTTTTAAACAAGTGATTTTATTTTTAGTATATGAAGATAATAGTCCCATGGACACTAAACTTCACATTGGAATGTAAAATATATGACCATTTTAGTGTGTTATATATAAGGCATTGTTGGAAGTTGTACACACATCTTTCCAGAGTATTTTTAGGAGTTCTTGATCTTTGCAGTGAATGTTTACAATTGATATGTTTTTCTACAATAATCAAACACACATAATAAAAATTGTAATTAACGAAAGAAAGGTTAAACGAAGATGATAAATTCTAAAAAAAGAGAATAATCAACAAAATGCTCCTAAGTAATGATCTAAAAGATACAATAAAAATGGATAAATTTAAATCTATCAAATACCCCAAATTTGTACATTAATTGTCCTCGAGAAACATTGAATCATAAACAATACCAAATAGTACTCTCATCCAATCATCCTCTCTTTCTTAGCACTACATGAACTCTTACCATCTTCCATGGCAAAATGACCATGATTTCCTGGAATCAAATAACACAATTTTCTAATTGCCTACTCAAAATTGTTCATGACTTGTTTCCATTTCAAGACCCGCAAAGAAATATATTCCCTATCTATTCTTCATTTGGTACTCCTAAAAGTTCTCACAAGTTCTGCATAAAAATAAAGTTTATGAATTTGATGGTTTGGGGTTATGTAGATACTCATGAGTAGAAAAGTAGAGTGAAAGGAGGTATGAAAGAAGACAATCTCTCCTTTATCTGAATTGAGATCTTTTTATTTCTTTGTACAATTACATTGATTGCATTCTATATGTGTGCTTTGGTATCTTTTTTTGGAGGTACACCCCTCTTAAATTTAGGAGGGGTATAGAAGAAGAGGTAGAGGGGGAAGAAGGGGTGTACCACCCTAAACTTGGAGTTTGGCATAATTTTTGGCTTTTGATTTCTTTTTATTGAATGGAGGGGTAAGAAGGTGGTAGAAGAAATGTTGAAGATACTAGACTTGCGTAGCTTGTGTTTGGATCAACGCATTAGAAGTATTGTGGCATCTATTAAATTCTCTCTGTAACTTGCAGTAACCAAGAAATCTTGCAATCTATTTACAAATTTATAAGTAGGGACACATTGTGTTTGACTCCTCTATATCAACTATATCTTGCCACCATTTCCAAGGAATAATGCTATTTAAGATCCTAGGTGAAAGATGATTTCTAGTAATGGTAGTTCATAAAAATGTTGCAAGAAGATTTTATTATTTAGGGGGGTTTATTGATAATCATGCATAATTAGACAAATAGATAAAGGCCAAAATGTAAAAATAAAAGGGATTTGTTTAAAAAGTTGAGTTAAACTACATAACATATGCTAAAAAGAGAAGATAGAGTGGGTAGAATGGGTAAGTACCACCCACCTTCACCCTAAACTTAAAATTTTATTCATACCTAGCAATACTTAAATTTAGGATGAAGAGAAGAATTTATTTGAGATCACCAGGCGACCCTGGTAACCTGAATAATGTTCAGCTGAATGGAATATTGATGAGGACTGGAGCCATGAAGAGTGAAGCTTCCTGGTGCACCCAATGACTGGGTAGTCATGGAAGCTCAAAGGGGCTTTCTAGTTGATTAAAATGATATTATTTTTTTGCCTTGCAATCCCTCTTGTAGGATCCACATATCTTCCTATATCAGTGGGGGAAGGTTGTCAATATATGTGGATTGGATACATGATTGTCCTCATCAGGTGTCTTCGAGATTAACTCTTCCCCAAAGACCCTTGGCATATCACCTTTTTCAAAGGAGAATGTGGTCTAAGATGAATCGACTTTGTGTAGTGTCGGCTGTAGTGGATCATGAGGAGGATCCAACTCAGGTTTCTCTTTGTCACCTAGATATGCATGTAGTATACATAACACCAACATGGGAGGGACTATCTTATCAACCAAATATTACTTTGTATGTAGTTGTGTGTCCTCATTATCTACCATCCCATCAACATCAAAATTCAAGGAGGCATCAGGGTCATTTACAATGCCAAAATGTGGATCTGACTCCTTCAGGAAGCATGTGTCGAACTCAATAGGCTCAGAAGAACCACATCACAATCTGATAGTGGAGGCATGTAGACTTCTTATAGAGGTGCAATCACCTCATCAAGTTCAACCTGATATTGAATAAAATGTGGTTGAGGTGGAATGTAGGGCTCTCGATGAGAAGAACTTTCTTCTAAAGAATCTAACAATTCATCATGTGAGAGAGATAGTACCTTAACTGGGATAGGCTCAACCAAATTTTGTTGATTATTGATTATGCCTGGATCAATGTCTACAACATGGGTGGTTGGTGGAGCTTCAAGTTTTGCAGCCATGTAAGGAAGACTTTCTTGTAGTGACTTTTCATATGGTAGTAACAAAGTCTCTAGTGGAGAGGTTGGGTATACATAATATGATGGCTGTAACATAACATAATGAAAAACTTTTAAGCTAAACTACATAACATAGTAAAAAATGCTAAAGAAGGAAGATCATTAAATTTTGGTGACGTTGCCAGGGAGGAAATACCAGAGTTTGATCTTTTAATGGCTATCAATTCACTTATAAACAAGCAATTTGATTTTTAGTATAGAAAGGTATTAGTCCCATCGAATGACAAATTTTAAGAAATTAACTCCAACCAATTGTAATTAACAGTATTTAAATTCCAATTTTGAAGAGAGTGATTAAACTAAAACAAGAAAGCTAATTGGAAGAAGTAAAATAAACTATACAAAGATTTAAAACTAAAATAAGGTACCAAACTTACAAAATTAAAAACAATTAATCAATGATAAATTTCAACTAATGAGATTGCTGAAAGTTAGGATTTCACTGCCACAAGCCTTTTTAGTTATCTTAGCAATTTTAATTCTTTTTTAACCAAATAATTATATTAAGACCATACAAATCTGTTCCTTTCAAAAACATATCTCACGGATCAAGGTACTTGTGGACTCGGGGTCTTAACACCTGTGGGTCTTGGTTCAATCAACCAACAAGTTTCCATCTGGGGTCTCATTTAATTATCTGATCCATAAGTCTAGGTTCCATCATTATGGATCATAACAGTCATGAAGAACAAACACTCAATTCATAATCACATTTTTAAATGAACGAAGTAACATCTTTTATTTATTTAATGGAACCAAAGTTAGATAGGACAAGTTACATGCTCATGGGGATACTTCTCATATCCCAGGAAAAGGGAACTACTCCATATCTCTCATGGAAGGAAGAACAAGGATAGGTACAAGAAAATCTTGTTGCTAAAAACACTTTACAGACTCTTGTCTCTCCGTTCCTTGCTAGCTCTGTTCTTCCAGACAAAGTTTTGAGATGATGGGGGGGTTTCAATTTTTTGAAGAAACAATGCTAACTTGTATTTATGGTAAATGATGCCCAACATTTGATTTGATTGTCTTGATATCTTTTTGCTTCATCAAAGGACATTAAATCCATTCTTTCCTCCACACAAAAGCATATGGCATTGGTCAACTTTCCTTTATGCCCTGTCAAAGGAGAATCTTTGACAATACTTATTGCTTGCACCAAATGAGGTATTTTATTGAATTGTCTTCCTTTAGTAATTTGACCATTCAACTTCTTTGACTCTCTTTGCTATAATTTTACGCTATGGGTGAGCTGAACGGCTGGACAACTAGTTGAATGATTGTCCAAACTGTCCGTAAATATATATTTTCCTATAGGTAATGAAATACTCTTTCTATATCATATTTGAACATTAAATCCCTCATCTGGATGCAAAATTTATGGTCATTTTGGTGTAAGATATATTAGAGACTATAGTAGAATCTACATATGAGTTGATCAGTTGGAAAGCTAGTCGAATAATTGGAAATGCCACTCAAGAATACATTTTTCCTATACAAGATGAAATTCCTGTTCCAAATCGTCTTTGAACATTAAATTTTGCATAAGGATGCAAACGACATGACCACTTTAGTGTGGAATACACACACAAACACACACACACATACATATACATATATATATGTATATATATATATGGGTGAAGTTGTGCAAACATCTTTCTAGAGGGTTTATGAGAGTTCTTGATCTTTAGAGTGAATTGATACAATTGAGATATTTTCCTACAATAATTGAGCAAATGTAATAAAGACTATAATTAATGAGAGAATAGCTAAAGTAAGACGATCAATTATAAAACTAGAGAATAATCAACAAAATACTCCTAAGTAATGATCTAAAAGATGCAATGAAAATAGATAAATATGCATTTATTAAGTACACACGTACAAATATTATGGATGTGACACAACTGTGCCACTCAAATGAGATTACCCAAGATAAAGTGCATATATATATATATATATATATATATATATATATATATATATATATATATATATATATATATATATATATATATATATATATATATAGGCACACACACATATATATGTATATATCAGACATTGGGGGAAGTTGTGCCAATGTCTTTCTAGAGTATTTTTGAGAGAGCTTGATCTTTAGAGTGAATTGATACATTTGAAATATTTTCCTACAATAAATGAGCAAATGTAATAAATATTATAATTAATGAGAGAATAGCTAAACTAAGATCGTTAATTATAAAACTACAAAATAATCAACAAAATGCTCCTAAGTAATGATCTAAAAAATGCAATGAAAACATATAAATATTCATTTATCAAATATGCATGTCCAAATATTATGGATTTGGCGCACTAATGCCATGAAAATGAGATTACCCAAAACAAAGTGCATGATCAACTACTAAACAACCACATTACCAAAAGAACGGGTAAATTAAAACTAATTTTATATAATCATCCCAACTGGAAACATATTACATGAAGGTCCACAACCTGTAGCATATCACATACCATACCGGGTATTCATATATGTAAAGTGGAAATCTACCACACACCTATTACAAAAGATCTATTCACATGTACAACCATTATATACAACAAAGGCATATTGCCAAAAACATGTACTGAGGTACATGTCATCTACAAAATGCATCCCTCCCAGATTGGAGAGTACAAGTATGGAACATAGGACTCTATTACAAAACTAGCAACATCCAACCTTCTACATTCACTAATCTTCAAGCTTCTCTTCCTCAATGACACAATCCTATCCACATCACTGACGACTACCTAAAAAGATGTTGCCAACTACGAGGGTGAGACTCATGTCCTAGCAAGAGATATAACTCTCAACCAACAATTATTGAAACATAGCAGGATATACAATTATTAAGTAGGATGAGAAGATCATCATATGATTTTATAAGGAATATGAAGAACATGTATAACAATTGATTTCTATTATCATGTTATATAACCACTAAGAAGTAATAAAAACAAGGCAAGGGTAAACAACCAATGTGAATCATGTGTAACCCTAAGCAGATATACTACACGATTGTATTATGTCTTTTAATTAAGCCCTGAGGAGATACAATATACCACTCATACTCCAACTGTCCACTACAAAGTCGAAAATAGTGCCACACAAGATCTAGGGGAGCTAGAATCCTATGATCTCATCCTCCCTCTATCAGTATGAGTCTACCGTAGTGACATATAAAATCCAACTACAAATCATCCTAGTCTGCTTGGTATATAGGTCACGACACTAGTGAGTAGGGTATATAAACCCAAACATATGAGGTACAACCACAATTGTCCTCTATTACATCATAACACTAAGACATGATAGTAGTCGTTCTCTTGTCGAGACATGACCACAACCATCCTCAAAATCATGGCATTAAGATGTCAAGGACACTTGGTCACCTGCACCTCACTTACTCAACAATATTTGCTCTGAGTTTCCCTTAGGAATACTCATTTCACCATTGATAACACCAAATTTTGTGATATTTTAGACTATTTTTCTGTTATCAAAACTGCCCTTTTCTGCTATTTTCCTCTCTTTTATGTGCACTTTCGCAATAATTAGCCAAGCAATGCTCTTAATCCAATTTTCCTATCTTTTGCAGAGTTTTCCCTCGTTTTTGGGCAAAAAGGCTGTCCTGGCCCATGAATAAATCCAAGCTTGTCTCGGCCTCCCTGACGCCCGATACGACCCCTGCTCGACAGGGGAAAATTGATGCAATGACGCACGACAAGGTGATGACACGCGAGAAGAAGCTGGCGGCCGACACACATTCTACCCGACAGGGAGCCCGGCTCGCCTCGACAGCCCAGCTTGTTGGGCAACACAGCCACCCACCGGCAGGCGCGCCGCCCAGCACGACCGATAGCCGACACCATCTACGTCGAGCGACACCTCCGTATTGGCCTGTCCAACGACTGGCGCATAGGGGATCCACATGGCGCTTCGAGCACCATGTCTTCTCCCCAACCAGCTGACTATAAATATCAGCTATAGGGAGCCGAAAAGACAGGTCGGCAGGTTGGACAGTCCACAGTTTGGAGTTCCAGAATTCGGATAGTGGAGAGTTGAGCCATCTTCCGAGGAGACTGCGAGAGCATACATGTCGTGCCCCAGTGCTTGTCTTGGACGACACTAGGTGAGCTTCTCCTCATCCCGAGAGGGAGGGGACAGTTCACTTAGGACCGTCCTGGGCGGCACTGAGGGCCGACATCGGCCGACGTAGATGAGCGACGCAAGTGCCCGACAACAACAATGCGTAGCTCTTAGCCCGACACGATATCAACCTGATACGCTCTGCTTGTCGAGCGTGCCGCCCGAGAGGGTGTGCCGTCCGACATGAGCGTATCGGTCAGGTCCTTGAGTGATACGGTCGACAGTCGGTGTGTGCCGCCCGAGAGGGTGTGCCTCCTGACACCTCTGTATTGGGCTAGGCCTCTGACTAATATCGGGCAGGAGAGCTACTGCATCCTGTCGTCCTTCTACATCAAGGAGGCGATACCTATCTTTACTTTCTGTCATTTAATTACTTACGCATTGTAATTAGACACCTTTATTTGTCTATGGAAATAGAAGATGCTTATTTACTTGTTGCTCTATGCTTGGTGCACCATGCTGGATGATTGCTATGTATGATATCCGAACTCTAGCTTGCATGTTTGGATCGCGTTTCGCTTAGCTAACGAATCGTGTTTTCCCATCGCAACAACTTTGAGAGTTGTGTTGTGGCTCTAGTGTTTGGTCTGATTCTGGAGTACGAGAGTGCCTGGAACGGAGTTGCATTAGTTACCTTTCCACTCTAATTTTAGTCCAGTGACCTCGAGAGGGGTGTTGATGCCTTGTTAGAGGTACCCGCTTCGAGAGGAGGGGTACAAGACTGGTTCTTCCGCCGCTTGTTTTACCGCAGTTTTATCCTTCGTACCTCGCTTTAGCTCAGGCAGTATCTTTCTGTTTCTGTTGCATGAAAACCCCTAAAAACTGCTAAATGACTAAAATCTTAAATCTCTCTTATAACTCCACTTGGAGATAGTTTTCTTTGTTTTATTTGTGACATCTTACTGCTTCCCTTTTTGGGAATTTATCTCTCTTTATATACTGCCGGAGTGTAACGTGTCGATTCTGGGTTCTCAACACTACCCCATTGTCCCCGTGTTCGACCCCGTATTTCTACTTCGACCCCGTAAACAAAGTTGCAGGGGCCTAGAAGGATTCAGGTTTATAAATGTAAAAGCTCGACTACCTCAAATCCGCCTCCAACCTTAGGACGCGCGATTTAGGCCGGTCAACTTTTTGGCGCCGGTGCCGGGGACAAGGCAAAAGCAGTACTGTAGACGAACCCGAATCCACTAACTACACTCATGTGCCTCAAGCTTAGCAATGAGTTTGACAACATTCTTTTTCTTTTTCTTTTTCTTTCTTTACTATTATTCTCTGTTTGAAGTTAATAGATTTATTTTCTAAACTTGATTTTCTATGCCTTTTCAGGAACTCTGGAAAACTGTGACCTGTCCCGCCAAGCTTTGAGACCATGTCTCGCTACGAGCAGTCCCTTTCTGAGAGTGAATGTCAAGGTCGAGGCGGGAGGTCAAGCCAACCCAACTTGGTCGGTCAGCTTTCTGCCTACATAAAGAGACAGGATACCATCATCAGCAAACTGGTGCAGAACACGCTCCCTAGCCCTGGGGCTCTGAATTCAATGCAACGCCAGATGGCCGGCTTACAGATGCGCCAGCGTGAGGTAGATCAGCAACTGACCCAGATGGCTGCTCTGATGGAGAATCCTGCAATAAAAGTTCCCCCACACCCTGACTCTATTGTAATGGCGATCCTGAGGTCTGGGAGAACGCTGGAGCGCCCTGATGAAGCCAGGCCTGAGCCCGAGCTAAGGCTTGAGAGTGCTACCCCAGCAGAAGGAGAAGAAAGACAAGCAGACGTTCGACAGTCTGCACAAGGGTTCCCTGAGGAGCTGCCTGGCGGAAGGAATTCTTACGCTCCTAGGTTCCGTTCCCGTACAAGTTGATAAAGGCGAATCTGAAGAAGCGTCACGAAAGGTTCATGGACTCGATCAGGAAACTGCATCTTGAAGTCCCCTTCCTTGATGCATTGGAAGAGATGCCTATGTATGCCAAGTTCCTCAAGGACCTTATCACAAAGAAGAGAAGGGGAGGGAGGATAGAGACTGTGCATCTAGCTTTCGCCTCCTCCACCTTCTTGAAGCCCGGCACGCCAAATAAGAGAAGGGATCCCTGAGCCTTCACGATCCCGTTCGACATCGGAGACAACGTCAAGCGCAAGGGTCTAGCAGACCTGGGGGCGAGCATTAGCCTCATGCACCTAAGTTTTGCGCAAAGTGTGGGGTTGACCGACATGGTTGGAACCAACATGCAGATTCAACTGGCAGACCACACCTTTAAGAGACCCGTTGGCATTTTTGAAGATGTGTCGATAAGGGTTGGTGATTTCTTCATCCCTTGCGATATAGTCTTCATCGACACACCTGAAGACCCCCGTTGCCCGATCATCTTTGGGTGCCCCTTCTTGGCGACAGGGAGGGCGCTGATTGATGTTTCCGAGGGGGTGATCACTTTAAGGGTCGGCAACGACCATATGGACTTCAAGCTGAAAGAAATCATGAGCAGCCCATCCCTCTCTGAATCAACATGTTTTACAGACAGCTACAATAAATTCTGCGAGGAAGTAGAGGAAGATATCCAGACAGTAGACCCCCTCTTGAGGGCTATAAACTGTCAAGATCCCGACCTCGAAGATCCTAAGGTCGCGAAGCATCTCAACCTTTTCAACCTTTCTGACGAAGACTTGCAGGAAGAGGATAAGGTGGTTGAGTCTGTGATGTATACCTCTCTCGAGGAGGAGCCTCAGGAGAAGGCACCCAGGCCAAGGCCAGAGTTAAAAGTGTTGCTCGAAGGCCTGAAGTACGAGTTCTTAGATGAAGAGCAGAGAAACCCCGTCATCGTAAACGCCGATCTTTCAAGAAGCCAGATGGACCGACTCCTTGAGGAGTTAAGGCTCCACAAGAGGGCTATAGGATATTCAGTAGATGATATCAAAGGCCTTAGCCCCGCCCTGTGCATGCATCGCATCAACTTGAATGAATCTGCCAAGCCTCTGGTTCAACCCTAGAGGAAACTGAACCAGATGCTCAAGGAGGTCGTCAAGAAAGAGGTAATAAATCTTAGGGATGCAGGGATCATTTACCCAGTCAGCGATAGCAATTGGGTAAGTCCGATCCACGTAGTGCCCAAAAAGGGCAGGATGACGGTGGTTAAGGGTGAGAAAGGGTGATGAGGTGGCGGTTAGGACCGTCACCGGCTTGCGGATGTGCATAGATTACCGAAAGCTAAATCAGGCTACCAAGAAGGATCATTTTCCGCTACCTTTTATTGACCAAGTCCTCGAAAGGTTAGCGCATCATGATTTCTTTTGTTTTCTTGATGGCTTTTCAGGTTTTTACCAGGTACCCATCTTGCCCGACGATCAAGAGAAAACAACGTTCACCTGCCTTTACGACACTTATGCCTTCCGAAGGATGCCCTTCGAACTCTGCAACGCCCCCACAACCTTTCATCGATGCATGATATCGATGTTCTCGGATTTTCTAGAAGACATCGTAGAAGTTTTCATGGACGATTTTTCCGTCTATGGGAAGGACTTCGATAGCTGTCTGAAGAATCTGTCATTGGTCCTTTAAAGGTGCGAGGAGAATAGCCTAGTTCTGAACTGGGAAAAGTGCCATTTCGTGGTGCGGGAGGGCATCGTTCTCGGGCATAAGATCTTGAAGTGTGGGATCGAAGTGGACGCGAGCAAGGTTGAAGCAATATCCAAGCTTCCTCCACTGAGATCCGTGACTGGGGTGCGAAGCTTCCTTGAGCACGTGAGATATTATCGAAGATTCATCAAGGACTTCTCGAAGATCTCCAAACCTCTGTCCAATCTTCTGGTACAAGAGGCTGAATTTGTTTTCTCTAACGATTGTCTAAGTGCTTTTCAGGACCTTAAAATGCTTTAATATCACCTCCTATCCTTCAAGCACAAGAATGGGGTTTACCTTTTGAGTTGATGTGCGACGCAAGTGACTACGCGGTTGGAGCAGTCCTGGGTCAAAAGAAAGACAAAAAGCACCATGTGATTTGCTACGCTAGTTGCACGTTGGACGAGGCTCAAGTAAACTACACAACAACTGAGAAGGAGATGCTCGCGATCATCTTCGCATTTGATAAGTTCAGGTCGTATCTCATCGGAGCAAGGGTCAAGGTATACACAGATTATGGGGCAATAAAATATTTAATGCAAAAGAAAGATGCAAAGCCCAGACTGTTGAGGTGGGCCTTACTGCTCCAAGAATTCCACCACGAAATTATCGACAAGAATGGCGCAGAGAATGTGGTCGCAGACCATCTGTCAATGATCGTGACTGAAAGAAAGAGAGGGCCTCCTATCAACGAAGACTACGCTGATGAAGCCCTTATGCTGGCCGAAGCCCAAGAGGAAAGCCTACCCTGGTTTGTAGACATCTGCAATTATCTTGCTTGCAAAGAACTGCCTCCTGACATAACGTACAATAATAAGAAGAAGCTTTTCGCGGAGGTTAAAAACTACTACTGGGATGATCCTCTCCTGTTCAGAAGATGCGCCAACAACTTATACAGGAGGTGCATACCAGAAGAAGAAACCGTAGACATCCTGAAGCAGTGCCACGCCTCCCCCTATGGTGGTCACCTCGGCAGCGAAAGAACAGCAACAAAGGTGCTACAGTCAGGTTTCTACTGGCCTTCCTTATTTAAAGACGCTGCAAAGTTTGTGAAGGCTTGCAAGGAGTGCCAGTTTACAGGGAACATAGGGCGAAGGGATGAAATGCCAATGGCGAGCTAGATTGAAGTCGAAATATTTGACATATGGGGGATAGACTACATGGGACCGTTTCCCCCATCTCGGGGGTATCCGTACATACTCATGGCTGTGGATTATGTATCAAAGTGGGTGGAAGCGGTAGCCACCCAAACCTGCGATGCCAAGTCAGTTATCAGCCTCTTCGAGAAGACCATCTTCCCTCGTTTCGGTGTCCCGCGCACAGTTATTAGCGACGAAGGATCACACTTTGAGGAAAGATAGTTTGAAGCACTCCTGTGCAAGTACGGGGTGAAGCACAAGATCGCTACACCCTACCATCCCCAGACGTCAGGGCAGGCAGAGGTTTCCAACAGACAAATCAAGCAAATCTTGCAGAAAACTGTCAGCCGAACAAGGAAAGATTGGTCCATGAAGCTTGACGATGCACTTTGGTCCTACCACACCGCTTACAAAACACCCATTGGAACCACCCCCTACCGTCTTATCTATGGAAAATCCTGCCACCTACTGTTATAAATTGGAACACAAGGCCCTCTGGGAAATCAAGTTCCTAAATATGGACCTCGACAAAGTTGGAGAAAAGAGGTTTTTGCAGCTTCAAGAGCTCGAAGAGCTGAGGATGAATGCCTATGAAAATGCAAAAATCTACAAACAGAGGACAAAGTTGTGGCATGATGCCCATCTCAGGAGAAAAGATGTAAGCGAAGGGGATAAGGTCTTGTTATTCAAGTCCTCTATTCGTCTTTTCCCTGGGAAGTTGCAAACGAGGTGGTCTGGACCGTTCACGGTGTCAAAGATATATCCATCAGGGATGATGGAGCTCTACGACAAAGACGACCCGACCAAGGCCTTTCAGGTGAATGGGCACAGGGTGAAAAGGTTCTATGAAGATGAAGCATTTGTCAGGAGATCAGAGATCAATCTACAATATATGGGTACAGTTGAGAGCTGATCAAGATGATCTTACTCCAGTCGAGCTGGTGACGCAAACCCCAGCGTTCCTAGGAGGCTTCCCGAGTTCTTTTTCCTTTCATAGAATAGGTTGCATTATTATAAAAAGAAAAAAACCAACTTTATGGTATGTAATAAGACCCGAGTCAGAGTATGCGCCGAGCGTGCCGACTCTTCTGTTTTACGGGTCATCGCAGAATTTTCTGAAGCCTTGAAGTGTATTGCACTCTGAGGTCAGGGGATTAACCCTTGGCCGATGATGTTTTACCCTTTGACCGCTATTTCTGCTCTTAGGTTTTTACGCCCGCCTGTTTTAACCATGTCAGGCATCCGCTCAGCTGGCGCGCAGGACCGCCCGTATCGGGCACTGGTCTCTCGGGCATCGCAACGGCCGAGACGGTTGGCATTCCTGGGCGGCATGCACCCTATCGTGCATGGGAATAAATGCCCTTAATGAGACTAATGTGACCATTGTCTCGGGAACCGCCTGACCCGTTGGCCGACGTGCACCCCAGAAGATGCCCGTTTCGCCCCCGGCTGAGCTTGCTATAAATAAGAACGGTGGTTTTATCGTGTCGGGCTGTCACACTTTACTCTTTTTAGCCACCTGTAACGCATGCAGTAGCCCGCTTTTGCTCCCGTGTCGGCCAGTTGCCTTCACCGTGGTATCAGGCGATGGCTTCTATGAGCGGAGGTATAGCCCGACAGGTTTATCGACCGACAATCTCTCGACCGATATGCTTATCACCCGACTGTCTTATCGACCGATAGGATTATCGCCCGACACACGTTTTTTCTATCGCGTGCTGCCGATTTTGTATCGCCCGACGCAGTTTAGCACGGCATAACGGCCGATGGTGTCTGCCCGACACACCATGTCGGGCGACACGTTTATCTTTTGTGACGTCATGTCAAGTAGTTGCTCTTCGGCGACCTTATCGCCTGATATACCCGTATCGGGAGGTATTTTGCGTCGTGCAACCCCCCTCGTATCGCCCGATTTCGTATCGACTCGACTTTTTGTTTTGATGGACGATACCCGGATCTTCGAAATAAGTCTTGTTTTATCGAGTCTCTTTAGCTATCTAACACTCTTAATGGTTAATGAACTTGATAACAGGCAGAATGGCGGCCGCAGCCGAAGCACCAACTATCGGACAGAAACGTCACAATGGGCCACCAACCACCAAAAAACGAGCAAGGGGAAATTTCCTTGATTAGGTAGCCTCGAAAGAGGTTCGTTTCCTTATCATAGTCTGTCTTATGTAGTAGCCTGGGGCCAACTACAGAGACAGCACGAGTACAGCCCCGGCGACTGCCGGGACAGCACAAGATCTCTCTGTCTACCGTGAGCTATTGCGCGTGTTCCGGCTGAGCTGGGAAATAAAGCGGAGGCTGAGCTTGGAAAGCGCTTTGCCGACGACCTCCAGAGGGAACCTGGGCATCCCGGTTCTAGCTACTTAATAAAGAGGAAGTAGCCACAAGTGTCCGCACTTGTCGAAGCTGTTTCGAAATGAGAAAGAAGGAGGCGGCAGCAAAGAAGCATATTGCAGCTTCTACAAGGCTCAAGCGAACCCGCTAAATAACCTTCACTGGACTAACATGAACTCACCCTCTTCTTCACTACTCTGGGACAGAGTATTGGATAAGTTTGGGGGGGGGTACCCATGTACCAGTGAAGGAGGTATAAAACTCTCTTGTGCCATTTTGCTTTTCCCCTATATCATGTACTTGTACTCTTGCTCATATAATTTTTTTTGAAAATTTTGCTTATTTTGTTCCCATGCATATGTACAAAGTCACTATATTAGTAAAAACCTGATGCAACTGCTTGCCAAGTTTATTTTCTTTGTACTAAATATGACACAAGTTCTGTTATATCTTTTTGATAATGCTGCTTCTAACGAACAAAAGAATGCGTTTTGTCAAGCCAAAAATTCTGAAAAATACAATAATTTCGCAAACAGCTAAGAGACAAGTATGGAGAAGGAAAAAGCTGCCCAAACAGCAGGAATCTCTTTTGTCCCCCCTTACCCAAAAAAATCCCAAAAAGAGAGAATAGCCTTATGAGTGTGAATAAAAGCATGAGAGTTGTGCCCAAAATATATATATATATATATATATATATATATATATATATATATATATATATATATATATATATATATATATATATATATATATATACTACTTGTTTTTCCAAAAGTACCCATCTTTAGGCATGGTAGATCTGGGGCAGTGGTACGTAGGATGTGAAATCATTTCTCTAAAGCCAACTGGCTTGGACTGCAGGGACCACTTGCCCGTTAACGGACCCTTACCTGGATGGACTGATGGGAGACAAGAATGAAAAACCCAAAAAGCCTTAGCCTACCCTATACACAACTTTCTGCCTAAAAAATAAAGCTGTTTGGTGTGTAAGCTAACTTCGGAATCATACATCTAAGTCTCGCCGAAGCTGTGGAGAAAAATCTTACTTAACAATAAGGTAGGGAAAACTAAGTCTTTTGTTCATATTGAGACAACATTATCCTTAAGGCATTACAATCTTCGTTACACTTTTCTAACATGAAGTTATACCAAGCAAGAATAAACATCACAAAATATAGTTTAAATATTGATTGAGGAAAATCAAAATGCTAAGTTTGGGGGAGTTGATAACACCAAATTTTGTGATATTTTAGACTGTTTTTCTGTTATCAAAATTGCCCTTTTCTGCTATTTTCCTCTCTTTTATGTGCACTTTCGCAATAATTAGCCAAGCAATGCTCTTAATCCAATTTTCCTATCTTTTGCAGAGTTTTCCCTCGTTTTTGGACAAAAAGGCTGTCCCGGCCCATGAATAAATCCAAGCCTGTCTCGGCCTCCCTGACGCCCGATACGACCCCTGCTCGACAGGGGAAAAACGATGCAATGACGCACGATAAGGTGATGCCGCGCCAGAAGAAGCTGGCGGTCGACACGCCTTCTACCCGACAGGGAGCCCGGCTCGCCTCGACATCCCAGCTTGTCGGGCGACATAGCCACCCACCGACAGGCGCGCCGCCTAGCACGACCGATAGCCGGCACCATCTACGTCGAGCGACACCTCTATATCGGCCTGTCCAACGACTGGCGCATAGGGGAGCCACGTGGCGCTTCGAGCACCATGTCTTCTCCCCAACCAGCTGACTATAAATAGCAGCTACAGGGAACCGAAAAGATAGGTCGGCAGTTTGGACAGTCCACAGTTCGGAGTTCCAGAATTCGGACAGTGGAGAGTTGAGCCATCTTCTGAGGAGACTGCGAGAGCATATGTGTCGTGCCCCAGTGCTTGTCTCGGGCGACACTAGGTGAGCTTCTCCTCATCCCGAGAGGGAGGGGACAGTTCACTTAGGACCGTCCCGGGCGGCACCGAGGGCCGACATCGGCCGACGTAGATGAGCGACGCAAGTGCCCGACAACAACAATGCATAGCTCTTAGCCCGACACGATATCAACCCGATATGCTCTGCTTGTCGAGCGTGCCGCCCGAGAGGGTGTGCCGTCCGACATGAGCGTATCGGTTATGTCCTTGAGCGATGCGGTCGACAGTCGGTGCATGCCGCCTGAGAGGGTGTGCCGCCCGACACCTCTGTATCGGGCTAGGCCTCTAACTGATATCGGGCAGGAGAGCTACTGCATCCTGTCGTCCTTCTACATCAAGGAGGCGATACCTATCTTTACTTTTTGTCATTTAATTACTTACTTACGCATTGTAATTAGACACCTTTATTTGTCTATGGAAATAGAAGATGCTTATTTACTTGTTGCTCTATGCTTGGTGCACCATGCTGGATGATTGCTATGTATGATATTTGAACTCTAGCTTGCATGTTTGGATCACGTTCGCTTAGCTAACGAATCATGTTTTCCCGTCGCAACAACTTCAAGAGTTGTGTTGTGGCTCTAGTGTTTGGTCCGATTCTGGAGTACGAGAGTGCCTGGAATGGAGTTGCCTTAGTTACCTTTCCACTCTAATTTTAGTCCAGTGACCTCGAGAGGGGCGTTGATGCCTTGTTAGAGGTACCCGCTTCGAGAGGAGGGGTACATGACTGGTTCTTCCACCACTTGTTTTACCGCAGTTTTATCCTTCGTACCTCGCTTTAGCTCGGGCAGTATCTTTCTGTTTCTGTTGCATGAAAACCCCTAAAAACTGCTAAATGACTAAAATCTTAAATCTCTCTTGTAACTCCACTTGGAGATAGTTTTCTTTGTTTTATTTGTGACATCTTACTACTTCCTTTTTTGGGAATTTATCTCTCTTTATATACTGCCGGAGTGTAACGTGTCGATTCTGGGTTCTCAACACTACCCCCTTGTCCCTGTGTTCGACCCCATATTTCTACTTTGACCCCGTAAACAAAGTTGCGGGGGCCTAGAAGGATTCAGGTTTATAAATGTAAAAGCTTGACTACCTCAAATCCACCTCCAACCTTAGGACGCGCGATTTAGGCCGGTCAACCATCTAGAAAGTTCTGACACTAAAATGGATCTATGTCCAGGGCAACTACATGATTAGGGTTCCACTTGATTAGTTAAATCCAATTGAGTGTCTTTTATTCAATCAAGTCACATACAAACCCTAAGAAGATTCTACAAAAGATAAGGTAGTTTGTGAGTGTAGAAGATATAAAATGTATAAATTATAAACTTGTCACTCATCACATAGTACTATTCCAGTATCATAGACACGACCATCGTCATTATCACATCACCATGGGATACCAATCACTTATCATATCATTAGAGGATATCACCTTAATTAGAGTACAAAGCCATTGCCAAGGTCATAAGACCCTTCACATTGTTTCCTGTAAGAACATCATCATCTCTCCATGCCTGATCTAGGATCATCATCATCACATATGTGTATCATAAATGTTACTACATTCAACCATTAGATATGGTGCTCATTCAACAACATATTGGATGAGTTTCAAAGGACCGTAGGTCCGATACACTCTAGAAGAGTTGGGTGTGCAACCCTCTGTTGTCCATCTTAGTCAAGTGGTTGAAGGGTGTGCCAATAACAGTCAGAATCTATCATTAAAGGAATGGAAGCGGTATTCCTCTCCCATACGGTCGAGCATTAGGAGAGAGAAAAAACTTATTCATCATGCTAATTACTCGAGAAAGCTAAGAAACTTCATTCTATACTTGCAAATTGGTTTAGGTTTCAACATAGTAATCAAATTAGGGCTCAAAATAGTAATTATCATCAAACCCTACTTATCACCATCTCCAACTCTCTTGGAACATATTAGGTCAACTATCATCATCACTAGGTAACAACACAAGGCAACCACATGTACATGGATTCTTATCGACCGAAGAGAAAAGCATGGTCACTTATTCGACCAAGGAGACTACATCAAAGAGAAACTTGGCGATAAAAGAAGACCTCACCACATCATCGACTGAAGGGGGGTGGTTCAAACCATCAACATTCTCATGGGTCCAAATCTTAGTGACTAAAGGAAAACAACCACACATTCATCGACCAAATAAGAAGAATCAACATTAGCGGCAAAATCACATTAAGACTTGGCAACCTCTAACATCAACACCTTAGCTACCAAAACATGTAGAAGATCTTGGTAACCCCATGAAGAGAGAGAAAGACTATTCACCACATCATCAAATAGATTGATCATCATATGAAACTGAAATGTCAAGGGTTAATCCTCATGAAGGAGTACAACATCCAAAACCCTAATTTCAACCATCACCATTATAGAAAGATAATCCACAACTAGAGAGAAGAACCTACGTATCTAACATCATGCATGCCCATGAAACCTCCACCATCAAGCTAGAGAGCATAACCATGATCTAGAGAAGAAAAACCAATGTTTAACATATCCATGTAAGAGCCAACACCTCCATCGTCAATAAGAGTTTGGGTATAAGATTAGGGTTCATAAAAATGAATTACACTAGTCAAGATCACCACATAAACATAAACTATAGTTCAAGATATTGTCATAATACAACTTAGAACCCCATTTTAGAGGTGGTTTAATTGCATGTATAGATTAAGTGCAAAAATAATCAAGGAGAAAGTTATATAACTCACCATGGTTGAGAGGGAACCACTCCAAAAGCAAGATACCCCAAGGTAAGAGAGGGAAACCCAAACTTGATAAAATCCATGACCAAGCTAGAATCACCTAAAAAAGAGAAGCAAAACCATGGTCGAAAAGGAGCACAAGATGGAGAGCAAAACCCTAGGATGAAAAGATAAGGAAGAGAGGTGATCTTCAACTCGACTTAGGCACAACCATGGAGAACCATGGATTTAGCTAAGAAGAGAGAAGTTCTTTAAGAAGCACCACCATGGAGAACCATGGATTCAACCAAGAGAAAGAAGAGGGGTAGGTTGCAAGAAAATAAGGATCAAGCAAGAGAGATCACTTACCAAGATTAAGGAACACCAAAGGATCACCAAAGAAGAGTTGCTCCAACCCTAGATCACACATGCAAAGGATCAGCCACCTTGCTCCACAATCGAGCTCTTCTCCACCACCAAGAACACAAGGGAAGACCCAAGCAAGAGGGAAAGAAGAGAGTGTAAAAGGATCACTTGTATGCAAGGAGAGGGCTATACATACCCAAGGGTAGAGAGAGGTAAGGAGGGTTAGGTGTCATGCATATATGTGCCACTTGTCCGTAAAAACCCATCCATGCAAGCACTAAGATCATGCATGCAACAAAGGTCGTTCAAACCAAGGAAAACCATAGACCTCACTTGGTCTAGTAGACCATCGGTCGAAGATAATTCTCTACTACCAAAATACATCAAAACCTATTAGTCGCATAGATCAAAACCCTAGTTCTTAGCGACAAAGAAAGGGGATCAAGGGCTCATCGACTGAAGGGAACACTAGGCACACTCAAAACCTATTAGACCGCAGAGATCATGGTCAAAGGAACAACAAGGTGGTCACTGAAACCAAAACTCAACGGTCAACACAAAAGGTCAACACCAAACTAGGGCATCCAAGCAAACCCTAGAAGCATCAACACTTATGATGTCACCACATCATGAAACCAAGGTTCAACAAGGCACCTTAAGGTACTACTCCCTCCAACATGATGCCAAATCATGTGAAACACATCAAGCATGTGAAAAATGACAAAATAAACCCTAAACATGGGTAAATTGCAATTAGGTACAAAACAAGCACTTATATGTGTAACTAGCCCAAACGTCATCCAAACTGGACCAAAGTGAAAATATAAGTATGTCACATGTTGTTAAGGCACAAAACATGATTATATTAAAGTTTTAAGCTTCTTAATATGTTAAGAAGTCAAGATCAACAAAAAGGATAGGCCACGAGTTTTACAACCATAAACCCCTAACCAAGATTTTTCATTTCTCATCCCTACTTATCTCATCCCTAAATCCCATGTGATTTCCTCCATGTCATGATGATGCCCCAAAACCTTAACCAGAACTATATCCTTCTTCTTCGACTTCTTCAACCTCCTATCCAAAATCAACATAGGAAACATATGACATGTCTTTCTCCAACTCAACCTCCATCAGATGCAACACTTTCTCTATATCTGGATGACACTTACTCAACATAGAAAACACAAGATGTAACTTGTGAAACTCTAGAAGTAGCTCCAACCTATAAGCCACCTTGCCAACACATGTGTAAGGTCCCCTAAACATGGGAGCTAACTTACCCTTCTTACCAAACCTCAGCACACCTTTCCAAGGAGAGACCTTGAGATACACCTTGTATCCCACTTGGAACTCCAAGGGCCTGTGATGATTATCAACATAAGACCTATGTCTTTCCTAGGTTACCTTCAGCTATTACTGTATCACTTTGATCTTCTCTGTAGTCTTTTGTAAAAGCTCAGAACCAAAAAGATGATACTCAACGGTTTTATACCAACAAAGTGGAGACCTACAATGCCTCCCATATAAGAAGTCATACGATGCCATGTTGATACTCCTCTGATAACTGTTGTTGTAATCAAACTCTAGAAAATTGAGGTGCGGATCCCAACCTCTAAGAAATTATAGAACTCAAGCTCTCAACAAATCCTCCAAGATCTGAATGGTCCTCTCTGACTGACCATCTACCTGTGGGTGAAACGTTGTACTGAACCTCAAGTGTGTACCCATGGTTGTATGCAGATGCTCCCAGACATGACTGGTAAATTGGGAACCTCTGTCGAACACTATTATCACTGGAATACCGTGCAAACAAACTATCTCATTTATATATATCTATGCCAATGTCTCTCCTGTATATGTCATCTTCATGTCTTCTTCATAGAAAGGAAGTGTGTTGACTTGGTCAACCTGTCAACTATCATCCAAATGGAATCATGACATTTGGCTGTCCTAGGAAGACCAACCACAAAGTCCATGATGATATGGTCCCAATTCCACTGTGATATAGGCAACTGTTGCAACATTCCTACATGCTTCTGATTCTCAACCTTGACCTACCGACACACATGACATGTAATATTCTCAATTTTGAAAAAAATTGAAATATATAAATTGATTTATAAATTCCCTAATGGTATTATTGATTGAATAATAGTGTTAATTTCCTTTTTGGCATGGGTGCTTGTGGCACAAGTTAAATAAAAGAAAATAATTCATAATGAATTGGTATTAATGGCTTTTGATATGGTAAATGAAATACAAGAGGATATGCAAGTTTCCAAAAAAGAATAAAATATGTGGTGTTTTAAAGGATTAAGATAATTATCTATCTATGTTTGGAAACACAATGGTTAAGACATCTCTATATCCTAACTTATTAGATAAACATTGGAAATGATTTTTATGAGTTTTCTTTAAGTGAGGATGGTTTATTTAAAGGGTAAATCAAAGAGATAAAAAGGAACTATCTAGATCATGCATGTTTCCTTTGGATTACCAACGTCGTCATATGAGAAATCTATAAAATACTCTCTTTACAACAAAAAGATACTTTCCTATGAAGGCACTCCATAATCATGAAGGAGGCCAATATAAGGCAATAATAGGGTTACTTTAAAGGTATATACGAATAATGCAATAAAGAAAGGAAGTGTACAAAGGGGAAGTAAGAGGGGCGTGCACTTTCCATAATAAGAGGGAAGACCAGGCAGGCATCAAGCCCAGGAGGGAAGGTGGCCTAAGTCCACAATGCAATTGTTTAGGATCAAGCCCCTGGAGAGGAAGATCACAGAGGTCAAGTCCAGGAGCAAAGACTGACATGGAACCAAGCCCTGGAGGGAAGGTAGCCTGAGCCCAATGATGGGATGACACTGCATTATGTGTACTCAAAAGAGAGAGATGAAGGCAATCTGGGTTAAAGAATTAAATAAGAGAATAATGTGCTTAAAAGATGTGACATCTTAAAAGAAACCCTTAGGGAGGGTAGAGTCCTAATGTAATCCTAGGGTCAAGTAGGGTGTATTAGAGGTACATGGGACCGATGGTTTGGGAGTTGATATGCCCAGAATGTACATGACCATGTGGTCGGGAGGTAACATCTAGGTTTATCCAAGGTACATGACTCAAGAGATTAGCTACCTCCACGAGGATCATGTAGTCTAATGGGTGAATGTGAAATGCACTCTCTTGATGCATAAAGATGAGATCACTCCAAAAGTACCTATACCCCTAGAGACCTCGAGGATTTGTCTAAGGCTCATAATGATACATGAGATATAAATATAAAGATATAAGGAAGTCATGAAAACTTGAGAGAAGTTGTGCCCTAACTTAAGAGTAACAAAAGGAACACTTGACTTCATGGAATATAAGAATGATATGAAATTAAGAACAAGTAAGTTTAGAGTCATATAGAGTATGATTCAACTTAATATGTGAAATTAAAAGGTAATGTGTGGATGTACCATCTACGCTCTTGGCATGGAATGAACTTTGTGTTTGGGATGCAGCCAAATGCTTATTTCATCTCATTATGAGGGAGGGAGATTGGGTAGACACATGTTATGCTTAAAATTGAGGTAATGAGGATGAATATCCTACATTGAATGTGTAACGACATGACCTAGGGTTAGAGGTGTTACCTCGCCCTTGTGAGAAGATAATAAATAATAGGTTGGAAACCTAGGTGAAAAGAGAAATCACCAAGTAATAATGAAATCATCAAGTGATGATAATATGCATATACTAAAGATGTGGATATACTTGAATTTCAATTCAGGTGCCAATCTTAGTAATAAAATAAAATTGCTATGCTAATAAAAAAGTGGTTAAGCCATCTAAGCAGGGTGCTAACCCTAAGTTTTGAAAATAAGATGAGTTATCATTCACCTAGGCTTAGTAGGCCTGAATTTTGGGGACAAAATTCCTTTTAAGGAGGGGTGAATGTAATATCCTCAATTTTGATAAAAATTGAATTATATAAATTGATTTATAAATTCCCTAATGGTATTATTGATGGAATAATAGTGTTAATTGCCTTTGTGGCATGGGTGCTTGTGGAATGGGTGCTTGTGGCACAAGTTAAATAAAAGAAAAGAATTCATAATGAATTGGTATTAATGGCTTTTGATATGGTAAATGAAATACAAGAGGATATGCAAGTTTCCAAAGAAGAATAAGAGATGTGGTGTTTTCAAGGATTACGATAATTATCTAGCTATGTTTGGCAACACAATGGTTAAGACATATCTATTTCCTAAGTTATTAGATAAACATTGGAAATGATTTTTATGAGTTTTCTTTAAGTGAGGATGGTTTATTTAAAGGGTAAATCAAAGAGAGATAAAAAGGAACTATCTAGATTATGCATGTTTCCTTTGGATTACTAACGTCGCCATATGAGAAATCTATTAAATACTCTCTTTACAACAAAAAGATACTTTCCTATGAAGGCACTCCATAATCATGAAGGAGGCCAATATAAGGCAAGAATAGGGGTACTTTAAAGGTATATACGAATAATGCAATAAAGAAAGGAAGTGTACAAAGGGGAAGTAAGAGGGATGTGTACTTTCCATAAGAGAGGTTTCCTTGTACGAGGATTACAATCTGTAACCCTACTTATATGTATATAAAGGAACAATATGTAAGTTTCCTAAAAGAAATAGGAGACATGGTTTAAAGGAATGGAAGAATTTAGTATATTAAAGGTAACCCAATGAACCCCAATTTTGGAATATAAGTGGAAAAAGATATAATGAGTTCCATGTGGGGAGGATGTTTGATTTAGAAAATACTTTAAAGGAAGATGAAGAGATAGAAGGATGAAGGGTTTGTTTATTGTGGGCATTATCTCTTGGCCCTTTCTTTGATTCAACGATAAAGTCAATTTTAATAGTTAATGGTAACACAAAAGAGGTGAATCGGCAAGTTAATTCTGACTAGAATAGAGAATAAATCCTAGAGGAGACGAGATAAGCAGAAGGATTTCTTGGGCATGTATATATATACCTATGTAGGATTCCTCCCTTAGCCCATGGATCATCTCCACCCCCTTCTCCACCCTCTTCCTATTTGAAACGCAACCTACAGATTGCCGAAGGTGGTAGAATAGTGCCTTTTCATGAAGATAATGACCTTCGTCGCCATGACCAACTATACCTACTCTGTTATCTCAGTATGACTGTGAGACAACCATGAAGAAGAACTCCATGGATGATGGGTTATGGAGGGGATCAATCCCAGCACCGACGATACCAGTGGCAATATGGTTCTCACGCCCTATGCGCTGTGAAGCTCTGGTACGTCCACAAATCTGCCATGGATCTAGCCATCTTCTGACGGTGGTCTTCCATGGCCTCAGCCCGGCCGCAGTTCGCACTGGCTTTACTTAGCTCATCGGTGCTTCCGCAAGTGAGGCCAGGGTGCGACATCCTTGGTGCCTCTCGGCTCAGGGAGGAGGTCTCCTATATTGGACGGTGTGCACGAATGAAGGCGGAAGGTAGGGCGGCGGTTTGTAGACAAGAAGCAGCCAGATCATCGACCCTACTGGTGCAGTTGGAGGAGGAGGACGACCAGGTCCGGACAGAAGGGTGGCAAGAGTGGCTGCACTGGAGATGGCGTTGTTGCATTAGCAGCCGCTGAGACGCCCTGCGTAGGGGAGGTGGCGACATATGGTGGCACTGCAGGCAGAGCGAGTGGAGGTGTAGTGGGGAGGATGACCGATCACAGCCCGACCCCAGCTTCAGATCACGTTGTACGTGCGCAGGGAGCCCGATGGGAGGTTGAAGGAGAATACAATCAAATGACCCTAATACCCCTCTAGGTTCACTTACGAACCAAGGGTAAAGAAGTCTCTTCCTACAGCCTTGAGCCGACAAAGAATAAGGTATTGTTTTGATGACGTGTCATCCCTAGATTGGTATGAATTTAGTAATATTGTAATAATTCTAGTTTATTATTGATAACTCGGATTGTAACATATAATATATGAAAATTAATTAGAAAAATGAGAGAAATGCAAATCAAAATACTATCAGAACCCAATTATGCTTTCTATTCTTAAAGTATGTGCAATACATGTGTTAATGTGATTAGTATAAAGGAACGCCTAGATTTAGGTTAATATGATGCATAATTGATTAGAATTGGTTATGTTATGTTCATACCTGATCTAGACATATATAATGAGTAAAACCTTGATAATGGTGAATAGTGGACAATTCTAGATTAGTAATCTTAAATATGTTGTTTTAGGGTTTTAGAACCAATGTGAACATCTTGAAATAATCTTAATGTTGATAATGTGAACTAGATGTAATGAGTAGTCTAATATGCTTAAGATAATAATTAGGGTTTCACCTGATAAGCATAACTAGAGTTTGTGTCTTAGAGATCATGATATGATGGAATTAGGGTTGTAACCCTAATCCCTAGTCCAAATAGGAGATAACCCTAAACCCTAGTTTAGGAGGACATCTAGATCTGATTAATGTAATGTGAATACATAGTGACACATATGCAGTATGCTTTGTTTCAGATACTTGTTTATTACATGCTTTGTTGCTTGGATGTTTGGAAACATTCTTAAAGTATATGATGTTCTGCATGGTTTCTGCCCATGGCATAAGGTACGTGGTTACACTTATGGATATACATGTATCAAATTATGAGATTGCTGATGTTTCTTGATGAGATTGAATGACAAATAAACTGCTTGCTTGTTTATTTAGTTCTTGCAAACTATAAAGTTCCTATGAGTATCATGTAAAGTAAATAATAGTATTCTGAACCCTAGGTTAGACTGATCTTAAGGGTAATGCACACGAGCCCCAGAGGGATAGTGAGTACACCTGAGGTAGTTGACTAGATGAGTTAGAATATGAAAACAAGTTTATGTTCTTATATGCTAGATAAAGTTGTTTCCTTATATGTTACTTGTGATTATTGGTTGAACCCACGTACCAGTATAGAAATATACTGATTGTGTATTTGTTTGTCAGCATTTTAGGCATCAGATATACTTGATAGCATTGACATGAGGGTACAGATAAACATGTTGAAGACACTAGAGTTATTCCTGATGGTTTAGTTGTAATGGTTTATCTTCACACCTGTAAAATTTAATTCTGTTTAAAAGTTATGTAACTCCTTAGAGGAGCTTTTTATGTAAACATGTAAATATTTTCTCATTAATGGAAATTGTTTACTATTCTGTATTATTTCTTGAATCTGATCTTGGAGTATATGATTAACGATCTACGACTTTAAGGTCTTTTAGACACTCAAAAGTGTGGGTCGTTACATGACATCTTACCACAAACTCTGCCACATCACAATTCAAGCTAGGTGATGTGGCTTTTTGAATGCACTAACAAATTCACTCGGGGTTTATATCCCCGAGCTTTTACCAAAACCAAGTGCAACAATACCACCCACAAGCGGACGGATCTTATCGCAGTATAGTTGAGGATCGAACCCAAAGGACAACGTTTTTAAGAATCTTTGTCAGTTAGATCTAGCCCAAGTAAAACTAATATTTAGAACAATTGGTTGATTTTGGTTTGATTAAACTAATTGCAAGAAAGTAAATGCGGAATAAAAGATGGGTTTAGATCAATGATGTGGAATCGCTGGGATGGTACCGGGTTTGACCACCGCTACACACACAACCACACTCTCTTGAAAACAAACCAGGCACGATATAACACTCCAAATAGAGCTGCTGCAGAACCCCCCATACGGGCGTTAGGTCCGCGTAAGCATCACCATAGGCAGCCAATTTCTCATCGCCATCCGGATCACATGTCTTACGGCTCTAAAGATACAGAAATCCACGGAGGTTGTGAACCCCCCATACGGGCGTTAGGCGCACAGAAGCGTCACCGAAGGCTAGATGGCTCATCCCCTCACGGATCATACACTTACGACCTCGATGAAATCCCATCCTATTTCTAGTTTGGGAGTCAGCCGCGTTAACCGATAAATAAGCAGGAAGGTGACATGCGAGCAAACATCGACGTTTAGCAAGATGATGCAAAATCCAACTAAGGTTGTGAACCCCCTATACAGGCGTTAGGCGCACAGAAGCGTCACCGAAGGCTAGATGGCTCGTCCCCTCGCGGATCATACACTTACGACCTCAAGGAACCCATCAGAAGTTATCGTCAAGGGTCAAACATGCTAAACGACGTTCCAACCCATGCCTTGAAGTTATCGCAACATAGGAACCCATGCATTGAAGTTATCGCAACTTAGGGAGAACAAAGATGAAAACACGCACATAACCAACCTACAAGCATAACGATAAACGACAAAATGAAGAGTTATATACATTGCCTTGGAAAGTTTAACAAAAGAACATGGTTTGCATGGGCAGCGGGGCTAGTCCCCACACCCCAGCGAAAGAGGACTACTCGCTCATGATACGAGATACAAGAAGGATAGGAGAGAAAGATAGATCCGCCATGAGCTCGGTGCAGAGGGTGGATGCATCTCGGTGAAGAAGATACGCTCCTTGCGCCGTCTTCTTCCTCTTCTTGGCCTCCTTAGACGCAACACTAGCGGTAGATGGAGTGGAACTTGATCGGTGTGGTGCTCTGGCAGCCTTTCGGCGTCCGGAACCGATGCCTTGAAATGGGGACCCTGGGGGTCTATTTATAGTTTCAGATCTGATCCCAAGCGGTTTGGATAAGTTGCTGGAAATATCTTCTCCAAACGGTTTAGAGACCGTTTGGGCGCCAAACGGTCTTGAGACCGTTTGGGCGCCAAATGGTCTTGAGACCGTTTGGGCGCCAAACGGCCTTGAGACCGCTTGGGCACCAAACGGTCTTGAGACTGTTTGGGCATCAAACGGTTTGGAGGTCGTTTGAGCGCCAAACGGTTTTGCTTTGATTGGACCTGGCTTTGGCGTGGTCGCGCGGCTTTAGTTCTTCAATCGATCCTTGCGCTTGCATCGAACGGTCTTGGGACCGCGCGGGACCAAACGGTCTTGAGACCGCATGGGACCAAACGGTCTTGAGACCGCATGGGACCAAACGGTCTTGAGACCGCATGGGACCAAACGGTCTTGAGACCGCATGGGACCAAACGGTCTTGAGACCGCATGGGACCAAAGGGTCTTGAGACCGCATGGGACCAAACAGTCTTGGGACCGCATGGGACCAAACGGTCTTGGGACCGCATGGGACCAAACGGTCTTGGGACCGCATGGGACCAAACGGTCTTGAGACCGCATGGGACCAAATGGTCTTGGGACCGCATGGGACCAAACGGTCTTGGGACCGCATGGGACCAAACGGTCTTGGGACCGCATGGGACCAAACGGTCTTGGGACCGCATGGGACCAATCGGTCTTGGGACCGCATGGGACCAAACGGTCTTGAGACCGCGTGGACTTCTTGGGCAACTGGTTTCGTCTTGTTCTTTGTGTATTCCAGCAAACGGTCTTGAGACCGCATGGATCCAAACGGTCTTGAGACCGTTTGCATGGAGTTGCCTGCTACACCTGCATAAAATGAAAGATATTTAGTTAAAACCTTGATTATTGAATCACTGAGTAGTTTTGTGCATTATGATTCATATTAGGGTGAAAAGATGTGGAATAGATATTAAATTGTTCCAAAAAGGTAATAGAAAATCATGATGAGTATGCACTCATCAAAATACCCCGAACTTAAATCGTTGCTCGTCCTCGAGTAACATAAAATTTGAAACTGTTGCCTGATGGAATACTTTCGATCCGTGTGATTTCTTCATCTTCACATCACAAATGTTTTCTTTTTGCTCAGTATGAGTGAGTACCTCAACTTCCTGGGACCACGAAACACGTCTTTCCATAGCTTCGTTCTTGAGTTCGTTTCCCAACAATGCTTCCTCCCCGCCTTTTCCAACACCAAGCATGTCGAAGAGTTTTGTAGGAGTTCAGAGATACCCGTAGAATCGACAAGTATGCATTTGATCTGACACTGGTGTAGTTCAGGATGGTAGGGCATGTATTGTGCCCTTAGGTAGAAAAAGGAGTGAAAGGTGGTATGGAAAGAAGAAGTAAATCTCTCCTCTATTCGACTCGAGATTTTTATTTGATTTGCAATTTCATTTATTGCATATTTTTTTGTGTGCGCTATGGCATCTTTTGTTGCAGATCTCTCCTCTATTCGACTCGAGATTGCATTTATTTTGTGTGCACTTTGGAATCTTTTTATTGCAGATCTCTCCTCTATTCGACTCGAGATTGCATTTTTGGTGGTACGCCCCTATTTATTGGAAGGGGTATGGAAGAAGCGGATATGGGGAAAGTGGCGTGCCACCCCGAACTTAGGGTTTGGCACAAGTTTGGCTATTTTGGTGGTATTTATGGATGGAGGGATACGAAGATGATAGAAGAAGTGTAGAAGAGAGTTCAGATCAGGATGCAACTTGATTTACAATTCAAAACCGGGTTATTCTCTTTGTCATACTCTGCTCAAATAATGACTTGATGCGGATTCGGTGGGGTTTCTGAGCCATTGTTCCACTAGTCAGTTAGGAAGCGCGACGTGTTTGATCCTTATCAGTTTGACAGATACTTATCATTATGTAAAAAGAATTATGATGTTAGGAATCATAAGTTTCACAGGATGATTTCAGGCAAGTTTCAAAAGTCAGTCCTCTTGAGGATTTGCTTCGAATAAGGAGGATGTTATGATAGAAGATGCATAGCAAAAAGTTAGTTACATTTTTATCAACAAAAGACAAAATTTTATGATAGAGACATATTGAATATGAAAAGAGGGTGTGTATGTGGAAGTGGAATACGTACCACCCACTTTGACAGATACTTATCATTATGTAAAAAGAATTATGATGTTAGGAATCATAAGTTTCACAGGATGATTTCAGGCAAGTTTCAAAAGTCAGTCCTCTTGAGGATTTGCTTCGAATAAGGAGGATGTTATGATAGAAGATGCATAGCAAAAAGTTAGTTACATTTTTATCAACAAAAGACAAAATTTTATGATAGAGACATATTGAATATGAAAAGAGGGTGTGTATGTGGAAGTGGAATACGTACCACCCACCCTCCACCCCGAACTTAGAGATTTGCTCGTCCTCGAGCAAACCCTAAATTCAAGATGGAGGGGAAAGGAAACACCAGGTATGACTGCCGAGAATGAATTCGTTCTGATCAGCACCAATCCAATCTCGTGTCCTGAAAGAAAAACTCTCTCATAAGGCAAATTTTATTTAAGGAAAATTTAACTATAAGGAACAAAATTTGAAAAGGAAAAGTAAAATAGATTTATTGGTCGGGTTGCCTCCCGACAAGCGCCTTTGTTTTATGTCGATGGCTCGACAGAGTTCTTCGGAATTATGGTGGGTCCTTTGGATTGTTGAATTCCAACATTATTTCGGTGCCTTTGTCAGCTGGTGTGAAGTATCTTTTCAAGCGGTGACCATTTGCTATAAATTCGCCAGACCCGTCGCTCCATAAAGAGAAAGCACCATGGGGGGAGATGCTTTTGACGATGTAAGGTCCGCACCAACGTGAGCGGAGTTTTCCTGGGAACAATTTTAATCTGGAGTTGAAAACTAGGACCTGGTCTCCCACTCGTATGTCTTTTTGTTTCAGATGTCCATCATGCCAGAGTTTTGTACGTTCTTTGTAGATTCGTGCATTCTCATAGGCTGTCATTCTGAGTTCATCCAGCTCATGGAGTTGCAGAATTCTGGCTTGACCCGCTTGTTTCATATCGAAGTTTATTTGTTTAATTGCCCACCATGCCTTATGTTCAAGTTCGACTGGCAGGTGGCAACTCTTTCCATATATCAATCGAAAGGGGTAGTCCCAAGGGGAGTCTTATAAGCAGTGCGATAAGCCCATAAGGCGTCGTTGATTTTTGTCGCCCAATCTTTTCGATTACGTCCAACGGTTTTCTCAAGGATAGCCTTAAGTTGTCGGTTGGAGACCTCTACCTGTCCACTGGTTTTTGGATGATAAGGCGAAGCTATCTTGTGTGAGACGCCATATTTTCGTAGAAGAGCTTCAAGGCTTCTTTCAATGAAGTGGGATCCTCCGTCAGATATCACGGTTCTCGGCACTCCGAACCGTGGGAAGATAATATCTTTGAATAGTTTGATGACTGGTTTTGAATCACAGGTGACGGTTGGTATAGCTTCAACCCATTTGGAGACATAGTCCACCGCCACAAGGATGTAAGAGAATCCATTAGAAGATGGGAATGGCCCCATATAGTCCACTCCCCAGACGTCAAATATCTCGACTTCTTGCCATAGATTCAGTGGCATTTCGTCTCTCTTGGTTATATTGCCAGCTCTTTGACACTTATCACATGATATGACAAAATCATAACAGTCCTTGGATAAAGTTGGCCAGAAAAATCCACATTGCAAAACTTTTAAGGCAGTCTTTTTAGAGCTCATATGCCCACCCACGGGTCCTGAGTGGCATTGTTCCAAAATAGAATGGGCTTCTTCTTCGACGACACAACGTCTATACAATCCATCTGCACAGAGTTTGAAAAGATATGGTTCATCCCAATAGTAATGCTTCACATCATGCATAAATTTCTTCAGAGCGTTCCCGGTGTATTGAGGATGGATGACTCCGGCGGCAAGGTAGTTTACTAAGTCTGAATACCATGGTTCGAATCCTGAGACTCTCATAAGCTGATCATCTGGTAGAGAGTCGTTTATCGGAATCCCTTCAGCATCCAGAGTGTGGATGCGACTCAGGTGATCTGCCACGACATTCTCCGTCCCTTTTTTATCTCTTATTTCAAGGTCAAATTCTTGTAGAAGGAGTATCCATCTGATCAGCCTTGGCTTAGCATCCTTCTTTGTCATAAGATAACGAATAGCAGCATGGTCAGTGTAAACGATTACCTTCGAACCAGTAAGGTAGGATCTAAATTTGTCGAAAGAATAAATGACTGCTAAAAGCTCCTTTTCAGTAGTAGCATAATTCCTTTGAGCTTCGTCGAGGGTCTTTGATGCATAATAGATCACATAATGTTTATTCTCTATGCATTGTCCTAAGACAGCACCCACCGCGTAATCACTGGCATCACACATAATTTCAAAGGGGTGGTCCCAATCGGGAGCTTTAATGATGGGAGTAGTTGTAAGGGCTTTCTTCAGCATATCAAAACTTTTGACGCATTCTTCATTGAAATTGAAATCAGCATACTTTAAAAGTAGATTAGTCATTGGCTTCGTTATCTTGGAAAAGTCACGTATAAACCTTCTATAGAATCCAGCGTGACCAAGGAATGCACGAACTTCTTTTACATTTGTGGGGATTGCCAGTTTAGAGATGACTTCTATCTTGGCCTTATCAACTTCAATTCCTTTATTACTAACCTTGTGGCCCAAGACGATGCCTTCCTTTACCATAAAGTGGCATTTCTCCCAATTTAGCACCAGATGTGCTTCTTCACAATGTTTGAGGACCATGGAGAGATGCTTAAGACAAGAATCAAAGGAGTCACCATATACGGAAAAATCGTCCATGAAAACCTCCATAACTGTTTCAGTAAGCCCTGCAAAAATGGCAGTCATGCAACGTTGAAAAGTTGCAGGGGCATTACACAGACCGAGAGGCATCCTTTTAAAAGCATATGTCCCAAAGGGACATGTGAAAGTAGTTTTTTCTTGATCGTCTGGATGTATGGGAATCTGATAGAATCCAGAGTAACCGTCCAGGTAACAGAAATATTCTTGATGGGCCAATCTTTCTAAAACTTGATCGAGGAAGGGAATAGGAAAATGATCCTTTCGAGTGGCCTTGTTCAATTTTCTATAATCAATGCACATCCGCCACCCAGTGACTGTTCGAGTGGGGATGAGCTCGTTGTTTGCGTTTTTTATAACGGTCGTCCCTCCTTTCTTGGGTACCACATGAACTGGGCTCACCCATGGTGAGTCCGATATCGGGTAAATTATTCCAGCAGTAAGGAGTTTGATGATCTCACGACGGACCACTTCCTTCATATTCGGGTTCAACTTTCGTTGATGCTCGATAGTTGGCTTATGGTCTTCCATCATGGGGATTCTGTGCATGCACAACGCTTGGCTGACTCCTGTGAGGTCACTCATTTTGTAGCCTATGGCTTTCTTGCTATCCTTTAATACCTCCAGAAGTTGCTCTTCTTGTTTGGTCGTCAAACCAGAGTTTATAATGACAGGACAAACTTTGAGATCGTCTAAAAACATATACTTCAGCCCTTCAGGTAGGGGCTTCATTTCAGGAGGTTCTGGTTTTTCACTGGTTTCTTCTGGGGTTTCGGTAGCCTTTAATTCTTCATAGGTAGCTTCAGGATTTCCTTCAGCAGATTCGGGAGGTTCGGTGCAGTCCTTATCTTGTTGGTCAATAGGTTCATCATTAAAAAGGTCGTATAGAGAAGTTTCCAAGGGATCGCATGACTCGTGATATTCTTGAGTAAGTTGTGACATCTGCTCAACACAATCTATCAGATAGACCTCCTCTTGTATACTTGGTCTTCTCATGCTTTCAAAAACTTTGAACTCTAGAGTTTCTTTACCTAACCTGAGCAGTAATGTTCCAGCTTCAACATCAATAAGGGCTCTAGCAGTGGCGAGGAAAGGGCGACCGAAGATGAGAGGGTATTTGGTGTCTTCTTTTATGTCCATGATGACAAAATCACATGGGACATATGCGTCCTTGCCTACCTTGACCGGAATGTCTTCGAGAATACCTAACGGTCTTTTTACTGAATTGTCCGCAAGTTGAATTGGCATAGCAGTTGGAAGCAATTCTTCGAACCCTAATCTCTTGCATAGACTCAACGGCATAATAGAAATACTTGCGCCAAGATCTGCCAATCCTTTCTTGCATGATGAATCACCAATGTGACATGAGATTCTGAAGGATCCTGGATCTTTTTGTTTCTTTGGCATCTTGCTTAGTATGATATCTGATGTGGTAGCAGCCAATTTTACAGTTTCATATTCTTCAGTGATGTACTTCTTGGTGAGGAGCGACTTTAGATACTTGGTCCAGGCTGGTATCTCATTAAGAGCATCTAGGAATGGTATATCAACATGGATTTTCTTCATAGCCTCTTTAAATTTGATGAATCTAGTGTCAAGTTTGGTTTCCCTCAGTCGGGATGGGAAAGGAACACGAGGCTTATATACAGGAATATCTGGTTCAGGTGTCTCTACTTCTTCATCGACAACTTTTTCAGAACTTCCCTTATTAGTCTTGCTTTCCTTTGATTGCAATTCCGGTGCTGTCAAGTTTTGGTCTGTCATAGGTTCACTCTCGTCAGAAATAACCACAGTTGTCTTTGTTGGGGGATCCGAATAACTTTTCCCTGATCTTGTGGCGATAACCTTCAGCTGCTCCAAATGTTTCGGATTGTTCTCAGGTTGTCCGGCGAAGACTCCAGCTTGTGGCTTAATACTAGCAGCAAGTTGAGCTAGTTGAGTTTCAATAGCCTTCTGCTGGGCTTGTTGATTGGCTATCATCGTTTGTTGTGTTTGCAATAACTTTTCAATGGTAGATAGCTTGTCATCAGAAGGGATGGATCCTGTTTGACCCTGTTGTTGGTTCAAGCTTTGATACTGAGAGTTATTCTGATAATTATTATAGTTTCTGTTCTGAAAGTTTCCCTTGAAGTTTCCTTGATTCCCAAAGTTCTGTTGCTGGTTAAACTGATACCCAGATGGGCCTCTTGGTTGATCATTCGGAACAAATTGATGCGAGTTCATAGCTCCTGAAGGATTTCCGTACTGGAAGCCTGGGTGATTCCTATTTGGATTCGGATTGTAATAGTTCTGCCCAGGGTTGGTGTTAATAGCATTAAGATTTTCCATCTGGCAATTATCTCCTTGCCCACAGGCGTTGCTTAAAACTACATCATAGAGAACATTGCATGATAGTGTGGAATGGTCAGTGCCTTTGCACGCTTCACAAAATAAAGAAGTGGACTTGACTTGTTCTGGTTGCCTAGTTGGAGAATGTCCTCTTCCAATCGCAGCAAGGGATGATTCTATGTGATCTTGCTTTGCAACCAAGACTTTCAAAGTTTCAGCTATAGATTTGTATTCTGGGATAGCGTCAGCCATAGCTACCTTTAAGACTCCTTTACCAACAGATCTGCCCCAGTTGGCTTGGTATTCTGCTCCCAGGGTGACTACTTTCCATGCGTTGTCGTAACTTTGCCGCATGAAGTTCCCTCCTGACGAAGAGTCAAGGAACATCTTAACATCATCTTCCACACCCCTGTAGAATATCTCTATCAGCTGATTCTTAGGAATTCCATGGTGTGGGCATTTGCGTAGGAGCTCCTTGTATCTATCCCAAGCTTCGAAAAGAGTTTCTCCTGGGACTTGAGTGAAATTTGTGATTCGTCCCCTGATCTCATATGTAAGAGATGGGGGGTAGAACTTTTCCAGAAAGGCGTTTTGAAGCTGCTCCCAGGTGGTGATGGGCACATCACTCTATAGTGAGTTGTACCAATTAATGGCTCTATCAGCCAGAGAGTACTTGAAGAGACGGAGTCGAATAGCATCATTAGAGACTCCATTTTGCTTCGTCATAGCACACAGGTCAATGAATCTGAGAAGATGACCTTGGCTGTCTTCAGCTTGTTTACCGTAGAATGGGTTGTTTTGAAGCAAGGTTATCCAATGTGCTCTAATCTCAAAGTTGGCAGCTTCGATGGGAGGAGGCTGCACCGGATGATAGACATTCACGGCCTTTGGGATAGAGAACTCTCTAAGATCCTTCTGAAGTTCCGTTGCTTGCGCTGCTGCCTGTGCTGCTAAGATCTCCTGTTGAACCGCAGCTCTAGCTTCTTGCATGAACCTTTCTCTCTGCGCATTGATGGCTTGAGCCACCCTACGGGCTACTTCTTCTTCTTGCGCCATTCTGGCTTGATTCTCTCGGATCTGACGATGGAAGGTTCTATCGATCTCGGGATCAAAGCTCACAGTCAGTCCGAGACTATCTGAACGGTGCATACACTAATCGTCAAAGAGCACCTGAAATTTGAAAAGGTTTGAAAGTGAGATCCTTGAAGTAGAAATAAAGATCAAATAGATGAGCGATAGTTTCAAAAAGAAAACAAAATCCTAGATTAGTCTTAAAAGAACTAGATTTGACTGACTGATTCCGTTGTCCCCGGCAACGGCGCCAGAATTTGATGTGGCTTTTTGAATGCACTAACAAATTCACTCGGGGTTTATATCCCCGAGCTTTTACCAAAACCAAGTGCAACAATACCACCCGCAAGCGGACGGATCTTATCGCAGTATAGTTGAGGATCGAACCCAAAGGACAACGTTTTTAAGAATCTTTGTCAGTTAGATCTAGCCCAAGTAAAACTAATATTTAGAACAATTGGTTGATTTTGGTTTGATTAAACTAATTGCAAGAAATTAAATGCGGAATAAAAGATGGGTTTAGATCAATGATGTGGAATCGCTGGGATGGTACCGGGTTTGACCACCGCTACACACACAACCACACTCTCTTGAAAACAAACCAGGCACGATATAACACTCCAAATAGAGCTGCTGCAGAACCCCCCATACGGGCGTTAGGTCCGCGTAAGCATCACCATAGGCAGCCGATTTCTCATCGCCATCCGGATCACATGTCTTACGGCTCTGAAGATACAGAAATCCACGGAGGTTGTGAACCCCCCATACGGGCGTTAGGCGCACAGAAGCGTCACCGAAGGCTAGATGGCTCGTCCCCTCGCGGATCATACACTTACGACCTCGATGAAATCCCATCCTATTTCTAGTTTGGGAGTCAGTCGCGTTAACCGATAAACAAGCAGGAAGGTGACATGCGAGCAAACATCGACGTTTAGCAAGATGATGCAAAATCCAACTAAGGTTGTGAACCCCCTATACAGGCGTTAGGCGCACAGAAGCGTCACCGAAGGCTAGATGGCTCGTCCCCTCGCGGATCATACACTTACGACCTCAAGGAACCCATCGGAAGTTATCGTCAAGGGTCAAACATGCTAAACAACGTTCCAACCCATGCCTTGAAGTTATCGCAACATAGGAACCCATGCATTGAAGTTATCGCAACTTAGGGAGCACAAAGATGAAAACACGCACATAACCAACCTACAAGCATAACAATAAATGACAAAATGAAGAGTTATATACATTGCCTTGGAAAGTTTAACAAAAGAACATGGTTTGCATGGGCAGCGGGGCTAGTCCCCGCACCCCAGTGAAAGAGGACTACTCGCTCATGATACGAGATACAAGAAGGATAGGAGAGAAAGATAGATCCGCCATGAGCTCGGTGCAGAGGGTGGACGCAGCTCGGTGAAGAAGATACGCTCCTTGCACCGTCTTCTTCCTCTTCTTGGCCTCCTTGGACGCAACACTAGCGGTAGATGGAGTGGAACTTGATCGGTGTGGTGCTCTGGCAGCCTTTCGGCGTCCGGAACCGATGCCTCGAAATGGGGACCCTGGGGGTCTATTTATAGTTTCAGATCTGATCCCAAGCGGTTTGGATAAGTTGCTGGAAATATCTTCTCCAAACGGTTTGGAGACCGTTTGGGCGCCAAACGGTCTTGAGACCGTTTGGGCGCCAAACGGTCTTGAGACCGTTTGGGCGCCAAATGGTCTTGAGACCGCTTGGGCACCAAACGGTCTTGAGACCGTTTGGGCATCAAACGGTTTGGAGGTCGTTTGAGCACCAAACGGTTTTGCTTTGATTGGACCTGGCTTTGGCGTGGTCGTGCGGCTTTAGTTCTTCAATCGATCCTTGCACTTGCATCGAACGGTCTTGGGACCGCGCGGGACCAAACGGTCTTGGGACCGTTTGGGACCAAACGGTCTTGAGACCGCATGGGACCAAACGGTCTTGAGACCGCATGGGACCAAACAGTCTTGAGACCGCATGGGACCAAACGGTCTTGAGACCGCATGGGACCAAACGGTCTTGAGACCGCATGGGACCAAACGGTCTTGAGACCGCATGGGACCAAACGGTCTTGAGACCGCATGGGACCAAACGGTCTTGGTACCGGATGGGACCAAACGGTCTTGAGACCGCATGGGACCAAACGGTCTTGAGACCGCATGGGACCAAATGGTCTTGGGACCGCATGGGACCAAACGGTCTTGGGACCGCATGGGACCAAACGGTCATGGGACCGCATGGGACCAAACGGTCTTGGGACCGCATGGGACCAAACGGTCTTGGGACCGCATGGGACCAATCGGTCTTGGGACCGCATGGGACCAAACGGTCTTGAGACCGCGTGGACTTCTTGGGCAACTGGTTTCGTCTTGTTCTTTGTGTATTCCAGCAAACGGTCTTGAGACCGCATGGATCCAAACGGTCTTGAGACCGTTTGCATGGAGTTGCCTGCTACACCTGCATAAAATGAAAGATATTTAGTTAAAACCTTGATTATTGAATCACTGAGTAGTTTTGTGCATTATGATTCATATTAGGGTGAAAAGATGTGGAATAGATATTAAATTGTTCCAAAAAGGTAATTGAAAATCATGATGAGTATGCACTCATCACTAGGCCACCAATACAGATCCTTCAGGTTATGGTATATCTTGGTACTTCCTCAATTCATTGCATACGTAGAGGAATGAGCTTCCTCCAGGACCATCTTCCTATGACCATCAATACCTAGAACCACTATCCTACCATGGAAACAAATTGTCCCATCCTTTGTCTCATGGAAGCCCTCATGCTTCTTGCTACTAAACTCTGATCAGATCTACTATATCATTAGTATCATCGCACTGCACATATATGATATGTTGTATCCATGAGGACTTCACCTACAACTGTGCTAACAAGCCTGCCAACAAGGAGACTTCCAACTGGACATTCATTTGATGCAAAGACACCAACATATCTATTTTATGACACACTAAAGAATACAATTGTGCCTTATCAGTAGATGATGATGAAGAAGCCTTCCTACTAATACATTTGGTAACACTTCACCTTCCCTAGATGGTAGTCTATGGTGCAATCATAGTCCTTAATCAATTCCATCCACCTCCTCTGTAGCATGTTCAACTACTACTTTGAGAAGATATATTGAAGGTTCTTGTGATTGGTTAAAGTCTGACGCTTCTCATCAGAATGGTAGTGCCTCCATATCTTTAAGACATGGACCACAGATGCAAGCTCCATATCATGCGTCATGTAGCTCTCCTTGTATTTATTAAGCTATCACAAAGTAAAAGAAATCATGTTCTTGTCTTGCATTAGCATGCATCCCAAGCCATTATTTAATGCATCACAAAAGAGAATGTAACCTTTCCCTTGCTCTGGCAGAATTAGCACCGGTGCACTGGTCAGATTCTCCTTCAAAATCTGGAAAGAATGCTAACACTTGTCATTCTAGACAAAAGGAACACCTTTCATTGTCAACTTCGTTGGGGGTAACACCACAACATTGAAGTTCTTGATAAGCATCTTGTAGTAGCCTACCAAGCCTAGGAAATTGCAAACCTCCATCAGTGTCTTAGGATGCTCCCACTCTAGTACTGACTACACTTTCTTAGGGTCCACACAGACACCCCTAGCAGATATATGTGACCCAGAAAAGACACCTCCTCTAGCCATAACTCACACTTGCTAAACTTGGCGTACAAGTTGACCTATCTCAACAATGTCAACGCTTGTCATAGATGATGATCATGTTGCGGGATGTCTTTGGAGTATATCAGGATGTTGTCGATGAACACCACCACAAACTAGTCAAGATACGACATGAATACTTTGTTCATCAGGTCCATGAATGCAATTGGTACATTGGTCAACCCAAACGACATAACCAAAAACTCGTAGTGACCATATCTAGTCCTGAAATCTAACTTGGGTATGTCATCCACCTTGATTCACAATTGATGGTATCCTTACCGCAGATCTATCTTTGAGAACACCACATCATCTCTCAACTGATCAAATAGATAATCTATCCTTGGCAAAGGGTACTTGTTCTTGATCATAACCTTGTTCAACTGCTCATAGTCAATGCACAAACTCATAGAACTATCCTTCTTCTTCTCAAAAAACACATGAGCACCCCAAGGGGAAGTGCTCGATCTGATAAAGTCCTTCTCAAAAGCTCATGTAACTACTTCTTTAACTCCTACATCTCTATGGGTGCCATGTTGTACGGTGATTGTGCTATTCGTGTGTTCCATGAACTAGTTTGATCTAAAAATCAATCTCTTTAGGAGGGGGAGCATTAGGAAACTCTTCAAGGAAAACATTCTCAAACTCTTAAACAACATGCACCTCCTAGATACTATGACTCCCCACCCTAGTATCCACCACATGTGCCAAGAAAGCCTCACACCGATGCCTCATCCGCCTCTCTACTATCATAGCTACATCAAGAACGTCAGAATAATCTTCCTATCTCCTAAGAAGACCCATAAAGCATCACCATCAAAGAATGTTTCCACCTTGGAACTACAGTCCAAGACCACTTGGTACTTCTCTAAGGTATCCACCCCAAGGATAACATCGAAACTATGTATTTCAAGTGGCATAAGGTCCACTCAAATGCTACGTCCTAAGAAAAAAAGAATGCAGGATGGACACATCTCCCACAACTCAGAAAAACCAACAAGAGGGGTTTCTAACCGAAGATAATATGGTCTACTACAAACAGGAAATGAACAACTACATATAACCTCTCTAGTGATAAAAGAGTGTGTCGCACCCAGGTCAACCAAAATATATACAAAAGAAGAAACAGACAAATTAGAATGAAAAAGTTACATCTAACCTATCACTAACCATGGATTGACCACTCCCTTCGGCTGACTCATGGAATAGAATTGAGTCATTTCTTGTCGTCATCCACATCCTCTGCTAGCATGTCCAGAGGATCCTACCTATGATGCCTGACTGCGTCCCTTGCCACCACCACTGTGAACTACTATCATTAGGAACCTTACTGACTCTGCCTCAACTATTGTGTCAAATGTCCTTCATAGGGCAAGACCACCTGATATGCCCCACTTGTCCACCTTTGTGATACATCCTTGAGTCATACTGTGGCCTAGAAAACCCTGTAACAGATACTGATGCTACACTATGGGCTCCAACTGGCAGAAAACTATGACCTCTACCCTTTCTCAGGGACCATTGAGACTGTACCACTGATCTCTAATGTCACTGAGGTGATAAAAATGTAGGCTTCTTGAAGCCTCCAAAAGGCTATCTATAAAATTGAGCTGGTCTCTTCTTAGTGTTGGCTTCATGCTTCTCAATAGTCGACCGCTCTATCCTCCTCATCAACTCCATCAAGGTAGAGAACCTCTCCCTATTCTCCAAACTAGACACCATCGTCATTAACTCTGTACTCAAATCCTTCTCAAAATGACAAATCCTCTCCTTATTTGTCACAACCATGTGAGGACAAAACCTCAAAAACTCCATGAACTTCACCTCATACTCCTTGATTGTCATTAATCACTTTTGAATCTTCTTAAACTGTGAGATCTTCTCATCAAGATAGTCTCTTGGAAGTATCGTCTCACAAACTCTTGCCAAAACTCCTCCCAACTGATCACAACTCTATGTCTCTTCTCCTCCTCAATGGACCACCAACGGCCAACACTACCCTTCAGTAGGTACACCATATGCTTCACCTTGTCCTCTTCTGAAATATTGAGGATCTTAAATACCTTCTCCAACTCCATCATCCACATGTCTGCATTCATCAGGTCTATCATACCAGCATATTCTATGGCTCCCATACACCTCAACCTCTCAAAGGTCTTCCTAGAACCCTGGGATTCTACATTGGGAACAATAGCCCTTACCTGAGGTACATGCACACTATTTGCCATATGCAAAACCGTGGCCATTAACTATTCAAACATGGATTGAAAAGCAAGATTGGCCATGGTTTCTGGGTCAAACTAAGGCACTTTAGGCACTCCATCTACTCTGGCCTACCTCTTGGCATCACATCCTAGTGGAGCAACACCACTCTCATCATGTTCTTCATGCTCTCCAGACATATGTGCATAAGTAGAAGCTACAATCAGATATGTAGGAGAATGCAAGAATAGACACAACCCTAGTCCTATATACATGTAGACTCAGAAAACCTAGAGATCTGATACCAACCTAAACTGTGGTGCACTGATGCCACACAAACAAGATTATCCAAAACAAAGTGCACAATCAACTACTAAACAACAACATTACTAAAATAATGGATAAATTAAAAATTGACTTTATATAATCATCACAAGAGGAAACATATTACATGAAAGTCCACAACCTACATCATATCACATACCATACCAGGTATTCACATCTATATAGTGGCCATCTGGCACACACATGTTACGAAATTTGTTCACATGTACAACTACTTATATACAACAAAGGCATATTGCTAAAAACATGTATCGAGTTACATATCATCTACAAGACGCATCCCTCCCGGATCTGAGAGTACAAGGATGGAACATAGGACTCTACTACAACACTAGCAACATCCAACCTTCTACATTCACTAATCTTCAAGCTTCTCTTCCTCAACAACACGATCCTGCCCTGATCACTGACGACTATAAAAAAAAGATGTGGCAAACTATGAGGTGAGACCCATGTCCCAGTAAGAGATATAACTCTCAACCAATGATTATTGAAGCATAGAAGTATATAAAATTATTAAGCAGGATGAGTAGATCATCATATCCTTTTATAAGGAATTTTAAGAACATGTATAATGATTGATTTCGTGTTTCATGTTATATAACAAAACTAAGCAGTAATAAAATCAAGGCAAGGGTAAACATCCAATGTGAATCGTGTTTAACCCTAAGAAGATATACTACATGATTGTATTATATATTTTAATTAAGCCCTCATGAAATGAGGTATACCACTCATACTCCAACTGTCCATTATGAAGTTGAAAACAATGCTAAACAATATTTAGTAGAGCCACACTCCTACGATCTCATCCACCCTCGGTCAGTAAGAGTCTGTCATAGTGACATATAAAGTCAAACTACAAATCAGCCTAGTACACCTTGGTATATAGGTCACCTCACTAGTGAGTAGGGTATACAAACCTAACATCTGAGGTACAACCATAACTATCCTCTATTGCATCATATAAACTAAGACATGACTGCAGCTATTCTCATGCTGAGGCATGACCACAACCATCCTTAAAATCACAAAGTCAAGATGTCAAGGACACTTAGTCACTTGCATCTTGCATACTCAACAATGTGCTCTCAGAGTTTCCCTTAGAAATACTTGTTTCACCATCGAGCAAGTTCTAACACTGGAATGGATCTATAGCTAGGGCAACTACATGATTAGGGTTCCACTTGACTAGTTAAAGCCAATTGAGTGTCTTTTATTGCATCAATCAAGTTATATACAAACCCTAAGAGGGTTCTATGAAAGGTAATGTAGGTTGCAACTACATAAGATATAAAACGTATAAAGTATAAACTTGTCACATATCACATAGTATTGTTCCAATGTCATACAAAAGGTCATCATCATTATCACATCACCATGTGATACAAATCCCTTATCACATCACCATGTGATACAAATCCCTTATCACATCATTAGAGGATATCACCACAATTAGAGTACAAATACATTGCCAAGGTCATAAGACCATTCACATAGTTCCCTACAAGAACATCATCATCTCTCCATGACTTATCAAGGATCATCATCATCACATATGTGTCTCATAAGTGATACTACATTCAATCATTAGCTATGGTGCTCATTCAACAAGAAATTAGGGTTACAATATTAGGAGAGAGAAAGTACTTTATCATCATGCTAATTACTCGAGCAAGCTAAGCAATATTTAGTAGAGCCACACTCCTACGATCTCATCCACCCTCGGTCAGTAAGAGTCTGTCATAGTGACATATAAAGTCCAACTGCAAATCAGCCTAGTACACCTTGGTATATAGGTCACCTCACTAGTGAGTAGGGTATACAAACCTAACATCTGATGTACAACCATAACTATCCTCTATTGCATCATATAAACTAAGACATGACTGCAACTATTCTCATGTCGAGGCATGACCACAACCATCCTTAAAATCACAAAGTCAAGATGTCAAGGACACTTAGTCACTTGCATCTTGCATACTCAACAATGTGCTCTCAGAGTTTCCCTTAGGAATACTTGTTTCACCATCGAGCAAGTTCTAACACTGGAATGGATCTATGGCTAGGGCAACTACATGATTAGGGTTCCACTTGACTAGTTAAAGCCAATTGAGTGTCTTTTATTGCATCAATCAAGTTATATACAAACCCTAAGAGGGTTCTATGAAAGGTAATGTAGGTTGCAACTACATAAGATATAAAATGTATAAAGTATAAACTTGTCACATATCACATAGTATTGTTCCACTGTCATACAAAAGGTCATCATCATTATCACATCACCATGTGATACAAATCCCTTATCACATCACCATGTGATACAAATCCCTTATCACATCATTAGAGGATATCACCACAATTAGAGTACAAATACATTGCCAAGGTCATAAGACCATTCACATAGTTCCCTACAAGAACATCATCATCTCTCCATGACTTATCAAGGATCATCATCATCACATATGTGTCTCATAAGTGATACTACATTCAATCATTATCTATGGTGCTCATTCAACAAGAAATTAGGGTTACAATATTAGGAGAGAGAAAGTACTTTATCATCATGCTAATTACTCGAGCAAGCTAAGAAACTTCATTATATACTTGCAAATTTGTTTTGGTTTCAACATAGTAACCAAATTAGGGTTTCAAAACATAAATTAACATTAAGCCCTACTTATCACCATCTCCAACTCTCTTGGAACATATTTGGTCAACTATCATCATAATTATGTAACACACAAGGTGAACACATGTCCATGGATTCTCATCAACCAAAGAGAAAAACATGGCCATGTCTTCAACCAAAGAGACTAGGTCAAAGAGAAACTTGGCAATCAAAAAAGACATCACCACATCATCGATCGACGGGGGGTTCAAACCATCAACATTCTCATGGGTCCAAATCTTGGCGACCAATTGAAAACAACCACAGCTTCATCGACCGAATAAGAAGAATCAACATTAGTGACCAAACCACATCAATATTTAGCAACCTCTAACATCAATACCTTAGCTACCAAAACATGTATAACTTTTTGGAAACCTCATGAAGAGAGAGAAGACTACTCACCACATGATCAAATATATTTTCATCACTATGAAATTGAAATGTCAAGGGATAAATCTCACGAAGGAGAACAACATCCAAAACCCTTATTTTGTCCATCACCATAACATAAATCTAATCCACAACTAGAGAGAAGAACCCACATATCTAACATCATGCATGTGTCCAAAACCTCCACCATCATGCAAGGGAGAAAAACCATTACCAGGAGAAGAAAAATCAATGTTTAGCATGTGCATGTAAGAACCAACACCTCCACCATCAACAAGAGTTCAGGGTACAAGAATCAGGGTTCATAAAAAGGAATTATAGTACAAAATATCACCACATAAACAAAAACACTAGCTCAATATATCATCATCATACTACTAAGAACCACGTTTTATAGGTAGGTTAATTGCATGCATAGATTAAGTGCAATAATAATAATCAAGGAGAAAGTTATATAACTTGCCTTGGTTGAGAGGGAACCACTCCAAAAGCAAGAAACTCAAAGGAAATATAGGAAAACAAAAAGTTGATCAACTCCATGGTCAAGCTAGCATCACCTAAAAGAGATAAGAAAAACCATGGTTAAAGGAGCATAAGATGGAGATCAAAACCCTAGGCAGAAAAGATAAGGAAGAGAGGTGATCTTCAACTCAACTTAGGCACTGCCATGGAGAACCATGGATTTGTCCATGAAGAGAGAAGTTTCTCAAGAAGCACCACCATGGAGAACCATGGATTTGGACAAGATAAAAAAGAGGGGTAGGGTTGCAAGAAAACAAGGATCAATCAAGAGTGGTCACTTACCAAGATCAAGGAACACAAAAGGATCACCAAAGAAGAGTTGCTCCAACCCTAGATCACACATGCAAAGGATCGGCCACCTTGATCCAAGGTTGAGTTCTTATCCACTACCAAGAACACAAGGTAATAGATCCAAGAAATAGGGAAAGAAGAGGGTGCAAAAGGATCACTTGCATGCAAGGATAGGGGTATATATACCCAAGGGTAGAGAGAGGTAAGGAGGGTTAGGTGTCATGCATATATGTGCCACTTATCCATCAAAACTCGTCCATGCAAGCACTAAGATCATGCATGCCAAAAAGGTCGTTAAAACCAATGAAAATCATCAAACTCACTTGGTCTAGAAGACCATTGGTCAAAGATAATTCTCTTTGACCAACACATCAAAACCCGTTGGTCGCATAGATCAAAACCCTAGTTCTTAGCGACCAAAGAAAGAGGATCAAGGGCTCATCGACCAAAGGGACCACTAGGCACACTCAAAACATATTTGACCATAGATATGAAGGTTTAAGGAACAATAAGGTGGTCACTAAACCCAAAACTCAATAGTCAACACAAAAGGTCAACACCAAACCATGGCATCCAAGCAAACCCTAGAAACATCAACACTCATGGTGTCACCACATCATCAAACCAAGGTTCAACAAGGTTCATTAAGGTACTAATCCATCCAAAATGATTCTAAAGCATGTTAGGCACACCAAGAACGTAAAAAATAGCAAGATAAACCCTATACATGGGTAAATTGCAAATAGGTCCAAAACAAACACTTATATGTGTAACTAGCTCAAACGTCATCCAAATTGGGCCAAACTAAAAACATAAGCATGTCACATGTTATTAAGGCACATCACATGATTAGATTAAGGTTTTGAGCATCTTATTATGTTAAGCAATCAATATCAACAAGAAGGCTTGGTCAGGGGCCTTACAATGGAGGTGTGGTGGTAGCCACTACTATAAATAAATTTAGTCGACTGCACATGCAAAAATGCAGATACAAGAATTAAGTCTAGTCAAGCTTAAAATAAGAAGATGATGAATATGAGAAATGCGTCCATGTGTTAAAAAGTGACAATACTATAACAATATAAACAAGTTGGTAAGAAATAACATATCTACCATGAACATGGGCTGAGAAGGAACATATACACATATGCTCTAGAAGGAACATATACAAATATGCTCTAAAAAGACAGGATACACATCTAATCTAATAATTTCACTTGTCAAAATATCAACTCTACATTATAAAGTGTGGGAATCTACACATCCACACATAATTCCTGTATGTCACATTATACAAGTAGTCATCACATGATGTATAACAAAACAATAAGTGATTTTCATTTCAAATATGAGGGATGAGAAAATCCATAGAAAATTAGGTAAGGTCATAGGACCCATAAAGAATATAAAATAAAATTAGAAAATGAAATAGGATCTAGTAACAAAAGGGATCGTTCAAACAACAATTCAAGGAAATAACTTTATATAGAAAATTTTGGTTTTATGTTCCAAAAATACCAAGAGAGAGAAACATTGATTAGTTGTTCAAAATGGATAGTAGAATGCAACATGGCATATATCACGTCTACATATGTCTAGTTATACCCTAGGTCCAATGCATGTTCTTCAAAAAACCAATTAAACACATATATGAAATTAGTATTATGTTCACATTGATTACATTAACTTTAAAAGTCTTTTTTATATTAGTAGTGAATTAGGTTATTAAAACCTTACCATATTTTAGATTATATTTTCCTAATTCTATAACATATTTTACTTTATTTCTTACTTATATAAATTTACAAATTTAACACATTTAGTAAAATCCTTCAAAACTATATTATATTTGAATTAGGTGATAAAAATAATCCCACCGGGTGGATAAAAATCCCACAATTCAAAAGCATATTTTATTTTATTTTTTGATTTATATATAATTCATTACAAAAATATCTAAGATAACTATTTACGAAGTTACTGAAAACAAAATCCATTGACAACTACCAGATTGCCTCTGCATCACATATTGATATTTTGATATGTGAGGGGGTGCATCAATAATATGTCATTTAATAAAAAGAATGCATAATCAAATGAACCAAAGCGCCAAAAGACAAATCTTCTCAACATGACATGACAAAAATCAAAACAAAACCATGGATGTAACTGTAATTGTATTGGAGATTATCTTCTTTCTTCAGACGAGTTTGATACTCTATCTATAGAGCTCAACAACCAAGTCTAACATCTTCATCCACAGGAGATAAGAGTAGATGCCAAAAAAATATTAGTTTATTGGATCCTCACCACACTCGTTACAAGGTTAGGACTCGATCTAAACACCAGAAGAGACATAGGAGAATCCAGGTTGAATTACAGAATCAGAAATCCATCTCCTGAATGGAGCATCATTTGGAAAAAATAGTGGAAATCATAGAGTAGCATATGAGGACAACTTGGGGCTTCTGCAAGCTTCTGCAAACACTTTAAAGTCACAAATAGGAATTATCCCACTATATGGATATTTGGGTCATTTCACTGATCATAGGTTGATGGCATCATAAAAACTAGTTGGAAATCTCATCCAAGGTTAATCAAGGAGAAAGGAAGAACAAGAAAGTATTCCAATAGTTATGATGAAGGTATTGGAGGGTATTCGTAGGAGTCTGATGTCCTACATATGTGAGGAGGCAGAAAAGGAGAAGAAGTAGAGGAAGAACAAGGGAAAGGAGTGAGTCAAAATATTATTCTAGTGTGCATGCCACAAACCCTAGTATATATAGGGTCTTTCTATGCGAAGCATGTTAAAGTAGGCATGGGAGAATAAATCATATCAAAAGATTGATATACGAGAGAGGTATTTGAGAGAGGAAATTAGGAAAAGTCCAATTTCTCGATTGTGAGAGAATGAAACAGATGGAGGTTGGAGAGAATGTGGTGGCCATTCAATGGAAATTTTGTAGTTGTTGAAGAACCCAATTTTGGGAAGTTTGTGTGATAGATTAGATTGGGAACTTAATAGAAACTAGGTGTATTGATTAAGTACATTGAATATTGATTATTTAACATCCATCTTGCTTTCCTATTTTTTTGAGGGCTAAAACAAGGTTCAATATAGACAAATTTGACACCTAAGATAACTAATTTAATTGAGATTAACGAATTACCTATCTAGAAAGTTTACTCTAAATTCAAAAAGTTGAGAAACTCTCTTTCCAACTGGAACAAAAATTCTATCAAAAAGTTCTCTAAATAAGTCAGAAGGAAGGAGGTTCTAGTTGTTGAAACTCAATTAAAGATTGATTTTTAACCTACAAATCTTAGCTATCAATGTGAAGCTATGGACAAAAGGAAAGATGCTTACTTGGAAAACTTACATGAAGAGTCTTTGGTTAGATAAAAAGCCAGAGTTAATTGGCTGAGAGATGGTGACTCTAACTTAAAAAAAATTATTCATCTATCAAAGTTAGAAGAAACATAAATAACATTAAGTATATCACTATTTATGATACCATTTGCACTGCCCCTGTTGATATCAAGAGTCATATTGTGGACTGCTATTCAAATATATTCAACAATGGGCACAATATTGATATGGAAATTCTAAACAATCTCAATGTTCCCAAGTCAAATGATATAGTAAGTTAAGTTCTAAACAATCTCAATTTTCCCAAGTTGAGTGATATCGATAAGTCAAGTCTGGATATATGTTTCTCTATGAAATTCTTGAAGTCATTAAAGGTTTGAATGTTGACAAATGCCCTATAACTAATGAACTGAATGGAATTTTTTTTGAAAGTTGTTGGAGTATCATTTACTCTAATGTTGTGGAAGCTATCTTCAGTTTCTTTAACTTTGGAAGAGTAATAAAGGAGGCCAATCATACTTTTATCACTCTCATCCCTAAGGTTAAGTATTCCAATGAATTAAAGAATTTGAGACTATTGCCTTATGCAACACATTTTATAAGATCATTTCCAAGCTAATGATGAATAAACTCCAATATTTTCTTTCCTCTTCCATCAACAACAATCAATGTTAATTTGTGAAGGGAAGGAATATAAAGGATACTATCCTTATTTGTGATGAACTGATCCATGATATCAACAGGAAAAGTGGTATGTCTAAAATGTGTCTCAAGATAGACATTTCAAAGGCCTATGGTTTTTTGCCTTCTTGGGATGCTGTTTTTTGTATTCTCTCTTATGAACTTTCCTATCTATTGGATGATCTGGATGAAAGCAATATTCAACACTATCTCTTATGAGATCTTGATCAATGGTGAAGCTACTAATTCTTTTAAGCCAAGCAATGGTGTAAGAAAAAGTGACCCTTTGACACCTTATAATTTTTTTCTAGTCATGCAGATAGTCATCTCATGCTTGATAAAAAAGTTGAAGAAGGTAGGATTAAACCTTTAAAGGATTCTTCCAATTTTGTCATGTCCCATCTAATTTGTGTAGACAATCTCACGATTTTTTTATAGCATACAAACAAAGAGACACTGCTATTAGTAGTGTCCTCTACATGATATATGATGCTACTGGACTGAAGGTCAATTCAGAGAAAAAACTACAATTTTTAGTCAGGGAGTTAACAAGGAAAGAATCAACAATATTCTTGGAATCAACAAAGGTTGTTTACCTTAGAGATATTTAGGTATCCCTTTGTTCATTAGAAAGCTTACCAAGTCACATTGTAGTCCATTTATTGATAAAGTTAAAATAAGATTAAAAGGGTGGAAATCCAGCCAATTGTCAATGGTAGGAAGGGTTGAACTTGTATAGTCTACCGTAACGGTCATTCATCAAAATTGGTATTCTACCTTCCTTATTCCTTGCTCTACTTGTGACGACATAACAAAGTTGTGTAGAGATTTAATATGGGGGAGAACTAAGAATAAAAATATAGTCCATCAAATGGACTAAAGTTGCCAAACCCAAATCTAAAAGTGCTTTGGGCATTACAAACATTAGAGAAGCTATCAAACTTTTGTCCTCTTGAATGGGTGGAATATTTCAAAGAAGAAAGATATCATATGGATTAAGTGCATTCATGAAAGATATTTACAAACACAATCCTTCTGGTCTCTATGTGATAATGACTCTTTTTCTTGGCAATTCAACATATTTTTTTGTGAAAGGGACTGTCTAGGAAAACACATTGGTTTTGTTGTTGGAGATGGATCCAATATCTCCATATGGAACAAACCTTGGATCCCTGGCTCTGACTTTCTTGTCAATGTAATGGCAAGTTAGAGTATCATTTAACTAGGTTTATATGCTAACTTGAAGGTGAGTAGCTTGATAAAGGATGGGAATTGGAATTTTGAAAACACTAGGTTGCATGGTGGTATAGTAGGTTTGCTTAGAAGATTACCTATACCTAAAGGAACCCATTATGATATTGTGTTTGAAGAAAGGTTCAACTTGAAGATAAGGAACATATGGGAAAGTACCAAATACAAGAATGCTATTGTTCCTTAATTAAATGGATCTAGAATTTCAAATGTTTGAGAAGTTATCAAATTATTGAATGGAAGTTTGGTCATCATTGGCTTCTAACTTCAGGTTATGTTAAACTCTTGGAAATGACATGGCATCTTTCTATTTTTTGTACAAGAGCAATGAGGAAAAAGCAGATCATGTCATGTTCAGCTGTAGCTACTCTATGAGTATCTAGGATGTTGCTAAAAATTGCTTTGATGATAAAAAAATCTAACACTAGAAGATCTATGTAAGTTTCAAGTAAGAAGCATCTCATTATTAGAATATTTATAATACATTGGCTCTGGAGAGTGCAAAATGATATAGTTCATAGATATGTTGAGAGAATAGAAAAGCAATTATGGAACATTATTCATAGAGACTTTAATATTTTATGTGACTAGCCTTTAGTTGGAATTTTTTGCTCTCCTTACTTAAGTACAATGATGACTCTAAATGAGATGTCGTTAAAGGCCTATGTATTTCTGGGTGAATTTTATGCTTTTTCTAACAGAGAACTCGACTATTGTTTGGATCCCCAATTCTTGCTATTTTTTTAATAGGGTTCAAGCCTACCCAAAGTGACTTGATGGAAGCTCTATCTTGTTGATTGGGTTTATCCTTTTTAATTTTGTTCTCTCCCTTTTTTTGGGTATTTAGATTCTATCCTACCCTCATATACCTATGATAGTACTCTTGGTGGATATATGTTTCCACAGGACTGTACTTAGACACGTCTGTAAACAAAAAAAGTATTATATGATCTTGGTTCACAAGAAAAAGATATATAGAATCTGAATTTTCCACTTATTTCACCTTTTGGAGTCATTTAGTATTTTATGTAATATTTTTGGCCTTATCTTATATTTTCTTTTCTTATTAAAATTAGGGCATCTAGGATTATTCTTCCAATGTGAAACTTCGTATTGTAACTAATTGGGACCCAAGGAATCTAATTTTGTCATTGGATTTGTCTTTTGAAACTTGTTTTTATGAGTCTCAATATAATGACGGTTTAACCCCATTATCTCAATATTCATTATTATATTTCCCAATTATCATCAATATTTAATATTTAGAGTCTTTTAATCTTATATTATTATCAAAAGAGTTATCATGTAAGCTATTGCATGATTTTCCCATTAGTATATTAATATAATCAACTTATATGATGCCAAATTAGTTATATCAACTCATATTGCACATCCAACTATTATGACATTATATCTATGAGTCATATGATACTCGATATCAATATTTCCTTGATACAAAATTACTAATTGAGAACATTTAAGCAATTGTGTTATTATTAATGAACAAGGTGACATATGCTACATATTTATGATCATCTTACATATTAGGCCTTAGCCATGTTATTAGGTCTATACAATGTTTATTAAGATATTAAACTATTAAACACCTAATATTACTAATGTATCATGTGTTGCATCACACATATATAGGATAGGGTAAGACGATTACAACTTAGGTTTTATACATGAGCTACATCGGTACATGTGTATGTAATATTCATTAAATGACAAATGAGTGGATTGGGGTGTATATACCCTAGTTTGGCCAAATCTAGAGAATTAGGCATGAAAACATCCTATATCTGGGATTTGTTTTGATATAAATATATGTCGTATACACTTGGTTAAAAAAGAATTACATTGAGATGGAAGGAAGATGGGTAACGAGTTGTACCGCCAATCCTTTCTGAATACCAAAACCAATCCTTCGAAATAATATATCCATAGACTTGGGGATCATGATGGTACTATGCATAACATTTTGAACCCTCTTGAGAAGTTCTGCAGCCTCTGGTGCTAAGAAACCAAAAGTTTCAAACCCAAAAGGTATAAAAATGTGTTGATAGAGAGGAAAGATTCAAAACTCAGTGTGTTACACATATGTATCTAGAAACCATTCTAGGCCCCGAGTGGGTCACCTTGTCCCTGGATACTCTTTTCCTTGTGGACTTTTATTTCATAAAGTCTCCCCTGAGTAGAGATAAATGTCACACACCCATATCTAGCCACAATATCAAAAGGGTCACCTTTCCCCTCGACACCCATTTCCTTGTGAGTGTTACTCACATAAAATCTCTCATGAGGAGAGAGGAACCTCACACACTAATCTCCAATCATAGTCTCTAGCCCTGAGTGGGTCACTTTATGCCTGGATTCCATCCAAACTTCACCCTTTTACAACCAACAATCATAATCTATGTGGTTTATCATGGTGCTATTGGACATATCTCATCATAAGACTAAAAAGTCCTTCCACATCACTCAATCTAGGGGCACGTCCCTCTCTCGGTATAATTGGATCTAACAAGCTGCACCAATACATGAACAATACCTTAATGTGCAAAGGGAAAACTTTGATATCGCAACATGATCTTTCTCCTCTTTTGTTCAAGTGGTAGTATACCTTTTTCTATCATGATTTTTGACACCATCTTCCATTCAAGGGGATGCCCCTTGTTAAACAATACCTAGAATGTTGGGGACATAAAAAACATGAATGACATATGTTGAAGCTTCTTGCCTAAAGCTTGGGACAATCTATTAACAACCATGTTTCTTCCCTTTTTAAACACTTTCTACACAAGTGGAATATCCCATGTTCTTCTTTTGATCCTAACAACCATTTCTTCTACCTTCAACACAGACAAGGGTTCCATTAAGGTCTCAAGAATAGAATATTTACTAGCAGTTTTAGAAAGATCTTCTTGAGTTGGAAAGCACCAAGGAACATTCCAACATTTGTGAGGTGATGAAGACATTAACTGAAGAATCTAATGATAAACTGAAGACTCACATTGACATAGGATCTAACAGTCACAATAGGTTGAGAAGCACAATCTATACAATCACTTGAGTTGGGAGGCAAGTAGAAAGTTGAAGCTAACATGTTTCAATCAGAATCACAAGTAAAGGTGTTGCCCTTTACATGTTATGCACTAATATCATCACCATGCCACCTATATGGTGAATAACTATACCATATTGGATGACTCCCGCCAATGGTATACCAACCATTTGAGCATTTGTGGAAGAAGACATCTATGACACACACAATCACTCACTAAACAACCAAGCTGATAATCAGATAGAGAAGTCTATGAACAATAAAAAATCTTCAAGGCAGAAGGGAAAAATCTAAAAAGGGTTAAAAGACTACAATGACAATGCAATAGAAGAGGTCTGATATAGTCATTCCCACAATGTACCCTCCAACACCACCTTGATACTATATAGTTCTAGGACCATACGGCTACTGCAAGGAGTGGGACCCCACAGGGGATCCACTCCCTACTAAATTGAATAAAAGGAAACATCCCATATGCCAAAACATACAACCACAATTTTTGCAAAGGGATGATAATCCATCTTATATAAAAATGTGTTTCAAGATACCAAAATATAGTCACTGGAAGATAAAAGATCTAAGTATTATAGTGTTTCTTTATATCATCATCCTTCACCAAATATGGTGATGCAAAACATAAACTAATATGTATCATAGGACCAACATAGGGTTATCTAACCACCTCAAATGTATCTCTCAAGAACAATCAACTACACTTGTATGAGTCTAGGCCAACTTTGGTTTCTCCTCCTTGCTCTCTACCTAAGTGGTTGGAAACATACCCCAAAAGAGAAGACAAAGATGGAAATTGTAAACATAAAAGCTAGCATGATCGTATTAATAAGGATTTTGTATTATTAGGAAAAAGGATAATAAATATAACAAGTCTTCCCATCTAAAAGGAAATCACCATCCAAGTGGATATCAAAAGAATAAGAATTTCAATAAGATGATAGACAACAATTACACTTCCCATTAATCCAAAATAAATATATGCCACAACATCATACATAAAGAGATTACTCCACATACCCATCAACAACAATAATCAACCAACATGCATGTGATATAACATAGAATTAGTAAATATAAATAAACAGTGGCAGTTAGGGCACATAACCCATAATCTAATAGAGTAAGGCACATAAACAAACTCCCCAACATATAAGGTGAGCACAAAACCTCGATATGGGGAACATAAACTCATACCAAAATAGTGTGGGCACATAAATTGGGCATGGGGCACATAACCTCCATCCCAAAATATTCAGGGCAAATAACCCAAAAACCAAAGTACATGTACAACTCTAGGGCTACTGAATCGCAAAGCATGCATAAATGTAGAGGCAGGTGAAAATAGAGTCACAAAATAGAATTCATGAGAGTACCATCACATAAATGAAAAATATGAAACATCCACCACAAAAGTAGGCATATTAGGGTTCAGTCTCACAACAAGGAACAGACTTGGTTCAATTCCACAATTAGTATTTCATCATGAAGTAAAGTACAATCTTTGAGTTCCACATGAAATATAGATAGTTCAAGAATATCAACAACTATAATTCATTAAGATTAGACCCAAGTAGGTCATCAAGTCATGAAAGATAAAATTCATTAATACAATATATCAAAGATGCTCAAGAGAGAGAGAAAGAGAGAGTAAAGAAAGTAATTGCTCAATATGACTCATAGAGTAATGCAACATACATCAAGGGAGAGGAAACTCAGATAAATTACTTAATTTGATCAAGGGGATGAAACATACCTTAGGTTGAGTCCAGATATATCCAGGATCAAGCTTGGTTCCACTAGAATCACAAGCACCTATATCAGACACACATACGAAATTAAGGTGAAGTTCACATTAATTACATAAACCCTAAAATTTTACTTTTTATTATTATTCAATTATGTTATGAGAACCACTATCTTGTAGATTATATTTTCTTGATTCTAAACATAGTTTAGTTTAATTTTCTGACTTACAAATTATTATTTATAAATTTTATGAACTCTATCAATTAGGAAAATCCTTGGAAAATTACACATTTACTAGATTGAAATTAGGCAGTGAAATGCATACCATGGAATAGACAAAAGTATCACAATTTTAAATCATATTTTTATATCTTTTTCAGGATTTCTTATAAATTGTTATGATTTTCAGAAGATGAAGGATTTTTTTGGATTTTATAATTAAATTTCGATGAAAAAACAAATTTCCCCCAAACATCATGCATTCAAACTTCATTTGTGATAAAGGACAATCACAAAGTGGAATCCAACACAAAAAAGAGGAATCAAAACCCAAAGGGAAAAAAAACACCCTTATTTTATGTGATAGAAAAATCATGAAATCTAAGGAATAATTGGACAATTAGCCCAGTTGAGTGAAATAGATAGAATCACACAGAGAACTGCCTAATTGAAGCAGGAACCTTGAATTCAGATCACACAAGAGGGAGACTTTGAGTGGAGGAACTTCACCATCAAAATCTCCATGCCAACCTAGACACAACAACCTTTGGATGAGGTTCTAAGATGATAAGCAAGACTAGGAAAAGCTACCACCATCATCATCCAGGAGATGAAGCTTTGAAGGATGCAACCACAATCAACCAGATAAGGCATAGGTCATGTTCTTTTTTTTGGTTTGGGTAAAATATTACTAATCAAAAGGTCTATAGGTTAGCCTAAATTTTACATAGGGTGGGTTAACTACATAAAACCCCACTGTAAACTGAGAGTATGGTCCAAACCTTTATAGATCGAAGGTTTGGCCTTACAAGACACACACACAACCTTTCCACAATGTCATCAAAACATTTGAATTTGTCCACTTCATCACCACCATGGAGCCTCCTGTTTCTTTCTTTCCAAATGAACCAGATGATGGCACTACTCCCAAACCGCCAAAACCCATCATGTTCTTACTCCTGTCGGTCTTGGACAAAAACCAGGATAGAGCCTCATACATCTTTACTGGCGAGACACCTCCCCATCTGCATTTGAGGGACCATCGAGTCCATATGTATTTGGAGTAGGAACATGAGAAGAAAAGATGGTCATGGGATTCCATATCTGACTTACAGAGCAAACACATGGGGCTCACATTCAAGCCCCAGTTAATGAGTATGTCAGCAATCGGGAGCCGACCCAACATAGCTCTATAGATGCAACAACTCCACTTAGGAGTATGAAGATTGTTCCATTTCAGCCTCACCCAAGGAACATCGGGCCCAAGTGAGAGGCAGATCCAAGGTTTATCCATAATCCTCACGTACAAAACATTCCCACTGAGGTCGTAATCATTTCTAACCATCAACCAGCCAATCTTCATCATGCACCACCCCAGTGATCCACCATGGTCAGCCACCGAGGAGTCCAGGTTGTTGTATATGTGACGCATCCAATAGGGCCAAATGGCATCCTTGTCCATCAGAAACCTATCACCTCTTCTAAGAGTCATGCCTTCATCGATGGCATTAGTGTCCTTCAAACCCAAACCCCCATGTTTCAGATCCCTGGCAATGGTATCCCAGGCAATACCATGGGCCTTACCACCCCACAAAAAGCCACTAATGAGACTCCTGGCTTTGTCTATAATAAACAATGGCAGCTCTGTTTGATTGCACAAGAAATGGAACTTCGCCACCAACACATATTTGCACAAGACTAAACGGCCTGCCATGGAGATGGATAACCCATCCCATCTACTAATGGTCTCACGAAGGTCATCCACCAGTTGCCCAAAGTCCTTGCCTCTACCCCTTCCACCGGACACAGGGATTCTAAGGTATTTCGTTAGGAACTGGCCACGGGTTAAACTCACTGCTATTTTGAGCCTTCCCCTTCTACTGTCACAGGAGCGGGAGAAGAAAACTTTGGACTTAATGTCACTTATGAACAAACCAGTCAACTTGCCAAAGATTTTCAGCCTGTTCCGGATTCTACGCATGTACTTGCAGTGACCAGCAGAAAAAATCATCACAACGTCGGTGAATATCAGATGAGATATAACTAGCGTGCTTTTAATCTTGAAGACTTTGAGCCTCCCTTCCTCCTCATCCTTGTTGATGATGTGTGATAAGCCTTCCATAAGAATGGTAAACAACAGAGGTGATAGTGGATCACCCTGCCTAAGGCCATTAGAGGCATTAAAGAAGCCATAGGGTACCCCATTCACGAGCATAGAAAAAGATGTCGATTCGATGCATTTCTTGATGAGATTTATCCATCTCATCGAGAAACCCATAGCGTTCATAATATTCCATAACATTGTCCATTCCACATGGTCATAGGCTTTGCTAATATCAATTTGGAAGCACACCTTGGTAGAGTTGGTTTGGTTGAAGGACCTGAGAAACTCATTTGCTAGCAACGCACCATCAGCAATCGATCTACCTTGCATGAAGGCGAGTTGGTTAGGCGAGATAATGATTGGGAGCACCTTCTTCAAGCGGCTTGCTAAAACTTTAGAAAAGATCTTGTAGAAAGTAGAGAAATAGGCTATAGGTTGGTAGTCAGCCATCGAAGCAAGAAGATTCTTCTTGGGGATCAGTCTAATGAAAGCATGATTGACTTTTTTCACCATGGTACCTCCAACCATAAACCAATGAACAACCCGACAAACATCATGTTTAATAATGGTCCAGGGCGTCTGGAAGAATTTTCCATTAAACTCATCCAGCCCCGGGGCCTTAGAAGCACCAATACTAAACACAACATCTTTGATTTCTTTATTGGAGATAGGCCCACACAAGCTTCTATTCATATCTTCCTTCACCCCGGCAGAAGGTAGGTTGCAGCTGCTGGTATGATTATCTTTGTTATATAGATTCTTAAAGTAGTTCATTGCTTCAATGGACACCTCATCCGGACCCCTGGTGATCGTGCCATCTGCCTTGATGAGACCATGTATACAATCTTTCATATGATTCTTCTTTGTAGCGTTGTGGTAAATTTTTGTGTCATGATCACCATCTTTGATCCATTTAAGTCTACTCCTTTGCCAATGGTAGAGTTCCTCAACTTTTTCCAGTTGAGTCAATCTCTTACCCATAAGTTCCTCATTCTCAATTTTGGAAGGATCAGTAGGATGGTGCTTAAGCTCTAGAGCAACCATCTTGTAGTCCTCACCAGCTTTTTTGACAAGATTATGCAGGTTGACTAAGCCCCTCGACCAACTTTTGAGGGCACTCTTGGTTCTCTTTAGTTTCTCTGCAAAATAATAGATGGGGTTGCCAACCACACCTTCCTCCCAAGCCTTCTTAATGACTTCATTATAACCTGGCCACTCCACCCAAAAGTTAAGGAATCGAAATGGTCTATTCTTTTTCCTCGTGGTATCCAGCTTCAACAGTAGCCACACATGGTCACTATTGGGGTGTCCACCCAAAGACACATTAGCTTCAGCAAAAATATCTAACCAAGCTAAGTTTACCAACCCCTGTCAAGATGGCTGGAGATTCTATGAGCCGGTGTTCTTATGTTCTGCCAAGTCATGAGACCCCCTTCCATGTCCAGTTCAATAAGGTTGGCTGCATCAATCGCCTCATTGAGCCTGCTCATGATTGAATCAGGGATGGGTTTGCCCCCATATTTCTCGCCAGCTTGTCTGACATGGTTAAAATCATCGATGACCAGGTGCGGTACCAGTTGTTGGGTAATTTTTTTTATTGTCTCCCAGCACAACCTTCTCCTGGTTTCGTCATTATGACCATAGATGTCTGACACCATGTAGTGAAAGCCACTGTGGTTTATACAGCTAGCCACTATAACTTGGTTTGTCTCAGGAATTATCTGGACATCCCAAACATCTTTATCCCATCCCAAGGCAATCCGGCCCCCATCAATCTAATCAAGATTAGATGAATAACCCCATCCCCTAGGGAACAACCCAACAATCTTCTCTCTGAAGTGTCTCTTTATTCTAGTCTCCAAACAAAGGACCAGAGTCACATCTAGCTCAGTGATAATCTTCCTCACCCATCTCTGCCTCTTGGGCCTCATCGCCCCCCTCACATTCCAAGTGAGGATAGTCATCTAGTGGTTGTTGGACCCCCCCTTACATGGGTGGTCATTCTCGGTGAAGTCCTTCTTCCCCTGGAGTTGTTGTTGTTTGTAGCACCTCTCTTGTTGCATCCCAAGCCTGACAGTTCATTCAGTAACTCATTCAGGTTTAGGTTCTCAAGAAGTGAGAACTGGTTGTTGTTCACCTGGGACTGAGGTCGAACACCCACATCTACTTCACCCTCCTCTAGGGTCTTATCTTTTCCCCCCTTACTGCCCACCACAGGTTCTTTAGTTTTTCCTCCTTTAGTAGCAGCCTCAACGCCACTGGTATCTGTAGTTTCCACAGTGCTGGTTTTCGTAGCCTCCACGCCATTGGTGTCTAAGACCACAACATGTGTGTCCTGGGTAGCTGCTGCCTGAACATCGCTTTGACTTTTTCTAGGCCGCCGCTTGCTTCTATTTGCCCTTCTTTTTTGGTTGGGTCTACAGCTTGTTTCCTTGCCCCTTTCAATAGGAGGTTCCGAGAGCGCAACCCGCTCGCCAGGGCAGCCCCCTACCGAGTGTCCGAACACCTTACATTGCTCACATCGTTCAAGGAGAGCATCATAGATCACCTTAATAGTGAGTTCCTTACCATCTGACATCTCTAGCATAACCACAGGTGGCGGAGGTCTATTAGCCTTCAGCTCAACACAGACGTGTGCAGCACCGGCAAACCATCCCGTTGGCATAAAGTTGATCACCTTCAGCTCACCTATCCCATGAATGATGATCGTGATGGCTCGCCTTGACCAGTGGTGCCCTATCTCTGAGTGAGTCACCCAAGACGACACCGAGGTTAGGGAAGCTCTCCGAATATCAGCATTGGGCGACCATTGTCTAGTTATGATGAGTTTCCGATCAAAGAATCATGGCCCCTGTTCCAGTGACACCTTCATGTCCTCCTTAGATGTGAATCGATGAAGGAATAGACCTCCTACCAGGGGGAGCATTGGAGCTCACCCGCTGGCCTCCATGAGCACAACATCCAGCCATAGAGATGATTGAGGATGCACTTGGCCCCTATAACTTACACAATCACAGAACACTTGTAGAATGCATCCATCTCTTCTATCACTAGAGCATGCATTTTCATCCAAGGCCTACAATCCTCCGCCATAAAGAAGGGCGCTTTGGGGTCGCGAGGTCCTGAAACTCGTTGATGGATACGCCTGACCTCCAAGGGTTTCACCGCCGCCGTCGCCCAAGAGTGGCCTCATGTGACATCCGTATCCAGGGCACCCCAAGGAGCCACCATCAGACTGGGGGAGGATGAGGCAGGTAGGTTTGCCCTGCCCCCAACAATGCCCGCCATGAATCACCCCCTCGCCACAACGATGGTAGCCGGAGCCCACCAAACAGCCCTCGCCTGCTGGTCTACCACGCGTTTCAAGCCACAAGCGGTGGAGACAACACAGGAAGGAAGGACGTCGAGGGGAACTCCGCCTTCGCCTGGCCATCTGAGCACCACAACAGTAGTGCCAGCAAGACGAACCGAGGTAGGTGGACACCATGCGTTGTGCTCCAAACCACGAGCAGCGAGAGAAGCACCGCAAGAAGCCATGAGCACACCTGGGGAAGCCCTGCTACCGTGAGGGCAACCGGAGGAGGGAGGGAAGGTACGGGGTGGAGCTTCTCCCCCTAGGGAAGAAATAGAGGAGGAGGGGGAGACGAGTTTAGAGAGAAGCCAGAGCACTCTCTCTAGAGAGAGAAGCTAGCATCCTTGCTAATTATCATTAAAATCCATGGAATAGTTCATGTTTGTGATTGGAAAGTCCCAACAGAAAAAAATGTGAAACAATTGTGGAAAGTGTCATCTTGAACATGAGATTCATGGATTCCAAATGAATGGTAGAACAACAAGAAGAAAAGAGGGATACACATACATACCTAAGATTAGAGGATGTAACGAGTCTAAGAAGTTCACAGATCCTCTCTGCACTCAAACAAAGAGATTCTATAATCAATAGAGGTTTGAAGCTCATCGATGATAGAACTCTGGGAACGTCCATCATATAAGGTTGAGAGGAGGTTCCTCAGACAAAATAGAGGAAAATGAGCATGGATACAGGGTTGTGGAAGGTCTCGTTTCCCACTCACTGCATGTACAAGCAGTAACCAACCCCAAAACTATCAGAAGAAGATGGAGTTGGTTGGAATCAAGGGGATCTCAAGGGTGAATTGGATAAGAGAATTAGTTTCTAAAGGAAATGAGGATTCTTCAGGAATATATATATATATATATATATATATATATATATATATGTGTGTGTGTGTGTGTGTGTGTGTGTGTGTGTGTGTTTGTATGTATATGTGATTTTGGTTAAGTGATGGGGAATCAAGAAACAAGAGAAAGGAAAGTTGAAATAGGTGTTTTTGATAGAAGAGGAAAGAGGTAAGGAAAGTAGGGATTAAATATTTAGAATATCATAAGTAAACCAAAGGAGAAAAAATATCTAAGGAAAACATGTAGTATAGAGGGAGAATGGTGGATAGAAAATTGCAATCTAAACAACTTAATATTCACAAATTATTTCCGCTACCCAAGGTTGGAGATGAGAGTTTCTCCATACTATTAAGATCAAAGGGTATGCTTGAAAGCCAAAGCAATTATAGGGATCCGAATTCCATACTTTAGTATGACATATAATAAAGATGAAGTTTACAAAACTTGGCTAAATTGATTAAATCATTGGGAGCCTAAGAATTTTGGAATGTATTTTCTCCCATAACTTATTTGAGTGTCCAAACATTGTGCAATTGTTACCAAATTTGCACCTAGTCTAATTAAGACATCTACATTCTGAATATATAATTCGTTTCCTCTTTGAAGCCAATAAATATATTATTTAATTTATTGGAGTTTAACTTTTGTTTTCTTTCCTTAATAAAATTAAGACATCTAGGAAAATTCATTAAATGAGAAACTTGGCACCCAAGCTAATTGGGATCCAAGGATCACAATTTACCATTATATTTGGGTTTTGAGGTTTCCTTTTATGAGTTCTATTACAATTATGGTTTAGGCTCATAAATGTTATATTTATTATATTACTACATCATTATTATCAATTTTCATTAAATTGATTCTTATTATCTTCTTTACCAAAAGAGTTACCTTATATTATTATGCAAAAATTTCTATATTTTACTTAACCTATTTAGTCCATTAATTCAATGTATATTTAAACAATGGCACATTGTTCATATTTATAGACATGAAAACACAATTTGTTTTCCAATTCATATTTTAAGCACATGTACTCTCACTAAACATATATTAGTCATTATGTGTATATAATTGGCAAAGGAAACATATGTAACATATTTCATGAACTCACCTAGATGTTATCACATATTTAGGTTATTAGGCTAATATGAATGTATTATGTGATGTTGGTTATTGAACCTAATGTATATGTATTCAAACCTATATGTTAGGGTGATTTCTTCATGCTTACTATATTCAGTAGAGTTACAAACAGCTAAGCTAAGGTATAACTTCATACTCATTTGGTCAAATTTAAAGAACCAAGCATACTAACCTCTAATCATGAAAAAGGGTATGATTCCATGTTTTGGATTGTTACAAGTACCCACCTCATCTTGACTTAGTGGTGCTATTATTAGCAGAGTTTGCTTAGAATCCAACAAAAGTTTCATCACATTTAGAAAGAAATCCTATCAAAACTTAGATTTCTAGAGGTCAAGATAGCAAAAATCAACACCTTCAAAGATCACCAAGCTTGATTTTTGAAGTGCGATGAAAGGAGACACATTTTAGAAGTTATTGTTTATCCCACCTTCATAAAAAAGAGTTATAAATGTAGAAACCAAGAAGAAGATTCACGCCCCTAGGGGACCCTCATAGTAAGGCTCTCCCATTGGTCAAGCATATTGTGAAGTTCTCAATCATAAGTAAGCCTCCTAATACCTTGCCAAAGAGCTACAAACCCACATTCAGTTTGATTCCATCACAAAAACATGCATAAAACAAATAAATGTTGGGCCCTTAAACAAAGAGTCAAAAACCTAATCAAGGTTGGGTTGATCAAGGTGGGCATTCTTGAAGAAGTTATTTCTCATCTTGTCACCAAAGGGCCAGATACAGTCAGAGAACTGATAAACTCCAGTCAAGCTAGAACTTCATATGAGAGAACAAAAAGACATAGTTTTCATGAGCTCCAAAGCATTCAGGGATCATGAGTGATATGCCTAATTCTTATACTTCAAAAACCAATAAAAATTAAACTAAAAAATTATTAATCAAAATGGAAAGAATCAATCAAAATTTTCAAAATAAAAAAAAATCATCAGAAAAAAGAAAATCCATTTAGTTCACTTAATACTCTATTGTGTATTTTGTGAACCCTGAAGCAATATATCAATACATACAATGGGTTGAAAAGAGAAGGATCACGACCATTAGGTTGAGGCCCAAATGGTTTGTGAATCTAGTATCACCCATAAAAATGATTAATAAAATTGAAAGATGAAATACAAGTTTTCTCTTCTTGGTCTTCTTAAATTAATCACTACAGAGGATAGTTGAAACAAACTCACAAAGTCAGGACATATTGAAAAAATATAAGGGCCACTCATCACATAACTTTAGTGTTTAAACATGACATCCACTCTGCTCACATGGCATAGATAGGTGGGCTGGAAGATAAGGATATACAGATCCTTTGCGATCTTCCATGGGGATCTATCTTGGGGATTAAAATTGGAAACATTCTCTATGAAACTCTTATTAAGCCATAGTTCAAATCCCCATACTGCATATTTGAGCATTAATGTCCACACCATCAAAGTATTAACTGGATATATGTAAGGAGTGGGACCCGATAGGGAATCCACTCCATACTTAATTGAGGAAATAAACCCATCTAATCCAAACACACTAACTAATATGCTACAATAGGTGTAGTTTTTCATTCCTCAAATGAGTTCTACATAATAATGGTTTAGTAGGATAAAATATTATGACTATATTCAATTTATAAGATTAAATAATAACCTTCCACTCGGGATTTACCTGAAATAAATAACTTTAAGATCTAAGCAGTGGGATATCTAAGCTATTTCAAGTCCATCTCCCAAGAGTCAGCTCCACAATGCAATGTCCAGGTCGTCATGCCAAGTCTTCTATATTTTTCACCTAAGGGGTTGGAAGCATAACCCACAAAGGATGACAAAGTGGAAGTTTTCAATACAAAATTCCAGTATGTGCATATAAATCGGGATTGAGGAATATTAGGAAAAAAGGACATCAATAAATTTATTGAGGTTTCCCAAATTAAGAGGGAAATAGAACATCTAAGTACTATAACAATGAGAACATTTAAGAAAATAACAATAAAAAACTTATTTCATTAATCAATATCACAACAAAATATCATAATCATAAACATTGGATGTAAACAACATTAGAATCAAATGACAAAGCAAGGCTGAAACACCATGGGATCTCACCCAAGAATTTGGGTGGAAAAGAACACCATGGGTGGAAAGATGTGGTTGTATATATGTATATATATATATATATATATATATATATATATATATATATATATATATATATATATATATATATATATATATATATATATATATAAGTGAAAGGGACACTCGGGGTGGACAAATGCACCCAATACATGGTTGTACTCATGTACTGCTACTCAAAATAAAATTAATGTAATCCATGCAAAAATTAAGTTTACTTACTCTCAAATAAGAGGATGAGAACATCCAACAATTATCTTATGGAGCCAGAGGACCAATAAACAAATATCTGATCATCTTCGCAATCAATATACACCATAAGACCACAAGAGGCTATCATATTAGCAAATAAGGTTCCATTTCACAAATAGAGTAATTCTTCTCCAAATCTACCATTAAGGGTACAATCATGAAGAAGGATGAACAAGATACAAGTTAGAGTCCAACAAGAATATGCAATAAATCAAGAAGATCAGAAGATTAGAAGATCAATATCTGCATATCCTCACTCATATGAGTCCACATCTTAGAAGAGAGAGAAGTTATGTAGGGTATATGTATCAAAGGACCAAGAGAGAGAAAGGTGATTGCTCTATATAATTAATAAGGAATGCAACATACCTATATCAAGTCTATATACATCCAAATTCAAATCTAGGTCTTCAACAGAGCTTCAAACAACTTATTAAGCATATGTGTGAAAGTAGGGTTAATATGATTCATTATATGAACCCTAAAAATTACCTTTTTATTATTAATGAATTAGGTTATCAAAGTAAAACTATCATGCATGTTCTATTTTTTTTATTCTATATCATATTTTTTTATAAATTATTATATAAGAATTATTAAAGACTCCAATCAATTAGAATAATAATTAAAAATCACTTATTTATTATATTGTAAACATATGATAAAAACCATATTCATGTATGGAGAAAAATCTCATAATTTTAAAACATATATTATTTCATTTTTATGAGTTACCAATATTAAGTTAGAAGTTCTATAAAAAATTGTTTAGCTAATTTATAGAAAATATAAGATTAATTGAAAGGACTTCACTGCCCCATACATATAAAACCTTGGGTGCATGACAAGGTAGAAATCTAAATCAGCCACACTAGTTTGATCTCAATTGAACCACTTTCCAGTACATGCAATTGCACAAACTCTATCTTGACATCTCAGACATAATGCCTGATTTACTATACTTTGCCATTAGAAGACTGTTACCTTGATTCCAGGGAGTCCAGCCAAAGGCATAAAACCAAAACAAAGGGTTTCTTAAGCCCTTAATTTCCAATGAGATACCCTTTCCATAGACTCAAAAGGTGAAGCTCCTTAGAACAAGTGAAGGAGGAGGTGTTCTTAGTTACACAAGGATATATTTGAAGGCAATAGGTCAAAATTGAAGCTCATTGAGTTGGTAATGGGAAAGTATAGAGAACAAACAGAGAGAAGCAAGAACTATAGATTGTCTAGGGTTTCAGATCATCTCTAGGTGGCCATTCTACACAGAAAGGATTGGGGGAAACTTTGTGTAGGTCCATATCTTCTTCACATAGGACCATTTCCCTCCTTGTGGAAAGAGAAAGAAGGTTGACCTTCAAAGGAAGTAGGTTATTCTTCATCCAAGAAGAGGGGCACTTACTATAAAAGCAACCCTAGGGCCCAAGGTTGGGACCTATGGATGTAGAATGGAAAGAAGAATCCAGAGGATAGGAAATTAAAGGCAAGGAGGGAAACAAAGGGAGATAGAGGAGAGAAGAGAAAGAATAGGAGGAAATGAGGAAAATGTTGACACAAAGCAAAAAGAAGCTGGGGGAGAAGAAACCAAATGATCATACAATTAAGATCTGATGGCAAAAAAGAGTCTATGTTTTAGGAAAATAGACTTGATATGGGAAATCTAAAAACTTTAGTTATATTTATTTTGGATGAAAGTGAGATTTAAATGCTATTATTTTTATTTCCAAATCAAAATTGGGGGAGCAAACAATGTTCTATAACAACCAAATTTGACACCTAGGATAATTTAGACATGTAGATTTTTATTTTTCCATTAGTTTCTACTTTTGCAATCCTCCCCTAAATTATTAAAATTTTAGAGTTCAACTTATATTTTCTTTCCTTAATGGAATTAAGGAATCTAGGATTATAATTTAATCTATCTTGTCACCCAAGATAATTGAGACCCAAAGTATATGATCTTGGAGTTAGATTTTAGTTTTGAAGTTTACTTTTATGAGTTCTAGTAAAATTAGGCTTTAGGCTCATTATCTTCATATATATAGTCATATATCCTCTTATTTCCATCAATAGCCATAACCTAGAGTCTTGTTAACTTCACATTGCTATCAAAAATGTTATTTTATATTACTATGAAAGAATTAGGTTATTTTTCTCAATTACCCATCAATTCCATTAATATCAACATTAACTTATGTAATGGCACATAATTCCTAACCATTTTAAGTTAGTATTCTATTTCTTATATTAAACACATTGTACCCCTTATTAGTCATATTTTATTATAAGTATGGTTTAGTAAACAAAGAAGCATACATGACTTATTTAAATGGATTATTAAGCATCATTTACTTTATTAGGTCTAATTTATTGCTTATAAGATATGTCATATTACTATGAAACCTCATGATGCTAATGCATCATATGAGGTACCAATCATATCTAGATTATGTTAGTTAATAGTAATAAACTAGGGTTTAGGGAAAGTAGAGAATCTTACATAAAATAACTATATTCCAAGCTTAGGGTTAGGTCACTTTTGCATTTCATCATCATATGTTGGTTTATAACCCTTGGGTTTGATCAGGATTACATGTGATGTTAGTTAGGGTTAAGCGCGAGTTGCATCATTACATGTGTATTTAATGTTCATTAAGGTACAAATGATTATATTAGGCTTTATGTGTATCCTTGTTTGGACAAAACTAAAGGTCTAAGAATATAAACACCACCTCCAAGGGATTAGGGTCTGTAGAGTCAAGATGCTAGGTTTTGGTGTGTTACAACATAAATTAAGTGTGAAGCCAAAAGGGCACCTGAACTTAAACATATGCTTTTGGTGAATTACTTTTGCTAATAAATCTTGAGGATAGAGAACATGGGGATTCTTTGACACTTAGCATCTTAACCCAACCAGGTGAGGAGTTTGCACTTGTATACTTGCTACATGATACAATTAAGCTTAAACAATATGACATCTAGGAGTAGTGGAGCATGATAAATCTCGTTTGTGAGTGAAAAAATCCCATCCTAAGGTCTTGAGCATCAGTGCCCAGGGAATGTAATAAAAAATACCCAAAAAGATGAATAATCAAGTCTAAAGGACACTTGAAAATGTGGATACATGCTTGTGATAAATCACATACACTAAGTAGTATTTAGAATAGAGCCCATAGGTGTATATCTAGTCCATGGAGCCATAACCCAACTGGGTAGGGAATCACTACTCAAATACTCACTACTTGGCACATCTTGAGTCATACAAGCATGAAATCAAGAGCCGGTGGAAAATCAAAACCACCCTAAATGAATATCCCCCTAGTCATACATTTGGATGTGATGATCCTGAGGGAAGAACTTGTTGGTTGTATTCCCTAAGAAGCATCATATGATGACAATAATAGGGATACTTTATGTATTATTTGATTATTCATAAAAGGAAATTCCAATTCTTATGTTTGTTTTAGTATTGGGATAATGAATAAACCTAACTAAGAATGTTTTGACTTGATGACATATGTTTTGGTTTGAGGACCTGAACATGAGATCATATGTATACTTAAGAGTATTCATTCTTGTTATGTCCCTAGTCATTTATTATTGTGGAGAAACTAATAATTAATTAGATTAGCATGTCTTGTGAGTGTTGATTATGTCTCTTTAGTCATGATATTGGATATCATCTCAGATATAGTATACTTATTAGAGAATTAGTTGTACTAGAAGAATGCACCTTGAGAATGACACATGAAATCATGTAATGACATTTCATAGTTGTATCTCAATGTGATAGTGGTGATTGTGATCCTTAGACCTGAAGTCACTACATTAATCACATATTTTCCTATTTACTTTAACCACTAGCTCAATGTGATATAAATAAGGGTTTCCATAAAGGTAGTGATTGAGTGATTGTGACGCTTGTGGAGTATCATGAGTGACGTAGATGAAATCTTTCCCTCATTTGGAGTATTATCTCAACCACTTGTTAAGCGATACAATGGGAATGCATGGCCATGCTCATGTGAGACAATATATGATGATCTCACAATATCTCAAATAGTCTACTCTAGTTCAAGGAACATATATTGAATGATAAGAACATGATAATTCCATGCCTTATTTTTAATGTGGAAATTTATTGCAAAAGTAGTATACAATCATGATAACATTGATCACTTTATATGTTGAATGTTTTCTCCAACTCATTGTTATTACTTGGGTGGAAACGATATGTTGTTAGACACCAATATTTGCTTATGAGATTTTGAACATCACTACCAAAATAATTAGGAACCAACTAGGTCACACACATAAGGATGCATAAGGGAGTTGAAGTTTGCAATCAAACATATGATTAGAATGGTTCTGAGTCATAAAGATGTTGATTTCCTACCCAGTCAGGAAAATGGAATGTCTAGTCAACTGACTAGATTAGTCATGTCAAAAGATCAATATTTTATCAATCGATCAACTAACTTTCACATTGGAAGTGAGCTTTCAGGAGACTCATATTAGTGAGTGTAATGACTGGAACCCAATAGAGAAGGTTCCATATTTGATTTGCAATTAAATTGGAAAATCAACTCAAAGATGGACTGGTGAGTTGGCTGACTCACTTGTCCACTTGTCTGATTGGAAACCCATCTTAGTCCCAACGGGGACCCAATAGAGCTGCTAGGAGTCCCAATTGGCTGATTGGAATGGTATTCTGAGTTTTCTATTTTTATAATTTTTTGAGATTGTGATTAAGAAAGGGATTGCAATTAGGAAATTCCAAGCCCATGACTCTCTTATGTAAAGAGGGTTTGTCCCATTAGGGTTATATGCACTTGATAGAAATTGTTAGAGAAGTTTTACACAAATGTTATCCCTTGGTGTGAGAGAAAGTTGCCTTAACGATGACTACCCAAGATAGGAAAGGGAGTTTAGGGATGACTGGCACATCAACAACTCCTTTTCCACTTCAACTTGGAGGCCAAGGTGATGCACCATATTCTAAATTTTTTGATATTCCACTGTGCCACCATCCCAAAACCTATAGTGGTATCATAGCCTGTGTCATATGATTTTAGTGTCGAACCGGGTTTTGAACCTCAGATGATTTGTTGAATTAATTATGTGCAACCTTGTATCCATGTTAATAACCTAATATCATATTTGATATATATATGTGTGTGTACATTTATATATACATCTGTATTATAAACCAATTTGGCACCTTAAAATTCATTTTATTTGGTGGATATGGATATGGAAATTAGGTCACTGTGTTATGATCTGAAACATGTAATATCATTATTTTGATTTTGAACAAAAGATATGTAACATGTATATCACTTTCATGCCATGCCTCTTTACATGCATTCTCTATGTAAATTTAATTATGCAATTTGAATAGGATGATGCAATGACATCACCAGTGGACATTGGTGGAGAGTAGGAGACGATCAGAAGCCCATACTAATGAGGATGGTCCTTGAAGGGTTCATGATCAAGATAAGATGATGAATAAATAAAAAACACAAGAATTGCCCAAAATAGGAAATATATGTCAGGTGACTTGTAGGGAAATACAGCTATAGAGCAAGCAACGGAAATGAAGGTTTTAAATACCATATTCCCCATAAACAGTGGATCGTGTCAATATCTATAAGATGGAAAGGATGGTTTGGTGGATATACCTAGTCCTAGAGCAAGTCCAACGATAATCCTCATCGTTGTAGTTCTGTAATTATGACTCCTAGTTACACAGGGACTCTTTTGAGCGCTCCTTCATGTACAACATACTCAAACTTCATCTTCTACAACAACTCCTCTCTTCACAAACTACTGGTTGATAATGAGCTCCTAACGACATACAACGACCTCCTACCTCTACAGAAGTTCACAGGGACCACCTAGAACTCTTTTCATACTACTAGAATGAAAAGGACGGAGTCATCCCTTCTGTTGGTGTACTAGTCACCAACTTGCTCTCCCACAACAATGATCTCAGTTGTTCTCTCCCTTGCTATCCCTCCCTAATTAAGTAGGACTTCCTTGGGAACTCTTAGTATCCACAACCAGATCGGATGACATTTTTCAGAGAAACTGATTCTCAATTTTCTCTATTATACTTTGGAAAGCCCCTAATACCCCTCTATTTATGAGTGGGGTTTGGACCAATGTTCCCAGTCTGTGCTAGAGTGGAAGGGACCGGAAGATTTCAAATGTTAGCAACAAATCTGGAACTTCTACAGCCGACGACAGCTGAATTGGTCTTCTGGCATGCTAGAAGGTTGGCTCGCATGCCAAACGGTCATCTGGCTCAATTCAGATGGTCGTGTGGTGCTTTTCCATCTGCACACAAAATTGGCAATTCGATTCCAAATAATATTGCATATTAATTCGTTACACCACAAGTAATGTGTAACTGAAATAAGCTTGGAAATATCTAAGACCTTCCTTTGGTTGAACTAGGCCATCTCGCCCACGTGAGAGAGTCATCTCACTCACCCAAGCAATCATCTGGTGATCTGAGCTGGGCCAGTCAGTTCAATCCATAGCCAGTTTCAACTCAAATCAGTATGACACTCCAAACACCCATCTCAACCCTTGAGATTACCGTTTAGCAATCTAGACGACCGTCTCATGCCATGAGATACGAATTTGGCAGTACGTTCAGGCTGCTTGTTGCATTAATCAATCACCTAAATGTTTTATTAATTAATTCAATTGTCATTCAAGATTAAACTCCTCTTCTAGATTGAGACCTATGTGTGTGACCATGTCGGTCTCATATTATGTTGAAAGTGAATGTCCATAACAAATTATGAGATCACAAGCAATGAGCGGTGCCTAGTTGCACATCAAGGCTACCCAAGTAAATGGAAAGATGGAGAACAACTTCAACCTACAATCTGTGTATGGTGTTGCAATGCTTGTATAGTTCCTTTATCATTGATGTCCATATTGAACTTGAGGCATGGAGAAATCATCCTCTTTATCATTCAATCTTATTTATTGAACTAGAGCAGACTGTCTGAGATATATATAAGCTCAATATCACATATTGACTCATATATGCATGGCCATGCATTTCTCAGTCTTTCTAATCAAGAGGCCTAGGACATCAAACTCTTGTAGGGGGTCAAATACCATTTCTATTACTCATAGTCTATCCCTGTGTGTCAAGGTCACCCAGTCATCACCTTTATAACAACCCATGTTTCAGGACTGCACTTGATTATGTCAAAGCGTACCCAATGACATGTGATGAGTGCAGTGATCTCAGGTCTAAGAACCACAACCACCACCATGATTGTGAGAGCTAACTATAAATTCCATGATGATGGCTTCCATGAGTCAGTCTCACAGCAGGTCTATTTGATACATTGTTCTCTAACATGTATTTGTGTGCTTGGTTTGACATATCCATATCATCACTAATGAGATTTTGTCATCAACCAACCCACACTCTGATCTCATGTGTTATTGTTGTCTATTAACCTTCCACAATAACAACTAATTAGGGACATAATTGTTGGTAAGGTATGCCCATAGAGCAAATCATGTGATGATTGACATGACATATACCATAAACGATTTGATTAATACTCATAAAGGTAAGATTCCAATTCATTTTGTTTCATTCAGTTATGATATAATGAGAAAACATTATGGATGTCTAGAGAATAATATTACTCAATGTTGTATGTATTCAAGTTACTACCCCTTTGGATGAGATCATACGAATATTAAGAGTACATACACATATTCTCATTATGCCCCTAATCGGTTGTTATTGTGGAAGATTGTTAGACAACAATAACACATAAGATCATAGTGTGAGTTGGTTGATGACTAAATCTCATTAGTCATGATATGACAATATCAAACCTAGCACATAGATACATGTTAGAGAATAGTGTATCAGACAGACCCACCTTTACAGTGACACATGTAAACCATCATATGGTAAGTCACAATCAACTCTCATAGTAAAGGTGGTGATTGTGATTCTAAGACCTAAAATCACTGCACTCGTCACATGTCATTAGGTACACTTTGACATCATCAAACTCAGAACTGAAATATGGGTTGTTATAAAGGTGATGATTGGGTGACTTCAACACATGGGGATAGACTGTGAGTGCTAGATATGTGATTTGTCCCTCCTACTGGAGTATGATATCCTGGCCACTTAATAAGCGAGGCTAATAAATGCATGCACATGCACATGTGAATCAATATATGATATTGAGGTCACATTATCTCAGACAGTCTATGCTTGGTTCAAGAAACATGGATTGAATGTTGACAGGATGACAAGTCCATGCCTCGAGTTCATTCCGATTATCACAGACAAAGGAATTATATAATCACTACAACACCTTACACGGATTGTAGGTTGAACTTTCTATTCACTTGGGTGGCACTGATGTAAGACTAGGCACCGCTCCTTACTTGTGATGTCATAAGCTAGTTATGGACATTCACTGTCAACGTGATATGGAACCTATAGGGTCACACACATAGGAACTCATCTAGAAGAGGATTTTATCTTGACTGGTGATTGGATTGATTACTAAAGTGTTTAGGTATTCAATTCACACAAAAGATCAACAGATTGGCTGATTGGACTACCAAATGACCATGTCAATGCTTGAGACGGTCGTTTGGGGGTCAGGCGAGTTGCAAATTGAATTGGCTAAAGTTATACCCTTAAACTGATTGGTTCACTGTGATTGAACTGAACGGTTGGACTCAACTCACCATACGGATGTCTGGGTGAGTGAGACGGGCATCTTGCCTGGGTGAGATGTCTTGGTTGGGTAGAATGAATATTATGGATGTTTCCTGAATAGTTTTGATTGTACAAAATTGGGGTGCAAGTAAATTAATGTATGATATTAATTGGAATCAAAATTGCTAAACTTGTGTGCGATTGGGAAATTGTCAAACAACTATTTGGCAGTACCAGACGACTGTTTCACACACCATACAACCATCTAGGTGTGCCAAACAATCATTTCCACTATCGCAGGTTGTGAAAATTCAAGATCTTCTGGTCTCTTCCACTCCTACACGATCCCATACAAACTGGGAACCATGACCCTAACCCTGCCTATAAAAGGAGGGGTACTGGGGGCTTCCCAAGACACAACACTGACAACTAAGAATTAGTTCCCCTGACAACTGTTTTCCTCTCTGGTTGTGGTAACTGAGAGCCCACACAAGTCCTATTCGACAAGGAGGGATATATAAAGGAAGAGAACAACTAAGAAGATATCGTTGTGGAAGAGCAGGTTGGTGACTAGTACAACAATGGGAGGGACAACTCCTTCCTATATATTCTTAGTTAAGTATAGGAGTTCTAGTTGGTCTGTATGGACTACTCTAGAGGAAGGAGTCCTTTGACTGCTTCTCAGAGAGCAAAGTCAACCTGCAGTATGTGGTGAGACCATCAGAATTGATGTAGAGGTTGTGCAGACAACTGTTCATGGTTAAGACCAGGAGCTGCACAACCACCGTCCAAGAGAAACTTGTCAACAGTTAAAAAGAAGAGAGTTTTTTTGCTAGACTTTCTCTAGGATTAGGTATAACTTGCTAAAACCATCCTTCATATTTCATAGTAGTTGACAAGATCTTGCTGTTATGGGAATACAAATAGATAATTTTTTTATTTCCACTATTATACTCTGTGCCCATATTTCCCAACAGTGGTATTAGAGTCACGTCAATTTACTATGTTTTAGGATAATCTATATGATCATATTTTGGTTTAATCGATTATTTATTGCATACAATGTGAAATTTTAAACGTTCTCATATGCATATCCAATCAAAGACCACATAATCTCAAACAAATATATATATATATATATATATATATATATATATATATATATATATATATATATATATATATATATATATATATATATATGCTCATCTTTAATACCCGCGTGGGTAGCCTATTTTTTGCTACCCACCCATCCAAAAGAGTAACTATATGGTACACAAGAGTAACTCTGAGATCAACAGAGTAACAATGTGGTACACAAGAGTAACTCTAAGACCAACAAAGTAACTGCGCAGAAATTATACAGTCAGTAAATATATGGACGGGTTTTTTAATTTTGGGGGGCAAATGATATTATTTTTGGATGAAATTTTTTGGGGAGCTAGATAAAATGCTCCTATACAATTTCGAATTAAAAAAATATAGGGAAGGGTGCGCGGGTAGCTACCCGCACGAGTATTAAATAAATCCCACACATGTATATATATATATATGGGCCCATCTTTATAGCCCACGCGGGTAGCTACGCGCCCACCCTTCTGACCACCTTTTTTCAAAAAAAAAATCACAATTGCAGAGGACCATTTTGTCAAGCTCCCCAAAAAATTTCATCCAAAATTAATATCATTTGCCCCACCAAAATAAAAAAAACCCGTCCTTATATATCTACTGTATATTTTGTACAGAGTTACTCTTTTATTCGTGTAGTTACTTTTTTATCACCATAGTTACTTTTTTAACAGCGGAGTTACTTTTTTGACGAGGAGAGTTACTTTTTTGGCTGCCAGGTAGCGAAAATCCAGGCTACCCATGCGGGCAATGAATGAACGCCCTATATATATATACATACATACATATACATACATATATATACATATATATACATACATACATATATATGTATACAATTTATACGCGTCACCATAAAAGCAGTTTTGATGGCAGATGTATAGTGTGGTTATGGCCAATACCCTATATCTGTGTTTGGTCGGATGGTTTGGTTCTTGTTTATATCGATTTGTGTACTAAGCCTCTACCTCCCTCTTCGTAATGTAAAGTTAATTCTTTCCTACCTTTGCTCCCCTCAAATGTAGCTTGAGGTTTCTGTTATTCAATGTAATAAAGTAGTAATAGGATAGTTTCTTTTCTTACAACGATTAATATGTTATTTGCCAATTGAGATGACCAATACTTGAGACAAGCCGACCGTCTGGAGGACCATGGAGGATAGGACAATGGAACTAGATGATCTCCTGGAGGGCCCAATCGACCGTCTGGAAGGAGTCCAGACATCAGTTGGATAGGAGGCCAGATGACAGTCTAATTGAGTCTAGTTGACCATTTAGAAGGAGTTGAAACATCATTTGGATAGGAGGATCAACCAACCAGCCTAGAGGCAAGACTACTGGTTTAAGGGTTGAACTGATATACCCAGATTGACAAACACAACTCTACACCAACAATAGGTACATAGATGTGATGTGATGATTGGCCTAGGTGGTAGTAATTCCTTGTGGCTCCAAGGAATTAAAAGTAGACATGGCCATAATCATAGACTTTTGTTTTATATTGTAGTTTACATTGTGGGATATAGAATGTATACGATACATACTATATATGTGGTGATTGGATACATTATATATATATAACCCCACAATCAAACATATTAAGTCTTAGATGCTTTCCAATAGCACACATGAAAATCTTGACCGACCAAGTGTATATTTACACCAAGTATGATGTGTCGTCTATCTCATGGAAGTGTGATGGTAGATATGTAGATTTTCACAAAGCATGGTACATATTTATCGTATTGGCTATTGGGTCAGGCTTAATTGATGACTTGGAGAGCCCAAGCCTAGAGGTGTGTAGATGATCATGGAAGTTATTGCACATAGTATCTATCCAAGTGTTGCTTTTGATGCAATTGGCATGATGTCCTACCTAAATAATTAAGTTTTGGATGATCGACAAAAGCCAACTCATGATTTGATGAAATATGGATCTTGTCTCATTAGAAAATTGTTTGTTGCAATTTTACGAATTAATACTTGAGGGTTATCAATTTGAACAAAATAATGGGAATGATAATTAATTAAAGATCTAATTATTATTTCCCAAATTTAAACAAATCAAATCAAATCAAAAATGTATTTGACAAAATTGCAAATTCTTTTATAGAATCAAATGGCAACAAACAACAATCACTTTTCTCTATGACCAGTCCTTGAGAAGGAAACACTGATTGGGAACAAATTCCATGTCTGGTTCAGGAGAGTGAGAATCGTTCTCACACAGGAGCTCAAGCTCTATGTCCTAAAGATGCTAGAACCAGACAAACCACCTCAAAATGCACCAAAGGCTGACAAGGTGCTTACAAGAAGCATATTGAAGATGTCATGGATGTCAAGTGTCTGATGTTATGCTCCATGAACTATGAGTTACAGTGGCAGCATGAGAACATGTATGTGATTGAGATGGTCACACATCACAAGAACATGTTCTAAGATCAGGTAAGATAAGAGAGATATGATGTTTCTATGGCATTGTTCAAATATAACATAATAGAAGGAGATCCCATAGGTCCTCAGGTGCTCAAAGTCATGGGTATGTGGAGAACCTTACTAGACTGGGATTCCCCTTAGGTCAAGAGTTGGCCACTGGTGTGATTCTATAGTTTCTACTAGAGTCATATAGTCAGTTTGTCATGAACTACAACATGAACGACTTTGACAAAACATTGATACAGTTGTCGGGCATGTTGAGAACAGCTGAGGGATAGATGAAAAGAGACAAGCCCAAGTCTGTGATAATGATAAAAAAGACAAAGGGGAAGTCTAAAGGTAAAGGCAAAGCTAATAAGAGTTCAAAAGCTATCTAGAAGACCAAGTCTTCAAATCTCAAAGCAAGTGGAGGTGTAAAGAAAATAAGAGGCAAATGTCACCATTGTCAGTAGCATGGACATTGGAAGAGAAATTTCCCACTCTGGTTATAGGAAATAAAGAAGAAGAAGGAAGGCACTGAGGCCTCCACTTTAGGTATAAATGTTATAAGATAAATTTGATTACTTCTTAGTTTTGGTATGTGATACCAAATAGAGAACGGACAACTGATGTGCATGATCTGACAAGAAGTAAAAGGCCTTCATGAAGGGAAAATGATGGACAAGGAGGAGCAAGAGTTGTGGAAGCTTTGGTCTACATTTAAAATTTATTGTAGCCCAATGGGCATGTAATAAAGTTAGTAGAATTTCTATTCCATTATTCCATGATAAATAATTACATTAGAGCATCTTGTATGACAAGAATGATACATCAATAAGGTATGAGATTATTGTTTCTGTTTAAAAAGATATGATCTTGCATGGCAATGCTCAAATATCTAATGATATTTGTATGAAAGAGTTTGAGATGTATGTTTATAATGTTAATGCCAAAGGATTATAATTGATAACTCAAAATTATCATTAGCAATAGTAACCTTGGATGTATATATAAGGAATGCATATCTAGCATACATATTGATGTTAATCTAGACTCCCTTGGTTGTTGAACCTAAGGAAATATCCAATTCTTGCTTATACATAATGTGACATAACATCCTTCACTAGATGTAGTGGGATGATAAGTCTTCCATTATACCTCATACATATTATGCATGGAGATCTTATGGAAAGAATGCTATATATTATTACCCATACCTTATTTAATTTACTGGTAATATGATGATATGTACTCACTACAATAGAATCTCTTGAAGTGTTTAATGAGATTATAAATGAAGTATAACTTTGATAAATGTATTAAGAAACTTTGATGGGATCAAATGTCGAAATACTTTGCATTAATGTCTTGAGCACCTTTAGGAAAGGAATGTGATAATGTATCACAAGTCAAATCCGTCTAAACATGTTGATGTGTCAGAATGAAGGAACTATACCATGATGGGTCATGATATAATTATCAATTAACCTAGTCTTCTTACACCCTCATAAATATAAATCTATCACTGAATGATGTATCATCTGAATGGTTTATAACACATCATATATGATATGATTTGGGAATGTCCCAATATACCTTAAGGATTGAAACCTATATTGAGAAAGTAGTTTCTTGAAGAAGGTTTATCCACAAAATATAATTGTTGAATGTTACTATTAATCCTAATCCAATAACATAAGTGTTTTGTTGATAGGATAACTGAATTCCAAAAGAACAAGTGGGAGTAAAAGTAAAACTCAAAATGTTCAAGGTCAACTAAGAGGTACAATAAGAACTAAGAGAATCACAAGGTGTTGTGGAATCTTGAGTTCATCATATAACACGAAATAAAATAGTTCTATTAGAACACATTTGAGATTAGAGAATTGTGAATCCAACAATTTAGATGGGTTGGTCATAACAAGATGAGCCAACTAATCAACTAGAAGCTACTGAATTCCATTATCTGAGAAAGTGGCTCAAGGACATTATAGGATCCATGTAAACTATCAAGGAAGGACCTTTGTAGTGCCACCTAAAGGGTAATACCTAAAAGCTATAGTAGGGACTTGTGGTAAAGTCCTACATGGGCAACATAAAAGGACAGATTGGTTGATTAAGTTTTTCAAATCAGTTCAAGTTGTTGAACTTGATAGGAATTCCTTTGCCAATTTTCATGATTGTTTTTGTAGTTAAGATAGACTAAGAGATTTGTCATATGAAGATAAAACCGGATTACTTAAATCGAATACTTCATAGGATGTGTATGTGACACAACCTAAAAGGTTTTATAACTTTAAGAATGCAAATAAAGTCTATGAACTATGAATTTCATTCGGGGACTGAAATAGGCAGCTTAGAGAATGGATCTTTCACTTGACAAGATTGTCAAAGAGTTTGACTTGAATCAAGATAAAGTATGAAATCTATGATTACAAAAGATTTAGTGAGAGCATATATGAATATTCCACATATGATGAGAAATAACATCTCAATAATGAGACCTGGCATGAAAATCACTTCAGAAATGAAGGATTGGGTGAAACATCTTATGAGATAAGGATTAAGACCTATAGAGATAGTTCTTGAATGTTTCACAATGGAAGTTTGAATACTTACAATAGTAATGTGTTGAAAGAGTCCAACATGGAAAGGATTCAGTGAGAGATAATTAAGATTTGTCTCCCATATCTTCCAGTTCGTGTGAAGAATGGAAACATCATTATCAATATGCCATAGGCTATATCAATGGACCTATCGTGAATGCTACACATATCCCTTATAGTCTTGTATGTATTGGACATGACAAGATGATTGTATATTCCAATAAGGGTTATTGGAATGTCATTAAGACATCCAATAGTACTTATGAAGTACTTGAGGATGAATTGCTAGTCAATAAGGATAGAAATAAAGGAAGAGTTGGATGTAAAGGGTTACATCTATGCAAGCTTCCATAATGACAAAAGTGATCACAAATTAAAATATATTTGATTATAAAGGATAAATGTTGTTAGTTGGAAGGTTTCCAAACTAATAGCCATTCTACATTAGAAGTCGAGTATCCTTGTGTTACGAACACAGAGTGATACTATATGGATCTAGAAGTTCATATAATGAACTTATGGATGTTCCAACCTATGATGACTCAGTAGAAGTACTGTGATAACAATGGAGCTGAGTGTTAGGCATAGAATATCAGATACGATATTACGGTGGTTTCATTTCAAAGTGAAGAGATAAGAAACATGTAATATACTGACTTATAACAAAGTTTTTCTAGCCCGCTGAGATAAGCACTTGCACAATAGAATCATGTTGGACATGTTTGGCTCACTCAAAATATGATTCGTGGGTGATTGAATCTAAGTGTAAGTGGGGGACTATTGGTAAGGTATACCCACAGAGAAAAGCATGTGATGATTGACATGGCATATACTAAAAAGGATTTGATTAATACTTATAAAGGAAAGCTTCTGATTCATTCTATTTCATTCAGTTATGAGATGATGAGGAAACATCATGGATGTCTAGAGAATAATATTACTCAGTGACATATGTATTCAAGTTACCACCCTTGTGGATGAGATCCTATGGATGTTAAGAACATATACATATTCTCATTATGTCCCTGATTGGTTGTTATTGTGGAAGGTTGATAGACAACAATAACACATAAGATCAGAGTGTGAGTTGGTTGATGACTCAATCTCAAGAGTCATGATATGACAATATCAAATCAAGCACACATATACATGTTAGGGAACATTTTATCAGACAGACCCACCATGATAGTGACACATGGAAACCATCATATGGTAATTCACACTCAACTCTCATAGTGAAGGTCGTGATTGTGATTCTTAGACCTAAAATCACTACATTCATTACATGTCATTGGGTATGTATTGACATCATCAAATGCAGTCCTGAAACACAAGTTGTTATGAAGGTGATGATCGAATGACTTTGACACATGGGGATAGACTGTGAGTGATAGATATGGGATTTGTCCCTCTTACTGGTGTATGATATCATAGCCACTTGATAATCGAGACAAGAAATCCATGCACATGCACATGTGAATCAATATATTATATTACATCACATTATCTCAGACAGTATGCTCTTGGTTCAAGAAACATGGATTGAACGTTGACAGGATGATGAGTCCATGCCTTGAGTTCATTTCGGATATTAGAGACAAAGGAATCATAGAATCACTGCAACACCTTACACAAATTGTAGATTGAAGTTGTTCTCCAACTTTCCATTCACTTGGGTGGCACTAATGTGCTACTAGGCACCTCTCCTTTCTTGTGATGTCATAAGCTAGTTATGGACATTCAATGCCAATGTGATATGGGTCTTATAGGGTCACAAACATAATAACCCATCTATAAGATGAGTTTATCTTGAATGGTGATTAGATTGATTACTAAAGTGTTTAGGTATTCAATTCACACAACATATCAACTGATTGGTTGATTGGACTGCCAAACGACCATCTCTCTAAGTGAGATGGTTGTTTGGGCAGCCATAGGGGCATCTCAATGGTTGAGATGGCCGTTTGGAGGTCAGGCCTATTGGAAATTGAATTGGATAAAGTTCTACCATTGAACTGACCAATTCAATGTGATTGAACCGACCGGTTGGACTCAACTCACCAGATAGTCGTCTAGGTGAGTGAGACGGGTGTCTCACCTAGGTGAGATGGCTCAGTTGGATGGAATGAATATTCTAGATGTTAATCAAATAGTCTCAATTGCATAAACTTGGGGTACAAGTAAATTAATATATGATATTAATTGGAATCAAAATTTCCAAATTTTTGTGCGATTGAGAAACTGCCAAAAGACTATTTGGCAGTACGAGATGACCATTTCATACACCTGATGACTATCTAGGTGTGCCAAATGACTATTTAGACTATCTGAAGTTGCAAAAATTGAAGATCTTCCTTTCCCTTCCACTCTCGCATGATTCCATACATACTGGGAACCCTGACCCTAACCCTGCCTATAAAAGCAGGGGTATTGGGGTCTTCCCAAGACACAAAATAGACAACTGAGAATCAGTTCCTTTGATAATTGTTGTCCTCTCTAGTTGTGGTAACCGAGAGAGCCCAGGCAAGTCCTACCTGATATAAAGGCATAGATAATGGGAGAGAACAACTAAGAAGTTTTTGTTGTGGGAGAGCAGGTTGGTAACTACTACACCAACAAGAGGGACACCTCCTTCATGTTTGTTCTTGGTGAATGACAAGAGTTCTAGTTGGTCCATGTGGACTACTCTAGAGGCAGGAGTCCTTTGGCTGCTGCACGAAGAGCAAAGTCAACCTGCAGTCCATGGTGATACCACTGAAGTCACTACAGAGGTTGTGTAGACAACTATTTGTGGTGAAGACCAGGAGTTTCATAGCCACCGTCCAAGAGCAACTTGTCAACAATTGCAAAGAAGTGAGTTTTGTCACTAGACTTACTCAAGGGCCAGGTATAACTTGCTAAAACCATCCTTCCTATTTCATAGTAGTTGATGAGATTTTGTTATTATCGGAATGCATATAGATAAAAAAAATCTGCTTCTATACTATGTGCTCGTATTTCCCAATAGTGGTATCAGAGCCACGTAAATTTACTATGTTTTAGGATAATCTCTATGATCAAATTTTGTTTTAATCATTTATTTATTGCATACAATGTGAATATTAAATGTTCTCATATGCATATCCAATGAATGACCACACCATTCGAAACTAATATATATATATATATATATTATATGATATGATATATATGTAATTTACATGAGTCGCCCTAAAAGAAGTTTTGACGGTGGATGTGTAGTGTGGTTATGGCCAATACCCTATATCTGTGTGTGGTTGGATGGTTTCGTTCTTATTTATCTCGGTTTGCATATTGAGCCCCTACCTCCCTCTTCACCATGTAAAGTTAACTCTTTCCTACATTTGCTCCCCTCAAATGTAACCCGAGGTTTCTATTATTCAATGTAAAAAATTAGCAATAGGATAGTTTCTTTTCTTACAATGATGAAGAAGATGTTCGTCACCAATTGAGACGACTAGTTTGTGAGATAAGCCGACTGTTTGGAGGACCATAGAGGGAAAGATGATAGAACCAGACGACCACCTGGTGGGCCCAACTGACCTTCTGGAAGGAGTCCAGACATTAGTTGGACATGACGCTAGACGATCATCCCTGTAGGTCCAGCAAACTGTTTGGAAGGAGTCCAAACATTGGTTGGATAGGAGGATCAACCAACCGGCCAAGAGGTGAGACGACCGGTTCAAGGGTTGAATCAATTTACCTAGATTGGAAAGCATGGGTCTACACCAACAAAAGGTTCATAGATGTGATGTGATGATTATCCTAGGTGGTAGTAATTCCTTGTGGCTCCAAGGAATTACTAGTAGACATGGCCATAACCATAGCTTTTTGTTTTATATTGCATGTTTACATTGTGGGATATAGAATGTATAAGATGCATACTATATATGTGGTGATTGGATACAATATATGTATGTATGTATGTATGTATATATATATATATATATATATATATATATGATATAGATAAAAAAACCTAAATCAAACATATTAAGTCTTAGATGCTTTCTAATAGCAATACACATGAAAAGCTTGATCGACCAAGCATATATTTGCACAAAGCATGGTGCACCATCTATCTCGTGGCAGTGTGATGGTAGATTTGTAGATTTTCACAAAGCATGGTACATATTTATCGTATTGGCTATTGGGTCAGGCTTAACTAAAAACTTGGAGAGCCCATCCCAGAGGCATGTAGATGATCATGGAAAGGTGTTCCACATACTCATCTATCCAAGAGTTGCATGTGATGCAATTGGCATGATGACCTACCTAAATAATCAAGTTGTGGGCGATCGACAAAAGCCAACTCATGATTTGAAAAAATATGGATCTTGGCTCATTAGAAAATTGTTCGCTACAATTTTCCGAATTGATACTTGAGGGTTATCAATTTGAATAAAATAATGAGAATGATAATTAATTAGAGACCTAGTTATTATCGACAAAATTTTAAACAAATCAAATCAAATCGAAAATGAGTTTTTGACAAAATTGCAAATTATTTTGTAGAATCAAATGGCAACAAATGACAATCACTTTTCTCTACGATAGTCCTTGAGAAGGAGAAACTAATTGGGAACAACTTCCACGACTAGTTTAGGATGCTGAGAATCATTCTCGCACAGGAGCGCAAGCTTTGTCCTGGAGATGCTAGAACCAGATAGACCACCTCAAAATGCACCAAAGTCTAATCAGGATGCTTACAAGAAGCATACTGAAGATGTTGTGGATGTCAAGTATCTGATGCTATGATCCATGAACTATGAGTTGCACATGCAACATGTGAACATGGATGTGATTGAGATGGTCACACATCAAGAACATGTTCTAAGATCTGGAAAGACGAGAGAGATACAATGTCTCTAAGGTGTTGTTCAAATGTAACATGGCAGAAGGATATCTAGTAGGTCCATATGTGCTCAAGCTCATTGGGTATGTGGAGAACCTTGCTAGGCCGAGATACCCCTTAGGTCAAGAGTTGGCCACTGAAGTGATTCTACAATCTCTTCCAGAGTCATATAGTCAGTTTTTCATGAACTAAAACATGAATGACTTTGACAAGTCATAGACAGAGTTGTTGGGCATGCTGAGAACAACTGAGGGATAAAGGAAGAAAGACAAACCCAAGTATGCGATAATGATCAACAAGACAAATGGGAAGTCTAAAGGAAATGGAAAAGCTAAGAAGGGTTCTAAAGCTAGCCAGAAGCCCAAGTCTTTATATGTCAAAGAAAGTGGAGGTGTAAAGAAAATAAGAGGCAAATGTCACCATTGTCAGCAGCCTAGACATTGGAAGTGAAATTGCCCACTCTGGTTAGAGGAACTAAAGAAGAAGAAGGAAGACACTGAGGCCTCCACTTCAGGTATAAACGTTATAAGATAAATTTGATTACTTCTTAGTTTTAGTATGTGATTCCAAATAGAGATATGACATAATGATGTGTAGGATCTGATAAGAAGTAAAAGGCCTTCATGAAAGGAAAATGATGGACAAGGCAGAGCAAGAGTTGCGAAAGCTTTGGTCTACATTTAAAATTTATCATAGCCCAATGGGCATGTAATAGAGTTAGTAGAATTGCTATTCCATTATGCCATGAGAAAGAATTACTTTAGAGCATCTTGTATGACAAGGATGATATATCAATTAAGTATTATATTATTGTTTCCATTTAAAAAGATATGATCTTGCATGGCAATGCCCAAACATCTAATGATCTTTATATGAAAAAGTTTGAGATGTATTTTTATTACATTAATACCAAAGGATTATAATTGATAACTCAAGATTATCATAAGCAATAGTCACCTTGGATGTATATATAAGGAATGCATATTTAGCATACATATTGATGTTAATCTAGACTCCCTTGGTTCTTGATCCTAAGGAAATATGCAATTATTGCTTGTACATAACGTGACATAACATCCTTCACTAGATGTAGTGGGATGATAAGTCTTCGATTAGACCTCATACATATGATGCATGGAGATCTTATGGAAAGAATGCTATAGATGATTACCCATACTTCATTTCATTCACTGGTAATATGATGATATGTACTCACTAAATTAGAATCTCTTGAAGTGTTCAATGAGATTATCAATGAAGTATAACTTTGTTAAATGTATTAAGAAACTTTGATGGGATCAAATGTTTAAATACTTTGCATCAATGTCTTGAACACCTTCTGGAAATGAATGTGATAATGTATCACAAGTCAAATCCATCTTAACATGTTGATGTGTCAGTATGAAGGAACTATACAATGATGAGTCATGATATAATTATCAATTAACCTAGTCTTCTTACACCCTCATAAATATAAATCTACCATTGAATGATGTATTGTCTGAATGGTTTATAAGACATCATATATGATATGATTTGGGAATGTCCAAATATGTCTTAAGGATTGAAACCTATATTGAGAAAGTAGTTTCTTGAAGAAGGTTTGTCCACAAGCCACAATTGTTGAATGTTACTATTAATCCCAATTCAATAACAAAAGTGTTTTGTTGATAGGATAACTTAGTTCCAAAAGAATCAGTGGGAGTAAAAGTAAAACTCAAAATGTTTGAGATCAACTAGTAGGTACAATAAGAACTAACAGAATTACAAGGTGTTGTGGAATTTCGAGTTTGTCATATAACACAATAAAATATTTCTAGTACAACACATCTGAGATTGTAGGATTGTGAATCCAATGATTTAGATGGGTTGGCCACAACAAGATGAGACAACTAATCAACTAGAAGCTATTGAATTTCATTATCAGAGTAAGTGGCTCAAGACCATTATGGGATCCATGTAAACTAGCAAGGTAGGACCTTGGTAGTGCCACCTAAAGGGTAATACCTAAAAGCTAATGTAAGGTCTTATGGTAAAGACCTACATGGAAAACATATAAGGACATATTAGTTGATTAAGCTTTTCAAATCAGTTCAAGTTGTTAAACTTTATAAGAATTCCTTTACCAATTTGCATGCTTGTTGTTGTAGTTAAGTTGGACTAAGAGATTTTTCATATGAAGATAAAACCAGATTCCTTAAATGGAATACATCAAAGAATATGTACGTGACACAACCAAAAAGGTTTTATAACTTCAAGAATACAAATAAAGTCTATGAACTATGAAGTTCAATCTGGGATTGAAATAGGCAGCTAAGAGAATGGATCTTTCACTTGACAAGATAGTCAGAGTGTTTGACTTGAATCAAGATAAAGGATGAAATATGTGATTACATAAGATTAGGTGGGAGAATATATGAATATTCCACATATGATTAGGAATAACATCTCAATAATGATATCTGGCATGAAAATCCTTTTAGCAATGAAGGATTGGGTGAAACATATTATGAGATAAGGATCAAGACCTATTGAGATAGTGCTTGAATAATTCACAATGGAAGTTTGAACACTTACAATATCAATGTGTTGAGAGAGTCCAACACGAAAACAATTCAATGAGAGATAATTCCAATTTGTCTCTCATGAACCATATGTTCCAGTTCTTGTGAAGAATGGAAACACCATGATCAAGAAGCCATAGACTGTAGCACTGGATCTATCATGAATGTTATGAGTGTACTTATCCCATATAGTATTTTATGTATTGGACATGAAAAAATGATGGTAAATTCCAATAAGGGTTATTGGAATGTTATTCAGACATCCATTAGTACTTATGAAGTACTTGAGTATGAATTGCTAGTCAATAAGTATAGCAATAAAGGAAGAGTTGGATTTAAAGGGTTACATCAATGCAAGATTCCATAATGACAAAAGTGATCACAAATTAAAATATATTTGATTATAAAGGAGAAATGTTGTTAGTTGGAAGGGTTCCAAATTAATATCCATTTTACATTAGAAGTTGAGTATACTTGTGTTGTGAACACAGAGTGATACTATATGGATCTAGAAGTTCATATGATGAACTTATGGACGTTCAAATCACTAATGAATCAGTAGAATACTGTGACAACAATGGAGCTAAGTGTTAGGTAAGGAATATCAGACACCATTTCATGGTGGTTTCATCTCAAACCGAAGAGATAAGAAACATGCAATATACCAACTTATAGAAAAGTGGTGTTAACCCACTGAGATAAGCACTTGCGCAGCACAAACATGTTGGACATGTTTGGCTCACTCAAAATATGATTCATGGGTGATTGGCTCTAAGTGCAAGTGGGAGTCTATTGGTAAGGTATGCCCATAGAGAAAATCATGTGATGATTGACATGGCATGGACCATAAAGGATTTGATTAATACTTATAAAGGCAAGCTTCCACTTCATTATGTTTCATTCAGTTATGAGATAACGAGGAAACATTATGGATGTTTAGATAATAATATTACTCAATGACATATGTATTCAAGTTACTACCCTTGTAGATGTGATCATACAGATGTTAAGTGTACATACACATATTCTCTTTATGTCCCTGATTGGTTGTTATTGTGGAAAGTTGATAGACAACAATAACACTTAAGATCAGAGTGTGATTTGGTTGATGACTAAATCTCATTAGTCATATATGGAAATATTAAACCAAGCACACAGATACATGTTAGAGAACAATGTATCAGATAGACCCACCTTGAGAGTGACACATGGAAATCATCATATGGTAAGTCACAGTCAGCTCTCGTGGTGAAGGAGGTGGTTGTGATTCTTAGACCTAAAATGACTGCATTTGTCACATGTCGTTGGGTACGCTTTGACATCATCAAATGTAGTCCTGAAACATGGGTTGCTATAAAGGTGATGATTGGGTGACTTTGACACATGAGGATATATTGTGAGTGATAGATATGGTTTTTGTACCTCCTACTAGAGTATGATATCATGGACACTTAATAAAAAAAATTGATATACGCATGTGCATGCACATGTGAATCAATATATGATATTGAGGTCACATTATCTCAGACAATATGCTCTTGGTTCGAGAAACATGGATTGAATTTTGACAGGATGTTGAATCCATGCCTTGAGTTCATTCCGGATATCAGAGATAAAAGAATTATACAATCACTACAACACCTTACACAGATTCTAGGTTGAAGTTGTTTACCAACTTTACATTCACTTGGGTGACACTAATGTTCGACTAGGCATCGATCCTTACTTGTTATGTCATAAGCTAGTTATGGACATTCATTGCCAATGTGATATGGGACCTATAGGGCCACACACATAAGAACTCATCTAGAAGAGGAGTTTATCTTGAATGGTGATTAGATTGATTACTAAAGTGTTTAGGTATTCAACTCATGCAACAGATCAATTAATTGACTAACTGGACTGTCAAACGACCAACTCTCTGAGTGAGATAGACGTTTGGGCTCTCAATGGTTGAGATGTCTGTTTGGAGGTCAGGCCTATTGGAAATCAAATTGGCTAAAATTCTACCCTTGAACTAACTGATTCGATGTGATTGAACTGACCGGTTGGACTCAACTCACCAAACGACCGTCTGGGTGAGTGAGACGGGTGTCTTGCCTGGGTGAGATAGCTCAGATGGGCGGAATGAATATTTTAGATGTTTACTGAATAATTTTGATTGCATAAACTTGGGGTGCAAGTAAATCAATGTATGATATAAATTGGAATCAAAATTTCCAAATTAGTGTGATACTAGGAAATTGCTAAATGACCGTTTTCTAGTATGAGACGACCGTATCGCACACCCGATGACCGTCTGGGTTTTCCAAATGGCCATTTTAGCTGTCGTAGGTTGTGAAAATTCAAGATCTTTCAATCCCTTCCACTCCTGCACAATCCCATATAGACTGGGAACTCTGACCCTTATCCTGCCTATAAAAGGAGGGGTACTGGGGGCTTCTCAAGACACTACACATATAACTGATAATCAGTTCCTCTGACAACTATTGTCCTCTCTAATTGTAGTAACCGAGAGAGAGCAGACAAGTCCTACCTGAAAGGGAGGGATAACCAACGGGAGAGAACAACTAAGAAGTTGTCATTGTGGGAGAGCAGGTTGGTGACTAGTACACCAATGGGAGGGACAACTCCTTCATGTCCATTCTTGGTGAATGACAAGAGTTGTAATTGGTTCTTGTAGACCACTCTAGAGGCAGGAGTCTTTTGGCTGCTACTCGGAGAGCAAAGTCAACCTACAGTCTGTGACGAGACCACCAGTGTTACTTCCTTGAAATTCATGGATTTCAAGCCTAAATGAAATTATGGAACATATATTAATGAAGAGTTTTGAGGATCATGGTGGATGATTTCAAACCTAAGATTCATAATAAATGTTCAATTTTATTCAATAATGAATGATGAACATATGTGATCATAGGAGGCTAATATAAGATGCAATAGTTACCAAACCCTTAAGTTTGGTTATTAAGAATGATATTAACCTTATGGAACCTTTGGGAGGCCCAAACTATGGTTCATGGGCCCTAGGGTCACTTTTCAGCCCAATTGGATAATCGAAGTTTACATATGAGCCCATGAGACATTATTTTGGATAATGTGGATATTCGTGATCATAATATGTATCAGAAATAGTCACTGATGATGGATAATCAGAATATAAGATAATGAGAGGATTTCTAGGATAATCCTAGATAATAGGTGGACTAGATAATTATTTAAAAGATTATCCACCTTTTTCATGGAAGTCAAATAAAGGAACAATATGTTAGTTTCCTAAAAGAAATAGGAAATATGGTTTAATGGATGATGAAGAGAGAGAAAGATAGGGAGTTTATTTGGTGGGGTTTCATGGACATCCATGATAATCAACAAGATAACCCTTTATAATAAAATTAAAAGGATCAGATCCCCATAGGAGAAGAAGTTTTATTGTGAGACTTGTATTAGGGATACGATAATGACTTTGGAAAGGAGGCAAGGTTGGTAGTTAGGGTACAAACTCCTTTAGTCTTTCCCCTGGGAGGCATACACACACATATATATATAAATAAATAAATAAAAAAAATATATATATATATATATATATATGTGTGTGTGTGTGTGTGTAGAGGCCAAGAATAATCCTCATCACAATCACAAATCCTTGACTCCTACTCATGTTGTAAGCACTTCTCATCCGCTTCCCGTTGTGCAACTCCTTGGCTTCCTCAAGGAGAATCACTCCTCCTGCCACAGCTACGCGAGGACGTATAGGCGTCTTACTAAGATTTTGACTGAAGGCCGATGGGTTGCTTTAGCCCATCATCATGGAAGGATGCCCTATGGCAGGCTCTTCCCTCCACCTCCTGTAGCAACAACTCTTCTAGAAGCATGCACTGGACTCTCCTCGGCAATTGCTAGGATGACCCTACGTCGGGGCATAGGACTTGGACCGGCTAGAGGTCTTTCCAAGGGCATGAACTGATAACACCAAATTTTGTGATATTTTAGACTATTTTTCTGTTATCAAAACTGCCCTTTTCTGCTATTTTCCTCTCTTTTATATGCACTTTCACAATAATTGGCCAAGCATTGCTCTTAATCCAATTTTCCTATCTTTTGCAGAGTTTTCCTCGTTTTTGGGCAATAAGGCCGCTCCAGCCCATGGATAAGTCCAAGTCTGTCTCGGCCTCCCTGACGACCGATACAACCCCTGCCCGACAGGGCTGGGCGACACAAAGACGCTCGACAAAGAAAGGGGCCGCACGAGAAGAAGCTGCCAGACGACACTCCTCCTACCCGACAGGGAGCCCGGCTCGCCCCGACATCCCAGCTTGTCAGGCGACACAGCCACCCACCGGAAGGCGTGTCACCCGTCACGACCGATAGCCGACACCATCTACGTCGAGCGACACCTCTATATCGGCCCGTCCAATGACTGGCGCATAAGGGAGCCACATGGCGCTTTGAACACCATGTCTTCTCCCCAACCAGCTGACTATAAATAGCAGCTACAGGGAGCCAAAAAGACGGTCCACAGTTCGGAATTCACAGTTCTAGAATTCAGACAGTTGGGAGTTGAGCCATCTTCCGAGGAGACTGTGAGAGCATACGTGTCGTGCCCCAGTGCTTGTCTCGGGCGACACTAGGTGAGCTTCTCCTCATCCCGAGAGGGAGGGGACAGTTCACTTAGGACCGTCCCGGGCGACACTGCGGGCCGATATCGGCCGACGTAGATGAGCGACGCAAATGCCCGACAACAACAATGCGTAGCTCTTAGCCCGACACGATATCAACCTGATACGCTTAGCTTGTCAAGCGTGCCGCCCGAGAGGGTGTGCCGCCCGACATGAGTGTATCGGCCAGTCCTTGAGCAATACGGTCGACAGTCGGTGCGTGCCGCTCGAGAGGGTGTGCCGCCCGACACCACTGTATCGGGCTAGGCCTCTGACCGATATCAGGTAGGAGAGCTATTGCATCCTTTCATCCTTCTACATCAAGGAGGTGATACCTATCTTTACTTTCTGTCATTTAATTCCTTACTTACGCATTGTAATTAAGACCCTTTATTTTTTTATGGAAATAGAAGATGCTTATTTACTTGTTGCTCTATGCTTGGTGTACAATGTTGGATGACTGCTATGTTTGATATCCGAACTCTAGCTTGCATGTTTGGATCGCGTTTCTCTTAGCTAACGAATCGTGTTTTCCCGTCACAACAACTTCGAGAGTTGTGTTGTGGCTCTAGTGTTTGGTCTGATTCTGGAGTACGAGAGTGCCTGGAACGGAGTTGCTTTAGTGACCTTTCCACTCTAATTTTAGTCCAGTGACCTCGAGAGGGGCGATGATGCCTTGTTAGAGGTACCCACTTCGAGAGGAGGGGTACAGGACTGGTTCTACCGCCGCTTGTTTACCGCAGTTTTGTCCTTCGTACCTCGCTTTAGCTCAAGCAGTATCTTTCTGTTTCTGTTGCATGAAAACCCCTACAAACCTCTAAATGACTAAAATCTTAAATCTCTCTTGTAACTCCACTTGGAGATAGTTTTCTTTGTTTTATTTGTGACATCTTACTGCTTCCCTTTTTGGGAATTTATCTCTCTTTATATACCTGCCGGAGTGTAGCGTGTCAATTCCGTGTTCTCAACACTACCCCCTTGTCCCTATGTTTGACCCCGTATTTCTACTTCGACCCCGTAAACAAAGTTGCGGGGGCCTAGAAGGATTCGGGTTTAGGCCGGTCAAATCCGCCTCCAATTTTAGGACGCGCGATTTAGGCCGGTCAACTCTTTGGCGCCGTTGTCGTGGACAAGGCAAAAGCGGTACTGTAGACGAACCCGAATCCACTAACTACACTCTTGTGCCTCAAGCTTAGCAATGAGATTGACAACACTCTTTTTCTTGTAGTCATTCTTGCACAAAAATGAAGATTCAATTTTCTAAACTTGATTTTCTATGCCTTTTCAGGAACTCTGGAAAACTGTGACCTGTTCCGCCAAGCTTTGAGACCATGTCTTGCTGGGAGTAGTCCCTTTTTGAGAGTGAATGTCAAGGCCGAGGCGGGAGGTCGAGCCAGCCTAGCTTGGTTGGTCAGCTTTCTGCCTACATAAAGAGACAGGATACCATCATCAGCAAACTGGTACAGAACACGCTCCCTAGCCCTGGGGCTCTGAATTCAATGCAACGCCAGATGGCCAGCTTACAGATGCGTCAGCGTGAGGTAGATCGGAGACTGACCCAGATGGCTACTCTGATGGAGAATCATGCAATAAAAGTTCCCCCACACCCTGAATCTGTCGTAATGGCAGTCCTGAGGTCTGGGAGAACGTTGGAGCGCCCTGATGAAGCCAGGCCTAAGCCCGAGCTAAGGCTTGAGAGTGCTACCCCAGTAGAAGGAGAAGAAAGACAAGCAGACGTTCGACAGTCTGCACAAGGGTTACCTGAGGAGCTGCCTGGCGGAAGGAATTCTTACGCTCCTAGGATTCCGTTCCCGTACAAGTTGATAAAGGCAAATCTGAAGAAGCGTCACAAAAGGTTCATGGACTCGATCAGGAAACTACATCTTGAAGTCCCCTTCTTTGATGCTTTGGAAGAGATGCCTATGTATGCCAAGTTCCTCAAGGACCTTATCACAAAGAAGAGAAGGGGAGGGAGGATAGAGATTGTGCATCTAGCTTCCGCCTCCTCCACCTTCTTGAAGCCCGGCATGCCAATTAAGAGAAGGGATCCCGGAGCCTTCACGATCCCGTTCGACATCAGAGACAACGTCGAGCGCAAGGGTATAGCAGACTTGGGGGCGAGCATTAGCCTCATGCCCCTAAGTTTCACGCAAAGGGTGGGCTTGGCCGACATGGTTGGAACCAACATGCAGATTCAACTGGTAGACCACACCTTTAAGAGACTCGTTGGCATTGTCAAGGATGTGCCGATAAGGGTTGGCAATTTCTTCATCCCTTGCGATATAGTTGTCATCGAAACAGCTGAAGACCCCCGGTGTCCGATCATCTTTGGGCGCCCCTTCTTGGCGACAGGGAGGGCGCTGATTGATGTTTCTGAGGGGGTGATCACTTTAAGGGTCGACAACGACCATATGTACTTCAAGCTGAAAGAAATCATGAGCAGCCCATCCCTCTCTAAATCAGCATGTTTCGTAGATAACTACAATAAATTCTGTGAGGAAGTAGAGGAAGATATCCAGACAGTAGACCCCCTCTTGAGGGCTATAAACTGTCAAGATCCCGACCTCGAAGATCCTGAGGTCGCGAAGCATCTCAACCTTTTCAACCTTTCTGACGAAGACTTGCAGGAAGAGGATAAGGTGGTTGAGTCTGTGATATATGCCCCTCTCGAGGAGGAGCCTCAGGAGAAGGCACCCAGGACAAAGCCAGAGTTAAAAGCATTGCCTGAAGGCCTAAAATATGAGTTCTTAGATGAAGAACAGAGAAACCCCGTCATCGTAAACGCCGATCTTTCAAGCAACCAGCTGGACCGACTCCTTGAGGAGTTAAGGCTCCATAGGAGGGCTATAGGATATTCAGTAGATGATATCAAAGGCCTCAGCCCCACCCTGTGCATGCATCGCATCAACTTGGATGAATCTGCCAAGCCTCTGGTTCAACCCCAAAGGAAACTGAACCAGATGCTCAAGGAGGTCGTCAAGAAAGAGGTAATAAAGCTTAGGGATGCGAGGATCATTTACCCAATCAGCGACAGCAATTGGGTAAGTCTGATCCACGTAGTGCCCAAAAAGGGCGGGATGATGGTGGTTAAGGGTGAGAAGGGTGATGAGGTGGCAGTTAGGACCGTCACCGGCTGGCGGATGTGCATAGATTACCGAAAGCTAAATCAGGCTACAAAGAAGGATCATTTTCCGCTACCTTTTATTGACCAAGTTCTCGAAAGGTTAGCGCATCACGATTTCTTTTGTTTTCTCGATGGCTTTTCAGGTTTTTACCAGGTACCCATCTTTCCCGACAATCAAGAGAAAACAACGTTCACCTGCCTTTACGGCACTTATGTCTTCCGAAGGATGCCCTTCGGACTTTGCAACGCCCCCGCTACCTTTCAGAGATGCATGATATCGATGTTCTCAGATTTTCTAGAAGACATCGTAGAAGTTTTCATGGATGACTTTTCCGTCTATGGGAAGGACTTCGACAGTTGTCTAAAGAATCTGGCATCGGTCCTTCAAAGGTGCGAGGAAAATAGCCTAGTTCTGAACTGGGAAAAATGCCATTTCATGGTGTGGGAGGGCATCGTTCTCGGGCATAAGATCTCGAAGCGTGGGATCGAAATGGACGCAAGCAAGGTTGAAGCAATATCCAAGCTTCCTCCACCAATATCTGTGACGGGGGTGCGAAGCTTCCTCGGGCACGCGGGATATTACCGAAGATTCATCAAGGACTTCTCAAAGATCTCCAAACCTCTATCCAATCTTATGGTAAAAGACATTGAATTTGTTTTCTCTAACGATTGTCTCAGTGCTTTTCAGACCCTTAAAAACCTTTAGTGTCACCACCTATCCTTCAAGCGCCAGAATGGGGTTTACCTTTTGAGTTGATGTGCGACGCAAGTGACTACGCGGTTGGGGCAGTCCTGGAGCAAAAGAAAGACAAAAAGCACCATGTGATTTGCTACGCTAGTCGCACGTTGGACGAGGCTCAAGTAAACTACACAACAACTGAGAAGGAGATGCTAGCGATCGTCTTCACGTTTGATAAATTCAGGTCGTATCTCGTTGGAGCTAAGGTCAAAGTATACACAGGTGACGGGGCTATAAAATACTTAATGCAAAAGAAAGACGCAAAGCCCAGACTGTTGAGGTGGGCCTTGCTGCTCCAAGAATTCGACCACGAAATTATTGACAAGAAGGGCGCAGAGAATGTGGTCGCAGACCATCTATCAATGATCGTGACTGAGAAAGAGAGAGGGCCTCCTATCAACGACGACTACGCCGATGAAGCCCTTATGTTGGCCGAAGCCCAAGAGGAAAGCCTACCTTGGTTTGCAGACATCTGCAATTATCTTGCTTGCGGAGAACTTCCCCCTGACATAACGTACAATCAGAAGAAGAAGCTTTTCACAGAGGTTAAAAACTACTACTGGGATGATCCTCTCCTGTTCAGAATATGCACCGACAACTTATACAAGAGGTGCATACCAGAAGAAGAAACCGCGGACATCCTGAAGCAATGCCACACCTCCCCCTATGGTGGTCAACTTGGCAGCGAAAGAACAGCTGCAAAGGTGCTACAGTCAGGTTTCTACTGGCCCTCCTTATTTAAAGACGTTGCACAGTTTGTGAAGGCTTGCAAAGAGTGCCAGTTTACAGGGAACATAGGGCGGAGGGATGAAATGCCAATGGCGAGCTGGATTGAAGTCGAAATATTTGATGTATGGGAGATCGACTACATGGGACCGTTTCCCCCATCTCGGGGGTATCAGTACATACTCGTGGCTGTGGATTATGTATCGAAGTGGGTGGAAGAGGTAGCCACCCAAACCTGCGACGCCAAGTCGGTTATCAAGCTCTTCGAGAAGACCATCTTCCCTCGTTTCGGCGTCCCGCGCACAGTTATTAGCGACGGAGGATCGCACTTTGGAGAAAGACAGTTTGAAGCACTCCTGCGCAAGTACGGAGTGAAGCACAAGATCGCTACACCCTACCATCCCCAGACGTCAGGGTAGGTAGAGGTTTCCAACAGACAAATCAAGCAAATCTTGCAAAAAACTGTCAGCCGAACAAGGAAAGATTGGTCCATGAAGCTTGACGATGCACTTTGGGCCTACCACACCACTTACAAAACACCCATTGGAACCACCCCCTACTGTCTCATTTACGGAAAATCCTGCCACCTACCGTTAGAATTGGAACACAAGGCCCTCTGGGCAATCAAGTTCCTAAACATGGACCTCGACAAAGCTGGAGAAAAGAGATTTTTGCAGCTTCAAGAGCTCGAAGAGCTGAGAATGAATGCCTACAAAAATGCAAAAATCTACAAACAGAGGACAAAGTTGTGGCATGATGCCCATCTCAGGAGAAAAGATGTAAGCGAAGGGGATAAGGTCTTGTTATTCAAGTCCTCTATTCGTCTTTTCCGTGAGAAGTTGCAAACAAGGTGGTTTGGACCATTCACAGTGTCAAGGATATATCCATCAGGGATGATGGAGCTCTACGACAAAGACGACCCGACCAAGGCCTTTTAGGTGAATGGGCACAGGGTGAAAAGGTTCTACGAAGATGAAGCATTTGTCAGGAGAGCAGAGATCAGTCTGCAAGATATGGGTACAATTGAGGGATGATCAAGATGATCTTACACCGCTCGAGATGGCAACGCAAACCCCAGTGCTCTTCGGGAGGCCGCCTGAGTTCTTTTTCCTTTCATAGAATAGGTTGCATTTTTATAACAAGTAAAAAAAACTTCATGGATTGTAATAAGACCCGAAGTCAGAGCATGCGTCGAGCGTGCCAGCTCTTCTGTTTTATGGGTCATCGCAGAATTTTCCGAAGCTTTGAAGAGTTTTGCACTCTGAGGTCAGGGTCTTAACCCTTGGCTGATGATGTTTTACCCTTTGATCGTTGTTTCTGCTCTTAGGTTTTTACACCCGCCTATTTTAACCGTGTCGGGCAGCCGCTCAGCTGGTGCACAGGACCGCCTGCACCGAGCTTTGGTCTCTCGGGCATCGCAATGGCCGTGACGGTCGGCATTCCTGGGCGGCATGCACCCTATCATGCATGGGAATAAATTCCCTTAAGGAGACGGATGTGACCATTGTCTCGGGAACTGCCTGACCCGTTGGCCGACGCGTGCCCAGAGATGTCCGTTTCACCCCGGCCGAGCTGGCTATAAATAAGAACGGTGGTTTTACCATGTCAGGCTGTCACACTTTACTCATTTTAGCCACATGTAACGCATGCAGTAGTCCTCCCTTTTGCTCCCGTGTCGGCCAGTTGCCTTCACCGTGGTATCGGGCAATGGCTCCTATGAGCAAAGGTATAGCTCGATAAGCTTATCGCTCGACAGTCTTATCGACCGACAGGCTTATCGTCCGACACATGTTTTTCCTATTGCGCGCTGTCGATTTTGTATCGCCCGACGCAGTTAAGCACGACATAACGGCCGATGGTGTCTGCCCGACACACCATGTCGGGCGACACGTTTTCTTTGGTGCAATCCTATCAAGCAGTTGCTTTTTGGCGGTCTTATCGGCCGATATACCCATATCGGGTGGCATGTTCTTTACGTCTTGCTATCGGGTTTTTGTTTCATGTGAACTTGTCGCCCGATACACCTGTGTCGCGCGGCAAGTCATATCGCACAACAACCTCGTATCGTCCAATCTCGTATTGCCCTGGATCTACCCGGGGTTATACCGCGAGACAAGTTTTAACAGTTTTTCTTTTTATCTGCCGAACGTGTAAATAAAATTTTAAATCTGAATAACAGGTATGGCTCGTACGGAGCAAACCACCGGCCGCGCCAGCAAGCACATCGCGGGGATCCGCAAAAACTGTCGGACAGAAATGGAACCAACAAGAAAGGGATGGATTCTTCTTCATGTGATAGCTCAAATGGAGGGTCACCTTGTTATCAGCCTGTCTCTGCGGTGGTTTAGGACCATCTCCAGAGACAGCATGAGTACGGCGACCAAGGCCTCCGAACAAGTTCGGGGCATTCTGGTTCCGTCCTCCTAGGGGAGAGGGCCCACCCTGACTACACACTCCTGGGACTGAACTGGGACTGATAATCAGTCCTTTTGTTCATGTTCACAATGGAGATCTGGAGAAAAGGTGGGTCAGAAGTGAATTTTGAGGGTTTACGCTCCTGCTCAACCTCTCATTGGCCGTAGCGAACCCACTAGACAACCTCCCAATGGCATGCTGCAACTTCGTAGGAGCATATTGCAGCACATCAGTGAGCGAACCCTCACTGGCTAAACATTACCTCACCCTGCCCTCTTCACCACTCTGGGACATAGTGTGGAGTAAGTTTGGGGGGGGGTACCCGTGTGCCAGTGAGGGAGGTATAAAATTCTTAACACTTCAAGCTTTCTACGCTTAGGGGTTTCATTTTTATCTGACGTGCTCTTATAGCTTCCTGTATATCTAATCTACACATGTATGTCATATAAAAATGTTCAAAAATCTGCCCTTTACAAATTGCTGTCCCTATGCATATGTACAAAGTTGCTGTAATAATTATAAAAACCTGATGCGACTTCTTGCAAAGTTTATTTTCTTTGTACTGAACGAGTTACAAGTTCTGTTATATCTTTTTGATAATGTTGTTTCAAACGAACAAAAGAATATGTTTTGCCATGTCAAAAAATTTCAAAAAAATATAATAATCTCGCAAACAGCTAAGAGACAAGTATGGAGAAGGAAAAAGCTGCCCAAATAGCAGGAATCTCTTTTGTTCCCCCTTACCCAACAAAAATCCCAAAAAGAGAGAAAAGCCTTATGAGCGTGAATAAAAGCATGAGAGTTGTGCCCAATAAAAGAAAAAGAAAAAAAATATATATACACACTTGTCTTCCAAAAGTACCCATCTTTAGGCATGGTAGATCCGGGGCAGTGGTACGTAGGATGTGAAATCACTGCTCTAAAGCCAACGGGCTGGGACTGCAGGGACCACTTGCCCGTTAACGGACCCTTACCTGGATGGAGTGATGGGAGACAAGAATGAAAAAACCCAAAAAGCCTTAGCCTACCCTATACACAACTTTCTGCCCCAAAAATAAAGTTGTTTGGTGTGTAAGCTAACTTCAGAATCATACGACTAAGTCTCTCCGAAGCTGTAGAGAAAAATCTTACTTAACAATAAGGTAGGGAAAACTAAGTATTTTGTTCGTATTGAGACAGCATTATCCTTAAGGCATTACAATCTTCATTTCACCTTTTTGAACAAGAAGTTATACCAAGCAAGAAGAAACATCACAAAATATAGTTTAAATATTGATTGAGGACAATCAAAATGCTAAGTTTGGGGGAGTTGATAACACCAAATTTTGTGATATTTTAGACTGTTTTTCTGTTATCAAAACTGCCCTTTTCTGCTATTTTCCTCTCTTTTATATGCACTTTCACAATAATTGGCCAAGCAATGCTCTTAATCCAAATTTCCTATCTTTTGCAGAGTTTTCCTCATTTTTGGGCAATAAGGCCGCTACGGCCCATGAATAAGTCCAAGTCTGTCTCGACCTCCCTGACGACCGATACAACCCCTGCCCGACAGGGCTGGGCGACACATAGACGCTCGACAAAGAAAGGGGCCGCACGAGAAGAAGTTGCCGGACGACACTCCTCCTACCCGACAGGGAGCCCGGCTCGCCCCGACAACCCAGCTTGTCGGGCGACACAGCCACCCACCGGCAGGCGTGCCGCCCGTCATGACCGATAGCCGACACCATCTACGTCGAGCGACACCTCTATATCGGCCCATCCAACGACTGGCGCATAAGGGAGCCACGTGGCGCTTCGAGCACCATGTCTTCTCCCCAACCAGCTGACTATAAATAGCAGCTACAGGGAGCCGAAAAGACGGTCCACAGTTCGGAATTCACAGTTCTAGAATTCGGACAGTTGAGAGTTGAGCCATCTTCCGAGGAGACTGCGAGAGCATACGTGTCGTGCCCCAGTTCTTGTCTCGGGTGACACTAGGTGAGCTTCTCCTCATCCCGAGAGGGAGGGGACCGTTCACTTAGGACCGTCCCGGGCGACACTGCGGGCCGATATCGGCCGACGTAGATGAGTGACGCAAATGCCTGACAACAACAATGTGTAGCTCTTAGCCCGACACGATATCAACCCGATACGCTTAGCTTGTCGAGCGTGCCACACGAGAGGGTGTGCCGCCCGACATGAGCGTATCAGTCAGGTCCTTGAGCGATACGGTCGACAGTCAGTGTGTGCCGCCCGAGAGGGTGTGCCACCCGACACCACTGTATCGGGCTAGGCCTCTGACCGATATCGGGCAGGAGAGCTACTGCATCCTGTCGTCCTTCTACATCAAGGAGGCGATACCTATCTTTACTTTCTGTCATTTAATTCCTTACTTACGCATTGTAATTAAGACCCTTTATTTTTTTATGGAAATAGAAGATGCTTATTTACTTGTTGTCTATGCTTGGTGTACAATGTTGGATGACTGCTATGTTTGATATCCGAACTCTAGCTTGCATGTTTGGATCGCGTTTCTCTTAGCTAACGAATCGTGTTTTCCCGTCGCAACAACTTCGAGAGTTGTGTTGTGGCTCTAGTGTTTGGTCCGATTCTGGAGTACGAGAGTGCCTGGAACGGAGTTGCTTTAGTGACCTTTCCACTCTAATTTTAGTCCAGTGACCTCGAGAGGGGCGCTGATGTCTTGTTAGAGGTACCCGCTTCGAGAGGAGGGGTACATGACTGGTTCTACCGCCGCTTGTTTACCGCAGTTTTGTCCTTTGTACCTCACTTTAGCTCAAGCAGTATCTTTCTGTTTATGTTTGCATGAAAACCCCTAAAAACCTCTAAATGACTAAAATCTTAAATCTCTCTTGTAACTCCACTTGGAGATAGTTTTCTTTGTTTTATTTGTGACATCTTACTGCTTCCCTTTTTGGGAGTTTATCTCTCTTTATATACCTGCCAGAGTGTAGCGTGTCGATTCCGTGTTCTCAACACTACCCCCTTGTCCCTGTGCTCGACCTCGTATTTCTACTTCGACCCCGTAAACAAAGTTGTGGGGGCCTAGAAGGATTTGGGTTTATAAATGTAAAAGCTCTACTACCTCAAATCCGCCTCCAATTTTAGGACGCGCGATTTAGGTCGGTCATGAACCCCATCTGCCTCACTGGTGGTTCCAACTATGCGACAACATTCGCGTGAGACGTGTGCAGCAGACCAACGTCGGAGGTCGTTTGGAGGGAAAAGAGGGAGAGATGATGAGGACCGCCATAGATCCTTAAGAATGGGGGATTGTGAGGGAAACCAGATACAATACCACCTTCTACGACTAGGGCAAGGGTACCTCACCGTTGGGGCAGAGGTGGGCCTTGCGGCCTACTGGAAAAGGTGCAACAGTGGCAATGGAGAGAACATCCCTACAGCCAGCACCTTCGACGACTGAAATGGACAAGGTTGGGTTGCAGTCGGGTGGGGATGATTGTCCTTTTGCTCCAGTGGCAGTATCACAGGTTCCGCCTGCATGAGTGAGCAGTCGGAAGGCATAACGTGAAGAAAAGGGCAGGCAGTTTAGCCCTGAACCAGACTTCCCCTCCACATTTTTTTGGTTCTCAGCTCAAGTGGTGAACTGGTGGTTCAAGACCAGACCGACCGCTAACAAGGATAAGGAAATGGAAGCAAGTTCTCTTATGTGTCAAGCCTAGAGTGGCCCAAATAAGGTTAGTTTGCAAAATTCATAAATAATTATTGGTAATTCAGAATTAGACAAACTTTATATGAAAATTGATCAAGAGAACGAGAGGAATCCAAATAAAATGGTTTTAGTGTCTAATTATGCTTCTTGTTCCAAAAGTATAGGCAATACATGTTCTAATTTGTTTGATGAAAAGGAAAACCTAGTTTTGGTTAATATGATGCTTAATTGGGTAGATTTGTTTATGTTGTGATTAATACCTGATCTAGACATGTTTAATGAAGAAATCCTTGATAATGATGATTCTGGATTAATAATCGTATACATGTTGTTTTATGGTTTTAAAACCAATGTCGACATCTTGCTATGATCTAATGTTGGTAATGTGATTTAGGTATCATGAGTAATATAATGTGCTTAAGTTGATGAATAGGGTTTAACCTAATATGCATAATTGAAATTGTAATCTTAGAAACTACGATATGATAGAATTAGGGTTTGTAACCCTAATCCATAGCCCAAACATGAGATAACCCTAAACCCTAGTTTAGGAGTGCATCTAGATCTTATTAATGTAATGTGAATACATGGTGACACATATGTAGTATGCTTGTTTCAGATTGAATACATTGTTTCTTTGATGTGTGTATGCACTCTTAAAGTACATGTTAGATTCTGTATGGTTTCTACGATGGCATAAGGTATGTGGTTACACTTATTATTATATGTATTGAATTCCAAGATTGTCGAGGTTTCTCAATGAGATTGAATGACAAATAAACTACTTGGTTGTTTATTTATTTCTTGCAAATTATAAAGTTCCTATGAGTATCATGTAAAGTAAATAACTATATTCTGAACCCTGGGTTAGACTGATCTTAAGGGTAACACACATGAGACCCAAAGGGACAGTGATTACACCTGAGGTAGTAGACAAGATATGGGTTAGAATATGAAAACTAGTTTATGTTCTTATATGCAAGATAAAGATGTTTGCTTATATGTGTACTTGTGATTATTGGTTGAACCCACGTACCAATATAGCAATATACTGACCGCATATTTGTTTTTCTGCATTTTAGGTATTAGATATACTTGATTTGTGGACAGAGGGTATAGATAAAGATGTTGAAGACACCACAATTTAATCGTGAAGGTTTAGTCTTAATGGTTTATCTTCACACATGTAATGGTTAGTTCTATTTAAAATTTATGTAACTCCTTAGAGGAGATTTTTATGTAAACATGTAAATATTTGATCATTAATGGAAATTGTTTACTATTTTGTATTATTTCTTGAATTTGATCCTAGAATTTATGATTAACGATTTGCGACTTTAAGGTCTTTTAAACACTCAAAAGGGTAGGTCGTTACATTTGGTATCAAAGCCCAGATTCATCAAATAATACTTAATAGTTTATAATTTCAAATCATACTTATAAATTTAAGAGAAAATTTAGTAAGGCATAATGTATTAGGTTCCTCATTTCACATATTCATCTACTTCTCATTTCTTGCTTAAAAAGCTTTGAAAAGAAATTGCTAAGTAGAGAAGTAAAATGTGGAAAGATGTAACCTTTCATGTAGGTCCCTCTAGCAAAGGTAGACACTAGAAAGATACATGTGTGGGTAAGCCCTTCCTTGGAGGGAGGACTTGGATTAGGGTATGAAAACTCTAGAGAATCAAGGGATATGGAATTATAAGAGGTAGAGTATAGTCCCTAACCCTAACCCTAACCCTAACCCTAACCCTAACCCTAACCCTAACCCTAAAACCTTAACCTTAAAAAATGAACATGGTGTGGTGGTATGGGACACCACCCATGTGAAACTTGAAATCAAGAATAAAAAAATAAAGGGATGGGTTTAGGTAACCCAGTCTCCCATGCATGTGTGCATGAGGAGCATAACACTTATGCAAGATGTCTTCAAAAATATATGAACCCATTAGTTATATATATATATATATATATATATATATGTATATGAAAGTGAAAGTTTGAATATAACTTGCTCAAACTCCTCATGTTGTCTCTAGAAGTTTAGTTATGGTGGCCAATCCTTGGAGGGGAAGGTTGAGGTAGCACCAAGCCCCTGGAGGGGAAGGTGACCCAAGTTCATTGAATGGACATGGATCATGAGGGGGTATTCTAGAAATTGAGCAAACATGGGTTGATATAATTATAAAAGTTATGCCTAATGATAAAAAGTAAGGGAATATATATATGAAACCTTTAGGTTTAGTGTGCTAACTTGGACCGAGTCAACCCGAGAATGGGAAGAGGACCTATGAGGGAGGCAAAACCTAAATTTTGGGATCAGGTTGTGGCTAGAGAGCCTAACCCCCTCCTATGAGCCAAGAAGGCACCCTAGGCTAAGACTTTCCCTTAAAAGGTAAGTGAATAAATGTATTCAAGTATTGAGATAACCTTTATCCTCACCTAGAGGGGTGAAGAATTAAAGATATAAAAAATGAAAGCACTTACATTCTTTGAACCCAAGGATGCCATCTCTACGTAACAACTGGTCAAGCCTAGGATTGGGAAGACCAGGAAGGCACCAAACCCAGGAGGGAAGGTGGCCTAAGTAGACGACCAAGCCTAGGAGGGAAGGTCATGAAAAGGTCAAGCCCAGGAGGGAAGACTGTTATGGCACCAATCCTAGGAGGGAAGGTGGCCTAAGTGGATGACTAAGACTAGGAGAGAAGTTCAGGAAACGGTCAAGTCCAGGAGGGAAGACCAGGTAGGAACCAAGCCCAGGAGGGAAGGTGGCCTAAGTCCACAATGCAGTTGTTTATGATCAAGCCCCTAGAGGGTAAGATCAGAGAAGGTCAAGCCTAAGAGGGAAGACCGGCATGGCTCCAAGCCCTGGAGGGAAGGTGGCCCGAGCCCAATGTTGGGACAACACTGCATCATGTCTACTCGAAAGTGAGAGGTGAAGGCAATCCTGGTTAAAGTATTAAATAAGAGAATAATGTGCTTAAAAGAAGTGACATCTCAAAAGAAACCCTTAGGGAGGGTAGAGACCTAATGCAATCCTAGGGTCAAGAAGGGTGTAGTAGAGGTACATAGGACCAATGGGTTGGGAGGTTATAAACCCTAGATTCACATGACCAAGTGGTCGAGAGGTAACAGTTGGTTTGCCCTAGGCCCATGTCTCAGGTGGTTGGCCACCTACCTGATGTTCATGTGGCCCAGTAGGGTGAATGTAAAGATACTTTCTTGATGCATAAGGACGAGATCATTCCAAAAGTACCTATACCCCTAGAGACCTCAAGGATTTTGGATACGTCTCATAATGATACGAGGGATGTAAATATAAAAGATGTAATGAAGTCATGAAAACTTGAGAGAAGTTGTGCCCTAACTTAAAAGTAAGAAAAGGGACACTTGACCTCATGGGATATACAAATGCTATGAAATTAAGAACAAGTAAGTTTAGAGTCATATAGAGTATGATTCAACTTAATATGTGAAGTTGAAAGGTAATGTGTGGATGTACCATCTCCGCTCTTAGAATGGAATGAACTTTGTGTTTGGGCTGCAGTCAAATGCTTATTTCATCTCATTATGAGGGAGGGAGATTGGATAGATACACATTATGCTTAAAATTGAGATAATGAGGATGAATATTCTACATCTAATGGGTAATGACATAACCTAGGGTTAGAGGTGTCACCTCACCCTTGTGTGAAAAAAATGAATCATAGGTTGGAAACCTAGGTGAAAACAGAAATCGCCAAGTAATAATGAAATCACCAAAGAGAGTGAAATCATCAAGTGATGGTAATATGTGTATACTATAGATGTGGATATACTTGAATTTAGATTCAGGTGCCAATCTTAGTAATAAAAAAAAGTGATATACTAAAGAAAAGTTGTTAAAGATATCTAACTGGGGTGGTAACCCTACGTTTTGAAGATGATGAGTATCATTCACCTAGGCTTAGCAGGCCTGAATTTTGAGGACAAAATTCCCTTTAAAGAGGGGTGAATGTTACATACTTGAAATTTGTGGATTTCAAGCCTAAATGAAATTAAGGAACATTTAGTAATGAAGAGTTTTGAGGATCATGGTGGATGATTCCAAACCCTAGATTCATAATATATGTTCAATTTCAGTTAATAATGAACGATGAACATATGTGATCATAGGAGGATAATATAATATGCAATAGTTACCAAACCCTCAAGTTTGGTGATTAAGAATGATATTAACCTTATGGAACCTTTGGGAGGCCCAAACTATGGTTCATGGGACCTAGGGTCACTTTTCATCCCAATTGGATAATCAAAGTTTACATATGGGCCCATGAGACATGATTTTGGATAATGTGGATATTCGTGATCATAATAGGTATCCAAAATAGTCACGGATGATGGATAATCAGAATATAATATAATGAGAGGATTTCTAGGATAATCCAATATAATAGGTGGACTAGATAAATAATTAAAAGATTTTTTACCTTCTTCATGGAAGTCAAATAAAGGAACAATATGCTAGTTTCCTAAAAGAAATGGGAAACATGGTTTAAAGGATGATGAAGAGAGATAAAGATAGGGAGTTTATTTGGTGGGGTTTTGTGGTAATCCATGATATTCAACAAGATAAGCCTTTATAATAAGATTAAAAGGATCACATACCCATAGGAGAAGAAGTGTTATCATGAGACTTGTAATAGGAATATGATAATGACTTTGGAAAGGACGCAAGGTTGGTAGTTAGGGTATGAACTCCTTTAGTCTTTACCCTAGGAGGCTTATATATATATATATATATATATATATATATATATATATATATATATATATATATCTGTGTGTGTGTGTGTGTGTGTGTGTGTGTGTGTGTGTGTGTGTAGAGGCCATCTGTAATCCTAATCGCAATCACAAAACCTTGACTCCTACTCACGTTGTAAGCACTTCTCGTCCGCTTCCCCCTTCTCCTCTTACCACATCTACCCGAGGAAATATAGGCATCTTACTAAGATTTTGATCAAAAGCCGCTGGGCTACTTTAGCCTATCATCATGGGAGGATGCCATGTGGTAGGCTCTTCCCTCCACCTCATGTAGTGACAGCTCTTCTATGAGCATGCACCAGACTCTCCTTGAAGACTGCTAGGATGACCCTGCATTGGGGCATCAGACCTGGACCGGCTAGAGGTCTTGCCAAGGGCATGAACCCTGTCTGCCTCGCTGGCGATTCCAGTGACAACGTATGTGTGAGACGTGTGCAGTAGACCAACGCGGGAGGTCATTTAGAGGGAAAAGAGGGAGAGATGATGAGGACCGCCACATATCCTTAAGAATGGGGGATTGCGAGGGAAACCAAAGGTGGTACCACCTGTTGCGGCTAGGGTGAGGGTACCTCATTGTCGGGGCAGAGGTGGGCCTTGCGGCCTACTGGAAGTGGATGGGGTTGGGTTGCAGTTGGGTGAGGATGATTGTCCTTTTGCTCTGGTGGCAGCGTCGCAGATTCCGCATGTGTGAGCGAGCAGTCAGAAGGCATCAGTGAAGAAAAGGGCAGGCGGTTCAGCCCTGAACTAGAATTCCCCTCCATATTTTTGTTGGTTCTTGGCTCAAGTGGTGAACCAGTGGTTCAATATCAGACTGGCCGCCAACAAGGAAAAGGAAATGGAAGCAAGTTCGCTGACATGCCAAGTCCAGATTGGCCCAAATAAGGTTAGTTTGCAAAATTCATAAATAATTACTAGTAATTTGGAATTAGACAAACATTAAGTGAAAATTGATCAAGAGAATGAGAGGAATCCAAATAAAATAGTTTTAGAGTCTAATGATGCTTCCTATTCCAAAAGTATAGGCAATACATGTTCTAATGTGTTTGATGAAAAGGAAAACCTAGTTTTGGTTAATATGATGCTTAATTTGGTAGATTTGTTTATGTTGTGATTAACACATGATCTAGACATGTTTAATGAAGAAATCCTTGATAATGATGTATCTAGATTAATAATCTTATACATGTTGTTTTAGGGTTTTAAAACCAATGTCGACATCTTGCTATGATCTAATGTTGGTAATGTGATCTAGGTATCATGAGTAATATAATGTGCTTAAGCTGATGAATAGGGTTTAACCGAATATGCATAACTGAAATTGTAATCTTAGAAACCATGATATGATAGAATTAGGGTTTGTAACCCTAATATGTAGTCCAAACATGAGATAACCCTAAACCCTAGTTTAGGAGTGCATCTAGATCTGATTAATGTAATGCAAATACATGGTGGCAAATATGTAGTATGCTTGTTTCAGTTTGAATATGTTGTTGCTTTGATGTGTGGATGCACTCTTAATGTACATGTTAGATTCTACATGGTTTCTATGATGGCATAAGGTACGCGGTTACGCTTATGATTATATGTATTGAATTCCGAGATTGCCGAAATTTCTCAATGAGATTGAATGACAAATAAACTTCTTGGTTGTTTATTTATTTCTTGCAAATTATAAAGTTCCTATGAGTATCATGTAAACTAAATAACTATATTTTGAACCCTGGGTTAGACTGATCTTAAGGGTAATGCACACGAGCCCCAGAGGGATAGTGATTACATCTGAGGTAGTAGACCAGATATGGGTCAGAATATGAAAACAAATTTATGTTCTTATATGCAAGATAAAGATGTTTGCTTATACGTATACTTGTGATTATTGGTTGAACCCCCGTACCAATATAGCAATATACTGACCGTGTATTTGTTTGTCGGCGTTTTAGGTATCAGATATACTTGATTTGTGGACATGAGGGTACAGATAAAGACGTTGAACACACCACAATTTAATCGTGAAGGTTTAGTATTAATGATTTATCTTCACACATGTAATAGTTAGTTCTTTTTAAAAGTTATGTAACTCCTTAGAGGAGTTTTTTATGTAAACACGTAAATATTTGATCATTAATGGAAATTGTTTACTATTCTATATTATTTGTTGAATCTGATCTTGGAATTTATGATTAACGATCTACAATTTTAAGGTCTTTTAGACACTCAAAAGGGTGGTTCGTTACAACCAGAGTTATTGTAGAGGTTGCACAGACAACCGTTCTTGGTGAAGACCAGGAGTTGCACATCCACTGTCCAAGAGAAACTTGTCAGCAGTTGCAAAGAAGCGAGTTTTGTCACTAGGCTTGCTCTAGGGCCAGGTATAACTTGCTAAAACCATCATTCTTATTTCATAGTAGTTGACGAGATCTTGTTGTTATGGGAATACAGATAGATAAAAGTTGTGTTTCCTCTGCTACACTCTGTGTTCATATTTCCCAACAATAATGAGTATATGTATATGTACTCTTAACATTCGTATGATCTCATTTCCCCATGGTTGAGTACTATTATTCTCTAGACATTTATAATTTTATATCATTATCTCATAACTGAATTAAACAGATAAAATTGGAAGCTTGCCCTTTCTTAATAATCACATCATTTACAAGTTATGCGATTACAATTATCACATGATTGACTCTCTGGGCATACATACCAACATGACTAACTTGTACAATCGGGCGACTAGAAAACTAGTAAATGCTATATTTAGCATTATATTAGATGTAAATCTCCATGTAGTTTTTATAAAACTCTTTTTGACTCATGGTGTCAATGTTGAAGATGACGTCCATTGTCAAGACACATGAAAACCTTGTTTTCCAAGTGTAGGCACACTCAACATAGTGCACCATCTACCATGAGGAAGTGTTATAATATGTATGAGGGTGTGTGTAGTAGGGTGCATATCGTATTGTATTGTTCTTTGAGTTGGAATTGACTAGGTGATCTTAATAGTATTAAGCACCTGAAGGTGTAAAGTCAACATATAACTCATATGATGATTTATTGACATGGAGTTGTGTATCCACCTATGCAATAATTTCTTAGGATGCAATGTTAATTGTTACCTACCTAAATAGTTAAGTTGTGAGCAGACAACCATAGTTGACTCATGACTTAATATATTATGGATCTTGGTTCACTAGAATATTTCTCACTATATTCTTCAAAATTGACAATGAGGACTATAAGTTTGCATAAAATAATGGGAGCATAATTAATTAAAAGCCAAATTAATTCTGTTGAATAAGAATTTTTAAATAAATAATGTGCAAATCTTTTTTTGACTCATCCAAATATCTTCTATGTAGATCAACGACAACATAAATAATAGTCCTTTTTCACTGTGATCAACCCTTGAAAAAGAAAAGTTAAATGGGAATAGCTTCAACAACTGGTTTGAGATGCGAAAATTTTTATTTTCACACAAGTATGAGCTTTGTGTCTAGGAGATAACAATACCAAATGAACCAGCTCCAAATGTGTGTATGGACAAAAAGGAAGCTCACAATAATCATTCTAATGATGCAATGGATGTCAAGTGCCTTATTCTATGCTCCTTGTATCATGAGTTTGAGAAGCAACATATATATAACATAAATGCCTAGTAGTTAAAACTCAATGACTCAAACAAAACTTATCTATGACACTATCGTCAAGGGCACATAAATGAGAAGCACATTTGTAGTCTCCATAAAGATGCTTATCTGCAGTCTTATGATTTTGAATCAATAGAGACATGTTCGTCTTGCTTATTAGGCAAGATGACAAAAACACCTTTCATAGTAAATAATGAGAGAGCCAGTGACTTATTAGTGATCATATGTACTGATGTGTGTGGACCTTTAAGGACAAGTTCTAGAGGTGGATATCAATACTTCATTACATTTGTTGATGACTTTATTAGATTTGGATATGTGTATCTTATGAAACACAAATCACAATCACTTGAAAAGTTCAAAGAATTCATGAGTAACGTACAAAACCAACTTAGTAGGAATATTGAGCCATTACGATGTTATTGTGATGGAGAATAACTTATCTAAGAGTTTAAGGCCATTTTGATACACCATGGTGTTGTATAACAGTTGACTCCACCCAGAACACCACATCATAATGGTGTGTTAGAAAGAAGAAATGACACCTTGTTGGACATGGTGCGATCAATGATTAGTTTAGGTAATATTCTGATTTCCTTATGAGTACATAGTCTTGAAACAAGCTACATTTACACTTGAATTAGTTGCTTCCAAATAAATTGAAAAGATACCATATGAGATATGGAATGGGAAAAATCCAGTATGTCTTCCATGGAAGTTTGAGGATTTGAAGCTTATGTCAAGAAACATTTCTGTAAAAAATTTGGAAATTGGATAAATGTTTCTTTGTTGGATACCCTAAGGAAAGTAAAGGTTACTAACTATACATTCCATTGGACAACAAAGTGTTTATTTCAATAACTATTTTATTCCTTGAAAAGGAATTCATTTCTAGAGAAACCAGTGGGAGGAAATAGAGTTCGAATAAGTTCAATACCAATAAAATAACATTGAACCTATGGAGGTCGATAAGAAATAACAGGAACCACAACTTTTGTTGGAATCTCAAGTTCCTATAATAATACAGGAACCTTAAAAATTAAGTAGGGGACATCTTCATCCAGAGAGATATGAATTTCTTCTGCCTCAATAAGAGGATGGGTTGGTCATTGATGACGATAAGCCAACAACCTACAATGAGGTTGTTGAGGGACTAGATCTTGAGAAATGGATTGAATCCATGATATATGATATGGAGTTCATGAATACCAACAAGGTATGGGACTTAGTGGATCCACATGAAGGGGTAAAACCCATAGGGTGCAAATGGGTCTTCAAGAAGAAGATTGATGTAAGACTCCTGACCTTGATATTTGGTTGAACATGGTTTCTTAGCCTAATTAAATGCTTAAAACGTTAAAAAAACTTTATGATGTGCTTTTATATCACGTAAAAAGCTTAAGTTTTAAGTTTGGTCTAGTTTGGACCCTATTTGAGCTATATATGCATATATTTGCTTATTTTGGGTCTAATTCCAATTTACCCACTTCTAGGGTTTTCCTTGCAATTTGTCATGTGCTTGTTGTGCCTCACATGTTTACACATTGTGTTTCATATAGTTGATCTTTGGGGCACCTTGAAACACCTTGGTTTGAGTGGTGACATCTCATGTTGAGATTAAGGTTTGCATGGATGCCCTAAGTTGCATGTTGACCTTGAAGTGTGTTGACCAAAGAACCCCTTGTTTTGGATATCACCAAGGTTCTTGTTATCCTAGTTTTTGGTTGTCGATGATGTTTTGTGTGTTCCCTCTAGTCTTGGAGGTCTATGCCCCTAGGGTTGGTGATCGTTTGGACTTCTGATCTCTTGGTCGCCAAGATCCTAGCGGTCGTTTGCTTTTCCTAGACAAGTTTGGTCGATGGATTTTCTTGGTGGGGTCACCCTTTTAGCTTGGATGAGTGTGGTGCTTGTATGGACAAGATCTCTTAGAAACATGACATGTTTAGCATGACACCCAACCCTATTTATCTCTCTCTAACCCTATGTTAGATAACCCTCTCTCTTTACATGCAAATAACCTCTTACACACCTAGTCTTCTCTCTCTTTTTCCTTTTTTGCTCTTGGATTTCGTCCCCTCTTGCTTGGTTATGAAGGAGGTGTAAAAGAAAGAGAATATGGGACAATCTACCTTGCTTGTTGAGCTAGGGTTTGGAGCTACCCTTCTTGTGATCGTTTGGTGCTACCTTGCTCTTCTTCTTGGTCGTGGTTTTGTTTCTTTCTTGGTGGTGGATCTAGTTTGGCCTAAAGGAGTGCTCAAGCTAGGCTTCTACATTCCTTCCTTTAAGATACCTTATTGTTTGGAGTTGCTTCTTAATCTATAAGGAGAGATAAATAACTTTCTCCATGATTATTGCTTACTTCCATCTTGTATGCACATAATCTTGCCTTAAAACATGGTTTCAAGTAGAAATATGATATCCTTTATCTTGGGTTTGTGTTTACATGGTGATCTTAAATAGATAACTCTTCGTGGATGAACCCTAAATCCTTATGCACGAACCTTCTATGTTAATGGAAGTCTTGGTCCTTGCATGCTTATAGGAATGTTGGTTTTGTTCTCTCAAATAATGGTTTTACTCTCTATCTCATTTGATGGTTGCTAAATTAGGGTTTTGAGTTAATATTGTTTCTAGTGATGTATCTTGATGACCTTTCAGATTCTTGATGATGACCAACCTAATTTGATCCTTGTCTTCAGTGAGTTCTTGGTCTCTCCATGGTCTCCATGTTTTCTCTCTCTTGATGAGTCACCAAGATTTGATGTATGTGGTTACTAAGATTTATACATGTCTGACGGTCACCAAGTTTTTCTCTCTCTTGATGAGTCACTAAGGTTTGATGTATGTGGTTGCTAAGATTTATACATGTCTGATTGTCTCCTTTTTTATTGGATGATGGTCACTAAGATTTCCTTTGTATGGTTGATGAGACCTTGATGTCTTGTGTTCTCTAAGCCTTGGACCTTCAACGATTGATGAGATGTTAGACTCTTAGTAGTTGCCAAGTATTGTGATTTCCATCGGCCTCCAATGATTTTGGATGTCATCGATTTCCATGTTCTTGGAGAGTTAGTGGTCGCTGACATTGGAATCCTCGTAGTCTCCAACATTCCTGACCTATGGCAGTCGCCAACCACCCTGACTCTTAGCAGTCGATTACTTCTCTGGTCCTTAGAGCTCGATGGAAGTTCTTATCCATGTCGGTCACTATGACCTTGAACCCTAGTGGTCTCTAAGGCACCTAACCCTAGCGGTCACTTAGGTGCCAATAATATATATGGTCACTATATTTCCTGGTCTATGATTGATGGTGTTTTGGTTTAGTAACCCTAATTTGTTGGCGCTTTGTATGTTTCCTGTTCTATGATTGATGGTGTTTTGATTTAGTAACCCTAATTCATTGGTGCATTGTTACACATGATCTAATAGTCTCACCTTTGTCCTCGAATGAATACAAACATAAGGACTTTGTAAAGTGTTGTTTGGCAATGCTAATTCAACTCATCATGCTTAACCTAACACTAATGCAAGTAAGTAATGATGGTACATAGGCTCTTGTGTGATTAGTATGATGATAGAGTACTTTCTCTCTCTATGGCATTGTAACCATAATTTGCTATTAAAAGAATATCATGGCTCAAGGATGTAATGTTATACCAACTTTTATGTCTCATGTACAGTGATGGTATGAGCAGCGTTGATGAGGAACAGTAAGATAATGATGTTCTTGTAGGGAACTATGTGAATGGTCTTATGACCTTGGACATGGCTTTGTGCCATATTTGGGGTTTTACCCTCTTCATTATGTGATAAGAATTTGAAATCTTGTAATGATATGATGATGAGTATGACTATGTGTATGACAATGGAATAATACCATATGATGATGTGATAGGCCTTATGTTTCATACATTTTGTATCTTTTGAAGTTGCAATATGCCCATGTTTTTTAGAATTATTTTAGGGTTTGTATGTAACTTGATTGATGTAGTTAAAAGATACTGAATTGGTATTAATTAAGAAAGTGAAGCCCTCATCATTTAGTTCCATGTGTCGTAGATCCATTCTCAAGACTTGTTGAATGGTGAAAAGTGTTCTCCTTTAATGGGAGCTCGAAGTCGTATACTATTGAGTATATGCATGTTCACAAGGATGGGTGCGGTCATACCTTAGTAGGGGAACAGTCGAGGATGTAATCTTAGAAGATTATGACTCTGTATATATGATATGATTGAGGACAACCACAATTGTACCTCAGATGATAGGGTTTTGCATACCCTAGTTTCACTAGTACCATGACCTTTTTAAGGAAGGACTAGGATTCTCACTAGTGTTGTGACCTATATACCAAGAGCAAACTAGGTTGTTTTGTATCTTGACCTTATGTGTCATTGCAGTGGACTCGTACTAACTGAGGGTAGATGAGATCTTAGGACTCTGACTCTCCTAAATCTTGTATGGCATTGATTCAACTTTGCAGTGGTCAGTTGGAGTTGAGCGGTATACCTCAACTCCATAGGGCTTAATAAAAGACGTAATCCAGCTGAGTAGTATATCTACTCAGGGTTAAACATGATTCACATTGGATGTTAACCCTTTCCTTGTTTCTTATACTTCTTAGTTATTGCATGGTAAGAAAAATTAATTTTCTAGTAGATGATAGTGTCACATGTTTATTCATATGCTTGCTAGTTTTATTCATTGCTATGCCTATCTGATTAACTGGATTCATATATTTAATATGCTCAACCTGCTTAGCCTACATAGTTAGTTTAATCTAATTAATCTACTTATCTTGTTTAATAATGATACATGTTGTAATCAATAACTGTTGAATGAAAGTTATATCTCTCGTTGGGACATGGGTCTCACCTTGTGTGTGACCACCATCTTTTTAGGTGGTCGTCAGTTACATGGTCAGGATCATGGTGCTCAAGAAGAGAAGCTTGGAGAGCAATAGAAGAAGAAGGTGGGATAGCAGCTAGTAGAGTCTTACGGTAGTCCTATACTCTCAAGTCTGGGTAGGGGATGTTTTGTAGATGATATGTATATTGACACGTGATTTTGGTAGAGTACATATGTTTTGTATATGGCATGTATATGTGAACCAATATCTTTTGTATACAAGTTGTGGCTAATGCCACTGGACGTGCGTGTAAATACATGGTATGGTTTGTGATAATGATATAGGTTGTTGGACCATTATATAATGTTTCCAAACATGATATTAATGTTAAAAATTGGTTTCAGTTTACCCTATTTTCTTGTGAATGGTTAATTCGTAGTTGATCGTGTGTTTTGTTCTGAGTAATCTCCTTTGACATGGCAGGTTGTCACATTGATAGGTTAGTATCAAAGATTTAGATTCACTAAGTCTACAGGGATATATGACTTAGTTTGTGTCTATTCTTACATAATCCAACATATCTGATCAAAACTTCTACTTATGAAGATATGTCTAGAGAATGCAAAGAACATGTTGAGAGTAGTTATGTCATACAAGAAGGTGGCACTAGGAGACAAGCACATGAATATAGAGTGTCTGAGATAGGGCCAGAGCAGCCCATGTTGCGCCTCAGTTTGACCCGACAACTATGTCCAATCCAACATTCCAATCCATGTTTGGACAACTTATTGCCACGATTACGGATATATCGAATAGAGTGCTTGTACCTCAAGCTAGGGTAGCTATCCCTAATGCAGAATCTTAGGGTTCTGGAAAGACGTTTGAGAGGCTAAGATACATTGGAGCGATTGAGTATGTGAGTACAACGGACCCAGGAGATGTAGATATGTGGCTAATAAAGCTTAGGAACACTTTTGAGATCCTCAATATTCCAAAAGAGGAAAAGGTGAAGTACATTGTTTATCTACTAAAGGGTAGTGTTGGTCGCTGGTGGGCCATAGATGAGGAGAAGAGACTGGGAGTCATTGTTGATTGGGAATAGTTTCAGTGGGAGTATGTGATCTGATACTTTCCTGAGACATATCTAGATGAGAATACAACGTAGTTTGAGAAGCTATGACAAGATTTAAAATTTATTAATAAGTATGAGACTAAGTTCATGGATCTTTTGAGGTTCTATCCTCATATGGAAGTAACAGAGAAGGAGAGGATCCACATGTTTGAGAAGGGTCTGAGCTCAGACCTGTCTATGATGGCGTCTATGTGGGAGAATAGGGAGATGTTCTCTACCCTTTTGGAGTCAGTGAGGAGGATTGAGAGGTCGACTATCAAGAAGTTTGAAGCAAACACTCAGAAGAGGCTAGCTCAATTTCATGAACATTCATCTGATGGTTTTAAGAAGCCAAGGTTTTCTTCACCGCAATCACAACAAAGACCAGGTTTTTTATTTGAGATATGGAGTGTTGTCACATTAGTCCCCGATTAGAGGCACATTCTGTAGTTTTATACTATAAGGAGATCATAGTGTGGTGGTATGTATTAGTGATAGGTCCATCTAGGCCATAGTATGATTCAAGAACTTGTCACAAGTGTGGATAAGTAGGGCATATTAGGTGAGCTTGCCCTATGAAGAATGAGGAGGTGACACTACAACTGAGGCAGAGTCAACGAGATTCCCAACATCAACAATTTAGTAGTGGTGGTGGTAGAGGATGCGATCAGGCATTGAAGGTGAGGTCTTCTAGGCTAGCTAGTAGAAGACGTGGGCAACAACATGTGACAACTAGATTCTATGATGTGAGTCAGCTGGAGGGAGTGGTCAATCCATGACTCATGATAGGTTAGATGGAACTTTTTCATTATGACTTATCTACATCTTCTTTGTATCTATTTTGGTTGACCTGGGTGTGATGACTCTTTTATCACCAGAGAGGTGATAAGTAGTTGTAATATGCCTATTTCTAATAGATCTGATAGTCTTTATCTAGAACCCCCTATAGCTGGCTCTACCATGTTGTGGGAGGTGTGTCCATCTTGTGTTCTTTCTTTCTCAGGATGCAACATTAAAGTGGACCTTATGCCACTTGATATGCATGTATTCGATGTGATCCTAGGTATGTATACCTTAGAGAAGTATCAGGTTGTTTTGGATTATAGCTCTAAGGTGGCGACATTTTGTGATGGAGATGCTTCGTGGATCTTCCAATGATATAGGAATATTCTTCCTACATGTTTGGTGTCAGATGTGATCACAGAGAGGTTGATGAGACAGGGATGTGAGGCCTTCTTAGCACATGTTGTGGATACCAAGGTGAGGAGTCCCAATATCCAACAGGTGCTAGTAGTTTGAGAGTTTAAGTATGTATTTCCTGAAGAGTTTCCTAGTGTTCCTCCTCCTAGAGAGATTGATTTTGAGATCAATTTTGTTCTTGGAACACAACCCATAGAGCATTCACCCTACAATATCGCACAAACAAAGATGCATGAGTTGAAGAAATAGTTGCATGAGTTGCTGAAGAAGGGTTTCATCAGACCAAGAACTTCCCTATGGGGTTCTCCTATGTTGTTTGTTAAGAAAAAGGATGGTTCCATGAGGTTGTGTATAGAGTACTGACAGTTGAACAAGGTCATCATAAAGAACAAGTACCCATTTTCGAGGGTCGATGATCCTTTTGACCATTTGAGAGGTTCTATGGTGTTCTCCGTGATATATCCAATGTCATATTATCACCAAATGAGGATCAAGGAGGAGACATACCTAAGACAACTTTCAAGACTAGGTATGGTCACTATGAGTTTCTGGTTATGCCGTTTGGGTTAACCAACACACCTTCAATAATATGTACTTGATGAACATGGTGTTTAGATCGTATCTGGATCCGTTTGTGGTAGTGTTCATGGATGATATTTTGATATACTCCAGAGATAGACAACAACATGAGAAGCACCTCGCTAGGTGTTGACCTTTTTGAGGTAGCACATGTTGTATGCAAAGTTCGATAAGTGTGAGTTCTGGTTGACAGAGGTATCTTTTCATAGTCATATCATATCAGGTAAAGGTGTTTGTGTGCACCCAAAGAAGGTACAATTAGTGTTGGAGTGGGAACAACCCACGACATCGACAAAAGTCTGACGTTTCCTAGGTTTGGTAGGCCACTTTAGGAGATTCATCAAGAATTTCAATATTGTAGCCTTACCCCAGACTAAGTTGACTAGGAAAGGTATTCCTTTTGTTTGGGATGAAAAGTTTCAGTGTTCTTTCCAGCTATTGAAGGAGAAATTGACCAGTGCTCCAGTCTTAGTCGTGCTAGAGCAAGGGAAGGGTTACAATGTCTTCTGTGATGCTTCAAAGAACGGCTTGGGATGCGTGTTGATGTAGGATAAGAACGTGATTTATTTTGATTCACGACAACTTAATAAACATTAGGAGAATACCAGACACATGATCTGGAGCATGCAACAGTGGTCCATGCCTTGAAGATTTGGAGGCACTATCTATATGGAGAGAAGTGTCAAATCTTCACTGACCACAAGAACCTTCAGTATATCTTCTTGAAGAAGGAGTTGTACATGAAACAAAGAAGATGGTTGCAATGATCAAGGACTATGATTGTATGATAGACAACCATCTAGGCAAGGAAAATGTTGTAGCTAATGCATTAAGTAGGAAGTCATGTTCATCATCATCTACATATAAGGCATAGTTACACTCTTTGATGTTCCATATGCGAGACATGTTGGTGTCACTTTTCCAGATGAACGTACAGTTGGAGGTTTCCTTGTTGGCAGGCTTGCTAGCACAATTACAGTTAAAGCCTATGTTGATGCAACAGATATGAGATGCACAACGAAATGATACCATGATAAAGAACATCTGTGCAGATTTTGGTAGCAGAGAAGTTGGCATAGACATATGTTGATGAGATAGTTCATCTGCATGGTATCCTAGTTACTATAGTGTCTAACTTAGGTCCACAGTTCATAAGTCCTTTTTGGGAATGTCTACATACAACTATGGGGACACAACTAAGGTTTAGTACAACTTTTCATCCACAGACAGATGGTTAATCTGAGAGGGCCATTCATACATTGTAGGGTCTGTTGAGAGCATGTGTCTTACAATTTATTGGGAGTTGGGATGTGTACCTGAGTTTGATAGAGTTTTCTTACAACAACAGTCACCAGAGGATCATATACATGGCACCTTATGAAGCCTTGTATATGAGATGTTGTCATTCACCACTTTCTTGGTATGAGTCAAGTGAGTATCAACTTTTGGGTCCTGAACTAGTACAACAAACTACATAATAGATCAAAGTGATACAACAATAGTTGACAGAAGCCCATGATAGCCATAAGTCGTATACTGACAACCATCATCAATTTCTTGAGTTACAAGTTGGAGACCATGTGTACCTCAAGGTTTTTCCTTGTAAAGGTGTGCTAAGGTTTGGTAATAAGGATAAGTTGGCTCCGAGGTATATGGGACCATACCTTGTTTTGACACATGTTGGGAAGGTGGCATACAAGTTGTAGTTACTGCTTGAATTGCACAAGTTCCATGATGTCTTCCATGTCTCCATGATGAGGAAGTGTCACCCTGATACCGAGTCGACGTTGCAACCGGTAGAGGTTGAGTTAGAGGAGGAAGTGTTGTATGTTGAGGGTCATGTGTTGATTCTAGATAGGAGGGTGAAGAAGCTGAAGAAGAAGGATATATAATCTTACCTTCTAAAGAAGAATAATATATAGTCTTAGTTAAGGTTTTTTTCATCACAATGGTGTGTAAGAAGCAATGTGGGAGTTAGAGGATGTGATGCTTATGAAGTACCCATCTGTGTTTGTGTACAATTTTGGGGGCAAAATCCATGTTAGGGGTTTATGGTTGTAAGACTCCTAACCTTACTTTTTGGTTGAACATGCTTGCTTAGCATAATTACATGATTAAAACCTTAATCAAACATTGTGATGTGCCTTGATATCACGTGACAATATTAAGTAAGTTTGGTCCAGTTTGGATACTATTTGAGCTAGATATGCATATATGTGCTTGTTTTGAGCCTAATTGCAATTTACCAACTTCTAGGGGTTTCCTTGCAATTTGTCACATGCTTGTTGTTCCTCACATGTTTACACATCATGTTTAATATAGTCGAGCTTTGGGCACCTTGTCACACCTTGTCTTGAGTGGTGATATCTAATGTTGAAATTAGCATTTGCATGGATGCCCTAAGTTGATCGTTGACCTTGAAGTGTGTTGACCAATGAACCCCCTTGTTTTGGTAACCACTAAGGTTCTCATGATCCTAGTTTTTTGTGGTTTATGATGTTTTATATGAGCCCTCTAGTATTGGTGGTCAATGAGGCTCATGACTCCTCTAGGTCCTCGAGAATCCCTAGGGTTGGCGGTCGTTTGGACTTTTGATCTCTTGGTTTCCAAGATCCAAGTGGTCATTTGCTTTTCCTGGACAATTTTAATCTATGGGTTTTCTTGGTGGGGTCTCCCTTGTTGCTTGGATCAGTGTGGTGCTTGCATAGATGGGATATCTTGGACACATGACATGTTTAGCATGACACCTAACCCTCTTTCTCTCTCTCTAACCCTATGTTATATAACCCTCTCTCTTTGCATGCAAATAACCTATTTACACACCTAGTATTCTCTCTATTCTTCCTTGGTTTCTCTTGGAGCTCGTCCCCTCTTGCTTGGTGGTGAAGGAGGTGCCAAAGAAGGAGAAGGTGGGCCAATCTACCTTGCATATTGAGCTAGGGTTTGGAGCTATCCTTCTTGTGATGGTTTTGTGCTACCTTGCTCTTATTCTTGGTCTTGGGTTTGCTTCTTTCTTGGAGGTGGATCTAGTTTGTTTGAAAGGAGTGCTCAAGATAGGGTTCTAACTTACTTCCTTTGAGATACCTTGCTCTCTAGAGTTGCTACATCATCTCTAAGGCAAGTTATATAACTTTCTCCACAATTATTGCTTACTTCCATCTTACATGTACATAATCTTACCTTAAAACATGGTTCTAGGTTTAAAGATAATATCCTTTATCTAGGGTTTGTGTTTACATGGTGATCTTAAATAGACAACTCTTCTTGGATGAATCCTAAATCTTTATGCATGAACCTTCTTTGTTTATGGAAGTCTTAGTTCTTGCATGCTTGTAGGAATGTTGGTTTTGTTCTCTCAAACGATGGTTTTATCCCTTTCATATGATGGTTACTAATTTAAGGTTTGGAGTTAATCTTCTTTCTGGTGATGCATCTTGATGACCTTTCAGGTTCTTGATGATGAACAACCTATTTGGATCCTTGTGGGCAATGAGTTCTTGGTCTCTCCATGGTTGCCAAGTTTTTCTCTCTCTTTAAGAGTCACCAAGGTTTGATGTATGTGGTCACTAAGATTTATATATGTCTAATGGTCACCAAGTTTTTCTCTCTCTTGATGACTCTCGAAGGTTTGATGTATGCGGTCGCTAAGATTTATACCTATCTGATGGTCACCAAGATTTCCTTTGTATGGTCGATGAGACCTTGTTGTCTTGTGGTCGCTAAACCTTGGACCATCAATGGTCGATGAGATGTTGTACTCCTAGTGGTCACCAAGTATTGTGATTTCCATCAGTTGTCGATGCTTTTATATGTCATCGGTTGGCATGTTCTTGGACCCTTAGTGGTCATTGAGGTTAGAACCCTAGCAGCTACCAACATTCCTGACCTTTGGTGGTCGCCAACCACCCTGACTCTTAGTAGTTGATGACTCCTTTGGTCCTTAGAGGTCGATGGCAGTTCTGATCTATGTTAGTCTCTGTGACCTTGAACCGTAACGGCCACTAAGGTACCTAACCATAGTGGTCGCTAAGGCACCTAACCCTAGCGTCGCTACAGTGCCACTAATACATATGGTTGCTATGTTTCTTGGTCTAGGATTGATCATGTTTTGATTTAGTAATAGTAATTCGTTGGTGCTTGGTTACACATGATCTAATAGTATTGCCTTTGCCCTCAAATGAATACAAACAAAAGTACTTCATAAAGTGTTGATTAGTAATGCTCATTCAACTCATCATGCTTAACCTAGCCTAATAGAAGTAAGTAATGATGGTATATAGCCTCTTGTGTGATTAGTATGATGATATAGTACTTTCTCTCTCTATTTTATTGTAACCCTAATTTGCTGTCATATGAATATCAATGCTCTTAGATGTAATTCCATACCAACTTATATGTCTCATGTATGGTGATGGTATGAGGAGCCTTGATGAGGCATGGAAAGATAATGATGTTCATGCAGGGAACTACGTGAATGGTCTTATGATCTTAGACATGGCTTTGTGCCCTATTTGAGGTTTTACCATCTTCATGATGTTATAAGGATTTGAAATCTTGTAATGGTATGATGACGAGTATGGCTATGTGTATGGTAATGGAATAGTACCATGTTATGATGTGATAAGCCTTATGTTTCATACGTTTTATATCTTATGAAGCTGCAATCTACCCATATTTTTGTAGAATTCGTTTAGGGTTTGTATGTAACTTGATTGATGCAGTTAAAAGATACCCAATTGGCATTAACTAATCAAGTGAAACCCTAATGACGTTGTTCCATATGCCATATATTGTTGAGTATATGCATATTCACAAGGACGACTGCGGTCATACCTTGGTAGGGTAATAGTCAGATTGAATCTGAGAAGATTATTATTCAATATATATGATGTGATTGAGGGCAACTGTGGTTGTACCTTGGATGATAGGGTTTTGCATACCCTGGTTTCACTAGTAGAATGACCTTCTTAAGGAAAGACTAGGTTGTTCACTAGTGCTATGACCTATATACCAAGGGTGCAGTAGGATGTTTTACATATTGGCCTTATGTTTCATTATGGTGGTCTCGTACGGAGCATGGGTAAATGAGATCTTAGGATTCCGGCTCTCCTAGATCTTATATGGCAATGATTTTGACTTAGCAATGGTCAGTTGGAGTTGAGTGGTATACCTCAACTCCTCAAGGCTTAATAAAATATGTAATCCAGTCATGTAGTATATCTTCTTAGGGTTAAGCGTGTTTCACATAGGATGTTAATGCTTGCCTTGTTTCTTATACTTCTTAGTTGTTATGTAATGTGGTAAGAGAAATTAACCGTTTAGTAGATGATAGTCTTACCTATTCATGCCTATGCTTGCTATTCGTATGCCTATCTAATTAACCAGGCTTCATATGTTTAATATGCTCAACCTGCTTAACTTGCATAGTTAGTTTAATCTTCTTAATCTGATTAATTTGTTTATCCTATTTAATAATGATATCTTTTGTAATCAATAACTATCGTTCGAGAGTTATATTTTTCACTGGGACATGGGTCTCACCTCGTGGGTCACCACATCTTTTTAGGTGGTTGTTAGCGACATGGTCAAGATCGTGGTGCTGAAGAAGAGAAGCTTGGAGAGCAGTAGAAGCAGAAGGTGGTATAGTCATTAGTAGAGTCTTAGGGTCATCCCAGTACTCTCAAGTCTGAGCAGGGGATGTTTTGTAGATGATATGTATATCAACATGTGGTTTTGACAGAGTACCTATGTCTTGTATATGCGAAACAATATCTTTTGTATACATGTTGTGGATTATTCCACTTGACGTTCATGTAAATACCTGGTATGGTTATAATGATACCAGTTGGTTGTTGGACCTTTATGTAATGTTTCTGAACATGATAGTAATGTTAAAAATTGGTTTTAATTTACCCTGTTTTCTAGAAAATGGTTAATTAGTAGTCAATCACGTGTTTCATTTTGAGTAATATCATTCAACGTGGCGGGTTGTCACAACTAACATGGATGGTTATGTACAAAACTAGAAAGGTCAATGGGTAGCAAAAGGTTTCAAACATGTCCAAGGTATTGGCTATGATGTTTTTTTTACCGTTTTTCATGGTTGAATGCATCAAAATCATGTTTGTCGCTACAACTTATCATGCCATGATATTTGGAAAATGGAAATTAAAACTACTTTCCTTAATGGGAATCTTTGATAGAATATGTACATGACACAACCTGAATGTTTTATCGCTCTAAACGAAGCCAATAAGGTCTATAAGCTACAAAGATCAACCTATGGATGAAAGCAAGCATCTTGAAGCTAGAATCTTTGTATGAAGAGATAATCAAATAATTTGGCTTTATTAAAAATGAAGATGAACCTTGTATTTACAAGAATGTAAGTGGGAGCATAATTGTATTTATCATATTGTAATATATGACATATTATTAATCAGAAATGACATAACTATTCCACAATTGGTCAAAACATAGTTGGACAATACCTTCTCCATGAAGGAATTAGGAGAATCATCATATATACTAGGAATAAAGATCTATAAAGATATATTTAGAAGGCTTCTTAGCCTAGTCCAAAGTAAACACATTGACAAAGTGTTAAAAAGGTTTAGCATGCAAGATTCTAAGAGAGGAAACTTACCATTGTTACATGGAATTTTTTTCTTAAAATCACAATGTCCTAGCTCTGTGGAAGAGTGGGCATACATGATTAAGAATCCATATACCTAGAGAATTTGATCTATCAAGTATGAAATGCTATGTATGTTGGGTTTCTAGGGGGTGAATAGAGATTATGATGAAACTTATGAAATTTCAAACACAAAAAGGAGGTTAGATTGAAACTTGCTTAAATGATGATGCGGTAGAAAATTAAAATAAAGCAATTTGAAAGTGAAAGAAACCACAAGAGATACACGATATAGAGTGGTTCTGTCAAATGATGTCAATCCATTTCCTAGTTCTTCCCAACCATTATTTCAACATGTATTTGATTCTATTTATCAACCGATACAAAATATAAGAAATCCATCAGTGTCTTTTATGGCTCAAGGTAACCCTCCTTTTTTATGTCAAGGAGAACTATCAACTTGGGGTACATCTCAATCTACCTCCACGCCTTGGTTGCAACCTTCTTGCAAGAAGTATCTCGTAGTAGCTTCCTATCAACCTTCTCATAAGAAGTAGTCAGAAGCAACACACACTTGTACCAGAATAAGAGAGAGAAAGAAGATGATACAGCTCTTCAAAAGATATAATATGTATCTCTATATGAACAAGTGATGATCAACTATCCATGAGGATAGGCAAGAAGAGTATCAATGTAGAATCCTAAGAAGGGTATAAATGTAGAATCCCAAGCTATGGCTTAAAATATGGAATAGGAGACTAGTATGAGCTTTGGTTTAAAATATGAAGACATCAATGTACAATCCTAAGCTTCAAGAAGGGTATCATGAAATTAGTTCTCAAGTGTGTATGCTAAATGCTCATAGGCACTCCTATATATAGGAATTGTCAATATAGAAGTTGGGAGTGTCCATACCAATTCAAACTCAAAACTTGTCTTTATGATATCAAAAATTGAATAGCAATAGATAGAAAACAACTATTGCACGCTAATTCTTGATCCAAGAAGAGTTTGAACAAAATTAATTCAATCTAAGAAGAGTTCGACTGATAGTTAGACTCTTCAAAAAAATTACAAAGGCTATTTTCTACAACGTCTCTTAGTCTACATGTATTTCTCGATCCAAGAAGAGTTCGATCGAAATTAATTTAGTCTAAGAAAAGTCCGGTAAAAAAAAGTGTCTTTAAAGTAATTTCTGAAAACTAGAAAACATATCCAATGATTTTTCTAATGATACCTAACTATTATAAAGACTATATATAAGTATGGAAAAGGGTTTAGGATAGGATAGGGTTGATCATCACTTATTCTTACATCATTCTTAGCAAGTTATATAAAATGTACTTGTACATATCATATGTTTGGTACAACTTGACCTACAAACATCCACAAACATATGTATATCATATCCTTTGATGTTGGATTTTTTCTAAGTTCCTTGATCACCTAAAATACTTTTCTTTGCAACCCAACATTAACTCATTTATTCATCTGTACCGTTCTTTATCTTTTAGCCTCCTCTAAAGTAGGTGTGTGATTTGGATTGGTGGTACTTACTACTATTTCAAAATCGACTATGGGTACCATATTACATGGAGGGTTGTTGTAATAAGTAAAACTTGGAAGACTCTTCAAGTGCCACCTTGCCAACTCATTTGCAACTCTGTTGCTTTCTCGGCTTTGGAATTCCACCCTAGCGTTTGGCATTAGGTCCTGCTTGATCCTACTCACCCAGTAGGCAAACCTTGGAAATGTCTCAACCTTTTCCTATATGATGCACATCACCAATTGACAGTCTGTCGAGATGGTTTCCTTCTCCCATTCTCCCAATCTAATTTGTTCAATAGCTCGATGGATACCATCTAGTTCTGCCTCAGTTGCAGACATAATACTGACTTTTTTGCCCATCCCCCTTTCCATCGTCCAGAGCTATCTCTTGCCACAGCTGCGACCGCTGCCCCATTTTTGGAAATTGTGGCATCAATGTTCAATTTGGTGGTCCCTTCCTTTGGAGGTCTCCACCTAGTATACCTGTAGGTCAGGCATTTTGAGTATGTGTTGTTCCAATCCTCTATGTTAAGTTCCGCCACCATCTGAAGGCAAGCCACATGGTGTTCCATTCTCTTCGATTCACCTTCGAATACATAGTAGTTGCGCCACTTCTACATGTTATAGCATATGATCCATAACGTTTCCTTGGCTATCCCGCCTAAAATACTAAATTTGCATATTAGTGACACAAATGGGAAATATTTGCATCATAAAAATTAGAGTGTGGCATATCCAAAAAGCCAACAAATGCCCCCTTTTTGATGATGACAAAAATTCTATGAAGAACACCAATTTTCTAAAGATTATCTCAATATCAATGTAAGGAATGTGAAGTCTTGCATGATATAGAGAATCTATAAGCACAAAACAAGGTCAAAAAAGAATCTCTAGACCAAAAAATAAGGGATGCTAAGCCCATAATTGATATAGATAATTGCCAAAAAATAAATATAGATATACAAGTTAGATCATATAACTTTTATCCCCCCCTTAATCTCATACTCTTTAAAAAATGAGCTCAAAAAAGGAACTAAGCACCAAAATAAATATAATACTAATTAAGAGCAAAACCACATTTGCAACATGTAAAATAAAACATATAAAGATATACCAATTTGAAAGAGAAAATATCATGATAAAAATTGATATAGAATTAAGTCCATGATTATTCAAACCTCGTCTAAAATGAGGTTTTAGGTACCCAAACCATGTTTCTATCCTTTTTCTTTCTAAATGGGCATGAAAATGCATAATCCCAAAATCCCCCACAACCAAAACAAGTAACATGATTAATAGGAATGTAAGAACTAGATTTTGGTTTAATAAAAATATGGCCTTTCTTATTCTATTTATCATTTTTAGGAACATAACCAAGTTCATGAGTGCCAACAAGATTATGAGAATGCAACATATTATTCAACATATTTATACTATTTGAAAAATTTTATAAAGACATTTTCAACTTTTTAGTTTCCTTAGAAAGAAATAGAGAGTCTTTAGTAGTAGCAACTAAATATTTCTTGTAATGACAATGTTTTCTTCAAGTATATCAATTTATCTTTTAACTCATCATTTATTTCAAGTATGTGATCATAATCAAGATGTGAACAATAAATAGGCTGCTTCATTGTATTACTCAATTGATCTAAAATAGTAGTCACTTGGATTTGCATGGAAACATTTTCAGAAATCAGTTCATCTATCTTTTTATTTTCACTTGTATATTGATCATTCAACTCATTAAGTTCTTCATTTAAGGAATCAACTATATTTGCTAATTTACTTTTCTTATTCTTGTACTTTTCAACTTATTCCAAAGTAAGATTAACAACTTCAATAAGATCAATTTTAGAATAAGTTGAAAGATATACCTCATCATCACTACCTTGTGCACCTTCTTGTTCATCACCTTCTTCTTCTTGTTCATCATTGTCACCATATTTGGCAATAAATCATTCAACTACATGATGACATATTTCTTCACCACTTGCCTCTGATTTTGAAGAGTCATCCCAAGTAGCATGATAGGCCTTCTTCTTTTTGTCATTGGAGTTCTTCTTCTTATTTTTCTTGAGTTATGGGTTATCATCCTTCAAATTTTCTTTCTCTCCACATACGCGACATCTAGTGGAAAAGATCTAATATTTTTGTTAGAAGAGTAATGCATGTATATCTTACTTTTATGATATATTTCTTCTTCACCACTAGATGAATCACTTGATGACTTGGAAGTTCTTGCTTTGAAGGAGACACCCATTTTCTTAGCAAGATTTTCTTCTTCTTCTATACTGACCTCTTCTTGAAGCTTCACTTCATGTGTTTCAATGTTCCCTATAAGATGCTCCATCAATAATTTTAAAAGATTACTAGATTCTTCTATACCCATGACCTTATCTTTAAATCTTCATGGCAAGGACCTAAGAATCTTTTAAACCTATTTTTCTTCACTTACATTTTTATCCTAAAGCACTTAAACTATATATTAGAGTAGAAAATCTGACATACATTTCTAAAATAGTCTCATTACTTTACATATGAAATATATCAAATTTATATTTAAACATGTTAATTTTTTTTCTATTAGTTTGATTCGTTCTTTCATGTGTAACTGGATGTTTTCTCCATATATCATATGATATTTTATAAGATGAGATTCTATTAAATTCACTAGGAGATATATAAGAGTGTGACATACTTACTACTCTGGCATTTTGAGTTGTCATTTTTATTGTATATGTGTCTCATTCCTCTATCTCTATTGTTGAAGGTTTATAAGGTAAGGAAATCATCTTCTAGAGGTTAAATTTGATGCCTTGGAAGTGATATTGCATCCATCTCTTCCAATATGTGTAGTTTGTCCCGTCAAACACTGATGGCTGACATATATATAATACTTCAAGGTTGAGTTGGCTAACCACTTCTCCCCCATCATTCAAGACTTTTAATCTTGGAGGCCCTCTCTAATACCACTTGTTGGATCTCTAGAGAGGGGTGAATAGATTACGATGAGCTTCCAAAATTTCAAACACAAGGGAGGTTAGATTGAAACTTTCTTAAAAGATAATGTAGAGAAAAAGTAAAGAAAGTAATTCAAAAGTGAAAGCAACCACAAGATACACACGATGTAGAGTGGTTCCATCAAATGATGTCAGTTCACTAACTAGTTGTTCCCAACTAGGATTTTTAACTTGTACTTTATTCCTTTTATCAACTGATATGAAATAAAGAAATCCATCGGTGTCTTTTGTTTCTCAAGACAACCCTCCTTTTCTATCTAAAGGAGAACTATCAACTTGGAGTAGATCACAATCCACCTCCACACCTTGGTAACAGGCTTCTCACCAGAAGTAGCTTCCCAACAGCCTTTGTACAAGAAGTAGTTGGAAGCAACATGCACTTGTAACCAGAATAAGAGTGAGGAAGAAGATGATACAACTCTTTAGAATTTTCTATATGTATATCTGTATGAACAAGTGATGATCAACTCCCCATAAGGATAGGCAAGGCTATATTCAGTGGAGTAGGACACTAGTATGAGATATGGCTTAGATGTGAAGATAACACTATTGAATTCTAAGCTTGAATAAGGATAACATGTAATAGGTTGCTCAAGTGTGTGTGCTTAGTGTTCATAGGAACTCCTATATATAGTAAACACTTACAAATGGTCAATATAGTTGAAGGGAGTGTTTAGACCAATTCAAACTCAAACCTAATCATTAGGATATTGAAATCAAATTGCAATGGATAGAAAACAACTACTGCATACTGATTTTTGGTCCAAGAAGAGTTTGACCAAAATAAATTTAGTCCAAGAAGAGTTCAACTAAAAGTTAGAGTCTTCGTAAAAATTACAACGACTATTTTATATCATGGCTCTTTTTCTACAATGATTGTTTCTCGGCCAAAGAAGAGTTCGACCAAAATTAATTCGGTCCAAGAAAGTTTTGACCAAGAAAGTATATGTAAAGTCATTTCTGAAAATTAGAAAACATATCAAATGACACCTAACTATTATAAAGACCAGATATAAGTGTGGAATAGAGTTTAGGATAGCATAGAGCTGATCATCACTTGTTCTTGCATCATTCCTAGTAAGTTGTACGAAATGCACTTGTACATATCATATACATGGTAAAACTTGACCTAAAAACATCCAAACACACACACACACATATATACATATAGTTTGTTCTTTGATGTTGGATTTTGTCTAAGTTTCTTGATCACCTAAAATACTAAATGCACATATTAGTAACACAAATGGGAAATATTGTAATCATCGAAATTAGAGTGTGGCATGTCCAAAAATCCAACAATGTACCCACCCACATATCTTGTAAGCCTTGAAAATGATGATCAAGTACCAATCAAATCCCTCTGATGGTCACTAGATAGTCCTAAAGAACATCCTTAAGTACTTGAGAAGAATAAAGGATCAATTCCTAATTTATGGTGATAATGAAGAGTTGGTTGTAAAAGGTTGCATTGATGCAAGCTTCCAAACTGACAAGGAATAATATAGATAGCAATCAGGATTTGTGTTTTTCCTAACACTGAAGCTAGAAGCTAGAAGAGTTCTAAGAAAGAGATAGTGGTTTATTCTACGATATAGGTTGAGTATATTGTCTCCTATAATGGAGAAAATTAAGCAATATGGATCAACAAGTTCATTAGCAGTGAGGTGGTTCCAACTATTGAAGATTCAGTAGAGATATATGGCGACAACAATGGAGAATTTCACAAGATAAGGAACCCATATCATGTTAGTATTCCACTCAGGTGTTATGTCTCACACAGGAGATCCTACAACAAGAAGATTATAAGATATGTAGAGTATGAACTGAAAGCAACATTGATAATCTCTTGCCAAAATACTTTCATGGTAGAAGCATGATGGTCATATTAGATGACTTGGGACTAGATTCACGAGTGATTGGTTGTAGTGGAAGTGCGTGACTATTGGTTGTATGCCCTGAGAACCATCATGTGATTGTTGTGATAAGGATAATTTATGTATGATTTGATTATTATTAAAAGACAATTTCACTTATTTTGTTTATTTCATTATTGAGATAATGAATAAGACTTAGTTTCCTAAAAATGTTTTGACTCAATGATGTATCATATGGGATGAGGGCATGAACGTGAGATCATATGTATACTTAGAGTATTCATTCTTGTTATGTCTCTACTTAGTTATTATTGTGGATATTATAGGACAACCATACTACACAAGACTTCCATGTAAGGTGAGTGATGATTGTGTATCTTTAGCCATGATATTGGATATCAACTCAGATACATGGGTACTTGTTTGAGAACAAGTTGTATTGGACATACCCACCTTGTGAATGACACGTGTAAGTCATATAATGACATGTTAGAATTGTATCTCAATGTGACAGTGGAAATTATGATCCTTATTCTTGAACCCACTACAATAATCACATATTATTCTAGGTACTTTGATCACTAACCTATCATGCTCTAAATAAGGGTTGCTAACAAAGATAGTTCTTAGGTGCACTGTGACACTTGTGGATTACTATGAGTGATGTTGATGGAATTTGAACCTTCGTTGGAGTGATATCTTGGTCACTTGATAAGCAAGACCATGGAAATGGATGGTCATGCTCATGTGAGTCAATATATGATATTTAGTTCATAATATCATGATTTTTCTACTCTAGTTCAAGGAACATAGATTGAACGATACATGGATGGTAATTCCATCCATTAGGTTCAATGTGGATATCTATGACAAAAGGATTATACGGTCATGGTAACATTAATCACTTTACAAGTTGACATTGTTATCCAACTTAGTCCTATTTACTTGGGTGGAAATTATGTCTTGCTATACACCAATATTTGCTTGTGAGATAGTTCCTAATTATGTTGGTAGTGATGTTAAATACCTCACAAGAAAATATTGTATAGAAACAAATCATTACCACCAAAGTAATAGGACTCATTTGGATAACAATGTCAACTTGTAAAGTGATCAATGTTACCATTACCATATAATCCATTTGGCATAGATATCCACATTGAAGCTAACACACAAAATTATATATAACAATCAACCATATGATTAAAATGGTTCAGAATCATAAATAGGCTGATTGCTTGCCCAGTCAGGCGAATAGAATGTCTAGTTAGTCAAGTGGATTTTTATGGTTAATGTATCAATTGATTTCCAATCGGTTAGCTAACTTTCACTTTGGAAGTGACTAGTCGGGCGACTCACTAAGTGAATCATTTGACTAGAATCCAAAAAGGGAGGTTCTATATTTTATTTGGAATTAAATTGGGAAACCAATTCAAATTTGGATTGGTGAGTCGGCCAACTCAGTTGGCCATTTGACCAATTGGCATCCCATCTTAGTCCCAACAAGGACCCAGTCGGATGACCAAGAGTTCCATTTGGCCAATTGGAATGGCAATCTGAGTTTTTAGTTTTAAGACTAAATTTTAGACTGCAACTAGGAAATGGATTGGAATTAGAAAATTCCAAGCCCATGATACTCCTATATAAAGGGGGTTGGTCCCATTAGGGTTAGATGAATTTTCTCCATTAGAGAGAGATAAATTTTCTCTAAGGATGGCTTCCCATGATAGGATAAGAAATGGAATTCCAAGATGAGTGGCATGCTTACAACTCCTATTCCACATCAACTTGGTGGCCAAGGTGGTGCATGACATTCTCCCTCATATGTGTGGACAAATTAGAGGCCAAGGCACTTGTGAGAGGCTTAGAGAAGATGTTCGATAAGACAAGAATAAGGTGATTTGAAGAAGACAACTATGCATCAACTTGGTGGTTTATTTGGTTTTCTTGTTATCATATTTAGATTTCTTGGTGGTTAATTTGTATTTGAGTCCTAAAGTTTGAGTTTTTTAGTGATAAAGAGGTGTCCAGTTGTTTTAAAACTAGTATTCTCAAAGGTAATGTCTTTATCCTTTCTATGTCTTTTGTCTACCAATGTTTTATAGCTCGATGGATCCAACATCTAGGGTAAATGGGAAGAAATTCTTTGGTACTCTGCTACACCACCTTCCCAAACCCTATAGAACCACCTACTCATAGTGGAAATTGGACAAGCTTAAACATGATTGGGGTCTCAAAACACCTTAAACTCTAGTATTGGGAAGTGGTTAGTATAGTGATGATGGTAGTTGTCATTTTAATCATCATCCTTCACATCTCATAACAGGACTCATGACTATCATGGGTTACACCAACATACCAAAGGGGTCATATTCTAGAGAACATAAATATTTCCCTAAAACCTTAATCCTAGGTCAAAACGTAAATGAGAACAAACATGTTTGTGGTAGTCATTTTCATAAATCATATACCCATGAGATACTCGTTGGACATAGAGAATGGGGCATGAGGTGTAGATGTAGGCATAGGATGTGAGTGTGAAGGAGTAAACTACTAGGCTAAGATCTACAAGATGAGGCACCATGTGTTATTGTGATATTGATGAGAGACGATTTCTTGATAGATGTAATGCTAATTGGTTTAGCTCACCTATTTTATAGGAATACTTAAGATCAATAAAAAGATCATTGTCACTCAAGATTTTAAAGAGACCACAAATGAGTTTTGGCTAGGGTTGATGGGTATCATGGGTATTCTTCTTAGACTCAAAACAACTTATTCAGTGCAAGATATACCTACCACATTTGACTCTAATATCATTCACCAAGATAATAAAAGGCAATATTCTAAGAAATCTCAATCTAATTCTTTGTATGGATATTATAATTGACCAAAAAATCTATAAGTCTAGCTTGATAAGAGAGAGCAGAAGAAGAGAGTGTTGATTTTTTGGAGTAACCATACTCAGATTTCTTGATGGTCATATGAATATCATGAATCCTATAGTGAGGATTATAATGGTCATAAAAGTTTTGGGGATGAAGAATATCAATGGCATCACCATATGTGGAGTTCTTAAAAATGGTAGAATCATATGAAATTAGGAAACAACAAACCTTTTCATCAAAGATTGCAAAATAGATTCATGTAATCATAGATTTTAAACAATGGGTTGATCAATGGGGAGAGTTTGTGGTGTAGTTTCAAGAGAGATATGCATAAAATGTGTCAACAACTTTCTTACTAGAATTGTCAGAAAGATTAGCATAGACAAGAAAAGTCTTATTGCAAAGGAAACAAAACAAAGAAGGAATAGCATATTGTTCCAAACCGGTCACAATAAACAATCTAAAAGATAAAGTTTTATGTGGAAGCAAAGATTTATGCCTCTTCCTAGCTTGTAGCTATATAAACCGAGTATCATTGAAGTAAATTATTTTGTTATAAGGGGAGGGATTCACCACTCTCCCTGACCTGGTTCTAGAGAGGTTCTTGCATTTTTAGTTGAAGAAAGAAATGGTTGCATTAGAAAATGCAATATGGATAAAAAAATAAACTAGGGATGGAGGTGAAATAGATTGAGATGATAAGCTAGAGAGAGAGAGTGAGGTTGAAATAGAGTTAGAAGCTTCAAAGGTGTAAAGGGTGGCTTAATGAGGAAGGTTGATCGAGTTGAACTATTTGAGAGGGTTTTGCCTAGGCTGATGCGCCGTTAATAATAAACACAACGCATTATTGTCAATTGATATTAGTTTGGGAGGAACTCAGCTTACAACCCATTTCAAACAACCCTATACACCTCATCAGATGAAATTTGTCTTGCACAATCTCAACCAATGAATGTCCCTATAAAAAGGGTATACATTCATCCAAACCTAGTCTAAAATGTCTCATAAAGTTTTATTTGTGAGCCTAACATGTATATAAGTGATATATGGACATATTTGAGTAATTATAGACCAAATTAAGGTGTTATAAAAATGGGAAATAATAAACACAACACATTATTGTCAATTGAGATTAGTTTGGGAGGAACTCAGCTTACAACCCATTTCAAACAACCCTATACACCTCATCAGATGAAATTTGTCTTTCACAATCTCAACCAATGAATGTCCCTATAAAAAGGGTATACATTCATCCAAACCTAGTATAAAATGTCTCATAAAGTTTTATTTGTGAGCCTAACATGTATATAAGTGATATATTGGTTTTGAACAATATAGTTGATTGTGATGTGCTAGATGAAGTGATTCCTATATTAAAACATCTAGACATCAAGAAAAAAGGTAAAGAGGTGGTTGAGGGTGGATGCTCACAAGAATAAGAAAAGAAGGATCCTACATCCCACTTTGCAAAAGATAATCCAAAAGAGATCATCATAGGAAATTCTTTGAAAAGGGTTAAGATACAGGTTTCTTAATACAAAGAACAAGAAAATAGTTCCTTCATCTCCCAACTTGAGTCAAATAATGTTAAATAAGATCTTAATGATGAGGAGTCGATCCTACATGCAAGATAACTTGGGAAGTTTTAAAAGAACAAGGTGTGGACCCTTGTGTCAAGATCGAAGGATAGAAAGATCATTGGAGCCAAATGGGTCTACCAGAAAAAGCTAGATGAAAATGGAAAAGTGGTAAGAAACAAGGCAAGGATAGTAGAACTAGGTTACAATCCATAGGAAGATATTGGTTTTGATGAAACTTGTGCTCCTATTGCTAGATTGGAATCTATTAGAATGCTACTTGCCTTTTCTAATTATAGAAATTTTTTTCATTATCAAATGGATGTTAAAAATGAATTTCTAAATGGAGAGTTGAAGGAGGAAGCCTTTATTGATCAAAATCCTGGCTTTGAACATGACAAGTATGTTAATCATGTCTATCTATTACAAAAGGTTCTATATTAACATAAACAATCCCCTAGAGCTCAGTGTGAAAAGTTGAAGACTAGATAATGGCTATGTCATTGGAAAAGTTGACTCTTCTCTCTTTTTGAAACACACTTCTAACAATTTCTTGATTATTCAATTTATGTTGATGATTAGTCTTACATAAACTGGACAAATCTTATCATCAGGTACTGTCTCATGATTCCTTTATTTCCTGCTGATAAGATTTGTCCAGTTTGTTGTAAGGCATGTTTGGACACTTTTGGGGAAAATGTAGTTCATTGTAGGGATCTACCTAGCTTCAAGTATAGACATGATGTTGTTTAGGATGTTCTCTATGACATACTCTGACATGCAGGAATTGCTTCTAAGAAAGAGGGACCTGTTAACTTTTTGACTGATTTGTTAGAGGGGGGATCAACACTTAGATCGACTGATATCTCAATTTTTGGATGGGTTGGAGGAAAGCATGCATGCGTGGATCTAACAGGGGTTTCTCCACTTGTGGTCCTGAGTGCTGGAGAATTTATTGTAGGACAAGTTGTGCTCAAAGTTGCCTCAGTCAAAGTAGACAAGTAGGAGAAAACATGTGTCGACAATCAACATGTTCTTATACCTTTTGGATTTGACACTTTTAGTTTCTTAGCACTGAGGGATGTGGAACTTATCAAGAGGTTTCAAAATGTTATGCATAGTAACATCATGAACCCTAAGTTTATGGATGTAGTATTTCAGAGTATTGGTTTTTCTATTAAAAAAGGACTGGTTGTGCCTAGCTTGTTGCTCATCTTCCTTCCATCTCAATGTCATTCATTGGTATTGTTGATGTTGATGATATTATCTTTGGTGGTACTTATATTGTTTTTTGCAAGGAGTTTAGTTACCTCATGTAGAGATGAGGGAGCTTAAATTCTTCCTTAGGTATCAAATCAAGCAAACAAGAGGTGGAACTTCATTGACCTTAGCAAGTGTACAAGGGAACTAATGAAGTACTTTGGAATGGAGAATACAAATCCTATTGATACTCCCATGTCTAACACTACCAAGATTGATAAAATATGAAGAAGCTGAAAAGGTATATAAGATGATCTATATAGGTAATATTGGCAGCTTATTATATCTTGTTGCCTCTAAACCAAATATAATGTTTAGTGTTGTCTTGTGTGCTAGATTTCAACAAAGCCCTAGAAAACATCATCTCGTAGTAGTTGAGAGGATTTTGAGGTACCTAGCCAAGACCAAAATTTTAGACTATGGTATCCCGATTCAAGGGTCTTTACTCTAACCACCTATAGTGATGTGGATTATGTCAGGTGTTTAGTCAATAGAAATTTCACAAGTGGCACTTGCTTCCTTCTAGGACATTGTTTGGTTTCTTGGTCCTCTAAGAAAGAAAAGATAGTGGAAATTTCAACAATCAAGGCTAACTACATAGCTGTTTGTAGTTTTTTGCCCAAGTGTTATGGATGAATCAAATTCTCCAAGACTTTAAAGTTTATTATGATGCTTCTCCTATCTATTGTGACAACACTAGTGTAATTAACTTAAATTAAAATCCTATATTGCATAGTAGATCCAAACACATAGAGGTTCTCCATCATTTTCTCTATGATCATATTGCTAAAAATGACATTTATATTACTCATGCAAATATGAAGAACCAACTTGTGGATATTTTTTCTAAACCTCTAAATTTCTTAACACTACAATTGATTATTCTAGTATGTTTCCTAATTAGAGTGATCTTATCATGCCTCTATCATGTTTGTATCTTCTTCTTCATCTACTTGTGCTTAATAGAAATTGCCATGAATTAAATGCCTTGTAACATGAGTTTTTAAGAAAATGGCTAAGTTTTTTCCCATTTTTATAACACCTTAATTTGGTCTATAATTACTCAAATGTGTCCATATATCACTTATATACATGTTAGGCTCACAAGTAAAACTTTATGAGACATTTTAGACTAGGTTTGGATGAATGTATACCCTTTTTATAGGGACATTCATTGGTTGAGATTGTTCAAGACAAATGTTTTACCTTTTTTCGTCTATAAGAACATTTATGTATATATTCTGAATTTGTTTTGTGAAACCCATCTTGTAGGGAAACGGATTTTCTCTTACTATAAATACTACTGGACAAATGCTTAAGATGGGGAAGTCAGTTGACTATGCCATATGCAAGGGAAAAAGAAAAGACGGCCAGCCTTGCACCATGGTTGTAAACAAGTAAATTCCTGATCCTGCACTTTCATCTGGTTGTTTTTGTAAAATATAGTTCTTATTCTAATCGGACAACAATTACAAAGAGCTACCAGCCCAGGTCAATTATTCTAATAGATTCCAATCTAGCAATAGGAGCACAAGTTTCATCAAAACCAATATCTTCCTATGGATTGTAACCTAGTTCTACTATCCTTGCCTTGTTTCTTACCACTTTTCCATTTTCATCTAGCTTTTTCTGGTAGACCCATTTGGCTCCAATGATCTTTCTATCCTTCGATCTTGACACAAGGGTCCACACCTTGTTCTTTTAAAACTTCCCAAGTTATCTTGCATGTAGGATCGACTCCTCATCATTAAGATCTTATTTAACATTATTTGACTCAAGTTGGGAGATGAAGGAACTATTTTCTTGTTCTTTGTATTAAGAAACATGTATCTTAACCCTTTTCAAAGAATTTCCTATGATGATCTCTTTTGGATTATCTTTTGCAAAGTGGGATGTAGGATCCTTCTTTTCTTATTCTTGTGAGCATCCACCCTCAACCACCTCTTTACCTTTTTTCTTGATGTCTAGATGTTTTAATATAGGAATCACTTCATCTAGCACATCACAATCAACTATATTGTTCAAAATAGAGGGGTTAGTTTAACAAATTAGAATTGATAGATTCTTCTACTTTATATTGATCAATGTTACATGTTTATAAGCTCTACTAGTAAAGTTATATCCAAGAATGAAATCCTTGTAAAATATTACATCAAACTTGTCTAGATAGACTTTGGTATTCAAAACAATAAGGACACTGAATAAGATGGCCAACCTTGCACCATGGTTGTAAACAAGTAAATTCCTGATCCTGCACTTTTATCTGGTTGTTTTTGCAAAATATAGTTCTTATTCTAATTGGACAACAATTACAAAGAGCTACCAGCCCAGGTCAATTGTTCTAAAGACTGTCTTTAGTCATTGCACACCTTGTCTATATGTGTTGGGGTTATGTTTTGAGACATAGTCATATTACCTTCTCAATGCAATACCTACATTCAGAAATCTGTATATTTCATAGGATTTGGTTTCTAATTTGTATACAGTAATGATTACATTATTATACCATAACATGTATTGTAGTACATTGGGAAGATGCTCTCCTACTGACCTCAAACTATAGGTATTTGTTAGTACATGTATGATTGACTAAGATAGCATACATTTGCATTAGAGGATTCAATTCTGAAAAATATATCGATGATAGGTTTAGCAGGGTACACATCCATCTAATTTCTTGATACAAATTTGGTCTTTACCTTTTTTCTTGATGTCTAGATGTTTTAATATAGGAATCACTTCATCTCGCACATCACAATCAACTATATTGTTCAAAACCAATATATCACTTATATACATGTTAGGCTCACAAATAAAACTTTATGAGACATTTTAGACTAGGTTTGGATGAATGTATACCCTTTTTATAGGGACATTCATTGGTTGAGATTGTGCAAGACAAATTTCATCTGATGAGGTGTATAGGGTTGTTTGAAATGGGTTGTAAGCTGAGTTCCTCCCAAACTAATCTCAATTGACAATAATGTGTTGTGTTTATTATTTCCCATTTTTATAACACCTTAATTTGGTCTATAGTTACTCAAATGTGTCCATATATCACTTATATACATGTTAGGCTCACAAATAAAACTTTATGAGACATTTTAGACTAGGTTTGGATGAATGTATACCCTTTTTATAGATAGACTTTGTCTAGATAGACTTTGGTATTCAAAACAATAAGGACACTGAATAACATGGAGGATATCGAAAACCAGATTTCTACCATGCCATAACAGATAGGGGTTTTTCTTAAGCATTGGATGAGTGAGAACCAAGTTTTGCACAAAACAAGCAGTGCAAATGGCTTCAACCCAAAAATTTTTGGGAGTGTCATACTCTAAGAGTATTTCCTTAGACATCTCTTGTGAGGACCTATTATTCTGCACTATAATCCCATTTTGTTGAGATGTACAGAGGGAGGAAAAATTATGAATATAGTTGGACTCTTCACAAACTTTTCAAACAAATAATTTACAAACTCTCCTTCATTATCTTTAATGATAGATACTATTTATCAAGGCACTTCTTTTTCAATCCATTTACAAATAATTGAGAAAACACCAAGAGTATCACCTTTCACAACCAAAAAGAAAGTCCAAGTAAAATGAAAACAATCATCGACAATCACTAAATAATACTTGCTACCACAAAGTATGTGAGTCCTCATAGGTTCAAGTAGATAAATTTGAAGAAGTTTAAGAGATCTTTTAGTACTGAGGATTCATTTGGACTTGAAGGAAGATCAGATTTGCTTTCCTTGTGTACAAGGTTGGCATTTCTCATCCTTTTTAAGATCCAATTTGGGAAGCCCTTTCACTAATACATTTTGTTCTCAACCTTTTTAGTTGATGCATATTTACATGACCAAGTGTATGATGTCATAAATATATATCATTCTTGTCTACTACTAAGCACTTACCAACAATAGGCTTAAGAGATCTAAGAACAACTGTATAGAGACTACCAATTCTAGTTTCCTTATAAATGACATTGTAAGTGAGAAAATATAGAAGCAATCATTCTATATAGGTAAGAAGAACATGATAACCATTATCACACAATTGTCTAACACTAATTAATTTTGATGTAGGCCACTCATAAGAAGTACATTCTTTGTCATAGTGAATCACCTACATCACCTTCACCTACCGCCTTACTTTTTTGTTGTCAGTGAATGTCATTGATCCAACTTTCCTTCTGGTGTAAGTGTTTAATTGGCTCTTTTCTCTATTCATGTTCTTGAAGTATCCACAATCGACTATACATTTTTTTTATCCTACAAGAAAAGGAAAGTTCTCTGTGCAATTTGAAATTTGGGATCTGTGGTTAGCTTTGGGACCCATTTCTTCCTTAGGGGTGGCCCCCTTCTTATTTTATAGGCAACAAGTATAATAATGATCATCACTCTTACAATTAGCACATACCATATTGGACCTTAAGTCGAAAGAGTCTGCATGGTATATTGGAGGGTTCTTACCCTTTTTATTGCTCTTGCTCTTTTGGCCACTCTTAAGTTCCAAAGAACTTCGACCCACTTGTTGATAGAGTGATCTAGGACATTATTGAGAGACATCTTACCTTTGATGAGTTTTTTTTAAAGAGGATCGAAGCATATGGTTTTCATCACTGAGAGTAATAATTGTAAGAAAAAGACTAGCAAGACCATCTTGAGCATGTAATAGATCAACCTCTAGACAAAGGGCTTTATTCAAGTAAGAATCCCCAAAGAGTAGTACTAGAAACTTACTTAATATGAAAGATAGGTCTTTTTCATTAAAGATTGGTGGAAAGGCGATCCAAAGCTGGACGAGATTAACAAAACTAATATTGTGTTGATTCCCAAGTGCAAAGAGCCTACTAGTACAAATGACTATAGACCGATTAGCCTGTGCAACACGGTCTACAAGATGATATCCAAGATGATGGCAAACAGACTCAAGGGGACTCTTAATGAGATTATCACAGAGAACCAAAGCGCCTTCATACCCGGCCGCCTTATCACTGACAATTCTTTAATTGCTTTCGAGTTGTTCCATAAGATGAAACGGAAAACCAAAGGCAGAAATGGGTGGATGGGGATCAAACTCGACATGAGTAAAGCGTATGACAGGATGGAGTGGGGTTTCCTTGATATGGTTATGGAAAATATGGGTTTTGGAACTAAATGGTGTCATAAAGTCGGGGAGTGCTTCAAAACAGTCTCCTTCGCTATTATCATCAATGGGAATAGGAAAAGGTTACCGTTGTCGCAGAGGGGCTTGAGACAGGGTGACCCTCTTTCCCCTTTTCTTTTCATTTTAGGCGTGGATGTCTTCTCTAGCTTAATCAACAATGCTGTGAAGGAGGGCAACATTCACGGTTTAAAGGCTGGACGACACTGCCCATGTATATCACATCTGTTTTTTGCTGACGATAGTGTGATTTTTGCGAGAGCCACTCCGCAGGAGGCTACCACGATAGCTAATGTTATTAGCTACTATGAGAGTTCCTCTGGACAGAAAATAAACTTCTTAAAGTCAGATGTGGTGTTTAGAAGAAACACATCTCCCGAGAAGATAACCCCTATCATCAATATCCTTAATATGAGGAAAGTTGAGAAGCATAACCAGTACATGGGTCTCCCTACCATTGTTGGACGGTCAAAAAAGGACATTTTCAAAGAAATCAAAGATAGAATATGGGCCAAACTGAACGGGTGGAAAGAAAAGTACCTTAGTCAAGCGGGAAAAGAGGTGCTTCTAAAGTCTGTGATCCAATCAATACCTCTTTATATGATGAGCATATTTCACATGCCTGATAACATAATTGCTGATATCTATAGGATGATGGCAAATTTTTGGTGGGGAAGCACATCCGAGAAGAAAAAAATACACTGGTCTGAATGGAAAAAGCTCTGCTTACCCAAAGGCGAGGGGGGTATGGGCTTCAGGGATCTGTGAATTTTCAATGACGCGTTGTTGGCAAAACAATCATGGCGCCTTTTGATAAATCCTTTATCTTTGGTTAACAAAGTGTTGAGCTCTAAATACTACAGGAACTCGGATGTTCTGGAGGCTTATAGAGGGCATGATCCGAGCTATTCTTGGCGGAGTATTTGGAATGCGAAATACCTTCTCAAGGAGGGCCTTAGATGGAGGGTGGGAAGTGGGGTGGGGGTTAATGTGTGGCTCGACCCTTGGCTTCCTAACACCAAAGGCTTCTACTCTGACCTAGGTTTCTTCGGTTCTGCTAGCGATAGAAACCTCTATAAAGTCCGTGAGCTGATCGAGGATGATGAGCAGAATAGGAAGAAAGACAAAGTAGCTGAACTGTTCTCTGTGGAGGATATGGCTACCATTTTAAACATCCCTCTCTGTAAGGGGGGTCCTGACGAGTGGTACTGGTATCCCTCAAGGGACGGGGTGTTCTCGGTCAAAACTGCTTATCTTCTTGGCAGCAACTACTATATTAGGAATTGGATGTTGGTGGATCAGAGGCCCACATCTGTTTGGGACAGAATTTGGAAGATAAAGGGCCCCCCGAAGATGAAATATTTTCTGTGACATATGGGTAAGGATTACATTGCGACGTCAAAAAACCTCATGAAAAAGCACATTACTCCCAATGATGTATGCTCCTTGTGTCAGTGGGCTGCTGAGGATTCATTCCATTGTCTGTTTGATTGCACACAGGTGGTGGATTTGTGGTCCCATAACAGATTGAGGTGGGTGACCGTAATGATGCCTAGATCATCCCTTTTACACACGATCAGCTGGTGGTTATCAAAGCTTTCTGCCGAGGATTTCAAACATCTCGTAGCTTCTTGTATGGCCATCTGGGCTGCTAGAAATGAAAGGATGTTCACTACAAATCTGATGAACATTCATTTGATAAACCGGGGTTTTCAAAACTGGGTTGAGGCCCACAAGCCTCATCTTAGGGACAATCTCAATTGGGCTACAAGACCAGTTGACAGGTTGGTGGTCTGTTGGGAGCCTCCGGAGGAGCTCACTATCAAAGTTAATACAGATGTAGCTACGCTCGGATGTGCTCGTCTCTGCTGTGGCGCCGTGTTCAGGAATCATTTGGGGAGTTTAATTCTCACAGCCACCAGGACGAGGGAAGGGAGCTGGGACATCTCGCTTGCTGAAGCCTACACGATCCTTTTCAGCCTGGAGATTGTTGTTAAGAGGGGTTTCCAGAGGATCTGGGTCGAATCGGACGCACAGGGAGTTGTCCAAAGACTTAAGAAGAAAGAGGAGGGGCGAGGGCCTGTGTCGCAGATCTACAAGAAGATTAAGGAGGTTAAGGAGTCATTTATGTATTGTAATATCTCTTTTGTTTTCAGGGAGGGTAATTTTTGTGCTCATAATTTAGCAAAGATGGGGTTGGGGAGTGAGGGAGACGTCTTCTGTTCTGAGGATTTCCCTACTTTATGTAAGGAATCCAGCTGCTGCTTAAGTAATATATAAGGCTGTAGTTTTTAAAAAAAAGATTCAAGATCATTAACTATGTCAAGCAATCTAGTATTTTTAGTTCTAAACAAATTGAGTTCATCCAAGTAAGTTTGATGTTTAGTTTCAATCACATTAACTTGCTTGAGATAAACTCTAGTTCTAGTTTCTCCTCTAATTTATTGAAGCTCAAGATGAAATTCTTGAAAAGTATATATGCTACCCTTTAAAGTATTTTTATTTTTCTTAAAAGCTATTATTTTACCATACAAGTCACTAATAATTTTCCTAATCTTTTCTTTTTAGACTTGCATTTAGAGTAAGGAGGATGTGAATCAGGGAGAATTTAAATAAGAGCATCTCTATAAAGTCATGGAGATTTACCTCGCTTGCCTCAATCACTTCCTCACGTGTGCTTTCCATGAGTTCCATGTGGTGTTCATCTTCACTAGAGCTTGAATCACTTGAGGAAGACTCATCCCATGTGGCATGTGTTGTTTCTTTATTCTCCCTTTCTTTTCTTTTCCTCTTCTTGTATCTACCTTTCTTGTGGTAGTCCTCCTTCATATGGATGCTCATGTGATGTTACTTCTTGGATTTAGAGCATTCATTCTTGTAGTGCCCCTTTTGTCCACATTCATAGAACCTAAGGGTAGAAGAGGGGGAGGTCTTTCATTGAAGTGAATTATTTTAGAGTGGTGAGCTTCAAGGTCACTCAAGGATGCATCTTCACTTTAGAAGGGAGGAGCTTGGTTCAAGACTTGGGATTGGACAAGTGATTCAACTTGGGCTTTGAAGGCATCCTCCTCCTTCTTCTTGGATTCCTTCTCTTATTATGTTTCTTAATACTCATGAGAGTTGAGTTTCACCACATAGGATTGAAGGTTTCCTATGAGTTCTTTAATGGGGATGACATAGAGAATCTTGTTTTCTTCTATAGTTTTGACTTTCTTGTCCAACCAATGATGAGGTGATTAGAGTATTTTGGAGTTTACCTTTACTCAGTCCATGGAGTGACCCAAACCAGTAAGACCATTCACTAGAGTGTTGAGCCTAGAGTACATTTTAGCCACACTTTCTTTCTTCCCCATCCTGAATCCTTCAAAGAATTTGGTGAGAATGAACATCTTGTTGCGGAGTAGAGGATGTTGATTGCTCCAACATTGAGTTGAGATTTCTTAAGATTTCTTCACTCCATGTGCTCATCTCACCTTACAAAGTTAGGTAGGAGATACAAACCACCTTCCACATGTCAAAGTGGTGTGTCTTTCCCAGCCCTTGAGGTTAACACACCTAAATCAATTGAATTTTGATTAGAAGCGCACCTTAAGGGCTCGAACACACAACTCGTGTCTTTCAAATTTATAAATCCCTAATAGGATCACTCACATAAAATAGAACATTTCACCCACAATTGCATGGGGGTTGTGTTATAGTATAGGAAAGCGGCAAGTTAGGGGTCGAACCCAAGAGAGAAAAGGGGGCACTAGAGCTAAGTTAGTTTTGGCTAGATTTCTACTGTAGAGTCTATGGATGAAGGGTTTAATGTTGATTTTGAGTTAACTACACTAAGGTTGAACACGAAAAAGATAAAAGGAAACAATATAATCAAAACCTAACCTAACCCTAGACAATTAGTTCTAAAGAGCAAGAAACGACAGACTAAGAAAGAAAAGGACAAGAAAAGGCAAGACATGAGCAAATTACCCTAAGGAAAGCAAGAAGAGATCTACACTATACGAAACTAGCAATTAGGATGAAAAGGCGATTTAACACCTAATTGTCAAGACCAAATCAAGAACAAGGAAAGAAGCTAATTAAGCAAGTAAAGAGATAAATAAGTAAAGACTAGCTAAGCAAGAAGGCAAATTAGGGTTTTAGACAATTATAGGAAGTGTGTGTTGTTTGGGGAAATGCACTTGTAAATTAGGATGGGGATGATAACATGTAAAGATTATTCGTTCTTTTAGATTACCAAACCAAATAATAAGATATATGCTAATGAATTTCCCTAAACTACTAATTGGCCATGGATGTGTTAGGGTGTGTATAGATGAAATAGTCCCTATCACCTCCTATCCACCCTTACGATGCTCAGTTAGACCAAAGTTTAGGTTGAATTCAATTAGGAACTAATCAAGTCTAGGTTTCTAGATAAAATTTTCTAAGGAAATTAGGTTCGAGTGTAGTAATGGAAGATGGAAATGAGGTTTTAGACCTCACGTCACCTACATTCTAACCTTGAGAAGGTTGTAAGATAATTACACTAAATGCTTTTATACTAGATACTTATATCTCTCACCTAGGTATATCAGAATTGATTAGCATGTAGGAAGGTGAACAGTTACTAGGGATCCATTAATTGGACCTAGGAGCAATTTCCAAAAAGAGCTACGTATAAGCAATTTGCCTATAATCTTAGGTGATTTCAAGCACAATCCACAGAGAATTTATGGGAGATAAAAATAAAACATAATCATTAAAAAATGAAATTACAATTCTCACATACCATTTCCCCCAACTGGGTATCAAAGTAACATTTTCGACCCCAAACACCCCACGTAAGGGGGGCCTAGCTACTCATAGAACATGAAAATACAAAAATGGAGAAGAAAGACGTAGAAGTATCCAAGGAGCTCAATGTAGATGAAGAAATCTCCCTCTCCAGTAGCTGCAAGGATGTACTCCCTCCTCCTCCAAGGTTGAATGGCATGGAATGGTGGTGGAAAGTGGTCAAAACCCTAGAAAACTAGGGTTTTGGTGGTGGAAATGGTGAAATGAGATGGGGAAATTATTGAATGGATAAGGTGCAAAATGGGGGAACTAAGAAGGGGTATAAGGTAGATAACCTCATGCTCCATCCACCATCCAATTATATATAGGTGGTGGGAAATCACTAGGTCAAGTGGGGGTATAATAGGTAATGCAGTGCAAAAACTGGTAGGTTTTCTAGTAGCATGACCATCCTAGGTAGTAAGGTCATGGTGTATAGTGTGTACAATGGTGGTGGTGGGGTGGAATGACCGAGGTGAAAAATGGAAAAATGTTTCAGGGATTTTTGGATTTTGAATGGATGGTGGTACGACTATGGTGATCACTACGGTCGTGGTGGATCACTAGATACATAGTCATGGTGAGTCACATAGTTGTTCTAGGTTGGGAATGGGCTGGTCATTCCTTGGAGCATGACTGTGTTGGGGTCTTTATGTAATGGCCATGATGGTTGGCACAACCTTGGTATTGATCTTCCTCTTCAATGCTGATCTGATGCTCTCTTTGTGATGTTTAACTTGACCATCATGACCATTTCTTAGCACCAAGGCGGTTTTGGGGTCTATATCTACACTTTTCTATTGAACTTTGAATATCAATGGAGTTCTTTGGTTCACTTAAGCCTTGGCAACTTGGGTAGGTTGGGGTAGCTATTAGACTTTCCTTAGACCCCTATAATGGTGGAGGAACAAAGGATCATCCTCCTTCTCTCCTATCTACCTAAGCATGGTCTAGGTATCTGAAAAATATGCAAAGAATGTACATAAATGCATTTGACAAAAATATGCATATTGATGGAAATAACATGTAATCTAATAGATTTATATGTGATTGAAGTTGAATAAACACAATATGAAGCCCTAAAATATGACTGCATCACAAAGCTCATACCCTGAATGTAGAATTACATCCTTATTTTCCAATAGAGGAAGTTTGTGCAATCAAAGATAGGAGGATACATGGATAAGCCACCCTGTATCTTTAGAGAACCACATAGTTTATCATTCATATTCTCTTACTCATGGGAGTAATGTGTTGCAGAAGACCTTGCTCTAATACCACATCTTGGTTCAAAGGGCTTTGTAGGGGGAGGTGAACATATATAAAAGCTCTTACACAATACTTTTTTTTGAGTTAGGAGAGACATTAGTCTCCGCCTCCCTCAAAACTTTCACTAAGGCCAGACACCTAGGAGGGTGGTAAATTCAAGGTGGCTTCTAGGAACCGAACCTGGGTCCCTTTGTTAGGGGACACCGTGCTTGACCACTTGGACCACTCCTTGCCAGAAACTTGAAAAATATTGCTTAGACCTTAAGTTACATTGAAATTTGATTACAACTAAATAAGTGTATCAAGGATGAGAGAGATTGATCAAGAACGACAAACACAATAATTATAGTGGTTCCAATCTTTAAACTTAGAGATGTAATGCACTACGTTGAGAGGTCAAACTCTAGGAATTATTACTATGAGCACCAATACACCATATGAGCACTCTTGTATAGATCAAGGAATAAACTAGCTTCCCTTTTAGGACATGTGAGTCAAAAACCATAATCAATGACTTACCTATCCACCTACCAAGACTCTTTAGTCTTCACCAAGTTCTTACTCACTCTTGAAGAGGTTCTTCAACCTTAGATCCTTCACTTCTTTCTTTGAGGAATCAATCTGCAAGTCACCACCTTTGCGAGAATGATATTGGGGGTAGGAGAACTTAAGAGTTGATAAGATTACAATGAGGTAGCTCTCTAATGGAAATCCTAGATCACAAAAAATGACAAATGGAATGTAATCAAGCTTGAGAATCAATAGGAGCCTCTAGGGATTTTTAACTCAACTATAACATATATGCATCAAAGGAACCCTTGGAATGATTTCCAATATACTATATTTATATTTTAGGGTACCCACTAACCATTAGACTATCCAGGTCCAACTTCTAGCCATTTTAGAGAGGATAATTGCTTTTGAAAGTTATCTCTCTCAAACATCTATTTTACACTTTAAAGGTATAGTGTCAACGATCGAGATTCAAGGAGGGTATCTTGGTAGGTTACACTTAGAGAAAAGTCTTTTAATATCATCTATCGAGATACTATGGTAGTTAACATATCGGTTGATGGTCATGCATGATCAAACAATTATATCACCAAACAAGATGTGTTCCATGAAAATCTTAGTCAATGAAAAGTGGTGATGTATTTGATCATTTTGTGTAAAAGTTCACAAATCATCAAACAAAAATATTATAGTTATCATTTAGGCTTAGTTACAAGTCATAAAGTCACTACAAATTACTTAACACAAAAATTTACGTAAAATTATATGTATTCTTTAATTCTTAATTTTGTGCTATTTTCACTTGCAATTTCACAAACTAGGGTTTGAGAATTTCAATTGTTTGAGTGTACCTAATGATCTAAAACTGTATCAAAGGGAATGTTAGATATACATGAATAGAATGGTAAAGTCATCATCAAAATATGGGCAATGTATAACCCTCAAGTCAATAGTTGTTGTTGACCATGCAATGTCAATCACACTCCACCTTTGACAACCCTATTAATGGAACATATTCCAAACTTATAGCTCTTGTAGGTGGTATACCTGTACCTATATCTTTTCTAAGAGGCCATTGTGACGAATCCTCATATTGACACTACCTATATATTTTTCTACTATTTCTACTTCTACGGTGCCATATATCTAATCCTAATGAGGGTACATGACCATTTGTTGTGAAGTTGAGTTTCTATACTGATAGAATTAAACTCATGATGAAGTATCTCATCTTATATCCTTATCACTACCTCCATGAAGGTTGATAATTTCTCTATCATTCTCTCTATCCAGCTAATGTAGCTCCATGTTTGGACCCTCCTCTAACCGATTGATCCTCATATAGTTTGTAGGTGCAAGATGTAAGCACACTCACAACACGTCAATAATTTGTAATTCGTACTCATTGACAGACATGTTAATCTAACATGGGATTCTCAAATTACCTCATCTTCTCCAAAAGTTATAACTGAGATAAGTACATGACCTAAAACTCATTTTAAAACTCAGCCTCAATATTCACCTATCATTGTTCGTCGACCACCATTGGCTAGCACTACCTTTCATGAGGTAGATTTTACACTTGATCTTACCCTCTTCAGGTATCTCCAAGATGCATAAATCCTTCCCCATCTTAGTAAGCACATATCTACATCCATTGAATAAAGTTCTCCTACATACTTATAGTTTTGACTCTCTTGAAACTCTCAAAGGTCTTACTTGAACCACTAAAAAACTCAGCACAATGTGATAGTTCCTATGATGAACTCATTCACAACCTATTTGTCTGTGTAGAAAGGTGGACATCCATTTCAGAGGATAGTCTATATAATCAGGTCAAGTAATGTTGTAGAATTTAGGGAAGGTAGTAGAGGTTGTGAAGCCCCCACCTCTCACACTCTTTATTGATATTCCAGTGTTGATTCTCAACTATAGATAGAAAATATCTTACTTTTACATGCTCTTCACATTGCTCAACCATATTTATGTAATTTTAAACACTAATTACATATGAAAAATGTGTAAAAAATTAAACATGACATCCTATGTCCTTATAGATCTAGGAAACCTAGGTTATGACACCACCACATGTGGGAACCCAATTGCAAGATGTCATACAAAGTGGGAAAACCCAAAACAAAACACTGATTAATCCTACTTACATCATAAACTAAGAAATTTCTAAATTAAATTTCCAACAAAATTCACTTGTATAATCACAAGTAGACTCACTATATTCATTATATGCATGCAATTGTACAACCTCATTATAAGTGATCAAGGTCACCACCTATATATACAAAATATATGCACGACACTCATATACATGACATACAAGTAAAAAATTGAATATGCATGCTATAAAGTATGAAATGCCCTTCCTAGACCGTGAACATGGACAACTATAGACAACACAAAAGGCAAACTCACACCTTAATTTTTCTACTGACCAGGAGATGGAAAAAGTCCTAGAGTTTAACCTTTTAAAGAGGCAGTCATCTCATTGCAAGCAACAAATCAACTTTTTGGTAGTAAGGTATTGATCCAAGGGATGGCTAAAATATGGTTGAAATCCAAAACCAAATGTGAGAACAAGATAGTAAAATACAAATTGTGAGAGTTTGAATTTACTAAGAATGGAATTGAATAAATGTAGAATTGAAACTAACAAATGAAAGAAGATAGTGGGGTCAGGGAGATCACCGCTAGTAGATATGCTTTTAGTCAACGAATCAACTCCTAAGATTAGTAATCAAATCAGGACCATGTGGATTTGTGTGCTTTCAGAGCACAAATCTCACAGGGGTCAGACTTCTTGCAAACTAGTTGATCCCAGTGTTTGTGGATTCCCATCGAACCATCCAGCATGTCCATGTTTGAGATCTTATCAAAAAACAATGAGAATTCCATCTGAGGCTCAAACTCACGGGTCATATGATCATGTTGCCATAAGCTATAACAAATATGTCAAACAGGTAGGAGGATCACAAAGTCCATCATCAAATATCGTCAAGAGATCATGCCTTCATTCTTGTAAGGATCTGAGATCTTGGAACCCCCACAAGAGTATAATCATTCAACTAGAAAACGCGTATGAGATTAGATGGATAAAAAGATAATAGTCTCAATTAAGGGATTGTGGGTTTACTGATGTGGGGATCTGGTGTGTTTCTCAAATGCAACAAAATAAATTGGCAAACAATAGTGCCAAAGGGGAGAGTAAACACCACAACTACTAGGTAGATATGGTGCTTTCTATCCCCAGCAATAACGCCAGAAATCTTGGTGCATTTCTACCAATGGCGTTACACACTACTCAATTGGAATTTGAATAGATGCAAATCCATGAGCAAACAACACACGGGTGAATTAACTTTCAAAATTTATAATGACCTAACTTAACACACTCACATGAACCAAAACACTACACCCGCAAGTGCACGGATTCGTGTCAAAGTATAGGAGGGAGACAAGTATAGGGTTGATCCACATGGAGAAAAGGGGGCACTAGAGCTAGGTTAGTTTTTGGCTAGGTTCCTACTGGGGAGTCTAGGGTTGAAGGGTTTGAAGGTTGTTTTGATTGATTACACTAAGTTGAGAAAAAAATAAATTAAAGCAAAGCAAACAAGAAAAAAAAACCTAAGTTAACCCTAGACTGTTAATTCTAATGAACGAGAAGAGACAAGGAAAGGCAAGAAAAGAACAATTTACACTAAGGCAAGCAAGAAAATGTTTACACTGCACTAAGCTAGAAAACATGGAAAAAGAGCAAGTAAAGACCTAAAATATCAAGAACCAAGCAAGAACAAGGTAAGAAGCTAAGTAAGCAAGTAAAAAACTAACTAAGTAACACTAGATAAGCAAGAAGACAATTAGGGTTTTAATGAACAAAGGGATGTGTGGGCTGGTTGGGGGATGTACTTATCAATTAGGTTGAGGGTTGACATGTGAACAATGTGATTTCATTTAGATAACCAAACCAAACAACAAGCAAGAGTCTAATGAATTGCCCTAGACTACTAATTGGCCATGCATAGGATAGGTTGTGTCTAGGGGAACTAGTCTCTAACACCTCCTATTACCCTTACAAGGCTCAATTGGGTTAGGATCTAGGTGTAATTCAAGTAGAGTCCAAACAAGCCTAGGTTTCTAGGTTAGATGATCTTAGGGTGATTAGGGGCTGAGGGTAGTAATGGGAGCGGAAATGAGGTTTTAGGCCTCACATAACCCACATTCTATCCTTGACAAATCTCTAAGCTAATCACACAAAATTCATCTAAACTAGCTACTTAGATCTATTAACTAGGGTTAGCAGAATTGATTAGCATGTAGGAAGATGGGTGGCTAGCTAGGGATCCATGAATTGAAACTAGGAGCAAATCCCAAAATTCACACATATAAGCAATTTTTCTGAATCCTAGATGATTTCAAACACAAACCAACAAGAAATTCGTTAAGAGTGACATAGAAATTTAAAATAATCATTAGCAAATGAAATTATAATGTTTACATGTCATTTCCTCCCAACATGGTATCAAAGTAATAGTTTTGGCCCTAAACATCCCACCTAAGGGGCCTAGCTAATGGAAATGCAAAATACAAAAAGAAAAGAGAAAGGGGAAGAAGTAGCCATGGAGCTCGGTGTAGATGAGTGATTCCTCCTCTCCATCTCTGGCAAGGTCGACCTTCTCCTTCTTCTTGAGTGGAGTGATGTGGAATGATGGTGGGAAGTGGATGCAAGGCTTGGAAATGGGGGGTTTTGTGGTGGAAATGGAGAAATGGAGTGAAATGGAGGTGGAAATGAGTGGAAATGGCTAAGGGGAAAAATGGAGTGATAGGAGGTAGCTATGGGTGGACAAGGGGTAGCTAACCTTGTGCTAGATCTGCCACCCAAGTATATATAGGTGGTGGGGAAGCATTAGGTCAAGTAGGGGTAAAGTGGGTAGAGCAATGCAAAAAATTGGGTAAAAGTGTGAGTAGCACAACCCTGCTGAGCTACACGACCATGGTGGGTAGTGGGTAGCACAGTTGTGATGGATGGGAATGGTTGTGGTGGAAAAATGGAACGAATAGGGGAATTCTAGGTTTCTAGGACTGGTTGTAAGACCATTCTAGGAACTCCCAAAACAGACATTGTAGCTACCATGGCCGTTCTGGCCAACTGGATGAATTTTTGAAGGTTCTACTGATTAGGGCATGTCCCAGAATGGCCACTACATGGTAGCACAACCGTTCTGGAGTTCTTCCCCTACATATGGGTCTTGAACTTTGTCAGCCATGGATGGTATTGCTTCAGTACATTCTCTGACCACTTAGGGAAGGTTGGGAGTGGTTTTGGCATTATTTTGGACTCCTCCAATCCTAGGGAAACCCTAGATTCAACCATCATCTCTCTCTTCCATTCATTAGTGTCCAAAGTACCTATAAAACATACAAAAGCCATCCATAAGTGCATTTGATAGTAAAACACACATTGATGGAAATAACATGTAATCTAACTGTTTTAGATGGGATTGAAGTGCAATATGACACAAGATGAAGTCCTAAAATAGGGCTACATCACCACCCCAAACATAAAACATACTTGTCCTCAAGTATGCTCCAACTCAATCTCTCTGTAATTTTTTTTTCACAATCAAGAAATCACAAATGTATCGCAATAGATGAATATTGACTTAATGGGCTCAAAGATGACTAAGTACATCCATTCCACCTCTCTCATCTCCTCTTTCACAAACCAATCATGATTAGAGAATTGAGCCTACAAATTTCAAATATAGAGCATAGAAAACACAATCAATCCATATGGCTATCATATCACTCTGGGTAAACTGTTTCATGGTAGCAAAGGTAAAAAATGACTACTTTTGTTGTTTTACATTCATGCATTCAATATCATATGTCCATCCACACTAAGTAACCCACATGGCCGCAAAAAATTGCAAAATGAGATAGGTTTGATGTTTCCTAGCTCCATGCGCATGCAAAAGGAAGAAAGGGTTTTGGTAAGAATTTGGAGTGCTTTTATACACTCATCTTTTCTTTATTTAGATGCTCTTAAATAGGAGCATCTTTTATTTTCTTTTTTGAATTTTTTTCTATTTATTTTTTCTTTGCCCTTGGTGTGGATGGGGATATGGTGATGAGAGTGAAGCAGGGAGATATAGACGTGGCTACCCCAAACTTTTGGTGTGGCCACAACTGATTGTGTGTGCTTTGACATCCTTTATGAGTCAGAGAGGTAAGAAGATGGTAGAAGAAAAGTGAGTCAAAGAGGGGTTACTAATATGGACTTCAACATGAGATCTCCTGCATGATAGTTACTCCAACAATTCCATCAATCAATGTTATACCACATGAATGAAGAATATTAAAACCACATTTCTATCATGAGATTTTACAAAACTCTAAGCGTTTGCAACTTGCTTCAATCACAATTCAAACAAATAGTTCACAAGCATAAGAAAGGCATTTCACATGTAAAAAGTCAAGCTTGAGGCCATCTAGCAATAAACCACGATAATTCACTTGCATTTGTCAATTGTCATCATTTTCAATTTAAAAATTAGGGATTGGGTCAAAACACACTTTTAGGCAATAAATTCTAAACTTGGGCAAAATTAGCCAAAATGGTGTCAAGTTGCTTTCAATCACATCTAAGTCTTCATTATGGAAAATAAAGTAGGAGACAAGAAAATCCTAGCTAAAACATGCCCAAAATCACAAAAAACTACATGATATGCAATGCATGACAAAAAGAGCTAAAATTTTGAAAATTAACCAAAAATTGCAAGAAAGCAAACTATATGATATGCATGTATGTAAAGCAAGCACACAAAGTATGTATACACAATATGAGAGATGGTTATAATGTTTGGTCATCTTGAGAAAAAAATTAGAATAGGGAACATAGAGGAAAGTGCGGTAAAGCAAGGGCTTACTGCCCTACCACCCCAAACTTTTAAACCATGTTGTCCTCAGCATGAAATAGAAGCATAGAATGGTAGGGTAGAGGGCATGGAGTCGTGGTAGATAAATGACAAGAGGGGAGAGAGATCTCAAGGTATCCACTGTTCTGGGATGACCAACATGGCTGTGGTGTGCACCACGGCCGTTTTGTATTTCCAGCACCACGATCGTGGAGTGTGGCACGGCCGTGTTGATCCCCTTCTTGTAGCTTCTCTACTTATTTGCAATTTGTATCTTAGATTTTGTTCTCCTCCTTGGCTATATCATCCATGCATCACTCTCCTTCCAATGTACATGTCCTAAAATGACATAAACAACAAAAACCATCAAGTATAAAGTGTGCATGTGTGTTTTTTTGGAAAGTGTAAAAACAAAACAAAAGTATCAAAAATTGAAGTTTGGGTAAAAAATTCCCAAACCTAGGTGGGTTGCCTCCCACAAGCGTTGATTTTCATGCCTTCAGTTGGGCTTGTTGTTCTTTCACTATCAACCATTGTCCAAAAACAAAATATTTCCAACCCCATCATAGGCAATCCTCTCAGATGCTTTCCTTGATTGATCTTACTCCCAAGGGTCATGCAAGCTTTGTAAGTGTTTTTTAGCACTTTTCTCTCCTTGGGGATCATCATCATAGATTTTAATCAGTGTTAAGACCTTCAAAAATTTCATGCCAAATTCACTACAAAAAAATGGGCCATTATTCACGAGTGAGTCCTGTCACAAACCCCTCTCTACAGGCCCTCACAAATAGGGACGGTTGTGGGTCTGGCCCTCACAAATGGTCCGTGAAGAGAACTTACGTGACAAATACCAGTGGCCCTCACGAATGCAATTGTCACAGACCAACTGACCCTCAAGAATGTTATATTGAGGGACTATTTAGCCTTCATAAATACATTTTTGAGGGACTATTTAGCCTTCATGAATACATTTTTGAGGGACTATTTAGCCTTCATAAATACATTTTTGAGGGACTATTTAGTTCTCATAAATACATTTTTTAGGGACTTGATGGTCCTAGAGAATATATTTTTGAAGGGATATTGCCTTCATTAATATTATTTTTGAGGGGCTATGTGGTCGTCATCAATGCAATTTGGACCTTCATCAATATATTTATGAGGGACTGTTGTAAATGATTTGGTTATTGATTATTGAATGATTTATTAAATGATAATTAATTGTTACTATAGTGAATATCAAATTTTAAATGAAAACTTTGTATACATAACCTCAAGCAAAATTTTTATACTAATTCACATGACATCATAAGAAGATTCAACACCAAAATGACACATAAAAATGTTAAATCACCTCAAACCAAAATTTGTTATTGAAGCAAAATATTATCCATACATTGCGTGCTCAACGTTGATATAAATAAAGAGTACATATGGTTCAAAAATTTGATATTGATGACAATCAACATATCATGTTAGAAACTCTTAAGATATATAATGTCTCCATATTCCTTCAAATGGTGTGGTTCTCTTCATCAATGCCAGGCCTCATACGGTTAGGTACTTGAATATTCTTCTCCTAAAAATGACAAATCATTATATTAATAGAATTTAAAGTTTATACATAAATCATAGTACAACAAACAACTTACCCTTATATTTCGGTTTTGGTCTACTCCAAGGTGCATTGTCCGTCGAAATCTATCATTAAAAGTAATTCTACCCTATCAATATAAATTCAAAAAGGAATCAGAGTGAGTGTGAAGTAGAGATAAATGTAAGTGAACCAACATAGCAGCAACATGCACCCATAAACTAAAATTATGATTGAACTTAGTAAATAGTACATAATTTAAAAAAAAAATGTGGGTTATATGCCTATATCTCTGTGGACTGCACTTAGTTGCTGTCATCAGCGAGATGCATCTATAGATACAAAAAGAGGACGATCCTCACATGATACAAAAGGATTATTACTGAACTTGTCTTCTTGATCATCTTTTGTTAATTAGTGGAGCTGAAGACATAATGGTTCGTTGGAGCACAGTGTAATCACAAATTGAGATGGTCATTTGTTTCCTGATGCATTTCACATAGCACACATCTCAAACAAAGGTGATATCCTATACGCTTGAAGCGTTTATGCTGGTACACCTTTCAGGTGTGTAGCTGCAGTTGACATGAGGTGTATTAGTTGCAGTTGCAGTCATTAGTTACAACGATAAGGATGTTAATTACTATTTCTCATTGACAGCTGCAGCTGCAGTCATTAGTTTGTCCTATGCTTTTTAGCCAAGATCTGCTAAAACCACAAAACCAGGAAGAACCTAGAACCACAAAACATCATGGGGCCTGACATGAGGGGAGAGGGTAAACAAAGGTCCAGCACAATAAAAGGTAGTGAAACCGTAATAGTACTTGGATAATTCCAGTATAATTCAACCTTAGCAGGTGGTACTTACTGGTTAGTATCATGGCCCGATATACCACTATGTCCACTACACCAAACCCTTTGCAGGCTGCATGTGTACTACCAGAACTAGGGCTTTTGTTGTAAAAAATTATATTTTGCTGTAAAAAAGAGGATACACCATAACACATTTGCTGTAAAAAATTATATTTTCAGCATCCTTTCAAAGTTCACACTGTTAATAATACCTACATAAACCAGCTTCTATATGAAGTAAATTACAAGCTAATCCCCTCTATGCTCTAGCCCAACCCAACACTTCTATATGAAGTGGTATCGCCAGCGCCTCCTGCTGCAACAACCATCCTCAGTGCTGGACATCAACCGAGCCAGTGCACAAACCTCTCTCTCACACTGCAGATCTGCAATGCCACCAATCTTCAGTGGAAATCCCCTCTTTGCCTCTGCTTCCTTCTCTAGTTCTTCTCCGTCTCCAATTCTCATGCTAACAGACCCTCCACGACAGACCCCTCCACCTTCCTTGACCTAACAGACCCCTCCACGACCTGTAATCTTATCACTAGGATTTCTTTCTAATATCAAGATCCCAACTGCCCTGTTGGGACCATAGTGTGGGATGCATCAACAGACTCTATAAAGATTCTGGTAATAGCAGCTTCTTAAATCAGATGTGATTTTCTATATCTACTTACCTACTGAAAATTTCAAGGATGAGATAGTAGTTCTTTGATCTTTTTTTCTACTGTAGTGACCAACTTAAAAAATGATTACCTTTTAAGAATTTTGTATATAGACATCAGTTGCTAGTTGCAATTGTGTCCCGTAAAATTTGGAACGATTACTCTATATTAATTACACAACTATTAGTTATTTAGATAGTCTAGAAAACAGAGGTTTAATTCAAAGTTTAGACTAAACATGTGCAACTTCTTAAGCACTGACTAAAGAAAAGTCACTATAAGCTTTGTGTCTGAAATATTATGAATTGAGGCTTGACCAAGATGACAGTGCTGATGTTTTCTTATCTATCACGATCATTGTTTGTGAATCTAATCTCTGAAGTCTACCAATTCAACATACATTCAAACATTAATATAAAATAACAAAATACATCTCATTTCAGTTGTAAGTCAAATCAGTAACACTACTATGTACATATAAGTGGAATGTACTTAGTTTCATTAGCCACTTTTTTTTTTAAAAAAGGCAAACTTTAATATCTTAGAAGGCAGTGAAAAGTAATAAGAATATGGCTAAAATGTAGATAAGCCGAAATGAATTACTTATAGGAGGAAGATATGACAAAAATGTAGTTCTATAATAATCAGATTTCATTGCAGGTTCTTCTATTGGTTCATTGCAGGTTTCACTCTCATGAGGTGCTTCCCTCTGTAGACCACAACTTCAGCATAGCTCCAAGGTAAATAAAATAACAATATGAAAACTTGGCTATCATCAGTGTCTTGCCATTACACCAATACCTGTTCTAAGGGCTTTCCTTTTGAGCTCACCAGTAAGCATTTCTGCCATTACCCTCATAAAGAGCCAGATAAACCTTAAACCGATAAGACTCGTGGATGTTTGTAAAGTGGGGTAGTGGTCACGTTTGTGCTGGCAGTGACAGATGAGTATCGTGCCATAGTGTTCTGACCAGCTTGCAGAACAGAATAAATGTCCACACATAAGACCCTTCCTCAAGGATTTTTCTTCAACTTGAATGTTGTATCCTCTTTGCCCTGAGCTGAAAAATAACAACTTTATTTACCAATCAATTATAAATTTGATATATCCAGTTGTTTTTTGTAGGACTTACTCTTCATTAAGTGTCAATTTACCTCAGAGGAACATAAATGTTTCACTGCTGAGAAAAATTTAATTAAACTTCTAATTTTTGTTGAATTCAGATAGTTTTTTATTTCCCTTGCATCTATACAGATATAATTAAGCACTGATATGGACTTCAGTGACTTACTTTCATATACTTCCTTCTTTGTTAATGTATCATAGGAACCTCATATCTATTCTTCTGCAGTTGAACATATGGAAAGTGATCGAGGCCCAAAGATGTCAACTAAATGGACACACAAGTACCAGCGGTACCTATCTTTGCTCATCTTGTATAAAATAGTAACGAATCTGTGGTGTGAAATTTTTGCCACTGTTTTTCCTTTTATGGAATAGGAAGATCAGTTATGTTGAATCACAACAAACCAAAGTGGATGCCTTTTGCAAAGCAAAGGCTGCCTTTGTTACTTTCTGCTAGCCTGGACAACCAACTGCCACTAGATGAAACAGACAATGATGATTTGGTGCAAGGGAAGGAGGAGATAGTTCAAGAAGATTGTACAAATGGCATTCCATATAGCTCCATCAACATGGCAGAAGGAAAGCCTGGATTTGTCTCTTTTCATGGTTTTTCTTCCGCATTTAAAGAGGAAGTAGTTGAAACAAACTTGGCGAAGGAGCCATCAAAATATATGTGTTTTATTGCTCCAACAGTTCTTGTGGCCTCTTTTGTCCTTCCTTCACTTTACATGCGGAAATTAGTTCTAATTGTATTTGAGGATTCACTTCTAACAGGTTCGCAATCTTCATCTGAAATGATATTATTAATACCTGTATAATTATTTTTTATATATTTTTTTTGACACCTACTCCCTCCCTTGAACCTTTACTTTGACCGTAACATATGATACATTAGAGTCAGAATCTGACTTGCTATTCTAGATACTGGAGTTGTGAGGTTGAATATGAGGAATACAAGACACATTGTGGGATTTTGGGGACTGTCAACTTCATTTAGCATAACTCATGGATCATAAAATATGGACGCTTTGAATGTTGATTATCTTTCAAGATTATCACCTAAGCATTAAAACAACCATGTCGGGTTTGGCTATATGGAACCTTCTTTTCCAACCAACTCTATTTTGAATAATTTACTCACTGAGAAGTAATGAAGACAAACCCATCCTTATTAGCTCTCTGCAAGGTAGTTTAGGTCTGGCTCTTCTCCTTCCAACTCCATCTAACTCAGATAACTGCTCTGAAATGGAGGATTGTGACCTATGCTATAGGCACTTGATCCATCTAAGGCAGCACTCTTGTAGTTTGTTCTCAATACTAGTCATTCCCACCTATTTCTTGTGTAGTCATTTCATAATATGATATCTTCTTCTCAAGTATTCATGTAAGCATTCTCATTTCTTCTATGCCCATCTTTCTATTGATGGTCTCATATGTTGATCCTTGCAACATATTCCATTATCATACAATGTATGGGACTAATCTAAAAGTTTAAAGGTCATCATTTTGTTTCTTATTTGCATATGTTTTGAATACAATGAACCCAAAAGTCGCATGATACACACATTCATTATAAGATGTGATATAATAAGTCATTTTTATGTGTGTTGCAATAAGTATCTAAATGTTTTCTTAACATATAGATATATCATTCATACTTCCACAATATACTTTGAATTTGATCTAAAATGTGAGAACATCTTTTCTCTAGTTTTGATTTCCCTTGATATGTATCCTTGTGGTACTTTTCTTTTCCCACCCATTTAGCTTTTCTTTAGTTTTGAACATTGCTTGATCATTGGGAAACATGAACCATTTTTGGTCTTAGTTTGGATATTGATTTGTAACATGCTCTTCAAATGTTATACTCAAGCCTTGTAGTGTTAGAGTGGTCGGAGTCATGCTTCACACTGTGGCATGTGACGTACATCCTTGAGTACCCCTTATTAGCTGGATATGTTGCCTCAACTTCGTGGAAAACAAAGATAAGGATAAGAGAAAAAATTATGAAAAAGTTATGTTGAAGTATATTGATGTCATATCTATGACATATCACATGGTTTACACATTTGTCATCATCATTCCAAAAGAATTTTTCCTCCATTAATTAGACCCACTCTAGTGTCATGTAAATAGTTGTTATCCTTGGCTGAAAACTAATGACTCGTACCCTAACACAGCCAAGATTGTCCAACCATGTTTCCATACAAGGAAAACATAAGAAGTTTCTAGAAAATTGTGCATATCAATGAAGAGTACTAAGTCATATGTATATTAGTGATTTTGAAGACAATGTTTAATTCATTTAAATTTTTATCATCTATGAATTTCTTTTAACTACTAGGTTAGTGAAGGTACTTTTCTTCAGGCTCCATTTGGTGATGATACTGAAAGTGGGTGGTCAATGGATAGAGCAATGACTGCCTGATAATCTTATTGATCATGAGCATAACTACATATTCATTAGCACTATTTTATCTACTTGTTACATGGTACCGCTTCATGTATACCTCTTTGTAGTCTTCCTCATCACTCACAACTATGTGATTTCAAAATTTCTTATAGAATATGTTTGCCCTTTTTTAGGAAATTAGCCAAGAACAACAACTTGATTATTTTAGTTTGATCATCTTAGTTTCATTATTAAGAAATATTAGACTGATCATCAGATTATAGAGGCCTTTAAATCTAAATTTTCTTGCACGCCTTGTTTACTATCCTATGCACCCATTGAGGGTGTATACCTTCACACATGCCATGCCGATAATTGTAATGGTATCTACAACAATAGTGAAGACTACACATTTTAAACAACATTCGATGCTCATTCCATTGATGTTTCAAGATGTATGGATTCAGATAAACATGGGGAAAGGAGTATGAGTAATCCACCTCAGCTAGATGTGTTAAAGAATCACATGAGGTGATGGAACTAAAGGCCTAAGGACCCTCTCACATGATGGAGAGGAAGAGGAGTGTATGCACAAAAAACAACCCTATAAATAATCATGTAGGAAGAATGTATAATTCTCTTGAAATACAAATAACTTTCAACAAGACCCTTGTCATATGAAACAACATCAAGTGCACCAAAAAAAAGGCCCTTAACAAGAGGATGACTTAAGAAATATGCTTGGGAAGTTCATAAATAAAATTGACAAGTATTTTGAAAAATTAGTCAAGAAGAAGAAAAAGGTTGACACCCAAATTTAGAGTTCAAAAACTCAGTTGTATCAAGTGGTAGAAAATATAGCACAATGGAATAAGTCTTCTCAAGAAAATTTTCCAAGAAATACGGTGTCATCACACCATCACCAACAATACAATAGTATTTATGTTTATAAAAAAGACAGGTTGTGCCATGAAAGGGACTCCATATTCCTATGACCTGCATTGCATAATACTCTCCCCACCATGGATATCTTTCTCAGTAGATTAAGAATTGTCAATGTAAGAGTGCTTCAACCAATTGCATAATACTCTCCCCACCATGGGGAAGTTTAGAACCCTACAACCAAATCAAGTTCATCCTCAACAAAAATGAGTAGCCATCTCTAAACTAGATCAGAAAGAAATGACTTAGAGTTTGTTGTTCTCCCAGTTGCTAAGAACAGGACAAAGAACATGGTTATAACAAAAAAATGTAGTAGTGGCAGAAGGTGATGATGGATCGTGGATTGAGATAATGGCCTTTCTTAGGAAGAGATCATGCAATAGTTTTTGCAAGTTGAATGCTATCACTGTTGGTGTGGATGTAGGAGGTGTGTAGAGGTGGTCGGTAACATGTTGCAGGGCTATTGTGGCTCCAAGTATACAACACAATTGGGCAGCAATGGATTGGTATACTACTAAGGAAATTTTTTTGATTGGGGGTAACATGTGATGAAGGTGGGCTTGTCGCTGCAATGTCACAGTTGTGTTGCTGAATGGTACACTAGTATCATTGCTATTGGTTTGATGAACCAAATGCTATGGACTGCATGTTAGAGTTGTGATTTCTGCAAAATGTATTTATATGCAGTGGCATTATACTTTGCAGCAATCTACATAGGACAACAAAGAACAAGATGGTCTAAGAACTAAAGATAAATATAAGAATATTGGATGAAGGTGTTACAAATGTTACCTTTCAAGTATACGACCACACATATTATAAGACAAAAAGAATCATTAATGTCCCCCACCATCTAAAAATGAAGAAAGGTAATAATGAAAATGGAACTTTCTTAATAATATACTTGGACAAAACACCTAACTGTATGTAGTTTGGATAAACATGATACACGAATAATTAAGGTGCATATCATAATTCCATTATATAACAATTACTTATAATAGTGACTATAGGATTACAGACATACAATGCCAATACAAATTTGTATCAAGAAATTAGATGGATGTGTACCCTGCTAAACCTATCATCGATATATTTTTCAGAATTGAATCCTCTAATGCAAATGTATGCCATCTTAGTCAAGCATACATGTACTAACAAATACCTATAGTTTGAGGTCAGTAGGAGAGCATCTTCCCAGTGTACTACAATACATGTTATGGTATAATAATGTAATCATTACTGTATACAAATTAGAAACCAAATCCTATGAAATATACAGATTTCTGAATGTAGGCATTTCATTGAGAAGGTAATATGACTATGTCTCAAAGAATAACCCCAACACATATAGACAAGGTGTGCAATGACTAAAGACAGTCTTTAGAACAATTGACCTGGGCTGGTAGCTCTTTGTAATTGTTGTCCGATTAGAATAAGAACTATATTTTGCAAAAACAACCAGATAAAAGTGCAGGATCAGGAATTTACTTGTTTACAACCATGGTGCAAGGCTGGCCGTCTTTTCTTTTGCCCTTGCATATGGCATAGTCAACTGACTTCCCCATCTTAAGCATTTGTCCAGCAGTATTTATAGTAAGAGAAAATCCATTTCCCTACAAGATGGGTTTCACAAAACAAATTCAGAATATATACATAAATGTTCTTATAGACGAACATGTTTAAAATAAAATACCCTGCTGTCCTTTCTAATTGTTGCACTCATAAGTGCAAATACCGTGCCCACTGCCTCGTTCTTGTTATTTGAATACACATCGCCAAACAGGAAAACAGGAATGGTGGTTTCATCTAGAGCAGAAATTTTCCATACTGCAAACGTCGTCCCATTAGAACTCTGTTTAGGGCTCCCCTTCTCAGCCAAAATGCCCACGGTAGCCCAAAACCGAAAATGTTGTCACCTATCAACAAATTCCTGGGAAGGATCCACAACACATAGTTTTTAAGACCTACGGAAATGAGCATTCAGTTACACTCAGACTAAATTATTGGATCGAGAGAAAAATCAAAAGTTGGGGTTTTTAGAATTATACACACTTTATTGTCGTCAACCGGACGAAGCAAATGTCACCGAAGTAGTCATGGAGCTCTGTTGGTGAGATCAAGCATTTCCTAAATGCGAGACAAAATAGCAATTTAAGTCCCTTTATAAAGCATGTACCTCCTGAAATCTTCGACTTCCTGTGCTAACCTGATTCGCAGACCGGAATATTTCTCCACATCGATTTCGGAAGAACTCTTTGACTTATTATCTGCTTGAGTGCCAGGCTTGCCGGTACCACCCTTTTCGGGCGCTTTATCGACAAGGTAATTCTTGACGGCATCGCGGAACACGGACATGTCAGCAGCGCCCCATCGTTTTCTTGGAGATCCATCGTCCCAATCGTAACCTGCAACGTCCGTAACGCCACTTAGTTTGGTCCAGCGAGACAAGTGTCCCACATGTAAGCACACCTTGGCCGCTGGGTTGAGCAGGGGTAGTAGTAGACGGTGACCCTAGCAGAGTCTCTAGAATGCGGTCGTCAAGCGAAAGGAGGAGGTTGACATCGTCGTCTTGCGCCGTCGACATTGTCGTCGTCGGGTTGCTGCTGACTACAATGGGAGCGAATCAGTGAACACGGGACTGATTCGGATGTTCTGGCGGTGCGGAGTATGGAAGTGAGTGAGTGGGAAGGAGAATACGGGGAGGAGAACGGCTGCGGAGAGGGGGAGGACCTCTTGCGCAGAGGGGAGGAGAACGGCTGCGGAGAGGGGGAGGACCTCTTGCGCAGAGGAATGAGTGGGGAGGGTTTTTCTTTTCCTTTTTAATTTTGATTTCCAAATGTTGTATTTTAGAATGGAGGGAAGGGATATGAGATGGAGGGAAACATTTGGCATGGTATTTTTCACGGGATGATTAGTGAGTAATGTATTTGTGAGGGATTAGTATTTCCAAGGATGTTAAAAACACGGTTGAGGGATTTTGTCCCATATTTGAAGGATGAGCCCTCACAAATAGACATCATTATTCACAATCTATGGTTCCTCACAAATGTTCTTCAACAAAGGCCAAATTTTTTGTAGTGATTTTTTCTCTCACTTGAGGAATGGTTACCTTCAAAAATTGAAGTTTGGGTAAAAAATTCCCAAACCTAGGTGGGTTGCCTCCCACAAGCGTTGAGTTTCATGCCTTCAGTTGGGCTTGTTGTTCTTTCACTATCAACCATTGTCCAAAAACAAAATGTTTCCAACCCCATCATAGGCAATTCGCTCAGATGCTTTCCTTGATTGATCTTACTCCCAAGGGTCATGTAAGCTTTGTAAGTGTTTTTTAGCACTTTTCTCTCCTTGGGAATCATCATCATAGATTGTTCTCCTCCTTGGGTATATCATCCATGCATCACTCTCCTTCCAATGTACATGTCCTAAAATGACATAAACAACAAAAACCATCAAGTACAAAGTGTGCATGTGTGTTTTTTTGGAAAGTGTAAAAGCAAAGCAAAAGTATCAAAAATTAAAGTTTGGGTAAAAAATTCCCAAACCTAGGTGGGTTGCCTCCCACAAGCTTTGAGTTTCATGCCTTCAGTTGGGCTTGTTGTTCTTTCACTATCAACCATTGTCCAAAAACAAAATGTTTCCAACCCCATCATAGGCAATCCTCTCATATGCTTTCCTTGATTGATCTTACTCCCAAGGGTCATGCAAGCTTTGTAAGTGTTTTTTAGCACTTTTCTCTCCTTGGGGACCATCATCATAGATTTAATCAGTGTTAAGACCTTCAAAAATTTCATGCCAAATTTTTTATCTCACTTGAGGAATGGTTACCTTCAAAAATTGAAGTTTGGGTAAAACATTCCCAAACCTAGGTGGGTTGCCTCCCACAAGCGTTGAGTTTCATGCCTTCAGTTGGGCTTGTTGTTCTTTCACTATCAACCATTGTCCAAAAATAAAATGTTTCCAACCCCATCATAGGCAATCCTCTCAGATGCTTTCCTTGATTGATCTTACTCCCAAGGGTCATGCAAGCTTTGTAAGTGTTTTTTAGCACTTTTCTCTCCTTGGGGATCATCATCATAGATTGTTCTCCTCCTTGGCTATATCATCCATGCATCACTCTCCTTCCAATGTACATGTCCTAAAATGACATAAACCACAAAAATCATCAAGTATAAAGTGTGCATGTGTGTTTTTTTGGAAAGTGTAAAAACAAAGCAAAAGTATCAAAAATTGAAGTTTGGGTAAAAAATTCCCAAACCTACGTGGGTTGCCTCCCACAAGCTTTGAGTTTCATGCCTTCAGTTGGGCTTGTTGTTCTTTCACTATCAACCATTGTCCAAAAACAAAATGTTTCCAACCCCATCATAGGCAATCCTCTCATATGCTTTCCTTGATTGATCTTACTCCCAAGGGTCATGCAAGCTTTGTAAGTGTTTTTTAGCACTTTTCTCTCCTTGGGGATCATCATCATAGATTGTTCTCCTCCTTGGGTATATCATCCATGCATCACTCTCCTTCCAATGTACATGTCCTAAAATGGCATAAACAACAAAAACCATCAAATATAAAGTGTGCATGTGTGTTTTTTTGGAATGTGTAAAAATAAAGCAAAAGTATCAAAAATTGAAGTTTGGGTAAAAAATTCCCAAACCTAGGTGGGTTGCCTCCCACAAGCTTTGAGTTTCATGCCTTCAGTTGGGCTTGTTGTTCTTTCACTATCAACCATTGTCCAAAAACAAAATGTTTCCAACCCCATCATAGGCAATCCTCTCAGATGCTTTCCTTGATTGATCTTACTCCCAAGGGTCATGCAAGCTTTGTAAGTGTTTTTTAGCACTTTTCTCTCCTTGGGGATCATCATCATAGATTTTAATCAGTGTTAAGACCTTCAAAAATTTCATGCCAAATTTTTTCTCTCACTTGAGGAATGGTTACCTTCAAAAATTGAAGTTTGGGTAAAAAATTCCCAAACCTAGGCGGGTTGCCTCCCACAAGCGTTGAGTTTCATGCCTTCAGTTGGGCTTGTTGTTCTTTCACTATCAACCATTGTCCAAAAACAAAATGTTTCCAACCCCATCAGAGGCAATCCTCTCAGATGCTTTCCTTGATTTATCTTACTCCCAAGGGTCATGCAAGCTTTGTAAGTGTTTTTTAACACTTTTCTCTCCTTGGGGATCATCATCATAGATTGTTCTCCTCCTTGGCTATATCATCCATGCATCACTCTCCTTCCAATGTACATGTCCTAAAATGACATAAACAACAAAAATCATCAAGTATAAAGTGTGCATGTGTGTTTTTTTGGAAAGTGTAAAAACAAAGCAAAAGTATCAAAAATTGAAGTTTGGGTAAAAAATTCCCAAACCTAGGTGGGTTGCCTCCCACAAGCTTTGAGTTTCATGCCTTCAGTTGGGCTTGTTGTTCTTTCACTATCAACCATTGTCCAAAAACAAAATGTTTCCAACCCCATCATAGGCAATCCTCTCAGATGCTTTCCTTGATTGATCTTACTCCCAAGGGTCATGCAAGCTTTGTAAGTGTTTTTTAGCACTTTTCTCTCCTTGGGGATCATCATCATAGATTTTAATCAGTGTTAAGACCTTCAAAAATTTTATGCCAATTTTTTTCTCTCACTTGAGGAATGGTTACCTTCAAAAATTGAAGTTTGGGTAAAAAATTCCCAAACCTAGGTGGGTTGCCTCCCACAAGCGTTGAGTTTCATGCCTTCAGTTGGGCTTGTTTTTCTTTCACTATCAACCATTGTCCAAAAACAAAATGTTTCCAACCCCATCAAAGGCAATCCTCTCAGATGCTTTCCTTGATTGATCTTACTCCCAAGGGTCATGCAAGCTTTGTAAGTGTTTTTTAGCACTTTTCTCTCCTTGGGGATCATCATCATAGATTGTTCTCCTCCTTGGCTATATCATCCATGCATCACTCTCCTTCCAATGTACATGTCCTAAAATGACATAAACAACAAAAATCATCAAGTATAAAGTGTGCATGTGTGTTTTTTTGGAAAGTGTAAAAACAAAGCAAAAGTATCAAAAATTGAAGTTTGGGTAAAAAATTCCCAAACCTAGGTGGGTTGCCTCCCACAAGCTTTGAGTTTCATGCCTTCAGTTGGGCTTGTTGTTCTTTCACTATCAACCATTGTCCAAAAACAAAATGTTTCCAACCCCATCATAGGCAATCCTCTCAGATGCTTTCCTTGATTGATCTTACTCCCAAGGGTCATGCAAGCTTTGTAAGTGTTTTTTAGCACTTTTCTCTCCTTGGGGATCGTCATCATAGATTTTAATCAGTGTTAAGACCTTCAAAAATTTCATGCCAAATTTTTTCTCTCACTTGAGGAATGGTTACCTTCAAAAATTGAAGTTTGGGTAAAAAATTCCCAAACCTAGGTGGGTTGCCTCCCACAAGCGTTGAGTTTCATGCCTTCAGTTGGGCTTGTTGTTCTTTCACTATCAACCATTGTCCAAAAACAAAATGTTTCCAACCCCATCATAGGCAATCCTCTCAGATGCTTTCCTTGATTGATCTTACTCCCAAGGGTCATGCAAGCTTTGTAAGTGCTTTTTAGCACTTTTCTCTCCTTGGGGATCATCATCATAGATTGTTCTCCTCCTTGGCTATATCATCCATGCATCACTCTCCTTCCAATGTACATGTCCTAAAATGACATAAACAACAAAAATCATCAAGTATAAAGTGTGCATGTGTGTTTTTTTGGAAAGTGTAAAAACAAAGCAAAAGTATCAAAAATTGAAGTTTGGGTAAAAAATTCCCAAACCTAGGTGGGTTGCCTCCCACAAGCTTTGAGTTTCATGCCTTCAGTTGGGCTTGTTGTTCTTTCACTATCAACCATTGTCCAAAAACAAAATGTTTCCAACCCCATCATAGGCAATCCTCTCAGATGCTTTCCTTGATTGATCTTACTCCCAAGGGTCATGCAAGCTTTGTAAGTGTTTTTAGCACTATTCTCTCCTTGGGGATCATCATCATAGATTTTAATCAGTGTTAAGACCTTCAAAAATTTCATGCCAAATTTTTTCTCTCACTTGAGGAATGGTTACCTTCAAAAATTGAATTTTGGGTAAAAAATTCCCAAACCTAGGTGGGTTGCCTCCCACAAGCGTTGAGTTTCATGCCTTTAGTTGGGCTTGTTGTTCTTTCACTATCAACCATTGTCCAAAAACAAAATGTTTCCAACCCCATCATAGGCAATCCTCTCAGATGCTTTCCTTGATTGATCTTACTCCCAAGGGTCATGCGGGCTTTGTAAGTGTTTTTTAGCACTTTTCTCTCCTTGGGGATCATCATCATAGATTTTAATTAGTGTTAAGACCTTCAGAAATTTCATGCCAAATTTTTTCTCTCACTTGAGGAATGGTTCTTCATAGGCATCAAAAGAGAGGGGTCTCAATCATATGGGACACTTGCGAACAAGGATTTTCTGATAAGGGCTCTTCATTAAGATCTTTGTCAAATTGCTTCCCTCCCTTGTTGAGTTTCTCAACAACCTTGTCACACCCCATGATTGAAACCATATCCATTTTCTCATGGGAAGTAGGGGGCATGTGATAGTGGTGGTGGTGGCACTAGTGTTAATGGCCTTTAGAATTGAGGTGGAGTGAATTGAGGTTGGAAGGTGAACTAGTGGGAAGGTTGTGGCGATGGAGGTGGTGGGGTGTGTAAGTCTTAGGATAGTGTTGGAGGTAGGGTGGTAGAGGAAATGAATGGGTTTGTGCATTTTGGCCATCCATCTTGTCTTCTGTGAGTGGCTTGTCACATGCACAAGGTACAACCAAACAAAAGAAAGAAAGTTAGAAAACCAATATGCAAAAAGAATACAAAGTATAATGAATAAAGAATAACAAGGGTAGGGTAGTAGGAAAAGATCAAAGAAAAACTAACTAGCTAGGTTGAATGCCTTTCTCCCAGGCAATGACACCAGAAAGCTTGGTGTGTTCCTGCCAACGGTGTTACACACTACTCAATTGGAGTTTGAATAGATGCAACCCCGTGAACAAACACACAGTGGATAACTTTCAAAATTTATAATGACCTACACAAACGTACTCACATACACCAAAATACTACAACAACAAGTGCACGGGTTCGTGTCATAATATAGGAGGGAGGAAAGTGTAGGGTCGATCCACAGGGTGAAAAGGGGGCACTAGAGCTAGGTTATTTTTGGGCTAGGTTCCTACTGTAGAGTCTAGGGTTAAGGGTTTGAAGGTTTATTTGATTGATTACACTAAGTTTGATCAAGAAAGAAAGAAAAGGAAAGAAAAAAAGAACAAAACCTAAGTTAACCTTAGATAGATAATTCTACTAAGCAAGAAAAGACAAGGCAAGCAAGGAAAAGAGCAAGAGAAGAACAATCTACAGTAAGGCAAGCAAGGAAAGGTCTACACTACACTAAGTTAGAAAATAGGGCAAAAGAGCAAGTAATGACCTAAACTAGCAAGAACAAAGCAAGAACAGAGCAAGAAGATAACTAAGCAAGAAAAGAGCTAATTAAGCTAACACTAGCTAAGCAAGAAGTCAATTAGGGTTTAAAAGAAATAAAGGGTTGTGTGGGCTGTTTGAGGGATGCACTTATCAATTAGTTCGGGGGTGAAATGTGAGCATTATGATTTCATTTGGATTACCAAACCAAACAACATTCTAGAGTCTAATGAATTATCCTAAACTACTAACTGGCCATGGATATGCTAGGTTGTGTATAGGGAAACTAGTCCCTAATACCCTCTACTACCCTTGCAAGGCTCAATTGGTTTAGGGTTTATGTGCAATCCAATTAGAGTCTAAATAAGCCTAGGTTTGTAGCTTAGATGATCTTAGGATGATTAGAGGTTGAGGTTAGTAATGGGAGTGGAAGTGAGGTTTTAGGCCTCCCATCACCCACATTCTAGCCTTGAGAAATCTCCATGCTAAGCACACCAAATTCATCTAAAATAGCTACTTAGATATCTCAACTAGGGTTAGGAGGATTGAATAGCATGTGGCTAGCTAGGGATCCAAGAATTTGACCTAGGAACAAATCCCAAAATTCACACATATAAGCAATTTCCCAAAATTCCTAGGTGATTTCAAGCACAAACCAACAAGAAATTCATGAAGAGTTACATATAAATAGAAAATAATCATTATCAAATGAAATTTCAATGTTAACATATCATTTCCCCCCAACATGGTATTAAAGTAATATTTTTGGCCCCAAACAGCCCACCTAAGGGAATTAGCTACTCATGAAAATGCAAAATAAAAAAAGAAAGGAGAAAGGGGAAGAAGTAGCCATGGATCTCAATGTAGATGAGTGAATCCTCCTCTCCAGCTGCTACAACATCGACCTTCTCCTTCTTCTTGGTGGAGGGAAGTGGATGCAAGGCTTGGAAATGGAGGGTTTTGTGGTGGAAATGGAGAAATGTAGTGAAATGGAGGTGGAAATGAGTGGAAATGACTAAGGGGAGAAAATGGAGTGATAGGAGGTAGATAGGGGTGGACAAGGGGTGGCTAACCTTGCGCTAGAGCCACCACCCAAGTATATATAGGTGGTGGGGAAGAATTAGGTCAAGTAGGGGTAAAGTGGGTAGAGAAGTGCAGAAAATTGGGTAAAACTATGAGTAGCACAGATGTGCTGAGCTGCACTACCGTGGTGGGCGGTGAGTAGCAAGGTTGTGGTGGATGGAAACGAACTTAATGGAAAATGAAATGAACAGGGGAATTATGGGTTTTTGGGACTTGTAGCAAGGTTGTTTTATCCAGCACAACCATTCTGGGAACTCCCAAAATGGCCATTCTAGCTAGCACCGTCGTTCTGGCCAACTGGACGAATTTTTGAAGGTTCTTCTGTTTGGGGCATGTCCTAGAACGGCCATTCCAAGGTAGCATGGCTGTTCTAAGGTTCTTCCCCTGCATATGGTTCTTGAACTTTGTCAGCCATGGATGGTATTGCTTCAATACATTCTTTGACCACTTGGGGCAGGTTGGGAGTGGTTTTGGCCTCATTTTGGGCTCCTTCAAGCCTAAGGAAACCCTAGATTCAACCATCATCTCTCTCTTCCATCCATTAGTGTTCAAAGTACCTATAAAACATACAAAAACCATCCATAAGTATATTTGATAGTAAAACACACATTAAAGGAAATAACATGTAATCTTACAGTTGTAGATTTGATTGAAGTGCAATATTACACAAGATGAAGCCCTAAAATAGGGCTGCATCAGGATCTGAGATCACACCACCCCAGAAGGGTATATCAATTTAAAAAACAATAAACCAAAATTGGAAGGAAAACATTCTTCTACTAAAACATAGGAGTCTATCACATCAAAATCTAACATGCTATAGGGGCAAGTCCCCATGCCTCAGTAGAGACAACTACTCAGACATTATATAAAGAAATACAAGGACAAAAGAAAGAAGAAAGGGAGCCATAGGCTAGTAATAAAATAAGAATATGAAAATGACTCTGATCTAGAGACATTCAAATGGTAATCCTTCTTTAATCCTTTCCCAAGTATATAAGAAAACTACTAGGATTACAAGGTTGGAAACTAATATAAAAGATCTAAGATAATACAAAAATTCCCCTAAAGGGAGAGATGTGATCCCCCTAAAAATGAGATGCCTTTGTGCTCGGACACCCCCTCATTTTATAGGAGGGAAATATGGTAAGAAGCCCTAAAATATGTGCCTGGTATTGGAACTTTTTGGATCTGGTTAATGGAGTAATGTTTGAAAAGTTTAATTACGTGTCCCAATAGGAAATGGAAACAAAATTTGGTTGCCTTCCTTTAATTATTTTGACCATTTCACTATTTATGTTGCATATTCCCACTATGACGAGTCTATCAACCGAGAACTATATTGCAATTGTCATATCAACTTCCCCATGTTTTATTATAGTAGATAGTTGTGACTTGTTGCAATTTTTTCTAGAATTTTCAAATATAACTTCTTTCTTACACTTTTTTATATCCAAGATAGTTTTCATGTAGAAAATTAAGTTCCCTTTCTAACACTTACTTCATCATTAAATTTTTCCTTGAGATGCAAAAGTTTTGATCATTTTGGTGTGAGGTATATATATCAGGAGTGTAGGAAGTTGAAAGATTTGATGCATGTGAGTCGACTGACTGGGTGAGCCAGTTGATCGACTGGGATGGTGAATATGGGATTTGTAGCCTTTAAATTTTGCACCTTTTGGGCCTTGAATTGATTTGGATAGTTTCCTACAAAATCCATGTAAATCAAGTAAAACTCTAATTACATAAAGAAAAGCTAAACTAAAATTATTTATGCTAAAATTATGCAATAGTCAAAAAAATAAAGTTCTAAATATGCAAATAAAAGTGATGAGTTTGAACTCATCAAAATACCCCAGACTTGAACGTTTCTCATCACATAATAATTTTTTCCTATCATCCTCACTCATATAACACCACTTAAGTCCTTCCACCTTATATGGCCAAGCAACCTTGACTTCCCGAATTCATAAAAAATAATTTCCATAATCCCTACTTTATAATTTTTTTAGCCTGGTAAGATTTCAAGATCCACAATAAAACAAATTTCATATTCCCTTTGTATTTAGACTCCCACATATTCATATGAATCATTGCACAAGAATATGGCTTATTGTGATTGGATGGGGTTTATGTATTTTTTCCCTGGGTATAAAATAGAATGAAGGGAGATATGGAAGAAGAATGATATCTCCTCTATTTGACTTGATATCTTTTTATATATGTACTACAATTACATTGATCACATTTTTTCTTTTTGTACTCATTAGCATCTTTTTAATGGTACGCCCCACTTAAATTCAAGGGGTATGGAAGAAGCAGAAGAGGGGCAAGGGTGCCACCCCGAACATAGGGTTTTGGCACTTTGGTTTTTTATTTTATTTTATTTCTTTTGCAGATGAAGAGATAAGAAGGCAATGGAACAAGCGTATACAAGGTTGTTCTTTGTGCAATTTATTTTTTTAATTTAAGCACATTGAGAGTATCATATGTTGGATCAATTAATTCTGAGTTATACAAAATCAAGATTTTTTTTTCAAGTTCATTTGTAATTGTAGATAAGGAAGCACTATTTTTTAATACTATTGTCATCTTTTCTAAGGAGTGGTTTTAATTAAGATCCTAGGTGACAAGATAATTTCTATCAATGGCATTTTATATATTATGTTGTAAAAGAAGTTGCATCATTCAAGATATTATATCGATAAACATGCATATCATTGTCGCCAACTAGATAAAGGCATGGCCGACTAGATAAGGGCCAAAACTAAAGTTTTTTTTCAAAAAAAATATAGCTAAACTATATAACATACTGGAAATTGCAAGAAATTTAAGATAGAGTGGGTGTAATGAGTATGTACCACCCACCTCCACCCCGAACTTCAAAATTTTCTTATCATGAGAAAAACTTGAATCCAGAATGGAGGTGAGAAAGGTGCGGAGATCACCATGGGGCCTAGTAGCTCAAAGAACATGCAACTGACTGGAATGTGTATTAGGACTCGAACCTTGATTAGTGGATATTTGCAGTGCACCCAATGGTTGTATGGTCGTGGAAGCTCAAAGGGGCTTTATATTTCCTTTCACCTTGCTCTCCCTCTAATAGGATCCAAATATCCTCCTTCATTAATGAAATGTTGGTGATGAATGTGGATTGGGGGAGATTGGTGGGTACTAGGCTGGTAGCACATGTAGTGTCAAATGTGTAGGATCATGAGAAGGATCTGGCTCTAGTTTCCCCTTGTCATATTGATTTACGTATAGGAGAAGTGGTGCCAAAAATTGGATTTAAATCGACATCATAAATATTTTTTCTCTCCTAAATATCAGGCAATCAACATTATGGTTAATGGGATTAGTTAGTTTCCTTGTTGATATAGCATGTGGCTCAAGTTCCTCTATGCAACATGTTCCCAAGGGTTCAGGAGGAAATAAAATGGGAATATCATCTTTACAATCAAGGAGTCGGGGTATGTAACTTTCTTCAAGTGGTGTTGGCTCCCCATCTAGATCAACCGCATGTGAAAAAGAAAGTGGTTGTGGTGGAGTGTAAGGCACTTGACCAGGAAGTGTTTCGCTAGAAATATCTATTGATTTACCATAGAAGGGTAGCAGTTCATTATCCAGAAAGGATTCAACCCAAGAAGATTGGTCATTGGTAACAACTGGATTTATGTCAATGATATGAGGAGTTGTTGGAACTTCAGAATAAGAAAGATTCTCCTACTGTGTATTTTCATACTCAAGTAATAAATCCTCTAGCAGAAGGGTCAAAATATCGATGTACTCGTCGCATGAAGGTTACGACTCCTTGGTATGTGCTATTTTGCTAGGATCTGGCATAAAATATAAACATGGGATCATCATCATCATTTTCAGGAAAAATCATATTGGGCTGCTCTAACTTCTCCTGGGGTGTCTTTGATTGGGCCTCTAGTAAAGTAGCTAACATGGGTTTTCGATTTTCTAATATTTCATGTTGCTCTGCTACTATTATTTCTAGGACTTTAATTTGTCCCTCCAGCTGGGGTGTATATAGGCTTACAGAATAAGGTTCATACCCACCAAAATTTTGTTGGTTATCCTCACCGTATCCCCCATAACATTCTTGGTCATAGCATCCCTCATATTGACATGTGTAGCATTGTTCCTCATGATAGTCTTCATAAGTTTGTTGGATTGTAATTTTCACTACATCCACCTTGGTAGGAAGACTCGATATTACAAGGTGCCACCATATAATGAGGGGATACATTTGGAAAATCTAGTGATGAATGGTTTTAACAACCACACAATTGACATTATGAACCATAATGTGTTGACCATTCATCGAAAAGTTTTTTTTAGGAAATAAATTACAAAAAGGAATCTAAGATAGAAAGAAAGGAAAAAGATCTAAGGTAGAAGAAACTAAAAATTATGTTAAGAAACTAAATTTACAAAATAAGTTAAGGATTTAACTAGAAATTATAAAAGAACTAAAAATTCTAAAGATAAGTTAACAAATTATAAACAAGACTAAAAATTTACAAAACAAGCTAGATAGAAGTACTACATAAATGGAAACTCGATAGATAAAGGAGATAAACTACTGGATTGGGTCTCGGTAGGAAGTTATGAAATTAAATTTCAAAGATCCAAAAATAAAGAAATGAAATCTAAAAATAAATTATAGAACAAAGGTATGAATTATAATACAAGACTAAAAAAATTATAGAACAACACAAAATATTACAAAGAAATGAAAATTACAAAATAAACTAGAAAGCAATACTACCAGAGTTAAAACTTGGTAAAAAGAAGAGTAGCACTACCAAAATGAGACTTGATAGGTGAAAAAAGTAAAAACAAAAAAAAGTAATAACTTAAGAAGGAAGGAATAAAATTATAGAACAAGTCTAAAATTTATAAACAAATCTAATGAATTATGAAATAATTTAAAATTATGGAACACAAATTAAGTTAGACATGTGAAAATAATGGAATAAACTTAAAATTATAAAAATAAAATTAAATTATATGAAAAATTATAAATAAAAAAGAAGAAATCTTAAATATACAAGAGATTAGATTTGAAAAACAACACGTGTTGTCCATGGCAATGACACCAAATTTGATATTGTCATTTGCACACTAAATCACTAGGGAAAGTCCTAGAGTTTAACCTTCTAAAGAGGTAGTCAACTCGTTACAAGCAACAAATCAACTTTCTAGTAGTAAGGTATCGATCCAAGGGACGACAGAAAGATGATTGAAATTCAAAACCAATCTCGAAAATAAGAAAGTATAATATAGATTATGAGATTTTGATTGTGGTAAAAATCAAATTGAATAAATATAGAACTAAAACTAACTAATAAATGATAGAAGGCACTGGGGGTCAGGGAGATCACCACCAATAGCCATGCTTTTACGCAACAAATCAACTCCTAGGATTAGTAATCAAATCAAGACCATGTGGATTTGTATCCTTTCAGAGCACAAATATCATGAGGTCGGTCTTCCCGACAAACTCATTGATCTCAACATTTGTGGATCTTCATCCAATCGTCAAGCATGTCCCCATTTAGGATTTCATCAAGAAACATGTGAATTCCATATGTCATGGGTCATATGATCATGCTGCCATAAGCTATGCTAAACATATCAAACTGGTAGAAGGTTCATAAACTCCATTGGCAGATATCATCAAGAAGATCATGCATTCATTCTTGTAATGATCCAAGATCTCGACACCCCCACAAGATTATATTCATTGAACCAAAAAAAACATATGAGATTAGATATATAAAATGATAATAATCACAATTAAGGGAGTATGAGTTTGCTCTTGTGGGGATCCGATATCACATCACCTCCAAGAATATATGAATTGAACTAACAATCCAATAGAAATAGAAGGAAATCATTCTTTTACTAAAACATAGGGGTCGATTACATCAAAACATAACAGGCTATGGGGCTAGTCCACATGCCCCAGTAGAGAGAACTACTCAGATGTTATAGAAAGCAACACAAGGGCAGAAGAAAGAAGAAAGGGAGCCATAGGCTAGTAATGAAAGAAGAATCTGAATAGGACTCTAATCTAGCAACAATGAAATGACAATCATTCTTCAATCCTTGCCCAAGTATATAAGAAAACTACTAGGTCTATAGGGCTTGAAACTAAAATAAAAGATCTAAGATACAAGAATTCTCCAAATGGGAGAGATGTGATACCCTAAAAATGACATGCCTTTATGGTTAGGCACTCCCTCCTTTATAGGATGGGAATGAGGGATGAAACCTTAAAATATGCTTTTGGTGGTGATTGGAACTTTTTGGATCTGGTCAATGGATTAATGTTTGACAAATTTAAATACTTGTCCTAATAGGCAATGGAGAAAATTTTTAGTTGCATTCATTTAATGATTTTGACCATTTGAATATTTTTTCTATAGATTCCTGCTATGACAAGTCAATTGACTCATAAAGCCAGTCAATCAACTTAAAATTTATACAAGATATATTTTTCATGTAGAAATTAAATTCCCTTTCCAATGCATACTTGATCATTAAATTCTACCTTGGGATGCTAACGTTATGATCAGTTTGGTGTGTGGTATATATATCAAGATTGTGGCAAGTTGGAAGATCTAGTCATGTGAGTCGACTGACTAGGGGAGTCAGTCGATTGTCTGGGATGCTGAAGATGGGATTCAAAGCTTTTAATTCTTGGGACTTTTGGTCCTTTAAGTGATTGAATATTTTCCTACAAAAAACCCATGTAAATCAATTAAAAATCTAATTAAAGAAATAAAAGCAGACTAAGATAATTTATGCTAAAACTATGCAATAGACAACAAAATAAAGATCTAAAATATGCAAATAAAGGTGATGAGTTTGCACTCATTAGTGAACAACCATATAAGTGAGACCAAAGTTCTAGTGAAATATGAAGTGTCTATAGATTATGCTAATTATATAATACCTATATGGTAAGGCAATATTATCTTTTATAATAATCACATAACATATTTCTCACTCATATTGGTAGGATTTCCATTCATAACTAGATATGTGACCTAGAGTACACTCCTACAAATGGTAATATAGGGGTGTTGAGGGGACTGTACCCCATATGTATTCTTTATAGCCCGCATATATAAATAATTTAGGAATATGAGTATCTTCTCATAATCTTGGATTTAGTAAAAGGATACCCATTTTGCTATCCCAACTTCCTAATGTGAGATAGTTATGTTGTCATGTAACTCTACATTAGCTAAGGTTTAAATCCCCTAACTAAGCCAGCAACTTATCTTTCATAAGGCATGAATGATAGAATTCAGATCATGATAATAAGGTAAGCCTAAGTAAGATATTATTAACAAGTAAGTTACGAATAAACTCAGCATGAACATATACATGCATATATTCTATCATTTTGGCCATACAAATGATAAATCATCATAAGGTCCTAAAAGCAATTTTACTACTTATATATGTTCTTATAATAGTAAGAAATCACCATACAAATTTCATTGAAAAACACCATCTCTTGAGCATAACATGGAACGAGTTATGAAATCTTAAATCCATCATTTTAGGGAAACATACATGTAAAATTTGAAATTCTCAACAACGTCACATTAATAAGGCTTGTAATTTTTGTTTTAGAATAGACTATAACAACAAAGTGGAGATAATCTTGAATTTTCTCAAGTTACAACCAAAAAACCTATGAAATGCCACACTTTTTCATTTAGAATGCATTTAGAGATATACAATGGTTGCAAGTGGGGACTATATCTTGAAGATAAGTAAACAGAGGCTAAACCACTTTCCTCTCATATTATAGCAAAAAACCCCATAAAACACATGTTTTTATATTTAGATGAATTTAAAGAGATCGAATGGTTGCATGTAGGAATTATATCTCTATGATATGCTAAATCACTTGTCTTAGGTGAATAATGTGATCTACAAATAAAATCCACGAAGTCCTGGATTCAAGCTTTATGAAACAATCCAAAAACGTTCATTCTAGCTAGATCTAGCTGCAACTTGGTCAAAAAAGGCAAAAAGAAGATATATTTAGATAAGGAGAGGGATTTTCAACATAGAACATGGAGCACTTTGTCCAAGAGGGTAGAGGAGAGATGAAATATTAAGAAAATATGAAAATATATGAAAGAATGTACATGCATTTGTGTTAAACAATGTTTGGATGATGTATTAAGGTTTTTATATTCAACGATCAAGCCTAAACAATAACATACATCAACATGCACGAAATCCCTCCTTAATATCACAATCCCTATCTCCAATAGCTTTCTAATGAATAAAAACAATCTATATGAGCCTTTGGAACAAAGGCATCTCATATTTGTGGAACACTGAAGGAGAAAATTTCATAATAGCCCATACGAAGGCCCCCATTGAGCTTCATCATTGACCAAAAAGATAGAAAACTAGCCCAATCCACATACATCAACCCCTAAAAAATGCACCAAGCTTGCCACCAACACACGACAAGAACCAAGGCCCCGACCCCCGCACCTACATTGAGTGGCTCCAAGGCACACATTGGACATTGAGGCTTGCCATGATGTGTATGTATCGCCCAGGTCTTCCTACTTGAATCAACATGCCCAAGGCTTGATCAAAGTTGAAAGGATGATCTCCTTACATTGATCTATCTCATCGACCCATGTAAGAAGTAAGATATATTTTTGAAGTCCACAAGTTCAATAAACTTACATCACTAAAATTAGAAATATATATTATCATCATTTAAATATATATGCACAAAATTAAAAGGAATATTTAAATTTAGAAATTCTAAATAAACAACAATAAATCACATTTTGTGAATTTAAGGGTGATAAAGTACGATCAAAGAAAATATAGGTTGACGGCCTTACAATATGTTTTATAATATTCTCTTCTGGCATATGTATGTTAGTAGTAGACTCAACATCCCTTACCATTGGTTACATATATTTTTATCGATCTTTATTGCTCTTAATGACATCATATTATATCATGGAGAACCTAATCTTCCTTTCATTGTTATTGGGATATCTTTCATAGTTCTATTCTTTGTTCAATGATTTCTTTTTGTCTATCATGCACTTTTTATTCAATAGATACATCCTTGTATGCTTGTGTATGTATTTTCACTTCTTTCGTATGAACATTTTTTAATGGGGAGTTCAGTTATTGTGCACCATATTGTCCCATATCTTATCTCAACTAGAGTGTCCTACTCTACCACATCAAGCTTGTCTAGCCATGTAGCATTAATCATTACTTGTTCATTGAGAATTTCAATTATAAATTCTTGTGAGATTGTAGTTTCCACTCTTCCTTCTTGTTCCCTATTTTGTTCATGCCTAGTATCTAGTTCTTACAAAATAGATGTGTCAAAAGGTGATAGCAGGAGATTGATACTAGGGTTCTCTCCCTCAACCTTCAAAGAAGAGGTGGTGATACTTATCCGATTAAACTAGAGGTTGGTTTTGATCTATATAAAACACCAGAAATAATTTGCATTGGTAAGAACAAGTAATTAAAGTAGTACATGTCAAATTTTTTAACAAACAACTTCTTTGTAATGCAACTATGACATTTAAACAAAAAAATAACAAATCATTATGACATTTACAATTATACTTTGTTGATCATTACTTATATTGGCCACATTATTCTTTCAGTGGCATGAAACCAACTCTTTGTGTTAATTATATCAAATCAATTTTTTAATATAAATTCAATCCCACATTCTACAACTTCAAAAATATTATTGGTTGTAAGTTCAGGCAATTGTTAAAAAAAGGTAGGATGTTATACACTAACATATTGTTAATTTTTGAAGTGATAAGAGAGATAGAAGTTTAAATGACAAGATCACATGATAAATCAACAATTATATGATGTTAAGTTTAGATCTATTTGGTTCAAAGTAGCTAGTCATGAAAGACATATAGTGCATGAATCATTAGAAATTTTTGTTAGAATTGAACCATTAAAAACTAAATACACTTCTTAACAAATAAATTATATAATCTAAACATGTATAATATGAATTTGAAACCTGTTCCATTTTTAAAATGTGGGCGTTCTTTCAAAATTAAATTTATCCCTTACATTTGTATATAAAATGTATATCCACGAGTTTGGGAATTGTAGATTACTTTGAATGTCATATATACGGTATTGTTGATTATATTCCTTGAGAGCCATCATGCGATAACTGTAAAGAGATATTTGTATTTTAATATTAATAAAAGGTAATTCCACTTATTTTATTTGTTTCAGTGTTGAGATAATTAATAAATTTAATAACTTCCTAAGAATGATTTAACTCGATGAAACATGATATGGGTTGTTGACTTGAACATGATATCATATGTACAATAAGATTACTCATTATTGTTATGTCTCTAGTCAGGTAATTCATTATTGAAAGTATAGGACAACAATGATACACAAGATTAGTATGTATGGTGAATGATTACGATGTCTCTTTAGTTGTGATATTGGATATCAACATAGATGCATGGGTATTTGTTAGAGAAAAGTTGTTCTGGCATGTCAAAGTCATATCTCAATGCGCAGTGTTGACTTTATTCTTTAGACCTAAAATTGATGCACTAAGACATGTTGTTCTGTGTTCTTTGACACTAGCCCAACATGCTCTGGAAATGAGTTGCCAAAAAATTAGTGGTTGGGGACAATGTAACACATGGGGCATGTTTTGAGTGATGTACATGGAATTTGTCCCTCCTTTGGAGTGATGTCCCTGATAATTGACAAGTGATACTATGAAATGCATGTCCATGCAAATGTCAGTCAAAATATGGTATTGATCTCACGATATCTCAAATAGTCTGCTCTAGTTCAAGGAAAAACATTGACTATTAAGAGGATGGCATTCCATGCCTCAAGTTTCAATGTGGATATTGATGACAAAGGGATTATACAGTCACAGAAGCATTGATTACTTTACATGTTGTAGAAGTTCTTCAACTCATTCCTATTACTTGGGTGGAAATGATTATGACCAAACACCAATCTTTGCTTGTGTTTTTTTGAACATCACTACCAATGTAATTGGAACCTACCAGGTCACACATATAAGGATGGATAAGGGAACTGAAGTTCATAATTAAACATATGATTATAATGGTTTTGAATCATAACCATGTTGATTTACCTAATGATTGGGTGACTAGAAGGTTGGCGGATACAAACAAGAAAACATTGAACCTAAAGAGGTATAGTAGGAACAATGAGAATCATAAGGTGTGGTGGAATCTCATGTTCCTTATGTAACACAATACCTCATAGTTGTAAGTGGAAGATGCCTTGAGTTTGAAAGATGATGATGTCTTACAAATCAAGAAGACTTTGAGTTGATCATAATGATGAGTCAACTATCTATACAGAAGCTATCGAGGGACAAGAATCTGAAACATGGCTTGAGGTCATGAGATCCAACATGGAGTCCATGTATAACAACAAAGTATGACCTTGGTGGATACACTTGAAGGGGTAAAACCCATAGGGTACATTTGGGTTTTTGTAAGAAGACCAACATGGAAAGGTAAATTAGTTGAAAAGAGTTTCAAACTAGTTCAAGGTGTTCAACATGATGAAGTCTTTCACCAGTCACATGGTTAAATCCATCTGGATCATGCTTGCTGTTGTGGCTTAGTATGACTGTGAGATTTGGCATATGGATATTAAAACCCACATTCCTTAATTGGAGTATTTATGAGGATGTGTATGTGACACAACCTAAAGGTTTTATAAATCCATTAATGCAAATAAATTCTATAATCTACAAAGGTCAATATGTGGATTGAAGCAAGCATCGCAGAGCTAGAATCTTCTATTTGACAAGACAGTCAAAGGGTTTGACTTGAGTCAGAATGAAGATGAAAATCTATTATTACAATAAATTTAATGGTAGCATATTTATATTGCACATAATGATGGGGAATAACACCCTTATCCTGATATGTTAAAACCTAGAAAGGAAAGTACCTTCTATATGGAGGGTTTAGGAGAAGCATCCTGTATGATAGGGATGGAGATCTATAGAGATAGATCTGGAAAGCTTCTTGACCTAAGAAAGAGCACATACATTGGCAAGATTTTAATGAGTTCAGGATGCAAGACTCAATGAGAGAAAATGTGTCCATGTTCTGTGGAATTAGTCTCTTAGGAGCCTAGTGTTCCAGTTCTTGTGAAGAACATGAACACATGGATAGATGTCATATGCATTTGCAATTGGATCTATTAATGCAATGTTATGTGCTTATATCATTATCTCGTATGTATTGGACATGAGGAGAAATATCCAATTATCTTGTATGTATTGGACATACGAGAGGATATCCAATCATATCATATGTATTGGACATGATGAGAAGACATATTTATACCTACCTAGCAATCCCATATGTATTGGATATGACGAGAGGGTATATATCATATTCCAGTGAGAGTCACTGGACTACCATAAAGAACATCTTTAAGTGCTTGAGAAGCACTATTAGTATCAGTTCCTTGGTTATGGTAATAAGGAAGAGTTGGGTGTAAAGGGTTACATAATGATCACAATCTATGTTTATGTTTTGACCTTAAATGAAAACTATAAGCTGGAAAGGGTTCTGAGCTAATGACAATTGTTTAAATCTACTAAAGAAGTCGAGTATCTCTATGTTATGAGAATAGCAAAGGATATTGTATGTATCAAGAAGTTCATATGGGTGAACTTGTGTGAGATTCCAACCATTGATGGCATAGTAGAAATACTAATGACAACAGTGGAGCTACTAGATAGGTTGGGAATCTCAGATAGCATACTACAACACTTTCATCTCATACAAGATGTCATACATTGAAGAGATATGAAAAATGCAAAATACAAACTTTAAGCAAACATTGCTAAACCCACTATAAAAGTGCTTGTGCAGCAGAAACATGATGGACATGTTAAAGATCACTTGGAATATGATTTGTGGGTGATGGGCTCTAAGTTCAAGTGGGAGTCAGTTGGTATGTATGCCCATAGAACCAATCATATGATGATTGGGATGTGGCATTAAATAACTGATTTGATAATAATAAAAGATAAATCCATCTATTATGTTTGTGTCAGTTAACAGATGGTGACATATACATAAGTAGATGTCTAAAGAAAGATGTTACTTGATGACTTATGTCTTCAAGTACATAACTTGAACAACAAGATCATAAGGATGCTAAGAGTACATAAATTCTCATTATGTTCCAAGTTGAATATTACCATGGAAGCAAAATAGACAACAATAACACATAATACTAGAGTGTGTGTTGATTGATGACAAAATATCATTAGTCATGATATATGATACCAAGTCACTCACATAGGTACATATTGTAGAATAGTGTATTGGACAGACCCACCATGAGAGTAATACATGGAGACCATGGAATGGTAGTCAGAATCATATCTCATAGTGATAGTGGTGATTGTTTAGACCTGAAGTCACTACACTCATCACATGTCGTTGGGTATACTTTGACATCATCAAATGTAATCCTAAGATACGGGTTGCCATAAAGGTGATGATTGGGTAGCTTTGACACATGGGGACTTGAATGTGAGTGATGTAGATGGGATTTGTTCCTCCTATAGGAGTTTGATATCCATGTCCTCTTGACAAGTGAGCCTGAGAAATGTATGACCATACACATATGATTCAATATATTATATGTGAACTCATGTATCTCAGACAGTCTGCTCTAGTTCAAGGAATATGGATTTAACGTTGAGAGGATGATGATTCTTTGCCTCAAGTTCAAATCTAGATATTAAAGACAAAGGAACTATACAATCATAGTAACGCTAATCACGGATTGTAGGTTAAAGTTGTTCTCCAACTTTCCAAATTACTTGGGTACCAATGATGTTTGACTAGGTACTGCTCTTTTCTTGTGATGTCATAAGTTAGTTATGAACATTCACTACCCATGTAATTTTAGACCTATAGGGTCACACACATAGGATACACTTGGATTAAAGGAGTATGTTCATGTTCATGAATGATGTTTAGAATGAATGCTAAAGGTGTTCAATTAAACAATAGATCAACTGACTGGACTCAAAATCAACAAGTTCAAGTGTTGGACTGACTTCTTGGAGTGTCAAGTTGATTAGAAATTGAATTGGTCGTGTTCAGTTAGAATTGGGGCATATGATGAGAGGTACTTCCCGGTCATCTAGCCATTTTTAGACCTAAGTCTAGAGTATGGAAGAGTGTCTTGACTCAGGGAATCCATTACCAAGGTTGGAATGGGTTTGTATTTATCGCAAGATCATGTTTGAAATCAAGATTTTTGGCTTGTCCCCTTCTCTTTTCTTCTCTTCTAAGAACGAAGATTGGAGGTGGTCATTTTCTAATTTTCACATCAATAAGATGATATCCATGTCACACCTGCATGGGCTATATTGGTAGTTTGTTTCATGTTTAATATCACCTACACCCTTAGATTTTGGACACATGTACTCTCGTTCTTTTGATTTCAAGTAACATGTGCTAGGGGTTTCTCAGTCCTTTCAGATATTATATTCATCTTTTTATTTTTTTTTATTAAATGTCACGTGTGTATGGTTTCTTGATATCTAGTTGGCCTATCTAGAATCCCAATTTTCTAAAAGGTTGTGCCCTTTACCATTTTTGCTCTGCAACATCACCTGCTCAATGGTGAGAGGTACTTCCCGATCATCTAGCCGCTATTAGACCTGAGTCTAGGGTATGCAAGAACGTCTTGACTCAAGGAATCCATTACCAAGGTTGGAATGGGTTTGTATTTATCGCAAGATCATGTTTTAAAACATGTTTTTTGGCTCATCCCCTACTCTTTTCTTCTCTTCTAAGAATGAAGATCTGAGGTAGGATACACTTGGATTAAAGGAGTATGTTCATGTTCATAAATTATGTTTAGATTGAATGATAAATATGTTTAGGTATTCAATTAAACAATAGATCAACTGGATGGACTCAAAAACAACAATTTCAAGTGTTAGACTGACTTTTTGGAGTGCCAGGTTGATAAGAAATTGAATTGGTCGTGTTCTATTAGAACTAGGATACGAGATGACCATCTCGTATGATGGTCATGAGATGACCATCTCGCATGAGCAAGATGATCGATTTGTGGTCGTGAGACAATAGGCTCGCGTGAGAAAGATGACTAGTTCGTGGTCACAAGATGACCGGCTCGCATGAGCGAGATGCCTGGTTCGTGGGGAAATTCGATTGCATCAAGGATTAGTGTTGACGTCATGTTGTGCATCAATTGGATTCAAATTTCCATTTTGATTCAGAATAGGAAACTGCATGAAATGACTATCTCACTAAGTGAGACAACTATCTTGCACATGAGATGACTGTTTTACTATGTGAGATGACTATCTCGCAGTTTGTAGGTTCTAGAATATTCATGATTCCAGACCCTTCTACTCCCACACCCATTGGGAACCCTGGCCCTGGCCTTTAAAATAAATAGAGGGGTACTGGGGGCTTCCTAAGACACACAATTGAGAATTAGTTGCTCTGGAAAAAAAATCCTCTCTAGTTGTGGTAACCAATAGAGAGCCCAAGCAAGTCCTACCCGTCAAGGGGAGGGATAGAGAGGGAGAGAACAACTTAGGACCATCTATGGGAGAGCATGTCAGCTAATACACTGACAAAAGGGGACAACTCCTTCTCATTGGCTCTGGTAGCACAACATGGAGATCCCAGTTGTTTGTGTTGACTGCTCTAGAGGCGGGAGGTTGTTGTCTAGTCACTTGGAGGACAATGTTAGCCTATAGTATGTGGCGAGATCATAGAATCCACTACAAATGTTGTTCTTGTCTACTGTCTATGGTGAAGACTAGGAGCTGCACAGACACTAACCAAGAGCAACTAGACAACAGTTGCACATCTACACGATAAGGAATATGTCACTGGACTTGCTCCATGAACATGTATATCATGGAAAACATACTTTCCATTATTTAGTTGTTGACGTGATCCACTGGTTTATGGGGAGTATGGCAATAAAAAAATTTATTTTTTCTGCCTATATTTGTGCCCTATTTCCCAACAGGTCAAACCCTAAATTATTTAACGATGACATCATCCCACTGTCATCTTGCCATCTAAAACCATGTAGAAGGCTACTCTACTCTATGAATAACTGCATCCAGAGTTCGACTTTGACACTATGTTTTCTTTCTCCTTGACTACTGAAGTCGACCCAAAAACTATACCTAGACCCTCTTGAAGCTTTACCATCTCCTTTTCTGACAAAGGACATAGGTACCAATTTCCCTCTTTTTCACTTTGTTCCGATTCCACAATCAATATAGGACTCCATGTTCATTTCGTCTCCTCGTTTCTGTGTGTTTACCTCCTCCAAGGTGCCACTCACTTATCTAGAATCCCTATTTTCTAAATGGTTGTGCCCTTTTATGTTTTTCCTCCACACCATCACCTGTTCCAATGGTGAGAGGTACTTCCAGGTCATCTAACCACTGTCGGACCTGAGTCTAGGGTATGCAAGACCATCTTGACTCAAGGAATCCATTACCAATATTGGAATGGGTTTGTATTTATCGCAAGATCATGTTTGAAATCAAGTTTTTTGGCTCGTCCCCTACTCTTTTCTTCTCTTCTAAGAACAAAGATCTGAGGTGGTCATTTTCTAATTTTCCCATTAATAAGATGATATCCATGTCACACCTGCATGGGCTATATTGGTAGTTGTTTCATGTTTAGTATCACCTACGCCCTTAGCTTTTGGACACATGTACTCTCATTCTTTTGATTTCAAGTAACGTGTGTCAGGAATTTCTCAGTCCTTTCAAATATTATATTTATCTTTTTCTTTTTCTTTCGATTAAATGTCACGTGTGTATGGTTTCTTGATATCTAGTTGGCCTATCTTTGGAAATTTCGTAATAAATCAACCCTTCATCAGAAATTTCACATAAATAGATTTTTGGAAAGGGTTTTCAATGGAGAATCCGAATTTCTTGTTTTCCTGGTCTATTTTCCATATGAATAAACAATAGTTTTCTAATAAGTTAATATTAGGGTTTAAGGTGAAGAACAAAATATAAATTGATATGGAAAATGTTATGAGTAGGGTATTTAGGGTTCAACAAACCCAAGAACATGATTAGAGTTTAATAAACCTCAAGAAGGAGATTAGGGGTTGGTTCAATCTCTATAAGTGGTCCATACAGTTTGAACATATTTATTGAAAGTTCATACGCTAGTGTATACAATGTACATGCTATAATGTGAACGTATTATTCATTCTCTAGTTTTTTTTATTAGAGTTATGAGTTATTGGATAAATGAAATCATATTTACTACTTATTTTCAAGAATCAACATATCATATTATATTCAAGTTTAAGAGAAAGAGTAAAGAGTATTCAAGAGTAAGATTAAAGTTAAGGAATGGACCTTATATAACATCCTCATCATGGGCTTTCCTAGAATACAATGCACTTCAGTGCGAATCATGGGCTTACTAGCATACAAAGCACTATGGTGTAATTTAATAGGCACTTCGGTGCAAAGAGAAGAGACACTTTGGTGCAAAACTTGAGGTTTCTTATATAAGTCATATAAAAGACAATGATAAAGTGCAAAGTTTATTTTCATGATGTTAAATACTTTCCTTGTTTAGCGGATATGGTTCATATATAGTTATCCTTGGGATGAAAATATGAAATTAGGGTTTCGGAATGAACTTCAGGTAAGAATATCAAAGCCTAATATAATTAGTATTTCTACCCCAAGAGTAGAAATAGATGTTAAGAAGGTATGTTTATCTAATTAAGATCTCAAGTATTAATCTACCCTTAGATAATGACATGCCTGCTCCTTTTACAATGGAGATGGCCAACAAATTGAGGGTTGCAGAGGAAATGTCATTACATAAGTCCTGTTATGCATTTCTTCCTTTCTTGTTAGTACATGTGGTATGGGACATGTGTACTATTAGGTTGGTGATGGGTAGCATAATAGGATCTCACATAATTGGGTATGTTGTTGATAAAATGGTACCTAGAGATGTCAAAAAGATAGGTAATACAAAAGACCTAAGATAGGTAGTCATCTAGATCTAATGTTAGAAAGTTATCTCTAGGTCAAAGATAGATTCCCATTAGTCATATGATTGACTTCCATAAAATCTAAGTAGATTTTAAAAGATAAATCCAAGATTTAATGTGAGAAAAAACTTTGAAACTCGATGAATTTGGGAAAATGTTTCACTAAGTAAGAGATAAGTAAACCTAAGGTGGGTAGTAACCCAAAAATTTTGAGGATGGAAATTTATTAAGGTGGGTAGAATTGAAACATCCCAAATTTTAATTAAATTAAGTTCTGGGTCTTAATAGTAATCTCTTCATCAGTTATATTAACAATTTGGACTTTAATGTAAACACCCAAGAAAATAGCTTCTCCTTTAATATTATGAAAGATGAATAACACTTTTTCCTTCTTCGTGATGATAGATGATTCAATGATAAGAATATTCAAATAGATTAAAATTTATATATAATGCACCTTCTTAATGTGGACTCATCATCATAAACAAGTATATTGACCCTAACTTGGACTAGTTTTGTCCAATAGAATCAACACAAACAAAATAAATCCTAGGTGACCATAAATGGTAAGATAAATCAATTAGCGATCAATCGAATGTACATAAGTGATACTAGGTACATATAGTAATAACTCATCTTTTTGGTCATCAAAGTTGAAAAGTATTTAGATAAAAAAATTTCTAGGACCTAAAATACACATATATCTCAAATTTGAAATCAACCCAACTTAGTTTGAGCCCTCAATAGAATTTGGAAAGATTCAATATAGTTTAAACCCTATATCTGTATTTAAGCATTTAGATAACCTAGATATAACTAAGTCCGCAATTTAATTGATGTCATGCACCCCTTTTTCACAATCATTTATGGGTCAGAATCTTCTAGGTAGAGCTATCCATGAGCAGGGATCTCATCCCCTTCACCCAACTCCCCCACTCCTAATTGGATGAGTAGAGAAACAGTTCCCTAACCCTTCTTCCCCTCCGTTCTCTCCCTATTTTGAGTCTTGAGTTGAGAAAATATCTCATTTAGGTTCATGTTATCCTCCCGATACATCTAATCCCAGATTGTACAGGTCTTCATGCCCTAGAAATCCTAGACCCTTGGAGTCATCTATAGTATCCCCTATTCTAGACTTGGTGAGTAACTTGAGCCCCTTTGAGTCTCCACGTATATAGGTCAAGCCCCTAAATCGTTCAATGATTATCCCAAATTTGAAATCAATATAACATAGTTTGAGCCATCAATCAAATTTGGAAAGATTCAATATAGTTTTAATGCTAAATCAGTATTTATGCATTTAGATAACATATATATAACTAATCCATGATTTAATTAATGGCATGCACCCTTTTTCACATTCGTTTCCAGGTCAAATTCTATTGGGCAGAGCTATCCATGAGCAGGGACCTCATCCCCTTCACCCTGCTCCCTAACTCCAAGTCAGATGAGGACAAAAAATACAATATGACCCTTCTTCCCCTCTGTTCTCTCCCTGTGATGAGTCTCAATCCAAGAAAATCTCTCCTTGAGCTTTGCCTTATCCTCTTGGTACATCTAGTTCCAGATTGCATAGGAGTTCATTCCTAGAACTCTAAGACCCCTAGATCCATCAATAGTCTCCCCTATTCTAGACTTTGTGATTAACTTGAGCCCCTACAAGTCTCCATCTATGTAGTTCAAGCCCCTAAATTGTTCAACGATCATCCAGGAGCATCATCCCACCATCATTTAGCCCTCTAGCACCATGTACATGGCTACCCTACTCCATCAACAACTACATCCAAAGTTTGACTTTGGCCCTACGTTATGTGCCCCCATGGCCACCGGAGTCATCCCGAAAACCATACTAGGACCCTCTCAAAGATTTCCCCATCTCCTTTTCTGACCCAAGATGTGTGTACCAATTTCCCCTCTTTTTCACTTTGTTCTGACTCCACAGTCAATATCAGACTCCCTGTTCCTCTCATCGCCTCCTGTCTTTGTGTTTACCTCTGCTAAGGTGCCACTCACTCACCTAGAATCCTAATTTTTCTATGTGGTTGCACCCTTTTCCATGTTTCCTCTACAACAAAACCTACTCTCATGATTGGAGGTACAACCTGGTCATCTAGCCACTGTCAGACCTAAGTCTGGGATATTCAAGATCATCTTGTCTCAGGGAATCCATTACCAAAATCAGAATGGGACTATATTCATCATAAGATCATGACCGAAATTGATTTTTGTGACCTGTCCCATGTTCTCCACTTCTCATCTAAGAACCAAGATCCCATGTGGTCATTTTCCAAAATTTTTGCCATCAATAAGATGGTATCTATGTCGCAACAACATGGCCTATATCGGTATTTCATCTCATACTTAATATCTATCATGCCCTTAGCTTTTGAACATATTTACCCTTGCTATTTTGATATCAAGTAACATGTTGCCATGGGTTTCTCAATACTTTTGGATATTATTTACATCTGTTGCTTTTTCTTTTGATTAAATGTCACTCGTCTGGTTTCTTAATATTTGGTTGGCCTATCTTTGAAAATTCATGATAAATCATCCCATTATGAAAAAAAATCACATAAATAGATTGTTGGAAAGGTCTTTGAATGGAGAATCCTAATTTCTTGTTTTCATAGTCTTTTTTCCATTTGAATGTACCCTAGTTTCTTTAGAAGTTAATATTAGGGCTTATGGTGATGAATAAAATATAAGTTGATATGGAAATGTTTTATGAGTAGGGCATTTAGAGTTTAATCAACCTCCAGAGGGTGACTAGGAGTTGGTCTTGTCTCTATAAGTGGCCCATGTAGTTTGAACATAGTTATTTAAAGTTCATATGCTATTGTATGCAATGTACTTGTTATAATGTGAATGTATTTCATGCTATAGTTTGATTGATTAGAGTTAAGATTTATTGGATAATTGAGATCATATTTACTCTTTATCTTTGAGAATCAACGTATCATACTATATTCATGTTTAAGAGCAAGAGTAAAGAGCATTCAAGAGTAAGAGTAAAGTTAATGAATGGACCTTATATAAGATCTGCGTCATGGGCTTTCCTAGCATACAATGCACTTCAATGCAAATCATGGGCTTCATAGCATATAGAGCACTACACTGCAATTCAAAAGGCACTTCAGTGCAAAGAGAAGAGGCACTTCATTGCATAACTTGAGGATTCCTATTTATGCCCAATAAAAGACAATGATAAAGACAAAGTTTTTTTATTATGTTAAATGTTTTCCTTTCAATATGTATGTTATTTTGTTGTTATAATATGTTCAGTTCCACTTACAAAGTGTTTTATGAATGGATGTGAGTGTGATGCCCACAGGAAAGGAGCGGCATCAAGGATAGATCCATATAACGACCAACTTAAGGAATAGTCAATGTTTCACAAAAACCTATCTGGTGGGGTGCCATCTACAATGGAATATCCTAATTTTTAAATTAATAATTTCATGTATGTCTTAGATAATTTTTGATCATGTATGTCTTATTTAGTTTCAATTCAAAAACTGAATTGTGATAGATTGCCTTTGAACAATGCATGAATCAATTTCTATACTTAATGCATGGTGATTGTTTGCTTTATTGGCAAAGTTTGTTTTTCTTGTAACATCACTTTGATCTAAAGTCCCTCATGTTATGGATATTAGAGGAGTTTATTCTATTGATACATGTATGCTTAAAGGGGGGTGTTACACTAATTGTGTCAAAGAAAATAAGAAGATGGCCACTAGAATAAAATGATTCATATTTTGTTATCCTAATGGTGAAGATGTGAAATTAGGGCTTAGGAATGGACTTCAGGGAAGAGTATCAAACCCTAATATAAATAGAGTTTCTACTCCTAGAGTATAAAGACATGTTAAGAAAGGATGTTCATCTAGTTTTGATCTCAAGTATTAACCTAATCTTAGATAATGACATGTCCTCTCCTTTCTCAATGGAGATGGCCAACCAATTGAGGGTTGCAGAGGGAATGCCATTACATAAGCCTATTATGCATCTCTTCTTTTCTTGTTAGTACATGTGGTATGGAAAATGTGTACTAATAGGTTGGTGAAGGGTAGCATAATAGGATTTCACATCATGGGGTATGTGCCTTATCAACATGTACCTAGGGATGTCAAAAAGATAAGTAATACAAAAGACCTAAAATTGGTACTCATCTATACCTAATATTAGGAATTTATCTCTAGGTCAGAGATAGATTCCAATTAGTGAAATGATTGGCTTCCATAAACCCTAAGTAGATTTTAAAAGAGAAACCTAAGATTTAATGTGAAAAAACTTTAAAACTCAATGGATTTTGGAAAAATCTTACACTCAGTAAGGGATAAGTAAAACCCTATGGTGGGTAGCAACCAAAACTTTTGAAGAAGAAAATTATTAAGGTGAGTAGAATGATAACATCCCAAAGTTTAATTAAACCAAAATTAGGGTCTTAATAGTACTTTCTACATCTATTATTTTCAAATTTTGAAATTTAATGCAAATAATCAAGAAAATAGTTTTTCCTTTAATATTATGGAAGATGAATAACACTTTTACCCTCTTAATGATGGTAGATTATTCAATGACAAGAATATTCAAATAGATCAAAACTTATGTATAGTGCACTTTCTTAATATGGTCCCATCATCATCAATAAGTACATTGACCCTAACTTGGACTAGTTTTGTCCAATAGAATCAATACAAAAAAATAAACCTTGGGTAATAATAAATGGTAAGATAAATCAATTAGGGATCAATCATAATTCATTTAATGTATATAAGTGATACTAGGTACATTATAGTAATAAGTCATCTTTATAGTCATCAAAGTTGGGAAGTATTTATATAGAAATGATCTAGTCCCTAAAATGCACCTATAGCCCAAATTTGAAATCAATTTGACTTAGTTTGAGACCTCAAACGAATTTGGAAAGATTTAATATAGATCTAACCCTGAATCTATATTTGTGCATTTAGATAACCTAGATATAACTAAGTCCATGATATTTTTGATATCATGTGCCCCTTTTTTGCAGTCGTTTTGAGGCCAGACTCTGCTAGGCAGAGCTATCTATGAGTAGGGACCTCAACCCCTTCACTCAGATTCCTGACTCCTAGTTGGATGGGTAGAGCAACAATACCCTAACATGTCTTCCCCTCTGTTCTCTCCATGTTCTAAGTTCCAATACAATAATTTCTCTCCTTTAACTTTGCCTTATCCTCCTGATACATCTAGTCCCAAATCTTATAGGACTTAATGGCCTAGAATTCCCAGGCCCCTAGAGTCATCGGTAGTCTCACATGTTCTAGACTCTATGAGTAACCTAAGTCCCTCTGGGTCTACACCTTTATAGGTTAAGCCCCTAAATCATTCAACAATCATCTAGGAGCATTATACCACCATCATCTTTCCCTTAGAACCATGTACATGGCTACCCCACTCCGTCAACAACTACATCAAAAGTTTGACTCCGGTCCTACATTCTATGCTCCCTTGACCATTAGAGTTGACCCCAAAACAATATGGGGACCCTCTCAAATCTTTCCCCGTCTCCTTTTCTGGCCTTAGACGCATATACCAATTTCCCCACTTTTTCCCTTTGTTCTACTTCCACAGTCAATATCAGACTCCTTGTTCATATTGTCACCTTGTGTCTGTGTGTTTACCTTTATCAAGGTTCCACTCATTCATTTCGAATCTCTGTTTTCTATGTGGTTGCACCCTTCTCCATTTTTCCTCCACAATAGCACATGTGTAACATACTGGAATCTAGAACCAAAGTTTAAAACACTATTTTTCTAGAACCCCTTTTGATTATGTTCCTTTTTTTGAAAATATTAAATTTACTTAGAGTAAAATAATCACATGTTTCATCAATTCATTTAACATAGGAAGTAAAGATAAAATAACAATACACCCATAAGATTTGAAAACGAATATACAAAATAATGGTCTTGACTATAGTTTGACACCCTAGAATGTTCCTATGAGTATAATGAGAAATAAATTGAATATTTGTAAACTATAGTTTTACGATTTATTAATTAATCATGTTAATTGCCTTAAGTGAATTATTAACACCCAATTAAGGAAATATGGTATCAATATTTCTAAAATGTAAAATAGAAGTTAAAATCAGTTTTAGTGTGCCCTAATTAGTCAGCACTGCAAATTTTGGATATATTACTCCTCAAATTTGATAGAAAGCAAAAGGAAATATTCAAACTTAGGTATAAATAAGTTCATTTGATTTAATGCCTTGAAAACCCTCCATGTTCTATTTTAAACCATGAAACACCGCTCTTTGACCCCGGCGTCTATGCACCTCCTCAAAAAGATACAACCTGGGAAGGGGTAACCGTTACCTCACCTCTAGCGATGCCTAGTTTCCTCTTCCATTTTTCCTCTCCCCATGAACCCCCTTTCTGATTTCTCCTCTGCGTTCTTCCCTCTTATCTCCTCTTCCCACCAAACCCTAGCCACAACCCTTTCCTCTCCTCCTTCCTACAACTTGGCCAAGTAAAGGAATTGCCACCACCCAGATGTTGTAATAGGTGTAGCGGCCAACAACTAGCATTTGTAATGTTGATGACCTGAAGCAAGCCATCGTCTGTCCTTAGAATCTCAGAAGTTTTGAACCGAGCAGACAATACATGAATGTACCCCCTTCTTCAACACCAACTACAAATATGCGATCAGATTCATATATCGTGCCTCTGTTCTCTTCCCCTGCTGTAGTTTCTTGCCTCTTTAACTCCACCTATTACTTCACCATCTAACATAATCATAGTATATACCTCTTCTTCTTTGCCCATCACCCTTACAACACAAGATCGAGAATCTTCATCTAGATCTGGCGAGACCTTATGTAAGGAAGAAGCAAGACAACAACCCATCGACATCAACCTATAGCAAAGGCAACTAAGATGCAACAATGTCAACTACATGTACACAACTAGCCTGACTCCTTGACCCTACCATCACCATCACCTCTTCCATGAACCTAGTAATAGATGGTGCCCACATGCTCTCTGTTTGACCAACACCAACACCGCAGGACACCACCTAATGCCCGACCTCTCCAACATTTGTCCTGACACCAACCCTTACTATGGTGCAAACATAACAAACATTTCTAGGAGCATCACCATCACTGTGTGCATGCCTCAAGGTTTTGAACCGTCCATCCATGCTCATGTCCCCGATCTTAATGACTGCACATCTTTCTCTGACATCTACAATTGCATGAACCTGCCACCACTCTGGGAACTTAAACACATTTTCTTGCCTTGTCTTCATAGCCATAGAACTAACAGAGCTCCCATACACCCTTCTTCTTCTTCACTTCGACCCTCCTCCTTGTTGTTTAGAAACACAACAGAAAGTCAATGTCACATCTACCTCCAACCATAGGGTTGCAAGTCATTGTCACCGCCAAATAGTGGTTATAAACATATCTACAACATTTTGAACCAAGCTACTTCTCCTCAACTTGTAGAATTCATAAAGTATCTCCCTGGCTAGTTCGGTGATGAATTTCCTGGTTTGATGTCCCACCCCATCTTCACCAAAACCACCAACGATTGAACTTGAGAAGAAATAATGAGAAACATGTTATCAACCTTTATCTCCACAATCATCCTATAGTTAATCATCACATAATAGTGATGGTGTTGACATAGAAGGAGTATACTATCTTTTCCACAAATATCCACCACCAAGAAGAGCATTGGTATTGTTACAAGGAGCATGAGACCAAAGGAAGATCTATCTCAAGCAAATGCAGACTCAATTAGAGGTGTGCCCTCAACGATCAATCAAAATCAATGAATTAAAGGTTAGATATCTTATCATTCAGTTCCTGATTACTGGAAGTATGTTAATATGAAAACATGGTAGCTAATGTACTTAGTAGGATGAATTAAGTGCTAAGTCTATCTAGAACAATCATCTATATGCCCGAATGCATTAAATTTAAGCATGTGCATATATTAGTGCATCCTATCGATAGGGAATGTAAATTTTCTCCATTTTACCTTGAAAACCTAATTGGAGACTCATGATAAGCTTGCTAGTTAGAAAACTCATAAGGTTATAATGACAAGGAATATATTATGTATCTAGTTGGAATGCTAGGTGGTTTGAACATGTGAGTTTTATGTGCACTAGTGTATTTTTACTAGTATTTGATGAATATGTAATTATAATAAGGGTTATGGAATATATCTCTAAAATATTAAACCTCTAATACATACACATAGATGGTATCTAGAAATACAATATGGATATATGGAACATATGTATATCTATAGTGGTCTAATTGGATATGATAGAAAGAGTATGTAAGATATGATTGACTCTCATGCATAGTATGATGGTATACACATATCATGCCATGCACATATGCAATAATAGGCATATATGTGTTCATATATGATTGTATGCAAGATGTAAACCCTAGATTTCATAATAAAAGTATTTCAATAAATATACTAACATGAAATCACACTTTACCCCAATAGCCTTAACTTGAATTATATGTCCACTTAAAAAAAATATCCCTAATAGGAAACTAGGTGATCTAGACTAAGATAAGAACAACATGAAAATCTAGTAGGAATATACATATTTGATCACTTCAGTTTATATAATGTACGTATTGTGTACTTTGGGGACTAAATATAGCCATTGAGTTAAGTTTTAGTCATCAAGATCAAGCATGTGCTCCTCCTATTTATAATTGAGCATTATCTGACTAAATTTCCCCATAATGAGGTAGCTTTTGATATACTTGCTCCTATTCCATTTTGTTGGACAATTCATATACTCTAAATTGGACTTGTTATATTCTTCTAAAATTACTATTATCATGTTGAATTGGGTCAATGACCCCACCTGCTATTGTGCTTAAATCATGTCACATATGATTTCAAAAGGTATATCTTGCAACTCTATTTATTCATGCTAGATAATTTGACTAGTTTAACTATTATAGATGTTTATGTGTAGCCATTAGGGTATGCTTTTCTACCCAGGATATGCTTTTCTACCTGTATATATACATAGGCATGCTTTTCTGCCTAGGGTGTGCTTTTCCACCCATTTTACTTAGGTCAATGGCCTAGTGATGTCAAGGCCCTACTATAGTTACTTTAGTCAAATATATTGACATACAAATATTTAAGTGATTCGATGGTTGATTATGGCAAGAGTTGTGATTTTAATGGTTTAATTATACTGCCTCATTCTTTTTGAAATTCCTTCTCATGTTACTTCTCATTGAAACTTACCTAGCTTTAATTGTCCCCTTTTTGATGGGAACGTTCTTACTTTACTTTTGAAATTGATAATGCCCTAGTTAATTTTCTAATGTACATACTCAACTTTTTTTTATTCATACTCTTTTGTTTCCTATTTTTCTTGGGTGTTCCCTCCACCCAGGTGTAAGTACTTTATAGGACAGAGACTCAGGATGATCGTCAGCTTGTTGGTGAACATAAGGACAACTCAAGATAGCCTTGTTACCCTCTGTATATGGGCTTATGTGTATATATATGTAACCTTTTCATTTTATGTATTTCCCTTAGGGTGAGATAATTGAAATATTTTGTAATTTTATAAATAGTTATGTTTTGCACTGCTTAATTATTTCATGTCTCATGTTTGTACCATTGAGTGGGCCCACTACCAAGTCCCACTCATTACAACATGCTCCCATGACCGGAGGTACTTCCCAATCATCTAGCCACCGTAAAGCCTGAGTTTGGGGTATTTAAGACCGTCTTTACTCAGGGAATCCACTACTGAGGTTGGAACGAGTTTATATTCATTGAAGATCATGTTTGAAATAGTTTTGTGGCTCTTCACGTGCTCTTCGCTTCTCATCTAAGAATGAATATCCCATGTGGTCCTTTTCCAATTTTCCATCAATTAGATAGTTTCCATGTCACAACAACATGGGCTATATCGATATTTATTTTCATATTTGAGATCAATCGCGCCCTTAGCTTTTGGACATATTTACCCTTTCTATTTTTATTTCAAGTAATATGTTCCATGGTTTTATTGATCCTTTCAGATATTATTTACATCGGTCTCTTTTTCTTTTGATTTAATGTCACGTGTATGGTTTCTTGATATTTGGTTGGCATGTCTTTAAACATTCTTAATAAATCATCCCTTTATCAAAACAATTCACAAGAATACTCATTGGAAAGATTTTTGAATGAGAATCTGATTTCCTTTTTTTCATAATTTATTTATCCAAACAAATCCTTTTTTTAAGAAGTTAATATCAGTGTTTAAGGTGATGAATAAAATATAAATTGGTCTAAAATTTTTTATGAGTAGGGTACTTAAGGTTCAACCAACCCAAGTACATGATAAGAATTTAATCAACCTTAAAAGGGGATTAGGAGTTGCTCCAATCCTATAAGTTATCCATTCACTTTGAACATAATTATTAGATGTTCATATGCTATTATATAAAATGTACATATTATAATGTGAATGTACTATTCATTCTATAGTTCTATTGATTAGAGTTAAGAGTTATTGGATAAATGAAATCATATTTAATTTTATCTTCAAGAATCAACATATAACATTTTATTCATGTTTAATAGAAAGAATAAAGAGTATTCAAGAGTAAGATCAAAGTTAATGAATGATCCTTACATAAGATCCTCGTCATGGGATTTCCTAGCATATGATGTACTTTGAAGAAATCATGGGCTTCCTAGAAGACATAGTAGTATGGTGCAATTCATAGAGGCACTTTGGTGCAAAGAGAAGAGGCACTTCGGTGCAAATTTTAGGATTCTTATATTAGTCAGATAAAAGACAATGATAAAATGCAAAGTTTATTTTTGTGATGTTATATGTTTTCCTTTCAATTTATTTGTTATTTCAGTGTTATAATATGTTTAATTCCACTTACAAATTGTTTTATGCACGGATGGGGGCATGATGCCCACATGAAAGGAACAATGCAAGGATAGATCCATATGAAGATCAAATTAAGGAACAAATCAAGGTTTTCTAAAGACATGTTTGGTAGGGTGACACTACAATGGATGATCTTAATGTTTATAAATAATTTCATGTAAGTCTTAAATAATGTTTAGCCATGTTTGGCTTAGTTAGTTTCAATCCATGAACTCAACTATGCCAGATTGTCTTTGAACAATGTATGAATCTTTCTATATTAATGCATGTTTACTTTATTTGCAATGTTTATTATTCTTGTGAAATCCCTTTGATCTAAACTCCCTCATGTTATGAAAAACATGGGAGTTTCTTCCATTGATACATGTATGCTTAAAGTGGGTGTTACATGATCATAGTGACCTCTACCACACCTGATATAAAAGGATAGGATAACATGCTTGAACAGATAACTTACATTTCATATAACAATTGTGTACATACAAAGCACACATGTCAAAATATCAAGCCCGATGTTGAAATATTACAAAAATCTCCCCAGCCAAGACTAGGGATGATAATCAAATTGCATATACTTTGCAACTTAAGTATCAATAAGCCGAATTAACATAGAAAATTTCATAATATTCATTTACAAGTCATAAAAATAACATATATGTCAGAACTAAAAATATTTTTAAAAGTTAACTAGGATACATGAGTTGGTTTTATCAGATGTAAGAGTGGATATTTATCTTTTCTATATAGATTAGGTCTAAAACTAGAATCATCAAAAAAGGATTATAAATGATATAAACTTTGAATCAAATGTTTAAGATTATTGGATGTTTTTATATTCATCAATTTGAGGTATGTGTATTCCCTTGTTGGTACATTTTTGGTACTTCCTTATTAACCTCTATTTCTTCCAATTTGAAATATATTATCTTGAAATCCATTTTTACGTCTTATTGGCATGGCTGAGTCTCATTCCCTAAAATTAAATTTGAAAAACGCATGATTGGCTTGGACAAGCAAATTGAACACTAATTGACGTGCCTTGGTATATCATCTAAATTTTCAACATATATGTATAATTAGCATATTTTGATCTATTATATGATGTAACCCTCATTCAAATTCTTTTATTGAATTACTAAACCTAAGCTTGCCTCTTCTCAATGTGTGTGTTGATTATGATGACTAATATATGTAAGAAGTTGCAAAACATCATATGATGTTGCATGTTGTTTTTCTCTTTGTAAGGTAAATATGTGTTGATGCCTTTTCTTGGGTAATTGGTAGGTGATTCCCATTACTCACAAACTTATATTATTAGTTTGTGGTATTGATTCGTGAAGCGTTAATGTTTATTTTATTCTAGTTCCCATAAGCATTTTAGTGACCGAACTTAATTTTTTCAAATATTTAGTCATTTTAATATGTGATTATATACTTGAAACCTCCCCCTTATTTACAGAGAATGAAAAGATAAGATATAAAACTTTGTTGCTTACTAAGGGACAAAATATAAAAGATATAACTTTATGCATACTTATATGAATCTTGTTGGAAAAGTCTAAATTTTCATTTATTAAGTGTGCCTTTTTTATGATAATAGTTGGGATTTATTCACTTTTGGTTTCTATGTGGCCACTCTACATTTAAGAGTAATACTTCATTGATTTTTGAACCAAGTTCAAGTGAGACATGAGAGGATACATGATAAAGGAGTGTGTCCTACCTTGGTTGATAAATAAGTTAACATAGAAAATGTTGAAATTTTGTACCTCACATGTAACTACTCTTGTATATCGATCCTTCTTAAGGTTATTGGGTGTATAAACATATGGTTCCCTATAGTGTATCACAATTCATTCATTGTGTACCACTACTAGAAGCATAAACTAGAGGATTTAAGGCCACGAATATTATATTATCATCTACCCTAGGGAGGTCATGTTGGACGCTAAATAGGTTATTGAGTGTGAGTTTGAGAATGTTGGAGTTGGAATATGTTCCTCTGATAGTTACTATCTTAACCAAAAAAGTGCCATCCTCATAATCCCCCTTCCAAGAACTTGCTAGAGTAGAGTCTTTCACAACCACTATTGTAACATTGTGTACATGAAATTAACTTGATGTTCTTTGGGACAATTAATCTGAAATCTCAAATGCAATCTAGTTAAGTGATTTCTTACTACTTTCTTGTTAATGAGGTGAAATGTGTTCTAAGCCATTAATATACTAATTAATCTCGATCCCAAAACTCTAAATTTATCCCTTGATGGATTATTAGATCAATAAATGGTGTAGAGATGAAAATTAAATAGTATTAAATTTGTATGTCAAAGTGTGCTACATGTAAATTGACATTCAGTTGATAATAGACTCCTACTATGTTGGTCGTAGAAGAAAATAATTATTTTCTTATTTTGGATCAATGAGAACAATGAAATCGTAAGAAAAACTTAGATATAGAGATGGAGAACTTGGTTGCTTTGGATTTTGATTTAAGTGCTAAAACAACGCTTAAACCAAATCCTCCTAGACTAACTTGGTTAACCAACTATTGACCAAAAAATTGGTTAATCAGGTGACTAGCTAACCAAGCTATAAGGAATGCATGTCTTTCTTGTAATGTAGTTAGTTTCTAGCAAAGTTTGGTTTGTGATCGGTCAAATTAATACCAAATTCTAATTTGATTAGACCTAAAAAGCATGGATAGACCATCGACGAGTAGGTGTCATATATCACTACTAATAGTGTTAGTCAGTCTCTCTACAAGAGTTAGTCCATTGAGCCAAAAGGTTGGCAAACTAGAGTGAATTAAATAAACCTTATTAGTATTTTGTATATAATAAATATAACCATCTCATTGAAGTTGTAAGATCATTTTAACCTATTTTTACAACATCTAAGGTAGACATTCTAGTGAGGTAATATTAGCATGAAATTTTAGCAAGGTAGGAAATAGAAGAACAACGAAGAACATGTATAACTGGACTCACTAAAACTAATTTCAGTATATATCATTATTTATTTTCCTTTTCATACATAAATCATTCAAGCAATCATATTTAAGAACCTAATTTTTTTCTTTTCTCTCCATATGTTCTTCTTCTAATAATAGTATGTAGAGATATATGTATAGAGAAACCAAACAATAACTCGAGGTTGAATTTGGCAGATATTGCCAAATATGAGAATAGCAAGTCATGACTTGATTTTAGCAACGGTTCTACATTCTATTTGAGTGGGTACCTTTCCTAAACAAAAATTTTTCATAATAGACTATATTCTTATTTATGTTCATGAATTTCAATTTTGTAAAAACAATATGTTTGATATTGATTTTGATAATGTAAAATGTGTGGAAAACTATTGGTATGTATTCCCAGGGAGCCAATCATATGATGATTGTAATGGCATATCTTGTAAATGATTTGATTAATAACAAAGGAAATCTTCATTTATATGTTTGTTCAATTATGAAATAATGGTATAACATGCTAGATGTCTAAAAGATGATGTCTTGATGACATATGTCTTCAAGTTGAGGACCTGAACAATGAGATCATATGAATAATAAGAGTACATACATTGTTGTTATGTCCTTATTCAGATTTATTATGGAAGCTAATAGATAGAAATAATACCTAAGACTAGGGTGTGTTTTTGGTTGATGATAGAATCTCATAAGTCATGATATGTGATATCAAACCAAGCACATAGGTACTTGTTATAGAACAATGTAAATGACATACCCACTATGAGAGTGATGCATGGAAACCATTGAATGGTAGTCAAAATCACTTGTCATAGTGATAGTGGTGATTGTGGTTCTTAGACCTGAAGTCACGACACTCATCACATGTCATTTTTTGTACTTATACATCATCCAATGTGAGTTTTTATAAGGGTTGCCATAAAGGTGATGTTTGGGTACCTTATGACACATGGGGATTGACTATGAGTGATGTAGATGGGATTTCTCCCTCCTACTGGAGTTGATATCTGGGCCACTTGATAAGAGAGACTGAGAAGCATATGGCCATACTCATGTGAATAGATATATTATATGTGAGCTCACATGCATCTCAGACAGTCTGCTCTAGTTCAAGGAACATGGATTGAATGTTGAAGAGGATGATGATTCCATGCCTCGAGTTCAATCTGGATATCAAAGACAAAGGAACTGTACGATCATTGTAACAATAATCATGGATTGTAGGTTGAATTTGATCTTCAACTTTCCAATTACTTAGGTAGCAATGATGTATTTCTAGATACCGATAATTGCTTGTGATGTCATAAATTAGTTATGGACATTCACTGCCAATGTAATTCGTAACCTATAGGGTCACACAAATAGGTACACCTAGAATAGAAGTTTACTCATGAATGGGATTTAACTTGATTGATAATGTCTTTAGGTAATCAACTTAAATAATAATTGGATTATTGGAATCTGAAACGATCGATTTTGTAAGTAAACTGACCGGTTCATAGTCATGAGCCGAAGGGTTCAAGTTGTGAACTGACCGATTGCAAGATCAGTAAGACTGGATCAAGGATTGATGTTGACATCGTGTTGTGCATTAATCAAATGCTAAAGGATAATATGTTTACAAATAGGAAACATAGTGAATAGATTGATTCAAGAATTGAATCGACCATTTCATGTGTCAATCAATCAGTACTGTGATGAATTGATCGTTTCATCATTCACAGGTTCCAAAAAGTTCATGAAATTTTGTCTCTTTGACTCCTAGACAAACCGGAAACCCTGACCTTGGTCATCCTATATAAAGGGAGATAGTCTAGACTTTTAGAGACACAACAAAAACAAGAAGATCTAACAATTATTGTCCTCTCATAGTTGTGGTAACTAGAGAGCTTGAGCAAGCCTTACTCATCAAAGAGAGAGACAACAAGGTACAAACAACAAGGTATAGAAAGTTAGTGCTAGCATGTTGACGTTCGAAGGGACAACTCCTTTCTTTTGTCTTTGGGAGTGTTAGGGGGAGTACCCAATGGTCCATGTGGATTATGATAGAGGTGAGGAGGTCTTTGCTACCTTCTAGGAGGATAAAATCTACCATCATTTGTGGTGGTGTCACCCCGAGAGTTGTCCATATGCAGCTTGTGAAAGAAGCACATCATTGCAAGGATAGTTGTTGGACTTATTCTAGGACCAGGTATATGCCTTGCAATCATCCTTCTCGATCCATAATTGTTGACATATTCGCTGGTCACAGGGGAATATGACCAAAAAAATTGTTATCGTTGCCATATTTGTAGCTATATTTTTTGATAGTGGTATCAGAGCCATGTCAGTATACTATGTTTTGGGATTTAATCAATATGATTGTATTTTTTATTTATCATTTATTTTATTACATATGATGTGAATATTTAAAATGAATAATATGCATATCCGATTAAATACCACATACAATCCTTATATATATATATAGATATATATATATATGTATGTATGTATGTATATGCATCATCCTAAAATTGTTTGATGGTGGATTTATGGGTGGTTATGGCCAATATCCCCTAAAATTGCTAAAATTGTGTGTGTGGTTGGTTGATTTTATTCCTATCTTTTTAAATTTGATTTGCATACTGAGCCTCTCTATGTTTTCACATGTAACTTAATGCTTTTCTTCCTATTCTCGCCTCAAATGTTACTTAAGGTTTCACTTTTACAATGTAATAATTAAATAGAATATGATGGTTTAATTTTCTATTTTGGCAAAAGAAGGCGTTCTACACCAAACGAACCCACAAACTTAAGAGTCAAACTGATCAACTAGAGGACTGAGGAGGCCAAACAAAGGTAGGAATTGATCGGCTGATGGCCCAACTGATCGAATGGAGGAGTATAAACATCTCTTGAACCAAAGACCAAAAGACCGTTTCAAGAGACCAATCGACTGACTAGGAGGCCAATCAATTGGCTCAAGAGTTGAACCGAATGACCTGGACTGGTTCCAACACATATTTCTGTAGTATATGTTGCCAGATATGATGTGGATCTTTGGTGGTAGAAATTCCTCATGTCTCAAAGGAATTTCATTAGTGTGGCCATAATCATCACTCATATTTTATAGTTGCATGTTTTTGTTTGTGGATATAGTGTGTATATGATACATATTAGTATGTGATGATTGGAGAATTATATGTATTTATATAAATATAAAATCCCTCAAATATAATATTAAGTCTTAGATACTTCTCATTAGCAACACACATTAAAAGCTTGATCAATTAAGCATGTGCATGCCATTAATGGTGTGTCATCTATCTCGTAGAAGTGTGATCGTAGTTATGTGGGTCTGTCAAGTAGGGTGCATTACTATCATGTTGGCTTTTGGGTCAGGCTTAACTAGGTGACCTAAAGAAAAGTGTAGATGGACTATGGAAAATAGTTGTGCATACCATCTATCCAAGAATTGCATAAGATGCCATCGTCAAATGTTGTCTACCTTAATAGATGGTTATGGACATCGACGTTGGATGGGTAATAACTTATTTATTCTAGATCTTGGCTCACTAGAAGGTTGTACGTTGCAATCTTCTGAATTGATAAGTGAGGGTTATCAATTTGAACAAAATAGTGGGAGAAATAATGAATTAAAGGCCTAATTAATGTCACCTGATAATCAAATCAAATCAAAAGGGTTTTAACAAATTCAAATTTCTTTTGTAGAAACAAATGGCAACCAACTATGCATTTTCCTTACGACTGATACTTGAGAAGGAGAAGTTGAACGGGAATAATTTACATGATTAGTCTAGGAGGTTGAGAATTGTTCTCAGACAAGAGTGCAAACTCTATGTCATGGAGACACCAGAGCTAGATGAACTGCTCCACTACACCTAAGGCAGACAGTGATGCTTACAAGAAGCACTATGAAGATGTCACAGATGTCAAGTGTCTGATGTTATTCTCAATAAGCTATGATTTGCAGAGACAACATGAGAACATGGATGTTATTGAAATGGTAACACATCTTAAGAACATGTACAAAGTTCAAAAAAGACAAGAGAGATATGATGTCTCTAAAGTGTTGTTCAAATACAACATGGCAGAATGAGATCCACTAGGTCCCTATGTGCTCAAGTTGATTGGGTATGTGGAGAACCTTACTAAACTGAGATTTATCTTAAGTCAAAGTTGGCCACATATGTGATTCTCCAGTCACTACCAGAATCATACAACCAGTTTGTCATGAACTACAACATGAACAATTTTGACAAGCCGTTGTCAGAATTGCTTGGCATGTTGAGGACTGCTGAAGCACAAATGAAGAAGGACAAATCCAGATCCATGATGATGATCAAGAAAGGAAAGGGGAACTCCAAGGGCAAAGGGAAAGCTAAGAAGAGTTCTAAAATTGTCTAGAAGCCCAAGTCTTCTCTACTCAAAGCAAAGGAAGGGGTGAATAAGGGAGGAAATTGTCACAAGAAGAGATATTTCCCTCTCTACGTGGAGGGACCGAGGAAGAAGACAGAGGGTATAGAGATCACCAATTAAAGCATTTACATTATTGAGATAAATATGTCTACTTCTTCATCTTGGTTACTTGATACCATATGTGGATCTCACATATGTTCCAATATGAAGGATCTAAAAAGAAGTAAGCCTTTAAGAAAGTGTGAGGTCAAACTGTGTGTTATGAATGGAGCAAGAGTTGCTACCACTACAGTTGGAACCTATCATTTATTTCTACCCATGAGGCTTGTAATAGAGTTAGAGAACTTCTATTTTGTGCCTCATATTAGTAGAAACATCATTTATGTATCTTGTATGGACAAGAATGGATTCAAATTTCTCATAAAGAACGGGAGATGTTCTATTGAAAAAAATGAGATCTTTCATGACAGTGCCCCAATGTCCTGTGGTCTTTATATTAGATCTTGAGATAAATGTTTATAATGTTAATACCAGAAGATTAAAACTCAATAACTCAAACAAGGCATACCTTTGGCATGGTCGTCTAGAGCACATCAATGAGAAATGCATTGCTAGACTCCATAAAGATGGATACCCAGACTCTGTTGACTTTGAGTCAATAGAGACATGTGAATCTTGTTTGTTAGGAAAGATGAAAAAGGCTCCTTTCAATAAAAAAAGTGAGAGAGTGAGTGATCTATAGGGACTCATACATACTGATGTATGTGGACCATTTAGAACAAATGCTAGAGGTGGTTACCAATACTTCGTTACCTTTACTGATGACTTCAGTAGGTATGGTTATGTTTACATCATGAATCATAATCAGGAAGTCTTGAAAGTTCAAGGATTTCATGAATGAGGTACAAAACCAACTTGGTAAAAGTACTAAGACACTTCATTTTCTGATTGGGGTGCATAGTACTGAAGCCAAGAGTTTGAGGACCTTCTATGAGACCATGCTATCATATCACAATGGACTCCACCTCGAACACCACAACATAACGGTGTATCAAAAAGAAGGAACCATACATTATTAGATATGGTGTGGTCAATGATGAGTTTTATAGTCTTCCAACTTCCTTCTGGGGACATGCTTTGGAAACCGCATCATTTACACTCAAATTTGTGTATCATCTAAATGGTTCAAAAGACACCATATGATATATAGTATGGGAAGCATCCCAATGTGTCTTTTATAGGGATTTGGGGACGTGAAGCTTATGCGAGAAAGCAATGTCCTAAAAAGCTTGGATCCAAATATGATAAATGTTATTGTGTTGGATATCTAAGGGAATCAAAGGATACTACTTTTTTACTCCATTTGACAATAAAATGTTTGTTTCTAGGCATGATGTATTCTTAGAAAAGGAATTTATTTCCAAAGGAAGTGGTGGGAGGGAAGTAGAACTCAAAGAGGTTTGAGACCAAAAAGAAAACGTTGAACCTAAAGAGGTACAAGAGGAACATGGAGACTCACAATTTGTTGTGGGATCTCAAGTTCCTCATGTAACACAAGAACCTCACAGGTAGAACTCAAAGAGGTTTGATACCAACAAGAAAATGTTGAACCTAAAGAGGTACAAGAGGAACATGGAGACTCACAAGTTGTTGTGGGATCTCAAGTTCCTCATGTAACACAAGAACCTCACAGATCTAGTAGGATATGTCATGAGCCTGAAAGATTTGGTTATCTTGTGACTCAAGAAGGTGATGATTTGGTCATTGATGGTAGCCAAAAACCTACCTAGAAGCAGTAAAAGGACTAGACAATGAGAAAGGGCTTGAGGACATGAGATCTAAGATGGAATACATGTACACTAATAAGGTATGAACCTTGGTGGATCCACCTGAAGGGGTAAAACTCATAGGGTGCAAGTGGGTCTTCAAGAAGAAGACTGACATGGATGGTAATGTACAAACTTACAAAGGTTGATTGGTTGTAAAGGGTTTTAGACAAGTTTGAGGTGTTGAATATGAAAAAACCTTTTCTCCAGTTGCCATTGTTAAGTCCATCAAGATCATGATTGTCATTACAGCTTATTATGAGTATGAGATTTCACAAATGGATAAAACCACATTCCTTAATGGGAATTTGCTTGAGGATGTGTACATGACACAATCCAAGGGTTTTATAAATCCAAAGGATGAAAATAAAGTTTATAAGCTACAAAGGACAATCTATGGATTGAAGCAAGCATCTTAGAGTTGGAATCTTCAATTTGACAAAACAGTCAAAGAGTTTGGCTTTTTTTCAAAATGAAGATGAACTAAGTGTTTACAATAAGGTTAGTGGGAGCATGATTGTAATCCTTATATTGTATGTAGATGACATACTATATATGCCACCTTAAATTCTCTGCATCCATGGTATTGGAAAAAAAGCATTGAAACCATGGTATTATAGGTAGATGCCAAACCACCTTGGCAGGAGAGTCAGTTTTGGACTTCCTCGAAGTCGTCATTTTATACCTTATCTTTCAAATCGACGTAGTCCTTTTAAAATAACACACAGTCATTCAGGCATGCATATATCTTCGTAGCCTTCATTCCCATGGGGCACAACATTTTCTTTAGTTTGTATGTTGATATTGGAATCTTGTTGCCTTCAGGAAGAATTTGTTTCAATAAAGACAACAATGACGTGAAGCTTTTGTCGCTCCATCTATTGTTAGTCTTTAGAGTATAGAATCCTAACACAATGCTAACCTTTGTAAACTTAGTACTACCTAAGTATAACGATCTCTCAGCATCATGCATAATGATTCTAAATAAGGAAGGTGGATCAACGTTCTCTACCCCACAATTATCAAGCATCGTGTCAACCATGTTTATCAGAATCAGTTCATTCACATCTACATCATCGTTGGAAATTTCTTCCTTAAAACAAGTACTGCTATTGACATCTACTAATCTCATAGTAGGAATCTCTCCATGCTAGTACCATTATGTATAGCCTTGTACAATCCTATTGCACATGACATGGCTTTTGATTTCATCAACAATGTCGACTTTCAAGTTGTTACTGCAATTCCTACATGGACAATAGAACCTATCTCCATGTCATTTCCTATGTTCCTCCGCTAATGTTACAAACTGATTAAGACCAGTAATAAACTCCAGGGTGCATTGATTTGGAATGGACATTTATGATGTATCCATTCTATTATCAAAGGAAAAATAAGTATTAGGGTTTAGGGTTTACATGATAAGGGCTTATCATTTAGGATTTAGGGATAAGAGTTTACAAATTAGGTTTAGGTTTTAGGGTTTAAAGATTATGATTTAGGTTTTATGGTTTACAAATTAGGGTTTAGGGTTCAGTAGTGAGTGTGTATTACCACCTATTCCATTCTTGAACACCTAATCTCACTAGTAACTATATGATATGTATTCGGTTTTCAAGAAAATTTCAGAAGTAATTTCCCAAAATTCTCCAAGTACATATGTAGATGAACAAAAATCCATGTACATATGTACTTAGAGAACAAATGGGAAAGTGTTGACGAAATGTTTTAAAAATTAAATATACAATATACACTTACATCCTAAGTGAGATTAAGTGTTCAAGAACAGTCCCAACCAAGGACTATCCAAGATTTACTCCTAATAAGTAAATCTCGGACGGGTTTCTAGGCCAACATATATATGTTCAAAATTAAGGTTTACGATTCATATCAATTCAATGTAAATGCAAACCTAGAAAAAGAAGATATATTTCCAAATTAAGGTTTACGATTTAGAATTTAGGTAAATACATTACAATTTCAGTCTTAATCAAGCTAATTTAGGCCATTCATATCAATTCAGATTAATTAATCTAATTCAACAATGCAACCTAATATACAAGCACTTAATACATGAATTTCAATTATAAAAGAAATTACAAAACCCTAATTACATTTAATTACAAACCCTCATTAAAACATAATCAAGTTACAAATTTAAACCCTAATTTTATGGATGTTTAAAAGGAGCACGCATTTATAGAACATACACCAAAAAATCTAAAAATAAACACATTGGTCAGCTGGCGATAGTGGCCAACAACAACAACGACAACTCAAGCAATGACAACAGGCAGCAATGGTGGCAGAATCAGCAGTGGCAGCGGGACCAGCAGGAGCAGTGGAGGCAGGAGCAACAACAACAACACGAGGATGATCAACAACAGAGGTACAAGCACCAGTAATGGCTGCACGAGAAGTGGCGGCGATGAGAATCGCCAGAGCAAGAAAGATGACTAGGTATCGTGCAATGAAACAGGAAATTGCAAAAAAGAAAATTTTGTGGGTGTTGTTAAATGGGCCATAGCCGTCAATTGTAAATGAAATCAATGACTAAGTCCATACTTAAAGATCAGTTAAGTCAATAAAAACTAATGACAGGGGCCCTACATGAGGCTGAGTTCTTTTGTTTGGAAAAGGGAACTTAGTCATCAGTTTTGTAAGAACAACCGATGATAGAGACCATACTTAGATGTCAGTTCAGCCAAAAAAATGATGACACTGGCCCTTACCCAAACAAAAGAAGTTGGGACTTAGACGTCAGTTTAGGATACAAAACCAATGACTAAGGACATTTTTGGGGGAACCATATTTTTTTGGGGACTTGGCATGAACACCCACTATTGTCGGTTGAATGATAAGCAGTGACACCATAGCTAACAATTATTTCACGGTGGAAAGTATGTGCATCATTGGTTTTCTCCTAAAGAAACTGATGACAGAGTTAATTTACAGGTAAAATTTATTTTGCGAGAAAGCATTTTTTGTTGGTTCCTAAACAAACGATGATTAACTGAAATTTTTTTGGAGGCACTTTTTTTTCATGAAATATTATATTTCACGGGTTATTTTATCTTTGGTTTTTAGACGTTGTAATTGATGACCCATAAAAGGCAGTACCCATGTTTTTTTTAATCATCATGACTTCACCGATACTGAATTTTGTTCTCTACCAACCGACAAGAAAGATCTTCAGTGTTAGTTTTCTTTTGAAACCGATGTCAATAAAAGTGACACTAGAGTTCAGAAATGTACTAGTGGAATGACATCCCTACTTTACAAATGGTAAAGACATGTCTAGGAAATATATTCTCTATTAAAAACTTAGGTGAAGCTTCATATATCTTAGGAATCAAGATCTATAGAGATAGGTCTAGAAGGCTTCTTGTCATAAGTCAGAACACATACATTAACAAAGTATTGTATAGGTTAGCATGGAGAACTTGATAAGAGGAAACCTACCCATGTATCATGGAGTTACTATCTCTAGAGATAAATGTCCCAATTCTTGTGAAGAAACAGAACATATGAGTAAGATTTCATATGCATTTGCAATTGGATCTATCATGTACACAATGTGATGTACTCATCTGGATATCTTGTATGCCTTGAGAATAATGAGCATATATTAGTCATATCCCAATGAGGGCCACTGGACTGTTGTGAAGAACATCCTTAAGTACTTGAGAAGAACTAAGGATTAGTTCCTAGTCTGCAGTGTAGAGGAAGAGTTGGTGGTAAAAGGTTACACCAATGCAAGCTTCCAAACTGACCAAGATGACTTTGGATCACAATCTGGATTTGTGTTTTGCCTCAACAATGAAGTTGTGAGCTGGAAGAGTTCTAAGAAAGAAACAATTGTTGATTCTACAATGAAGGCCGAGTATATTGACTATTGTTACCTCGAATCCATCAAAGAAAGTTATTTGGATCAATAAGTTTGTCACTGAACTTGGGGTGGTTCCAAGCATTAGCAATACAATAGAGATATATTGTGAAAACAATGGAGCTATTTCATAGGATAAGGAACCTAGATCATATCAGTGTTCTAGGCACATACTGCGATGTTTCCATCTCATATGAGAGATTGTACAGTGAGGATATGTGAAGATTTGCATAGCACCAACTAAAAGCAATGTTGCAGACCCCTTGCGAAAGAACTTTCACAGCAGAAGCATGATGGTCATGTCGGATCACTTGTGATTAAGTTCATGGGTGATTGGTTCTAAGTGTAACTAGGAGTTTGTTGGTATGTATGCCCAGAGAGCCAATCATATGATGATTGTAATGATATATCTTGTAAACAATTCGATTAATAACAAAGGAAATCTTTGTCTATATGTTTGTTCAATTATGAGATAATGGTATAACATGATAGATGTCTAAGGAATGATGTTACTCGATGACATATGTCTTCAGGTTGAGGACCTAAACAATGAGATCATATGAATGATAAGAGTACATACATTTTTGTTATGTCCCTAGTCTGATATTATTGTGGAGGCTAACAGGCACAATAATACATAAGACTAGAGTGTGTGTTGCCTGATGAGAGAATATCATTAGCCATGATATGTGATATCAAACCAAACATAGGTACTTGTAATAGAACAGTGTATCAGACAACCCCACCACGAGAGTGATGTACGGAAACCATCGAATGGTAGTCAAAATCATCTCTCATAGTGATTGTGGTGATTGTGGTTCTCAGAACTGAAGTCACTACACTCATGATATGTCGTTCATTGTACTTTGACATCCCCCAACATGACTTTGTACAAGTCTTTCCATAAACATGGTTGTTACGACCCGCGTTTCGTTTTGTAAGTAAGTACCTTGGTTAGTGCATAATTGAGCTAGTTATGTTGAGATGAGTACTCACTCTTGTTAATAGTGTTTTGAGTTTTGAGCTAGTGTTAATGTATCATTAGTTTGTTTTCTTGTCCTGAGGTTGAGGACAATTTTATTCTTAATCCGTTGCTAGAGAAATCACGCGAAACTGACTTACGAGTAAAAAGATATGGGCTTTTTGGTGTTCAGGGACCTATATGCAATATCGGAAAGTTTCTGGGAAATTTACTTTCGGCCCCCTGGGCGGTTTGCCTTATCCTTTCCTTGGTTTTTCCTTTATCTCTTCTTTAGCCGACAAAGGGATGAACGAAGGGTTCATTTCCCCGTTTGCCGCTAGACGAGAGCAGAGAAAGAGAGGGGGAGCGAGCTGGAGAAAGAAGGCCGGACGATTTAGCCGTTCTCCACCGATTCTCTTCGGTTTCTCCATCTGCTCCGGCCAAAGCAACCGCCGCTTCTTCTTCTTCCTCACTTTCTTCTTCCTCCAGCAGCCGCGAAGAAGACGACCTAGGAGGTGGTCTTGGGAGCGAACGACGCCCCCTTTCCGGTTCTTTCTTCTTGCCAAGCGATTGCTAGGACAATCCGGAGCTGTAGGAGCGATTTGGGTAAGAATCGTCCACCGAATCGACTTTGATTTCCCGTTTTTCGTTCTGCATATTTCTGTTCCGCCCAGGTGCACGGCGTGCAAACCTGGTTTGCACGGCGTGCACGGTTACAGGTTTTTATTTCAGATTTCTGTTCTGCGCAGGTTGCACGGCGTGCAAGGCGAGTTGCACGGCGTGCAAAGTCGCTGGTTGGTGGGACGAATCCCTGCCCAGGTGCACGGCGTGCAAAGGTCAGTTTGCACGGCGTGCAGGGTCTCAGGAAGGTAGAACTAAAGTGCCTTGTAGGCGCACGGCGTGCGGCCTAGGTGCACGGCGTGCACTTTGCTGTAAAGGTCAGATTTGGGCGTGTTTGTGGACGTTTTTCGGTGTATACGAACACACCGAAGTGGGTGAGTGGCAGTTCATTTAGAGATCATTATTAAACTCATTTTATATGCTTATTGCTACAGTATCAGTTGATATGAATCTTGAACAGTGTAACATGTACATCAAGTATAATAAATCCAAGGGAACTTGGAATGTGTGATATGAACGATGGAAAGGAGGAATTTCTATGTTTATAGTTGTAGTATAATATTACTGTTAAGCTGTTTGTTTGTTAACTAATTAATAGAATAGATGCCCTAACACCGTAGAACCCCAAAAGTGGTATCTGCAGCTTTGGGGTGAAACTCGTGTCCAACATCAACCGGTTGAGTAATTCTGGTGGCACGAGGTTTGAGGTACAGTGTCCAACACCAACCGATTGAGTAATTTCGGTGGCACTGGGAAAGGAGGGTTATCCAACACCAACCGGTTGAGTAATTCTGGTGGTAACCCTGTGGACTCTCTATGTTTGCGTACTCAAACTAGAGGGGTCTAGAGCACTCAGAGTAGTGCCTTGAGGCCGTAGAGCCTGTGTTTCTGGCCGGAGAGCCAGGGGTCCTGTAGCAGAACAGGGCTGGCAGTCAGACTTAGCATTTCCCGGGTGTGTCGCTAAGTCTTGTACGGTGGGACCGTAGCATGAACTTGTTGCGGATCTTTATATGCAGAGTACACTGCATATATTTAGGGCATATAATAAAATGATTGAGTATCCACTTAGGATTCACAGTAAATTTACAAATCTGTCTATTATCTGATGATGCTTAGAAATGTGATGGTTTGTCCGTTCATCTGCTATGTCAATAGAACTGCTCTGCTTAAACTGTATATCTATTTATTTTCAGTTAATAAATCTGACGAGTTAATTATTGATAGCTATGTGAAATGTTATTCACTGAGCGAGTAGGCTCATACCTCTACTCAAAACATTTTCAGGTCAACATCAGCATCAGGAGTCGGAAGGATCGTTTCATCCTGACGCCTAGTTGTTAGAAGGTTTGTAGTTTGTCTAGTTAGAGGTCTCTTAGTCCATTCCCCTCGATCCTCGGGACAAGGTGTGAGTGGGAGAGAGAATGTGTATATCAGATGTAAATTAATGTTATGCTTTCTTTATGTTAATTAATGTATTATGTTGTAGATCTTGCTTGTATCTCTATCAGTTTAATAGAGAAGTTTCTGCAGTTTGTTTAGTTCTTGTTTACAACTTAAACTTGATTATCAATTAAATGCCTTGAATTGTTTTAAAAAGAGAAGAATGGTTGGTTATGTGTTAATCTCACCTGTCGTGCCCTAATCTGGTGGTTCGTGTTAAATGTGAGGTTGGGGCGCGACAACTCTTGGTATCAGAGCTTAGGTTGAGTACATAGTTACTCAGAGTCCAGGTCAGGGGACGATAAGAGACCAATAGGATTAAGGTTTAGGTGTCTTTCTTCTATCTGTAGTTTTCTAACAGGAAATATTCTGTTATATCATTGAAGATGGCAGGAAGAGGCTTTGATCGCGATGATCAGGCCGAGAGCCATGTTGGCCCTGATCCTTTGTACTTGGGTCCAGGTGGTGGTGACCACGTGGATGAAGCATCCCGGATGTACAGGATGTTTCTGGAAACCAAAGAGAAGTACAAGGCTGATAGACGAGGTTCTACTTCTACCAGCAGTAAGGATCTGATGCGATCTTATGAGCTTGTGAAGAAGCTTGGTGGCACAGAGTTTAGTGGCACTACAGATCCAGCAGAGGCTGATGAATGGTTTAGACAGATAGAGAAGGTCTTTCGTCTGATGGAGCTTTCAGAAGAGAAGAAGATCAATCATGCGGTCTATCTTTTGACAGGCGATGCAGAGTTGTGGTGGCGTGGTGTGGAAGAAAAGAGGAGAGGTACAGAGCTTTCCTGGCAGGATTTCTCTGAGGAGTTTCATCTCAAATTCTATCCACCCACTTTTCTTAATGAGAAAATCAGGCAGTTACAGAATATCAAGCAGGGGAACATGACAGTTACTGAGTATGAAGCGCTTTTCACACGGTTGGCTAATTTTTGTCCACAGCTTGTTCCTGATAACATAGAAAGATGTAGAAGGTTTCAGGAAGGACTAAGGCCAGAGATTCGGCATACAGTTTCTGCTACTAGTAGGAGGAACAAAGAGAACTTTGGTGAGTTTGTCGAGGCTGCTAGACAGGTTGAGGAATCTGTGAATGCTGACAAGGTGCCCGAGTCTAAGAAGAGATCTGCAGACTTCAGTAGAGGGCAATCCAGTAGTGGATACAGAGGTGGAGGTAGAGGTTTCTTTTCTAAACTTGGGCGTGGCTTTGGTTGTTTTGGCAGACAGAGATCTGAGAATGTCACTACTTCTAGAGGTAGAGGAGGATATAACCCAGGAAGATGGAACAGTGCCACTAGTGGACAGTCTTCAGGATCGTCAATGTCAGTGACAGGTCCCCAGAGACAAGAGACACCACCGTGTAGCAATTGTGGAAGGCCACATACTAGTCAGTGTTGGGGTGCAAATTCTCAAGGTTGTTTTATCTGTGGACAAATAGGACATTTCAAAAAGGAATGTCCCCAGTTCCGACAAGCAGCATCGCAAGCTTTCCAGCCTCAATACCATGATGTTCCAAGTTCTTCTATGGCTTCTGGTTCCAGAGGTGGTGGAGTATCTAGTGGCAGAAGTGGTCAGAGAGGACAACATAGCAGAGGGAGAGCTTCAGCACGTTTCTTCTCTTTGACACCTCAGGAAGGTATAATTTCTTCACGAGTTGTTACAGGAGAGATGCTTTTGTTTAATAGTATACCAGTTTCAGTTTTGATAGATCCGGGTGCTACTCATTCTTTTATACGACGTTCTTTAGTTGATGAACTTAATCTGTTAACTCAAGAGTTGGTAGATGAGTTAGTGTTGAGGGTTCCACTAGGTGGACCGACAGTTTTATCTGAGTCTTGTCCCGGATGTTTGTTATCTTTTGGAGGTTTTACCTTTGCTGCTAATCTCATACCCTTGGATGTAAATACTTTTCAAGTCATCTTGGGTATGGATTGTCTTGAGACATATCGAGTGCAACTCGATTGTTGGAAAAAGGAAGCTACCTTTCAATTAGGAGAATTTTCTTGTGTCTTTACTGGAGACAGGAAAGTTCTACCTACGTGCATAATATCAGCTGCTGTAGCTGATAAGATGTTACAGAAAGGATGTGAAGCGTTCCTTGCTCATGTGGTTGACACCAGAGCAGAAAAGAGCACCGCCAGTGTTTATGATGTACCTGTAGTTCGTGAGTTCTCTGACGTTTTTCCAGAAGATTTGCCAGGCTTACCTCCTGTCAGAGACATTGATTTCGAAATACAGATATATCCAGGTAGTCATCCGGTAGCATTGCCAGCCTATAGAATGGCACCTGCAGAGTTGAAAGAACTCAATGTGCAGTTGCAAGAGTTGCTAGACAAGGGTTTCATTAGACCCAGTTCTTCACCGTGGGGTGCTCCAGTCCTATTTGTTAAGAAAAAGGATGGTACCATGCGTCTCTGTATAGATTACAGGCAACTGAACAAGATCACTATAAAGAACAAGTACCCATTGCCAAGAATAGATGATCTGTTTGATCAGTTGCGTGGAGCAACGATCTTCTCTAAAATTGATTTGAGATCCGGATATCATCAGCTCAGAATAAAGGCTTCTGACATTCCCAAAACAGCTTTCAGAACCAGGTATGGGCATTATGAGTTCTTGGTCATGTCGTTTGGGCTGACCAATGCCCCAGCAGCCTTTATGGATATGATGAATCGGATTTTCAAACCTTTTATAGATCAGTTTATTGTAGTCTTTATAGATGACATTCTGATCTATTCCAGAGACGTGGAACAGCATGAGCAACACTTGAGAGTAGTGTTGCAGTTGTTGAGACAACACCAGTTGTTTGCTAAGTTTAGCAAGTGCGAATTCTGGTTGGCCGAGGTAGCATTTCTTGGACATGTTATCTCGAGAGATGGAGTCAGCGTGGATCCTAAGAAAGTTGAGCCTGTGCTTCAGTGGGAGCAGCCTACGACTCCTACCGAGATCAGAAGTTTCTTGGGATTGGCAGGATATTATAGGAGGTTTATAAAGAACTTCAGTGAAATAGCATCACCTTTGACACGCTTGACTAGGAAGGATGCACCATTTGTTTGGTCTGATAACTGTGAGAGAGTTTTCAGATTTTGAAGAAGAAGTTGACTTCAGCACCAGTGTTGGTTTTGCCTGAAGCAGAGAAAGGCTATACAGTGTTCTGTGATGCTTCCAGGAGAGGTTTGGGTTGTGTACTGATGCAAGAAGGCAAAGTTGTGGCTTACGCATCTAGACAGCTTAAGAAGAATGAAGAGAACTACCCTACTCATGATCTGGAATTAGCTGCTATAGTTCATGCTCTTAAGATATGGCGTCATCACTTGTATGGTGAGACATGTCAGATATTTACAGACCATAAGAGCCTGAAGTATATTTTCACTCAAAAAGATTTGAATTTGAGACAGCGCAGATGGCTTGAGCTGATTAAAGACTATGATGTGACAATCGATTACCATCCGGGTAAGGCAAATGTTGTAGCTGATGCCTTGAGTAGAAAGTCAAGTTCTTCAGCCAATGCATTTTCTATGGCATGTTTCAAGAGAGACTTGCTTGTAGATATGCGAAGGTTGAACTTGGACTTGGAGGTGACAAGACAGAGTGGGCTAATTGCACAGATGCAAGTCAGACCTACTTTTTATAATCAGATTAAAGAGCTGCAACAGAGTGATAATGATTTATGGCAAATTATGCAGGAGATGTCAGAGGGTAAGAGAACAGAGTTCAGGTTTTCTGATGAAGGCATGTTGTATCTTCATGACAGATTGTGTGTACCTGGAAACAGTGAATTGAAAGAGCAAATTCTTGAGGAGGCGCATACTTCTATGTATGCCATGCATCCAGGTAACACAAAGATGTACAGGAACCTCAAAGAGCTGTACTGGTGGCCAGGTATGAAAAAGGATGTGGCTGAATATGTGGCTAGGTGCGGAGTGTGTCAGCAGGTTAAGGCTGAACATCAAAAACCTGCGGGTATTCTTCAGTCGCTTCCTATACCAGAATGGAAATGGGAACACATCACGATGGACTTTGTGGTAGGATTACCCAGGACGCCTAAGGGTTCAGACTCGATATGGGTGATTGTGGATAGACTAACTAAGTCTGCTCACTTTCTTCCTGTCAAGTCAACCTTTGACGTTCCAAAGCTGGCTAAAATTTATGTGGATGAGGTAATCAGGTTACATGGGATTCCAGTCTCCATTATTTCTGACAGAGATCCAAAGTTTACATCTAGATTCTGGAATCAGTTACATCGTGCGTTGGGCACAAGGCTGAAGTTCAGTACGGCGTTTCACCCACAGACAGATGGTCAATCTGAGAGGACCATTCAGACCCTTGAGGACATGCTGAGAGCATGCGTGCTACAGTTCAAAGGTAACTGGGAAGAACACTTAAGCCTAATGGAGTTTGCATATAATAATAGTTACCATTCTAGTCTTGGAATGGCTCCATTTGAAGCTCTATATGGCAGGAAGTGTAGATCGCCAGTTTGCTGGTACGAGGTGGGTGAGAAGGAAATTCTTGGACCTGAGCTTGTTGATGTGACTACTGAAAAGATATCAGTGATCAGGGATCAGTTGAAAGCCGCACAGGATAGACAGAAGAGTTATGCTGATAGACGACGTCGACCTCTTGAGTTTGAGGTTGGCGACGAGGTTTACTTGAAAGTTTCACCGTGGAAGGGAGTGCTGAGGTTTGGCAAGAGGGGTAAGTTGACCCCTAGGTATATGGGTCCATATCCTATTGTAGATAGGATTGGACAGGTAGCTTACAGGTTGGATTTGCCGTCTGAGTTGGCAAATCTTCATGATGTCTTCCACGTATCTATGCTGAAAAAGTGTCACCCCGGTACAGATAAGATTGTAGATCCAGAACCGGCACAGCTTAGAACAGATGTGTCCTATGTAGAAGGACCAGTGCAAATAGTTGATCACCGGATCAAAAAGCTTAAGAACCGTGAGTTATCTTTAGTGAAGGTTTTGTGGAGGAATCACAATATAGAGGAAGCTACGTGGGAGCTTGAATCAGAAATGCGTAACAAGTTTCCTTTTCTCTTTTAGGAATTTCGGGACGAAATTCTTATAAGGGAGAGAGATTGTTACGACCCGCGTTTCGTTTTGTAAGTAAGTACCTTGGTTAGTGCATAATTGAGCTAGTTATGTTGAGATGAGTACTCACTCTTGTTAATAGTGTTTTGAGTTTTGAGCTAGTGTTAATGTATCATTAGTTTGTTTTCTTGTCCTGAGGTTGAGGACAATTTTATTCTTAATCCGTTGCCAGAGAAATCACGCGAAACTGACTTACGAGTAAAAAGATATGGGCTTTTTGGTGTTCAGGGACCTATATGCAATATCGGAAAGTTTCTGGGAAATTTACTTTCGGCCCCCTGGGCGGTTTGCCTTATCCTTTCCTTGGTTTTTCCTTTATCTCTTCTTTAGCCGACAAAGGGATGAACGAAGGGTTCATTTCCCCGTTTGCCGCTAGACGAGAGCAGAGAAAGAGAGGGGGAGCGAGCTGGAGAAAGAAGGCTGGACGATTTAGCCGTTCTCCACCGATTCTCTTCGGTTTCTCCATCTGCTCCGGCCAAAGCAACCGCCGCTTCTTCTTCTTCCTCACTTTCTTCTTCCTCCAGCAGCCGCGAAGAAGACGACCTAGGAGGTGGTCTTGGGAGCGAACGACGCCCCCTTTCCGGTTCTTTCTTCTTGCCAAGCGATTGCTAGGACAATCCGGAGCTGTAGGAGCGATTTGGGTAAGAATCGTCCACCGAATCGACTTTGATTTCCCATTTTTCATTCTGCAGATTTCTGTTCCGCCCAGGTGCACGGCGTGCAAACCTGGTTTGCACGGCGTGCACGGTTACAGGTTTTTATTTCAGATTTCTGTTCTGCGCAGGTTGCACGGCGTGCAAGGCGAGTTGCACGGCGTGCAAAGTCGCTGGTTGGTGGGACGAATCCCTGCCCAGGTGCACGGCGTGCAAAGGTCAGTTTGCACGGCGTGCAGGGTCTCAGGAAGGTAGAACTAAAGTGCCTTGTAGGCGCACGGCGTGCGGCCTAGGTGCACGGCGTGCACTTTGCTGTAAAGGTCAGATTTGGGCGTGTTTGTGGACGTTTTTCGGTGTATACGAACACACCGAAGTGGGTGAGTGGCAGTTCATTTAGAGATCATTATTAAACTCATTTTATATGCTTATTGCTACAGTATCAGTTGATATGAATCTTGAACAGTGTAACATGTACATCAAGTATAATAAATCCAAGGGAACTTGGAATGTGTGATATGAACGATGGAAAGGAGGAATTTCTATGTTTATAGTTGTAGTATAATATTACTGTTAAGCTGTTTGTTTGTTAACTAATTAATAGAATAGATGCCCTAACACCGTAGAACCCCAAAAGTGGTATCTGCAGCTTTGGGGTGAAACTCGTGTCCAACATCAACCGGTTGAGTAATTCTGGTGGCACGAGGTTTGAGGTACAGTGTCCAACACCAACCGATTGAGTAATTTCGGTGGCACTGGGAAAGGAGGGTTATCCAACACCAACCGGTTGAGTAATTCTGGTGGTAACCCTGTGGACTCTCTATGTTTGCGTACTCAAACTAGAGGGGTCTAGAGCACTCAGAGTAGTGCCTTGAGGCCGTAGAGCCTGTGTTTCTGGCCGGAGAGCCAGGGGTCCTGTAGCAGAACAGGGCTGGCAGTCAGACTTAGCATTTCCCGGGTGTGTCGCTAAGTCTTGTACGGTGGGACCGTAGCATGAACTTGTTGCGGATCTTTATATGCAGAGTACACTGCATATATTTAGGGCATATAATAAAATGATTGAGTATCCACTTAGGATTCACAGTAAATTTACAAATCTGTCTATTATCTGATGATGCTTAGAAATGTGATGGTTTGTCCGTTCATCTGCTATGTCAATAGAACTGCTCTGCTTAAACTGTATATCTATTTATTTTCAGTTAATAAATCTGACGAGTTAATTATTGATAGCTATGTGAAATGTTATTCACTGAGCGAGTAGGCTCATACCTCTACTCAAAACATTTTCAGGTCAACATCAGCATCAGGAGTCGGAAGGATCGTTTCATCCTGACGCCTAGTTGTTAGAAGGTTTGTAGTTTGTCTAGTTAGAGGTCTCTTAGTCCATTCCCCTCGATCCTCGGGACAAGGTGTGAGTGAGAGAGAGAATGTGTATATCAGATGTAAATTAATGTTATGCTTTCTTTATGTTAATTAATGTATTATGTTGTAGATCTTGCTTGTATCTCTATCAGTTTAATAGAGAAGTTTCTGCAGTTTGTTTAGTTCTTGTTTACAACTTAAACTTGATTATCAATTAAATGCCTTGAATTGTTTTAAAAAGAGAAGAATGGTTGGTTATGTGTTAATCTCACCTGCCGTGCCCTAATCTGGTGGTTCGTGTTAAATGTGAGGTTGGGGCGCGACAATGGTACTCGGGTACACTGTGACACATGGGGATTGATTGTGAGAGATGTAGATGAGATTTGTCCTTCCTACTAGAGTTGATATCTGGGCCACTTGATAAGCGAGACTAAGAAACATATGACCATATTGATGTGAATATATATATATATATATATGTATATATATATATGAGCTCAGAACAGTCTACTCTAGTTCAAGGAACATGGATTGAATGTTGAAGAGGACGACGATTCCATGCCGCGAGTTCAATCTACATATCAAAGACAAAGGAACTGTACGGTCATTATAACACTAATATAGATTGTAGGTTGAAGTTTTTCCCTAAATTTCCAATTACTTGGGTAGCAATGATGTGTTTCTAGATATCGCTCATTGCTTATGATGTCATAAATTAGTTATGGACATTCACACTGCCTAAGTAATTTGGGGCCTATAGCATCACACATATAGGATACACCTGGAATAGGAGTTAACTCATGAATGAGATTTAACTTGATTACTAAAGTGTTTAGGTAATCAACTTAAACAACAAATGGTTGACTAGAATCTGAAATGATCGCTTTAGTAAGTGAACTGACCAGTTCAGAGTCATGAGTCAACCAGTTCAGGTTGTGAACCGATCGGTTGGAAGATCAGTTAGACTGGACTAAGGATTTATGTTGATGTCATGTTGTGCATTAATCAGATATTAAATCCAATATGTTTGCAAATAGGAAACATAGTGAATCGATCGATTCAAGTGTTGAACCGATCATTTCACATTTGAAGTGATCGATTCAGTCATGAACTGATCGTTCATCATTCACAACTTTTAGAAAATTCATGAAATTTTGTCTCTTCAGCTACCAGAAGAACTAGAAACCCTAACCCTGACCATCCAATATAAAGGAGGGTTATGACAACGTGGATTTTTGTCTTATCTATTATACACATTCTCTCTCTTTAAGAGACCCACCTCACTCAATATAATTTCAATCACAGTACTTGAGTGTGTCAATATCCAATTTGATCACCTCGATGACTGATTTCATGATATGCTCTAATTTGAGGAATTGGAATAAGTATCATGTTATATCATATCACCTTCCTGCATCTAAATACCAAAATATTTTGGCTTTCACTATGTACGATATTGGAGTAGACTCAATTATCGTTGATGTATGAATCGCCTTAATCGGAACATCGTAGCCCAAGTTATGACTTATGAGGTTTGGAAGTTTTAAGTGATTTAATTCTTTTTTTCTTCTAAGTCTTCTGCTACTTTTAGGTCAGCCGCCTTGGGCCCAGTAGCGTGTGTTGGACCATCCATACAACTTTCCCCTCACTTGTCCAAGTGTGATCCAACCTCCCCCACGCGGCCAATGAGAAGTCCATATCCATGAGCCACATTTTTTTAGCCCTTAGATCACCATCCCATGGATCAACCTTTCATCAAAGGTTGGGAGACTTTCTTCAAGCTCCATAAGTCGCCCAACACATGTGGTGCTGCAACAACCACCTACCACTTCCAATGATGCATGATTACCCTCCTTTTTGCACCATCTTTGCTAAAATTGCCGCCATCTTTCCCTTCTCCTCGACATCCTCTCTCTTATCCCTCTCATTCCACAATGTTTGGCAGTCTAGAACCTATGCTCACACCTACTCCTCCTTCCTCCCATGAGGGCGATACCACCACAATAAGTAGCTTATCTGCACGTGCCCTGCTCGCGGTCGGCCCCATTCAAGGAATCTGACAACATTGCAACGCCTGTGAGAGCTTAGACGATCAGTTGTCGTGGCATTCAAGCCTCTCCAGTTGCCACTTCAACTCTCTAGAGAAGTGCTCCGACGAGCTGCCACTACTCGCAGTGTGTAACACACGACCTGGAGAAGGCAGGCCTGCTGCCATCTGATCGAGGGCGACACATATGGAGGGTTGGGATCACGAGCGCTCTCCCCTACAACCCCTTACGCCAACAACCTAGTGGATCGGTCAAGGGGACGCTGACTGTGGCCCTGGCCAGTAGTTTGAGTGTCTTGGAAGAGGTAGGCTACTCTCCTTTAGATCCCGAGAGAATGGCCAAGATGGTTGCATACATGAAATAAAGGTAACACTCGGTCTATTCTCCTAAGTCTTTAATCAAGATGTTCAAAAAATGATAACTTTGCACTCATTTGGTCAAATCCAACATGTTATATATGAAAATCAATCAACTCGACGAGATCTATCCAATAAGCATAGTTGAAGCCATAAATCTCACACATATTTCCCTATTTTGTTAAAAATATAAGCTTTGACTATGTTGACCATCTTAAATGTATATTAATGATAAAAGTTGTACCTTTATTGCTCAATCTACGCGTTAGTCATTAAATCAGTAACTTATCTGTACCTTTGAATATGTTTGAACTCCTAATCAGCCCCTTTTCCCTTTCGATGACTCTAATGCATGACTAGGGCTGATATGAGACTTTAATGATGTACTTAACTCTAGATTGCTAATCTTGTTTCTAATGGACATCCATAATCTTCCTAATGCTAAAGACAATAACTTTGTACTTCTCTATGATTCTAGTATCATCCCTAATAAGGCCCTTTGATAATGTTTGATCTATATGACCTCTAATGCATGTCTGTGGCCCTTCTATATGAACATATGATATACCCTGGATCATATGATGTACTTGACCCAACTTATGCACTCAATTACTCTAAATCCTTCAAATCGGTAATTTTATGAAGTCTTTTGACTAACTAGATAAGGCTAACCTCCTTTGTGGTATTTTGGTGTTTGGGACTCTAAATCCCCTAGTAATTACCTAATGTAACACACATGCTTGTTTGACTTTCTTGTGTCCCAATCATGATATTGAACTATTTATTATGTCCTCCAAATCTCGAATTAGGGATTGACCTAATCTTTGTGATCCCTTTTGATTTGGATGGTTCCTCTAAGTCATGTTGAGCCCTAATTCAATGTGTTATATATGTTGGGATGTTGAATATAATGATGAACCTTATGAGGCTAGACTTAGGTGACCATCAACATATCTTTGAGATATGTTAATCTTATCTTGAACTTGTTGTTCTAAATCATCTTTTGTTATTGGACCTCCTTACTTGATGAGCTATGGACCTTCTTTCCCTATTTTGGGTCTCATGACCTTATATAGAAGTAAGTGACTCAAACATTGAAATGATCATAGAAAATGAATGGAACATCAAATTGACACAAAACTTGAACCACACCTCCTTGATGCATATATATTTGCATAAAAATCATTTAATGTACCAATAATCAACCTTGAACCTAACTTGACCAAAACCCTAAAATGGATCTAGTTAGGGTTAATGATGATAATCTAATGCATGTATGCAATCTTATGCTTGATCAGGTGTTTCTTGAGATCTAGATGGTCAAGGATAGGTTATAAATCTCTGAATCAGGTTGGACTTTAATAATTATATGACTATGGCTTTGGGAGTGCTAGGAGGAGTTCCTGGTGGTACGCGTAGACTACGATAGATGCAAGGAGGCCGTTGCCACCCGTTAGAAGGACAACAACCACTATCGTCTGTGGTGGTGCCGCCCTGACAGTTGTCCGCGTGCAACTTGTGAAAAAGCACGTCGTTGCAAGGATAGTCAATGGACTAGCTCTATGACCAAGTATATGTCTTGCAACCCTCCTTCCAAATCCATAGTTGTTGACAGATCCACTGGTTAAAAGGGGAATATGGCCAGAAATTTTTATTTTTGTTCCCTACAAAAACATTATGTCAAATATATAAACACTATAGTGAATATAGATTATTGTTTTGAGGTTGTGAAATTCAAGGCAATATGTCACCAAGGTTTTGTCATGATTTCACATGAGTTCAAAATTAATGACTATTTTTACTCTAAATTTTTTGATTTATTAGTGAAATTGATTTTAAGATCTATTTTTATATTTTCATATTGGTTATTTACTTATAAGAATCAAGATGTGTATAACATTTTAGTGAGAAGTTCATTATACTTTAGACACATACAAGGGGCATTAAACTTACGTACAAATTGTCCAAGCAAGAAAATATGAAAGAAGCACTAGTTTTAGTGTACAAAACATTGATATCTTGCTTTACCTACAAATGGAACTACTTAAAATGGTATATCGCTCACCATCAACCTGAATTACCAATAACAGAGACCTAGATAAGATTGTACCTCAACCCTGCGTAAGGAAGAAAATAGGGAAGGTAGCAGAAAAGAAATGGTGTCAAGAATAGCAAAAGGAGGAAGAAAGTCTAAGAAAACATAAAGAGCCAACCTCCAAGAAGGCACACCATCAATTTAGCTCCAAAGTCGGGTCCATTAAGAAAAGGAGATTCCAAATTCTAAAAAGGTCATGATGCTCATCTATCATGTTTTCATGAATTAATCAGTGGAAGCTTCTTCTACAAAAGTACATTTATATAAGATGTCACCTTTCCCAAATGCTTAATTAGGGACTATGGTTCTACAATGAAATGGAATTTAGACTAGTTGTTAAGTAGCTAGTTGATTTCTAACTTTGGTTAAGTATTTTGTAGTAGATATTAATCCACTCTTTCCTATAAGTTTAGTTTGAATCGTTTAGATTTACCCTTAATTTCTCTTTAGTACCAATATGCCTAACATGCTTTCTTTTGGTTTTGGATGGATAAATTAGTTGGGTAAGCCTATATATTTCCTACTCTATTGAAATTCTTATATTACCTTTTTCCTACATGAACAATAATTAAGCATCTAGGGGAAGATTCTAGTTGATATAATCTCCTAACAATGGTTTTGCTTTGTTATAATCTTAGATACCAAGAAAATCATGAGATATAAATGATCGTTGAATTCTATGGTGCGATTCCTACCTTTTTGTTATGTATTTGTGTTGAGAATCCTGAGTTAAGCTCACGAGATAGTGTAATTATGCTATCAATACTAATGATGATGGTATGACCTAATATGAATATCTTGAGATGTATACACACGACATTGTGATATAAGGTATGATATCCTAATATAAGTGCATGAGATATGAGCGTGGGATAACATAAGATAGAAGGTAATCATATAACTGATGAGCATACCCTAATGGTGATTTGAGCTATATATCATGGCAAGATATTCCTTTAGTGAGAACTTCAAAGCAAGCAAGTCAGATACGGGAGATGTTCAATTCGAATTACATTATTTTTTACATGAAAGAATGATATGATAAAGTTTGTTTTCCGTAGTGACTGTAATGTACATCGAACCAGACGAAAGAAGCTGAAAGATCACTATGATCATATGGTTGGGTTGGCAGCCATGATTCATAATTCGGTTGTGTTTACCGATGAGAGAACTGCACGAGAAACGCATTTCTGCAAGCTCTATTCACTGTCCATCCTCGTCAAAGTCCAAGAACATCCGATAAGCATCCCTCTCCGGGGAGTAGTACCCCTGGACAAGCGCATCAACCCGGAACCCGAGCTTCCGATACAGTGCGATGGCGGCGTCCCTAGCCGGGTCGACATGGAGCTGCACGCGCGCTACCCTCCTGCTTCGGCACTTGGCCACCGCCGCCAGCAGCAGGGCCTCGCCATGCCCATGCCTCCTGTGCCTTTCCTTCACTGCCAAGTACAAAGTACTGCGCCAGTTACCGAGTTTTATTGGAAATAGAAATTCTAGATCGAGATGAGGCAGGGGATTGGGAATCAGTACCAGCGAGCTTGGTGATGGAGGCGCAGAGCGAAGATATCCACGAGAACATGATGTATCCGACCACCTCCCCTACTTCTACTCGTCTTTTCACTCTTCCTGACCCCGCGGCAGCAGCGCCCGTCTTCCCCTCTGGTGGCGCCGCCGCCCAGGCGTACAGGAGCCCGGAGTTCCTCCGTCGCAGCTCATCCTGAAAATTTCGGGCCAGGGACTCGTGCTTTGGGAAAATGCGTCTCTCGATCCTCACAACCTCATCTAGTATCTCGTCGCTGCGATCTGCGGCACGGGCGTCCATCTCTAGGATCGTCACGCCGCCGTCGCCCATACCAACGCCGCCGGCGGTCCCTAGAAGCTAGGTGTTGGCGACTTAAGCCGCTCGTCGATGCCGAGGATTTTGATGGATCCCTGATCACGGTCCACGGATCGTGTTGCGGTGTTATTTTAGTCGGGCGGATATCGTTGATGATCCCACATGCCTGATTATGGTTTTCCTTGGGAGGCCGAGATCGCCGAGGCCTGGCCGGAAGGGACCATAGACCGTGGTGACCAGTAAAGTTAGAAGTCGAGCGTTGCAGTCAGGGATCTGAAAAGATATGGGTATACCTACTTATTCATCCTATTAATATCCTATGTATTTCTACCCACGGCAAACTGGAAGTTCCAATTCAATAGAAAATCTGAACTTCCAGTATCTAACGAAACTAATAGTATGAAGTGGGTTATCCTCGTTATAATCCTGTTAATTAGTGGGATCGTGGATTTACATCCTTACAACTAAATGATATAACCAAACCCTTATAGAAGAAAATGGCCATCTAGATACTACATGTGTTATCTTTGGAAAGAGTGTGGGCATCCGATGGGGACAATTAAAGTCCGGGTAGAAATAATAAATATAGATATTATCGGTTTCAGCACCACACATATGAGAAGTGAGAACAGTATGATCACTCTTGTCTGGATGTGAACGTTTTAAATTTTGTTAATTAAATTTTGATAAATTTAACAGACAACATATATTTGCTAAACTAATGTTAAATATGTATGCTATCCATTAGAATTTATCAGAATTTCTTCTTATATATAAACTACCAATATTGCAATAGTCTAATCAACCAGCAGTGGAGAAATGGTTTTTCTCCCTATTTATTTTAGAGCATATTTAGTAGGATGTAGTCGGATGATAGTTTGTTAATTTGGTGTGTATCTTTATACATCAATCACAGTTTACAATCTAACTACATCCTAACAAACTAGCACTTAGTGTGGTTCTTATAGATGATGAAGAAGACGCCAAATTATGGTACAACACTGAGGAGCCAACTACCGTCTCAGTGATTGATAACACCCAAACCACAACAAAATTTAAATATTGAATTTTTCATGTATGTCTTTGATTATATCAATAACAATGTAGACTATTTTGTAGTCCAATAACTATGATTCCAACAAGTAAAAGACTATTCTTTGACATAAAAATAAATTATCTTCAAATTCGTTAAACAAAAACTTAAAAACACTAAGGATATTTTAAACTCCCCAAAGGGATTTCATTGGAAGGATATTTTAACTCTCTGGAGAGATTCCATCGCTATGGTTGTAAAAGTTCCCTCGACATATATCGCTCCGATCTACTGATCGACCCAGGAGATCATCAACGTACTATGAAACAATCGTTTAAAAATGGTTTGTCCATCTTGACTTATGTGCAAAATGTGAACTGAACCTAAAACAACGACCGTGTGCTTATTGTGCAACCCAAGTTTGCATGTTTGTTGTAATTTCACAAGAGACACGTCTTTTTTCACTCAGCCATAAAGAACCTGGATAAAGCAAAAATTTCTCCGACCTATTGGAATTTTCTGTTGTCGTTGTTTGTCAAAGCATAAGAACTGTTATTATAAATGTGTTACGGGAAAACAACCTCGATTAGATATTATCAATCATATTACAATAGGAAGATATTGTCCTCAGTTCTACGACAACAATTGCAAATACAAAAGATATGGATTCTTCCTCAACCATTGAAAAGCTAAGGATATATCTGAGTTCTTTTGACTCTAGAAACACTTACATTATTCAAGACAAGAGCACAATGCATGGACATATTTTTTTTACAAAAAGCATGGGTAGAGGTGGGAATATCCCTTCTATTTTTGCATAATTATTACTGAACATCACTTAGTTGCCTTTGTCGTCTTATTCAAATATATAAATTATACTGTAAAATGGAAGCCATCCTATTTTTTTCTGTAGAAAATAAGAACAAAGGAAGGACCGTGTTCTAATTTTTGCATAATTATCGCTGAGCCATCATATTTTTCCTTAACTAGGAAGAAGAAGAAAAATCAAATGTTTCATTGCACATGTGTTATTGAATTATGGTTATTTTTCCTTTAATGATGTATTCAAATGTGTAACTCAATTGTAAATAGAAGAGAGCCCAGGTGGTTGCTCATATCACAATCAAACTTGGACACTTCATATGGAAACGAATAGCTGATAAGTACCAATTTTCCTCACTTTCCTCACTCAATCAATCCTCTTTGTTAGGGTTATGTATCCACTTTAGTCATTTAACAGATATTGGTAGAGTTGTCCACTTATATGATGTTAGATGTGGTCATAATTGGCACACTTATTTTTAATGTTCCTTAGGTTCGTTTGGTAGCCAGTTTATGGTCTGTTTAATCAGGCTCGTCTGACATTGTTACCATATAATTGACTGCGGATGTTAATTACTAAAATCCAATATCACCTACGATCAATTCTATTATTTGGCACTTATTTTCTTTTTAGTGGTTTTCTATTTTATCTAAATCATTATTAATGATGCTAACTATATATGTTAATTACATCCTAATTAATTTTATATTTATCACTGACTCATAAATTCTAATTTGGCGAGGTGTATTTATGTATAGGGAAAAACTTTCTACACCTACAATGAATTAGTAGATCAGATTGGTTGGTCTTAGTAGATAAAACTTCCTCAATTTCATAAAGACGCCATTAAAACCTAGGTGACAATTATGACACTCAAACTTGTTCAATTGTGAATGCAAGTTTAGTGAATTTTGCACTCGATGGGATGATTTCTCAGTAACTTTTTGTTGTTGATTCTCCCTTGTATGTCTCAATGATGCCCAAATGATCTTATACACTTTTAATTCAATCTATATCACCAGTAAGTAAATTAAGAGAGCTTCAACATTTGCTCAGTCAAAACATTAGTATAGAATTTTCTTCTGAGAAGCTTCATGGTAGGGATGCAACAAAAATCAAGATGGATGAATAGTCATAGATCTCAAGGACATTACAAATGATAGCAACAAGTCAATGTGTCAAAAATGTATTATGTCAATAGAAGATCAGCCTCCTTCCACTTAGTGTGGTCATCCATAGTGGGAAATACAAAAACAAATGCAGGTCCCTCTTGGTGGTAATCATCATCAATTTATAGGACTAAAAGCGTAAGGGGCATGTTTCAAACCCTCTCCATCATTACATAAAAGTGGCAATACAATGAGGATGTATAACTAAAGGTGGAATTGGATCTTCTAATAACACCGAGCGGCCTACAAATCTCACTCAATTTTTGACGCTTTTCTACTCTATAGTTGACCATAGTGTTTACAACTTTATCTTGTAGGTTATTGATTTATGGAGGAAGCTCATGCAAGTTTCTCCCCTTGTAGGTTTTAATAATTATATGTATTATATTTTACCTATAGGTATATGTGACATTGGCTAAAAAAACCCATTACTCTCACTACTACAGAACCTACCTTTAGTGTCGGTTATTTATGGCCTTTAGTGTCGGTTTCCGAGCGACGCCTATGTGGGCGACACTAAAAGGTCACCCATTACGCGTCGGTTCCAGAATCGACACCCAAACTCTTCGCGCGCGACCGAAAACGCGCCATCAGGGGACTATAGGCGTCGGTTATTAGATAAGAAACCGACGACCAAACCCTTCGCGCCACAGAAAGGGCGCCATCTTGGGCACTATCAGTGTCGGTTATAAGCCAACAACCGACGAAATATGTCTTCGCGCCAAAAGAATATGTGTCGGTTACATTTAAATAACCGACACTGTAAAGTTATGTGTCGGTTGTTTACAATTACCGACGCCTGTTATTGGCGCCAGCTTGGGCACTATCAGTGTCGGTTTGTATTAAGAAACCGACACCATATATGTTCGCGCCACAGGAAATAGGCGCCAGTTATATCTAAATAACCGACGCCTATTTTTTTTTTTTACAGACCTGCAGACCTGCTGTGGCTGGTCGCAGGATGAGAAACCTGCAGTTCAGTTAACTGAACTGCAGGTTTTACGACATCCATTGATATTAGCCAACAACAGGCCACAAACCTGCAAATTTAACAACAAAAATATTCACACATGCATTTAGCAATACAACCTGCAGTTCCATTTTATTTTCACACATTTTGAAACATTCATGTAGCTAGCAATCTGTAGTTCCATTCATTCACATTCACACATGTAGAAACATTCATATAGTAACCAACACTTTCATTCATTTTCACTCAGACACATGTAGAACTATCTAGACATGTAGAAACATTCACACATATTATAATTCAGAAATTCATTTACAAAATCCCCACTATTTGTATGGTTGTTGCCCATTCTTCTCTTACTTCATTTAATTCTCCCATCATATAGGGAGCATGTACATCTGGTAAGTCTGTTCCTGTAGTGGGGTCAGCTTTAAACACCTGTAAAGAGAATGATGTATATATATAATTAATGAGCTATAAATAAGATTGATATATTTCATATTATCTAATGAGACTATATAATACCTGAGCAATACAATCGATGTCCATACAACATGACAGACTAACACATATATAGTACATAACAAGAGCAGCGTCGAATTTACATACAACACTAGCTTAGTACATATATAGTGGGACTTATAAGGTGACAATCCCACCTGGTAAAACAGGTTACCGACAACTACATGTTACGACTAGGAGGTCGTGATTCAGCAACAGTATGCATTAGCAGGAGGACAAACAGATCACCATATGTTTGTCCTCATATGGTGATCTATTTGTCCTCCTACTAATGCATACATTGCTGAATCACGACCTCCCAGTCGTAACATGTAGTCGGTAACCTGTTTTAGCAGGTGGTATCGTCACCTTAGTCTACTATATATGTACTAAGTTAGTGTTGTATGTAAATTCGGAGCTGCTGTTGTTATGCACTATATATGTGTTAGTCTGTCATGTTTTTATATGAATTTGAACCACTTGTGTGTGCTGCACTTTATGTATTGTATCTGTATCCTGCTTCTCTTCATTGGGGCTTCTTCCTTCATATCCTGCATAGCTATGTCATGTCTGTCCTGCATAGCCTTCTTCCTATATTTATTTTTCAAAGAGAATACAAACAAAAATTATTAGTGTAGAGTTAGTGAAATACTGATCAATGTCTAGAATTGGAATAGATCAAGAACCTAATCTCAGCATCGCGTATGTAATCTCGGGTGAGATTGGTCCTATAGTTCTTTAGCACCCTCCCACAATGTTTAGCATTTGTATTAACTAGAAGATAATGAAACATCAAATCAGAAAATGATATTGATATTAAAAAAGTAAACATTTAGCTTCAATAAAAAATATATAAACATGCATGCCTCTAAAATTGTGATCTTTTATCAATTAACAATGCTTCATTGTGATCTCCGCGCACATATAAGTCATCATTAGCTTCAATATTTTCTGGAGTTGGCAACCCAACTGAGAATGGACTGGAGTCATCATATTTATCATAGTACTCTTCTTCATCTATAGGATCTTCAATGAACTGTCTTTTACCATGAAGAACAACCGACCATTTATCATTTGCAGGATCATCGATATAAAATACTTGTTTCGCCTGTGATGCCAATATGAATGGTTCAGCCTTCTCGCCAATCTTTTCAAAGTTCACTAAAGTGAAACCCAATTCATCCACTATAACTCCTTTGGTGTTATCAACCCAATTACATTTGAAGAGCGGAATTCTGAAATCTATGTAGTCAAATTCCCATATCTCTTCAATGACACCGTAATATGACATTTTAGCTTCACGTGGACTCTTATCCTTTGTACTTGCAAAAAACATAGTCGATGCTTGAAGGGTGACCCCACTGTTTTGGACGACACTCTTATCATCTTGGCGCTTAGTGTAATATGTGAATCCATTAATGTCATACCCTTCATAAGACATAACAGTCAACTTTGGTTTAAAGGCGAGGCATTTGACAGTTTTAGTAATATCATCTGGTGTTTGAGATAGTTAATGTAAGACTTTATCTTCAAACCACTTAATAAAAGTCTTGTTATGCTCTCTAGCAAGCCACATTGTATTGGCTCGAGGATATTGTCTTTTGATGAAATTGGTATGTTCCTCGATATAAACGTTCACTTCGTCCATGTTGTGTAAAATATACAAATGACCTTGTTCCAACTGCTCACGGCTGATTACTTTCACACGTGATCCCAAAATTCCTTTGCCAAATAGCTCGTCAATATTCTTGTCATTATCAGGAGTGTCATTACCACTGAGAAAGTCATTGCAGAAATCCATAACCTCTCTCGCCACATAACCTTAAATAATACTCCCTTCAGGCCGATAACGGTTTCGAACATCACCTTTAAAAACGCTCATGTATCGTTCAAAGGGATACATCCAATGCAAGAAAACCGGGCCCAAGATTTTCACTTCCCTAGTCAAGTGGACAACAAGATGTACCATGATATCAAAGAACGAAGGAGGGAAATACATCTCAAGCTGACATAGGGTAACAACCACTTCTCTTTGCAAATTATCGAGAGTCTCAGGGTCAATAACTTTGCTGCAGAGACTGTTGAAAAAGAAACAAAGTCTGGTGATTGCAAACCTTACATGCTTCGGCAATATAGATCGAATTGCCACGGGCAATATTTGTTGCATTAGAGTGTGACAATCATGAGATTTAAGTCCTATCAACTTCAGATCTTTCATTGATACCAATCTACGGATGTTGGATGAGTAACCATTTGGCACCTTAACATTTATCAAGCATTCACAAAAAGCTTTCTTCTCTTTTCTAGACAACGTGTAACATGCGGGAGGTAAGTATGTTCTTTTACTACCCATTTCACGTATTTCTGTTAATTCTGACCTTATTCCCATTTCACGTAGGTCCAGTCTGGATTTTATCCCATCTTTAGTCTTACCTGGTATATTTAACAGAGTACCAATGATGCTATCACAGGCATTTTTCTCAACGTGCATTACATCGATACAATGTATGATTGTCAAAGAACTCCAATAAGGAAGATCCCAAAATATTGACTTCTTCTTGAATGAAGAATTGTCACTCCGTGTAGTACCTTGTGATCTCTTACCAAATTCATTGACAAAGTCTTTTATTCTTTCATAAACAACCTCCCCTGGTATAGGTTTAGGTGCACTGCGTTCCTCATTCAATCCATTGAATGCTTTGCGCTTCCTACGATACGGATGGAATTTTGGAAGAAACCTTCGATGACCGAGATATACATTCTTACCGCCATGTTTTAGTCTTGTTGAATCAGTGTTCTCTTCACATATAGGACACGCTTTAGCTCCTTTGACACTATATCCAGACAAATTCCCATATGCTGGAAAGTCATTAATAGTGCAAAACAACATAGCATGCAAACGAAATGTCTCTCTTCGTGAAGCATCATAGGTCATCACACCTTCACCCCAGAGTTTCTTTAAGTCATCAATCAGAGGTTCAAGATAAACATCGATGTCATTTCCAGGCTGTTTAGGGCCCGATATCAACAACGACAGCATTACGTACTTATTTTTCATACACAGCCAGGGAGGAAGATTGTATATAACAAGCATGATTGGCCAAGTGCTATGTTGGCTGCTCAATGTCCCGTACGGATTCATCCCGTCTGTATAAAGCCCAAGTCTTAGATTCCTGACTTCTTCACCAAATTTAGGGTACAATACATCAATCTTCTTCCACTGTGGGGAATCAGACGCATGTCGTAGGATCCCATCATTAATTTTCTTAACATCTGCATGCCACCTCAAATTCTTTGCATCTATCGGATTGGCAAACAAGCGTTGAAACCGTGATATTATAGGTAGATACCACATCACCTTGGCAGGAGAACCAGTTTTGGACTCCCCCGAAGTCGTCAATTTATACCGTGACGCACCACATTTTGGACAATCTTTCAAATCTGCATAGTCCTTTTGAAATAATACACAATCATTAGGGCATGCGTGTATCTTCTTGGCATCCATTCCCATTGGGCACAACAATTTCTTTACCTGGTATGTTGAGATTGGCAGCTCGTTTCCTTCAGGAAGCATTTCTTTCAACAAAGACAGCAATGACGTGAAGCTTTTGTCGCTCCATCTATTGTTAGCTTTCAACTTATACAATCTCAACACAGCGTTAAGCTTTGTAAACTTAGTACAACCTGTGTATAACGACATCTCAGCATCATGCACAATGTTTCTAAAAATGGGAGGTGGATCGGTGTGCTCTACCCCACAACTATCCAGCATCGCATCAACGATGTCTACTGGAACTGGTTCATTCATATCTACGTCATCGTAGGCAATTTCTTCTTCCATACAAGCACTGCTATCGACATCCACTGGTTTCGGGTTTGAAATCTCTCCATGCCAGTGCCATTCTGTATAGCCTTGTATAATCCCGTTGCACATGACATGAGTCATGATTTCGTCACCAGTGTTGACTTTCAAGTTGTTACCGCAATGTCTACATGGACAGTAGAACCTATCTCCAGGTTGTTTCCTATGCTCCTTGGCAAATTTAATGAACTGGTGAAGACCAGAAATAAACTCTGGGGTGCAACGATTGCGAATGGACATCTATGATCTATCCATTCTATGATCAAAGAGAAAACAAGTATATATTAGGATAAGATTAGGGTCTAGGGTTAACAAATACATGTGATGTCATTATTATATATAATAAATGTGTACCACCTATCCATTCTTGAACACCTAATCTCACTAGTAAGTGTATAATGTGTATTGGGTTTTCAAGAAAATTTCGGCAGCATTTCCCCACTGTTTTCCAAGTACATATGTACTTAGAGAACAAACGGGGAAATGCTGTCAAAATTTTCTTGAAAACCCAATACACATTATACACTTACATCCTAAGTGAGATTAGGTGTTCAAGAACAGTCCCAAACCGGGGACTATCCAAGATTTACTCCTAATGAGTAAATCTTAGACGGGTTTCTAGGCCAACAAATAATGTATTGTCATTCTTATACCTAAAATCCTAGTTCTTCAATTTAGGGTGATTATTGATGTCTTTAAAATCATGATTGGCAATTTAGGGAAAAGTTCATCATTTACATTCCAAGCATGTCACATGTGTGCATTACAGTTCATCATTAAGCAAGATATAAGCAAGTATGTCATATTAAAATAGACTAAACAATATGAGAAAATAGTAGTGTAATCATGCAAATGGGAACATTCATGGGAACACACACTTCAGTTATAAGCATTCATGTAGCAACTTTCAGTTCCATTCATGGGAACACACACTTCAGTTATAACAATAACTAAACAAAGGGGTTGGTGTACCCCTAAACATATGCATAATTAAAAAAAACTATTACTACAGACAAGTCTAGATAGATAGACAACTAAATACTACACCAACATGGTCCTGCATGCATCAGTAACTTCTTTTTGATGATGAAGCTGTGTCACGAAGCTCCTCACTGTATTTAGACAAATATGAACTGACAGGGGCCTCAGATTCAGATTTGTCCGAGCTGATATGCGACGTCGTGTGCTCATACCGCAGAAGATGATCGGGGGTCTCGCAGTTGCTGTTGGTTATCCAAACTTTGATGGAATTATCGCCAACTGGACGGAGAAAAATCCTGTTCCAACGGACCACATGCAGCTCTCCAATCCAATCACGCCAACCGGATTTTGATACAAGATTTCCCGCCAAATCATACTCAACCTCGATAACATGTGAATAATTACCAAAAGTTAGGGTCACTTTACCAGGCATGTAGTGTCTTCCTTTTAGAAAACGCCAATGTTTGGGTATGACCAATTGGTTTAAGGAACAATCATCTAGGATGATGTCCAATTGTTCTTCAATAGGGAACGTTAACATTGACATAGAGGCCCAGTTCATAGTGACTGTTATGGGTGGACAGAGACCGCACAATATTAGTTTTAACAAAGTGTAAGTACATATAACGATGTTATATATTTTCAGAAAAAGTTGTATAACATCAGTTAACCTTTTATTGCTTGTCATAACCAACTTTATTGTGGTAGACATGATAGCTTGAAAAGAAGTCTACAAATGTACTTAGAGAACAAACGAGGAAATGCTCCTAATGAGTAAATCTTGGACGGGTTTCTAGGTGCTTACTAAAATAGAACCATTATATGGAACTAATCCTACATTATACACATACTTTTCCTGAGTAGGATAATGTGCACTTCATGGAATTATTAAGATCTGAATATATATAAGTTGTTTCTACCTACTTTGATGGGATTTTATAACATTCGAGTCTTCCATTTATAACATTAAGATCTGAATATATATAAGAATCTCATTTGATACACACGATTGAGAATCTTTCACGATACTAGGAAAATACACTAACTAGATATTCATTTAGGTGTTAGACATCAATATGTGTATGAGCCCTAATTAAAACTGATTCTCATAAGAAGTAAATAAATTTAAAAAAAATGCCCAGCAGCAGGGCGGCACCTTGAGGGAAGACGAGCAGAGGAAGAAGAAGAAGGCAGGGTGGGCACCTTGAGGGAAGAGGAGCAGCGGCCGAGGCAAAGTCCTAGCAGCTTCCGGCGGAGAAGAGAGGAGCGACGGAGAGGGTGGCAAGGCTAGGAGACCTAGCTGCTACCGGCGACGGTGGAGAAGAGGCCGGCGGGCGGAGAAGAGGCTGACGGCGGAGGAGAGGCCGGCAGGCGGAGAGGGAGGCCGGCGGGCGGGCGGAGAGGGAGGCCGACTGCTTCTCACTCGACGGCGACGAGCGGAGAGCACGGAGGAAGGAGCGGCGGAGGCGGCGGCAAGAAGCAAGGGAAATCGCCGGAGCTAGGGAAATCGGGAACGAAATAGGGAAATGGGAAGAATCGTTCGGGCAGGGTGAGCTATTAAGTTGAAAATACGTGTCGGTTCTTTAAAAAACTGACAACTAAACCAACAGTGTCGGTTCTTTGCCACAAACCGACAACTATACTAGATTATAGTCGTCGGTTTTTGATTAACCGACAACCGACAACTATTCCTATCTCACAAATACCCTTTAGTCGTCGGTTATTTAGTTACGAACCGACGCAATATGTAAAATATTGGAGCCAATTTTTTCGCTAGAATTTTGGGTTTGGCGGTTGATTTTAGGTGTCGGTTTTTTATTAATTAACCGACACTTAATAAAAGCAGTACCCGTGTCTGGTCGACCTTCACAGATTGGATGTCGGTTTCTGTTCCAAACCGACACAGTAGGGTTTATGTGTCGGTTTTTGTATACAACTGACACCTTGAAAAGTGACTTTATAAGCCATTTCTGTAGTGGTGTCTCATCATGGTTAAGTTAATTGACATATGGAAATGTATCATTACTACTGAAGTAACAAGCTTAATCAACATACAACTCTAACCTCTATGTCTAATGTTATGGTAACCTAATCCCAATATCACCAATCTCCAAATTACTCAGAGGCAGTAGTAGTGATCCTAGTCAATTGATGATCGGGAACCCCTCCCAGAATAGGCGACTTTGTGACCCCCCCTGGTAGGTTACACCTGGGGGACCCCTTCGTCCACATAATGGGATCACTAAACAAGTCACATCAGAGGTTGGTTGACGTGATGAGAAATTCATTTTCAAGCAGCGCTTCCAGTGGGGATCAAACCTGAGACCCTTGATGAGGGTCCTCGTGTTGTGACCAACTAGGACGTAGACTACTTTTACTAGATATTCATACACCTAAAAAATTATATATACCTTTGTTATCATGTGATATTACATTGTACACTTCTACAATCCTTTCATGATCATATTCTAGGGAATACATACAACAGTAAACATTGAACCGGGGAGAGTCTTAATAAGGATAATATTAAGCACAACTGGTCCATAAAGCATCGGCCATAGCAGATTTCTTTTATTCTTTTTTTTTGGTATCCAGATTTCTTTTATTCTTCATATGCAAGTGATAATATAGTTCTTGGAAATTAAAAATGTTTGATGTGAAAATTTGTATCTTTCATATGTACTAGGATTAATTTCCATTTTCTCTATCCTCAAACTACATGCTAGTCATCAAATATGAATGACTGTGGTTAAGGGGGAAAACATGCATTTTAGTTTTTTTTAAATAAAAATATAGAAAACTCTATGCATTTTAGGTGGTCATATATTTCTAAGGATGTTTTTAATATTTTATAGTGTTCATCACGTGTTATTGTGGAATAAGTTTCTTTTAGCTCTCAAATAAGAGTATTTGGTCTTCTATATATAGAACTAGGGACTACATGGGCTAAATAGAAATAAGGGAAAATACAATGGCCCTAAGCTCAAGTAATCAAATATTCCAACACGTCCCCTCAAGTTAGAGAGTAAACATTATGAAGTTCCAACTTGATGCCCATATACTTGAATAAAGCAGGAGGAAGAGGTTTGGTAAGAATCAATGCAACTTAATAACATGTCCTAATGTGAGGAGTGATGATCTGCTTGGCTTTGACCAGGTCCTGCACAAAATGGCAGTCAACTTCAATGTGTTTTCTATGCTCATGGAAGACTAGATTATTACATTTTTGTATAGCCACCTGGTTGTGACAATATAAAGTATCTTGTAACATACTCAATTCTGAATGCAATCTCCATGTAACCCTTTTCCCTAAGTTTTCTTCTCATTTCTATCCTTTATGTTCTTGTTGATGAATTGGTGGAATTTATAGTGGTTTGGTGAACATTTGTTCCATAATTATACCAATGGAAGGGTTTATGTAAAAATACCTCAATGAAATCTTATTTAAGGATCTAAAATGCAAAATCACCACTTAAGTGGAACAATGGTAAATAATTTCGTGTTAGAAGTGTAAGGCCCCAAACCTTAATGTGTTGAATAAGCTTAATTACCATAATTAAGTGCTCTAAACCTTAATCTAACCAGGTATTTTTAAATCATGAGATAAGCTTAAGTTTCAAGTTTAGTCTAATTTGGATGTGGTTTGGCAAGTTATGCAATTTTTATTCACATTTTGGACTTTTTTGCAATTTACCCAATTAGAAGTTTTTCTTTGCAAATTGTCACATGCCTTATTATCCTTAGATGTTTCCTTATCATTCTCAAGCTTTTTGGTCCATGGGGAACCTAATTGTACCTTGGTTTGGAGGTGTTTCTCTTCAAGGGCATTTTAGGGATCTCCCCCTTTATGGATGAGGTTATCTTTAGGAATTATCAACCAATGGGGAGGTTTTATTATTTTAAGGTCAGTGGTGGGCCTGGAGAACTGACAATTGATTTCTAAGAAGTCTTTAGGAGATGAGGAACAACTGCTTGCATGGCCATAGAAGCTCTAGGTTATGGACACATGGAAAGCTCCATGCATATATACCTCATGCTTGACTCCTTCCTTATCCATAAAGACTTGCATGTCCATGGGCACCCTTTGCCATGGACACATGGAAAGTAACTTAACACCTAATGCAATTATTCTTCCTTATACATAAAGGCTTGCACGAACATGATCACCCTTAGACATGGACACATGGAAAGTAGCTTGGATACCTCATGCCTTGCTTCTTCCTTAACCATAAATCTTTATATATCCCTTCCTTACCTCCCAACCAAAATATTTGATCCATATCACCTCCCTCCTACTTAGAACTTCGTCCTCTCTCTATTTGGAAAAAGAGGAGCTATCCCAAGGTACAAGAAGATGCAATCTTGGTGAAGAAGGTTTTCTAGGGTTTCATCTAAGCTTATCTAGGGTTTCTAAAGTCACCTTTTGGCATTTCCAACCAATTCAAGTAGATTTCTTCCCCTTCTCCTGTGTTTTCCCTATTGTTCTTCTTCATTCCACCTTCCTCTAGGTTGGAACCCTAGTCTTCCATGGAAGAACTCCGTCTAAATCTCAAAAACTCTTCTTTCCATGCTCCTCTTGCTTAGGGTTTGTATCCTTCGGAAGAAGGTGATTCTTACTCAAGTTTGAAGCTTGTGCTTGGAGCTACCAACCCATCTTGCTTGAGTTTCCTACTGATTGGAATTTGATCTTCTTACAAGAGGTAAGTTATATAACTTTTTCCATGTTTTTTTCTTATTATAAGCTTGTTAGTTCATATTCTTATGCTTAAATAATGATCTCCATCTTTCGATGATGCTCTTATTTAGGGTTTCGTTTCTTTGTTGTTCTATACTTTGTTACTAGATCTAGATGAACCTGAAAAGATTGGTACATCCCTCCTAGGGAAAAGGATGACCTAGGACAGGTTGTGGGGGGCCAAGTCACACCCAACCCCTCTCCCTCTCTCTCGCTCGCTTACAACTAAATTGTTGACATGTCATTTTTTGGTTGGTCAGAATTGAAAATTTCATATCTTTTAAAGAACTTGTCCAAAATTAATAAAAATATATGTTTTGGAATTGGAAAATTAAGCTCTATCTATAAAAATTCTTTTGAGATCTGATTTCAAGGTTTTTCAAAAGGTGGTTTTTAGAATATGATTTTAATATATAAAATCCAAAAAATTTACAACTTAATCACCATAACTCTAAAATTGACATAAAGATGTGTTTTCTTGATTAGGAAAACCTAACTAGTACAATGGTGAGATTTTTAGAGTCTAATTTTGAGATTTGTGAAAAAGGTCCAATCTTAGGGTTTTTATGCAATAATGTGCAATATGTACACTAATGAACGTTAATAAATTGAAAAAGGTCAAAGTTGAACTTGGAACATCTAGAAGTTGTGGAACTTGATATCAGAACACAGTAAAGAGATATGTGCATTCTTACACTCTAAGATGGGATATTTGTAAACCAAACCCTATATTCCCTAATGAGGCACTATTTGAACCATATTTTTCTGTACCCATGACTCTTTTTTTAAATTGCCTCAAAAATTAATATTGATATTCTATTTCTTGGGTCTTGTACCCCACTACCATGTTTCAAATATATAATGCTTCTACTTTCTATAGTTTCTCATAGCATGCTGATTTATGTACAACCACCCATAGATAGGGCATGTGTTATTTCACCATGGGGAATGTGTTATTCTCCCCCATATATGATTTGTGTAGGTGACTGAGAATGTGTTACTTGTCCCCACTCCTATATGTTGGGATCTGGTAGGTGCCTCAACTCTACTTAGTTAGTGTAGTCAATGTTAATCATGCATGTAATTTCTTTACTACTTTAATGTTATGACAATCATCTATTTTGATTATGTCTCAAAGTCTTGATGTCTTCATCTATTGATGAACTTCATAGCCTTTACTTTTGTATTATTTTCTTTCTTTTGTTCTTGTTCATATTTTTGACACATACCTTGTTTTCTTTCCCTCTTGCTGGGTGATTTCCCAACCACCCAGATTTTGGACAAGGTTTCGAATAAGATCAAGAAAAATAGGACCAAGAGTATATTCAAGAATTACTTAAAGGATGTCTAGGTTTCTAAAGCTAGATCCTTTGTTGTCTCATCTTTTTCTTCTGAAACACTTATGTAGTGAACAATGATGAAAGTCATGTAATAGCTTTATTTTCTTTTCCTTTCCACTGCTATATACATGCATATCTCAATATTTATTATCTTTATCAAAAGATGGATGTTTTGCATTTCCTTCAAATTTTCGTAAGGAGGTGATCTCGCCTCTTTACAACATAGTATCAGGCCATTGAGAAGCTACTAGGGCATGAAGTTGAAAGCAAGGGAGTCCAGAAAGGATCAGGGTTTGGGGGCTGGCAAGATTTTCCTCTGCACCACTAGTTTGGTTTATGAGGACTTCTAGATCCATATGATACATGTCTCGCCTGAGCTGATATGAATTGTCCAAAATAGCATGCTTTTAGGCAATAGTAGCCTTAGACATTATTTTCTCATCTATGTTGCTATACTCCTAGAAACCTAATATGATAACCTTGCCTTTCAGGAGAGTTGACTTGTTTGACAACATGGACAACAACAACAACAACAAGGGTTCTTCCCAGAATGACTCCAATAGTTTGGACACCCTGGTGACACCACAAGGACATAGTGTGGTGAACCCTAATACCCCTGTCCTTACCCTAGAATAGGAGTTGGCCATGTTGCGCTAGCTACTCTCTTCTACCCTGGTGGGGCAACTCACTGCTACTTCTACCAATTCTAACAACCCAAAGGAGTTCAGTCTAACGGACTTCATCAAGATGCAGCCGCCTTACTTCAAAGGATAGAGTGAACCGAACATGGTTGACAAGGTTGATGATTGGGTTTTGGCCCTGACTGGACTTTTGAGGGCATGGCATGTCCTACTCACCAGAAAGTTCACTTTGCTACCTACATGTTGGATGGACCGGCCCAAGTGTGGTGGAATGGCATAGCCCGCACCATAAACACAACCACCATGACCTGGGACCAGTTTCTCAAGCTCTTCAGAGAGAAGTACATATGCACGACTTTCTTAAGGAAGAAGGAGTCCAAGTTCTACAACCTTAAGCATGGGGGTAGGTGTAACGTCCTAGGATTTGAGGCCTTGGATAAGATGATCTTAAAAGGAATGATTGGACTACCCATATCACCAAGATGCACCTCCTTTTCCGAGAGCCCATCACTAAAGAACTCCATAGTTAAGCATGCTCAGCTTGGAGTAGTACTAGGATGGGTGACCAGTCAAGAAGTTGATCCTGGCTTGCACGTCAGTGTGGACAAAGTGTGCAGTTAAGGTTAGTGGTGGTTTGTGGGGCTAGTCGTCATTCTTGAAACTCTATTAGAGCCATGGGAAGTGGGTCCAGGTGTTACAAATGGTATAAGAGCCAATTCCCCTCTAGTAGGTGGGGTCCACATGGGCATGGCATGCCATTCTTGAGCCGTGCGGTCTAGGCATGTAGGAAAGGGATGTGTGGGTCTCCACTAAAATGGGGAAGAGATTATGAGGCCTTATAGTTGAGCCTTGACGAGGACGTCAAGAGTCTAAGTGGGGGAGATTGTAACGTCCTAGGATTTGAGGCCTTGGATAAAATGATCTTAAAAGGAATGATTGGACTACCCATATCACCAAGGTGCACCTCCTTTTCCGGGATCCCATCACTAAAGAACTCCATAGTTAAATGGGCTCAGCTTGGAGTAGTACTAGGATGGGTGACCAGTCGGGAAGTTGATCCTGGCTTGCACGTCAGTGTGGACAAAGTGTGTAGTTAATGCTAGTGGTGGTTTGTGGGGCCATTCGTCATTCCTGAAACTTTATTAGAGCCATGGGCAGTGGGCCCGGGTGTTACAGCAGGTGTGTTGCTGACTACGTTCAATGGTTCCTGTTGTTGGAACACTATGCCATAGACATGGGTGTTGAGAGAAGATTGACCCTATTCCTATAGGGTTTGAGCTATCAGGTTGGATGAAACATTTTTCCACAACTTCCACTCACATTACAACAGACGATGGATAAGGCATGGGTGATTCAATCTTACCATGGATTCCAACCATCAGGGAATGACAACATCAATAAGAGGAAGAATCATGGTGACAACCATGCTCGGAGAGGTGCAACTAGTTCTCCTTCTACCATCCTCCTGGGAGGTACCCTACCAACAACACCCCTACTCGAAGAGAGAATCGCCCCACACCTACCTACCATGAGCGCGACCAGGTTGGACATATTTGACCTTTTGTCCCCAGTTTTAGCAAGGACATGCTCTAGCCCAGCAACCAGCCCAGCAACTGGCACAACATCCGCAACAACCATGACATAATCTGTGTCTGAGAAACAATAATTAGAACCAACAATGACCGCCTTTGGAGAGGCAGAACAGAAGGACGTTTTCTCTGAATACTAAAGAAACTGGAGAGGACAATGAAGTCATTGAAGGTACCTTACATATCAATATGCATCCTATCAAGGTACTTTTCAATTTTGTCTCTTCAAACACCTTCATGTCTTTTCATCTTGCTTCCATGTTAGAGTTAGAATCTAAATACATGGACTATGTGCTATATGTAAAAACACCTAGTGGTAGAATATGCTCTTCTTAACTCAAACTCCCTACCTTAGACCTTTGTATATCGGGAAAGATGTTTCCTTCAGATTTTATCCTACTTGACATGTCTGCCTTTGATGTTTTCTTGGGCATGGATTGGTTGAAGAAGCATGATGAAACCTTATTCTGTCAGGAAAATAAAGTTAGCTTGTTGCATCCTAATGGAGAGAGGTTATGTATCAAGAGTAGGAAGCAAGAGGATCGACAATTCATCATCTCTGCCACCAAAGCCAAAAAACCTATCTAGTAAGGGTTTAGAGCATACTTAGCATCTATACGTTCTTGATGCCACACCTCCTGCTCTAGATCATATAGATATGGTGAAGGACTTTCCTGATGTGTTTCCTGAGGAGTTGCCATGACTGCCACCAAATCGCGAGGTGGAATTTTCCATCAAGCTTATGCATGGGACTTCTCCGATCTCGAAGCTGCCTTACTGCTTGGCCCCTACTAAACTTGTTGAGCTTAAGAAGTAGCTTTAGGAGCTTCTTTACATGTTTTATATCCGCCACAACATCTCACCTTGGGGAGCCCCTGTCTTGTTCATGAATAAGAAAGATGGTTCATTACGGATGTTCATGGACTATTGCATGCTCAACTAAGTGACGATGAAGAACTGCTATCCCTTGCCTCACATCAATGACATGTTCGATCAACTGAAGTCAGCCACCGTGTTTTCAAAGATGAACCTACAAAGTGGCTACTACCAGGTGCGTGTGAAGGATGAGGAGGTGCTGAAGACAACGTTCAGAACTTGCTATGGGCATTATGAGTTCCTGGTCATGCCTTTTGGTTTGACTAATGCCCCTAATGCTTTCATGGACCTAATGAACTGAGTATTCCGCCCTTACCTCGATCAGTTTGTGGTGGTGTTCATTGATGATGATTTGGTTTACTCCGATACAAAAAAACGACATCGCGAACACTTGCATATTTTGTTCATCACACTAAGTGAAAACCAACTTTATGCTAAATTCTCCAAATGTGAGTTTCAGATAAACAAAATGATATTTCTGGGTCATGTGATTTTTGTAAGACATATAGTTGTTGATCCTACAAAGGTATAAGCTATGACTAAGTGGAAAGCTCTGAAGAGTCCCTTAGAGATTTGTTATTTCAACATGTTACTATCAAAGATTCATCAAGAGCTTCTCAAAGTTGGCCTTGCCTTTGACCAAGTTGACACAGAAGGAGGCCAAGTTCTCATGGACACCGAAATGTGAGGACAATTTCTAGAAGCTTAAGGAGTGCTTGACATAGCACTTGTTCTTGCCTTTCCTGTTGAAGGCATACCCTATGTCATTTACATTGATGCTTTCAAACAAGGCTTAGGGTGTCTTGATGCAAGAAGGTAGAGTGATCACCTATGCTTCCCTCCAATTGAAACCAAATGAAGCAAATTGGCCTACCATGATTTAGTGCTAGTTGCCATTGTTCATTCTCTAAAAATCTGGCAACACGACCTCTATGGAGTGAAGTTTGAAGTCTTCTCTGACCATAAAAGCTTGAGGTACTTGTTGACACAGAAAGATGTGAACCTGTTTCAGTGAAGGTGGATGGAGTACCTTAAGGACTCTAACTTTACCATCACCTATCATCTCAGTAAAGCAAATGTAGTTGTTGATTCTCTAAGTCAGAAGAAGGATCTTGTATGTGCTACTATGAGTTGTTTTGTGTGAAAGAATCTGGAACATGTTTCTAGTTGGCAACCTCAGTCTATTCTATGTAGGCATATGACTAGTTTGATCGTTACATCGACCTGGATCTCGGAGGTTGTCGATGCACATTTGGAGAGTTCTGAGCTTGAGGGGATGAAGGCCTTAGTAGAGAAATCACAATCTGACTTCTCAGTTGGAGTGGATGGTGTTGTCCACTTTCGACATAGGTTGTGGATTCCTGATGGCAGTAATCTAAGGTAGAAGGTTCTGAGTGAAGCTCATGGGTCTAAGTACACGATTAATCCTGGCACAACTAAAATGTACAAGGACATATGACAAAGCTTTTAGTGGAAGAATATGAAGAATGACATAGCTTTTTTTGTTGCGAAATGTTTGGCCTTTCAGCAAGTCAAGATAGAGCATCAACAACCTAATGGTTTTCTTCATCCGCTTGAGATTTTAGAATGGAAATGGGATAAGATTACCATGTACTTTGTTACTGGCTTCCCTAAGACCAAAAAAGGTTATGATGATGTTTGGGTGGTGATTGATCTACTCACAAAGTATGCCCACTTCTTGCCTTTTAAATCCACTTACAAAGTTGTTGATATGACTCAGTTGTATGTTGAGTGGATAGTTCGTCTGTATGGAGTACCTGAAGTGATAGTTTATGATTGTGACCCGAAGTTTACCTCCCAGTTATGGAGTCAAGTTCAAGAATAGATGGGGACTGACCTACGATTCAATACAACATATCATCCACAAACTAATGGTCAGTCAGAAAGGACAGTGTATATTCTGGAGGATTGTTTTTGTGCTTGTGTGATGGATTGGGGAGGTGGCCATTAGTTGAGTTTGCTTACAACAACAACTACCAAGATAGTATTGGTATGTCACCTTTTGAATCTCTTTGTGGTAGACCTTGGCATTCACCTTTGCATTGGGATGATGTTGGTGAACATTCTCTGGTGAGACAGATTATGCAGATGATGATAGATAAAATTCGACTGATTAAGAAGTGTATGAAAGGTGTTCAAGATCGACAAAAGATGTATGTTGACAAGAAGATATCTTATGTTAGCTTCTTAGTGGGTGACTATGTGTTCTTGAAGATCAAGCCTATACACTCTATTGCTAGATCTAAAGTTAAAGGCAAACTAAGTCCCCACTATGTTGGATCATTCGAGATCTTATATAAGGTTGGAGATTGTACATACCGCTTAGCTCTTCCTCCTTCCTATGATAAGACTCATATTGTATTCCATGTCTCCATGTTGAAGGAGTATGTGAAGGACCCTTCTCATGTGCTTACTATTGAGGCTTGGAGATTCATGAAAATATGACATATGAGGAGCTACCTAGGAAGATACCAGACTCCCGAGTAAATTAGCTGAAGAACAAGGAGATTGAGTCGGTGAAAGATTTATGGAAATGTCATGGTTTGGAAGAAACCACTTGGGAGTTGATATATGAGATGTTTCATACTCACCCTTCTCTATTTGTTTGAGATTTCTGGTACAAAATCTTTTTTAAAGGGGTGGAGTGATGTAACATACTAAATTCTGAATGTAATCTCCACGTAACCCTTTTCCCTAAATTTTCTTCTCATTTCTGTCCTTTATGGCCTTGTTGATGAATTAGTGGAATTTATAGTGGTTTGGTGAACATTTATTCAATAATTAAACTAATAGAAGGGTTTATGCATAAATACCTCAATGAAATCTTGTTTAAGTATCTAAAATGCCAAATCACCACTTAAATGGAATAATGGTAAATAAACTCGTGTTAGAAGTGTAAGGCCCCAAACCTTGCTTAATGTGTTGAACAAGGTTAATTACCATAATTAAGTTCTCTAAACCTTAATATAACTTTTTTAAGGTGTTTTTAAATCATGAGATAAGCTTAAGTTTCAAGTTTGGTCTAATTTGGATGTTGTTTGTGCAAGTTATGCAATTTTATGCTCATTTTGGACTTTTTTTGCAATTTACACAATTGGGATGTTTTCTTTGCAAATTATCACATCCCTTATCATCCTTAGATGCTTACTTATCATTCTCGAGCTTTTTGGGCCATGAGGCATCTAGTTGTACCTTGGTTTGGAGGTGTTTCTCTTCAAGGGCATTTTAAGGATTTCCCCCTTTATGGATGAATTTATCTTTAGGAGTTATTAACCAATGGGTAGGTTTCTTTGTTTAGAGGTCGGCGGTGGGCCTAAAGAACCAAAAATTGATGGCTAAGAAGTCTCTTAGATATGAAGATCAACAGTTTGCATGACCATAGAAGCTCTAGGCTATGACACATGGAAAGCTCCATGGACACCTCATGCTTGACTCCTTCCTTATCAATAAAGGCTTGCATGTCCATGGGCACCCTTAGCCATGGACACATGGAAAGTAACTTGACACCTCATTCTTTGCTTCTTCCTTATCAATAAATGATTTCATGATAATGGGAACCCTTAGACATTGACACATGGAAAGTATCTTGGACACCTCATGCCTTGCTGCTTCCTTAACCATAAAGCTTTATATACTCCTTCCTTACCTCCCAACCAACATATTTGATCCATATCACCTCTCTCCTACTTAAAACTTCGTCCTCTCTCTGTTTGGATATGGATGATTTTTCCCAAGGTAGAATAAGACACCATCTTGGTGAATAAGTTCTTCTAGTGTTTCATCTAAGCTCATCTAGGGTTTCTAAAGTCACTTTTTGACATTTTCGACAAAGGCAAGTAGGTTTCTTTCTCTTCTCCTCTATTTTCCCTACTATTCTTCTTCCTTCCACCTACCTCCAAGTCAAAACCCTTTACTTCCATTACATAACTCCATCTAAAGCTAAAAAACTCTTCTTTCCATGCTCCTGTTGCTTAGGGTTTGTATGCTTGAGAAGAAGGTGATTCTTGCTCGAGCCTGGAGTTTGTGCCTGGAGCTACCAACCCATCTTGCTTGAGTTTCCTACTGATTGGGATCTTATCTTATTCCTAGAGGCAAGTTATATATTTTTCTCCATATTTATTTCTTATCATAAGCTTGTTAGTTCCTATTCTTATGCTTAAATGACGATCTCCACCTTTAGATGATGTTCTTGTTTAGGGTTTTGTTTCTTTGTTGTTCTATACTTTGTTGCTAGCTCTAGATGAACCTAAAATGATTGGTACATTCCTCCTAGGGTAAAGGATGACCTAGTATAGGTTATGGGGGGCCAAGTCATGAACCTCCCCCTCTCCCTCTCTCTCCTTCCCGCTTGCTACTAAATTGCTGACATGTCATTTTCTAGTTGGTCAGAATTGGAAAATTTATATCTTTTAAATCACTTGTCCAAAATAATAAAAAAACTATGTTTTCGTATTGGAAAATTAAGCTCTATCTAATAATAATGTTTTCTAGTTCTGATCGTAAAGTTTTTTCAAAGGTAGTTTTTGGAATATAATTTTAATAAATAAAATCCATAAAAATTACAACTTCATCACCCATCACTCCAAAATTAACATAAAGATATGCTTTCTTGATCAGGAGAACCCAACTATTCCAATGATGATATTTTTAGAGTCTAAATTCGAGTTTTGTGAAAAGGTCCAATCTTAGGGTTTCTATGCAATAATGTGTAATATGTATACTAATTAATGTTAATAAATTGAAATAGGCTAAAGTTGAACTTGGAACATCTAGAAGTTGTGGAACTTGGTATTTGAACACAATAAAAAGGTATGTGCATTCTTACACACTAAGTTGGCATATTTTCAAACCAAACCCTATATTCCCTGATGAGGCACTATCTCAACCCTATTTTCTCTATTCATGACTCTTTTGCTAAATTGCCTCAAAAATTAGTATTGATATTCTATTTCTCGGGTCTTTTACCCCACTACGATATTTAACATATATGATGCTTCTACTTGCCATGGTTTCTCTTAGCATGTAGATTTTATTAGACTATTTAGCGAATGTACCGGTACTTATGTACAGCCACCCATAGATAGGGCATGTGTTATTTTGCCCTGGGAAATGTTTTATTTTCCCCCATATATAATTTGGGTAGGTGACTGGGAATGTGTTATTTCTCCACTCACATATAGGTTGGGGTCCAATAGGTGCCTCAACCCTAATTAGTTAGTACAGTCAATATTAATCATGCATGCAATTTCTTTACTATTTTAATCTTATGGTAATCATACATTTGGATTATGTCTCAAACTCTTGATGTCTTCATCTATTAATGAACTTATAGCCTTTACTTATGTGTTATTTTCTTTCTTTTATTCTTGTTCATATTGTTGACACATACCTTGTTTTCTTTCCCTCTTGCTGGGTGATTTCTCAACCACCCAGATTTTGGACAAGGTGTTGAGAAAGATCAAGGAAAATAGGACCATGAGTAGATTCAAGACTTGATTGAAGGATGTCTAGGCTGCTAAATCTAGATCCTTTATTTTCTCATCTTTTTCTTCTAAAAAACTAATGTAGTGAATAACAATGAAAGTCATGTAATAGCTTTAGTTTCTTTTCCTTTCCGCTGTTATTGACATTTTATATGTATATGTTGCATGCTTATTTACTTGGAATATTATACATGCATACCTCAATATCTATTATCTTTGTCAAAAGATGGATGTTTTGCATTTTCTTCAAATTTTAGTAAGGAGGTGATCTCGCCTCTTTACAACATAGTATCAGGCCTTTGAGCAGCTACTAGGGCATGCAGTTGAAAGCAAGGGAGTCTAGAAAGGATCAGGGTTTGGGGTTGGCAAGATTTTCCTCTGTACCACTAGGTTGGTTTACGAGGAATTCCAGATCCATATGATACATGTCTGGCCCGAGTTATACAGATTGTCCAAAATAACATGCTTTTAGGCAATAGTAGCCTTAGACATTCTTTTCTCATATATGTTTCTATACTCCTAGAAACCTAATATGATAACCTTGTCTTTTAGGAGGGTTGACTTGTTTGACAACATGAACAACAATAAAAACAACTCCAAGGGTTCTACCCAGAAAGATGCCAGCAGTTTGGACACCCTGGTGAAACCACAAGGACATAGTGTGGTGAACCCTAACACCCCTGACCTTACCTCATAATAGGAGTTGTGTCAACTACTCTCTTCTACCCTGGTGGGGTAAATCATCGTTGTTGTTGCCAATGCTAACAAGCCAAAGGACTTTAGCCTGACGGACTTCGTCAAGATGCAGTCGCCTTACTTCAAAGGAGAGAGTGAACCAAACATGGTTGACAAGAGAGGTGATTGGGTTTTTTCCCTGGACTAGACTTTCAAGGGCATGGCATGTCCTCCTCACCTGAAAGTATGCTTTGCAACCTACATGTTGGATGGACCGGTATGAGTCTGGTGGAACGACATAGCCCCCACCAGAGACACAACCACAATGACTTGGAACCAATTTCTCAAGCTATTCAGGGAGAAGTACATCTACCCAACTTTCTTGAGGAAGAAGGAGGTTGAGTTCTACATCCTTAAGTAGGGGGCATGAGCATTGCCGACTACATTCAATGGTTCCTAATTTTGCAACACTATGCCATAGACTTGGGAACTGAGAGAAGATTGATCCTATTCTTGATCTGAGCTATCAGGTTGGATGAAATCCTACTCCACAACTTCTACTCACCTTCCAGTAGATGATGGACAAGGCCTTGGCGATTGAATCTTACCCTAGATTCCAACCTTTGGGGCACAACAACAACAAGAGGAAGAATCATAGTGACAATTGTTGTCGTGAGAGGTGCAACGGGGGTGCTCCCTCTACCATCCTCCTGGGAGGTTCCCTACCAACAATGCCCTTACTCAAAGAGATGATCGACCCACACCTACCTGCCATAAGTGCAACCGGGTTGGACATATTCGACCTTTATGTCCCTGGTTTCAGCAAGGACATGCTCCAACCTAGAAAATGGCCCAGCAAACGACATAGTAGCCACAACATCCACAACAAAATAGTCACACCAAAGACATCATGGAAACTTTAAGCAGGTGAAGATCAATATTCCTTTGCTTGATGCCATCAAGAAAATTCTCTCTTATGCCAAGTTCTTGAAAGATTTGTGCACATTCAAGAGGAGAACTACATGAAGAGCACCAAGGAAGGTCAAGCTCACTGAGAAAGTGAGCTCAATTCTACAACACATAGTGCCAAGGAAAAGGAAAGATCCCAATGCTCCCATCATCTCTTGCTACATTGGACCACACCACATAGACCAATCTCTTCTTGACTTCGGTTCTAGTGTAAATATGATGTCTTATGATGTGTTTGTGGATCTACAAATGGGACAACTGGGTCCAGCTCACTGCACCTTCAAATTAGCCGATCGATCTGTGAAAACACCTAGAGGATGTGTGGATGATGTGTTGGTGAGACTTGATGATGATACTTCTACATTCTTCCCTGCTGATTTCATCGTGTTAGATATGGAAAAAGACTTGAGGAAAGTGTCTATTATCTTGGGGAGACCCTTCTTGGCTACAAACAATGCCTTGATTCATGTCAAGACCAGTACCATGTATGTGATCTTCATGCACATGAAGATCTGGTTGATCATTTTCAAGTCATCTGCTAAGGATGAGATGATAGGTGTAACAGAGGAAGATTGTTATCTTATTGAGTGTCTTGATGAGATTGTATAGGAATGCCTACCTGCATGGATTCAAACTGCCACTCAAGGTAGAGATCTAAAGCCTATTGTGGAATTCCTCAATGATGATGAGGATGAGGAAGATGAGCTGGCCTTAGTGGCTTCAAGTGAGGACCTCCCTTCCATTTCTGAACCGTTGAAGAATTCCCTTGAAGAGCCTTCAGTTCTTGAAATCAAGTCTCTTCTCGAAGGGCTAAAATATGCTTTCTTAGGCTCCAATGACACCCTCCTGGTGATCATTTCCTCTATCCTTTCTCTGGATCAAGAAGATGCCTTGATGGAGATTTTGAAGAAAAACATTCAAGTCATTAGATGGTCCATTGCTGACTTGAGGAGTATTGACCCCTCCATTTGTTTCCATAAAATCTTCCTTGAGGATGATGCTAGACCAACCCATCAAATTCAAAGACGGTTGAATTGACGCAAGAGGTCGTGAATCTACTAGATGTTGGGATTATATATCCCATTTCTAATAGCCCATGTGTGAGTCTCATCTAGGTTGTGCCCAATAAGGGTGGGATCACAGTTGTCGAGAATGAGGATGGAGAGTTGATGCCAATGAGAGAGAAGTCCAAGTGGAGGATTTGCATGAACTATAAAAAGTTGAATGAGAAGACCAAGAAAGACCATTACCCTCTTCCATTCCTTAATCAGGTCTTGGAGAGATTAGCAAGATACAGTTTCTACTATTTTCTTTATGGGTACTCTGGTTACTTCCAAATAGTTGTTCATCCCACAGATCAAGAGAAGACAACATTCACTTGTTCCATTGGTAATTTTACTTATAGGAGAATGCCATTTGGGTTGTGTAATGCTCCTTTGACATTTCAAAGATGCGTGACATCCATCTCTTCTGATAAGCTTTATTCATCACTTGAAGTCTTTATGGATGATTTTTTAGTGTTTGGTAAGACATTTGATGAATGTTTGATCCACCTAGCAACCATTCTTGAAAGGTGTGTCAAGGTTTTTTTAGTGCTATCTTTGAAGAAGAGTCACTTTATGGTTGTCGAAGGCATTATTCTGGGTCACCGAGTTTCCAAGGTCGGAATTGAGGTTGATAAGGCCAAAGTGGGTCTAATTTCCACTCTCACGATTTCTTTCCCTATACAACATGTTCGATCTTTCTTGGGGCATGTAGGTTTCTACCACCGATTCATCAAAGACTTTAGAAAAATTTAAAGGACGCTTTGTCACTTTCTTGAAAAAGATGTGGAATTCAACTTTGATGACAAGTGTGTTGAAGCCTTCAACCACTTGAAGCATACACTTGTCTTTGTTCCTATCATGCAGCCTCCAGATTTCTCATTGCTATTCAAAATCATGACTGATACATCAGATATGGAAGCGAGGTTTGTTCATGGGCAAAGTATTGGTCGGGTTTCGCATGCCATCTACTATGCAAGAAAAACCCTTGATGAAGCCCAAAGGAATTACACCATGATAGAAAAAGAGTTTCTCACTGTGATCTTTGCTCTTGACAAGTTTCGTTCTTATCTTTTGCAAAACAAGGTGTTGGTATACACGGATCATGAAGACTTGAAATATCTCATGGAAAAGAAAAATTCTAAGCCAAGGTTGATCTGATGGATTCTATTACTTTAAGAATTTGATTTGGAGATTGTTGACAAGAAGGGAGTCGAAAATTCTACAGCCGACCATCTTTCCCACATTGAGGTACCTTATGATGACATGAATCAAATTAAAGAAATAATGCCACATGAGCAACTTTTCTTACTTTCATCCACCCAAAGACCATGGTAAAATCACATAGCTAACTTCTTAGCTAGTAAGAGGATACTGAGTACTTGGAAAAGGGAAGAGAGCAAGAGACTATTTGCTGTGGTGAAAAACTATGCTTGAGATGACCCACATCTATTCAAATAGTGTCCCAACCAACTCATTAGAAGGTGTGTCCCAGAAACTGAGCAACAAGAGATCCCATCCATGTGCCACTCCGGTGCGTGTGGAGGTCATTTTGGCGGAAAATGCACAACCGCCAAAATTCTTCAAAGTGAATTTTGTTGGCCAACCTTATTCAAAGATGCTCATGAATATTGCAAATGATTTTTGAAGTACCAAAAGGTGGGTACTATCTCCAAGAGGGACACGATGCCTCTATCACCCATTCTTGTAGTTGAGGTGTTTGATGTTTGGGGAATTGACTTCATGTGTCTGTTTCCTCCCTCCTTTGGATATGCGTACATCTTGGTGGTCGTTGAATATGTATCCAAGTGGATTGAAGAAATTGCTACTAGAACAAATGATCATAAAGTGGTTTTTGATTTTATAAAGTCAAACATCTGGTGTGATGGCAGAAGCCATTTCATCCATAGGACATTTCAAGGACTACTAAAAAGGCATGGAGTGAATCATCATGTGGCTACTCCTCACCACCCTCAAAAGAGTGGTCAAGTTGAGTTAGCAAATTGGGAGATAAAGCTCATTCTTAAGAAGACGGTGAGGCCAGATTGCAAGGATTGGTCTTTACGTCTCAATGAAGCTTTGTGGGCATATATGACTGCATTCAAGGCCCCGATTGGAACCACACCATTCAAACTTGTGTGTGGTAAAAGTTGCCATCTACCTGTGGAAATGCAATACCAGGCACTATGGGCATTGAAAGCCATGGATATGGATGGAGACACCACTGGATTGAGAAGAAAGTTGTAGTTACATATCTTGAAGAGATGAGACATGAGGCTTATGAATTGTCCAAAAGTTATAAAGAAAGGACCAAGTTCTTACATGATAAGTTGATCAAGAAGAAGGACTTTAAACTCGACAATGGGTATGGTTGTACAACTCTAGGTTGAAGTTCTTTCCTGGGAAGCTTAGGTGTAGATGGGAAGGACCTTATCTAATCAAGAATGTATACCCATCTGGGGCTGTTGTGATATGTGAAAAGGATAGAGCAAGAGAGTTTATCATCAACTGACAAAGATTGAAAGTAGTTAGTTTGAAAGTAGTTGTTGAAGTAGTTTCGAAAAAAACCAGTCAAAGTTTTGGCATTATGATGCTGGTTGAAGAACACCCGCCTGATGAAGATATGTGCTTGAATGCACAAGAGAGGGACATTTACTAGAATGACGATTTGAAAGTTTGGTGAGGATGATCGATTTCAAGAATCAATAAGCATGGATGAATGCGTAAAATTTATCGCTAGTGGGAGGCAACCCACCTAGGTTTGGGAACTTTTGTACCCAACCTTTTTTTTGATACTTTTGCTTTATTTTTACACAATTCCAAGAAGACACACACACACACTCATGTTTAACAATTTTGTTTTAGTTTTGATGATGAGACAGGTGAAACAGGTGAATGTCTGAGGAATGGGGCACATTTAAGTGAAAAGTAGTGATGGAACATCATTTGGATCAAATTTGATGATCAGATTATGAATGATTGAGTAACTTGAGAATTTTGAAGTTTTGTTAACTTGGAGGTACTGTAATGACCTCGCCTCCCAGTAACCCCCAATTAAGGGAAACCAAGAGGTCAGAGTCGTTATCCCAATTTTTGGATCAAAGGTTCGACAAATAATCAATAACAATTATTAAATTCTACCAGACTATACTAAAAAGCTGTAATGAAATAAACTTTTTACATACCTTTTAAAAACCAAGATTTCTAAACTTCTATCCATGCATGGATTCTATTCTAACTATTCCTCCTTGAATCTTTAATTCATATATTTCACAAAATGACTATTTACTATTTGTCTTTTGATTTGTACCTAAAACGTCGACAAACAAAACGTCGATCAACATAAGGCTGGTATGTGGGGGAAACAATAATCATGCACATACTACAGTCAATTTCAATTTAACAATCAACTTTATGTTTTAAATATAACTGTGTGATCCATGCATTCCCTATCCTCTGTGATGTCCCTGTAGTGGACCTGGATGCTACTTTCCTTATAGTAGATCCCCATTAAACCCCTCATGGTCCCACCTATAGGTGAACCAGTTTCTAGGGTTGAGTCACATGGCACTACCCGTAGGTTGCCCACTCCTTAACTCATGGCATGCTAAAGAGTCTCATGGAACTACACGTGGGTAGCCCAATTTCTAACTCATGATAACCTAGACCTTGCTCTAGGTTACCCATTTTTAGCCTTTGCAAAGACACAGAGGTGGACCCGGATCTAAGCCAGTTATATACATATTTATAATGATAAACATGGTCACTTTATAGTTGCATGAAATAAAAGACATCCAACAGTTATTTTCAAGCAACCGATAAAATGTTTGGGAATCGTTGTGAAACTAAAATGATTATTCATAAGCATAACCACATACCTGATCCAGAGCAACTTGATGTCCAAGCATTAATACTCAATACAATCAAACAAGCAATCCACAATATCCTAATAATAATGCATAACATCCAAGTGTCATTATTTTATTCAAAACATTCTCAGGATCGACTTGGATTCCACCTTATGATTTCTAGGCCGACTTTAGGGTTTTATTAGGGATTTAGACTTCATTATGCATTTACCATTTTTAATGCTCTATTAATCCACAAACCCTACTTTCAACATCATAGGCACAATTGAAAGTCAATTAAGTCTAATATATCACTTTTATACTAAAACTACCATCTTTGCCCTTTTAAGTCATGACAAGATCATTAAGGCCAATTATCATGTTCAGGTTTCTTTGAATTGACAACTCAACAAAGAATTATAGTTTGATTCTCAAAAGAACCCTAATTACTACAATTCTCATCGTTTATGTTAGCAAACCCCAATTTATCATTAATTCCACTTTATACACTAGGAAACCCAAATTATCCACATTAATGATCTTTTATACCCAAATTGGATTTAGAACAACATAACTCTGTCTTATTCATGGATTTGCACAATTAAAACCATTAAAAGACATATTCTCCTAAATTAGGGTTTCTAAGCCCATTAATGCAAACTTAGGTATATGAAACCCTAAATTAAGACAATTATGTACAAAGATCATTATTTTAGATCTAAATAATCCTTTTTATTATCACCAGGTTAATATTTTCTCAAAACAATCAGAGAACATCATTATATTCAACTATCATCAATTCTAAGGGTTTTTCATTAATTAAACCATTAAAGATAATAACTTTATATGATTTTTGAATTGAAATCAGAATCAGGCTTCAATTATATTTTTATTGCATTCCTTGAGTTCTCCTGATCAAAATTCAAATATAACTTATCTAAATCTGAGCTACCAGTGATTAGTTATGAATTTTGTAAGAAAATATACCTTTCAGCCAATGGTTGCTCGACACGTCGGTGAAACTAATTCTTTTAAGTCAGCCGGCTTTGCAAGGGGTAAAAGACCACCCTACCCCTCCCTTTATGCACACGCACCAGGGGCAGTTGCATCTTTTCACTCTATTATCCCCTACCTCGTGACGTAGGGTTCCGTCCATCTGCTGTGACGATGGGCGCGAAACCGCTTCCGGCTCAGGTCGCCCTCGACATCCAGAGCCCCACACACGGTCTAGGAGGACTACCTCCTCCTCGCCAGAGTTGAGGAGAGTGTCCGTTCTGTGGCTGGTGGTCAGAGGCAGCTTGGTTCAGACTTCCATGCCCGCCGGTCAGTACAGAGGAAGGAGGACCTTCAGACCCATGGGAGACCCTTCTCCAAGCGCCTTCACCTACGGTTTAGGAAGCTATGTGTGACCATTCCAGGTTCTGGGGTCGACAGAATTCCCATGAACGAACTTGCTTCTTCGTGAAGGTGAAGGAGTTGTGTCCTTATGGGTACCTCTGGTTCCGCATGGTTTGCCACCCCAGGAGGGGTTCTGGGTATGTTTCACTCCCCCCTCGACGACCCTCATGCCCTCTCGCACACTTTTTGAATGTGAGGGAAAGAGAGAGGATCGGCTAACAAGGTCTAGGGTTTAAAATGAAGAAGGAGAAGGAGAAGAGAAAAGGTTGCTTGGGTTTATCTTAAACTCGGCCAAAGGCCCTTCCCCTTATACAGGGGAGGGTATCCATGCCCTAAGACTTCACTCAACAGGGAAACAAGTCCCTTTCTTAATAGGAAAACAATTTTCCTTAATTAAGAAGCAATCAACTCTCTCTCTCTCTCTTCATTATCTTTTAGGTAACAATATTTCATGGATAATTAAAAAATACAAAAATTATCCCTTTCATTATCTCTAGCCTTGCCTTATAATCTCTTGGCCATGAAAAACTATTTCCTTAAAGCAAATATCACTTTTTGATATTATCAAAAAGTCATTGATGATGTTTCATATTATCTTCTTATTTTATTATTATTGGTATTTTTCTATTTATTTCTCTTTATTGGTACTTCGTGGATCCCACGAAACTCTATTATTTCGAAATTAATTTTTTTAAGGATACTTATTATCCTTCTAGATGCATCTATGTCCATTATTTCTCCTTATCTTGTTTATTTCTTATTAAAATAGCTCTTTTTGAAGATTTTTTATTATTTCTCTTTTATTTTCCTCATTGGCATTCCTTTTAACATTAGGAATCCTTTGGATACGAAAATCTATCAAGGATAACTTAATTACACATCTTTCCACTTGTTTTCCACATTTTACAATTATTTTCAATTTCTTTCTTAATAAAGAAAATACTTAATTGATCTTTTCTTTTGTTATTGCCTTTTCTTTGCAACTTTGGACTCCTTGGAACCCAAGGAACCCAAGAGGTACGAAATCCATCTTTGGATTACATCCCTTTGCCTTCTAGAGGTTTCTACCTCATTCTTTTCTCCATTTTCTCATTTACTTATTTAATAATTGAATTTCCTTTTTCATTTCCTTGTTATTAGGCCCAATAGCCAATAAAGCCCACAAAACAATACTCAAGGCTATTGTAAATGAAATCCATTTATTCAAAACAAATTATATCATTATTTGTTCAAATATCTTTAATATGAGAAATTACATTTCTCACCAATTGAACCCAAAAATTGGGGTTGTAACAGGTACCAACACAGTCGTGCTGGCGTGGAATGGCCATGCTGGCATTGCCACTTTTAGCAGGGAAAACTCAAGTTTTGGGCCTAGTCAACACGACTGTTCTGACCAACACGGACGTGATGGCACTCCTCTAGAACGACTGTGCTAGCCATAACGACTGCGCTGGCCTGGGCCCAACACTTAAGTGCCCCAATTTTTCATGACCCAACATGACTTGTTCCTCATTCTTGCGATACAACACACCCCTTATACAATGATTGGCGATTAGGGCAACCCCCGTTCACCCCCAAATCACCTCCTCTTCCTCCCAAACTCTATATTTGAGTTCCCTTTGGCTCCCAATCACCTTCCCTTACATTAAGCTCCACTTTCCACCCTCCATTAACCTCTATTTCTCCATCTCCAAGAAAATTTCACCCCTACATTATGGAAGTGTGAAAATTTGTTGTGGTTCTTTGTTTCTCCACCAAATCCTTACAAAAATGAAGAGCACAGGAAAGGCAATGAAGATAGGGGTAGAGAAGATGATGAGTATCCTCACTAGTGGAAAAAGCCACAGCAAACGAGCTTTCAATGTCACACTACTATCACACAACCCTACATCGCCATTTAACTCCATCTCTGGTTCATCTCTCCAGATATCAGCGTTGACAAGTGCTTCCCGACTCTGATTCTCCTCAAGCCACCATATACATTAGATCCGAGCTACATCAACCCTCGCGAGGAGGAGGAAGAAGAAGAATTGGAGAATATAGTTGATTCTGTAGATGTTAATGCACCGACCCGAGAAAGGAGGGCCAAGAAAGCGACTGTTGCATCGTCTTCACGCCTACCTCCGTGCTTGACTCCGGTGAGGCATTTGACTTCTCAGTACAACCTCACACCGTTCAACAACCCACTAGATGATGGTTGTTGATCAAAGAAGAAGATGTTGATGCACCAATTGAGATGGTGCCCTTGAACTTGGACACAAGTTCGGGGTCACATACCTATGAGGAGGAGGAGGTAGATGAGACTAAGAGTGAGGATATGGAGGATGAGCCTGTGGACTTCTTATCCAAGATATAGGAGGATAGAATGAAGTGGGTAGCAAAGCAACCTGAGGGAGCCACATATGGAAGAAGCACTTCAAGAAGAGTTTTCATGAGACCTCTCCATGCTGAGTGTCTGACAAGGAGAGTGATCTCCACTAGATATGCATGTTTGGAAACCAAGCAAGCCATAGGGATCAACTTTGCATTCAAAGAGGCTTTAGAAATTTTTGGGTTATAAAATTTTTGCATGAGATTGAAGAAAGCTACTTGGAGATTACTCATGAGTTCTTTGCATCACTGGAGAAAGTGCAACATAGAGGCAAAGATGTAATAAGATTCAAACTGCTTTCCACACACATGTTGAGAGCCTCCCAACTCAATGGGATCTTCACCCCTAATCTAGAAATTGCAAAGAAATTTGATGAGGGAAGGCTAGACAAGAATGGGAAAGTGGATTATTCAAAAATGTGGAAGGCTATCATGGGTCAAGAAACTTCCTCTGTAGGAAAATATAAGACCAATAAGTGTACAATCCTTCCATGATATATTTGCAGAAGGTCTTAGCAAACACCATTTTTGGCCTCTATGACAATCAAGGCTATTGTTCACAGAAGGATCTATTTGTCATGGCTATGATAGAAAGTAAAGGCTTCATCAACATAGGAATCATGATGATTGACCACCTAAAGACAATTATCTATAAAAGCAAAAATCCATTCATTATGGGAGGAATAGTCACCACAATTGCAAAAGTGGTGGGCTGTGATTTAGTAAGACTTACTAAGGTAGAAGGAACTAATCTTGTTGATTTAAGCTATCTAGATAGGTCTCAAATGATCTCCCTCAAAGTTAACAAGATCTTTTATATTTTGAACCCCGGATACCCTGACATCACTATAGAACTCCCATATCATACCTGCCCCTTACTATGGGATGTGGGACCACCGAGTGATTGTGTGGGAATGATAGAAAAGTGGGAGGAGGAAAACCCCATGGAAGGATACTGGGCACCACCAGTGGACTTACCTAAAAAAGGAGGAGAGACAAATGTGCCAGAGCAACAACACATTCTTCAGCAGCCCCACCATACGAGATAGAGATATGAGGATTTTGATGCACAACCACCTCCGACAAATGCATATGACATGTCAGTCATGCATGCACAATTGGAGGCAATTCAGCAGACACAACATGCCATGTGGTTAGATAAGCAACAAATGCACCATTAGATCAATCACATGTACTAGTATCAGCATGCGCAGGTGTAGAGAAACACCCAATGGGTGGAGGATTTCTGAAGAGCCCTATCTGGATATTAGGAGACATACCCACCTCCACAGACAGACTATTGGGGCCACTACTACCAGCACCCACCTCCACAGGATGGCCCACCACATGATCCATCACCACTGTAGCAGTGGCACCTACCCTATCATTCCTAAGGTTTAGTTTCATGCTGAGGACAACATGATTCAAAAGTTTGGGATGGTAGAGCGGTATGCCCCCTTTCTTAGCTTATTTTATTGATGATTGTCTCACCTAATCTCTATTTGATTGACTTTACTCTTTTAGAATTCATGCACGTAGTTTACTTTCATGCATTTTTGCATAATTTTTCAAAAAATTGTTCTTTTTGCTCTTCCATGACATGCATTGCATTTCCATGTAGATTTTGGTAATTTTTGTGTGTTTTATATAGGATTTTCTACTTTATGTTTTAATTTCCCTAAATGTAGGTTTATATGTGATTGAATGCAAATTGGTACCATTTTGGAAAATTTTGTCCGAACTTGAATATCCTTGCTCAATAGTATGTTTCAATTGAATCTCTATCTATTGTGATGAAAATGGTTGAATCGTGGATAATGTAACTTGCTTTTGATGTTTGTAGCTAGAATGAGTCCAATGTAGGAATTTGTCATGTGCTCCAAGCCTCTCGAAATAATTCACTATTTTGAATAAAAGGGTGATTCTTGCAAGTCTTAGACGTTTGGGATTCATTTGTTCTTTATGAAAAGCATGAAATCTACTATATTGTTCATTTTATGCATGACTTGTTTGATTGATGAATGTTACATGGACTAACTTTCTTGAGTGAGATTATACATGAATTTCCACTGCTTATGATCCCTCTTTGACCCAAAAATTCTTCCACCATCTTCTTACCTCTTCTCCTCATGAAAAGGATGCCAAAGAGCACATATCAGCCTTGGCCACCCTAAAAATGTTTGGGATGGCCATACCTTTACCTCCCCTCTTCACACTTGTCATCATATCCCCTAACTACACCAAGGGAAAAGAAAATAAATAGAAAAGAAAAAGCAAAAATAAAATAAAGGGTGCTCCTATTTAAGAGCATTCAAACAAACAAAAGATGAGTGTAATAGCACTCCACTCCCTTTCATAACCATTTATTCTCTTTTTATGCCTAGTAGGGCTAGGGTAAATCAACTCTAGCCCTCACTCCCTACACAAGCCAAGTTGGTCATGAGCAGTAAAATGAAGTGTATGAGGTAGCTCTAGCAAGTGAAATAGTAATCCTAACCTTTTAAATATATTTAATGCATGATAAAGTTTTCCCAGAGCATTATGAAAATTACATTACTTGCATATGTGAATGGTGACCCGTATTCTAAGTTCTTGTGCTCTATGATTGATTCACACTTAAAAAAATGAAAATGAGTAGAGAGTAGTGGATTGCATGCCTAATTCCTAATGTGAACTCATTTTAGCCAATAAACAACACAGATTGCATTATCTTTGCTCCTTGATTGAATTGAAAGAGAGATTAAGTTGGAGCATACTTGGGGACGAGTATGTTTTAAGTTCGGGGTGGTGATGGAGCCCTATTTTAGGGCTTCATCTTGTGTCTTTTTGCATCTCAATCACATCTAAACATAATAGAATGCACATTAATTCCCTCAATATACATATTACTTTCAAATGCACTTATGGATGTTCTTTGCATATTTTTCATGTACTTAGACCTCACTTTAGATGGATGAGAGAGAAGGAAGGTATTCTAGGATTCCTCTATCCATGTAGGGGTCTAAAGAATACCCCCAAAGCTCCCTCAACCTACCCCTAGTGGCCAAGAGTCAAGCTCAAGCAAAGAAGTCCATGGATCATGAAGTTTCAAGTTGAAAGTGCTACTGAAGACCCCAACACAGCCATGGTGCCAAGGAACGATCGTACTTGCCAACGCAAAAGTTACAAAGTTGATCCTCATTTTGATAAGCTACAATAACACAGCCAAAATGGTCGTGCTACCCAGCACGGTCATGCTAAGAAGCCCCTAAAATAGATGTGCCATCTAGAACGACCGTGCTGCCAATGTTTAGATTGGGCATGCTGGCAAGAACGGCCTCCACTCCACCTCACCCACCACGTTCATGCTACCCAACACGATCGTTCTACCTAGCCCCACCATGGCCTTGTTACCCAGCACAAAATGCTACCAACCTACATTTCACCACTTCCACTCTGACATTTTCTATTTCCCACGATGGTCGTTCCCAGAACGGCCGTTCTACCACCCAAAACCTAACTTTTTCTGCACTAAATTTCCAACTATACCTCTACTTACCCTAGTGCTTCCACCACCACCTATATATACATGAGTGGAAGCCACAACACTAGGTTAGCTTCCTTAGAACCCTCCTAGATACTCTAGAGCATTCATTGCTATCCCCCTTGCATTCAAGACCTCCACCTACCATTTCCACTCCATTTCCACCATACAAACCTAGTTTTCTAGGTTTTCCACTTTAATCTCCTACATTTCCATGCTCTTCACTCGTCTTAGAGGAGGGAGGACGTTCTACAACATCTAGGAGGTGAAGGAGAAGAAGCATCCATGAGCTCCATGGCCTTCTATCTCATTCTTCTTTCCTTTTTGCTCTTTTGCATGATCATGTCTAGATAAGCCCCTAGTGGTGGGTTGTTTGGGGTTAAAATGTTACTTTGATACTATGTTGGGGGGAAATAACTTGTATTGAGCATATTTCCATTCTATGATGATTGTATCTTACTTATATCTCATTTCTCATTATCTTGTTTGTGGTTTGTGCTTTCAAACATGGATTGCTTATTATATGATGTTTGATGACACCTAGATTCTAGGAAAAAATGGAATGTATGTAGCTATCATAGGAATTGCTCCTAGGTCCAATGAGTGGATCCCTAGATAGCACCCTTTGTTCCTACATACAACTCCCTTCTCTTACAAGTAGGTGTGAGATATAAGTAGCTAGTGTAAGTGTGATTAGTGCAATTGCCTAGAGTTTTCTAAAGGCTAGATGGTAAGTAACATGAGGTGAAATACCCTCATATCTATTCCCATTCTACCCTTGCTCTCAATTTCCCTAATACCACTTACCCTAGAAACCTAGACTTTTCAAGTCCTATTAGAATTACACCTAGACCTAGTTCCCCAACTAGTAGCATAGGATACATTCCAATAACACTTGGCTTGTTGTTTGGTTTGGCAATCTACATTGAAGATATAAAACTTGCTTTTTATGAAACCTCCCCCAACTAATATCAAAGTTTCATTCCCAAACGACCCACCTATCCATCTTATTTCTTAAAACTTACCTTGTCTTCTTAGCTTGTTAATGCTAGTTTAGTTGATTTCCTTTGTTTCTTCTCAGCTAATTGCTTAGTTCTTGATAGTTAGGTCTTGCTTAAGTAGTTAGTGCTCTTTCAGCTTGTTTGTGTTAAATGTGTTAGCTAGTGATAACCTAGGTTCTTGCTTTCTTTAGTGCTTAACTTATGTCTTAGTTGTTAATTGTCTTACTAGTGTAGTGTAGTTCCTCTTGCTCTTGCTCTTTATTAATTGTTTCACCTAGTTTCTTAGTCTTCACTTGCTTAGGGTAATATAGGGTTTTTTTAATCTAGATCCTTTCTTATTGCTAATTTATTGTAGTTGTAGTGTAATCAACCAAAACCAACTTTTAAAACCCTAAAAACCTACTCTGCTTTAGGAACGTAGCTCACATTAGCTAAGATCTAGTGCCCCCTCTCTCCCTGAGGATCGACCATTCTCTTACCGCTTGCCTATACTACAACACAACCCCATGCGCTTGCGGGTGAAGTGTGAATAGTCTAAGCCGGTGTGTTAGACTAGGTCCCTTATATAAATTTTGAAAGATCCACGTGTATTTGCCTAAGTTGCATCTAATCAAATCCAATTGGCTAGTTGTAACCCAAGGCAATCCAAAATGCACCACTAGACAACAAGTGTTTGAAATGGGATGCTTGATAATATAAGAGTGTATATTTTTGTGTAGTGCCACCAGTAGATTGGATTGGTCCAAAACTAAAAATGTTGATGCAGATGCAGCCAATACCTCATCTTCCATGCATGGGTTTGATGTTCTTGATGGTGGAGGTGGTAGTGGTGTCGGTGGGATGAATGAATCAGGTAACAAGAGCATAATATCAATATGATCTATGGGGGTGAGGATGATAAAAATAGCATTTCATTCTCATGAAATGTGACATCCTCAAAGATATAGCTTTTGCTAAAGCTAGGTTCAAGAGATTTGCATTCATTTTGATAAAAAGAATAACTGGGAAACACTATTTGAAGAGCTTGGGGAAAAGTTTATAGGCCTTTGGATCAAAATTATGAACGAACATGACACAACCATAAACCTGAGGCGGTAGAGGGAATGGTGTGGATCAAGAGTAAACAATGGAAAAAGGAGTGTGCTTCCTAAGGAATGTTGGTGATTGATAAGAAAGCAAGCGGTGAGGATCACGTCTCACTAAAAAACCTTAGCTGAGTTGTCATGAATGAGAAGAGAGTGTGTAATGTCAAGTAAATGATGATTTTTATGACCGACAATGTCATTTTTTGGGGAGAGTATGCACCCAAGCATTGTTGAATCATCCATACGTCATGACAAAAAGAGGCAATAACATTTTGGGTATATTCGAGGGCATTGTCGGTTCAAGGAATCTTAATATACATTAAAATGAACTAAAATCAACTATTTAAAATTTTGAATTAATGTGAAAACTTCAGCGCGAGTTTGAAGTAAGTAAATCCATGTCATTCTAGAAAAATCATCCACAAATGTAAGAAATATCTATAGCAATTATAAATAGTAGTGCTAAATGAACCACATACATTAGTATGGACTAAATCAACATATGAGATTATTGTTTGTAGATATGGGCTGATAAGGACACACGATGGTGTTTCCCTAGCTGAGTGACATTACAAATAATGGAAGAACATAAAGATAAAGAACTATCTAATAGTTCAAGCTTGTCTAAAGGTAAATGGCCATGACGTAGATGCAACTGAAGTAGCATGGAAGCAAGAAGGACTCGTTGTAGACTAGAGGGTGAGGTAGAGAAGTAGTAGAGATTAGTAGAGTGTACTCCCTATCTAGTGATCATCAAATTCCTCTAATCATGTAAAAGAAAACCAGATGGACCAAAAGTTACAAAACATAAGAGAGAATCAACAATTTTTACTACAAACATTAAATTGTATTGAAAGTTTGGAACAAAGTGGACATCCATCAACTTGATTTTTGAAGAGATATGAAGCACACCGAGTTACTCATTTAACCGACCCATCCACCATGGTGAGATAAGAGTAAGGGATAAACAAATTAGATGTGGTTCGAAGATGGGGCATACCAGTCATATGTTGTGACGCACCCACATCCATAATCCAGTTGGAACTAGTAGTAAGCATGGACGCCCCAAAGTTACCTTGAGAAGCGATGACTAGGTGGCAGATGCGTTCATGTTATTATGAAGGGGAGAATCCCCATAATATTGGGTAGTTTGGTGAAGGCGTTCATATTCCTCATGGGATAATGATACATGAGACATTTGAGAAGATGCATGTGGTGAAGGAGATCCATGACCAATTGTCAGAAAAAATTCTTGACCAATGTGGGAAGGTTCTTGGATGACATGGGTAGAGACCCTATCATGTCTTCTCCCATAGCATGTTGTATAGTCATGCTTCAAGTGGTAGAAATATTCGATGTGGTACAACTTGCCACAACAAGTCACTTTGGACATTGGCCTCATCCATGACCATGGCCTATAGCTGATGCAATCATTGTTGATGGAAATTTAGATTTTATAGTAGGAGAGATGAGAGGAGAAAACTTGTCAAACTAGAATAGGATTGCATATGCAAGGTCAACGGATGTAAGGGTCGCAACAAGTAGGAGTAGTTGTCGAACAACAACAAAACAAAGATGAACCCCATTGAGGAGATTTTCCCTCTCTTTGGTGACCTCAACAGAGCTCGTCGGGGGAAAAAAATTAGTTGGTTGGATAGGGCCTTCATTGCATTATAGTACTTGGACATGGGTCAATCCTCTTTATGTTTGGAAATGATTTTTCCCATGAAGCTTTATACGTGCAAGAAGTTGTCCTCCTGAGTCAAGAACTACTTTGTTTTGTCCCACATTGTTTTGCCACACTTGTGCCACAAGTGCTTGATTGCAATGTCAAGCTTCATGCACCCCAGATCTAGGAGAGAACCTAATTGTTGCATGTAGTTTAATCAATACTTGGTACGTCAGGGGGCATCCTCGGTGATAAACTTATATTTCTATGTGATTCTTGAAATGTTGAACAACATTCATCCAAAGCAAAATGTTTTCATCATTAAGTTTAATACATGCAACATATCATTCATTATAAATGATAGTCATCTTAGCATCATCACTCATGATGAGGTAAGTAAGATATCAGATAATAGTTGCATATAGAAAGAAAAGTACTAGAATCAAACATGGTAAAAACAAAAATAAAGGTATTGGAATGTAGCATGGTACATAAGAACAAAATAGAGTTGCTACCAGAATGAAAATCGGTAGAAGGAGGAGTAGCACTACTAGAATGAAACTCAATAGTAAGAAAGTAGTACTACTAGAATGAAACCTAGTAAAAAGAGTAGTGGAACTACCACATTGGATCTCGATAGGAAAAAAAAGCATTGTTGGATTAGTGGCACAATAGGATAAAGAACACAAAATCCCCAATTTATAAGAAAGGTACGCAGTCTTGTGGATTACGGGAACAACATGAAGAGGGGGGAAGTAAAGCTTTGCCCTTTTTTATTTAAGTTCTTTATAAATCAACTTGGGGTCTTTTGAATCTACTTATATATATATATATATATATATATATATATATAATAGACACACACACATTCACACACACACACACACACACATATATATATATATATATATATATATATATACATATACATCAACCTTTTGGAAGAAGAACATAGAAAGGGGATTGGAGAGAGAGGATAAAGCCTTCTGGATTACCTGCTAAGATATGACCGTGGCATGTAATGTCCCAGGCTGGCATCAACGTTCCTGAAAGGTCGACCCTTGTTGGTTGCACCTACGGTTGCAGAGTAGCCGTGTTGCGTCTGGCCATCGATGGATTGGGAGACGAGAAAAGGGAGAGGGTAGAAGGGGGTGGTGGTGGAAAGAGGGGGTGGTGGTGGGTGATGGTGGTGAGGAGGGGTGGCGGCCTCTGAGTGGGAGAGGGAGGGGGAGATGATAGAAAAGGAAAGGTGAGGAAAGGGTAGGGTTAGAATCATTCTTCTAATACCATGTAGAATAAGTCACTTTCAGTTTGTCAAATAAGAGTATTGGGTCTCCTATATATAAGAGCCAAGGAGTAAATGTGATAAATAGAAACAAGAGAAAATACAAAGACCTAAGCCCAACTGATCAAATATACCAACAATTATAAACTATCACAATTATTTGGGTTTATTGAAGTGGATATTTTACCTAAAGTTTCACATAAAAGATGTTTTACCAAATAAAATAGAATTATTTAAAGTAAATCATACACATGCATTATTTATGTCTTTGTTGATTTATAAGTAAATGCTAATGGTGGACGTCAAATCAGCTAAACATAACTAACTGATCTCATTTGATATTTAAAAGTCATATAGTCTCAACTTTTCAAACCAATTATTAATAATTTGGTCCATGTATAAATTTTAATTATACGTGTATTAAAACGGCCAGGAGGTAGGCACCTAGGAAGGGGCATGACCTCCTTTTTGTTTTCTACATTTGTACATAACATATATTGCATATATAAGGTATTTTATGTGTATTTAGTGTTGTAAGCCCTTAGTAGTTATGTAGAGTGAGGTGAAAGAGTAAAATTGCATGAAACACATTTAAACATGTCAAATAGATGTAAAATGACATTAACAAAATAACAAAAAGTCTATAAGAACAAAACTAGTCTAGGTGGTCTTAGATGCTTGCTAGGAACCCAATTTTCATGAGTGATGAAACACATAACCTAAAACACATTTCAAAACAAACCCCATTAGCAGTCAGTCATCGTCATTCTTTGCGTATTTTTGTAATGTTTTGTCTATGTTTTTATAAATAGCCAACTTTAGAAAATATAGAAAATTCAACTATTATGAGTTGACACCTTAGTTAACACAACTACAATATGCAACAGTCTAATTTTTGTGTGATTTTTATAATATTTTGTATGTTTTTCTTTATAACATGTGTACTTTAAGAAAAATACAAATTTGAAATTTTGAGCAAATCACTCAATTATAACACAATAATGGTCTCTACATGCCAACTTTTTGTGTACTTTTTTGTATAATTGAGTATATCTATATGAATGTAACATTATGAATTAATGGTTTAATACAACACATCAAGTCTCCAACAGACAATTTTTTTGTTGTACATTGTGGATATTTTGTGTATTTATTCATGTATACTTGATGTTCTTTCCTCTGTAAATTTTGTATGTTCTGTTTGTGTATGTTTTCAAGTGTAAAAGTGAGTGTACAAATCGTGTAGCGTAAAAAATTTCTTTTAGGTGGGCGGTGGCCTAGGAGGACCCCCCCTTCAACCCTCAATACCAAGAAAAAAAGTTATCCATATTCATGCCTTCACAATAAGTCATTCAACACTGATTGTGAATTGGTCTATGTGCCATAGGAAACATGCATGGAGAACAAGCATCTATCCTCTTATCTATCTAACTTTATTCATGATTCACATACACAAATCCTTTTCATCTAAATTGCATGCACCTTTTACACGCATAATCTTTAAACTCTATGTTTTCTTTACGAATGTGTGTGTTACACCTATCTTCTGGAACTATTTGTAATTGTTTTATAATAAAAAACATTCAAGCATTTTTTTTCAATCTCATGTTAGACATAAAATTTATGCTATAGTCACATAAAAACTTAATATATAAATCAAAAGTGATCCATACAAAAAAAATCTACAAATAACAACCTACCATTTAGTTAATAGTAGTAATTTGTTATATATAAAACCCAAACCAACTGCAAAAGTGAAGTTGAACTGACTTGATTTGAACTTACTAGAAGTGTGTTGTGGTTTAGAAATCGTCAAGTTACTAAAGTTCTGATCTACAATTTTAGGTTCATACCAAAACATGCATGTCCCTAGTTAATGTGGTAAAAGCTTTTGGATATTATTTTAACTCAACACAAAGTAAGGAACACAAGAACTTTTCACTTTGACAAGAGGAAATTACATAGGTCACAAAATCATTTTTTAATAATAATATAATATCAACAAGTACATAATAAATTGGTGGGCTGATAGTTTGAAATAAATGGCATGTAGATTGTTCTAGTGACATAATAAGGACAATAGAAACAACTCCTCATCTCAAAGTTCATGAAAGAAAAGTATTTTTAGACTTCTGCTATGCATCAATCAAATTTTGTTGTCTTGTTGGAAAGGTGAGGATATTAGAATTTGGCATGTTCTAAATGCCACTTAGAGCCTAAGAATAAATTTAAACATGTAAGTCAGAATTTCATTCCCTACAAGGTTCTAGTCTCCTCTCACGATGGAACGTTAAAATTTACATCGCGCTCTAAACCTCTTTCTAGCACCCACTGCAACTTCCATAGCTCACATCTTGTAACATACCAGATCTCGAACCCTATCCTAGAACTTTGATCTTTTGGGTTTAACCAAGCATGGTTTGAGGTTAGACTTGAAATACAAAAAGGTTTAGAATGACCAATGTGAGCTAATGCATGTAAGATCACCCTAATAAACCTAATTGAATGAGTAATTAAGATAATGGGCCACTAATGGGACATATGAAATATCTCATAAAAAGAAATCCCAAAAGTGAAATCTAAGTTTAAAATCGTGTTCCTTAGGTCCCAATTGTCTTGCGAGTCAAGTTTCACATTATTCACTTAATAATAATTAATTTAATTCAATTTGAAAAGAAAAGATCTAAGTTTTCCCCAAAATCTCAAATAAAATAATAAATGACTACAAAAGAGGAAAATACTCTTGGATTTGTAATCTACATAATAAATATAGCCTTTGGGTGAATTTTCATCCAATTTGGAGGAAGTTTGCTTAAAAGGTAAAACTAGGAGAGAGAAAGTGTGTAGAACCTTAAAAATATTAATTAGATTCTCAAACAACTCCAACATGTAAAATTTATGGCAAATTTGTATCCAACACATTAAATATGACTTGTATGTGAAAAACATTTATGGCAAATTTGTATCCAACACATTAAATATGACTTGTATGTGAAGTTTCATAAAATTGGAAGAATCTTAAAGTCATTAATGCACGAGGAAAGAGAAAATAGTATTTGATTTATTTAACACATTAAAAGTTTCCAAAAGGAAAAACTAAGTGCATAATCAGAATCTACATGCTTCAATTGGCTTCTGTGCAAAGTCTCACTTAATTTGGATTATGTTTGCACCCTTAATTGAAGAAAGAGATGAGGAAATCGAATACAAGTTTCACTTTAATAATCATCCTATTCAAATGTCACGTTTTATTTTCCCAGTTTCCTAAGTTAGTTTTGTCGCACAACTTCTTAAAGTCATCTTCCATCGTGACCCCTTGATTTTGATCTGACGGTCTCTAGATCATCTCCTACCTTAGGGTAGGAGACCGAGTTCTTGTGAAAATTAACTCTGACTTTCCTTCCCCCGTTTCATAATCTCTTCTCCTCATCGCAACCAGATTTCTACCTCTCCAAAATCCTCACACATTTCTATATCGGAAGAGCCTGACTTTTCTAGGGTTTGAGTATATATATATATATATATATATCTATATATATATATATATATATATATATATATATATATATATATATATATATATATATATATATATATATATAACCCTGTCGGAAAAGGGGGTCTCGCCTTCCCCTGTTTCCACCACCGCTAGTCCTCCCTGCCTCTCTATGCTTCGTCACCTATGATTCGACCCTTGGGAAACAATTTGGAGGATGAAAAGCTTTGACTCCCATCATCTCCTTGGGTTCTTTTACACCTACGCTCGGTCAGCTTGCTCTGCCCAAACTTACCTTCTTACTCCTCGATGCCTTCACCCCTGTCGGCCCGTCACACAACTTTATAGAAGGGTAACACCCTCTCTATTTGTGCAACACCTTGTGGGATCTTTCTCTGGTTCCAATTTTCTTCTGGGTTGTGTTCTCTCTTGCCGGCGTACCCTTCTTCCTCCCTGGGTTCCAGAGCTTGCGGTGTGTCTCTCTCCTCACTCCGGTTCAATTCCTTGTTGGATGAGGACTATGAAGATTCCTTCTTGCTCCGTGGAGCTTTGCTTCGAGCAAAGAGGAGGTCTGTTGGTTTCCCCCAAATTCGAGGTGAGGAGCTTTTGCTCCTTCTCGCAGTCATGGTGTGTGAGAGGTAGCTGGAAGATGGTCACAAGTGAGTTACTTTCCTACCCCCATCGTTTTCTCTTTTGTTTTGATTTTTGCTATGGGCATAACACTCTTTTCAACATTTGTTTTCTCTCCTTGGATGATGCCACGCTGGTGTTGACTGGCTGACATGGCCACTTATGATTGGGCCATGTCAGTGAGCCGACCCCATCCCTCTCTTCTCTTTCTCTCTCTTCACTTTTGAGTGATGATGTGGATTTCTCCTAATTTTTTATTGGTTGGTCTTATAAAATTGATAACTAATTATTTACTGATAAAAAAATATGTTAAAATAGTTGTTGGATTCAGAAAAATAAGGGCTTTCTGATGGTCTTGGTTTTGTCGCCTGAATTTGACACAATCCTCACATGTTTGTATATCGGATGAGCTTGACTTTTCTAGGGTTTGAGTATATATATATATATATATATCCCTGTCGGAAAAGGGGGTCTCACCTTCCCCTGTTTTTGCCACCGCTAGTCCTCCCTGCCTCTCTATGCTTCGTCGCCTATGAGTCGACCCTCAGGAAAAATCTAGAGGATGAAAAGCTTTGACTCCCATCATCTCCTTGGATTCTTTTGCACCTAAGCTCAGTCAGCTTGCTCTGCCCAAACTTACCTTCTTATTCCTCGACGCCTCCACCCCTGCCGTCCCGGTCACACAACTGTATAGAAGGGTAACACCCTCTCTGTTTGTGCAACACCTTGTGGGATCTTTCTCTGGTTCCAATTTTATTCTGGGTTGTGTTCTCACTTGCCGGAATACCCTTCTTCCTCCCTAGGTTTTGGAGCTTGAGATGTGTCTCTCTCCTCACTCTAGTTCAATTCCTTACTGGATGAGGACTATGAAGATTCCCTCTTGCTCCGCGGAGCTTTGCTTCGAGCAAAGAGGAGGTATGTTGGTTTCCCCCAAATTCGGCGTGAGGAGCTTTTGCTCCTTCTCACAGTCATGGCGTGCGAGAGGCAGCTAGAATATGGGCAAAAGTGAGGTTACTTTCCTACCCCCATCATTTGCTCTTTTGTTTTGATTTTTTCTATGGGCATAACTCTCTTTTCGATATTTGTTTTCTCTCCTTGGATGATGCCATGCTGGCATTGACCGGCTGACATGGCCACTTAGGATTGGGCCATGTCAGTGAGCCGACCCTATCCCTCTCTTCTCTCTCTCTCTTGAATTTTGAGCGATGATGTGGCTTTCTCCTAATTTTTTATTGGTCGGTCTTGTAAAATTGATAACTAATTATTTATTGATAAAAAAATGTAAAAATAGTCGTTGGATTCAGAAAAATAAGGGCTTTCTAATGGTCTTGGTTTTACCACCTAAATTTGATGTTATAAAGAGATGATTTTAATGGATCTAATTAAATAAGATAATAATTTGTATAATTCATAATTAAATATTAATAAGTTATAAAAATATAATAAAATAAGTTTTGGACTCCTAATAACATAACATAAAATATGGCATGGTCTTCATAACCTAATTTGCATTATGATAAAAAAAGATGATTTTTAGGTTTTGAATAATTAATTGAAACCTAACCCTAATTCTACATATATGCATCATAGGTTCTTTGAAGGCCTAGGCTTGGACCTAGACTTGGCTTTGGATCATTTGACTATGAAGTTGAGGTATTTTGTATCCCCTATTCATCTATGTTGAGAAATTCACCTATATTATCTTTCTTTTGACTTTAGCCTACACATATGTCTATTCTCTTGATATCATAGTTCGTGTGAACTATCTTGCTTATTAAGGACTTTGATATTCACTTGCTATCTATCTTGTGCCTTAGTGCATGCTGGTATTTATATTGATATGTGCCCACTTTGAAGTGGATGTTTATATGTTTGTGTTGTCCATTGACTGATGGCAACATCGTATAATCTGACTATACTTTTTAATTGCCTCTACATTTTACATGCTATGTGATTCAGTAGCACTAGAGTAGTGTAATTGCATTGGTTTTGTTTAAGAAAGATGTGTTATTTCATGCCGAGCAGATGTGATATTTCCTACTCTTTTGGGATGGCAAGGAACCTCATACCCAGGGAAAGATGTGTGATTCTTGGCCAATGTTTTTATATATTTGGGAGATTGGCAGTATCCCTTTATCTATTAGGTTTCAAGTTTATGAGACTTGGCCACCATTGTTACTTATATTGTTCTAGGCCTATTCTTATCTCACATGCATGCAGGTTATTGATGTTGATTGTGGGGTGTGTGCCCTACTATATTTAAGTGCCAGTATTGCACAATCTTTATTGTTTTGTTCATGGCAAGTATCTTCTTTTATGATGGTGGTGTTTCTTATCTTTTATGCCCTCTTTCGGGGTAGTCCTTATCTCTTGCATGGGAAGCCTTTTACCTTGATGTTCCTTATTATTTATAAATGGCTCAATCTTACTTTTTAGTATGCACATATCAGCCTTTGTTGATGTCTTCTATGTTTCTCTTCTTGCTGGGGTATGTTTGCAACCCTAGGTGGAGGACTTGGATGGCAAGGCAGGTTGACTTGGACTTAGATTGTGAAGTTAAAGCTTGGAGACAATCTTGAGGTGGTTTAGATTTCACTATACCTAGATCCTTATGTTGTACCCTTACATGTAAGTTTAAGATGTTACCTTGTTTTATAAATTGAATATAGTCATGTTTTTATTCCTCTTCTATACTTTGGTTATTTTGTATACCATTAATAAAGATTTGAAAATTTTACACCCACTCCAAGCATACCTTTGAAGTGTGTTTGGACTAGAGGTTCTATTGTTCAAATTTTTAGTAGAGAGGTGGTTTCACTTCTTTACACATCTCCATCTCATGTAATAGAACAAACTCATCATAAAACTTATAAGTCTTCTAAAATCTCTTTTGTTAAATCACTCATAAACTCTCCCTGCATTCTTAACAAGGTTATATAAAAAAGATTTGGACCTTGTCCTCTAACAAACCTAGAGTTAACCTTGTATGTTGAAAATCCATCAACAAATAGTTAATCCTTAGTAAAACTCTTTTGGTAAGGATACATCTAAGACAAGTACATTAGAGATCAGTTTTCCTCTACACATTCTCACAGATTGATTGGTGTACAGAACCCACATACCATTAGATGTGTCACATGTCCCCTGTTTTACATCCCTCACCCCCAACATATAATCCCACTATTAATAAATGAAAACCTACTAACTTTAGGTTATCTGGAAAACTCAGTCTCAAGCCCCCTTTTAGAGTTTGATCCATATAAAAGATTAAGGGTTCAACATGACAATTTTAATGCCATTTCACCATGAGTGGAAGTATAATTTATCATATCTCGTTTTGTTTGAAAAATCTCAGTGTTAGCGCAATTGTCAACATAAAATAGTGAAAAATTGATGCAAATGGTGAAACTCAACATGAATAATTGGGGGGTGTTATACATAAATATAGGATAGTCACTTGAAATGGGATTAGCAACAATGTCAATCAGCATGAAGTCTGAAACAATTGTTAAGGTGTAGGCATGTATTGACTATTGAATATAAGATAGAGTCGGAATACACACACTATCACCAAATTAAAGGAAATTTTAGCCCCATAATATATATGTTTAGATATGCCAAATTCACCAAGTTGGATGGAGCATCATCAGTTTCGACAACATATGTAATTTTGGTCAAATGTTCTAATGACAGACCAAAATTTTCATGGAAATCTACTCAAATACTGGACCAACCATTTTGTATGTTCCCTTCTAGTGAAATGGAAGATTAAATGGGAATTTCAATCCTTGAAAAGGAATTAATAGTCATCTATAGGAGTTGACTAGGCCTCTTCCCCCCTCACTCTCAATTAAAAGAGGTCACTTGCTTTGATAGAAGATCACCGTCTCACATCTTGGTGGCAACCAAGATGTCTAAATTTTGTCACCACTCACCACTGTCTAGACACATTGTGTTCAGGGTATCTACTACCAGGTGGAACCTATTTAATGTGAAGTGGACACCACAGTTATCATGTAGTAGTATGCTTAATACCCACAAGATCCCCCATGGTTTGCAATGTATAAAGTCTATTGCATCCATTAATTAATAGACTATGATGTTTTTATGCAATAGTTAACTAATATTTATCCTAATAGAAGACGGTTAGTTAGTGCCAATATCAAAATGGGGTGTCCGTTTCATCTGACCTCAATGGCATGTTGCAGTGTAGCCTGCCTTTCCTATAATACCCCTAAAATATTATCAAACTACCACACTCTTTATTAGCTTCCTTGTCATATATTCGAGAAACATAAGTACCTAAAAATCTTGTATCTGAACTAAACCAAATTATACAAATGTTATGACATAATTTTTCTTTTCTAGATAATTGTCTAGTTAATCTTATTTTTATATAATATTCTCCAAATATCTGATACTTTTTACAAAATGTTGAAGCTCGTGTTTCAAAAAGAATTCTAGACACTTTTTATAAAACAGACTACTTTTACAGAGTTATCATTGCACATTTTTTTGTGAATCATCAGGTTGAATACCGAACTAGGTCCATACAACACCGAAATTCCACAAATTCAACTATTGTTACATCCATTTTCTATGAGGCATTGCAATAATATGAGATATTGAATACCCAAGATAGAAAACTATACATAAAAGCATCGGTGTGGTGAAAGGACAATACCACCTGGAGCATATTTGTTACTCCTGGATGTCATGGAAGTAAACTTATCTATTACTGCAAGATATATCTTATCAACATCAGTTGCTACTTCTTGTAAAAAAATTAAACTCATGGGAGTTATCATTTGGTTGAAGCTCGAATAAAAAAAACCTTCAAGCCAAATAAATTTTAAGAATGCATAAACTTTTGATTAGAGAGAAAAACCTTCAAGATCAAAGGTCACATTAACTGAGCATGCAATAGGTGCACACACATTTTTGTTTTAAATAAATTAATGAGGGAAAAATAATAGACATAAGTGATTTCAAGACTCTTCCAAGAGTATAGAATGCCTTTCGTAAATATCTACAATTGTTCTCCAAATATTATGCATATTTCACTTTATACATATATAACTACTAACCATACCTCTTTCTTTAAGGTAATTCTGAAGCTTATTTTTTTCTTGCAACTTCACAATGGTGACAATTTTTCAAGAAGGGTAGAACATATTAGTTGTCAGAGGATGTCAGAACGTGTCTATATGGATAGAAATGTAAATAGGAATCAAATGGTCCCCCAATATCTGAATACATATATCTAAATATGCTAATAGGAGCAAAGAAAATATATAATGCAATCAAAGTGCAAAATAAAATATGGCAGAAACATTTTTCACGTATATGTGTTTTTATTTTTGTAGTCAAACAATAGAATGTATATCCTGGTTGCTTAAGGGAAAAATATTGGTGCAACATTAATAACTTCACATCAATGTAATATTTAGCAACTGAGACAAGATTTAAGGTGCTAAAACATTAGATGAGGAATGAATATGGTAAACCTTTACACAGCTATGATTAACTCTTCTTTCTATTCCTAATGAAAATAAACCTTGCCATTTTAGGAGCTACAAACCGATTTAGTATTCTATGGAGATGAATATTATCATGTATATGTAGTCATAGTAAAAAATTCCGGATTCATTTGGCAAGGTTAAAAAGTTTGTTGTTGACAATAAAGCAAAAACTCAGATAAAATTCAACAACATTTGGCAAAAGTTCGGTTAAATAATTAAGAAAAAAGGGAAAAAATTCAGACAATGCAATGTGTGTGTCCACACACACATATATATAGACATGATACAAATGTCGATCTATAAATATATATGCAATACATGATGTTATGTGTCGCAATGCTATTTGCAACACAGTGTGAGAGGAGCACTAGGCTTCCTCTCCTTTTATTACGAATAGAACAGGAAAATTACGTAGGGGTCAAGCATGATAGAATAATGACATAATGAAATAAATAGATTATAAAAAAACTATATTGACACTCCCCCTCAAGCTAGAGCATACACATCATGTATGCTCAGCTTGTTGCTAAGACTCTAAAAAATAGTTAAACCCAATGGCTTGATAAGAATATCAATAAGTTGGTCTTCAGTTTGACATGAGGAGTCATGACCTTCCCGTTCTTGATTTGATCTCTGATGAAATGACAATCCACTTTTATATGTTTAGGTCATTCATGAAAGATTGAATTCTTGGCAATATAGATAGCAACTTGATTATCACATATGTTCTCTACAGGATACATCACATGAATTTTCAATTCATAGAGAATAGATTGAACCCATTTCAATTCACAACAAACATGATCCATTGCTCTATATTCAACCTCTATACTAGAGCGAGCCACAACATTCTACTTCTTGCTTTTCTAAGTGATGAGATGTTTTCCCAGAAAGATACAATATCCAAATGTGGATCGTCTATCACTCTAACTACCAGCCCAGTCAACATTTGCATAGCCAATAAAAACAAGGGTAGATTTAGGATTCTTTGGTCTGAAGTATGTAATTTCTTTTCCATGTGCTCCTTTCAGATACCTCATAATGTGACAAACAACTATCCAATGTGATTATTTAGGTGAACTCATATGTTCACTCACTACTCATACAACAAAAGAAATATCAGGGCAAGTGACTTTCAAATATATCAATTTTCCAACAATCTTCCTATAAAACCCTAGATCAGAATAGTTAGTATCATCAACATTTCCTTGCACATGATAATACATAGTAGTAGGCATGGGTTTGGACTCACTCATTCCTATCTCATCAAGTAGATCCAACACATATTTTCTCAGAAATAAATTAGTACTTGTATGTGAGAGAAGTACTTCAATTCCCAGAAAATATCTCAATTTTCCTAGATCCTTTGTATGAAAGTGCTTTTACAATCCATCCTTCACATTGGATACACGTACAAGAATCATTATCGGTGATAACAATATTATCAACATACACTACATTAATAATGGATCCAGTAGATGAACTAGAGTAAAACAAGGAGTGATCAGTCACACAACGTGAGAAACCCATTTGTAATACAATAGCACGGAATTTATCAAATCAAGCTCAGGGAGATTGTTTCAACTGATAAATAGATTTCTTCAGTTTGTACACCTTCTGACACCCCCCTGAGCAATAAACCCATGAGGTTGCTCTATGTACACTTCTTCCTATAGATCACTGTGTAGGAAGGCATTTTTTGTCATCAAGATAAAATAATAGCCAATCAAAGGTGGTAGCCAGAAAATAATAATCCTCATAGAATTAACACGAGCTACATGTGAAAAGGTTTCAAAGAAATCAAGCCTATACATATGAGTGTATCCTTTTGTCACCAATATTTCTTTCAATCCTCCATTGATCCATTTGGATAATGTTTGAGAGTAAAGACCCACCTGCACCCCACAACATTCTTATTTGAGGGAAAATAAGTAAGTTCACATGTATCATTCTATATAAGCACATACACTAATAGTATGTAACCACCCAATGTCCTTAATGGCATCCATATGGTTCTTTGGAATTGTCACAAAATCAATCCCAAGGGTAAAAGTACAAGCCTACTTAGATAAATTGGATAGATAACAAACACCTGCAATAGGATGATGACAAATACCTTTGCGAACAACAATAGGACCATTGAGATAAGATGAATCTTTAGGATTCTCTTGAGAAGAGGAGGATGGGGAAGGCTCATGGATTAGAGTTGCTACCTCATCAAATTCTTTTCTTCCTAGTTTGCGATCCACCTATGAGTATGTCTAAATTGAAGAAACAACTCTAGATTGTTCTTCCTTAATTATAGTATCATCAAGAACAGAAGGTGGAAGTCTCTCACTATTTTTTTGGTGAACTCCCTCACTAATTTGTGATGGTGGTAGTCCCTCACTCTTGCACAGTTGCTTCCCCTTACTATGAACACTTGAGAAACACAAACTGGACTCGTGGAAGGTGGCATCGCTAGACACAAACATACAAAAAAGACTAGGGTAGTAACACTTGTAGCCCTTACTAGTGCTAGAGTATATAAGAAATACAGTCTTAATGAACCAGGGAGACAATTTGTCAGATTTAGGATCAAAATTGTGAATAAGGGAGGTACAACCAAACAACCTAAGAGGAACAAGGAAAGGCTATTCATTAGGGCATAAAACATAGAAGGGTGTGCGTCCTTGAATAACATAATAAGGTTGCCTATTAATAAGAAAACAAGTAGTGAATAAAGCATCAGATCAAAATCTCTTAGGAACACTGGATTGGAACATAATTTTCCTGGCAATATCAAGAAGATGGAGTTTTTTTTCCTCTCATCCACCCCATTTTGTTGTGGAGTGTGATGATAGGACATACGATGTACCATTCTAACATAACTACAAAATGTTGTCTAAATTGGACACTAATATACCCTTTGTTTTGATGATAACAAACATTTCACACTTGTGGATCTAACATGTTATTTAAGCATTTCAGGGTTCAAAGAAATAAGGAAATCCTACTAAGTGGGAAGATGAAGATTAATGAGAATTGAAGATCAAATGCACTTAATTGTATAAATGTTCATGATTGTATGCAAATGTAAACACTTGTACAAAAATATAATGTACAAGTACTTTGACATCATGTAAATCAAGATTTAGATCTTCCCTACCCACTTATAACCCTTAGATAGCCCCAAAGTTAGAGTCACTAAAACACACACTTAGTAGGTGATTCAAAAGTCTAAAATAGGGACACCCTCGGTTGAATAACTTGTCGACCGAGATACCCTCAGTCGAAGTTCTTGTCAACCAAGAACCACCTTGTTCGAACTTTAGAGCAATGTTCAACAACATACACAATTGTGCTCTAAAATAGTCTTCGGTCGAAAAAAATCTCGACCGAGTAAGATTCGGTCTAAAGATTGTGACCGTTAGACTGAGTGGTTGGTAGTTGGGAGTTGGAAATAGACGTTGCAACACTTTTGCCTTAAACTCAGGCTCAGTCAAAGAAATTCTTGACCGAGACATAGTTTGATCAACAAAATTGTCGATCGAGTAGGGTTTTAGATTGTTCTTTTCAAGCATGAACAAATTAGTAATTTCTATCCAACTAATGTAAAACTAACAACTAGTTAATCACTAAGAACACTCTAGACACTCCCTAGAACATCCCTAGACACTTGAAAACCATTCCTATAAATAAGAGAGGCCTTAGGACACCTAAAGCATCTAAGCTGCACTTGATCATTAACTATTGAGAGCGACATAGGTAGAATTCACTTGCCATCTTCATCCTTGTGCTCTAGAGTTGTGTCCTATAGTTAAAATCTCCTAGCCACCACACATACCCACGTCCATCTCAAGTGGATAGGAGATCTAAATGCTTGATATAGGATCAAAGCTTTGTACTTCATTGGATAAGTATTTCCCTTCTTCCAATCTATTTCTTCTATATTGTGTTTTGTTCTCCTTGACTACTCCTAGGGTTGGAGGATGTTGAAAGGAGATTGCTTGGTGCTACTTCAATAAAGTGAAGGCTGCTCCAAGGTGTGCTTGAGATTACTTCAAGAAGGCTGCTTCAAAGGGTGTTGGAGCTACTTCTAGGTGAAGGCTATCTCAAGGTAGTGGAGCTACTTCAAGGTGGTGAAGGCTGCTCCAAGGATTGCTCATGGTTACTTCAAGAAGGCTGCTTCAAGGGGGTTGAGGCTACTTTAGGGTGAAGGCTACTTCGAGTGGAAGGTTATTGTATTTTATGCAGCATCCTTGTGAGGTAATAAATTAAATGACTTTCAAAATCCCAATTAGAAAAAAGGGCAGTGGACTGACAACCTTTGATTCAAAGGTTGGAACCACTCTAACATACCACTCCCTGATAGTAGAAACTGATTGTAAACAAGCAACTGGAATGATTAAGGAGGCTTGCTCGGCGAACCCCAGATTCGCCCACCTACTATATGATATCCATATGCTCCTTCGGGAGAATAGAGATTGGCATATCAGGCATGCCGCGAGGTCATCCAATAAGGCTGTGGATGGCTTAGCTAAATGCCATCTCAGAAACAAAACTGGTATGTTCCAATATGTAAGACCCCCAGAACCTATCAGGGAGTGGTATGTTAGAGACAAATGTAATGGTAGTAGTACTACCATGTTTTTTTCGCAAAATAATTTATGTAATGCTAGTTCTGTGGTTTGCCTGCATGAGGAGAGCGGGATGAATAGATGATCTCCTGACTTTTCTAAAAAAAAAGTGTCTTCTTTGTTTCCTTCTCCTTCTTTGGTTGAGTGCTTTAATTGTTTTAAGTATTTCAATTAACTTTAAATTATCCAAAAAGCTCTATTCACCCCCCTCTAGATATTTCAATTGGTATCAGAGCAGGTCTTCAAGGAGCCCTAAATAGGGCTTGAAGAATGGGGGATGGTGTACTTCACAACCTCAACCTTAAAGAAACCTATGTGAGCTAGCCACCACCTTTTGATGGAGCAACTACACTTATTGGAAGAGAAAGATGCAATTTTACTTCCAAGGGATTAGCTTGGACCTGTAGAGGATGGTATCTACACCCTATGTACTTACCACAATGGAATATGCAACATGGGATGCAAATACGTTAAAACAAGTTCAATTAAATGTAAAGGTGGTAAGCATACCATATTGTTATATTTCGGTAAGTGAATTCAATAGAATATCCTCATGTGATACAGCTTATGATATATGGCATAAACTCTCCATAACACATGAAGGAACTACCCAAGTTAAAAACACCAAAATTAATATGCTTAAACAAAAGTTTAAACAATTTCGTATGTTACCTAATGAATCTATTAGTGAAATGTATGCAAGATTTTCTTCCATTATTAATAGTTTAATTGCATTAGGCAAGTATATAACTGAAGAAGATCAAGTGTCCAAAATTCTTAGATCGTTGCCTCCAATATACAAACCAAAGGTGACAACCATTGAAGAAGCTAATGATCTCACCACAATGAGGATGGAGTAGCTCATTGGAAATCTAGACTCATGAGGTAACTCTTGAAGAAGAAGAAAGATTGGAAGCTGAACACAAGAAGGAGAAAATGAAGGACATTGCTTTTAGGGCATCAACTGAAGAAATCAATGAAACAAGTGGAGAAGATAGTGAAGAAGAGGCACTCATTGTAAATGGTAAGAAATATAGAAGGTTTCAAACTAATAAAAATTCTTCTGCTTCTTTCTCTTCTTCCCTTAAGTGCTTTGAATGTGGTAATAAGGGACACTCAAAAAATGAGTATCCCAAAGTCAAGAAGGGAAAGAAATCTTCTCTCGAGATGAAAGAAAAAACCTACAAAGCAGCTTGGATGACTTAAGCGATGATAGAAAAAGTGAAGAGGAAGCTGAATGTCTCATGACCAAAGAAGACACGGTAAGATGTTTCATTGCAACAACAAATAAAGAAGAAAATGAGGTAAGTCTTCTTGATTTATCTAAAGAAGAGTTAGTCATTAGTATTGAAGAATTACATGATAAATATGTTGATTGTAAAAAGAAATGAAAAAGGCTTACAAAAAATAATGAATATTTTTATGATAAATGAAATGAACTTACTTTTGAAAAGGAAAGTCCTATGTCTGAAAAAGCTACTTTGAAATCATTTATTAATGATTGCAATATTAATTTTCTTGCTCTAGAAACTAATAATAATTTTCTCTACCAAGAAAAGGTTGAATTGCTTGCTAAGATAAATGATCTTCAAACTCAACATATTCTATGTACTTATTCAGATTTCAATGCTATTGTCAAAGAAAGAGATAGTTTGTTATCTAATCTAGACCAAGCAAAGTTAGACATTAAAAATAGAATGGATGAAATTGCTAAGATATTAGTAGCTTGAAAAACAAAGACATTCTTGAGAAAATCCTAAAGGACTCATCTGGACAAATTGGGAGGAGAGGCCTAGGTTATGTGCCCAAAGATAAATCATATAAAAAACCTAGACCTAAAAAGACTCAAATACCCAAAACCAAAGTCATGTATGTACCTAAAAACAATCCAGCTTATGACTACAATGTTAAAAAGAGAAATTAAATTGATTTCATTTGCTGCCATTATTGTTTACGCCTTGGTCATTATTCATTTTCATGCTCTTACAAGAAAAATAAGGATAAGGATCTAGCTTGGGTTCCAAAACCTCAAAATTAGAAATGTGAACACTTAGTTGATATTTGACATAAAACTTAATTTGAAAAACTAATTGTCTTATCTCAACTAAACCAAGATTTAACTTGCATATTTTTTTGTGATTTGATCGGAAATAACAACATGCTTTGCTTAAAAATGATACAACACACATAACCTTTCTTGGTCGATGAAGTTCTAGATCGAGACTCTCTTCGGTCGAATAGATAGCTGACCAAGAGTGGTTATATCAAAAATATATTTTGTGACAAATCATTCTGGCTGACATAATAGCTCTACAGAAGTATCATTCGATAAAACAAATTGTCGACCGAGTATTGTTCTGAAAAGAGATTATCAATAAGCTTGTGATTATAATCAATCTTGTTAAATTATTTGCAATTAGCTATTCCAAAATATCTTAATAAATGATCCTAACCAAAAGGACCACTATATGGGGACCAAAACACTATACTTTGCAGTTCTATAAAGATTGTCCCAAATACGACTGAAAATGAGAAGATTTTCTATGCACATGGAAAGAAAGTCACATTTGGAGGAAGCTCCAAAGGTAAAACTAATATCATAGGTAATGTTACAAAATTATCAAATGTGCTATGTGTAAAAAAATTACAATAAACATAATTCATAGGAAATAATCAAAAGAAAAATGATTGTACCTCTCAAAATGTGAACGCTATAATAAATTGTTTGTGGCATAAAAAGATTGTTCACAAGAAAATTGATTTGAACCATTATCTAAATCTTTTGTGATAAATCTAAATTTTGTGTATTCTAGACAAGCAAAAGTTAGATTTCTTTTCAACTAAAAATTTTGCTCACTAGAATTCATTGAATCTATTTGGCTCCATGAGAACTCTATCCTTAATAAAAGATGGTAAAGACAAAATTGATCTTGTCACAAAAAGGCTCTATTTTGAAATAATCATATAAAGAATATAAGGATACATAAATGATACACAATAATATTTAGTCACATCCTAAAAGATTTAATTATTGGACAAATGAGTCTACTAAAAACTATGAATAAAATTCATCTCCTAGTCCTAAAAGCAAAACATTGGAACTATATGGGCATGATGGAATAACATTAGGATTTAATAAGAAGAAATATATTTATATATGATTTATGAATCATTGGCTAAGACTTGACATCATAAAATGGATGTAAATATGTATACGGATTATTGATCTTTTATGCTAATATAAAAGAAAATGTTACATCTTGGTCCATTCTAAGAACAAAGCTAAATTAATGGGATATCTGTAGAAATGCCTCTCAATCGAAAAGGAGTTCAACCAAGGGGCACCTCGGTCGAAGTCATGGTTGACTGAAAAATAAGCCCGACAAAAAATGCTTATTTGTAAATCAAATCATTCACTTGCACCCAACATTGGTATATTAAATCTATGATTTGCTCATCATGTTAAATACTTAGAATAAGAGAAATTTTTAAGATGTGCAAGAAACAAGATTGCTTATAAAAAAATTGACTCATAGTCTTACTTAATAAATTGATTTTAAAGTTGGTTATGCTTTGAAATACCTTAGTATTTTTAAGATCACTTTTTTTATTATATTAAGGGTGAGTTCACAAAAATTCTTGGATATAATGTATATATTTTTTATCTTGTTCTTAATTGGATTCTCTATACCAATTTGGGCTTGACATCCCTTATATTTGGTTAGAGGAACATTTATTATGAGCCTAAAAGGAATATCATATCATTTTAGGGCTTAACATACCTTGTAAATGGTTGAGAAATTAATAACATTCATTGATCCCACCATGAGCATAAAAGAATTTCATATCATTTTTAGGCTTAACATCCCTTGCAAATGGTTGAGAAATTAATCTTTTATTTAAATTGTGGCTAAATTTTACATTCTTTTTGAAGAAAAGGGGGAGTCTTATTGACTTTCACATATGTTTATATGGCTATCTTTTTGAAATGACAAAGGGGAAGAAATAATATAAAAAAAAATAAATGAGTTTCATGTTCTCTTGGCTTAACATTAATTGATGCTATAATCCTTAAGAGATGGATACTATGTTCCATATCTCTTAAGGAATAATTAGCACACATTTTATGAAAATAAGAAAATAATCTTCATCTCAGGAAAATATCATGTATGAAACTCATCTAATTCAAATCATTTTGATTATATTTTAGAAATGTTTGTCATCTTCAAAAAGGGGGAGATTGTTGACTAAATTAGACATTAATATACCCTTTGTTTTGATGATGACAAACATTTCACACTTGTGGATATAACATGCTATTTGAGCATTTCAGGGTTCAAAGAAATAAGGAAATCCTACTAAGTGGGAAGATGAAGATCAATGAGAATTGAAGATCAAATGTGCTTAGTTGTATAAATGTTCATGATTGTACTCAAATGTAAACACTTGTACAAAAATATAATGTACAAGTATTTAGACATCATGTAAATCAAGTGTTAGATATTCCCTACCCACTTTTAACCCTTAGATAGATTTTCCCCCAAAGTTAGAGTCACCAACACACATTGAAACACACACTTAGTAGGTGATTCAAAAGTCTAAAATAGGGACACCCTTTGTCGAAGAACTTGTCGACTGAGACAAACTCGGTCGAAGTTCTTGTCGAGTGAGAAGTACCTTGGTTGAATTTGAGAGCACAATTTAACAACTTACACAATTGTGCTCTAAAATAGTCTTCAGTCAAAAATAATCTCGACAAAGTAAGCTTCAGTCTAAAAATTGTGACTGTTAGACTGAGTGGTTGGTAGTTGGGAGTTAGAAATAGACGTTACAACACTTTTGCCTTAAACCCAAGCTTGGTCGAAAAAAATCTCGATCGAGACACAGTTCAGTCGACCAAATTGTTGACCAAGCAGGGTTCTGGATTGTTCATTACAAGCACGAATAAATTAGCAATTGCTAGCCAACTAATGTACACCTAATGGCTATTTAAGCACTCAGAACACTCTAGACACTCCATAGAACGTCCTTAGACACTTTCAAACCATTCCTATAAATAGGAGAGGCCTTAGAACACCTAAAGCATCTAAGCGACACTTGAGAATTCACTACTGAGAGCAATAAAGCTAGAATTCACTTGACATCTTCATCCTTGTGCTCTAGAGTTGTATCCTATAGTTACAATATCCTAGACACCACACATAACCACATAAATATCAAGTGGATAGAATATATAAATGCTTAATATAGGATCAAAGCGCTATACTTCATTGGATAAGTATTTCCCTTCTTCCAATCTATTTCTTCTATATTGTATTTTGTTCTCCTTGACTACTCCTAGGGTTGGAGGCTGTTGAAAGGAGGTTGCTTAGTGCTACTTCAACAAAGTGAAGGCTTCTCCAAGGTGTTATTTATATTACTTCAAGAAGTCTTCTTCAAAGGAGGTTGGAGCTACTTCTAGGTGAAGGCTATCTCAAGGTGGTGGAGATACTTCAAGGTGGTGAAGGCTACTCCAAGGATTGCTCGTGGTTACTTTAAGAAGGCTGCTTTAAGGGGGTTGAGGCTACTTCAGGGTGAAGACTACTTTGAGTGGAAGGTGATTGTATTTTATGCAACATCCTTGTGAGGTAATAAAGTAAATCACTTTCAAAATCCCAATTGGAAACAATTGGGTAGTGGAATGACAACCTTTGATTCAAAGGTTGGAACTATTCTAAATTGAAATGTCTTCCTTGTTTCCTCCTCCTTCTTTGGTTGAGTGATTTAATCATTTTAAGTATTTCAATTAACTTTAAATTATCCAAAAATCTCTATTCACCCCCTCTAGATCTTTCACAAAAATCAGCCATAGAATGTTGAATATATTCCAAGGCATTATCAGACTGAAGAATTTTAATATTGCAATAAAATTGGACCTTTGTTTTTTTATGAAAATGTTCAATAATGGACAAGACATATTCTCCACTCTTCAACAAATATATACATTTCATATGATAAAAATCATCCACAATTGTAATAAAATAGCAAAAACCATAGAACTACTTTCCTTTATAGGACCCCAGACATCACTATGGACTAACTCAAAGGGGCGAAGGGCCTTTTATTGACACAACTAGGGTAATACATCCTATGATGTTTTCCCAACTGACTAGACCAACACTCTCATTAAGACACCTGTGATAACATAGGATCTAACTTTCACAAACTCTTTAGAGAAGGATGTCCATTTTTGTAGTGCCACAATAAGGGAGAACCACTCAAAAGAATAGCAAGAGTTGGAGCAGTAGATACTTGACGAGGAGGACTTGAACCATGGAAGAGGTAGAAATCACCTTTCCTAGCCCCCCCACCATTCATCCTCATACTCTTGAGATCCTATAATACAAAACAAGAAGGACTGAATGTCACTGTACGTTTCACAGTATCAATCGATTTTGCAACAAAATGAAGATTAAATAGAAATGCAGGCACATAATGTACACATCTAAGGTCAAAATTAGGAGTCAAAGAAATAGATCCACTAAATAACACTCACCGCACTGATCCATGTGCTAATGTCACAAACTGGTGTGGATATTCTAGTCATATGTTGTCAAGCTTAACAGTCAACCACCCATGAAAGAGATGAGCTGGAAGCCAATAAGAAAGTAGCCTAATTACCAGTAGTAGATGCCAAATTGGCTGAAGAAGAAGATCCCATACCCAGGTGTTGACTAGCCATAATAAATCAATCACATTCCTCCTTGGTAAGAGTGATGCCAGAACTCAAAGGAGGAGTCTATGAAGACTCAGTACTGCCAGTAAAGTTGGTTGTCCTCACTAGTCACAAAAGGTCGACCATGCTTTTTCTAACATTTCTCCATAATGCGTGCCATATGGCCACAAAAAGTGCACTTAGGTCGTGTGACACCTCCTCATCTTGTACTTGTATGGCATCCTCTAACTACAACAACTACAAATGCATCAGATTCTCTAAGAGAAGGAGAAATTGTAGAATCAACTTGCTCAAAGTTGGACTGGATAATTCATGAATAAGCTTCCTCCAAGTTGGGAAGTTTGTCAGAAGATAAGATAACATTGTGGGTTGAACTGAATGAAGAACTAGTGCCACATAAGAACTTTGTTCTAACTAAATCATCTATATCCTTGACATGTTCTTGAACAATCACTGGATGATATAAACTCAGTTCTCAAGTAGTAGCTTGGAACACCCCAGAATACTCTTTCAAAGGCTTGTCACTTTGTCATTATGCAAAAAATTGATCATATATCATGAACTGAAAAAGAGTGTTCTTCTCTTAATAGCAATGCTTCTTGACTACATCCCATACCTCTTTAAAAGTGGTGTATAACATGAACCTAGCAACAATTCCAAGTTCTATGCTCCCCTAAAACCATGTCTTCATTAGACTATTATGATACTTCCATTCCACATAGCCTTTTTTAGTCACTACAAGAGGATCATAATGAACATGATTTGCCTTATTTCAAGATACCAACACAATTTGAACAACATTCATCCACAGAAGATAATTCTTCACATTAAACTTGATTCAGGGAATATGTGGCATCTCATTGTAGACAATTGGTGCCTTATGTCATCCATGATTCAAGTTGTGATACAAAGATGATCTAGGTGTTTTACAATATATAGGTGACAAAGATATACACATCACGAGGAATACACAAGTGACATAGGGATACATGTCACTTCAAAAAACCTAGATGTGTTTATGATGCATCCACAACCCCCAACTAAGAATTTCCTAATCATACATGGAGGAGATGTGATTAGGAAATTGACCAAGTAGACTTAGAGCCTTTGGCATGAGATTTTATATCTTCATAATGAGAAGCCTAAAGAACCCTCAGTCCTGATGGTGGTTGTTTCCTTACTAGCCGGTGGATGTCATCATGCTAGCCGGATGCGACAGCTAGCCTGCTAGTTAGAGGTAGCTGTTGCTGCCCTAGCCTGGGTTGGCGGTGACGGTAGATGCTCCCCTAGCCTAGGCAGGTGTCAACAACTACTGGATAGAGCCGGTAACTGTTGACCTTCCTTGGATGGTGGCAGGCGAAAGAGAATTCGAGGAAGGATGAGAAAATAGAGGAGAGAACAAATCCGTAGGAGAATCTCGGCTCTAGTACCATGTCACGTTCCACAATCAATGTAGTGTGAGAGGAGCAATAGGCTTCCTCCCCTTTTATTAAGAATATAATGGTAAAATTACATAGTGGTCCAGTAGGATAGAATAGTTACATAATGAAATAAACAAAATATGAAACAACTATATTAACACATTGATCATTATTCCCTAATATCAAATCATAAGCATGTTTTCTTCAATAATGAATGAGAACACACATAAAACAAACATGTTCCCAATTTTTAGTTTGTTTCCAACAAGTGACACAAAACAATCAAGATAAGAGTTCTCGAAAACATGGAGATTTTTATAATATTTTCGGTTCGTTACTTCATCTGGTGGCATTAGACTAACAACCTTTTCATTTTTAGTCACTCCCTACCAGAGCCAGAGTGAACTGCACCCTGATTCCTGGGGAGAGTCAGCTTCTCCTCCTTCCCCAGGGGATGTGGTAGCCAAGGAGTATGAGAAGAGGGGATATTGCTCCTTCCCAAGGAGTACCATGCATTGTATGTGTGTCACAACTACCAGTCAATTTCCTCAAGTTAGCTACTACCACTCTTTCCTCCATCTACTGCAACTAGTATGAAGATATTGATTGTCACATGAATCTCACTATGCCTAGGACTCAAATTATACACTTTTGGGTTCATATTTTGGCCACACACTAAACGTACAAACTCACTATGTTGGCGTAAGGATAATTTCAAAGGCAAGATGTCCAAGTTTGAATACCACTTGGCTACGCAAGACAAGGAGAGTAGCAAAGGTCAAGGAACTTATTACCAATCTGACAAAGAAGATGGATTGCATTCTGTTGTAGTAGGACAATAAGGGGGGAAATTACTAAGATAATCAACATCCCCTCATCTTCATTAACAAGCAGTCACCAATCCTCATCCTCAACCACATCAATCATTGTGATCAACTTCTATACTTACACAACATGGGTGATCTTGATCTATTCTACATTGGATGCATATCATTGGAGCATCCGTCTTCAATTGACACCAATAATTTGAGGAGCAATGCATGTTTCATTGAGGCAAACTACAAGTTGTCACACTGTTATGGTGTAAACATTACACATTTCCTATCGTGTGCACACTTTAACCAATAAGAAGATGGTGGTGGAGTCCTTCATTTCAAACAATTGCAAGCACTAGATGTGCCTCAAGGCATGATTCAATCAAGTACATCATATAACTCTATGACTCATTGTACAAGATCATGGTTAGTTAGGACATCCAACGATGGTCCTCATGTAGGCATGTATCATCTTGACCTCCACATCTCTGTTGTTGTGACACTCACCACCTCATAAATCTCCAGTATGACAATGTCAGTCTTCTGGGAGAAAGGCTATGACCAAGTGACATCGGTCTATGTCTACCCCAATTAGTGATACTACATTTACACAAGATGTTCCAACATCATTGTTGAAGGTGACATTGGTACTTGGAAAGGTCCCAACATTTCCCTTTCCAGGGCTACCGAAATTGTTCCAACCAAAGCCACACTTGAGTGATGACAATGACTTCACATGGAAAGAAGGTAGATGACTAGGAGAATGCAGACCTACTCCTAGCTAGTGATCCTATAGGTGATGAGGATGACTATGAGGATTAAATTTAGAGCATCCTAATACTACAAGCATCAAACCCCTCATCCTAATTCCCACCAGACCAACATATTTTTCTCTGAGGTTGAGAGTGTTAGGTGCATGTGCTAGGTCATCATCAACAACGTTGGTGGCATCGAAGTCATCTTTGCATCAGTCGTCAATCTTCATATCACTTATGTTGGATAGAGGAAACCAATCGTGTCATTGACATATAACACATAGATACTACATTACATTCTCATATCATGGAGTCAACATGATACCTACAATTTCACACATATCAGACTAGCTTAACCATGTAGTATGATCATCAAGCATAATGTGATGGCTTCACCAACATTTACTCTTCCCATAAAACTAGTGTCTCTTTTGTTAACAGTATGACCTTCACACACAACACGATGGTATTTTTAACACTTGCTCGATCCATAAACCTAACAATCTCTTCTGCTGGCATTCTCATTCAATTAACCAGATGTAAGACACCATGCGCTATATGCCCCTTGCAGCAACCTAGACTCACCTTCAATGATGCAACACTAGATATCTTGACACATCTTTCTCAATCAAGAGGAGATGGTGCAGAACAATATGTGTGCTTGACTCATCATTGGGCTTGGTATTTACCACAAGAGATTGAAGTGAAAAATTAATATCATTTAGTCAATTTAGTGTTATTCCATGGTTTTGATTTATAATTTACAAACTTAAATGTCAGTTCTGGGTTTTATTATTTTATCTTCAAAGTTATTATTAAATTTTGTCATTTGTTAGATGATTAGTAGTAATCATTGCATAATTAGGGTTTCAGTTGAGTTTATAGAAGTTACTGATTCTAGGGTACTTTCCATCATTGTCGATGACACCAATCAACAATGTAGAAAAAATTACTAAGATGGGTCAATGTCACAGACATTTGAGTGTTGTCAACATTTTCTAGTTGGTTGTACATGGTTGCATGTGGAAGTTATATGAAAATTGACATCGTATTTCAACGTCGAGAAGTTTGGAGATTTTTTCTCTTCTTCTCAATGATATCTAGTACCACATATAATAACTAGAACGTGAAATGAGGTGTTCACATTGAAGCTTGATTTTTGACATATCATAAAGTAATAAATAAGTAGGCTTGAAAAGGAACAAAATTGAAATCACCAGACAAAAATGAACCAGAAAGAAAATTACCAGTCCTTGATCCCCAAATAAATTGGGCTCGGTAACTTAGAGCAAGATCCCAATTGTATAGTGTTCTAAAATCATTCTTATCAATTAATAATGCCTTCTTGTAAATTTTCCTAGCATCCACATCTTCACATTCTTCACAAGTATCAATAAGGCTAGATAAAACATCATCTTTTCTAAAGTATGGTTTAACCAATGCCTTTGAATGTGATCTACTAAATCTTCCAATAATTGAATTGACATTTTCTGATAACAAATGCCTCAGTTATCATGTAGTCTTCAATTTGAGTACACTGTGAAGAAGATACGTGTTACCCAACTAACCCATAAGAAGTAAGATCCTAGGTTTCAAAGCTACAACTGTGAGACTAATTGACCAAATTTATACAATATGACCTCTGCAGTTTCCTCGTCACTTTCTCTCTTCAAAATTCTTTGGCCTGCTTTAGAAGGTCTCCAGCCTCATCTAAACTTTGACGAAATTCATCATCAGTTGTATTGTAGAAGACAATGATGCTATGTTGATTACCATACTACTCTTATGTTGAATTTCAATTTTCAAAGTTTTATTTGGGTAGGAGAACATATGTTCTTTCCAACGCCAACCACTGGCCCATCATGCTTACTGCTACTGGAATGCAAAAAAAGATTTGTTGAAAACTGAATTTGAGTGCCTTAAAGATTTATGTACAGAGAAGGAATGCAATTTCTTAGTTTCCCTTGATTTAAAGCTTATCTCTCTTACAAAATATATACCATAATTATTGTGTATAAAACACAATTCTTCTCCACGGCTTTATAGTGAAAAACTGACCTCTGGAAACTTTTGTCCTTATAATCATACTCTTTACTAAGTAGTAGATTGTCATCTTCATCATCAAATTTAGAGATATGTCGAAGAGGACAGTTCACCTTGTCTCTCTATAAAAGCATGAGGGATTTCACTTCTTTAACTTCAGATGTCTCGACCATGCTTTTTGCATTACTTGTAATCCTTTTTGGTGATTAACCCCAACCGATTGTTGTTCTACTTACTTTCTCACCTTCTTCCAAGTCAGTGGATATAAAATTAGGTGCATTTTCTTACGATACATCAACCAAGAAGCTCGTCTATATAATTGAACTGTCTTATCCATGTGAGTTGCGGACACATACCATACTCTGCAAATGTTTATTGCTTCAATAGGACCAGGCCGACAGTCAACATTCTCATTGTGGTCTGCATCCACTAGGGGAATGGTTATTGGCCCTGAAGTTCTCAGTCATAGTCAATTCGGCTACTTGGCTCTTAGCCCCTGTTTACAAATGACCACATATTTTGAAATCTTAAGCGGGTTAGTCGGGGTTAATCATAATGATAGTAGTCCAGTTAGGTTCCATTTTAATTATGTTCTGGCTACTCATTCTACATTGTTTGGTTACAAGTCTAGCATAAAATCTAAATTAGTATATAAGATAAGGCTTTAATTAGATTGTAATTTTGAAATCATGTTAGAACCTGGACTACGTTGATCGAGGTTTTGGAATAACAAAACACATAAGGGACATTATTAATCCTAGTCCATCTAAATAGCACTGGATCAAGATCTACTTCAATGTCTTCATATAGGCCTATGGGGCATAAAAGGATAGTCTCTACTCAGTCCATATCGTATGACAAACATGACCTTAGCAGTTCTGTCATGGGTTAGTGGATATTGCAAGAAACTTATTCAATAAAGTTGAGAGATGTATGTATTCAACCCGTCATCCTCATGCAAGCAGAGTAATGGGATGGATAGATAGAGAAATGGGATGATAAATAAAACTTGTATGAATAAGAATAAGTGTTAACTATTTGAACATGTATGAAGTTACTTTGCCTTTATGGAGACCTTTTTTATTACATCATTGTCTTTGAATTGTTTAATGATCTTATAAAGTATCTCACAATAACCACTAATGACTCTAGCCGGTCCCTAGTTTAGACATTCATTTTTGACATATCAAGTGAGTCATAACAAGGGTAGGAGTCTTGAGAAGAATTATGTAGGATGAATGAGACTAGAGGCACCTATGGTTAGTATAAATGGTTGAAGTTCAAAATGTTAAAAGAATAAAATCACCAAGCTTGTAAGTTTTGCAAACTCGAACCATGTTAGACACATAAAGCAAAAGATGGCATGGGTATGTTACTAAACAATGTTCCAAACCAACCTTCCAAATTTGCTCCCCCAAGCCTAAAATAATCTTTTGAGATAAGGAATAATACATTCTTTTCACCTTCCACTGCACACACATTTACATATATTTACCCCCAACCCAAAACTAACATTATTTCATAGCTTTAATTTACTTCACCCTTACTTTCCATAATGATGTCTAATTCATGATAATATGTCAGTTTATTGCTAGAAAAAGTACACAGTGTAATTTTTCTTAACCATAATCTTCAACTTAGCAAGTTGATTAACAACATGATAGGAAATGATATTTATAGTCATGTATAAGGGCATGAAACTTTAGGAATCAAAACTAGATATCATAGGTAGATAAGTGGTTGAATCACAACTAGAAACATGTCAACATGTGAAATCAAATTAGCCATGGGATATATTCGTGCAAGTAGCCTAACAAAAAAGTTACTAGGAAAAATATATTATGGTACAAGTAGAGGTCAGATAGATAAGTCACTAAAGAAATTTTCTGCCAGTGACAACCACAAGTGACTCAGTAACTCAAACAAGCAGCCTAGTATCTCCAACTAAGGTCTCAACATCTAAAACATAATACAAGTACATGAATGTCTTGAATTTCAAATTTGGTATATAAATTCCTAGTTCTAAAAATAAGGAAGTGAACAAAAATTATGCACTTTCCCTTAAAGAATGTAGATGCATAATTGTCCATGTTTAGAAAAGCATGAGTTTTTATAACCATGTGTGTGACATATTCACATTGTATATATCAACACATTTGCATATTAAGATATCAAGCTCATCCTAAACTAGAGTGGGTTCTCTACGCCTGCTAGAGATGAATTAGAGATGTCACGTGTGAATCTTTGAGAGAATCCTTGACACACTTGGCCAAATTTACTAGCATGTCATATCACATGTCATCTCCATGTTTACCCAGTTCAGAAATGTTTATATAATTTTATTTGATCTTTATGACAATTGCGGTTCAATTGCTAAACAACTTGAAGATTATTTTATCAACAAGGTCAAAACCAAAGTCGAGAAACACATTTTCTCTACAATAAAGTAACAAATAAAGAAATAAATTTCCTTTTATCAATCACGATAAAGATGTAGGAATTACAATTGAGTCAAAGTGCTTGAAAATAAGAGATGTAAACTTAATAAGCATGTGATGAGTGAAAATATTCATGATGACATAATGAAAGGGAAAGTTCATATCATATTATAGGAATCATGTATTACACAAACAAGCTGCATTTTTATAAACACATGAGACTCACTTGCTAATGAAATTCCTTTATGCACATTATAATTTCTTTACATGAAGCTAAAACAAAACCCATCAGGTAATGATGATAGAAATATAGAACATGTAGATAGATATATGCTAGAATATTGAATAGATTTGATGGAAAGTAGGAAGAGGAAATTGTTTCATAATATCATCTAATCCAAACAAGATAACTGTAATGTGACAAAATTTTGAATATGTAACTATCTTGAAAGTTGTAGAATTATAAAATGTGTGAGTCATACACCTAGAAGAATAAGATGAAAAGAAAATTATATAACATGAGGGTTGATCATTGTGATTAATAAAAACCTAAATATAAAAAGAAAGTAGTTGATTAATTAAACTTTTATGACATTATATTGTGATTTTGTGGGAGCCATTAGTCACTCGAGTCATACAAAAATAAAAAAATGTCGCCCATCACAATAATGTGAGAGTCTACATAATTAAGACTAAGCATAAACCATGTGTCAGCCATGTAGAGTAAACATGTGGCACCAACCTTGGGTTAAGTACACAAGTATGTGCCAAGGAGTAGGCCAAAAAGAGAGAAAATATAAAAATGGAAATTTGATCCTATTTTCACTTGTACCAGTGAACCAAGAAGGCAAGGAAATCTCTAACTATTCCAATGAGTTCCACATATATGATCATAGAAAAGACCCATAATATTCATATTCAGCAAGTTGATGTACATATTTCTCATACATGACCAAGGTCACAACTTATATATAGAAAAGATATGTTCATATCTACAAAAGAACATCATGCATATGGCATACAACCAAAATTAAGTTGTGCATACATCATCAAATAAAACACAATGCACATACCCAGTTGTACACAAACAACTCTAGACACCAACATAGGATTACATTCCCACTATCTGCTCACAAATGCCTCTGGGAAGGTGAATCCTCATTAGAAAACCCCAAAAATGGGATTTGTGAACATCAAAGGGTGGAAAACCACAAGAGTGAGACCAAAGTCCTAGAGAGAGAAATCATTTACAAACTATTCAAATCATGGAAAATCTACTTGTTATGGTGAAATAGATAGATTACTATCTTATAACAACTTCTACGAAACTTTCCAGAGTAATAAAGGAAGCATACTATAGAGGTAAGTAATATGTACTTGACACGTTACTAGAGTAAATGAAATATAGTTTGAAAGTGAAAGATAAATACACAAGTCAAGATAAATGGATTGATTATATATTTAATATAAAGCTCTAGTTAGTTGGGATGTACTACCTAAACTTTGGGCTAGTGACTTTGAAGTCACATAGCCTGTAGTATAGGTCTTAGAATTACTCTGTCCCACTAAGATCTTGCAATGACTTGATTGATGCAAGTATTAAAATTAGAGACTTATTGGCATATGACTGACTACAACCTCAGGTCCATCCTAGGTACTTAGGTAGGCATGTAAACATGTCAGGTTTTGCTGAACCCAACCCAACCCAACCTGAACATGTCCAACTTGAAACAGATCGAACCTATACAAGACAAGTAAAATGTTTAATTTTTAAAGAGCCAAGCTCACATAGATCCAACATGAACTCTACCTGATATGACATGAATATTGTAAAACATTTTTAATATAGATTACCAAAAAATAATTTTAAAATTTGATAAACTCAAAATTGGACCTAACCTTAATGGACCAAATGAATTTTTCCAACCTAACCTGACTCAATCCAAAACTGGGACATACCCCAAAAGCACTCAATTTTTGAGTTGGGTTGGGATGGGTTTGGTCAGGTGGGTTTTTTTTCATTTATATACTTTGGTCATGACATTTACTATGTCCAATAGGCAATACTGGGTTTTAACCATCATATTATATATTTCTCAATCACATTTGTGGAATGTCAATATATACAATAGGAGATATGACCTCGTTACACCTCATATAGATGGGTAATTCATGGCACCTCGGGGACCATACTACATATTGATATTTGATAACATGCATGTATTCAATAATATAAGACTATGAGTACCTTATTCACCAATAATTATGACATTATATTGTGATTTTGCGAGAGGCATTAGTTACTCGAGTCATATAAAAAATAAAACAAATGTCTCCCATCAAAATAATGTGAGAGTCCACAAAATTAACACTAAACATAAGCCATGTGTCAGTCTTATAGAGTAAACATGTGGAACCAACCTTGGGTTAACTACACAAGTATGTGCCAAGGAGTAGGCCAAAAAGAGAGAAAAGATAAAACTGGAAGTTTGATCGTATTTTCACTTGTACCAGTGAACCAAGAAGATAAGGAAATCTCTAACTAAAATTCCAGGAGTTCCACATATATGCTCATAGAAAAGGCCCAATATATTCATATTCTGCAAGTTGATGTACATATTTTTCATATATAGAAAATATATGTTCATATTTACTAAAGAAACACCATGCATATGGCATACAAAAAAATTTGAGTTGTGCATACATCATCAAATAAAACACAATGCACATACCCAATTGTATGCAAACAACTCTAGACACCATCAAAGGATTACATTCCCACTTTTTGCTCACAAACACCCTTGGGAAGGTGACTCCTCACTAGAAAACCCCAAAACGGGATTTGAGAACATCAAAGGGTGGACAACCACAAGAGTGAGACCAAAATCCTAGGAGAGAAAAATCATGTTTAGATGTATTTAAAGAATGACAGAATTACTTGTTATGGTGAAATAAATAGATTTATGTCTTATAACAACTTCTATGAAACATGCCAGAGTAATAAAGGAAGTATACTATAAAGGTAAGTAATATGTACCCGAGGTGTCTGGCTAACCCTAGGCAGATGGTCCTGGCTGGGAGAGGAGACGATGGAAGTCGTGGCCATGACCGCGTCGGTCGCCAAGGAGGTAGGGGAGGATACTCCACAGAAGGACATCGATCTCCATCGCAACCCCCACCTTCCGGCAACACCATGATCCAGAATGATACCTCGAGCGAGGCTCATACAATGAGAATTAATGGCTCATCGGATAAGAAGTCGGTGGACTCCAACAACCCGGGAACCCCCCCAAAACTCTCATACGCGGCTGCAACGTCCGGAAGGATCCCTGAGTGCCCTAGACCATTAAACGGGTATCGCCTGAAATGTTGAAGCCAGAAGACATCTCTATTGATCGCAGTGGTGCCATCCCTGCCATCAAGGTGAATCCTGCTGTCCTTCAACCACTTCTAGAGCCTTGGAAATACGCGGTGATCGTGAAGGTCATTGGTATTAACATTGGCTTCCAGACCCTTGTCAATCGACTGTAAACTCTTTGGAACCTGTCTGAGATGTTTAGGGTTATTGATCTGGAGCTTGGTTACTATATAATCCAACTCATAAATCAAACCAACTTCATCACAGAGATGACTGGAGGCCCCTGGACAATCTTCAAAAATTACTTATCTGTACAATCATGGATGGTGGAATTCTGACCTTCAACTGCAATCCCGAACAAACTTGTAGTCTGGACGAGGATCCCAGACCTCCCAGTCTATCTATTCCAGAACCATCTGTTAGCTATCATCGACGATCTCATCGACAAGACTATCAAGGTCGATGAGACAACCATTGCTGGATCTAGGGGGAAGTTTGCTAGGGTCGCAGTGGAGGTGGACACTACCAAACCACTCCTCACATCGATCATGATCAATGGTGAACAGTTTCACATTGAATACGAAAACATGCCCATAATCTGTATGAGGTGTGGACAAGTTGGACACGCTGACAAAGATTGCGCATTTGTTCCTTCGTTCTCAACCTAGGCGCGTCCTCCTCTACGACCCAACCTGTGGTGGCTGCTACCCCCTACTCTCCGACGATTCATGCCAAGAAGCATGAGAACAGGAATCCCACAAAGAAAAGCTTGCCACACTCCAAGGACAATGATGTGCCCAAGAGTAATGACACTCCTGCATCTCAAATTCATGAGCCCACAGAAGATGACTGGGAGACGGTAACTTCCAAAACGAATAAGAAGAAAGCATCAAAGAAGCCAGAAACAACACATGAAAAGCCGATCTCCGAGAAAGGCCAATCCACTAAGGCCTCTCATGACAAGCAGGACAATGTTGTTTTTCTTGTTGATGACGAGACGTCCGTGGGTCAGGAAGGCGACCCTCCGTTCCAGTTCAATAGTGGCACTGTTGCCATGGAACAGTTCACACCTACTTTCAACTGGGGTGACAAGGGGAACACCCCCAAGGGCATCCTTCTGTGGAACCGCCAAGTGGTCTATCAGCTAGTGATGACCAGTCTGGGAAGGGAAAGGAAGAAGGGCAAGATCGCCCAACACCTTGCCCAATCCAATAGTACAAGGGAAGCTCAACGCATCCTTCAGTTCAGTGAAAACCAGGCCATGGAGGACGACCAGGCCAATGATGGCGGCCAAGCAGTAGGGCTTGTTGCTGCTATCAACTAACTAATCAAGTTTTCTTAATGCCAAACATCCTTTGTTGGAATGTTCAAGGGGCCAAATCAGATGACAATATTAGGCTCCTAAGAGAATACAAATCTTTATACAAACTCCATATCCTAGCACTCGTGGAGACAAAGTGCAGTGGCTCCACTGCTCTTGACACCATAAGAAATCTAGGCTATTCTTCCTCTCACCGTGTGGAGGCCCTAGGCTTCTCAGGTGGTATTTGGATCCTCTGGGATCCTAGACACTATGATATTAATATCTTGCTCAATCATCTACAACTTATCCATTGTCATGTGAACAATAGATGGTTCCTTACTGTGGTATATGGAAGCCCGAACCCCAGTAAAAGACCCTTGCTATGGAAATGAATCCTGGAGATTTCACAAAGTACTCAACATGCTTGGGCCGTGGTAGGTGATTTTAACACAATGTTAGACCCTACAGAGAAGAAAGGTAGTAGGTACTTTGATAAGAGAGCCTCCCAACTATTCAAAGACACCCTACTCGATACGGGTCTTGCTGACATCAAACCCAAAGGCCACTTTTTCACGTTCAAACAACTTCAAGTTCGTGAGAGGCTGGATAGAGTAGTCGCTAATGATACTTGGCTGAGTATAGATGGTGGATACACAGTTATAGTCCTGCTTAGACTCTATTCGGACCATAACCCCATCCTCATCAGTAGTACTAATACCAGCAAAATAGTCAGACAACGCTTCCACTCCAAGGCTAGTTGGAGGCTGACACCGGAATTCAAAACTGAACTCCTCCCTCAATGGAACACCGAGCTTGCATTCCCTGAAGCGCTGCAGCCCTTTCAAGCAGCTGCTATCTCCTGGGAATCCCAACGACGCACTACGAAGAACAAGGAAAATCATGCCACCCTGCACCAACTCGATAAGTGTCAAGTAGATGCTAACTCATGTCCATCTATTTCTAACGACATCAAAACTATTCTATTGCAAGAAAAGTATCATCATATCCTATTGCGGGAGGAGATGGACTGGTGCCAGAAAGCTCACATCCAATGGCTGAAGGAAGGTGACGGTAATACTCACTATTACCAAACCTACATCAGAGCTCGGAGATTAGGGAAAAAGATCACCCGACTTCATACAGATTCAGGCGAATGGATCACGGAGCCGAATGCAATCAAGGCATCCCTACTTCACTACTTCCAAACCCTGATGTCTTCGAGTCCACTAGAGACGATGACAACGACCCCCATTGCCAACTATATCAGGGAGTTCCCTGGTATTAGTCCACAGTCAAGCAACTATCTAGCTCGCATGCTCGACCATGACGAAATCAAATGAGTAGCTATTTCCATGGCGCCTAATAAAGCATGTAGACCGAATGGTGTTTACGCGGAGTTCATTCAAACCAACTGGTCCACTGCCGGGAGGTCAGTTGTAAGAATGGTCCAGAAGGCATTCAACACTGGGGCAGTAGAACCTACAATGTCAGATGCATTAATGGTGCTGATTCCCAAAACCCGCCAACCTCAAAGATGCACTGACTATCGTCCAATTTCCTTGAACAACACCTGCTATAAGTTGATCTCCAAAGTGATTGTGGAGCGCTTGAAGCCTCTGATCCCCACCTGGGTCACCGAGAACCAGTCTAGTTTCATCCCTGGGTGTCACATAACTAGTAACATTCTCACTGTGCAAGAAGTTATCCACTCTATGCGGAACAAAAATTCCAAGAAAGTGCAAGTTTGTATCAAAATCAACCTATCCAAGGAATTTGACAGAATGAACATGCCTTTCATCAGAGACACTATAATCAAAGTGGGATTGCCCAACAACTTGGTCAATCTAATCATGGATGTAACATCCTTGACCTAGGTTATATACTAACCCTAGGTGTTTTTCCTAATGAAGTTGATTAGATGCTTTCTTGTATTTCTTGAAAAGTTATTAAGGTTTTTGAGGAACTTATATTTCATTTTCAGTCCTTTTTGAATAATATTGAAACATTATTTTGTTAATTTTGGACTAATGTGCAAATTACCCAAGTAGAAGGGTTAACTTGAACATTGCACATAATAAGATGTTCCTATGATGTTGAGACATCATGAGAATGAATATGATGGAGTGGTATGGTTTCCACAAGCTTGAACATCAAGATAAAGCTTGTAGAGCAATTGTTGTGCATTAAAACCTAGTTTTAGTGTAATGTGCAATTTACCCAAAACCTAGGATTCAACATGCAAAATAACACCTCTAGAGGGTCTCTCATGTTTCTTGGCATCAAGTAGAGAAAATAAAATGAGGGGGTGCCTCATTTGAATTATCATAGGAGAGAGAGAATCGTGATATTGAAATAATCAAGATTTAAGCACAAATGGCTCTTTAATATAACTTAATGCAAAAATAAATATATTAATTATGGAGCCCTTCAACCAAAAGTTGGAGGATGAGTTTGTAATAATTTGGAAGAGCTTGTGCCTTTATTGGGCACCAAAAAGATCTTGGTTGAAGTGGAAGTTACTCACCTTAATAATATATAATGCAATATCCAATAAAAGGGTGGATGTTAATATACATCTCTTTAAGGTGTTTAGTTTCTTTTCCATTAAACGTTGTATAATGGAGAATTTTTGCAAGATAGTAGAAGGTGGCCACGTATATAAAAAGTGGAGTAGGACTTGGTGGATATAATTGGGATATAAAAAGAAATAATCCTCTTTTTCCATTTTTCCTTGAAAACCCCTAAATATATTTGTGTCCTTTTTCCAAAACACCAAAGGATCGTTTCCTTAGTTTCTTCACCTTGCTTTGGCTGACAAAGGAAGATCTCTGGAGCATAGGGAGGAATACCAAACCTGTTGGTAAGTTTGGATAATCTCCTACCTCGAATTCATGGTGGAAACCATAAAACAAGGATAGATTCATGGTTTTCTTCACACGATTTCCTTTTCTAGCCATCTTGTCCATCCAAAGATTTAAGAACGAACCTTGGACAACTTCTGGAGCTCAATCCACCATTAAAGCTGCGGATCTTGGAGCTCTGGATCAGTTCTAGAGGCGGGTTTTATAACTCTAACCCTTAAGCATTAGTATTGCACTCTATTTCATAAGAATTGTTGGTTACTTTTCTTCCTTAGACACTTTTGTGAGTTGTTTCTATAACTTCCGTGAATAACAACACCTATTCTTGGTTGAATAGAGGTAGAAGAAGGTGACATCATCCTAGACAAATATCTAAAAAGAACTTTAGCAAACGGTTTGCCTTTGTGCTCAAATGGTTTCCCAAACCGTTTGGGAGCAAACGGTTTCAAACCGTTTGAATGGAAACAGTTTCATCCAAATCGCATAGAAGCAAACGGTCCAAGTCCATTTGGTGGTGTTGACCAAGTGTTGACCATTTGGAAATATGTTGAAAATAATTTATACTAATCACCTATCAAAAATTATCAATTAACTCCAAATGGTTCACTATTTAAAGGTCCATCAACCATCTAAACCCTAATCGGGTTAATTGCTGATTTGATAATTGAATAAAGTTGAAGCTTGGGTTGAGTGACCCAAACGGTTTCAAAACCATTTGGGGATCACGAAAACAGTCTCAAGACCGTTTGGTGATTACCCAAGATAGTTTGGAGGTCTAGGGTCAAGTATGGTTGACCAATTGAAGACCCAAAGGTACTAAGTTGAAGTGCAATCAATTGCTGATTTGGTGATCAACTCAATAATCCAATCCCTAATTAGTTGACTTTGTTTTTGGTGTTGACTTGGGAAAATAGTCTCAAGACCGTTTGGAGGTCATCCAAATGATCCCAAGACCGTTTGGGGTCAGGTCATGACCAAATTGGATGATGGTTCAATGGGTTCAAATCAATTAGACTCACATTGATTGATGTTGAAGGGTCATCGATTCCAAACCCTAATCCAATTGATTCAAGCCCTAATTAATGATCAATTGAGGGTCAATTGAGGGTCAAATAAGTTGAAGGTTGAATTAATTAACTCAATTGAATGATGGTGATAGGTCCAATTGATGATTGATTACATGTATTGAATCGTTGAGGGGATCAACATTGGAAACCCTAATTCAATTTGAGGTGTTGGGACCATACTTGGTCCATGCGGTTTTGAGGTGGTTTGGACCAAACGGTCTCAAGACCGTTTGAGTCCAAATGGTCTCAAGACCGTTTGGGACCAAACGATCCCAAACCATTTAGGTTCATGCTGTTTCCAAATCGGTTGAGTGTATGCGGTTTCAAAACCGGTTGAAATCATGCGGTTTCAAAAGTCAAACTTGGGCAAACGGTCTTCACCTCCTACTTTAGCAAATGATCTTGAAGGTCTACTTTACCAAACGGTCTCAAAGGTAGACCAAGACCGCATGGAGGTCCAAACGGTCTTAGACCGTTTGGATGTTTTTAGTCAAGACCGTTTGGGGGTTTAATAGTCAAGATTGTTTTGTGGTTGATTAACCTAAACCCCTTGGGTACTTAAAGTGGTTAAAGGACAAAGTGATTAGTTAATTAATACATGATTTAATCAAAGGTGATCATGTTACTTGCATCTTAATGGAATAGTGTGTTTGAAACCCATGAAGTAATTAAGCCCTAATGAATACAATGGTAATAATATAAATCATGAAGTCAATCCTCTTTTATGATTGAGTTACTTAACCTAATCAAGGTTGAAGTAAACATCATTCTTTAGAGGATGAGAGAGAAAAGACTCCTTATAGGAATGTTAATTAAGTAATGGACTTCCTATATGAAGGAATATCTAATTAGGGCATGATCCTTCATAGTAAGATCATGAAACCCTAATTATGATGGTTAATGAATCTTAACCCTAAATTGAGGGTAATAATGGAAGTATCCCTAATGCATGATGATGATGTAATATTAATTCATAATAATGACATGATAAACCCTAAATCAAGGTATGTGAATAGTAAACCCTAAATCAAGGTATGTGAATAGTAAACCCTAAATCAAGGTACGTGAATAGTAAACCCTAAATCAATGTATGTGAATAGTAAACCTTAATTCCAATTAAGGTGAATGAAAGTGTGAAACCCTAATCCTGGGTTATGATTTATAGTATAAAGTTCTATGATTAGATAATGAAATGAGGAATCACTATTCCCATTTGAGCTAAAGGGGTTGGTTAACCCTAATTGAATTAAAATTGGAAGCCCTAACCCTAGTAAGGGTATAGTGGGGCAACCTTTGAATAGTAAAGTTATCTTTGTTTTGCATTGTGCTGATATAGAAATAATGTGCCTGTTATCATTTATTAATCATGCAGGTCTTTATGAAATAGTGAGTAGAGCCAGAGCTATGATGCCATATTCATTGAAAGCACTTTATAAGCTTTGAAAGCAATGATATGCTATGTTACCTAATGAGCGGTAACAAAAGAGATTGATAGGCTTTATGAGCCATGTGAAATATCTGCATTGCTACTATCATGTTTATACTGTCAAATGACCTGATGGCAATATGTTACTTGGTAACAAGTGTTTTGATGATTTCAGGGTTTGAACACCCATAATCTTGAATCACAATGATGAGATGGTTAGGGATTGAGATTCTAATGTTAACAAGATGTGAAATGAACTTGATTCAATAGTAATCTTTCTTTATAGCCATTGTTTTAATGGTTTATGTTTAAAAACATGCTTGATGCTAAAAGAATGCCATAATGTACTTAAATATTCAAGTATAATGATATCATGTAGAGCCCTGACCATAGATCCATCATCGTCAGAAGATGGATGATGGTCAAATAGGTTTTCCTAAGGGAACACCTGGAGAGCATACTTTTGAGTATGTTGGGGTTATGGACGCGAATATACTTACGTTCTAATGGAGGAATTGATGTGAGATAAACATTTAATCTCTCAATCCTTCATTATATGTATATGTCGGGACGATGTATCACTAATCTCCGATGATGTTGTTAATGCCGAATCGATGTGAGATAAACAAGAAATCCCTCGATTGCGAAGAGAGTACAGGATGCCACTGTAACTCTAATAGCGAAGTTGCCAGAATACTCTGGAAAGCTATTTTTATGGCAGAGACACAAGATGTCATGCATGTTGTTCCTCACATTGACTGAGGAGGATGAGGTCATAGAAATTTGGCTCTTCTAATGACCTATGTATGGTACCGATTTCGATTTCGCAATGGTCGGTTGGAGTATGAGCAGTATACCTCATCTCCTCAGGGCATACGTATGTTTATAAAACGTAATCAGTCGTGTAGCATAATTGCTTAGGTTGAACTATGAGAAATAATGATTGATGATACATTGTTTATTATGTCCTAGTTGGATAAATAATATACATGTTCTTCATATTCCTTATTGATTAAATGACTTGCTATGCAATCAAAGTTATAATTGAAATGATTGCTTAGAGAATACTGCTCTATTTAGTTTATTTAATGATTTACCTATTGTTGAATATTTATTATCCTATTGCTCAGTGTTATTCTATTATCTACAATAACAATGCTTCTGAAAGAGAGTTATAACTCTCACTGGGACAATTTTTCAATTGTCTCACCCCCGTGGGATTCAACTTTTTAGGTAGACGCCGAGGAAGGAGAAACCCTTCAGTGGGTGAGCAGCAGCAACAACAACTTCAGGGACAGTAGTGATCCTCAGGTGGAGACATTGTCTGTCAAGTCTTGTATATATAAAGTCCTATGTGTCATCTCTGTACTCTCAGGTCCTAGGAGTCAGTAGATAGTTTGATATAGATCTGAGATTTTTGGCTTAATGCCTCAAGATTTTTGTATACTGCTTTGTACAGTTTAACAGAGCAGTCAATGTTACGACTCTCGAGATGAGTTGATATAGAGATGTACTGATGAAACAGCTTGTAAACAACTTACCTTGTTTCTTTATGAAAAGAGTTTTACAGTTATGGTTCTCTTTACAAAAAGTTTTAATTTTTAGTGATTTTCAGTAATTCCGCTGCTAACTAATCGCTTCTGCATCGTTAATAATCCACTTCTATATTAGTTAATCTTGTTTTCGCAATACAGACGTCACAATTTAGTGGTATCAGAGCTCTAGGTTTGTTGAGTCTACAGAGACATAAGACTAGGGTTGTAGAGTATGTTCTAGTGCCTTCCAATATATCTGATAGTGTCTTCTACTCATATAGGAGGAGAAGATAAAACTAAAGATGTTTGGATCACACGAGGAACACGTTGCAGAGAGTAGTGTTGTTGCACCTGGAGGAGGTGCAAGAAATCAAGAAAGGGAAGAACCTATACCTGAACCACCCCAGTTCAACCCAGCTGACATGGGGAATCCAGCCTTCCAAGCCATGTTTGGGCAGTTCATGACTGCCATGACACATATGACTGATAGGATGCCTATACATGTACCAAGGGCACCTACCCATCCAGAAGGAAAACGAGTCGGCAAGACGTTTGAACGACTACATCGGGTTGGAGCCACATAATATGCAGGAACAGCTAACCCAGCAGATGCTGACTTGTGGCTAACTGAACTAGAGAAGGCCTTTAGAATCCTGAACATCCCAGAAGTTGAGATGGTTAGACATGTTGTGTATCTTCTCAAGAGGAGTGCTGGTTACTGGTGGACCATGGAGGAAGGGAAAAGGTCAGGTGTGGAGATCGAATGGGAAGTTTTTCGATAGGAATTTATCAACAGATACTTCCCTAAGACATTCCTGGATGAGAAAATCTCTCAGTTTGAGAGGTTAAGACAAGGACCAATGAACATTAGCGAGTACGAGGCTAAGTTCATGGAACTTTAGCGTTTCTGTCCGTACATGGAAACTACAGATGAAGAGCGGATTAGGCATTTTGAGAAGGGGTTAAACACTGAGTTGACCACCCCTGTGTCTTCTCTGGAGAACCAGGAAAGATTTGCTACTTTCATGGAGTCTGTTAGAAGGGTAGAGAGGTCCGTGTCAGAGAAGAGACAGACCAAGAACAAGAAGATGTACCCCCAGTTCCAAGGATCCTCATCTAAAGATTTCAAGAAACTGAGGTTTTCTGTGCCTACACCACCACCTAGATTCAGTACCCAAATGCAGTGGACGTCAAATAGGGGTAGAGGACGAAGCTTACCACTAGAAGGAGCTCACAACTCAACATCTATGTCAGTTACATTACCATCTAGACCATAGAAAGGGAACAGAAGTTGTTATATATGTGGAAAGGTGGGACTTCTGATGAAGGATTGCAGAGCCAGAGAGGCAAGTGTGACTCAAACTCAAAGGCAGAGTCAACAAGGTTCTCAAAGGAGACAGTTTCCAGGTAATGCTAGAGGACGTGGACAAGCGTCCCAAGCTGGATCATCAGCACCTAGTCATCGAGCACCAAATCAACCACAGGTGACAGTGAGGTTTTACGCGATGAATCCACCTGATGCAGTGATCAACCCTCGGGTTGTGGTAGGCCAGATGGAGTTGTTTAATTCTGATATGTCTACATCTTGCATCATATATGTTTTAATTGATCTGGGTGCTACACATTCCTTTATCACTCGAAGAGTGATTCTTGACTGCAACATGACTACAACTCATAGAGTAGATAGTTTGTGCTAGAAACTCCTTTGATGGGATCTGCTGTGTTGCGGGAGGTATGTTCTCCCCGCATTCTCTTCTTTTCTAAACATCACATTCAAGTGGATCTTATACCACTTGAGATGCATGGGTTTGATGTAATCCTTAGGATGGATACCTTGGAAAGGTATAAGGTTGTCTTGGATTGTGAGTCCAAGCAAGTTGTGTTCACTAATAATAGTAACACATGGATCTTTCAAGGCGATAGAAAGATTCTTCCGACCTGCCTTGTGTCAGCTATGGTAGCTGAGAAGCTGATGAGGCAAGGATGTTATGAATTCTTGGCCCATGTGATAGATACTACCATGGAGAGTCTTAACCCTATTGAAGTTCCGGTAGTCAGGGAATTTGAAGATGTATTTCCTAAAGAACTTCCACGAGTACCTCTGCCCCGAGAGATTGATTTTGAGATTAATCTAACCCCGGAAATGTATGCAATAGCAAAAACACCGTATAGGATGGCACCTGCTGAGATGGCAGAACTCAAGAAACAACTGCAAGAGTTGCTTGAGAAGGGTTTCATCCGACCGAGTACTTCACCCTGGGGTGCTCCGGTCCTCTTTGTTAAAAAGAAGGATGGGTCAATGTGGTTGTGCATTGATTACAGACAATTAAATAAAGTAACAATAAAGAATAAGTATCCTCTACCGAGGATTGATGATCTCTTTGATTAGTTGTGTGGTGCAACTGTCTTCTCAAAGATAGACTTGAGGCCGGGATATCATCAGCTGCGTATTAAGGAAGGTGACATACCTAAGTCTGCTTTTAGGACTAGGGACGGTCACTATGAGTTCACAATTATGTTGTTTCGATTAACCAATGCACCAGCTGCATTTATGGAACTCATGAATAGAATCTTTTGACCTTTTCTTGATCAGTGTGTTGTTGTCTTCATAGATGACATCCTGATCTATAGTAGAGATGCTCAGCAGCATGAACAACACCTTCGTCAGGCTCTAACTTTGCTAAGAGAGCATAAGTTATATGCTAAGTTTAGCAAGTGTGAGTTCTGGTTACCAGAAGTATCTTTTCTTGGACACGTAATATCTGCTTCAGGTATTCGTGTTGACCCTAAAAAGGTAGAATCCGTCCTGCAATGGGAGCAGTCGAAGACACCGACAGAGATAAGAAGTTTCTTAGGGTTGGCAGGCTATTACAGGAGGTTCATTAAGAACTTTAGTTCCACAGATTTACCCTTAACTAAGTTGACCAGGAAGGATGTTCCTTTTACCTAGAGTGACAAGTGCCAACAATCTTTCCAGTTGTTGAAGGAAAGGTTGACAAGTGCACCTGTGCTTGTGTTACCTAAGCAAGGGAAAGGATATATAGTTTTCTGTGATGCCTCTAAGAATGGACTGGGATGCGTGTTGATGCAGGATAAACAAGTGATTTCTTTTGCTTCTCGACAACTTAAGAAACATGAGGAGAACTATCCAAAACACGATTTAGAGCTAGCTGTTGTAGTTCATGCCTTGAAGATCTGGAGACATTACCTTTATGGAGAGACATTCCAAATTTTCACCGAACATAAGAACCTAAAGTACATATTTTCTCAGCATGAGCTTAACATGAGGCAACACCGCTGGATGGAGTTAATCAAGGATTATGATTGTACAATTGATTACCATCCAGGGAAGGCTAATGTAGTTGTTGATGCTTTGAGTAGAAAGTCAGCAACACCAGCCTTAGACAGAGCATAGCTGAATTCCTTGGTGTGCTCTAAAAGGGATATGCTTATCTCTTTAAGGCAAGACAATGTACAGTTAAAAGTATCATTATTATCAGGGTTGTTAGCTGAGATGCATATAAAACCTACTCTGAGATAGAAGATTAAGGAGGCACAGCAAGTTGATGCTATAGTTCAACAGTTTAGATCAGAGTATGGTAATGAGAAACGAGATGGTTTCCATGATTCAGATGATCAGGTAGCCTGTTTTCATGGTAGGATGATAGTGCCTGATGTGGATAACTTGAGGAAGATAGTCTTGGAAGAAGCTCATTCTTTAATGTATGTTATGCATCCAGGAAGCACCAAGATGTATCGTAACTTGAAAGATATGTATTGGTGGCCTGGTTTGAAGAAGGACGTTGCTGAGTTCATTATGCAGTGTCATGTGTGTCAGCAAGTTAAAGCTAAACACTAGAAGCCTGGAGGAACAATGCAACCTATGCCCATACCATAGTGGAAGTGGGATCATGTAACAATGGACTTTGTGGTTGGTTTACCCAGAAAAGCCAAAGGTCATGATTCCATATGGGTAATAGTTGATAGGTTGACAAAGACATCACATTTCTTACCTGTCAAAACAACCTATTCTGTTGAGAAGCTGGCATAGATATATGTAAATGAGATAGTGTGACTGCATGGGGTCCCAGTTACCATTGTTTCTGACAGAGGTCACCAGTTCACGAGTCATTTTTGGGAGCGACTTCATAAAGCCTTAGGCACACAGTTAAGGTTTAGTACAACCTTTCATCCTCAGACTGATGGACAATCAGAAATGACTATACAGACCATGGAAGACTTTCTTAGAGCATGTGTCCTTCAGTTTACAGGAAGTTGGGATTTGCACCTAAGTTTGATAGAGTTTGCCTACAACAATAGCTATCAGCATAGCATTGACATGGCACCTTATGAAGCTTTGTATGGTAGACGTTGTAGATCTCCCCTGTGTTGGTATGAAACTGGTGAATATCAACTTTTGGGTCCTGATCTTGTGCAGCAGACCACCGAGAAGATTAAAATAATACAACAACAGTTAAAGACTGCATAGGATAGGCAAAAATCATATGCTGATAAGCGTCATAGACCTTTAGAATTCTAGGTTGGAGACAGAGTGTACCTCAAGGTCTCACCTTGGAAGGGAGTTCTTAGATTTGGAAGGAAATGAAAGTTATCTCCTAGGTTTATGGGGCCTTATCCAATCATTGAACAGATTGGAAAGGTAGCTTATAAGTTGGAGTTACCATCTGAGTTGCAAAAGTTACACCCAGTGTTCCACATTTCCATGCTTAGGAAATGTCATCCTGACACAAAATCAGTTCTACAACCTATGGAAGTAGAATTAAAAGATGATATATCTTATGTTGAAGGACCTATGACAATCCTTGACAGAAGAATTAAAAAGCTGAAAAAGAAAGATATTAGTCTTGTAAAAGTCCTCTGGAATCACCATGGTGTTGAAGAAGCCATGTGGGAACTAGAGGAAGAAATGAGGAGGAAATACCCTGCTCTTTTCTCTTAATATGTTTTTGTAATGATTTCGGGGACGAAATCCCTGTAAGGGGTGGATAATTTGTAACATCCCTGACCTGGGTTATATACTAACCCTAGGTGTTTTTTCTAATGAAGTTGATTAGATGCTTGCTTGTATTTCTTTAAAAGTAATTAAGGTTTTTGAGGAACTTATATTTCATTTTCAGTCCTTTTTGAATAATATTGAAACATTGTTTTGTTAATTTTGGACTAATGTGCAAATTACCCAAGTAGAGGGGTTAACTTGCAAATTGCACATAATAAGATGTTCCTATGATTTTGAGACATCATGAGAATTAATATGATGGAGTGGTATGGTTTCCACAATCTTGGACATCAAGATAAAGCTTGTAGAGCAATCCTTGTGCATTAAAACCTAGTTTTGGTGTAATGTGCAATTTACCCAAAACCTAGGATTCAACATGCAAAATAACACCTCTAGAGGGTCTCTCATGTTTCTTGGCATCAAGTAGAGCAAAGCAAATGAGAGGGGTGCCTCATTTGAATTATCATAGGAGAGAGAGAATCGTGATATTGAAATAATCAAGATTTAAGCACAAATGGCTCTTTAATATAACTTAATGCAAAAAGAAATATATTAATTATGGAGCCCTTCAACCAAAAGTTGGAGGATGAGTTTGTAATAGTTTGGACGAGCTTGTGCCATGCTTGGGCACCAAAAATATCTTGGTTGAAGTGGAAGTTACTCACCTTAATAATATATAATGCAATATCCAATAAAAGGGTGGATATTAATATACATCTCTTTAAGGTGTTTAGTTTCTTTTCCATTAAACCTTGGATAATGGAGAAGTTTTGCAAGATAGTATAAGGTGGCCATGTATCTAAGAAGTGAAGGAGGAATTGGTGAATATAATTGGGAGATAAAAAGGAAATAATCCTCTTTTTCCATTTTTCCTTGAAAACCCCTAAATATATATATGTGTCCTTTTTCCAAAACACCAAAGGATCATTTCCTTAGTTTCTTTTCTCTCTTCACCTTGCTTTGGCCGACCAAGGAAGATCTCTGGAGCATAGGGAGAACGACCAAACCTGTTGGTAAGTTTGGATCATCTCCTACCTCAAATTCATGGTGGAAACCATAAAACAAGGATAGATTCATGGTTTTCTTCACACGATTTCCTTTTCTAGCCATCTTGTTCATCCAAAGATTGAAGAACGAACCTTGGAAAACTGTTTGAGCTCAATCCACCATTAAAGCTATAGAGCTTGGAGCTCTGGATCAGTTCTAGAGGCGGGTTTTATAACTCTAACCCTTAAGCATTAGTATTGCACTCTATTTCATAAGAATTGTTGGTTACTTTTCTTCCTTAGACACTTTTGTGTGTTCTTGCTATAACTTCCGTGAAGAACAACACATGTTCTTGGTTTAATGTGCAATTTACCCAAAACCTAGGATTCAACATGCAAAATAACTCCTCTAGAGGGTCTCTCATGTTTCTTGGCATCAAGTAGAGCAAAGAAAATGAGAGGGGCGCCTCATTTGAATTATCATAGGAGAGAGAGAATCGTGATATTGAAATAATCAAGATTTAAGCACAAATGGCTCTTTAATATAACTTAATGCAAAAAGAAATATATTAATTATGGAGCCCTTCAACCAAAAGTTGGAGGATGAGTTTTTAATAGTTTGGACGAGCTTGTGCCATGCTTGGGCACCGAACAGATCTTGGTTGAAGTGGAAGTTACTCACCTTAATAATATATAATGCAATATCCAATAAAAGGGTGGATGTTAATATACATCTCTTTGAGGTGTTTAGTTTCTTTTCCATTAAACCTTGGATAATGGAGAAGTTTTGCAAGATAGTAGAAGGTGGCCACGTATATAAAAAGTGGAGGAGGACTTGGTTGATATAATTGGGATATAAAAAGAAATAATCCTCTTTTTCCATTTTCCCTTGAAAACCCCTAAATATATATATGTGTCCTTTTTCCAAAACACCAAAGGATCGTTTCCTTAGTTTCTTTTCTCTCTTCACCTTGCTTTGGCTGACCAAGGAAGAGCTCTGGAGCATAGGGAGGACGACCAAACCTATTGGTAAGTTTGGATCATCTCCTACCTCTAATTCATGGTGGAAACCATAAAACAAGGATAGATTCATGGTTTTCTTCACACGATTTCCTTTTCTAGCCATCTTGTTCATCCAAAGATTGAAGAACGAACCTTAGACAACTGCTGGAGCTCAATCCACCATTAAAGCTGCGGAGCTTGGAGCTCTGGATCAGTTCTAGAGGTGGGTTTTATAACTCTAACCCTTAAGCATTAGTATTGCACTCTATTTCATAAGAATTGTTGGTTACTTTTCTTCCTTAGACACTTTTGTGTGTTGTTTCTATAACTTCTGTGAATAACAACACCTATTCTTGGTTGAACAGAGGTAGACAAAGGTGACATCATCCTAGACAATTATCTAAAAAGAACTTTAGCAAACGGTTTGCCTTTGTGCTCAAATGGTTTCCCAAACTGTTTGGGAGCAAACAGTTTCAAACCGTTTGAATGCAAATAGTTTCATCCAAATCGCATAGAAGCAAACGGTCCAAGACCGTTTGGTGGTGTTGACCAAGCATTGACCATTTGGAAATCTGTTGACAATAATGTAGACTAATCACCTATCAAAAATTATCAATTAACTCTAAATGGTTCACTAATTAAAGGTCCATGAACCATCTAAACCCTAATCGGGTTAATTGCTGATTTGATAATTGAATAAAGTTGAAGCTTGGGTTGAGTGACCCGAACGGTTTCAAAACCATTTGGGGATCACCCAAACGGTCTCAAGACCATTTGGTGATTACCCAAGACCGTTTGGAGGTCTAGGGTCAAGTATGGTTGACCAATTTAAGACCCAAAGGTACTAAGTTGAAGTGCAATCAATTGTTGATTTGGTGATCAACTCAATAATCCAATCCCTAATTAGTTGACTTTGTTTTTGGTGTTGACTTGGGCAAATGGTCTCAAGACCGTTTGGAGGTCATCCAAATGATCCCAAGACCGTTTGGGGTCAGGTCATGACCAAATTGGATGATGGTTTAATGGGTTCAAATCAATTAGACTCACATTGATTGATGTTGAAGGGTCATCGATTCCAAACCCTAATCCAATTGATTCAAGCCCTAATTAATGATCAATTGAGGGTCAATTGAGGGTCAAATCAGTTGAAGGTTGACTTAATTAACTCAATTGAATGATGGTGATAGGTCCAATTGATGATTGATTACATGTATTGAATCGTTGAGGGGATCAACATTGGAAACCCTAATTCACTTTGAGGTGTTGGGACCATACCTGGTCCATGCTGTTTTGAGGTGGTTTGAACCAAACGGTCTCAAGACCGTTTGGGACCAAACGATCCCAAACTGTTTAGGTTCATGCGGTTTCCAAATCGGTTGAGTGTATGTGGTTTCAAAACTAGTTGAAGTCATGCGGTTTCAAAAGTCAAACTTGGGCAAATGGTCTTCACCTCCTACTTTAGCAAATGATCTTGGAGGTCTACTTTACCAAATGGTCTCAAGGGTATACCAAGATGGCATGGAGGTCCAAACGGTCTTAGACCATTTGGATGTTTTTAGGCAAGACCGTTTGGGGTTTTGATAGTCACGATTGTTTGGTGGTTGATTAACCTAAACCCCTTGGGTACTTAAAGTGGTTAAAGGACAAAGTGATTAGTTAATTAATACATGATGTAATCAAAGGTGATCATGGTACTTGCACCTTAATGGAATAGTGTGTTTGAAACCCATGAAGTAATTAATCCCTAATGAATACAATGGTAATAATATAAATCATGAAGTCAATCCTCTTTTATGATTGAGTTACTTAACCTAATCAAGGTTGAAGTAAACATCATCCTTTAGAGGATGAGAGAGAAAAGACTCCTTATAGGAATGTTGATTAAGTAATGGACTTCCTATATGAAGGAATGTCTAATTAGGGAATGATCCTTCGTAGTAAGATCATGAAACCCTAATTATGATGGTTAATGAATCTTAACCCTAAATTGAGGGTAATAATGGAAGTATCCCTAATGCATGATGATGATGTAATCTTAATTCATAATAATGACATGATAAACCCTAAATCAAGGTATGTGAATAGTAAACCCTAAATCAAGGTACATGAATAGTAAACCCTAAATCAATGTATGTGAATAGTAAACCTTAATTCCAATTAAGGTGAATGAAAGTGTGAAACCCTAATCCTGGGTTATGCTTTATAGTATAAAGTTCTATGATTAGATAATGAAATGAGGAATCACTATTCCCATTTGAGCTAAAGGGGTTGGTTAACCCTAATTGAATTAAAATGGGAAACCCTAACCCTAGTAAGGGTATAGTGGGGCAACCTTTGAATAGTAAAGTTATCTTTGTTTTGCATTGTGCTGATATAGAAATAATGTGCCTGTTATCATTTGTAATAATCATGCATGTCTTTATGAAATAGTGAGCATATCCAGAGCTATGATGCCATATTCATTGAAAGCACTTTATAAGCTTTGAAAGCAATGATATGCTATGTTTCCTAATGAGAGGTAACAAAAGAGATTGATAGGCTGTATGAGCCATGTGAAATATCTGCATTGCTACTATCATGTTTATACTGTCAAATGACCTGATGGCAATATGTTACTTGGTAACAAGTGTTTTGATGATTTAAGGGTTTGAACACCCATAATCTTGAATCACAATGATGAGATGGTTAGGGATTGAGATTCCAATGTTAACAAGATGTGAAATGAACTTGATTCAATAGTACTCTTTCTTTATAGCCATTGTTTTAATGGTTTATGTTTGAAAACATGCTTGATGCTAAATGAATGCCATAATGTACTTAAATATTCAAGTATAATGATATCATGTAGAGCCCTGACCATAGATCCATCATCGTCAGAAGCTGGATGATGGTGAAACAAGCTTTCTAAGGGAACACCTGGAGAACATACTTTTGAGTATGTGGGGGTTATGGATGCGAATATCCTTACGTCCTAATGGAGGAATTGATGTGAGATAAACATTTAATCTCTCAATCCTTCATTATATGTATATGATGGGATGATGTATCACTAATCTCCCGATGATGTTGTTAATGCTGAATCGATGTAAGATAAATAAGAAATCCCTCGATTGCGAAGAGAGTACAGGATGCCATTGTAACTCTAATAGCGAAGTTGCCAGAATACCCTGGAAAGGTATTTTTATGGCAGGGACACAAGATGTCATGTATGTTGTTCCTCACACTGACTGAGGAGGATGAGTTCAAAGAAATCCGGCTCTTCTAATGACCTATGTATGGTACCGATTTCGACTTCGCAATGGTCGGTTGGAGTATGAGCGGTATACCTCATCTCCTCAGGGCATAAGTATGTTTGTAAAACGTAAGCAGTCGTGTAGCATAATTGCTTAGGTTGAACTATGAGAAACAATGATTGATGATATATTGTTTATTATGTCCTAGTTGGATAAATAATATTCATGTTCTTCATATTCCTTATTGATTAAATGACTTTCTATGCAATCAAAGTTATAATTGAAATGATTTCTTAGAGAATACTGCTCTATTTAGTTTATTCAATGATTTACCTGCTGTTGAATATTTATTATCCTACTGCTCAATGTTATTCTATTATCTACAATAACAATGCTTCTGGCAGAGAGTTATAACTCTCACTGGGACAATTTTTCAATTGTCTCACCCCCGTGGGATTCAACTTTTTAGGTAGACGCCGAGGAAGGAGAAACCCTTCAGTGGGTGAGCAGCATCAACTTCAGGGACAGCAGTGATCCTCAGGTGGAGACAATGTCTATCAAGTCTTGTATATAGAAATTCCTATGTGTCGTCTCTGTACTCTCAGGTCCTAGGAGTTAGTAGATAGTTTGATATTGATCTGAGATTTTTGGCTTAATGCCTCGAGATTTTTGTATACTGTTTTGTACAGTTTAACAGAGCAGTCAATGTTATGACTCTCAAGATGAGTTGATACAGAGATGGACTGATTAAATAGCTTGTAAACCACTTACCTTGTTTCTTTATGAAAAGAGTTTTACAATTGTGGTTCTCTTTACAAAAAAATTTAATTTGTAGTGATTTTCAGTCATTTTGTTGCTAACTAATAGCTTCCGCATCATTAATAATCCGCTTCTGTATTAGTTAATATTGTTTTCGTGAGATGGACGTCACAATGGACATCATATGCAGTGGCTCCACGTCTATTCTATGGGAGGGGGAACCACTTTCGCCCTTCAAACCTTCCCTTGGTGTTTGCCAAGGCGACCCAATTAGCCCCTATATCTTTGTTTTATGTATGGAGAGGTTAAGCCAGGCCATTACCCACGAGGTAGAAACCTCCAAATGGAAACCTATCACACTCTCTAGAGGAGGCACAAAGCTGAGTCACGTCTTCTTCGCCAATGACATCATGTTAATGGTGGAAGCATCCAGATCTCAGGCAGTGGTCATTGATGAAGTTTTGAGGAACTTCTCTGCTGTCTCAGGCCAGGAGATATCAAAGGAGAAATCACATTGTTTCTTTTCTCACAACACGACCAGGACAATCCACCTATCCTTCTGTAATAAGATTGGCATTACCCGAACCGACGATCTGGGGAGGTATTTGGGTGTTCCCTTGCTCCATAATCGCCTGAACCCATCAACTCATGAGAGCATAGTTGCAACACTGAGCGACCACATGAATAGCTGGACTGCTAAACAACTATCTCTAGTTGGGCGGATCACCCTTGCCAAATCAACCTTGCAATCCATCCTGGCCTACGTGATGCAATCAGTTAAAATCTTCCCAGCCATATGTGACAAAATCAATAGGCAGGTTAAAGACTTTATCTGGTCAGGAGGATGCGAACACAAGAAGCTCTCTCTAGTCTCATGGAGAAAGATCACCTCTCTTAAGGAATATGGTGGGCTTGGCCTTAAGGATGCTCGTGATCTTAACAAAGCACTCATGTTGAAGAACGTATGGAGTTTCCTCAACAATCTGAACTTGCTATGGGTATGAATCATGAAGGAAAAATACATGAGGAATGGACATCTCACGAACAAGCCTTGTTCACCTGCTTGGTCTTTTATCAAGAAGCACCTTCACAAGCTTAAGGAAGAATGTGGTAGAATTGTAAACTCAGGAACTGACATGAATGTTTGGGAAGATCGTTGGATCACCGGCCTCCGCCCCAAGACATCGATCCTTACTATCAAGCACCACGAGGACTTGAGGATCTTATTGTCAGCTTCATGGTCCAAAAAGACGGCTCCTGGGACAATGATTTCATCAACACGTATATATCCCCTGTTGTGCTCCAGGTGATACAACATATTGCATCACCGGAACCCACCTCTGACTCAGACAACTAGGACTGGCCTCATGAAGATGATGGATTGCTATGATCCAAATCAGCTTATACATGGATTAGGTAAGATAAATACGTTAAGATCCCTAGCAAGTGCGACACAATCTGGCACTCCAAGGTCCCTGAGCAGATCAAGGTCTTTGCCTGGATCATCCAACACAAAGCTCTTCTGAATAATGTGGAAAAGATCAGGCGACACATAGATGTGGATGTAACATGCACAACTTGTCAAAACGTTGCAGACACCTTACTCCATAGCATCAGGGACTGTCCGATCACCATGCCTATATGGTATGGGCTCCCTACCTATCCTAAATTCTTCGAGCTCGATGAGCACACCTGGATCGAGTCCATTTTGGAGCGGGCGGGATATTATCTTTATAGTGTCATGTTGGCACATATGGCAGATCTGAAACACTCTAATTCATGAAAGGAGGCAACCCCATATTGATTCCCGCATCACCTTCATTAAAGAATGTGCTAAAACAATTGCTTCTGCTTTGCAAACGTCAAGTGACGCTATCACCTGCAAAGCTCCTAGTCCAGCTTTCCATCTTCAACACTCGTCCTTCTACGCCTTCTCTGATGTCGCCTTCCAACATAGTTCTAAGAAAGCTGGCTATGGCCTCCATATTGTTGACAGTGTCAGAGTCTACATGTTGGGTATTGGCACCCACTCCTACGCCCAATCACCCCTTGAAGAAGAACTACGTGGCATTCAATTGGCAATCAATACCTACAAAATCAAGGGCCTCATGCCTATTAGAATCCTATCAGACTCCTAGAAAGAAGTAACCTTGGTGACAAGCAATCTCCCTTCGACACCAAGGATAGAACCAACTAGGAGATACATCTGGAGTGAACTGAGTCTTAACACAGGTGTCAAGATTCAATTCATCCCCCGTGCACTAAATGTTGTTCCATATGCACTCGCAAAACATACCCTTTCTACTTTCATGTCATTTCAATTTATGACTCCTAAGCCTCCTTAGCTCCATGTAAGCATTGATATTAATCTTGCTAGTTTCTCTCGAGTAGAGCCCAGAATGAATAATAACTAAATCTCTATTTCATCGGAAAACAAATATGTACCCGAGGTGTTACTAGAGTAAATGAAATATAATGTGGAAGCGATAAGTAAGTACATAAGTGAAGCTACATGGATTGATTATATATTTATTATAAAGCTCAAGTTAGTTGGGATGTACCACCTAAACTTTTGGCTGGTGACCGTGAATTCCCATAGCCTATAGTATAGGATCTTATAATTAATTTGTCCCACTAAGATCTTGCCATGACTTTATATATGTGAGTATTAAAATTAGAGACTTATTGTCATATGACTGACTAAAACCTCAGGTCCACCCTAGGTACTTAGGTAGGCATGAAAATAGGGTAGGTTTTGTTGAACCCAACCCAACCCAACCTGAACATGTCCAACTTGAAACCGATTGAACTTATACAAGACATGTAAAATGTCTAATTATTAAAGATCCAACTTGTAAAGACCCGATCTTTACGATCAAATATTTACAAAATAATATCACAATCATAAACAATCTTTATTACAATCATGCTTGTACATCAGAGTCACAGAAGCTTACAAATATGATTACAAATTTAAGAAATAGAATTCATTTTATCTAGTCTTCAACGGAGGACTATCCAGTGCACGTCTCTTCAAGCTCTTCCATCTACTACATGCCCATGAGTTCCCAGAGGGAACAAAACCACACATGGACCCCATTGAAGGGAAACAAAGGGGTCAGCAAAGCTGGTACTAAATCCAATCATTGAACTATGTACGAAATAGGTTTAGATGTATAATAAAAGTTAGGAAAGGAATATTTGGTGGACTAAAGGCTAACAAAAAGAAATTCCATTATCAACTTCAAGATATCAAATCTTTCACAAGAATATCATTAAGCAAGATTTAATAATTCAAGTATGCAACATTTATCCAAGCTATTCACAAGGTATATTAATTTCAAAATATTCTATTTGGCAAGTTTTGGAACCTTCCTATCATATCTTTTATAGGGCTAAGTGCCTTGTGTTCTCACACTCTAGGAGAGAACGATACTAGTGCCTTATTAGCTATTCTAGTTAACTGGGGGACAACAAATCCCTATCCTCTGCGCAGGGTTGTGGGGTTCTTGGCCCACTCAAGTGAGCCAAAGCTCTATAGGGCCAAAGCCCAAGGGACCAAAGTTCACAGGGAGTCAAAACTCCAAATAGATCAAGTCCAGTGCCAAAATAATTATCAACAATAAATTATTAATTACAAAATGAGAGTGGTGAACTTTCAAGAATAAGTAGAGGTTTCAAAACTATATGGAATTCACCACGAATCAAGATATATGTGTGTCCATTAAGAGGGAAAATAATTCAACAATAAAATAGAAGATTTAGTACCTCAATTATTCAGGGATCCAAGGATTGTATAATCATAATGTGTCTCCAAGAATTTATGAAGAGGTGGCTACAAAGAACAATAATCTTGTCACTATATGACTTAGAATCAATGTTGTTCAATCTTTTTTTCTATTTTTGGTTTTTATTTCCCACTTAGGATTGTTACTATTTCACAGTCCTTCTATTCTTTCTCTTGTTAGGGTTTCTAGTTGAGTTGAGTATATCATAAATTTACTAGTCCATTTACCTTATATTATAGATAACCACCACATTGTATTATTATTAACCTCATTCTATTCTTTCTCAAGGTTTGTCATGTTATTAAGTGGGCATAAAGTCATGAGTATATTTACGTCCTTTCTAAGGTAGGGTCGTGATCACATATACATATCACTATTTGGTTAGAGACTATAATATTAGGTGTATATGTCATCCTCACAATTACCTATTCAATTACCAAAATTCATATTTTAGACTTTGATCTAATGTCCTACATTCTCTTTCTATTTCTAAAGTCCTCCATAGGGTTATAGCTATTGGCATTAATACATCAATTTACCTTCATAATATACATACTAGTCAGATTATTACTTGGAAATAGTCCATTGAACTATATTAATATTATAATTTGTTATATAAATAACAAGTTGCGTTATCTAATTAATTACTATGAATATTGTATACTCAGTGAGATTACAAACATCTATGTTGCTAATAAGATAAATGGGTACATGTATATAGTGCAGTAAAACGATTAAGAATTGAACCTGTTTACTAGGAATAGCCCTATTACCCAACAACTATTATCTAAATCTTTCTTATTCATCAATCACGTAGCAACTAGTTGGAAAGCAGAGTGGATGTACGTGCACGGATTGCTGAATGCCAACATCAAGCTGTACTAGATTTATGTCATCTAATATATTTACGTGATTCAATCTCATATCCATGAATGTTGTGACTACGATTTAACTATTAGTTATTCATCTTAATCTGAATGCAAAAGTAGAACACAGACTACTTACAGGTCGGTTGTTTATTGTTGATCATCTTGTAGATTCACTTTTTAGTAGTATTTAGTAGTATACCTATATTTACACACACTGGTTCCATACGTAGCTGTATAGATGGGCTTATTGTTTATACCTTCAAGTTTGCATTCAGTATATCACATTTATACCTCTTCTTAATACCATAAAGTGAATGCAATGAAATACTAACCTATGCATGGTTGAGGTAGAGATGATCTTTGTTGATGATTCTTCATAGCATACCTAGTGACAAGATTCTAATTGATTGATCAGTAGATGATCCATATGCAGGTACCATGATCTGAGGCACTCCATAAATAATAGCAGAACTGATAGGCAGGTTTTGGGGCTGAGAGCAATGGCCTCATGAAATTTTGATCATGGTGTCTCCTAGATCGAGGGATGAACCTTCATCATGTGAGTCACTTCAATGGCCATGGTCAGAGGAAGATCGATGCCCATGAGCAGATGCGTCGGAAGACATTAGACTCGACCTTGACGTAGGTTGGAGATTGATGATCAGTGGTTGTAGATCGACATATTCATACTATTACGGCCATGAGGTTTCAAATTTGTGGTGGCAAGGTTTGAGGATAGTAGACTTATGGGGAGGAGGTTTAAGATCTGAATCTTGAATTTCCTGATCCGTGGGGCGGCGAGTTGGCGTGTAGGTTTGCGTTGAGTGGCAGGTTGGTCGGAGGAGAAGAGGTAGATGATGATCCGACTTGGTAGAGTCGAATAGGGCAACGCCTACGCCATGGTGGTGTTGGTCGTTGTGTGCTGACGAGGTGATCTTCTACTGGCGAGGGACAACATTGGTGGCGGCACTAGTCTCGAACACCATGGAGCCTGCTAGGCAGTGTAGTTAGGAGTAGGGACGGTGAGCTCACATACTCGTGAATGATCGACAGATGCATCCCATCCTCACCGGCGGTGTTGTCGGGTCTCCAGTCTACAAGTTTGGCAGTGGTGTTGAGCAGGTGAGGAGGTGTCAGCATGACGCGACTGATCGACGATGGTGGTGATTACAGGAGGGTGCTGCATGTTGAGAAGCAAGGCAGGTTGCCATCGGGTGTTCCCAGGCGTTGGTTGTCAAAGTTGTGTGCGGGTTGGCGGTGTGGTGATGGGGTTCTGGTGTCGTCAAGGTGTTGCAGATCTCAATCAGTATTGTAGTAGGTGTGCAGTACCGTGGTGGTGGTGGCTAGGATCCCTGCTGGCCAGGCGGCGTAGGAGAATGGAGGCAGTTCTACAGTGCTATTCATCGACATGTGGAGTGGCAGGGTCACGGCTGGCGAGGTATGTCGGATCCGGGTGGTGCTGATGACAGGAAGAAGGTAGGGCGACGTCGGGTTCGTGTCCTTGTGATGAGTTTGTAGATCCACATATAGTTGCATATATATAGGAGGGAGATGATGTTAGGGGATCGGGGAGGTCCCTTGAAGTGCTACCACCAGGGTGTGGAAGGAGGAGGATTCACTGAGATCTCTATAACGGCCAACGTTGGCAGCGTTACATGGAGGGCGCAACTCCAGGGTTCGCGAGAGAGAGGGGTAGAGTTCAAGCGCTGATGGTTATTTCCTTGCGGTTTCCAGTCAGAGGGAGAGAGAGGAGGTGAGGCAGTGCACCTTTGGAGTGGTCATTTCTCTAAGCAAGGAGAAATCATCGGAAGTTACACATAGGGTAACTTGAGGGTTTGTAGAAACTGGGTGAAGACGGGACGTTACCTCATTTACTAAGAAACAAAACTAATCAAACTAGTCAATATCTTAATCATTGTTCCTTGTATAACTCCTAAAATATAAGGCTAATTGCAACGTGATTTTGACTATGGCTTTATTTTCTATTTGACTAAGTCTTAAAGACAAATGAACCATCAATTTACGAATATAGCATACCCGACTCAACTTATCTCATAATTGATTATAAAATCTATTTCTTTTTTTATGATTAATATTTTCCATTAATTCCAAATCAAGTGTTCAAATTGAGAGGAACTGATGGGTTCAAGATATAATCAAGGAATTAAGGAACAATAATAACAAATTGGACTATATGATATCAAAGTATGATAATTGATATTGAACTTAAGGACTTCATGGAGATATTTTCTCAAATGAGGGCAATAGATACATTTTGACAAAAAGGACATGAATTGGATACTAAGATTTATCAAAGATCATGCTACTGAATCAAAAAAACTGATTGGGGTTTGAAATGAGAGACAACCTTGCAAATAAGTTCAAGTTTGGATAACCTAGCTCAACATATATTTAGTAGCCAAAATTGGGTATGTTACAACACTACCACCCTTCAAAAGATTTCGTCCACGAAATCGAATGTTTCGTAACAGTGATATTCCTACTATAGTTCGATCCACAAAATATACCACCATGATACTTTTTCTTGTTTGAAGTGTCACCTTAATCCATATGCCATTCCAATTCTCCTTTCACTATCGTAGGTCCTATTTTTGATAATCTAACAATCCTCTTACTATTTTGTAGGGTCACTAAATCGATTTAGGGATAGAGTCATTAAATTAGTTTAAGTTTAATTTCTACTTTGAAAATATATCCCTCAGTCTTCCAACATCTTATTCCAATATGAGAGTTAAAATATTCAATTTGTTAGTCTTGGCCATCATTATCACAAGTTTGAGTTAAAACCCAAGCTTATTGGTCAATATATGGTACATCAATTTTAATCTCACATATTTTTCACTAATGTTACAATGATGTTTATATTGTGTATAATTTTTTTTAACCTTCTGTTTCTTATGTGTGTATGATATTGTATTTGTGACCTTTTATCTCTAATTAACAAAATTTCCAAGGTCATGACCATAGAATATATATATATATATATATATATATATTATTCTTTTTTTACCTATTTTTGTCACATATGTTTGTGTGATGATCTATGGGTCAAGAGTTTTGACATACTTCTATTTTTAAATTTTAAGGTAGGGTTTTATTTCTCTAAGATGTCTATATTGTATTAATTATCTATTATTATGTACATATATATTAGAAGTTCACAAAAATAAATGAGTTCATCATTTTATCTCAATTCCACATAATATTCACTATGTCTTGTCCAATTGTTTCTTTTTCTCAATTTTCTACTTATATGAGTATATTGTTATTTTAATTTCCATTTCTATAGTCTTTCCTGGTCATTTCTTTTCTCAATAGATGTGATCGCATATTTGAAGGGAAATATATGTTTCATATTTTGTATTATCAACATTTTTCATTCAATTGAGTATTTATAACGAGGGCATACAAGTCAAATGTATGGTCAAGTAAACATTCACATTCTTTTAAGTAAACATATTTATATTTTTCCTTCTTCCTTTTGAGTTTTTTTTTTGAATGAGATTTTTTTTCATAACTCTTAGCATATTATATTTTATTTTCTCTCTATTGAAGGTGGTTATATATACTTTTTTTTCAGTGCCTTTGTTCAACATTAGGGTTTTCCCAAGTAATGAACTTCACTTTGGCCAGGTCAGTATGTATAGTGAGGAAACCCCACCACCAGCTAAATGGACTGGGAGTAATTATGCCAGAACCTTCACTATACATCCTTCCTTAGACACCTCAGCTCGTTTCATTTACATGGTTATGCATTATTATAATTTATTAGGTAGATTTTTTTTATTTTTATCAAATTTTAATCATGTTCATGATTTAGGTTGAAATTTTCATATGTTCATATGATTTTAGGGTTATATAAATATATCCATTATATATTTCTATTTTTTTTCATATTTGTGAGTGTTAGAATCTATAGAGAAACCATTTGTATACCTATATTATTTCTTTTTACATCGTAATAATCTAAATGTAAAATTACACACATGTATCTCAAACACCTCTTTCTCAACAATATCTTCATGTAAATCCATGCCTATAGAAGTTCAAAATCTAATAGTTTAACTAGGTATGTCTCATAAATTTCTAGTTTAGGGTACATGTCTCACATCCTAGGCTAGTGTGTTTTCTACTTGTATCCCATGTACTTCCTAATAACAAGGTCAATGATACCAGGATTCATGGTCTAACTATTTTTTTTATGTTCTACTACTCCATTTGTGTTCCTACTTAACCCTAATTTCCATGAGACATGCATGAGTGTCAACCGTTTATGGCTCTGATACCATCTTGTAAAGACCCGATCTTTACGATCAAATATTTACAAAATAATATCACAATCATAAACAATCTTTATTACAATCATGCTTGTACATCAGAGTCACGGAAGCTTACAAATATGATTACAAGTTTAAGCAATAGAATTCATTTTATCTAGTCTTCAATGGAGGACTACCCAGTGCACGTCTCTTCAAGCTCTTCCATCTACTACCTGCCCATGAGTTCCCAGAGGGAACGAAACCACACATGGACCCCATTGAAGGGAAACAAAGGGGTCAGCAAAGCTGGTACTAAATCCAATCATTGAACTATGTACAAAATAGGTTTAAATGTATAACAAAAGTTAGGAAAGGACTATTTGGTGGACTAAAGGCTAACAAAAAGAAATTCCATTATCAACTTCAAGATATCAAATCTTTCACAAGAATATCATTAAGCAATATTTAATTATTCAAGTATGCAAATTTATCCAAACTATTCACAAGGTATATCAATTTCAAAATATTCTATTTGGCAAGTTTTGGCACCTTCCTATCATATCTTTTCTAGGGCTAAGTGCCTTGTGTTCTCAGACTCTAGGAGAGAACGACACTAGTGCCCTATTAGCTATTCCAGTTAACTGGGGGACAACTAATCCCTATCCTCTGCGTAGGGTTGTGGGGTTCTTGGCCCACTCAAGTGAGCCAAAGCTCTATAGGGCCAAAGCCCAAGGGACCAAAGTCCACAGGGAGTCAAAACTCCAAATAGATCAAGTCCAGTGCCAAAATAATTATCAACAATAATTTATCAATTACAAAATGAGAGTGGTGAACTTTTAAGAATAAGCAGAGGTTTCAAAACTATATGGAATTCACCACGAATCAAGATATATGTGTGTCCATTAAGACGGAAAATAATTCAACAATAAAATACAAGATTTAGTACCTCAATTATTCAGGGCTCCAAGGATTGTATAATCATAATGTGTCTCTAAGAATTTATGAAGAGGTGGCTACAAAGAACAATAATCTTGTCACTATATGACTTAGAATCAATGTTGTTCAATCTTTTTTTTCTATTTTTGGTTTTTATTTCCCACTTAGGATTGTTACTATTTCACAGTCCTTCTATTCTTTCTCTTGTTAGGGTTTCTAGTTGAGTTGAGTATATAATAAATTTACTAGTCCATTTACCTTATATTATAGATAACCACCACATTGTATTATTATTAACCTCATTCTATTCTTTCTCAAGGTTTGTCATGTTATTAAGTGGGCATAAAGTCATAAGTATATTTATGTCCTTTCTAAGGTAGGGTCGTGATCACATATACATATCACTATTTGGTTAGAGACTATAATATTAGGTGCATATGTCATCCTCACAATTACCTATTCAATTACCAAAATTCAAATTTTAGACTTTGATCTAATGTCCTACATTCTCTTTCTATTTCTAAAGTCCTCCATAGGGTTATAGCTATTGGCATTAATACATCAGTTTACCTTCATAATATACATACTAGTCAGATTATTACTTGGAAACAGTCCATTGAGCTATATTAATATTATAATTTCTTATATACATAACAGGTTGCGTTATCTATTTAATTACTATGAATATTGTATACTCACTGAGATTACAAACATCTATCTTGCTAATAAGATAAATGGGTACATGTATATAGTGCAGTAAAACGATTAAGAATTGAACCTGTTTACTAGGAATAGCCCTATTACCCAACAGCTATAATCTAAATCTTTCTTATTCATCAATCACGTAGCAACTAGTTGGAAAGCAGAGTGGATGTACGTGCACGGATTGCTGAATGCCAACATCAAGTTGTACTAGATTTATGTCATCTAATATATTAACGTGATTCAGTCTCATATCCATGAATGTTGTGACTACGATTTAACTATTAGTTATTCATCTTAATCTGAATGCAAAAGTAGAACACAGACTACTTACAGGTCGGTTGTTTATTGTTGATCATCTTGTAGATTCACTTTTTAGTAGTATTTAGTAGTGTACCTATATATATACACACTGGTTCCATACGTAGCTGTATAGATGGGCTTATTGTTTATACCTTCAAGTTTGCATTCAGTATATATATCACATTTATACCTCTTCTTAATACCATAAACTGAATGCAATGAAATACTAACCTATGCATGGTTGAGGTAGTGATGATCTTTGTTGATGATTCTTCATAGCATACCTAGTGACAAGATTCTAATTGATTGATCAGTAGATGCTCCATATGCAGGTACCACGATCTGAGGCACTCCATAAATAATAGCAGAACTAATAGGCAGGTTTCGGGGCTGAGAGTAATGGCCTCGTGAAATTTTGATCATGGTGTCTCCTAGATCGAGGGATGAACCTTCATTGTGTGAGTCACTTTGATGTCCATGGTCAGAGGAAGATTGATGCCCATGAGCATATGCGTCAGAAGACATTAGACTCGACCTTGACGTAGGTTGGAGATTGATGATCAGTGGTTGTAGATCGACATATTCATACTATTACGACCATGAGTTTTCAAGTTTGTGGTGGCAAGGTTTGAGGATAGTAGACTTATGGTGAGGAGGTTCAAGATCTGAATCTTGAATTTCCTGATCCGTGGGGCGGAGAGTTGGCATGCAGGTTTGCGTCGAGTGGCAGGTTGGTCAGAGGAGAAGATGTAGATGACGATCTGACTTGGTAGAGTCGAACAGGGCGACGCCTACGTGATGGTGGTGTTGGTCGCTGTGTGCTGACGAGGTGATCTTCTACTGGCGAGGGACAACATTGGTGGCGGCACTAGTCTGGAACACCATGGAGCCTGCTAGGCAGTGAAGTCAGGAGTAGGGACGGTGAGCTCACATGCTCGTGAATGATTGACAGATGCATCCCATCCTCACCGGCAGTGTTGTCGGGTCTCCAGTCTACAAGTTTGGCGGTGGTGTTGAGCAGGTGAGGAGGTGTCAGCGTGACGTGACTGATCGACGATGGTGGTGATTACAGGAGGGTGCAGCATGTTGAGAAGCAAGGCAGGTTGCCATCGGGTGTTCCCAGGTGTTGGTTGTCAGAGTTGTGTGCGGGTTGGTGGTGTGGTGACGGGGTTATGGTGCCGTCAAGGTGTTGCCGATCTCGATCAGTGTTGTAGTAGGTGTGCAGTGCCGTGGTGGTGGTGTCTAGGCTCCCTGGTGGCTGGGCGGCATAGGAGAATGGAGGCAGTTCTGTAGTGCTATCCATCGACATGTGGAGTGGCAAGGTCGCGGATGGCGAGGTATGCCGGATCTGGGTGGTGCTGACGACAGGAAGAAGGTAGGGCGGCATCGGGTTTGTGTCCTTGTGATGAGTTTGCAGATCCACAGATAGTTGCATATATATAGGAGGGAGATGATGTTAGGGCACCAGGGAGGTCCCTTGAAGTGCTACCACCAGGGTGGGGAAGGAGGAGGATTCGCTGAGATCTCTATAACAGCCAACGTTGGTGGCGTTATGTGGAGGGCGCAACTCCAGGGTTCGCGAGAGAGAGGGGTAGAGTTCAAGCGTTGATGGCTATTTCCTTGCAGTTTCCAGTCAGAGGGAGAGAGAGGAGGTGAGGCAGAGCAGGTGAACGCACGACGCCTTTGGAGTGGTCGTTTCTCTAACCAAGGAGAAAGCATCGAAAGTTACACATAGAGTAACTTGAGGGTTTGTAGAAACCGGGTGAAGACGGGGCGTTACCTCATTTACTAAGAAACAAAACTAATAAAACTAGTCAATATCTTAATCATTGTTCCTTGTATAACTCCTAAACTGTAAGGTTAATTGCAACGTGATTTTGACTATGGCTTTATTTTCTATTTGACTAAGTCTTAAAGATAAGTGAATTGTCAATTTACGAATATAACATACCCGACTCAACTTATCTCATAATTGATTATAAAATCTATTTCTTTTTTTTATGATTAATATTTTCCATTAATTCCAAATCAAGTGTTCAAATCGAGAGGAAATGATGGGTTCAAGATATAATCAAGGAATTAAGGAACAATAATAACAAATTGGACTATATGATATCAAAGTATGATAATTGATATTGAACTTAAGGACTTCATGGAGATATTTTCTCAAATGAGGGCAATAGATACATTTTGACAAAAAGGACATGAATTGGATACTAAGATTTATCAAAGACCATGCTACTGAATCAAAATAACTGATTGGGGTTTGAAATGAGAGACAATCTTGCAAATAAGTTCAAGTTTGGATAACCTAGATCAACATATATTTAGTAGCCAATATTGGGTATGTTACACAACTCACATAGATCCAGTCTGAACCATACCTAACATGACAAGAATATTGTAAAACATTTTTAATAGAAATTACCAAAAATAAATTTAAAATTTGATGAACTCAAAACTGGACCTAACCTTCATGGACCAAACGAAATTTCCCCAACCCAACCTGACTCAATCCGAAACTCAGACAGACCCCATAAGCACTCAATTTTTGAGTTGGGTTGGGATAGGTTTGGCCAGGTTGGTTTCTTTTCATATGTATACTTTGGTCATGACATTTACTATGTCCACTAGGCAATACTGGATTTTAACCATCATATCATCTATTTCTCAATCACATTTCTAGAATCTCCATATACAATAGGAGATACAGCCTCGTCACACCTCATATAGACGGATAATTCATGGCACCTAGGGAACCATACTAGATATCGATTTTTGATAACATGCATGTATTCAATAATATAAAACTATCAATACTTTATCACAATTCTTGTATTTTTACAAGGATATCCATTTTGCTTTCCTGACTTCCAAACACTAAAGAAATTAAAGGGGCACATGGACACTGCATATATCAAAGTTTCACCAATAACTAATCCAATTATTGGTCTTTCATTGAAAAGGTAAAAAATCTAGAGAGACTGAGATTTCTTTTATGCCAAGAATCGTCCACAATCTTGTAATTCCTGTCAGATTCAGATAAATTCGCCCACCCAGATGTGAGGGTACAAGGACAATGCTAGACCACTACTCCTATTCAAAAACTTCACTTAATCCCAAGAGGTGGTCACACAAACCTCACTTACATGTAGAACTCCTACACATAGACAACACCTACCTACTTAGCTAAGGTTGGATCCCTCTTTGTTGATTTTCTCCACCACTACCAAGAAAGTGCTACCTCTCACCAAAAAGATGTGAAGAAATCACAGGATGAGACCCGAAGTCCTATCGATATGGTATAACATTTAAGACATCCATTACTTAACATGAGTAAAAACATTCCATGAGAACAATACATATTTAAATATAAATACCAGAAGAGTACTTATATACACTTATGGCTATACCTACTTTCCTCATAAGTACATGTAGGGGAGGTTAGGAACCATATATTATTTAAACTTATATCAAGTAAATATAAAATCAAAAGTACATCCATGTTTAGCACCACATAAATCTAAAAAATATGCTACTTGACAAGATTATATAATTTATAATGCCCTAGGAGGATTCAGGCTTACCATTCGATCAACTAGCTAGATGCTACTAAGACACTATACCAATTCATATAATATCTAAGGATATCTAGATTCCCTACATCTCTGTAGATAACATGTAGTTTGAATCAAGGTGACCAAAAGTTATAGAGCCCACTAGCAATATCCTCCATGGATATTGCTTAAAAGTGGATCCAGCATCTCAGGACTCCCTTGGCTACACAAATCATGGCTTCAAACTTAGGGTAAAAATCCTTCATCCCATAATCCAACTTTCCATCATGTCTCATGTGCCATCCCTTACCAGAACATCGACCTTTGTCGAGTCCCAAATATAATTTACAGACAATATGGCATAACGACCCCAAGTGTCTCCATATATTCACTAGTATTTTGCTTCAAGCATATTCTTACAATTTTAAATTACTACAAGACTCGTTTCACGACTCAGCCTAATGACCCAAGGAAAATAGATCTTCCAACTCTGGGCTCTACAATTATAGTACTCTTTACTAGTTAACTTCATTACTCTACATGTACATCACACAGTCTATGCATAAATACAACTATGGATATAAATGATGAGGTTAAAGAAACCTCAAAAGATATAAAATGCATCTTCACCAAAGGCTAAATTCTCAAAGTAGTTTTCATATTCATGCATCTTTATACATCAGGGCTTACCACAACACAACCTCCCAAGAGTAATTAAGGTCACAATATTCTTCTAAAGGCATACACTTTGTTGAATCCATAAGAGATCATCACCAAATACCCTTCAATTTAGCACTCTTAACATGGAAACATAATAGGTAAGTAGAAAACATCAAATGTTATTAAAGAAACTATGTTTACATAATTTTTAGAGACATAATAGTAAGAGAAAGGACTTAGTAACATTAATAAGAAACTTCTTATAAAATCAATAACATGTAGCTCACGCTCTACATGCACGTAAGCTATCATTATGCATAAGAGTGACATTTTAGAACTCATTTAGGAATCATAGGATGAAACTATACAAGGAAAGGCTAAATAACCATGTTTCAGTAGTCAAGAGACTACTGAAACTATACAATGTAGAAAACGATACTATGATGGGTCAATGTCACTGACATTCGAGTGTTGTCAACATTTTCAAGTTGGTTGTACATGGTGGCACATGGAAGTTATACCAAACTTGACATCATATGTCGAGTCAAGAAGTTTGGAGATTTTTTCTCTTCTTCTCAATGATATCTAGTACCATATATAATAACTAGAACGTAAAATGAAGCAAAAATGGGATGTTCACATTAAATCTTGATTTTTGACATATCACAAAATAATAAATTAGTAGACTTGAAAAGTAACTAAATTGAAATCACCAGACAAAAATGAACCAGAAAGAAACTTATTAGTCCTATATCCCCAATTAATTGTGCTCGATAACTTAGAGCAAGATCCCAATTGTATAGAATTCTAAAATCACTCTTATCAATTAATAATGCCTTCTTGTACATTTTCCCAGCATCCACATCTTCACATTCTTCGCAAGTATCAACAAGGCTAGATAAAACATCATCTTTGTTAATGTTTGGTTTAACCAATGCATTAGAATGTGATCTACTATATCTTTCAATAACTAAATTGCCATTTTCTGATAGCAGAACCCTCAATTCTCGTGTAGTCTTTAGTTTGAGTACAATGTGAAGAAGAAAAGTGTTAGCCAACTGACCCATAAGAAGCAAGCTCCTAGGTTTCAAAGCTACAACTGTGACAATAATTGGTCAAATCTATGCCATATGACCTCTCTAATTTCCTTGTCACTTTCTCTCTTCAAAAATTCTTTGGCCCATTTTAGAAGGTCCCCAACCTCATCTAAACTTTGACGAAATTCATCATCAGTTGTATTGCAGAAGACGATGATGCTATGTTGATTACCATACTACTCTTACGTTGACTTTCAATTTTTGAAGTTTTATTTGGGTAGGAGAACATGTGTTCTTCCCAATGCCAACCACTGGCCCATCATGCTTACTGCTACTGGAATGCAAAAAAGTTTTTTGATAACTGAATTGGAGTGCCTTAAAGATTTATGTACAGAGAAGGAATGCAATTTCTCAGTTTCCCTTATTTAAAGTCCGTCTCTCTTGTAGAAGATTTACCATACTTATTGTGTATAAAACCTAGTTCTTCTCTACAAGCTTTATAGTGAAAAACTGACCTCTTGAAACTTCTATCCTTGTAATCATACTCTTTACTAAGTAGTAGGATGTCATCTTCACCGTCAAATTTAGAGATACATCGAAGAGGATAGTTCACGTTGTCTCTCTGTAGAAGCATGAGTGATTTCACTTCTTTAACTTCAGATGTCTCAACCATGCTTTATGCATTACTTGTAACCCTTTCTGGTGATTAACCCCAACCGATTGTTGTTCTACTTACTTTTGTACCTTCTTCCAAGTCAGTGGATATAAAACTATGTGCATTTTCCAATTATACATCAACCAAGAAGCTTGTCTATTTAATTGAACTGTCTTGTATGTGCGAGTTGTGGACATTTACCATAATGTGCAAATGTTTATTGCTTCAATAGGACCAGGACGACGGTCAACATTCTCATTATGGGACGCATCCACTAGGGGGAATGGTTATTGTCCCTAATGTTCTCAATCATAATCAATTCAACTACTTGGTGCTTAGCCCTTATTTGCAAATGACCACATATTTTGAAATCTTAAGCGGGTTAGCTAAGTATAGTCATAATGACAGTAGTACAATTAGGTTCCATTTTAATTATGTGCTGGCTACTCAATCTACGTTGTTTGGTTACAAGTCTAGAATAAAATCCCAATTAGTATATAAGACAAGGCTATAACTAGATTGGGATTTTGAAATCATGTTGGAACTTGGACGAAGTTGATCGAGGTTTTGGAATAACATAATATATAAGGGACATTATTAATCTCGGTCCATATAAACAACACTGGATCATGATATACTTCATTGTCTTCATATAAACCTATGGGGCATAAGAGGATAGTCTCTACTCAGTCCATATCTTATGCCAAAAATGACCTTAGCATTTCTCTCATGGGTTAGTGGATATTGCAAGAAACTTATTCAATAAAGTTGAGAGATGTATGTATTCACCCTATCCTCCTCATGCAATAAGAGTAATGGGATGGATAGATACAGAAATGGGATTATAGATCAAACTTGTAAGAATAAGAATAAGTGTTAACTATATGAACATGTAGAATGTTACTTTGCCTTTATGGAGACCTTTTTCATTACATTGTTGTCTTTGAACTATCTAATGATCTTATAAAGTATCTCACAATAACCACTAATGACTTTAGCCCGCCCCTTGTTTAGATGTTCATTTTTTACATACCAAGTGAGTCATAACAAGGGTAGGAGTCTTGAGAAGAATTATGTAGGATGAATGAGACTAGAGGCACCTCTAGTCAGTTCAAAAGTTTGAAGTTCAAAGCGTCGAAAAGAATGAAATCACTAAACTTGTAAGTCTTGGAAACTCTAACTATGTTAGACACATCATGCTAAAAATGGAATGGGTATGTCAATAAACAATGTTCCAACCCAACCTTCCAAATTTGCTCCCCCAAGCCTAAAAACAATCTTTTAAGATAAGGAATAATACATTAATTTCACCTTCCAATGCACACATATTTTACATATATTTACCTCCAACCCAAAAATAACTTTGTTTCATAACTTTAATTTACTTCACCCTTACTTTCCATAATGATGTCTAATTCATGATAACATGTCACTTTATCACCAGAAAAAGTATATAGTGTAATTTTTCTTAACCATAATCTTCAACTTAACAAGTTGATTGACAACAACGTGATAGGAAATGATATTCTATAGTCATGTATAAGGGCATGAAACTTTAGGAATCAAAACTAGATATCATAGGTAGATAAGTGGTTGAATCACAACTGGACACATGTCAACATGTGAAATCAAACTTTCCATGGAATATATTCGTGCAACTAGCCTAACAAAAAGTTACTAGTAAAAATATATTATGGTACAAGTAGAGGTCAGATAGATAAGTATCTAAAGAAAGTTTCTTCCAGTGACAACCACAAGTGACTCGGTAACTCAAACAAGTAGCCTAGTATCTCCAATCAAGGTCTCAACATCTAAAACACAATACAAGTACATGAACGTCTTGAATTTCAAATTTGGTATATAAATTCCTAGTTATGAAAATAAGGAAGTGAAAAAAAATATACACTTACCCTTAAAGAATGTAGAGGTATAATTGTGCATACTTAGAAAAGTGTGACTTTATAACCATGTATGTGACATATTCATGTTGTATATATCAACATTTTTGCATATTTAGATATCAAGCTCATTCTAAACTAGAGTGGCTTCTCTATGCCTATTAGAGATGATTTAGATGTCAGGTGTGAATCTTTGAGAGAATCCTTGATGCACTTGGCCAAATCTACTAGCATGTCATATCACACGTCATCTCCATGTTTACCATTGCAGTAATATTTATATAAGTTTATTTGATCTTTATGACAATTACGGATCAATTCCTAAACCTATTGAAGATTATTTTATCTATCAAAGCCAAAACCAAAGTTGATAAACACATTTTCTCTAAAATAAAGTAACAAATAAAGAAATAAATTTCCTTCAATCAATCACAATAAAGAGGTAGGAATTGCAATTGAGTCAAAGTGATTGAAAATAAGAGATATAAACTTAATAAGCATGAGATGAGTGAAAACATTCATGATGAAATAATGAAAGGGAAAGTTCATATCATCTTATAGGAATCATATATTACAGAAACAAGCTGCATTTTTATAAGCACATGAGACTCACTTGCTAATGAAATTCTTTATGCACATTATCATTTCTTTACATGAAGATAAAACAAAACCCATCACATAATGATGATAGGAATATAGAACATGTAGATCTATGATAGCAATATTGAATATATCTGATGGATAGTAGGATGAGGAAATTACTGCATAATATCCTCTAAGCCAAACACGATAATTGTATCATGACTCAAATTTGAATACGTAATTATCTTGAAAGTTGGACAGTTATAACATTTGTGAGTCATACACCTAGAAGGATAGGATGAAAAGAAAATTATATAACATGAGGGTTTATCACCGTGTTTAATAAAAACCTAAATTTAAAAGGAAATAGTTGGTTAAATAAAAGTTTATGACATTATATTGTGATTTTGTGGGAGACATTAGTCACTCGAGTCATACAAAAAAAAAACAAATGTCTCCCATCACAATAATTTGACAGTCTACAAAATTAACACTAAGCATAAACCATGTGTCAGTCTTGTAGAGTAAACATGTGGCACCAACCTTGGGTTAAGTACACAAGTATGTGCCAAGGAGTAGGCCAAAAAGAGAGAAAACATAAAACTGGAAATTTGATCCTATTTTTACTCGTACCAGTGAACCAAAAAGGCAAGGAAATCTCTAACTACAATTCCAACAAGTTCCACATATATGATCACTAAAAAGACCCATAATATTCATATTATGCAAGTTGATGTACATATTTCTCATACATGACCAAGGTCACAACTTATATATAGAAAATATATGTTCATATTTACAACAGAAACATCATGCATATGACATACAACCAAAATTGAGTTGTGCATACATCATCAAATAAAACACAATGCACATACCTTGTTGTACATGAACAACTCTAGACACCATCATAGGATTACATCCCCACTTTTTTCTCACAAACACCTCTGGGAAGGTGACTCCTCACTAGAAAACCCCAGAAATGGGATTTGAGTACATCAAAGGGTGGAAAACCATGCATCTTCACCAAAGGCTAAATTCTCAAAGTAGTTTTCATATTCATGCATCTTTTTACATAAAGACTTACCACAACACAACCTCCTAAGAGTAGTTAAGGTCACAATATTCTTCTGAAAGCATACGGTCTGATGAACCCATATGAGATCATCACCAAATACCCTTTTATTTAACACTCCCAACAATGAAATACAACAGGTTGGTGGAAAACATCAAATGTTCTTAAAGCAACTATGTTTACATTATTTTTAGCAACATAATAGTAAGAGAAAGGACTTAGTAACATTAATAAGAAACTTCTTGTGAAAGCAACAACATGCATCTAACCTCTGCATGCATGTAAGTTATCGTTATGCATAAGAACTCATTTAGGCATCAAAGGATGAAACTATACGAGGAAAGGCTAAATAACCATGTTTTGGCAGTCAAGAAACTACTTTTAAGATTTAACCATGGCATGCAACTAATTTTCTTACTATACATGCCAAGGACGGAAACATCGTAGAAAGATTTCAGTTTGCATGCACGTCGTAGGTAATGAATGTATCAAAGGTCATATTACTAGCCTAATGACAGTGGAAGCAAGTCCACTAAAAAAATGGGGATGAAGCCTTGAGCTTCACAACATTCTTTGAAACTACTAGAAACTCTCCAAGATCTTATCAGTCCCTCCTAAGGTGATCTACATACATTAGTCACGATCCAAAGTAAAAAGAGCAAAGGTGGAGGTGTAAGACTTAACAATTGAAATCCTAGAGAAAACTACCTATAAATCATTTATGAAATGAAGAAGGTGGTAAATGGTCAAGAGAAAGATGGATAGAGCTTCCTATTACACATATATAGGATTGAAATACACCAAGATGCTCACCAATCACGAAAAGAGAATGTAAAGAAGGTAAATAACAACATCAAAGAAGACTGATGACAGCAAATTCTCATCAACAAATGTAAGTGAGGCTAGAAAGGAAGGATAAGTGAGGCTATACATAGATCCATAGGAGAGAGAAAAGGTAGTCAATGATGTCCTACTATGGGTCTGTGAAATCATGTATTTGTCGATTATCATTTCATCGATAGAAAACCCTAACATTCTATCTATACATGAGATCATAAACACTATTGGTAGACTATACCTCATCAAACAATACGAAGTGCAGGAAAGAATGTCATCAGTAGATATTATCGGTGCCAGCTCCTAGAGAAAACATCATCAAACACACACTAGGATCATCATCAATAGAGAACATCAACCATTGGTACTCAATGTAGGACTTCTATTGGTAATCATTTGATGAAAACTCGCTGCCTAGACAACTAGTTGTTTCATTAGTTGTCAACTAAAAAAAACATATAAGGTCATGAGATCAGATTTTTTCATGGATCCTCCATCGACGGAAAAGAAAAAAAACCCTGCCAGTCCTCAACAAATGGAAAATCAAACATACCTCTATTGACGGGTTAGTAAAGAAACCTCATCGGCCCTCAACTAACAAAGAACCAAACATACTTCCATAGACCGATGGAAGAATAATTCACTTCCATTAACTTTGTAATCAATGAAAGTGTAAAGGGCTTGGTTATATGATCCAAGTACATCCAACCAAGTCTAGGCAAGATGAGAGAAAGGGAAAGAGACATGCAATATGCAAATTATAAAAAAAACCTCAAATGTGAGTAATTTGTACAAAGACCCTAAAATAAGATGCTTATTGTAGAACATTAAAACACACCTCATCAAGCATCAAGCATGTGATTACAGTAGTAACACATGCTTAGGAAGATAAGCCAGGTATCGGGTCTTACAAATTACATATATAACATTATCATAAGGTCTCATTAAGCATGAATTGTTATCCATCAATACACACCAATGACCCAACATGTTCAAATATGTTTCATATTTTTTATCTTTTGCGACAACAATAAAATTGACTCAGCCATGTGATATATGAACTAATCATGAACATAATGCATGTCTTAAGCCCAATACACCATTTATAATTGTTATATTGGTTTGATAACAACGGTTAATCCAACAATATAGGTCTTATATTGCCATTATGCTTCAATAAGATCCTCACAGGCCCACTTCTACATGAATTACAAATTCATGGATCTTCCCTAGTTTGTTTCACTGGAAAATCCATGCAATAACGATCCAATATTTCTGAAAATCATGGGCCCATTTTAACCTTTTCTTGATCAAGGACACCTTATCATCATAGAGTTGTAATTCCTCAGACTTCATCATTCTCCTTTCTCCAACTTCTGAGGAATTACAACTCTACTAATGGAAGGTAGTAATCCCAAGATCCTCCCCAATCTAAAACTCATGTTCTAAGAAGATCCTCCAAGATTTGGATAGTAAGACTGACCGTCAGTCTAGGATGATAAGTTGTGTTGAAATTCAACTGCATACCCAATTCATTATGTACCTTCTTCCATAGGTGTGACGTGAACTCTGGATCCTGATCACCGACAATTCATTTTGTGCTACTTGCCGCTATTGTGTGCGGCCTGTTGTTGACCACTTCTTCACCTTCTACCAAATAGTTCTTTCCCATTCCTCTCCACCCAATATTGTGCATCAGAGAGTATTTTCCTATGACTTATTTTGTGCCAACATTCAAGGTCCAAAGGACTTCTATACACTATCCTCTTGGTGGCACCAGGAGGCCATACCTAAGTTGTAGGGTTATTGAATCTGGGAGGCAAGACACTGATAAATATCGTGTATAAGAGCGAAGGATTTTGTCTTCATGACAGTGACCTTGGAGACACACCTTCACCCACAGACTCATCTAAACTCTATTCTTTTTTTGTTATTTATTATTAATCAGATTATATTGTTTTCACGTATTGAAAGTATTTTTTAAACAATAATTGGAAACCAAATATTTCCAAAATTAGTGGCAATAAAATCCTTTCTAGTTATTGATCATTTGTTGTTAATCAAAGTCTTACTATTTACATAATATGTACCCCAGAACCATGATGGCCATGGAAGACATAGCTAGTCTTAGGCTCGAAAAATATATGGGTTCATATTTCCATCATTGGCAACAAAAGAAGAAGTTTTGGCCTCACTTCCTTAGGTCTATTTTTCTCTATCACATCATCTGAGGAATGTGAGCCATCCTTTAATGTTGTTGATACATTGATTCATACATATAATGATCCATGTTTTCTCATGTACTCTTCTCCTACCAAAATATCCAAAGAATTAGATTACCTTTGTCATGGTAGAATCTTGTACATTCTTTCTGATGAGCTCTATTGCATCTACCACAAGCAACCTTCTTTCCTTAAGTTTTGACAAGCTTTGGATGACAATTTGGAATGCAAGATGTTGGGTAAGAACAATATTTCTTCGTGAGATGGTATGTATACAATATGGTGGATAATGAGCATTTTCTAGCCCAAAGCTTGAGTACCATAATTTCATCTCAAAGTCTATTGCTATTGGTTATAAGATTGAGGAAAATGTGCAAGATGCAACCCTTGTTGAAAAAGCTCCTTCCATCCTAGACATACTTTGTCAGGTCTCTTCATCATAGACATGATAGGTTAACCATGTCTTTCTTAGTGAAATATCTTCAAACTAAATTCCATCATAGAGAAAATGATGTCAAGGTAAATACCCATGTCAATCTAGTAGGTAGTGTAAAATTGGAGAAGAAACAAAACAAGTTCAATCCAAAGTCTAAGAAATCTTTCAAGAAAGGCAACCAACCCAGTCATAATAAGAATTATGATTCTGGGGGCCAATACATTTGTTATGCATGTGGCAAGCCTTGTCATCTTGCAAATGTTTGTAATCAAAGTTCTATTTACATAATATGTACCCTAGAATCATGATGGCAATGGAAGACATGTCTAGTCTTAGGCTTGAAAAATGTATGAGTTTATATTTCCATCGTTGGTAACAAAAGATGAAGTTTTGGGCCTCACTTCCTTAGGTTTAGTTTTTGCTATCACATCACCTGAGGAACGTTATCCATCCATTAATGTTGTTGATACATTGATTCATACATATAATGATCCATGTTTTCTCATGTACTATTCTCCTACCAAAATATCCAAAGAATTAGATTACCTTTATCATGGTTGGATCTTTTACATTCTCATTGATGAGCTCAATTGCATCTACCACAAGCAACCTTCTTCCCTTAAGTTTTAACAAGATTTGGATGACAAGTTTGGAATGCAAGATGTTGGGGTAGAACAATATTTCTTCATGAGATGGTATGTATACAATATGGTGGATAATGAGCATTTACATCCCAAATCTTGAGTACCAAGATTGTTGGTATGTATGCCCTGAGAGACAATCATGGGATGATTGGTGGGATACATTAAGATTGATTTGATAAACATCAAAGGCAAGCTTCGAATTCTTTTTGGTTCAATCATATGAGATAATGATAGAATAGATCGAATGTCAAGAGAATGACAGTACTTAGTGGCATATGCTTTCAGGTTGAGGACCTGAACGATGAGATCACATAGATGCTAAGAGTTTTTACATTCTTATTATGTCCCTAGTTGGATGTCATTGTGGAAGGTAGATAGACAACAATGACACATAACTAGATTGTGGTGTTGGTTGATGACAGAATCTCATTAGTCATGATATGGAGATATCAAACCAAACACGTGGGTACTTGTTAGAGAACAAGTTTATCGGACATACCCACCGTGAGTTTGACACATAGAACCATGACATGGTAGTCACAGTCAATTCTCATAGTGATGGTGGTGAGTGTGATTTTTTGACCTAAAATCACTACACTCAACACATGTCGTTGGGTACACTTTGACATCATCAAACGCAATCCTGAAACATGGGTTGCTATAAAGGTGATGATTGGGTGGCTTTGACACATGGGGCTTTTGAGGGGTAAGTGATAGATATGGGATTTGTCCCTCCTGAGGGAGTTTGATATCCATGGCCACTTGATGAGTAGGATTGAGATAGGCATGTGCACGCATGTGTGAATCAGTATGTGATATTGATGTCATACATATCTCCTCTAGTCTACTCTGAGATCAAGAAAGTGAATGAACATTGACAGGATGACTGTTCCATGCCTTGAGTTCATTCGGGATATCAGTGACAAAGGAATTATACATTCACTATAACACCATTCACAGATTGTAGGATTGAAATTTGTTCTCCAACTTTCCTTTTCACTTGGGTAGCATTGATGTGCAACTAGGCACCGCTCTTTGCTTGTGAAGTCATAAGTGTTATGGACTTTCACTGCCAACGTGAAATGGACGTGCAGGGTCACACACATAGGATTTAACATATAAGAGGATTTTATCCACAAATGATGTTTAGATTGATTACTAAAGGAGTTTAGTAGTTCAATTAAACACTCAATCAATTGATGGCTCGGTATCATAGTGTTCAAGGTGTTGGACCGATTGATTAGAGTATCAGATTGATTGAAACTACAATTGACTGATTTTGCATAGTCTACACTCCCAACCGATCGGATCATATGATGAACTGATCGACTCAGCTTGGTGAACCGATCGGCTCATGTGATGAACCGATCGGCTCAGGACAGGTTGAGATGATCGGTTCAATGGTTGAACCGATCGACTCAGCAGGTTCAAATGAGCAAGTTGGGAAAGTCAGGTTGGTGAGAAATTTCTTTTCATTTCACTTGTCCAATTTGATTGGAACAAGGATTGGTATTTGGATCAATTCGAAACAAAAGAGGAAAAGTCAATTGGGAACTGATCAGGACCACAAATCGATCGGCTCAGGAGTGAACCGGTCAGCTCAGGTGCCCCAACCGATTGGTTCAGGTGTGAATCGATCAGCTTAGGTCCCCAACCGACCGTTTCATGTATGAAATGATTGGTTCAGCTGGTGTAGTTGGTTGTTTTATGGAAAATCTCGAACCCTTCTACTCTTGCTTTAATCCCACATTGCCCGAGGTAGAGAACCCTATCCCATGACCCTCCTATATATAGGGGTACTGGGGGCTTCTCAGGTACAACAACTTAGAACACCAGCTGCTCTGTAAAGTTGTCGTTCTCTCTAGTTGTGGTAACCAGGAGAGCCCAAGCAAGTGCTACCCGATAAGGGAGGCACAACAAGGGAAAGATAACTGCAGAAAGGCGACTGGTGGCAGGAGAGTGTGTCGGTGGCTAGTACGCCAACAGGAGGGTATGACTCCTTCCAATGCCTTGTGGGATAAGGAGATCGGAGTTCCAGGTGGTCTGTGTGGACTACTACAGAGGTGGGATATTTCTGCCGCTCAGAGGACAGTTGTCAATCCCCACAGTCCCGATGAGACCAGGAGTTGCACAGACATCATCCAATATCAGAGGTGAAGACCGCACTAGTTGCGAGGTAATGTCGTCGAGCAAGCCTCGGGACAAGGTACGCCTCTACAAACCATCTTTCCTACTGTATAGACGTTGACGCGATTCCTTTATTTTGGGTTTGGGAGAAGAAAATTTTTGTTTCTGCTGCCTTCTCTACCTCCCCTAAAACCCAACAGTGGTATCAGAGCCATATAAACTGCTCTATACTTTAGGATTATCGATGTCATCGATTTTGGTTTGTTGCCTTTATTTATTGCATACAATGCAAATAAAATTGGCTTTATGCATCTCCAATCCTAAATCCACAAATCCCAATATACAAATATGATATGTAATATGAATGCACTCGATATGCGTCGCCCTTAAACGAGTTTTATGGTGGATGTATAGCATGGTTATGGCCAATAAACCCTATGTCTGTGTATGGTTGAATGTGGTTGCTTGCATCTCGGTCTGCACACCGATTCCCTACCTCTTTTTCTTGATGTAACTCGAGATAACTTGAGATTTCTTTCCTACCTTTGCTCCCCTCGAATGTAACTCGGGGTTTCCCTATTCAAATGTAAAATAGGATAGATCTTTTATTTTCTGTTATGTCAAAGAATGACGGACAACCTAACAACAATTGAGATGATCGGTTCAAGGCATGAACCGATTGGTTGGCATTCTAGATGACTGGTTTGAGGTGTGAGATGAGCGGGTGGCAGCCCTGAGGAGATGCACGATGACTAGGCGAACCGATCGGTTGGAGGAGCCAACCAATCAACTGGTGGAACCCAACCGACCAGCCTGATTGCGAGCCGATCAATCATGGAGATGAGTTTATCAAACCCAGAATGGCAAAGCACAGAGTTCATCATGGACAAGTTGCATTTGATGTAGACCTAGATGACCGTGATTCCTCTTGGCTCGAGGAATCACATTAGGATGGGCATAATCATCTCTTTTATTGTTTCACATGTTTTCTGTGAGATATATCATGTATATGATATGTACTATGTATTGTGGTGATTGTATATGTATATGTACCTATAGAACTAAATCCCTCATCTAAATATTAAGTCTTATACGCCTTCCATTAGCGGCACACATGAAAAACCTGATCGACCAAGCGTAGGTTATGCTAAAGCGTGGTGCGCTGTCTATCTCGCAGAAGTGTGAAGGGTGAACATGTAGGTTCTGCCAAAGCAGGGTGCATGTTTACCGTGTCGACTTTTGGGTTAGACTTAACTAGTGATTCTTAGAGCGTCTAAGCCCAGAGGCACGGAATGTTCATGGCAAGGTGTTGCGCAAGTCCATTCATCAAGAATTGCATATGATGCAATTGGCATGATGGCCTACCTAAATAGTCAAGATTATGGGCGATCAGCCAAAGCTGACTCATGACTTGATGAAATACAAATCTTACTTACTAGAAGGTTTTACGTTGCAATCTTCCGAATTTATGGTGAGGGCTATCAATTTGAATAAAAAATAGTGGGAGTGATAATTAATTAAATTCCTAATTATATCGTCAACCTTTCAAATCAATTAAGTTTTGGACTGCATTGCATATATTTCCTTTTTTACAATAAATGGTTAATCAAAAATAATCACTTTATTTGTGATCGATCCTTAAGATGGACATATTAAATGGGAATAATTCCATGACTGGTTAGGATGTTGAGAAGTGTTCTCAATCGAAGAGTGAAAGCTCTAAGTCCTAGTTATACCAAAACCAGATGAACTCAATCCCACCACACCAATGGCTTAAAGGATGCTTATGGAAGCATACTGAAGATGCCATTGATGTGGAGTGCTTAATGTTGTGTTCTCTGAACTATGCGTTGTAGAGACAACATGAGACATATGATGTCTCCAAGACACTATCCTAGTATGTCATGATAGAAGGAGATCCAGTAAGGTATTCAGACACTCAATGTGATTGGGTATATGTGAAAAACCTGACTAAGAAGGATTCCCTCTGAGCCAAGAGTTGGCTACTGGTATGATACTGCAAATGTTGCGAGAATCATACAGTTCATGATGAACTACAACATGAACAACTTTGACAAGCATTGACAAAGTTGTTGGACATGTTGAGGACAGTAGAGGCAAAGAAAGACAAACCCTAATCTTTGATGTGATCAATGAAGGGTAAGTCTTAAAGGCAAGGACAAAGGCAAAGCAAAGAAGCATTCTGATGCTATCCAGCAATCCAAGCTGTCTTCAGCCTCGAGGCACAGATGAAGAAGGACAAGCCTAAGTATGTGATGCTGATCAATAGAAACAAAGGCAGGTCCAAGGGCAAAGCTAAGAAGGGTTCTGATGCTAGCCAGTAGCCCAAGTCGTCTTCAGCCTCAAGGCACATGGGAGGGTGAACGAGGGAAATGCCCTCTATATTTGGAAGAATTAAAGAAGACAAAAGGAGGGGATAGAGATCTCCACCGTAGGTATCATGAAATAAACACTTCTTTATCTGAGGTATATGATACCAAGATATGGATTTGTTATATATGATATACAAGATCCACAAAGAAGTGATGGCCTTTGTGAAAGGGCCAAGAAACAAGTACTCATCATTGGAGCAAGTGTTGCTTCCATATATAGGAGTACATTTCAGTTTATTTCAGCCTAAAGGACATGAAATAGAGTTCAGAACTGCTATTTCAATTTGCCAATGGATAGAAACACCTTAATTTTTGCAAATTGTATGACAATGATGGCAATTAATAAAGTTGATGTTTCAATCTTTGTGGAAATGCCTTGTTTATCTTGTGGTACTTGGTATGCATAAGATAAAATGATACCTAAAAGTTATTGATAACTCAAACAATCAAATTAGCATAAATCATGAGAAATTCATTTCTAGTTTCCATATGATGGATAAGTCTAGACTCTTTTTGGTTAGAGAACCAGTAAGAGACATGAATCTCTTGGACATGATCAATCTTCACTAGTCATAGTGGGAGATTGATTATCCTATTAGGTATAATACATGTGATATATTTACATACCTATTGGACTTAATGCTAGTACTTCAAATGGTGTTTATAGAAATACCAATATGAATATCTTGAAGTGTTCAAGAATATCATAGATGAAGTGTGAATTTGGTAAAGTGCTAATTCTTAATGAGATCAATGAATAAAATACTTGAACCAAGTGTTTGAGATCCTTACGAGTGATTATGATAGTGTATCATAGTGAACTCATGATTAAGGCACGGTGATGTCTAAATCAAAAGGAGTCATACTTTAAGAAGTTAGAAGATGATTATCAAATAACTAATTTCTTCTTAAATAAAGAATACCCTACACTAATAAAGGATACTAAGAATCACAAAGTGCTGTGAGTTCTCAAATTCCTTAATAGATACACCTCAAATATCTATATGATGAGTTGGTCATATGATGAGTCAACAATCTAGATGATATTGAGGAACCAGATTTTGAGTTATGGTTTATGACCATTACATCCTAAATGACTTCCATGTGAACCATAAGATATGACCTTGATGGTAGCACCCATTGGGATGAAATCCATAAGTGTGAATGAGTCTCAAGTGTTAAGACACATGGATGACATTTTGAGAAGGATGATGCTTGTTGATTGCAACTTAATGACTAAGAGATTTGGCATACGGATACTAAAACTGCATTCCTATGAGGAATAGAACAAGGATGTGTATGTGACACAACCTACAAGGTTTATGAATCCTATAATGCAAATGAAGTCTATTAAGTTACAATGGACTAATCAATGTGATTGATTAAGTACAAGCAACTCAGAGATGGATCTTTACTTTGATGATATGGTCAAAGGGTTTGATTGATATGTCAAAGATAAAGAAGGGATATGTGATTTAGTGGGAGCGTATTCACATTCTACATGTTGATGTGAAATGGAAATGGTCTAGAATGGAAATCCAAAGTGGAAATTAGGGAAGATAAAGACGTTTCCTATATGATAGGAATAGAGATCTATAGAGATAGTTCTCGAAAACCTCTTGACCTGAAAAGAGAGAGCATACATTGGCAATCTATAGTGAAGGGTTCAGTATGCACATATTCAGTGGGAGAAAACTTATCCATGTTACATGGAGTTAGTATCCTAAAGCCAAGTGTCCAATTCTTATGAAGAATGGAAACACTAAGAATAGATAAGGATCTATCATGTATGTAAACATCCCATTATCTTTCATGTATGGTCATAGCAAGAATAAAATCCATTCATCATCTTGTATGTAGGACGTGACAATATGATGTGCTCATCCTGATAACTCATATGTGGGACGTGATGAGTGGATGCATGTCTATTTCCAGTAAGGGTTACTAGAATACCATAAGAACTTGATAAGTACTTGAGAAGTACTAGTTCTATGGAAATAAGGAAGGATTCACTGTAAAGAGTTACACTGATGCGAACTTCCAAAAAGGACAGAAAATTAATTGCAAAATATATATATGGGATATATAAAAGTGAAAGTTTGTTTAGAAATGGAAATGTTCCAATAAAGCCGTTTAAAAGGAAAAATCCGAGTATCCGTGTGTTAGAGAATATTAGTGGATACTATATGGATCTGGAAGTTCATGAGATGAACGTATAGATATTCTGGTCATTGATGACAAATAAGGAGTGCTTGGTCATGCAATGTGGCTAAAGGTTAGCAAAGGAATACTAGATCGCATATTACGGTAACTCCATCTCATACGTGTGACGTACAATGAAGAGATGAGAGGCATGCAGTTAATACTGACTTTGGCAAGGTGTTTCCATAACTCACTATGTTAGCACTAGAGTACAGTAACATGTGGGACATGTTTGAAGATCACTATGAATATGATTCAAGGGTGATTGTCTCACAGTGCAAGTGGGAGTCTGTTGGTATGTACGCCCTGATAGCCAATCATGGGATGATTGGTGGGATACATTAAGATTGATTTGATAAACATCAAAGGCAAGCTTCCAATTCTTTCTGGTTCAGTCATATGAGATAATGATAGAATAGATTAAATGTCTAGATAATGACAATACTCAATGATGTATGCTTTTAGGTTGAGGACCTGAACGATGAGATCATACAGATGCTAAGAGTTTGTACATTCTTATTATGTCCCTAGTCGGATGTCATTGTGGAAGGTAGATAGGAAACAATGACACACAAAACTAGATTGTGGTGTTGGTTGATGACAGAATCTCATTAGTCATGATATGGAGATATCAAACCAAACACATAGGTACTTGTTAGAGAACAAGTTTACCGGACAGACCCACTGTGAGTTTGACACATGGAACCATGACATGGTAGTCACAGTCAGTTCTCACAGTGATGGTGGTGAGCATGATTCTTTGACCTGAAATCACTACACTCAACACATGTCGTTGGGTACACTTTGACATCATCAAACGCAATCCTGAAACATGGGTTGTTATAAAGGTGATGATTGGGTGGCTTTGACACATGGGGCTTTTGAGGGGTAAGTGATAGATATGGGATTTGTCCCTCCTGAGGGAGTTTCATATCCATGGCCACTTGATGAGTAGGATTGAGATAGACATGTGCACGCATGTGTGAATCAATATGTAATATTGATGTCATACATATCTCCTCCAGTCTACTCTGAGATCAAGAAAGTGAATGAACGTTGACAGGATGACTGTTCCATGCCTTGAGTTCATTTGGGATATCAGTGACAAAGGAATTATACATTCATTATAACACTATTCACGGATTGTAGGATTGAAAGTTGTTCTCCAACTTTCCTTTTCACTTGGGTAGCAGTGATGTGCGACTAGGCACTGCTCTTTGCTTGTGAAGTCATAAGTGTTATGGACTTTCACTGCCAACGTGAAATGGACCTATAGGGTCACACACATAGGATTTAACCTGGAAGAGGAGTTTGTCCACAAACGATGTTTATATTGATTACTAAAGGAGTTTAGTTGTTCAATTAAACACTCAATCAATTGATGGCTCAGTATCATAATGTTCAAGGTGTTGGACCGATTGATTAGAGTATCAGATTGATTGAAACATCAATTGACTGATTTTGCACAGTATGCACTCCCAACCGATTGGCTCATATGGTGAACCAATCGGCTCATCTTGGTGAATCAATCGGGTCATGTGATGAACCGATCGGCTCAGGATAGGTTGAGACAATCCGTTCAAGGGTTGAACCGATCGACTCAACAGGTTAAAATGAGCAAGTTGGGAAAGTCAAGTTGGTGAGAAATTTCTTTTCGTTTCACTTGTCCAATTTGCTTGGAACAAGGATTGGTATTTGGATCAATTCAAAACAAAAGAGGAAAAGTCAACCGGGAACTGATCAGGACCAAAAACCGATCGGCTCAGGAGTGAACTGATCGGTTCAGGTGTGAACTGATCGGCTCAGGTCCCCAACTGACCATTTCATGCATGAAACGATCGGTTCAGCCGGCGCAGTTGGTTGTTTTGTGGAAAATCTCGAACCCTTCTACTCCTACTTTAATCCCGCATTGCCTGAGGTAGAGAATCATGTCCCATGACCCTCCTATATATAGGGGTATTGGGGGCTTCTCAGGTACAACAACTCATAACACCAGTTGCTCTGTAAAGTTGTCGTTCTCTCTGGTTGTGGTAACCAGGAGAGCTCGAGCAAGTGCTACCTGATAAAGAAGGCACAACAAGGGAAAGACAACTACAGAAAGGCGACGGGTGGAAGGAGACTGTATCGGTGACTAGTACATCGACAGGAGGGTACGACTCCTTATGATTCCTTATGGGACAAGGATATCGGAGTTCCAGGTGGTCCATGTGGACTACTACAGAGGCGGGAGATTTCTACCGCTTGGAGGACAGCTGTCAATCCCCACGGTCCCGGTGAGACCAGGAGCTGCACAGAAACCGTCTAAGACCGGAGGTGAAGACCGCACTAGTTGTGAGGTACTGTCACTGAGCAAGCCTCGGGACAAGGTACACATCTACAAACCATCTTTCCTACTGTATAGACGTTGACGTGATTCCTTTATTCTGGGTTTGGGAGAAGAAAATTTTTGTTTCTGCTACCTTCTCTGCCTCCCCTAAAACCCAGCAAAAATTTCATCTCAAAGTCTATTGATAGTGGTTATAAGCTTGAGGAAAATGTGCAAGTTGCAACCCTTATTGAAAAGCTCCCTCCATCCTGGACAGACTTTGTCAGGTCTCTTCATCATAGACATGATAGGTTAACCATGTCTTCCTTAGTGAAATATCTTCAAACTAAATTCCATCATAGAGAAAATGATGTCAAGGTAAATACCCATGTCAATCTAGTAGGTGGTGTAAAACCTGAGAAGATACAAAACAAGTTCAATCCTAAGTCTAAAAAATCTTTCAAGAAAGGCAAGCATCCCAGTCATAATAAGAATTCTAATTCTGGGGGCCAACGCATTTGTTATGCATGTGGCAAGCATGGTCATCCTGCAAATGTTTGTAGGGACCGTAAAATTCAAGGGAAGCAAACTTACCAGACCCCTAAGAATGAAGAAGTGCACATGACCAATGTGGGGGCTAATGCATCCTCTTATAAAAGGTTAGACACCACCAATTCTCTTGTTATTAGTGTTAACTTTTCTTCTAGTGAAGATTGGTGGATGGGCTCTGATGCGATTTCTCACATCTGTTGTGATCATTCTACTTTTTCTACCTATCAAGAAAATAATAATAATGTGATCTATTGAGGTGATGATGTATCCATGAAGTAGATTGTAGACTATGGACGTGTGGATCTGAAACTCACAACTGGAAAAGTCTTTAGAATGCAAAATGGTTTACATGTTCCTAGTTTTAAGAAAAATCTAGTTAGTGAAGTCTTGATCATGTTGTATGGTCATATTTGTGTCAAGGGAACAAAGTTGCAAATCTAGATTTGGTTCTTACATAGGTGTTGGGTACACATGTGGGGGGTTTAATTAAACTAAGTGGCTCTTCTTGTAATGGTACTTATCATATTAATGATAAATTTTTGAGTACCCTTTCTGCTTCTATATCTTGTGATATTTGGCATGCTCGTCTAGGACATGTGAACAAAAACACTTAAAACATCTGGTTCACATGGACTTAATTCCCAAGACTCAAATATCTAATGTTGTTAGATGTCAAACATGTGTTCAAGGCAAATTACCTGAGAAGCCCTTTAGGTGAGTAGAAAGGAACACATCACTATTAGAGCTTGTACATAGTGAGACATGCAATTTAAATAGTATTCTTACTCATGATGACATGCATTTCTTTGTAACATTTATTGATGATTTTTCCTAATACTATTGCATTTACTTGTTAAAATCTAAAGATGAACAAATGGAAAAACATAGAATTTATAAGTCACAAATGGAAAACCAAACAGAGAAGAACCTTAAGAGGATTAGATCTAATAGAGGATATAAATATACTTTTAATGAACTTAAACAATTCTATGATGATTATGACCTTATTCATGAAACCACTATCCCATACAACCCACAATCTAATGGTGTAGCCAAAAGAAAGAAGAAACCCCTATAGATAGATTCCCTACTTGATTATGATGCCCCTATGGATCTGGTTGTTTCTGCTTATGCTTTCCCTACACAGTTTAGGAATCAATAAGTAATCTAGCCGTAAATTGGGAACATCAAGATAGTTTCAAGAAAGTTTAGCAAAGATGTCCCTGTCACAGGTTAACAATCTAACCCCTATCCACACTTTAGACAAAAAAGGGAATGGTGTGCAAATGATTTAAAATTGCACATCCCTGAGTGGATCAAACACACAAGTATATACATGCACCAAATAACAAAGCTTCCTTAAATAAATCAAGTCTTAATTACATAGGAGCCCGAAGGCATAGGAGTACTATAGAAGAAAAACTTAATACATGAGAAAACTACTTGTAGAAGAAAAGAGCTTAAACTAGGAGTCTCATTTAACTTTAGCATCCCCATAAAAGATCTAATTTTATTGGTTCATCATATTAAATTGCATCATCATCATCATCATCATCATAAGCAAGAGTACCTAAAAAGCATTAAATTTGGTACATGTCATCACAATATAATAAAATATTGTACTGAGTACTCATACATGTCTTTTATATACCTCTCATTATAACTTGTCAAAAGAATAAAACTAGAACTTGGTAGTAAATAAAAAATAGAACAAAATCATATAGTTGAATAGAATTTTATTAACAAAAGAGAAAATATATTTTAAACACACTTTTTCATCATTTACACATACATCTACCACAAAAGGGATAGATGCTTTTAGGCCTTATGATATCCTACCAAAGAGCTAGATCATTTATACAAGGTGATCTCCTACCAAAGAGTTAGATCACAACAATGCATTGTACTACCAAAGAGTTTAGTGTTATCATATGATGGACCAGATATATTATGTTTGCAAGTGTTCAAGACTACATATATAGAAATTCAAGCAAGGTAGCATGTAAGGATAATTATTTCACCCAATATCATATGCCAAGTATTGTACCCACATAAAACAATCATACTACATAGTAGGCCAAGCAAGAGGTAAGGGAGTACGTTCTATTCAGAAGTGGGGAGTCCAGATATGCTCCTCACTGTTATCTTTGTATTCCTGTAATTATGAGAGATTCAGTACTAATTAGATATATTGTCAAAATCATTATATAATTATAAAGGAGTAAAAGTGGTTATTTTCTTAGTTAGGGTCATGTGAGTAGAGTATGAGTCATGGAGTACATATTTGAGTCCATATTTGGAAGTATCATGTCAGAGTAGGATTTCTAGATGAATTTGGTGGTCTTTAGATCATGATAGATATTTATAACAATTTTGGTAAGCAAAAATAGGGGAAAAGAGTATTAAAGCATCTTTGTTGTTATTTGAGTCACATAAATTGGAATTGAGCATCTCACAATTATCTAGGCACAAAAAGAAGACTAAAAGGGGAATTTGGTGATTTATTCATGCTACTGAATAATTAAACAAGGTAGTACCATATTTGAACATGAGCATTTATACGAGTCATATTTAGGGTTAACTGATGTCATAATCATGATCCTCATAATTTTATGATCAGAAAGGAGTATTGGTTTGTATTTTTTCGATAATCCTGCTATTTATAGTGATTTTTCCAAGATCAGTGCATTATCTAGTGATTATTGAAAATAGAGGATAAATAAAGGAAAAAGGGAATTAAAAGGGTCGTCGATGCTCAGATCTAACGGTGGCGAGGTTTTATAAGATCAAATATTAGAGAGATGACTTGGATTTACCTTACTGGTCCAAGTTAGATCCAGTCAGGGAGCGGGTCTACCTTGCCCTTCCTCTTCCAGTTGTTCTTTAGCCCAAAAGCAAACTCAGACGAGCTTGGGAAGACAGTAAAGGGTCACTCGCGCGTTTCTGGGTTAAGCTTCACCTTTACAGGGTCGATCCGGGACAGGGAAGTAGGGTCTTGGGTCGTGGCTCCCTCTGGAGCGGTGCACCACCACTAGAGCAGCTCATCGGCCGTAAAGAGGAGGAGAGAGAGAGGTATAAGTGGTACTAGGACCTCAGAGATGATCCAGTGAGGATCCTCTCACTATTGTGAAGCTTGAGGGTATCTTTATTTGAATTGATGAGGAAGGATGTGGCCCGGCCAGTAGCTACACCATGGAGGAGCTGGTCGGAGAAAATGACATTGAGGGTGGAGCCCTCAGGGCTGGCTTCAAACAAATTGGAGGAAACAGTGAACTAAAGGGTTCCAAGCGATGGTGTGAGGGAGGTTAAATAGGTGAGAGGGAGAGAGGCTTGTAGATGCTCAAATTTGAGTTGGGTGCACAGGGGAAAGCAATTGATGGAGGTGGTCATGGTTCTGTGTTTTGAGTGCAAAACTGATCATTTGAGGGATTAGCGAGTTTGTGGAGACAAGATGGAGGCAGTGCCTTGGTTGGTTTTTTGTAAGAGAGGTTGGAGGGGAAGATCGTGGTCAACACTCGTGGCCCTCGTCTGTAGCCACGATCCCATGGACTGGGCAGAGGTATAGGATGACTCCTCAGCCGTCTGATCCATTCAGGATCCATGGAAGCCTCATCGAATGGTTGAGATGTGATGCCCAAAGGGGAAAGGGGCGTAAAATTTTAATCTCATTGATGGTTATCAATGAACCATGATATGAAATCAAAATAAAATGTAAATGATGTAGAACATTATAGGAATCTTTAGAAAATCACAGAGAGAGCTAAAAGTACCAGATTGACATGAAATTTGAAACATAGCTTCATCATAGCAAGACCTAGATGTTGGTAAAGTTTGAGTTCAAGAATCAAAACTTTGATTGGTTAGAATATCACTCTTTGATATTAGGGTTTAGGGTTAAGATATTATAAAATAAAATAGAAAATTCACCTTATCACATCCTACTCACCTCAAAATAAAATTTGTCCTCAAAATTAAACTGGTTGAAAGAGGTGAGGAAAACATTGCTCCATGTCTGCCTGCATTTCCCAAGTTACATCATCTGCACCATGATGATTCCATTGCACCTTCACCATTTGAATCTGCTTGTTCTTGATCTCTTTGACTTTATAATCAAGAATCTTTGTAGGCTTCTCTAGATAAGAGAGATTTTCCCGCAACTCAAGGGGCTCGTGATTCAACACATGACTATCATCCTTCACAACGTACTTTAGAGTGTTTACATGAAAAACATTGTGCATCATGCTATATTGCGGAGGGAGAGCAAGCCAATAAGCACATTCACCAATGCACTATAGAACCTCAAAGGGACCGACACATCTAGGAGTAAGTTTTCCTTTGTTCTTGGCTATAGAAAGGATGGGTTTGATCTTCAAGAAAGCATAATCACCAGCCTTGAATTGCCTATCTAACCTGTGCGCATCTCTGCATAGGATTTCTGACAATCCTGGGCCCATTTTAACCTTTGCTTGATCAAGGACACCTTATCAGAATAGACTTTTAATTCCTCAAACTTCAACATTCTCATTTCTCCAATTTCATCCTAATGGAGAGGGGATCTACATGGCCTACCATAGGGAGCTTCATAAGGTGGAATATCAATACTTTATTGATAATTATTATTGTATGTGAACTCTTATAATGGAAGGTAGTAATCCCAAGATCCTCCCCAATCTAGAACACATGCTCTAAGAAGATCCTCCAAGATTTGGATAGTACGACTGACCATCAATTTGGGGATGATAAGTTGTACTAAAATTCAACTATGTACCCAATTCATATGTACCTTCTTCCATAGGTGTGACATGAACTTTGGATCTCGATCTCAGACAATTCATTCAGTGCTACTTGTTGTTGTTGTGTGTGGCCTTGTTGTTGACCACTTCTTCACCTTCTCCCAGATAGTTCTTTCCCATTACTCTCCACCCAATATTGTGCATATGAAAGTATTTTCCTATGACTTATTTTGCACCATCGTTCGAGGGCCAAAGGACTATTGTACACTATCCTCTTGGTGGCACCGGGAGGCCATACCTGAGTTTTAGGGTGATTGAATCTGGGAGGCAAGACACCGATAAATCTCGTGCATAAGAGTGGCATATTTTGTCTTCACGATAGTGACCTTTGTGACACACCTTCACCCACAGACTCGTCTAAACTCTATTCTTTTTTTGTTCTTTATTATTAATCATATTATATTGTTGTCATGTACTTAAAGTATTGTTTAAACAATAATTAGAAACTGAATATTTCCAACATTAGTGGCAACAAAATCCTTTCTAGTTACTGATCATTTGTTGTTAATCAGAGTCTTATTGTTTACATAATATGTACCCTAGAACCATGATGGCCATGGAAGACATAGCTAGTCTTAGGCTTGAAAATTTAACGGGTTTATATTTCCATCGTTGGCAACAAAAGATGAAGTTTTGGCCTCATTTTCTTAGGTCTAGTTTTCACTATCACACCACCTGAGGAACGTGAGCCATCCTTTAATGTTGTTGATACATTGATTCATACATACAACAATCCATGTTTTCTCATGTACTATTCTCCTACCAGAATATCCAAAGAATTTAAATTACATTTGTCATGGTAGGATCTTGTACATTCTCTCTGATGAGCTCTATTGCATCTACCACAAGCAACCTTCTTCCCTTAAGTTTTGACAAGCTTTGGGCGACAAGTTTGGAATGTAAGATGTTGGGGTAGAACAATATTTCTTCGTGAGATGGTATGTATACAATATGGTGGATAATGAGCATTTTCCAGCCCAAAGCTTGAGTACCAAAATTTCATCTCAATGTCTATTGCTGGTGGTTATAAGCTTGAGGAAAATGTACAAGTTGCAACCCTTATTGAAAAGCTCCCTCCATCCTGGACAGACTTTGTCAGGTCTGTTTGTCATAGACATGATAGGTTAACCATGTCTTCCTTAGTGAAATATCTTCAAACTGAATTCCATCATAGAAAAAATGATGTCAAGGTAAATACCACTAAAATCTAGTAGGTGGTGTAAAACCGGAGAAGAAACAAAACAAGTTCAATCCTAAGTCTATGAAATATTTCAAAAAATGCAAGTAGTCCAGTCATAATAAGAAGTCTGATTTTTGGGGGCCAACACATTTGGTATGCATGTGACAAGCCTGGTCATCTTGTAAATGTTTGTAGGGACCGTAAAAGTCAAAGGAAGCAAACTTACCATACCTCTAAGAAAGAAGAAGTGCACATGACCAATGTGGGGGCTAATGCATCCTCTTCTGAAAGGTTAGACACCACCAATTCTCTTGTTGTTAGTGTTAACTTTTCTTCTAGTAAAAATTGGTGGATGGACTCTAGTGCAATTTCTCACATCTGTTGTGATCATTCTTCTTTTTCTACCTACCAGGAAAACAATAGTCATGTGATCTATTGGGGCGATTATGTATCCGTGAAGCAGATTGTAGACTATGGACGTGTGGATCTGAAACTCACAATTGAAAAAGTCTTTAGACTACAAAATGTTTCACATGTTCCTAATTTTAAGAAAAATCTAGTTAGTGAAGTCTTCATCATGTTGTATGGTCATATTTGTGTAAAGGAAACAAAGTTGTAATATCTAGATTTGGTTCTTACATAGGTGTTGGGTACACCTGTGGGGGTTTAATTAAGATAAGTGTCACTTCTTGTAATAATACTTATCATATTAATGAAAAGCTCCCTCCATCGAGCTTTGTAACATTAATTGATGATTTTTCCAAATACTATTGCATTTACAAGTTGAAATCTAAAGATGAACAGACGGAAAAACATAGAATTTACTGAAAAACATAGAATTTACTGAAAAACATAGAATTTATAAGTCACAAATGGAAAACCAAACCGAGAAGAACCTCAAGAGGATTAGATATAATAGAGGAGGTAAATATACTTCTAATGAACTTAAAGAATTCTATGAAGATCGTGACCTTATTCATGAAACCACTATCTCATACAACCCACAATCTAATGGTGTAGCCAAAAGAAAGAAGAAAATTGAAGATGGATTTCCTACCTAAGTATGATGCCCCTGGGGATCTAGTTGTTTCTTCTTATGCTTTTCCTACATGGTTTAGGAATCAAGAAGTAATCCAGCCACAAATTCGGAACATCAACACAGTTTCCACAAAAGTTTAGCAAAGATTTCCCTATCACGAGTTAACAATCTAACCCCAATTCACAATTTAGACCCAAAAGGGAATGGTGTACAAAGGGGTTAAAATTATCCATCCCTAAGTGGATCAATCACACAAGTATATACATGTACTAAATAACAAAGCTTCCTTAAATAAACCAAGTGTTAATTACATAAGAGCTTGAAGGAATAGGAGTACTATAGAAGAAAAACTTAATACATGAGAAAACTACTTGCAGAAGAAAATATCTTAAACTAGGAGTCCCATTTAACTTTAGCATCCCCATGAAAGATCTGATTTTATTGAGCCATCATATGAAATTGCATCATCATCAGCAAGAGTACCTAAAAAGCATTAGAATTTGGTACACGTTAGCACAATATAATAAAATATTGTACTGAGTATGCCTACATGTCTTTATTATACCTCTCATTATAACTTGGTCAAAGAATAAAACTAGAACTTGGCAGTAAATAAAAAATATAACAAAATCATATAATTGAGCAGAGTGTTTACTAACAAAAGAGAAAATATATTTAAGCACATTCCAACCATCATATACTCATACATCTGCCACCAAAGGGATAGATGCTTTTAGTCCTTATGATATCCTACCAAAGAGTTAGATCATTTATACAAGGTGAACTCCTACCAAAGAGTTAGATCACAATAATGCACTATACTACCAAAGAGTTTAGTGCTATCATATGGTGGACCGGATATATTATGTTTGCAAGTGTTTAAGACTACATATATAGAAATTCAAGCAAGGTAGCATGTAAGGATAATTATTTCACCCTATATCATATGCCAAGTATTGTACCCATATAATACAATCATACTACATAGTAGGCCAAGAAAGAGGCAAGGGTGTACCTTCTATTCAGAAGTGGAGAGTCTGGAGATGCTCCTCACGTGTACCTTTGTATTCCTATAATTATGAGAGATTTGGTACTAATTAGATATATTGGCAAAATCATTATGTAATTATAAAGGAGTAACAGTGGTTCTTTTCTTAGTTATGGTCATGAGAGTAGAGTATGAGTCACGGAGTATGGAATTGAGCGCATATTTGGAAGTATCATGTTAGAGTAGGATTTCTAGATGATTTTCATGGTCTTTAGATCATCATAGATATTTACAACAATTTTGGTAAGAAAAAATAGGGAAAAGAGTAATAAATCATCTTTGTTGATATTTGAGTCATATACATTGGAATTGAGTGTCTCATAATTATCTAGGCACAAAAAGAAAACAAAAAGAGATTTTGGTGATTTATTCATGCTTCTGAATAATTAAACAAGATAGTACCATATTTGAACATGAGCATTTATACAAGTCATATTTAGGGTTAACCGATGTCATAATCGTGATCCTCATAATTTTTTGATAAATAAAGAGTATTGGTTTGTATTTTTCTGATAATCCTACCATTTATAGTGATTTTCCCAAGATAATGGCATTATTTGGTGATTATTGAAAATAGAGGATAAATAAAGGAAGAAGGGAATTAAAAAGGGTCGTTGATGCTCAGATCCAATGATGGTGAGGTTTTGCACGATTAGATATTAGAGAACTAACCTAAATTTACCTTACTGGTCCAAGTCAGATCCAGTTAGCGAGCGGGTCTACCTTGCCTTTCCCCTTATAACTACTCGTTAACCCAAAAGTAAACTCCGGCGAGCTTGGGAAGGCATCAAAGGGTCACTCGTGCATTTCTGGGGTAAGCTTCACCTTCCCGGGGTCGATCCGGGTCATGGTAGTAGGGTCTCGGGTCGTGGCTGCCTCTGGAGCGGAGCATCGCCGAGGTAGCTAGAGCAACTCGTCGACCGTGAAGAGGAGGAGAGAGAGAGGTATAATCAAGAAACTTTGTAGGATTCTCTAGATAAGAGTGGTTCTCCCACAACTCAAGGGGCCCATGATTCAACACATGACTACCATCCTTCACATAGTGCTTCAGATTGGATACATGAAAAACATTGTGCATCACACTATATTATGGAGGGAGACCAAGCCAATAAGCACATTCACCAATGTGCTCCAGAACCTCAAAGGGACCCACATATCTAGGGCTAAGTTTCCCTTTGTTCTTGGTTATATCACGAATGGGTCTGGTTTGTAAGAAAGCATAATCACCAGCCTTGAACTACCTATCTGACCTATGGGCATCTGTATAGGATTTATGATGATCCTGGGCCAGTTTCAACCTTTGCTTGATCAAGGACACCTTATCAGCATAGAGTTATAATTCCTCAGACTTCAACATTCTCCTTCCTCCAACTTCATCCCAATGAAGAGGGGGTCTACGTGGCCTACCATAGAGATCTTCATAAGGTGGCATATCAATACTTGATTGATAACTATTATTGTATGCAAACTCTGCTAATGGAAGGTAGTAATCCCAAGATCCTCCCCGATCTAGAACACATGCTCTAAGAAGATCCTCCAGGATTTGGATAGTACGACTGACTATCAGTTTAGGGATGATAATCTATGCTAAAATTCAACTACATACCCAATTCATTTTGTACCTACTTCCATAGGTGTGACGTGAACTTTGGATCCCGATCTGAGACAATAGATACTAGCACTCCATGCAGCCATACAATCTCCCTTATATACAATTCGGCTAGCTCAGGAACTTCAGGTGTAGTCCACATGGGTAAGAAATGTGCATACTTGGTCAGACGATCTACTATGACCCATACTGCATCATGACCCTTCCTGGTCTTGGGTAATCCCACCACAAAATCTATGGTGATGTTTTTCCATTTTCATTTAGGAACTAGTAAAGGTTGCAATAAACCGCCTGGCCATTGATGTTTGGCCTTAATCTATTGACAGGTCAGGCACTTAGAGATGAACTCTGCTATATCATTCTTCATACCTCCAAAAAAAATTTCTCTACAGATCCTTGTACATCTTAGTGGATCTAGGATGTATTGAATACTTAGACCCATGCGCCTCTTGCAGAATACACTTTTTAATCTCTGAATCCTCGGGTACCCACATCTGATGCTTGTACCGTAACCCACCATCCATACTGATTGATAGATGTGTCGGGGGCTTAGACAAAAGAGTTGTCATCTCCTCCAAGTTAGGGCTATTCTTCTGGGATGTTAGAAGTTTAGAAAGAAGTCCAGAAATAATATTGATGTTTGCCAAAATGATAGTTCCATCTTCTACTTGAGGTGATCCAGAAGTTGAAGGTGCTAGACTCATTAGTTCAGAAGTAAGGACAGATGCATATATTGACCTCTTGTGACTTAGAGCATCAGCTACAACATTGGCATTGATTGGGTGATAAGAAATAGTAAAATCACAGTCTTTAAGATATTCCAACCATCTTATTTGTCTAAGATTCAGATCCTTCTTAATCAATAGATATTTGAGGCTTCTATGATCTGTGAATATATCAAAAGTAGCACCATATATATAGTGTCTCCAAATTTTGAGAGCATACACAATAGCAGCTAACTCCAAATTGTGACTTGGATAATTGGCCTCATTAGGTTACAATTGTCTATAAGCATAGGCAAAAACTTTACCATCTTACATTAGGACACAACCCAAACCCATTTTAGAAGCATCAGAAAATATTACAAACCCATCATTTCCAGAAGGTAGGGTCAAGACAGGAGAAGAAGTCAAATGGGATTTTAGTTCTTGGAAGCTAGATTCACATTCAGAAGTCCAAATAAATTTGGCATCCTTTCTAGTAAGTTTGATCATGGGTAGGGCTATTTTACTGAAACTAAGGATGAAACGACCATAATAACCTGCTTGACAAAGGAAGATATGAAATCCTGAGGCATTGGTAGGAGCTTTCCAATCAAGGACATAGGGAACCCTAGCCATCGTGAAAATGGATTGAGGGTGATTATGCCAGAACCTCCCACATGTATCCTTCTAGACACCTCGGTAACATATTGTTAAATATGGGTTACCTCAAGTTCAAATAAGGTTACTAGGTTTTTAATACATACATTGACCTATGTGCCCGCTCTGATACCATCTACCATGGGTTAACAATCTAACCCCAATCCACACTTTAGACCCAAAAGGGAATGGTGTACAAAGGGGTTAAAATTGCCCGTCCCTGAGTAGATCAAACACACAAGTATATACATGTACTAAATAACAAAGCTTCCTTAAATAAACCAAGTGTTAATTACATAGGAGCTTGAAGGAATAGGAGTACTATAGAATAAAAACTTAATACATGAGAAAACTACTTGCAGAAGAAAAGAGCTTAAACTAGGGGTCCCATTTAACTTTAGCATCCCCATGAAAGATCTGATTTTGTTGAGCCATCATATTAAGTTGCACCATCATCATAATAAGCAAGAGTACCTAAAAAGAATTAGAATTTGGTACAAGTTAGCACAATATAATAAAATATTGTACTGAGTATGCCGACATATCTTTTATATAACTCTCATTATAACTTGACAAAAGAATAAAACTAGAACTTAGCATTAAATAACAAATATAACAAAACATATACTTGAACAAGATGCTTATTAACAAAAGAGAAAAAATATTTTAAGCACAATTTTCCATCATATACTCATACATCTACCACCAAAGGGATAGATGATTTTAGGTCTAATGATCTCCTACCAAAGAGTTGGATAATTTATACAAGGTGATCTCCTACCAAAGAGTTAAATTACAACAATGCACTATACTACCAAAGAGTTTAGTGCTATCATATGATGGACCAAATATATTATGTTTGCAAGTGTTCAAGACTACATATTTAGAAATTCAAGCAAGGTAGCATGTAAGGAAAATAATTTCACCCAATATCATATGTGAAGTATTGTACCCACATAATACAATCATACTACATAGTAGGCCAAGCAATAGGCAAGGGTGTATCTTCTATTCAGAAGTGGGGAGTCTAGAGATGATCCTCACTAGTGCCTTTGTATTCTTGTAATTATGAGAGATTTGGTACTAATTAGGTATATTGGCAAAATAATTATTAAATTCTAAAGGAGTAAAAGTGGTTCTTTTCTTAGTTAGGATCATGAGAGTAGAGTATGAGTCATGCAATACGAATTTGAGTCCATATTTGGACGTATCATGTCAGAGTAGGATTTCTAGATGATTTTGGTGGTCTTTAGACCATGATAGATATTTATAACAATTTTGGTAAGAAAAAAATAGGGGAAAATAGTAATAAATCATCTTTGATGATATATGAGTTACATAAATTGGAATTGAGTTTCTCATAATTATCTAGGCACAAAAAGAAGACAAAAAGGGAAATTTGGTGATTTATTCATGCTTTTGAATAATTAAACAAGGTAGTACCATATTTGAATATGAGTATTTATACGAGTCATATTTAGGGTTAACTTATGTAATAATCGTGATCCACATAATTTCCTGATAAAAAAGGAGTACTGGTTTGTATTTTTCCAATAATCCTATTATTTATAGTGATTTTTCCAAGATCGGGGCATTATCTGGCGATTATTGAAAATAGAGGATAAATAAAGAAAAAAGGGAATTACAAAGGGTTGTTGATGCTCAAATCCAACGGTGGTGAGGTTTTACATGATCAGATATTAGAGAGATGACTTGGATTTACCTTACTGGTCCAAGTCAGATCCAGTCAGTGAGCGGGTCTACCTTGCCCTTCTTCTTCCAGCTGCTTGTGAGCCCAAAAGCAAACTTCGGTGAGCTTGGGAAGACAACAGAGGGTCACTCGCACATTTCTGGGGTAAGCTTCACCTTCGCGGGGTTGATCTGGGTCAGGGCGGCAGAGTCTCTAGTTGTGGATCCCTCTGGAGCAGTGTGCCGCCGAGGTAGCTAGAGCAGCTCATCAGTCACGAAGAAGAGAGAGAGAGGTATAAGTGGTGTTGGGACCTCAGTGATGAGGTAGTGAGGTTCCTCTCACTACTGCAAATCTTGAGGGTGGCTTGATTTGAGGTGATGAGGAAGGATATGACCCAGACAGTAACTATGCCACACAGGAGCATGTCGAAGCAAATGGCGTTGAAGGTGGAGCCATCAGGGCTTGCTTCAAACAAATTGGAGGAGACAGTGAACTAAAGGGTTCCATACGAAGGTGTGAGGGATGTTAAATGGTTGAGAGGGAGAGTGATTCATAGATGCCCAAATTTGAGTTGGGCACGCAGGGGAAAGCAGTTGATGGAGGCGGTCGTGGTTCAACATTTTGAGCAGAAAGTTGATCGTGTGAGGGATTGGCAAGTTTTTGGAGACGAGGTGGAGGCATTTCCTTGGTTGGTATTTTACAAGAGAGTCTGGAGGGGAAGATCATGGTCAACACTTGTGGCCCTCGTCTGTAGCCACAATCCCATGGACTGGGCAGAGGTTGAGGATGACTCCTCAGCTGTCCGATCCATCCAGGATTTGTGACAGCCTCATCAGATGGCTGAGATGTGATGCGCGAAGGGAAAGGGGCATGAAATTTTAATGTCATCGTTGGTTATCAATGAATCATGATATGAAATCAAAATAAAATGTAAATGATGTAGAACATTATAGGAATTTTTAGAAAATCATTGAGAGAGCTAGGAGTATCAGATTGACACAAAATTTGAAACATAGTTTCATCATAGCAAACCCTATATATTGGTAAAGTTTGAGTTCGAGAATCAAAACTTTGATTGGTCAGAATATCACTCTTTGATATTAGGGTTTAGGGTTATAATATTATAAAAGAAATGATGTAAAGAAAATATAAAATTTACCTTATCACACCCAAACCCATTTTAGAAGTATCAGAAAATATTACAAACCTATCATTTCTAGAAGGTAGGGTCAAGACAAGAGCAGAAGTCAAATAGGATTTCAATTCTTGGAAGCTAGATTCACATTCAGAAGTCCAAATAAATTTGGCATCCTTTCTAGTAAGTTTGGTCGTGGGTAGGGCTATTTTACTGAAATTAATGATGAAACGACCGTATTAACTCGCTAGACAGAGGAAGCTACAAAATCCTAAGGTATTGGTATGAGCTTTCCAATCAAGGACGGCTAGGACTTTAGCAAGATCAACAGAAAATTTTTCACCCGAAATGACATGGCCAAGAAACATGACATGGTCAATCCAAAAATCACATTTGGATAGTTTAGCATAGAATTTCTGGGCTCTCAACACATCAAGTACTTTCTGAAGATTCTCACGATGTTGATCAATAGAGTTTAAATATATGAAAATGTCATCAATGAAGACCACAACAAAGTTGTCTAGAAAAGGTTGGAAGACACTTGTTCATCAAATTCATAAATACTCCATGAGCATTGGTCAACCCAAAAGGCATCACCACAAATTCATGATGTCCATATCTAGTTATGAAAGATGTCTCTGGCATATCACAATCCTTCACTTGTAATTGATGGTAGCATGATCTAAGGTCAATCTTGGAGAACATGATGGTAGTATGAAGATGGTCAAATAAGTCGTCAATTCTAGGGAGAAGATATTTATTTTTGATGGTGGCTTGATTGATCATAATCAAAACACATTCGCATGACCCATCTTTCTTTTTAACAAAAAGGACATGAGCACCCCAGTGAGATGTACTAGGACGGATGAAACCCTTATAAAGTAGTTCTTCTAATTTTTTCATGAGCTCTGCAAACTCGGAAGATGCCATTCTATAAGGTGCCACTACTACAGAAACAGCATTTGGCGTCGATTGTTTAACCCCCTTTGGCGTCGGTTTCTGAGCGACGCCTATGTGGGCGCCGCTAAAGGTCGAACACTTCGGCGTCGGTTTTTTAACCGACGCCTATTTAACATATAGGCGTCGGTCTTTTAGTAGATAACCGACGCAAAAAGGGTTCGTGCCACAGAAAACAGCGTCATCTAGGACACATTCTGCGTCGGTTATCTACTAAAACACCGACGCCTATACTTCAAGACGACACGGCCGTGCTTCCCTGCACGGCCGTGTTTAGTACTATAGGCATCGGTTTTATATGAATAACCGATGCCTTTTCCACCACGGCCGTGCTATCCTGCACGGTCGGGTTGTGTGTACTATTAGGCATCGGTTTTATCAAATAACCGACGCTGTAGGTCTTTACTGACGGTTTTCTGTAAATAACCGACGCCTATATCTATTTTTTTTTCATATCAGTTTGCAGGCCTGCTGTGGCTGGTCAGCAGGATGAGAACCTGCAGTTCAGTTTTCTGAACTACAGGTTTACGACATCCATTGATATCAGCCTACAAACAGGCCGCAAACCTGCAAAAGTCACAAGGAAAATTTCACACAAGTACATACATTCAGACATCAATTCAATTCTCACATTCACACATATAGAAACATTCAAATACATGTATTAACATTCAGAAATATTCATTTACAAAGTATCATTCATTATCGCTATCAACATCCCAATTATATCTTACAGTTGCCACTGCTTGTATGGCTTTTGCCCATTCTTCTCTTACTTCATTTAATGCTTCCATCGTATATGGAGCATGTATATTTTTTAAGTGTTTACCTATAGTGTGGTCAGTTTTAAACACCTGCAAAGAGAATGATGTATATATATAAGTAATAATATAAAAATAAGATAAGATTGATATATTTCATACTAACTAATGAGACTATATATAATACCTCATGTATGGTATCGATGTCCAATGCGGCATATTTGATAATCATCTGCATAAATCGCATCACATAGTATGTGCATGCCCAGCCATTGTCTTGTGTAGCACACTATAAATTGAAACATACAAAATAATACAACTAAGCACAATTCACATCAATAATATATATATTCGAGTCGGGAACTTACTTGTACGTTCTGCCAATTTATTTGCTGGTTCTTTTTCCTTGGGACCGTTCCTCCAGCCTTTTTGAATGCATCTAAACCCCTACATGTTAATATAACACAATGAATTGCATAAGTAAATAGTAATGTAATAAAAGATGTTAACGGATATAAAAATGAAATATTTCTCACCAGAATAATGGCATTCTCATTACGTGTCCAATTTTAGTGTTCAATGTACTCCCCGCAGGATCTAGATAATAAACAGTGAATGTCCCGGGGACAATAATTAGTAACTCCCAATGTCTACCACTAGAGGTAAGAAGTTAACAATTAATAACTCAAAATACAAAATAAAAATGGAATTTTCTTAAAGTCCAAATTATAAATAAAGTAAACTTACTTGACATTGAATGGAGCTATTATTATCGTCTTCTTTTGCTGACCAAAAATTGTAAAAGCATCTATACAGTATTGTTGAACATTATCAGGGTCTTTAGCTACCAAACTAATCAATGATGGAATCAAAAATCCCACATGATCATATGCAAATTGTTTACAATGATCTTCGACTAAGTAGCTGCAAAACATATAGGCGTATGCATTAATATATAAGAAACCAGATCACCAGATCTTACACAAGGTATATGGATGTATAAACAAGATCTCACCTTATCCATGTCTCTATCATTGATGTATTCAGCCAATCATACATAAACAGCTCAATAATATCTTGTATAAATAAAGAGTTATCGTATGATTGACCTGCATAATCTGCATCTAAAGAAACTATTATAGGGTAATGTATATTATGTGCCCGTAGCCAACATGCCATTCCCCTACAAGCAGGACCTAACGGGTATGTTAGGTCAGTTGGAACCCAAGTTGGTAATGCGGGAAGTGGAGGTGGAGGCCTAGGTGCTCCTGGTGTCTTCTTTTTAACCTGTATATATAATTTCAGATCAGTTGACATCATATATACACATGAACAGTCTAAATCAATGTAAATTTATCTTACAATTTCAGTCGTGTAGACGACATCTGCTTTGGGCCACAATATGACCCCGCCTTCTGCCTCACCAAGTCTATCAATATCTGGGTGGGCATATGGCAACGCAACTTCCCTCCAATCGGGTAATACATGTAGCGGGCTCACACGAATGTAGCCCTGCGGAATTGGAGTCCCATGAAACGTTGCCCCAGGAAGGGACTGGTAAGCCTGCGCCTCTGCAACAACATAGTCTTGCATTCTTAAGCGGCATGGCTTCAATGCCTACAAATTTACGTAAAGAATGTTATACATATATACATATAATCTTGAAAACATATCATCTTGAAAAGACTAGCTACAATGTCATAAACAATACTTACAACAGACGTGCTAGGCGATGGGTCTCCAGGATTACTCACAGTCTGTGCATCAGGAGAAGAGTGGGTCGCCATAGGCTGATTGGAAGCCTGAGATGCCTGCCACCGCAGCAATTCTTCCTTGACCTTCTCAGCAACTACATCGTTGACCTTCTTAGCAACTAAATCCTCAACTCTCTTATTCTCCTATACATGGATAAAAGAAACATTAGCTTCTTATTAATGAATTTCCTTTTGTAGTAACATTCTAAAAAAAGAATAGGTTACCTCTTCTTGAGAAAGTCCCGCTCTGGGTTTGCGCTGGGATGGCCCAAAGAATGCTTTGATGCCAACATCAGCGCCGGAACCTCTAACACGTCCAGGATGCTCTAGATTACCCAGAGCAACTGTCAATTCATCCCTTGTGCCCTGAGGGATGAACGTGCCTTGTTTTCTCTGCTCGTGCAGCTCCCGCTAATCACCATAAATAGAAATTGGTAAGTTAACACCACAAATAATCAATATTCAAACGATTTCTCTAAGAGTTGTATTTTACCATTTTTGCAGCCGCCTCAGCAGTTGCAGGCTTCTTTATTTCACCCTTCTTGTTTTGCCTGCCAGCTATCCAGATATCATGGCGAGGCATGGGTGTGGCAGACTCCTGAGTAGGAGCAGACTCCTGAGTAGCAGCAGACTGCTGAGTAGCCGCAGACTCCGCATGTAGTCTTTGGCGAACGCTTGCATAGCCTTTTGGACCCATAGTGTGTCATGCACATTCAGTGCACGCCTTGCTTTTTGTGCGTCACTGAGGGCCTAGTTAGTATGCACATTAATGATTTGGTTAGTAACACTAAATGTTAATCTTGAATAGGTGAATACAATGTATATTAATTAAATTGGGAGTGACGCCTAATACCTTGAATTCTTCAGATTTTCTTGAAGCAACAAAATTGTCCCAATCTTCTTTGTCCAAGAAGTGCCATTGTTCAAGGGCTGACTTCTTCTTCTTATCACCCTCTTTTATGTATTCTCTGTTCAGATTTGTCCTATAATTCCTAAGCATCTTTCCAGCGTGTTGCATCACACTTTTACGATGCAACTTCTCATCCAATGCAAACAGATTCTGTAAAATAGAATTCTTATTAACTAGTATCCAAAATAGAATTGCAAATAATAGAATTTGTAATCTACAAAATAGAATTGCAAATAATAATAACTCACGCATAAATCTTTCCATATCAAGTCTTTTTTCCCTTGATGAATTTTATGTCAATTATCATACTTAACACCACAATGGCTCTGAGTGGTACACCCAAGATAGTTTACAAAATTATTACGGTTCACTCCAATTGCATTTCCTCCATTATCAAACTCCACCACCAATTTGGATCCACTACCACTTAGCGCTAATAACTTCTTCAACAGAGTGATGCCCCTTTTCTTGTTAAGTGTTTGGTGCTGCGCATCAAGTTGCTCCAGTGCTTCAGTGGGTACAGGTACATCATCAACCTAAAATTTGACAAAAATAAACACACTAAATTAGCCCAATATAGAAATATAGGATATATGACATAACTAGAAGATAATGAATTTTATAGAAATACAGGATATGTTTTTAGAACTTACATTGGTATCCTCGCCATGCTCGTCATGGACAGCATGCTCATCATGGACTTCATGCTCATCATGGACATCATGCTCATCATGGTCAGCCATCTGAAAATGTCATTAAAAAGACAAACATTTAGCATTTGTATTAACTAGAAAAAGGCAAACATTTAGCATTTGTATTAACTAGGAAAAGGCAAACATTTAGCATTTGTATAAACATACATGTCTCTAAAATTGTGAGAACAAACGGGGAAATGCTACCAAAATTTTCTCGAAAACCCAATACACATTATACACTTACATCCTAAGTGAGATTAGGTGTTCAAGAACAGTCCCAAACCGGAAACTATCCAAGATTTACTCCTAATGAGTCAATCTTGGACGGGTTTCTAGGCCAACAAACACATTTGATGTCATTCTTATATATAATAAATGTGTACCACCTATCCCATCCTTGAACACCTAATCTCACTAGTAAGTGTATAATGTGTATTTGGTTTTCAAGAAAATTTCGGCAGCATTTCCCCGCTGTTCTCTAAGTACATATGTACTTAGAGAACAAACGGGGAAATGCTACCGAAATTTTCTCGAAAACCCAATACACATTATACACTTACATCCTAAGTGAGATTAGGTGTTCAAGAATAGTCCCAAACAGGAGACTATCTAAGATTTACTCCTAATGAGTCAATCTTGGACGGGTTTCTAGGCCAACAAACACATTTGATGTCATTCTTATATATAATAAATGTGTACCACCTATCCCATCCTTGAACACCTAATCTCACTAGTAAGTGTATAATGTGTATTTGGTTTTCAAGAAAATTTCGGCAGCATTTCCCCGCTGTTCTCTAAGTACATATGTACTTAGAGAACAAACGGGGAAATGCTACCGAAATTTTCTCGAAAACCCAATACACATTATACACTTACATCCTAAGTGAGATTAGGTGTTCAAGAACAGTCCCAAACCGGGGACTATCCAAGATTTACTCCTAATGAGTCAATCTTGGACGGGTTTCTAGGCTAACAAATACATGTGTTGTCATTCTTATATATAATAAATGTCTATAAAGTGCAGGCAACATGGTTAATCCTAATCAACAGAGCATTATTAAATAATAAATAAAGAAATCAATAGTTTCAAACAAAAGGTCTAGGAATCTTTACTAGACATTATATGTATCCCTAATCATCATATTTAACATATTACATTATTATGAACATCCAGATCAGATTAAGATCATACTATGTTATAACCATTGGTTTAATAACCCTATTTCCGCATGTACATGTTTATCAACTTTAAAACCCTATAATTCATGAAATCATTCTAATTCAATTTAATATGTTGGGATCACATAGTTATATAATAACATCAGATTATATAGAAGAATCATAATTAACATGATTAACAACATGCTCATCAAACTAGGGTTTTCTTGAATATCATCTAATATTTGTGTACTAGACATTATATTTATCCCTACTCATCATATTTAACATACCATTATTATGAACATCCAGATTAGATTAACTCTAATCAAATACATTACATGCATTTTTATCACAACAATTTGATCGATGCATAAAAAAGCAGAGCAGCTAGCAGCGGGAAGACCAACCTTGTCAGAGGGAAGAAGGTAGAGGCTCCGGTGGCTCTGGCTGGAGAAGTAGCTAGCAGCGACGGCGGTGGAGGAGCAGCTAGCAGCTCCGGTGGCTCTAGCGGTGGTTGCGGCGGCGCGACGACGGTGGAAAAGCACCAGGCGGCGCCTAATCTGAGGCGTGGCGGCGGCGCCGGTTCTCAGGCGCTTGGAGCAGCAGGGGCGGGCAGCAGGGGCGGCGGAGAAAGAGGAGTGGTGGTGGAGAAGGGGGCGCCGGAGAAGAAATAGCCGGAGAAATGGCGTTGGAGAAGAAATCGCCGGAGAGAAATCGCCGGCAGCAGAGAAGGTAATTGCTCGCAATGAAACAGAAGAAAGGAGAAGAGTCGGGCGATCGCGGGTTATAAGTTCCCAAATAGCGTCGGTTGTTTAAAACAACCGACGCCTAAACATCTTTAGCGTCGGTTGTTTTAAACAACCGACGTCCAATTGGACGATATTTTCATGAAATTGTTTGGCGGGAACCACCTTCAGCGTCGGTTATAAAAGGATAACCGACGCTGAAAGTGACACGTTTCCCGCAAATTTTCATCGCACATAGGCGTCGGTTTATACCTACATAACCGACGCTGAAAATGACACTATTTTTTTTATCAAAATTTGGATTTCGCGGCCGACTTTCAGCGTCGGTTTGTTATAAACAACCGACGCTGAATACAAAGCGGTACCCGTGTCTGGCTGGTCTTCGAATATAGACGTCGGTTTGCTTAAACAACCGACGTCTAACATATAAGGCGTCGGTTTTCCTTAATAACCGACGCCCAGAAAAGTGACACTGAATGCTATTTCTGTAGTAGTGTGCCTTTGAGACTGGAGCGGTGCCCTATGCTAACTCAATTGAGAATTCAATCTCACATACTGGAGGTTGACCTAGGAGCTCCTCAGGAAATGCATCTGGGTAATCTCTCACCACATCCAAGCTCTCTAAAGGTCTCACCTTAGAAACAGACACTGACACAACTGCAAGATAGGCTCTACAGCTTTCAAATACAAAGAGAAAACACCTTACGAAGTTTGGTTTAATAGAAAACATATTTTAAAGTACCTTAAAGTGTGGGGGTGCTTGGCCAAAGGTTAAATCCCTAAAAATTAGAAAACAAAGCTTGGTCCCAATACCGTTGATATCGTTTTCATAGATTATGTTGAAAATGGCAATGCAAACAAATTTCTAGTAATAAAGTCAGAAATACCTAACATTAAAACAAACTCAATGCTAGAAATAAGTTGTTTAAAAGTATTGTTTAAACAATAATTGTAAACCAAATATTTCCAACATTTACGTCACGGTTGTAACCATCTAATTGGGAGATCCTGCAAACGACCGAGAGCGGACGAATGCAGTGTAGACAGCTACAGTCGGGGGAGCATCTGGCATGGCTACCCTACTAGGCAAGCAAGCAGTCCTGGAGGAGTTCAGTCGAAGGTTGCCGGAGACGAGTTGCTACCGTTTCTCCGCAGCGGGAGGCGGCTGCATCTGCATGGCCTTCGCACACGCATGCGAGAGCGCTCTCCATCTGAGGTCACAAATGGTAGTAGCCAATACTCATACTTAAGATCGCCTCTGTGACCCATCTAGGAGCTTATCCTCTATTTTTTTGCATCCAAGTCAGTGGTGTGCATGGAAGACGTGCACAGAGTGTTCAACGACAACATCAGTGACCTGTGCTGCTACTACATCCTATCTTGGCACGCCTCTGAGACCATGATAGTCATCGAGCTCTACCTCGTCCTCCGTGACAGGGCGTCATATCCGCCTGACCAAACCGTCAAGACCTCAATAGTTCGTTTGCCTTTGTTTTATTTGACTCCAAGAACGGTCTACTCTTTGCAGTACGCGTAAGATTGTAGTCTTTTCTAGACGGAGGCTTCATTAGTGAACTATCATCAGCAGTTGATTGTGAATGATCCCTTTGACGTCCATTTATATGGTCTGGTTTGTGAAGGTTGTCTGTTATTGTTGATTTCATTTTTGTTACTTCCCAACCATTTTTGTTACTTTAATTGAGTAATGAGTAGCTTCCCTCGTGGGACCGACTCCTTACAAATATGGTATCAAGGCCAAGGCAATTGGCTAATGTGTTTTTTCTATTTACCTCCAATAAGATCCTTATCGGGCCCTTAACTAATGTGGAAACAATCTAGATGGGATGTCTACCCTAGAATCTACCTATAATGTCCACGTTAGAATGACAGAAAGATACATAATCTATAGAGTTGTCAATGAGGATCTTGAGTAAGTTAGTCCTCATGTTATTGGACGCCATGTGCTTTTACCCTAAGATATATGTGAGGCGGCTATGTAGCTTCTGCGTGGTTATGATATTTGAATTTTGGATATAATTAAGCAATGAGGAAGGACCAAAACCAGCTGCCTTACCACTTGACCACGCCCCATTCTCATTTATATTCAATACTCGACTAATAAACATTAGTATAATTTTAGTAATTAGAGTCTATTCGTCAATTATAGACTTAATCCCATATAAACAATAACAAATTGAAAAGAAATTTGAATAATTTCGAATAAAAACAATTTATCATTTAATATATTAGATTAGTAAGGATTTCTTCTCTACATCTATTATAATCTATATTAGTATAATAATCTATATTATATTTGTTAAATTTAGAAATTACATCTATATTCAATTTTTTCTATTGGAAAATGGAATTAGAAATAGAAAGCATATTATATACCTATATATAATAAATAATATATAATAATGGATCTAGTTAATACTTAATTAGTTATAATTAGCTAATTAACTATTTAATTGGTATTAGTTGTTGATTGGAGTTATTATTTTTGTTACTAAGATTAGACATAAGTGGATATCGAATCAAAATAAATTCATTGATCATTATATAATTCAATTAAGATATGTATGAAAGTACAATTCCTTATATTTGCAAATGAAAATGTAAGGATATTTTTTTGGGAAATTTTACAAACGAGAAGGAATTTTAACCCCTCTTCTTTCTTCAATTTCTCCCTATATCAATAAAATAAACTCAATAAAATTATCCACAAAAACGTTTTGTTATGCTAAATATCTTTAGTTTAATCTGTATCTGTCTTAATTCTGCCCCTTATTAGAGTAGTCTTTCCTTCGCAAAATTGCCCAATGCTTATGCCCTTTTTAGTCCAATTGTAGACTTTATACCCGTCATACCTCTACTTTTTACATGAAGTAGTAGAAGAAGGATATGTTGATATTTGTTACTTGGTCGTTGCCATGAATTTGGTCCTCAATTTTAGTTTTGCATCAAACTTTTTTTTCCATTGAATAGTTTTTTCCCTTACAATACTATATGCATACAAAAAGGGAACCACGTGGTTGGGTAGATAAACCCTTCAAAACTAGACCTGTGTAGGATGATGCTAAAGAAAAAATGAATAAAGATGCAAAAGTTGACATACAATGCACATTTTTAAACTGTTAGTTTTGGAAATTTTTAAGTGTTAGAGGATTGTAAGGAGTGGGATGCGAGATGGGATCCACTCATTATTTTTTGATAAATGAAGTCATAAATCCAAACACACTAATACATATCATATAAAATATGTAGCTTCCTTTCTCATCATTTTATAGTTGTAAAAAGTTATGTATTTCAACATCACTACTATAGAAATGGCTTATAATGTCACATTTACATGCGTCGGTTGTATACAAGAAACTGACTCCTAAATCCTACAACGTCGGTTGAATACAAAAACCGACATCTATCTGTGAAGAGCAATCAGACACGGGTATCACTTTTAATTTAGCGTCGGTTCTTTAATAAGCAACCGACGCCTAAAATCGACTGCCAAATCCAAATTTTCCAGTGGAAAAAAATTACCACTAAAATTTAACATACGACATCGGTTATTAACTAACAAACCGACGACTAAAGGTTTTTTGCGAGACAAAAATTGGGCACATTTTTGTCATCAGTTTACTTGCAATAACTGACGTTGATGTGTTTTCATGTGTTGTCTCGTGAAAATTTTCACCCCCCTTTGGCGTCGGTTCTTCTATTAAAACCGACAATAATGGTCATTAATCGAGAACATTTTTTTTATCATCATATGTAGATAGACGTCGGGTTTTCCAGTTAGAACCGACGACTATCATTGAACATAGGTGTCGGTTTTTTTTGGGTAACCGACGTCTATTGTTTTAAGCGTCATTTTTTTCAATAAACGACGTCTATTGTTAACTTAACCCGCACGAGACAGACTCTTCCCCTTTCTCTGTTTCATTGTCGATCGATTACTCTCCGCCTGTTAGGCCTCTGGCGATTTCTCTCCTCCACCGTTGTGCTTTCCCTGCCGCCGCTGCACCGCCATTCTCCTCCGCCGTGGCGCCTGCCCTACCGCCATTCTCCTCCGCCGCCATTCTCTCTAGAGCTTGCCTGCTCACTGCTCGCACCTGCTGATCGTCGCCGCCGCTCGAGGTACCCTCTTCCTACTCTTCTTCCTCCTCTTCTCCCTACACTAGAGGAACTAGAATCACTTGCAAAGTCCCTCGTCAAGGAGTAGGTGAAGGAAGAAAGGTCAGACCGCTGGAAGAGTTTATGGACTCTTCCGCTATTGCCCACGCCTGGGAGCATGGTGGTGAGCTGACTTGACGACCTCTCCCATTGAGGGAGTGTCTGGGCGATTGGTGGTTGAGGTAGCTGGTCAGGACCTAGGGGAGAGGCCAACTGCAGGATGTGGTGGGGAGCATCTTTGTTGCCTTTGTCACTATTGTTGCTACTGTTTCTTCTTATTGTGATGTTGACGGTGGTAGGGTGTGAGAGGAATGAAGTAGATAGGGAAATAGATGAGATGAGGACAACATGATGCTGATTTCATATCACCGCCTGCTGAGAATCAAAATCCCAACCTAGAGAGGTCCAGCCAGCGACGAGAATCAAAATCAATGGGGAACTTTATCCTTGTGATATACATACTCTAACAAGATCTGGAATGTGTTTGACCCTTGATCTAATATCCAAATTGTGAGTGATGCAATGTAAGTGAGCAAATACATGTATTAAGTCAATCCTTAAACCGCACTAGATCGGATATGTATATGAGTGTGCTCATCGAAACAGTAGGATTTTTTAAAGGGAGTGTTTTTTTAGATTAAATGATTGTAGAAGACATAATATTAACTCCAGCATAATCTCATGCGTAGGTGATATTAATCTTTGAGATATTATTTTTTTCTCAGACCAAGATGATATTTTGTTTGATTTAAATAGGATTGGAGGTATGTACTCCTCTCTATTATTATAATTGGGCATTATTATGATTAATTTTTCCCATAATGAGGCAATTTTTACAATACTTGCTCTTGTTCCAATTGTTGGACAATTCATATACTCTCAATTGGGAAATATTATTACTCTTCTAAAATTATTCTTATCATGTTGAATCGGGTCAATGACCACACCTGCAAATGTGCCTGAATTATGCCATGTATGTTTGTAAAAAGTGAATCTTGTCACTCTAATTGTGAATTATTGCATGTTTGAAACTATTGAATTCTTGATTTATTATTTAATAATGCTCTAATTGTGAGTGATGTAATGTAAGTGAGCAAATACATGTAGTGGTGGTGAAATCTTATGTCTATGTTCTTTTACTCATTAGCCTAGAAAATCGTCCAATATTTACTCATTAGAAGTAAATGTTGGATAGTCCCCAGTTTGGGACTGTTTTTGAACACCTAATTTCACTTAGGATGTAAGTGTATAATGTGTATTGGGTTTTCAAGAAAATTTCGGCAGCGTTTCCCCGTTTGTTCTCTAAGTACATATGTACTTAGAGAATAGTGGGGAAATGTTGCCGACATTTTTTTGAAAACCCAATACACATTATACACTTACTAGTGAGATTAGGTGTTCGATAATGGGATAGGTGGTATACATTTATTGTATATAAGAATGACAGCACATGTATTTGTTGGCCTAGAAACTCACCCAAGATTTACTCATTAGGAGTAAATCTTGGATAGTCCCCAGTTTGGGGTTGTTCTTGAACACCTAATCTCACTTAGGATGTTTTAACCATTAATTATATATAAGACCTTAAACCCTAAAGTTTTAACCATAAACTCTAATCTCTTAACCCTAGACCCTAATATTGTTCTAATATATGTTTTCTCTTTGATCATAGAATTGATAGATCATGGATGTCCATTCCAAATCGCTGCACCCCAGAGTTTATTTCTGGTCTTGATCAGTTTATTAGATTTGCCGAGGAACATAGGAAATAACCTGGAGATAGGTTCTACTGTCCATGTAGGCACTATGGTAACAACTTGAAAGTCAGAACTGGTGATGAAATCAAAAGTCATGTCATGTGCAACAGGATTGTACAAGGCTATACAGAATGGCACTGACATGGAGAGATTTCAAATCTAAAATCAGTGGATGTCGATAGTAGTGCTTGTGTGGAAGAAGAAATTTCCTTTGATGATGTAGATGTGAACGAACCAGTTCTAGTAGACATCGTTGATGCGATGTTGCATAGTTGTAGGGTAGAGCACACCAATCCACCTCCCATGTTTAGAAACATTATGCATGATGCTGAGATACCATTATATACAAGTTGTAAGTTGACGAAGCTTAGTATTGTGTTGAGATTGTATAAGCTGAAAGCTAACAATAGATGGAGCGAAAAAAGCTTCACGTCATTGTTGTCTTTGTTGAAAGAAATTCTTCTTGAAGGAAACGAGTTGTCAATATCAACATACTGGTTAAAGAAATTGTTGTGCCCAATGGGAATGGAGGCCAAGAAGATACACGCATGCCTGAATGATTGTGTATTATTTCAAAAGGATTATGTGGATTTGAAAGATTGTCCCAAATGTAGTGCGTCAAGGTATAAATTGACGACTTCGGGGGAGTCCAAAACTGGTTATCCTGCCAAGGTGATGTGGTATCTACCTATAATACAACAGTTTCAACGCTTGTTTGCCAACCCGATAGATGTGAAGAATTTGAGGTGGCATGCAGATATCAAGAAAAATAATGATGGGATCCTACGACATGCGTCTGATTCCCCACAAGGGAAGAAGATTGATTTATTGTACCCTGAATTCGGTGAAGAAGTCAGGAATCTAAGACTTGGGCTTTATATAGATGGGATGAATCTGTACGGGACATTGAGTAGCCAACATAGCACTTGGCCAGATATGTTTGTTATATACAATCTTCCTCCCTGGTTGTGTATGAAAAAAAGTATGTTATGTTGTCGTTGTTGATATCGGGCCCTAAACAACTTAGAAATGATATCGACGTTTATCTTGAACCTTTGATTGATGACTTGAAGAAACTCTGGGGTGAAGGTGTGATGACCTATGATGCTTCACGAAGAGAGACATTTCGTTTGCACGCTATGTTGTTTTGCACTGTGAATAACTTTCCAGCATATGAGAATTTGTCTGGATATAGTGTCAAAGGATCTAAAGTGTGTCTTATATGTGAAGAGAACAATGATTCAATACGACTAAAACACGGCGGCAAGACTATATATCTTGGTCATTGAAGGTTTCTTTCAAAATTCCATCTGTATCGTAGGTTGCGCAAAGCATTCAATGGACGGAATGAGGAACGGAGTGCACCTAAACCTATACCATGGGAGGATGTTTATGAAAGAGTAAAAGACATTGCCAATGAATTTGGTAAGAGATCACAATGTACGATGGCCACACGGAGTGAAAATTCTTTATTCAAGAAGAAGTCAATATTTTGGGATCTTACTTATTGGAGTTCTTTGGTAGTCAGGCATTGTATCGATGTCATGTATGTTGAGAAAAATGTTTGTGATAGCGTCATCGGTACTCTGCTCATTATAGAAGGTAAGACTAAAGATGGGATAAAATCCAGAATGGACCCACGTAAAATGGGAATAAGGACAGAATTAATAGAAGTAGTTAGTAGTGATCGGAGAACATACTTACCTCTCGCTTGTTACACGTTGTCTAGAAAGGAGAAGAAAGTTTTTTGTGAATGTTTGGTAAATGTTAAGGGGCCACAAGGTTACTCATCCAACATCCGTAAATTGGTATCAATAAAAGATTTGAAGTTGATAGGTCTTAAATTTCATGATTGTCACACTCTAATGCAACAAATATTACCCGTGGCAATTTGATCTATATTGCTGAAGCATGTAAGGTTCGCAATCACCAGACTTTATTTCTTTTTCAACAGTCTGTGCAGCAAAGTTATTGACCCTGATACTCTCAATAAATTGCAAAGAGAAGTGGTTGTTACCCTATGTCAGCTTGAGATGTATTTTCCTCCTTCATTCTTTGATATCATGGTACATCTTATTGTCCACTTGACTAGGGAAGTGAAAATATTGGGACCAGTTTTCTTGCATTGGATGTATCCCTTTGGACAATGCATGAGTATTTTTAAAGGTGATGTTCGAAACTGTTATCAGCCTGAAGGGAGTATTATTGAGGGCTATGTGGCGAGAGAGGTTACAGATTTTTGCAATGACTTTCTGAGTGTTAATGACGCTCATGTTAATGACAAGAATATTGAGGAGCATTTTGGCAAAGGAATTTTGGGATCACGGATGAAAGTAATCAGCCGTGAGCCGTTGGAACAAGGTCACTTGTATATTTTACACAACATCGAGGAAGTGAGTGTTTATATCGAGGAGCATACCAATTTCATCAAGAGACAATATCCTCGAGCCAATTCAATGTGGCTTGCTAGAGAACATAATAAGACATTTATTAAGTGGTTTGAAGATAAAGTCTTACATCAACTATCTCAAACACCAGATAATCTTACTAAAACTATCAAATGCCTCGCCTTTAAGCCAAAACTGAATGGTATGTGTTATGAAGGGTTTGACATAAATGGATTCTTGTATTACACAAAGCGTCAAGATGATAAAAGTGTCGTCCAAAACAGTGGGGTCACCCTTCAAGTGTCTTTATTATTTTTTGCAAGTGGAAAGGATAAGAGTCCACATGAAGCTAAAATGTCATATTATGGTGTCATTAAAGACATATGGGAGTTTGACTACGTAGATTTTAGAATTCCATTCTTTAAATGTAATTGGGTTGATAACACCAAAGGAGTTATAGTGGATGAATTGTGTTTCACATTAGTGAACTTTGAAAAGATTAGCGAGAAGGGTGAACCATTTATATTGGCATCACAGGCGAAACTAATATTTTATATCGATGATCTTGCAAATGATAAATGGTCAGTTGTTCTTCATGATAAAAAATAGTTCATTGAAGATCATATAGATGAAGAACAGTATTATGATAAGTATGATGACTCCAGTCCATTCTCAGTTGGGTTGCCAACTCCATCAAATATTGAAGCTAATGATGACTTGTATGTGCGCGGAGATCACAATGAAGGATTGTTAATTGATAAAAGATCGCAATATTAAAGGTATGCATGTTTATATTTTTTTTATATGTTTTATTTTTTTGAATGTGAACTTTACAATGTGAATGTGAACTTTACAATGTGAATTACTTTACAATGTGAATATGAACTTTACAATGTGAATTACTTTACAATGTGAACTTTACAATCTAAATGTGAACTTTCAGATGGCTGAGTATTCATATGATGACTGTGTTGATGATTACCGTGAGAGTGAGGACGTCAATACACCGCCTCACAATGTAAGTTTTAAAAATATATCCCGCCTCACATTTATAGTTATATCATGTAAGTGTGTTTTTGTCAAATTTTAGGTTGGTGATGTACCCCCTGAAGAAATTGGGGCACTTGATGAGAAGTAAAAAAATTTGAGAAAATGAGGGGCATCACAATGATGAACAAGTTACTACAGCAAAGGGGCAATGGACCCAAACTGGCTGTGGATTTTGAGCATGTAGGAAATCCAATTGGAGTGAACCGCAACCTATTTATTCTATATCTTGGGGTTCTTACTCGCAGCCATTGTAGTCCTATTTTTTAATCTTGGCATAGAGTTCCTAAGGGGAAGAAAGACTTAATCTAGAAGGAACTATGCATGAGTTATCATTATTTGCAATTCTATTTTTATAGATTACTAATTTTTAGGCTACTAGTTAATAGTAATTCTATTTTGTAGAGTGAATTTGATCTGGATGAAAAGCTGCATCATAAATGTGTGATGCAACGTTGTGGGAGGGTCATAAGGAACTATAGGACAAATCTCACCCGAGATTACATACGTGATGCTGAGAAGATGTTCTTGATTGATTTCCAATTCTAGACATTGATCACTTTTTGACTAACTCTACACTAATAATTTTTTTATTCTCTTTAAAAAATAAATTTAGGAAAAAGGCAGCTCCTGAGCAATGGAGCTACATGGACCCTAAAGACTGGGACGAGTTTGTTACCCAAATAAAAATGGATGAATTCAAGGTATTAAGCGCAACTCCCAATTTAATTAATATATGTTCTTATGTATTCACATATTCAAGATTAACCTTTAGTATTACTAACCAAATCAATGTGCTTACTAACAAGGCTATCATCGATGCTCAAATAGCAAGGTGTGCACTGAATGTGTATGACCACACAATGGGTCCAAGAGGCTATGTAGGCATTCGCCAAAGACTACAGGCTGGGTATATTGCTCAGTCTATTGCTCAGTCTGTTGCTACTCAGGATTCCTCTACTATTGGTCTAGCACCTCTGCCTCGACATGCTATGTGGATAGCTGGGAGGCAAAATAAGAAGGGAGATATAACGGAGCCCGCAACTGCTGAGGTGGCTACAAAAATGGTAAAATTCAACTCTTAGAGCAATCGATCGATATTGATTATTGTTATGTTTACTTATCAATTTTTGTTGATGGCGATTAGCGGGAGCTACACAAGTAGAGGAAGGAAGGAAAGTTCATCCCTGAGGGTACAAGGGATGAATTGACAGTTACTCTAGGTAACCTAGAGCATCCTGGATGTGTTAGGGGTGCAAGCACTGGTGTGGGCATCAAAGCGTTCTTTGGGCTATCCCAGCGCAAACATGTCCCAAAAGCGGGACTTTCACAAGTTGAGGTAATATATTCTTTTTTTAGAATGTTATTGTGAAAGGGAACTCAATAATTGATAGCTAGAGTTTCTTTTATCTATGTATAGGTAGATGAATTAATTGAGAGGAAAGTCTAAGAAGCAATGGTGAAGTGGCAAATGTCTCATACGGCCACTGAGACGATACTTGTGACGTGTCGTGCTTCTATTACTCCTACTGTAGAGGTTGGGAGTAATCATGTAGACCCACCACTTAGCACATCCTCTGTAAGTATTTTTATGATATAGTAGCTAGTCTTTGCAGAGGTTGGGAGTTTTTGTATATATGCATATAACATTCTTTACATAAATTTATAGGGGTTGAAGCCATGCCGTCTAAAAAAGTCAAGAATATGTCATTGCAGAGGCGTCAGCTTACCCACCTCTTCCAGAAGAAATGTTTCATGGGACTCCAGTACTAGATGGTGTGGTTCGTGTGAGACCGATAAGTGTAGTCCCCAAATAGAGGGATCTTACATTGCCATATGCCCACCCAGATTCTGAAACGCTTGGTGAGGCAGAAGGCGAAGTGATATTGTGGACCAAAGCGGATGTCGTTTATACTAATATTGTATGCTAAAATTACATTACGTTAATTTATTAGTGTGTATGTATATATGAGTCAATTGATATGAAATTATATATACATGTCAAAAGGAAGACACCCGCTACATCTTGGCCTCCACCTCCACCTCCTGAAGTACCAAGTTGGCTTCCAAAGGACCTACACGCCTCGTTAGGTCCTAATTGTAGGGGTATGGCAGATTGGATAAGCGAACATGATCCAAATTGCCCTATAAATGTTACTATTCCGGAGGAAGCTGCAGGTCAATCATACGATAATAATCTATTTATATAAGTTTTGTATACATATTAATGCATACGTAATACAAGTTTTGCATACATATTAATGCATATGTATTAATGCAGGTCAATTATACGATAACAAGATATTTATACAAGATATTTTGGAGTTGTTTTGTTATGATTGGATGAACACATCTATGATAGAGTTGTGTATATGGTGAGATCTTGTTTATACATCCATATACCTCGTTTTATATACGGTGATCTGGTTTCTTATATATTAATGCATATGTAATACATGTTTTGCAGCCACTTACACACGATATGTACAGATTTTGCATTTTCCCATGTGGGATTTTTGGTTCCGTCTTTGATTAGTCTTGTAGTTGAACACCCTAGGTCAGTTACTTCATACTGTTGTGATATTTTTAAATATTTTAGTAAAAACAAGAAGACGGTGATAATAGCTTCATTCAATGTCGGGTAAGTTTACTTTGGTTATAATTTAGACTTAAGAAAATTACATTTTTATTATGACTTTTGAGTTATTAATTTATAACTTTCTTACCTCTAGTGGTAAGCATTGGGAGTTACTAGTTATTGTCTCTGAGACATTCACTATCTATTATCTAGATCCTGTGGGGAAGGAATTGAATATATATGGACACGCAATGAAAAGGCCATTATTCCCGTGAGAAATATTTCATATTTTAATATCCGTTAACATCTGTTATTACATTACTATTTAATTATACAATTTAATATGTTACATTAACATGTAGCGCTTTACAAGAGCACGCCAAAGCTGGAGGAAAGATCCCTAAGAAAAAGAACCAGCCACTAACTTGGCAGAATGTGAAAGTAATTTCTCGACTCCAATGTATATATTATTTATGTGAACTGTACTTATTTATATTTTTGAATATTTTGTATGTTTCAATTTATAGTGTGCTTCACAAGACAACGGCTGGGCATGTGGATACTATGTGATGTAATTTATGAGCATAATTATCGAACATGCCGCAATGAAAATCGATACCATACATCAGGTATTATATGTAGTCTCATTAGATAATATGAAATATATCAATCTTATTATATATTATTAATTATATATATACATCATTCTCTTTACAGGTGTTTAAAACTAACTTCACTACAGGTGAAAAGTTATTAGATGTACATACTCCTTATACGATGGATGAGTTAAATGATGGAAGAGAACAATGGGCAGAAGCCCTACAAGTAGTGGGAATTTTTAAATATAATTGGGATCATGACGATGATGAATAAAGAATGATATTTCTAAACTTTATTCTCATAATTATTTTTGTGTGAATGTGAATGACTTTTTATGAATTGTCATATGTGTGAATGTGAAGATGATCAATACATGAATGTTTCTACATGTGTCTGGATGTGAAAAGAGATGAAATGAATGGAACTGCAGGTTGCTAAATGTGTGTGAAAATGGAGGAAATTTGAAATGGAACACTAGTTTCTACATGTGTGTGATGAAAAATAATATGAATTAAATGTGCTTATACATGTGTGTGAATCACATGATAAATATATAATATTGTCTATCTTGTTAATTTTGCAGGTTTGTGGCATGTTGTTGGCTAATATCAATGGATGTTGTAAACCTACAGTTCAGAACTGAACTACAGGTTCTACATCCTGCTGACCAGCCATATAGCAGGCCTACAAACTGATAAGAAAAAAAATCAGAACATAGGTGTCGGTTATTTGTGTAAAACTGACAACAAAACACATAGGTGTTGGTTGGTAGTTTAAAACCGACGTCTTTATCCCCTTCTGGCATCGGTTATACGTAAAACTGACGCCTATTGCGGCCAGGTAGCACGGTCGTGGTGGCAGGGGATATGGCGTCGGTTATTGGTATAAAAATTGACGCCGATGATGCCCTTACTGGCGTCTTTTTGGTGGCGGGAAGGGGTATGGCGTCAGTTGTTTATTAATAACTGACGTTTTTAATCAGGTTATAGTGTCAGTTTTCTTTAATAACCGACGCCTATAGTCCCCTTACTGGTGTGTTTTTTGTGGCAGGAAGGTTTATGGCGTCGGTTGGGGGACCGACGCTGAAGGTGTCAACTTTTAGCGGCGCCCACTTAGGTGTCGCTTAGAAATCGACGCCTTAGGCCTTAAATAATCAACGCCAAAGGTTGTTTTTGTAGTAGTGATAATTCTCATTAGGTTTTTAAGTATAGAGAAGAAAATAATTACACTGAAATTATAGAAATGGTTTAGGGTTTATAACCTAGGAACATGTCATTACAAATCCTGCCTCCCTCAAGAAGTTTTGACCATGAAACTCAGAACATATGAGGTTAAACTTACATGGTGCCTCCATACCATTTTAACCATTGATATATCACTTCTACACAACTCATCAACTTTTGGGTCTTGATATTTGGTACCATATATGATGCAGTGGTGATCTTATATGGTTAGCATTCCATAACATAGCTTAATATACACTTAAATAGACCCAAAACCTAATGTGGCTTGATATATAAGTTGAGTTCATAATGTATGTAATCATGTAAAATTGTTAAATGGGATTGATAAGTCTTAGATATGAACAAACATGTATAGATGTTTGTATGGGTTAAAGTGAGCTTCATACATATGAAACAAGAATAATGGATGATTTTTAGACAAGTAAAGACAATTTATGAGCCAACATCTAAGTCAATATTGAAATTAATTAACTTAATTACTTAATTAAGTAATGCTTGACATTTTGTGAAAGCTAACATAATATAACTTGATCAATGATAATATAATGACAATAGGAGTTCAAATCCTAATTTTTTAGGGTAATGATGATATCTAATCATATAGATTTACATAATGGCTTAAACCCTTGTATAAATGTATCTCATGGAAGAAAGTCTACTAATACAAATGTAATAGTAAAATTGAACACTATATGGTTGAATTATCTAAGAGACCTAGGTTCAACCTAATTGGATAATTTGAGCTACCCAATTTGTTGAAATAAGTGAATATACAATATATGTTTTCTAGTTGCTTTAAATATATGATCTTAATGATGCTTTTGCCTAAATTAGAATGTCATGTGTGATTTATTTCTTTTCTTAACACCCTCTCTCAGACTCCCTTTCTTTTTCTTGACTAGGTTAGACTTAGTTTGTTGGGTAGAATTGCAACCTCCCACCCATCTTCATACCAAACTCTAATTTTAGTGAGAATATATAGTCTCAAAAGACTCTTTGATCGAATTTTCCTTTTCCATTCCTCATCACCCCTTCTGTTTCTTCCTCTACCTTCCTCTCATACCAGAGACGATGAACCCTCACTTCACTAGGCCTTGTACTCGGCAGAGTTCTACCCAACTTTAGCTCCTTTGTTTCCCTCTCATCCTTGAACCCTTGCCACCTCCAGACTCCTAAATTATAAGTAAAGGTTTTGCACCATCCTCTATCTCCAAAGACAATTTACATTGCTTGTTCCCCCTTGTTTACTAAAGAAAGCATTATCCTTATTCCATAAGTAAAGGTTTTGCACCATCCTCTATATCCAAAGACAATTTACATTGTTTGTTTCCCTTTGTTTACTAAAGAAAGCATTATCCTTATTCCATGAAGGTAGGTTACACCTTCATGACATTTGAAGAATGCCTAGGGAATTTCCTTAAGGCCTCCTGGTGCTCTTCATTCCACCAATTGGACCAAAGTCATGGTAGTTCTACTGTCCCCTTTTCTACTCAATTTTATACTAACCATTGTTTTCAAGAGTAATCACCACTTTATGATAATCATTTCTTCTAGATTTCTCAACTTGTATCCCTTTATGAAATTCACAAAAAAAATTGATCATTTCATGTGGATGACATATACTTCAGCCTAGCTCTTGATCTCTCCCTCTTTTCTAAGCCTTAGTGTTGGGGGTCTTAGGTGATCCCATGACCCTTGCTTGGGTGCACTACAATATAAGAAACCCTCGGACTGTGATAGTGTCAACTAATCCTTCACAAGGATTGTTGCATCATTTCCTCATGGTAGAGATTTGCTAAGCACTGTGTTTTCTCAGGTGAAGGAGCAAGTGGAAGAAGGTGGTGTTTCATATTTGATTTTGACCCTATCTCAATTTGGTATTGTCACATTTTGCGTGGGTGACATGGCCCTTTCATCACTTTCTTTTACTTTGTCCGCATGGATTTTGTTTGTGAGAATTTTGTTGTTCTTTTGTATGATTTATTTCCAATCCCTCAGGTGATTGGAGACTCTGGAAGAGCTGAGCATGTTGCGACATAGGTTGTGATGATCTTTGAGATAGAGTTGATGTGGTCAATTTTCTCACTACATCCAGTCAAGCATAGCTTTTTAATTTAGTTTTACTTGAAGTATACAATGATGTGAACGTTGAATCTTTTTCTATTGCATCATCCTACACAAGTCTAGATTTTAAGGGTTAATGTTCCCAGCCACGTGGTTCCCTTTTTTTTGTTCATATAGTATTGTAAGGAAATATAACTTCATAATGGCAAAAACTTCATCCCAAAACTGAAATTGAGGCACAAATTCATGGCAACAACCAAGTCAAAGTCCAATATATCCTCATTCTACTACTTCATCATCCTCATCACTTAATTCTACCCTAAATTCAAATCTCACAACCACACAATAAAGATAGATTCTAGGGCAACAACCAAGTAACTCACTCAAGATCCTCATTCACATCTATATAGAGTATTTATCTTTTTATCATCATAACATGGATAATATAGGTAGATTCTAGGATAGACATCCCATATAGAATGTTTCCACATAAGTTAAGGGGCCTATTACAATGTTATGGGAGGTAAATAGAAAAATCACATTAGTTAACAACCTTGTCCTTCATACCATACTTGTAAGGAGTGCGTCCAGAGAGGGAAGTCACTTATTACCTAATTGAATATATGTAAAGCATCAATGTCAAACATCATAACTATTTTTCACATAGGAATGAATATTTATGTAGATAACAAAAAGATTCTCAAAATAACAAAACATAATATTGGAACAAATGCATCTTAAAAAATATAGCTTCATAACTACAAAAAGATTCCATGCCCACATCATTGTATACATCAAGTAAAACTATACTAATAATTATGCTTGCCTGGATGTAGAGCAAAAAATGACCACATTAACTTTATTCTCAAAGACATCACCACATATTATGCCACCACATGGTCAACTCTTCCAAAGACTCTAGTCACCTGAGGAATTGGGAACAAACCACACAAAAGAACAACAAAAATTATTAGGAAACGTTGAAACGTGCATATAAATAGTAATTTGACAAAACTAAGAAGAAAGGTCATGAATTAAAGTGAAAGGTTCCTAGTCAAAGAGAGAAAATATGTACTATCTGAATGGATGTCAAAAGAAACCTTTGAATAGAATGATTAACAATGCATGAAGTGATATAATGAATATCTTTCCTTTAATCACAATATCATTCAGAAGTATGAAATAGAGCGTGCATGCAATATAGACAGACAAGTGACACTAAAGGTAATATGACAACTAGGTCATATAGAGAGAGGATATAACTCAATTGTCATGTACAACTCAAAAAGATATGCAAAATACCTCAAATTGTGTATAACGACTAAAATCTTAGGTCCGCACAAGCTTTCTTTCACCTAACGCTACATTAAATATAATTATCATTAGTCATGTTTATAGAATATCATCTATCATTATTATTGGATTTATGTTGTGCAATATGTTTCAGGTAGAGAATATTTTGTAATTACAACAATTATTTATCTCTAAATTTTATGATCAAGGAGTTTGTCTATAAACTTAAAAAGCTAAATATATTTATTGAAATTTCAAAATAAAAATAGCAGGAAAATTATTAACATTCGCATGCATCATACATCAATAGTTTTACGTGTGGCAGGTTACTTCAGGAAATTTCTCACGAACAAAATTCATGTGGGATGAAAAGACCACAACACCCACGTGAAATGTGACAACACCAAATTGAGATAGGGTCAAACCATTCCACTTGCCCCTTCACCCAAAGAGAATAGCATCTATGTACTATGAGGAAATGATGCAACAATCCTTGTGAAGGAGCAGGTGATATTCACTCCGTCACAGTCCTAGGGTTGTTTAAACTGTGGTGCACCCAAGAAAGGTTCATGGGACCACTTAAGATCCACAAGTACTCCCCACTAAGGCTTTGAAAGGAGGGAGATATCAAAAGCTACGTTGAAATATTTTTAATCTGCATAAAATGATTGAATTTTTTTTCTAAAATTATAGGTGGTCCTTGTCCACTATATCCTCAATTATAATAATATAGGTGTAATAGATATAGAGGTGGTGTATGTAATCTTCAAATGTTTTTGGTCGATAAAAAGTCATGTTGCTATTAATTGAAACCAAACTTTAGGTACAGAAGTCTGCGCCCCTACAAATCTGGGATGATAAACATCCAAAACAAACCTAGAGAGTCCAGGAAATGGACCTCCTGAAAGATCAAGAAAAAAAGAACACAAAGACAACCAGCAACCAACTGACTCCAGCCGACAACCGAAGAGGTCAGCAACCATGCCACCAACACTGATCACTAGCATTAAGCACACCTTCAAAGAGTGACGTCTTTGGCTTCTGGAGGCTGAGTCAAGAGTTGCAGAAGAACATCAGCAGTGCTAGTTGCTAAGGCTCAGTTGCTTCTCAATCAAACCTAATATATACATCACAAGGCACTGAAAGTCACACAAGAATCCATCAAAACGTTGCACTGCACACTGGGATCCTGCGATTAGTCCACCTACTAGGCCTTCACTGGCAATAATGAGCACCCACAAATTTGTGAAGAACAGATAGATCTGTAACCCCAATCCTCCAGTCAGCAGCAAAAACGGATCTTAGAATCCAAGTAGGACCAAACACCAGGTCCTTGGATTTCAGTAGAAGTTGTTTACAGGACCCTGTGCCCCTGTATGCACAGGGGCATTCCAACGAACACCTCGAAGGTGTTCCATCTTCACAACAACATGAGGTAGCCAACCTGTAGCCAGCAAACGCCAGGAGCGCCTCAGCAGCAGAAGGTCAACCATTCCTGACGTACGAAATCCTGGGGTCAAACAAGACCTGCAGCAGCAACCTGAGCTGGAGATGATGCCTACAGAGCAAGGGGGACGCCACCAGAGCCTGAGAAGGATCCATCGACCTGGAGGACGCCGCTAGAGCCATCCGCCGTCAGGGTCACCAAGAGCCCAGCCGTAATCGAGGATCGCCTCAACCTGGATAAGCCAACACCTTGGGGAAGAGTACCCTATAGGCGTCGTATCCACCAGACATCAAGCTGGTCGGAGTCAGGCCCGTACGGAGCTGACGCCCGAAACATCAGTCATGCCTGGAGCAGCGTGTAATCGTGCAACGCCTAACCCGTTCTAGGGACAAAGGCCCAAGAAGGGGACGCCGCCATGTCAAATCCGCCGAAGACGGACTACGACCCAGAGTACAGGCCCGCGAGGGTCTGCACCATGGTCGCCTAGAAAACCGATGAGCTCGTGGGTGATGGACCATCACCTGCCTGAACGAACCAGGACTTGCTCGGAGAACGGATTAAGGGGGTTTCCTGAGAAGCAAGGCCGGAGGAGCCCTCTGCTTCTCCTGCGAGAATGGAGCATCAAGTGGAGCCCTAGATCTGGGAGACGATACTCGTCTCCAACAGTCACACTTGAACTGGGTGGAGGTCAATCAGATCGACAAGGCTGCTCCACAGATCCGTATCAGACATCTCGCGAAGCTCCATGTCTCCCCCTTCCTCCAGGTCAGCCGAAGTGGAAGCCCCAGCCGCATCTTGACTCCAGAAAACCGCAACCTGCTTCAGTCAGACCTCGTCGTGGCAACGTGGAAGCCAGGGGGAGGGAAGCGCCAAGGAACCGTTCCCTCCCCCCAGCGGCGGCCGTCGGGATGTCGGGAGATCTAGAGAGAGGGGAGAGCGGGTGACCTGTAATCTTCAAATGTTATAATACATAAATATATGAATATATAGCCCTTTTGTTATGTTTGAAATGAGAAAGTGTAAATGCTTATCAAAAGATGCAGTCAATCCTACCTTTACTTTTTATTAAAAAGAAAAGTAAGAATATGGTATATTTTCAAATTGATCATTGTTTAAATATTATATAAGGCATTAGTTTAGATGATATCTAACCATAAATAATCAGAAGTCCTATTGTCTACGGAATTGGAGTGTGACTTACAATAGTTGTTTAAGATTGGTTTATTTTAGAATAACAATAAGGGTGATTCGTCACTTATAATTAACTACTCAAACTCACCTAAATGCAAATCTCATAATCACATGGAAGCTACATGGCCACCTAACTTATGTCTTAGGGTAAAAGCATGTGTTGTCCAATAACATGAGGACTAAACTATTTAAGATCCTCATTGGCATCTCTATAGATTATGTATCTTTCTATCATCTTAACATGGACAATATATGTAGATTATATGGTAGGCATCCCATATAGAATGCTTCCACATAAGCTAAGGGCCCTATAAGGATCATATGGGAGGTGAATAAAAAATCACATTAACTGACTGCCTTGGCCTTGATACCATGCAAGGAGTGGTTTTCGAGAGGAATCCACTCATTACTCAATTGAATAGATGTAAAACCCCAATGCCAGACATAATGACTATTTTCTATAGAGGGGTGAGTATTCTTGTATATTAAAAAAATTCTCAAAATAACAAAACATAGCATCGGATTAAATGCATCTTGAAAATATAAAACATGGATCTTCGACTATAACAGTGGAAGCAAGTCCACTAAAAAAAAATGAGGATGAAGCCTTGAGCTCCACGACAAACTTCAAAACCATTAGAAAACTCTCCAAGATCTTAGCAGTCCCTTCCAAGGTGATCTACATCCACTACTCATGATCCAAAGTAAAAAGAGCAAAAGTGGAGAAGAGAAACAAGGCATAAGACTTAACAGTTGAAACCCTAGAGAAAACTACCTATAAAACATTTGTGAAATGAAGAAGGTGGTAGATGGTTAAGAGAAAGACGAATAGGAACTACACATATGTAGGCTTGGTATACCCCAAGATGCTCATCGATCACCAAAAGAGAAGGAAAAGAAGGTAAACAACACTAGAATAATATGCAACTGATTTACATAATTAGCTTGCAAGAGAATGAAAGGATAAGTACATGTAATATATAAAGAATATAACAAGTAAAAGAAATAGCACTTAAAAAATCTAAAAAATAAATGAAATATGAAATCATATATAAGCAAACATGGCAATATGATAGACATTTCAATGTCTTACCAACTTTTCTTTAGTTATATGTTGAGGCATTTATGTGGTTATTTTATTCTAGTTTATATATTAACTGACTTCTCATACTAAATCTTTATTATGATTTACATTACTTATTTACCTAAACTATTTGGATCGTACCATCCAAGTGAAAGTATTTAGGTTGTCTGTTACACGGAGACTTTCACTCGAATGGTACAATCCATGTGAAAGCATTGCTTTAGTTGTTTGATTTCCTTTTTTTTCGTCTGTTAAGCCTATTTGCCAAAACATAAAGAAAATTTGCATTTCCAAAGAATTTGGCTAACAATATAAAGCAACATGGATAATAACTAGTCTCTAGTTCTTCACAAAAAAGTATCATGGTGGTCATGAGGGCTCTCTATTCAAGTTTTAAGCTACAAAGACTTGTAAACAAGCATCTACTCTTCCATAGATCTTTCCACATCTAGACATAGGGTTTGTCTGCTAACTAATTGGACATCTACTTACCCTAAGTATTCGAGAGGGGCTTTAAGGCCTTAAGACTTATAAAATAGCATATGGTCTTCCATGGAGCTTGCCACGTCTAGACTTAGGCTTTGGCTACTAACTAGTTGGGCATCTACATATCCTAAATACTCAAGAGGATCTTTAAGGCTATCTAGACTACAAAAAATGACTAACGTAACCATTCAAAATGATCTACTAAGAAATGATATTATTTATATCCCAATGTAAGGAATGATCCCGCAATATATTGTCTATCTAGGGTACCACGAGACTCTCTAGTTAGAGTCAAGTACCACTCTATAGTAGACCAATGATTCAATGAGGAATCAAGAAGCATCAATGAGGAATCAACAAGCAAGCACGAGCATATGTAGGAGTAACATAAGAGGGACCAAATGTGGTGAGGTTATGATTACACTATAGAGGGACCAAATGTAGCAGGACTCAAAGACAACTAGGGGGTATGTAATAGAGTAACATAAAACCACATGAACACAAAAACTACGAAATTGAGGAGTATACAATTTGAACCTTCGCCTATTTCGTTGCATAATTACATACTAAGTTGGAGCTTATTAGTGAATCAAAGTGAATTACTGAACCAATATGTAACAAAGTAACATAAAACCACATGATCACATAAGCTATGATGTTGTCCAGATAGATATCTTGTTGTGTGAATCTCCACATTTGAAAGTGGTTGTTAAGTATTCAAACTTCACCTGGTAAGTACATAACAGCAAGTTCAAAATAGCAAGTAAACAACAAATTATAATAACAAACTATGGTTTTTGCAATACCTCAACTTTTATGATGATTTCTTTCTGAAAGAGTATACACATTTTGTAGACAACACCTACTTTTTCGAGTAGAAGAACAAGTAAAAAAAGAGAAAGAGGACAACTTAGCAACTGGAACTCTTTTAGAATTTTTTTCTCACTTTACAAAATTGTTGACTATGGAAATCATTGTATAAAAGGCAAAGTTATATATTGTTGAGTATCTCACTGAGAGAATTGTTAATGCCTTACACAATATATTTTTTAAAAGGAATGACTTATTTACTAATATCAAATAATTATAATACCAACAATGATTACGAATACCATGTTTTTAAAAGCTTAACCTATAATTAGCTCTTGAAGCCATGTTGATGGGCATAAGTCTATTCAAAAGAGTTATGAGCGAATATATGAGAAACTGGACCCTTTCATATTAGCAATGATGCAAAAAAAAATATCTAGATAACATGTCAACTTGGTTCTTGTCTTTCTTCTGATTGTGCTAAATCCAAACATGGGGGTCAATAGTAATGAAGAGGCGACCTTGTTATAGTTGACTAGATCATTCTATTAAGTGTTGACATCGAGAGAATCCCTTAATAAATGCTGTGTGGTTTAACCTATAGAGTGGCATCTTGTACAACTATTTGAATTAGTGCTCATTTGTGTCTTAATAAGTTGGTGGATAGTATGTTACATGCCATGATACACATGTTCTTGTGAAAAAATCTTAAGAAGATGGTGGATGGTATGTTATATGCATGATACACATGTTCTTGTGAAACAATGGTGCATCACTTGCCCGCGTATGTTGGGCTTATCAAGTGGTGAATCAATTCATCATCCCACTTCCTAAAGGGGTGATCAATCTACAATCTTTGAGTTCATCTAACTTCGGCAATAAGGAGTACATATCTTTACTTGTATCTTCTTTCATATGACCCAATCATTATAGGAGGTATTTTTCTTCTTGGTCTTAATCTGTCGTCATCACTTGTCCTACCAATTGTTGGTGTTACATTTGTGTATGTAGTCAGAAGGGATCATAATTTTGTGACCCCTAATAATTTAATAATTGCCACAAGTTTGAAAAAAGGTGGACATATTCAATAAAGATCTACCGCAAGGAGAAACTTTGTGTAGTCTCAATTGCAATTGAAGCAATCCATAACATGACTCTCACTTAAGATGATGCCCTCTTTATATGATTTCTACTTATTCTAATTTAACATGCAATCAAGTTGAGATAATTGTAACTTTCTTATTGATCCCATCAAACAATTCTTTTGTTGATTGGTTTATTTTTCATCTTTTCTTAAACACTAAGAGAAGCTTATCGTAGTTCATTATGCTCCCTTCATCATGTAGTTGTATGCAAGGTGTGGTAAGAATATATCATAACAATGTTACTTGTGCTATTGTAACCACAATTGAACATGATATGAGTGCATCCCCTATTGGCACCCAATATTCTCGAGTGTTGCAAACGTCCATTGCACTTTTTGCTATCCACTTTAAGAGCATCCCCTACTGGTACCCAAGGTTCTCGAGTGTTGCACACGTCCATTACACTTTGGACAAAAAACCAAAATAACACACTTTGATAAAAATATGTACTCAAATAGCACCAAACTCATCTTAATTCCCAAAATAGCCCACTTTCTAGGGAAAGCACCAACACTTTTGACGGTTTACTGTTTCTGAGACCAAAAGCGCCAAAAATATGGCATTTTTAGTTGAAAACACCAAAAAGTAGGCCTTTTTTTAACGCTTTTAACTAAAAAAACGCCTGACAGGTGTTTTCAACTGAAAACGCCATATTTTTGGCGCTTTTGGTCCCGAAAACAATAAAACGCAAAAAATGTTGGCGCTTTCCCTAGAAAGTGGGTTATTTCTATTTCGGGAATTAAGATGGCTTTGGTGCTATTTCAGTACATATTTTTTATCAAAGTGTGCTATTTTCATTTTTTGTCCTTACACTTTTTCCCATCCTAGTAGAAGCACGTGCAATGCACGTGACTATCTTATAAATTCAAATTTTGAAGGTAATGAAAAATCTATTCATGAAGTCATAACATGCTATTACAAGATTCTATAATGCAATACATAATTGATAAACAATATATATTCAATTATATATGTTGTTCTAACTTTTTTGACACATATTCAATGTATGTTCTACATCTATTCTTGGGATTATTTGAATAAATTATTATGTAAGGGTTGTAGTTATACATAATCAACGACATCAAAAGGAGAGTAGAGTTAATACGTGTAGACGAATTTACATTGAACTGGAGAGTTAATTAGTATTCCACTTCAAATCTGTTTAGATGTTTTTTAAGAAGAAAGCTTGCATAAATTAATTACATATTTCCGTCGTACCATCAAAATCAAGCCCAAAAATATTTGTCATTGTGTTCTTTATTTTTTTGTTATATTTTATTTATTTCAAAACGTTAGCAATAGTTTAGCCGTTTTCTTAACTATGAATTTGGAATTTTGCATTCTTCACTTCGACTTAACTATTTTTCAACCAACGGAACCAAATTCCTTCTAGCAAATAGATATATTTCCAAACTAATGATTATTATGCAAAAGAAGAATGAACACACATTATCTATTCTAACATACATACACTATCGTGCTCAAGTTAGTGCATTAGTGAAAAATGGAACACCCAATTAGACTTGTTTTCTTTATTTACATATTAAACAACTACGGGATAATTTTCCATTCACTTACAAATAACTCAATTTTATCTATGAGGATACAAACATATATGTAATAAAAAAATAAGGTCTTTGTGAAGAAGTTCCTTGAAAATTGAAAATAAGAAAACAAAAATATTTAAAATGTCAGGTTGCTTGAACAATGTGAAAGAAATAAAGATATTACCATATATATTACATGCTAAAAGTAGTGTGAAAAAAATCAAGAGTTCCCATTGCTTGAACAATGGAAAATCTTGCCATATTCATCACCACGGCAATGATCTTAAAGTAGTGTGCAACTACTTGGATTTTCACCACCACATCTTCATAAGAGCAAAACTAGCTATGAGAATTATATACTTTATAATAACAAGAGCAAAATGGAACACCCAATTAGACTTGTTTTCTTTATTTACATATTAAACAAGTACAAGATAATTGTCCATTCACTTACAAATAACGCAATTTTATCTATGAGGATACAAACATATATATAATAAAAAATAAGTTCTTTGTGAAGAAGTTCCTTGGCAATTGAAAATAAGAAAAAAAAATTAAAATGTCAAGTTGCTTAAAAATGTGAAAGAAATACAGATATTACCGTATATATTACATGCTTAAAGTAGTGTGAAAAAAATCAAGAGTTTCCATTGCTTGCCATATTCATCTACATGGCAATGATCTTAAAGTAATGTGCAACTACTTGGATTTTCACCACCACATCTTCATAAGAGCAAAACTAGCTATGAGAATTATATACTTATAATAACATTTTAATGTGGTAATTCAATATCATCTGTAATTGAGTGCATTGAGGACCTGGGGAAGTTTCTAGGGGTAGTGATCTTTAATAAGAACAGTGGCTTAGCAATTAAAAGAATGACATAGTGGTATAACTTTAACATTTATGTATAATCAAGAAATAAATAAATTGCTAGAAGGATCAAGGACAAATGAGATATTATTTGTGTTAAGTCTCTTAGGTTTAACTCTACAATGGTAAGATGGCCAATGTATGGAGGAACAAATGGGTGTGCATAGGAAGGCATGCGAGTCTGCTACGAGAAAAAAAATCCTCACTAGGCTTGAAGGTGGCTCAAATAGTCATGGATGATGGTAGGTGGGATATGGATTCCCAGAGGATTAGGGCACTAATGTCAATTCTCTACCGGAGCAACATATCAAATGTTGATGGGGACGATAGCCTGTTGAACATATGGAAAATGGAGTGGTCTGTGGCAGCTGACTGTGCCACAAAGAATGATGATCTTAACTAATGGAACGTGATAGACTGATGACCAACAGTCTTAGGTGGACAACAATAGTATGTGCAAGAGATGCATCACAGAGGATTCTGCAGTGCATTTTCTACAAGATTGTGCATCAAGCAAAGGGACACAGATGGATTCGCAGGAGGTGAGGGAAATAACTAACCGAAACCAAGGAACATATGCTCCCCCCTACATGGCAGATTTTTAGAAATAACAAAAGCAAGGACAGCAAAAACCTATGCAAGCATGAATGGTTCAACAGATTCAAAAATCTCTCCACTAAATTATTCTTTACAACAAAGCTTCCCAAGATCATATTAATACAATTATGAAGGTTTACAGTTAAATATAGTAGGGTATATGGACAGGAAATACGAAAGAATTATTCATACATATTTTTCTGTAGAAGTGGCGGCCTAATGGAGAGGAATGCATATGTAACAGAGTTGGGATTGAGTGCATTGAGGACGTGGGGAAGTTTCTAGGGGAAGTGATCTTTAGTAAGGACAATGAGTTAAATTAAAAGAATGATATAGTGGAACGAAGCTCTAGTACATAGAAGCATGTGGCAGCTGATCAGTTGCAGAAGAGTACCCTAGCGAGAGGAAATGCACCACAAATATGTTGGCAGAATTAACAACATAATTTGAAACTTCTTCAATGGGTTTTTTTATTTTTGTGTTTAGCATGTATAAAATTTTGTATTTTTTTATAAAAATATTTTAGAGAGACGGTTGTAAGGACTCACTTAACAATATAACATACTCATAAAGGTAACAAAGAATACAACAATAATTATCTCTGATGATGCACTTGGAGAAACATAACAAGGATAACTAATGTGATGTGTGTGTGCGTGCGCATGCACACGTGTATGTTGTCTACAAAAGTCGTGCCACAAGTGTGCCCCTGGTGAGGTTGCGACTGTTTGGGAGAGGGGGTGGTTGAACACACAATAAGCAAACATGTTTTGGTGAGAGTAAAAACCAAATGAGGTGGTCAAGTTATTATTTTTCTCTTCATACATAATGGACTAATTACATAACTAGATATTTAATATATATATATATAAGCCAATACAAAAAACTCAATACTTAACTATTTTTTGATTATTTGAATAAAGGAAATCCTATGACAAGGAAATCACATTATAAATCATTGAGCGACACCCACTTTCGTTGACAACAAGTTGGAAAAATGAGAACCTAACAAGTTAGATTTTTGAAGCTTGTTACTAAAAACTGGACTATACAAAATGATTATAATAATAAATAATGAAGACTTTATTTTAAAGTCTTATTTTTTTTCTAAGTATTTACACTCTATAGTTTAACTATTTTAATACAAAGATAGGAACTATTTATAAAAAAATTCAGGGAAACCTCTTTTATACTTAGATGTCAAACATCACATCATTTTTATTACTAATAAAAGATATGTGCGATAACTAATTAGTAACTAGCTAAACTTTGAGGACCTATTATTACATTTGTATAAATAAAGAGATCTTTACCGAAAACATAGGAAACACTAACACAGATATGTGCAGGTATCAAATTATCTAAACTTCGGGGACCTACTATGAAATAGGTACAACTAAAGAATTTTTAATTGAAAGCATGGGGAAAATGTAAAACTGGTGAAGGCAAGATTCAAACCCGCGTCGCCATTGTGGGCGGACATGAAAGCAACCAAGCAAACTATGCTCCAATCGAGAATGTAATCAGCGGACTCTCTTCTTATATAAATACTCAAACTATATATATATATATATATATATATATATATATATATATATATATTTGGGGGGGGGCATGGCCCCTGCTGGCCCCCCTCTAGTTCCGCCACCGACTAATGTTGAGGGAGACAAATTGGCGAAATTATGTTTATAGAAACAACGCAACTGTGACCTGAACAGTTTAGGCATATCCTCTTGTCTTTCTCACAACCCGTGCATCCTTTACATACATTTCCCAGATAGGCATATTGTAATTGCTCTGTCGGATGTGAAGAATGATGAGAGCACTCAAACCTAAAACGAAAAAACAGAGTTAGGCATGAAGAATAGCATGATACAAGTTGGACATAGAGTTTACTTTATGGCATTTCAAGCATGTTGAAGTCACTTGCTTTTTTGAAAGATTGTCATTATAACACAAAGAATAAGAAATTAAGCCCAACCGTGATGATTTGAATAGCAAGAAACTATCGTCGGGATAAGATCATACATAATGACAGGGATCAACGGCATCTCAGGAACAAAATATCAATAATCAAAATCACCCTTTCAACTATCTTTTGTAACGCTTAGGATATCATTAGTTATGATCTTCCATAACAGATCGATTGAAATACCATATTTCATTAGGTTGTATTATCAACTGCACTTATTTTCATTTAGAAACGGTCTCTCTATGTAAACACTTAAAATTTTGTAACACCTTTAGTCTTCGGTGGTATTACACATTGAACCCTGAAAGTCACGAGTTGCTGGATGTTCTTAGTTACTCTTCCTAGATGTGAGCAAGACTCTGGTCACCAACCTCAATGGCATCTTAGATGAGCAAGGCTACTGGGTGGTTCCCGTGGTATTAAATATTTAAGGAAAATAGAAACTTTAATCACCTTAACCTTGTGTTTCCCGATGAGCATGGAATTTGTTGTAAGCTATGGTATCTCAGGGCTAGTCTCCCAGCAACTAGCAGGGTGATTTACTTAAGAGTTCCTAAATATTCCAATTCTATGGCAATGAAATCAGCCAAACAACTCCTCTCATCCAGCAGGGCGTTTTCTGGAATTAAAAGATACCACTTCATTTAAGAGCAGTTCATAGAACAAAATAAGAAGTCTAAAAAAAAAAAGGAAAATGAGTCTTTCTGCCATAGGGTGTAAAATGAATTTTAAATTATATGCAAATAACAAAGGATTACCAAACCATTAACACCAGGCCGTAACAGATCTTCAGGTGGCTTGCCTTGGCTGTCTATGTAGTGGCATTCTGGTTGTTATACAACAGAGGCTACTTCAAAGCATGTGCTGCAGAAAATAAGGGAAGACAGTGGTAATAGCTCTCTAACAACTGCTTCTCATGCTCTATTTGCTATTAGTGCTATTGTAATAGTTGTTAGCATCAACACAGAGAAAATGAAGTTACTAGACAGCCACATACGAGCATATGAATGAAATACTATACAAATAAAACCTATACAGTCCCTCCAGGCACAGGGAGAATTCCACAAAGTTAATCCCCAAGACAACGTTGTCGGAAGCTAACTCACCTCCAAACTGGAAAAGCAAGTTTTATAATCTTAACCCTTTATGAGATCAAAGTAAATCAACTTCAAATAAATTGCTTGAGAAGCATGAATTGGTTTTAGGACCAGGAACCAGAAGACCCAAGCTCTCAAAGAAAGGAGATTCTTTCCAAAAGTAAGAACTTGTCAACAAAATCGAAGAAAGACAGTGAAGAGTCAAAACAACAACAAAAATTCTATATGTATTAGAAATTTATAACTAGCATAAAACCGCTCCAAGATACATGACAAGAAATCATCTCCTGAGCACAAGAAACCAGCAACTAATTCGTGACCCCAGGACAATATCAAGATATCTATGTCAGTATTAATTAGCAATAGAGAAGAGGGGGGGAAATGAATAATTTTTATACCTACGGAACATTGTGTCCGCTGCCAAAGTGCTCAAGTGGAATAAAAAACACACTAATGTTGCATGGAATCAGCAGCACACTTCTATGTAAAAATCCTGATGTGTGTGATGTCTAGAGCAGTAAATGGAGAATCAAGCCAAATGGCTGAGGGCGAGCAGGACTGCAAAAAACAGAAGTTCATGATATCAGAGCATAAAAAAATTATGAGGGCGATAAATTCCCACAATTGCACAAATTGTAGACTCAATACTCCAATAGGAAGTTCTTGTAAGAATAGAGCATTGCTGACAATGACTAAGTCAACAAAGCAGAGGGGAAAGGCATTGCTATCTTTCTGTGCCATTAAGATATCAGTATAGTCATCTCAGAACATACCTACAAACTCCAATTTTAGAACTCTTTTCATGAATGTCAGGCTGATCTTCTGTGAATTATTGTGTTGCAGGAGCCCTAGGGCCAAGAGCTTTATTCGTTGTGTAGTTGGTTCTACTACAGGAGAAGAGGATGGTGACCTTGCTGGAGCAGTGACATATCAATAATGGATAGTAGAGGGATAAAACATATGTTCACTTATAATACCAGAATGCAACATGTCAAAGCCTATAGGCTGTAATTCTTCCACAGTAATAACAAGCATATGCATGAAAAGATTTGAATTATAATCTCTTCACCAAGTTCCCTCTTACTAAATATCTACCGTCTTCTCTCCTACAACATCAGTAGTTTACTGCATTTTACTATTTTATATTGAGTTTATCGTTGAACTTGAATGCTAGTAAATTTCAATAAAAGTACATTTGAATGCAATATGTTATTGGTATTGTTGTTAGGTTTTTATTTATTACTCCTTGGTCTGAAAATATTACAATTTCCTAGACTTGTGTAAATTTCAATAGAAGTACATTTGAAAAGATTACAATTCAAAGCATTAGAAGAAAGGGAAGAGAAAAGGAAGAAAGTGTGTAATAAGGGGAGGAGAAATAGAACATGAAAATTGAAAATCAGCATAATAGGAGTAAGAAGAGATGAAAGAGAAGAAAGATTGGAAGGGAAAAGGGAGGAACATAATAGGGACAGGAGGAGACATTGGGAAGAGTAGGTGGATGAGAAATTGGAAAGGAAGAGCAAAATCAGGAGGAATGGGACTGTGTAAGGAGAGCATAATTAATAAGATAGAAGGAATGAGTGTAAGGGAGGAAAGAGAAATGGAGAAGGGGAAGTACTACGGAGGAAAAAAAATGAACAAAAATGAGATAAGAGAAATAAGACATGGAAGAGGAGGAACATAAAGGAGAGAAAGAAGAAGTAGACATGGAAAAGGAAGAGAAATAAGAGGAGGTGCTTAAGAAGAGGAGAAGTGAGGAAGACGATGGGACCTATAGGACACTATACATGCATAATCACATATTCTATCATATATATACATGATGCAATGAAAAATATATTATACAAACAAAGATTGATATAAAAACAATTTTTACAATTGGTTAATATTACAAGTCTAGGAAATTACACTATTTTAAATAAACAAAGTCCTAGCAAAAATACCAATATCATATTTGCATTCAAATGCACTTGTATTGAAATTTATAAGTATTCAAGTTCAACAATAAACTCAACACATAATAATAAAATACAGTAAACTAGTGATGTAGTAGGAGAGAGGACTGTAGATATCTAATAAGAGGAGACCAAGTGAAGAGATGATTCAACAAAGGGAACCCAGAAGAAAAGATGAGAGTAAAACATATAACAGTGAGGTGGAAGTTAGTGGATTTAACTTGAGGGGAGAGGATTTAATTGATGCACAATTAAGAGATGGGTGGAACATTAACGTGCTGTATTGGAGATGAAAGAAATCAATGGAAAAGAGGGAAGTCAAAGGGAAGGTGTGTCACTACAACAGATTAGGGGAGGAGAAATAGAACTGAAAAAGGGGATGTTAGCGTAATAGGGAAAGGGTAAGGGGGAATATATGGGAGGGGAAACAATATTGTGGTAGACAAAGGAAAGTAGGAGAAAGAAGAGATGAAAGAGAATAAACATTGGAAGAGAATGGGGAGGAACATAGGGGCAGGAGGAGAAATCGGGAAGAGAGAATGTTTAAATTACAAAGAAGAGGTGAAGATAAATTGTGCAGAAAGAGATAAATCAAGAGGAAGGGGACCATGCAGGGAGAGCATAACCAATAAGAAAGAATGAACGAGCATGGAGGAGGAAAAGGAAAGGGAGAAGGATAAGTACTATGGAGGAATAGCATGAAGAAAAACGATATAGAAGAAACAAGACGTGGAAGAGGAGGAAGATAAATAAGAAGGGGAGAAATAAGTCATGGAAAAGGAAGAGAAAGGGAGAAGGAGGTGATTAAGAAGAGAAGATGTGAGGAAGATGATGGTATTTGGAGGACATAAAATATGCATAACCACAGTCTATCATATATATGCATAATACAATGGAAACCATACTTGTTAAGGCGGCAAGGCGACACGGTGTTGGAGCCGGACGCCTTGTGCCTAGGCGCGACTAGGCGTCGCCTAGGCGACCTTTAAAAATAATAATTTATGTATATATTTTATGTATATATACATGTGTCATGGGTTGTCCCCACTCATATACACACATTGTGTAGTTATATATGTAGTTATCTACATATTTATAGTCGATCTCTCCATATATATATATATATTATTGTATAAAAAAATAACCAATTACATTTCTAATATATTATCATTTGACAATAATGTCAAGGACACGAAAAGAATTATTGTAAAGAATGTAAGACTGATCAACATATAAATATATATTTATTGTCATACATAGCTACAAATATTAAGCAATGTAATCACTATCCTTCATAGCATAGCTACTTAGTACAATCTGAATTGAAGGTGCAAACTAAGAAAAATCAAATGTGTACTAAGAGTATTAGATTCAATCAAACAAAAAAGAGTATTAGATCCAGTCAAACCCAAAAAAGAGTATTAGATCCAATTAAAAAGTGATATTTGGCACATAAAATAGGCAACACTATTAATTTTGAGCATTGGTGTAGCCATATCAAACATTAAAATAAGTAAATATACAACTAGACCCACAAAACTAGGTCACTGTAGCATTATAATAAAGCGTCCTCGCCTAGGCGCAGCCCTGGGGCGCCTTGACGCCTAGGCGGCCGCCTAGGCGCACGCCTTGACAAGTATGATGGAAATTGCACTATCGAAACAAAGATTGATTCAACATAACATCTTTACAATTGTGCATAAATATGTTTAAGAAATTATAATATTTTCAATAATAAATAAAAACCTAGTAACAATACCAATAACATATTTGCATTCAAATGTACTTGTATTGAAATTTACAAGCTTTCAAGTCCAACAACAAATCAACATAAAATAGTAAAATGCAGTAAACTAGTGATATTGTAGGAGGGAAGACGGTAGATATTTACCAAGAGGGAATTCAATGAAGAGACGATTTAATAAAGGGAACCCAGAAGAGAAGATGAGAGTAAAACATATAACAGTTAGATGAAAGTCATTGGATTTTAATGATGTACAATTAAGACATAGGTGGAACAGTAAACATGTTGTACTGGAGGAGAGAAAAGAAATCAATCAGAGAGAGGGAAGAGAGAAGGAAGGAGGTGCGTCACTACAACAGATTAGGGAAGGAGAAATAGAACTTTAAATGGGGATATTAGCATAATCAGGAAGGTTGAGGTATAGATAAGGGATGGCAGACAATATCGTGGTAAAGAAAGGGAAGTAGGAGAAAGAAGAGAGGAAAGAGAATTAAGACTGGAAGAGAATGGGGAGGAACATAACCGAAGCATGCTAAAATTGGGAAGAGGAGAATGTGAATTAGAAAGAAGAGGTAGAGGACAAACTGGGCAAGTAGAGCTAAAAAAGGATGTAGAATAGGAGTAAGATAAACGAGATGGGGAGGAAGTAGTCGAGGAAAAGGAAGAGAATTGGTAGAAGAGGTGCTTAAGAAAAAAGTGAGCAAGATGATGGTACGTACAGGACATAGAGTCATGTACTACTGCTTTTTGGCGTGACAGCTCGGTTGGTCTTCTGTTGTTGCGGTAGACAACATAAAACATGCACAATCACAGTGGCATTATTTGACGAGGTTTTCGTTTGTATGGTGGAGATAGACATCTCTATCCATGTCTTTTAGGCGCAGACAGCCCCAATTGTCGATGTCGAAGATAATGTAGGGTTCTAGTCGCCCTAGGTGTCTTCGTTGCACACCCTAGCCGAGGCCATCACATTCACTGTCACCATACCCCTACACTAGCACAAGTTTAGAGATAGCCCAACCCTAGCGCTAGTCCTAATTGACATCATGAATAAACCCTAATTGTAGCACTAATTGTCGCCATTGTTGTATTGCAAGTCGTCTCTATCGCCTCCACCGTCGTCGTATTACCTAGTCCTAGATCTAGTTGTAATTCTAGCCAAAGTTGTATCCCAAGCCGTCATCATCCATGTAACTGTCACTGTTGCCATAGCCCCACAATAGCACAGGTTGTAACGATACCCCAACCCTAGCCCTAGTACTAGTCCTAATTGTCGTCGTGAATAATCCCTACCCTAGCACTAGTTGTCACCGTCGTCGAATCGCTAGACATCTCCATCGCCTTTGTCTTTGTCATAGTACTAGTACTAGTTCTAGTTGTCGTTCTAGTAATGCCATAGCCCAATTGTAGTGATAGGCCAACCTTAACCCTATTCCTAGTCTGAGCCGTTGTCGTCATATTCCTAACCCTAACACTAGTTGTCGTTGTCGTCCTATCTAGTATGTCCGTGCTCTATCTAGAAATCCAGTAGAAATGTATGAGGAAAAGACTTGATTTTGGAGTTACTCCTGACGGGTAGCCCTAATCGTAGCCCCGACCTCGTCCTGGTTGTTGTCACACACGCCAGTTCCTAAGCCATCGATGTTGTCGTCATAGCCATAGCCCAAGACTAGTTTTAGTCCTATCCCAAGTCGTTGTTATCTCTATACCGCTAAACCTAACACCAGTTGTCACTGTTGTTGTAGTTGTATCCATCTTCATCAACTTCATGATCGTCGTCGTAGCTTTAGCCCTAGCCCAAGTTGTCGTCTATCATCGTCGCCATAGCCCTAACCTAGGAAGCACGGGCACGGGACACAACGATTTTTGAAAATATAGAACACAGACATGACGTTGGACACAACAAAAAGAATATCAATCCATATAAATATAGAAGATTTCATTCATTGCTTAATTAATTATATTTATCCCTAAATCCTAATTCAAAAATAATACACAAACAAAGAACACAATAAGATCGACATGCATAATCACAAGTTATATCATATATATATAGAATACAATGGAAACTATACAATTGAAACAAAGATTATTTCAACATAAACGTCAATTTTGCAATATTACAAGTCTACAAAATTATAATATTTTCAGACCAAAGAGTAATAAATAAAACCCAACTACAGTACAAATAACATATTTGCATTTAAATGTACTTGTAACTAAAATTACAAACATTCAAGTTCAATGATAAACTCTAACATAAAGTAGTAAAGATAAGATGGTAGTTATCTAATAAGAGAAAATGTCGTGAAGAGATGATTAAATAAAGGGAACCCAGAAGAGAAGATGAGAGTAGGAACATATAACAAATAGGTGGAAATCGGTGGATAGATCTAGGGGGATGAGAGGATTTAATTGGTAACCAATTAAGATATCGGTAGAACAATAAACATGTTGAACTGGAGGAGATAAAAGAAATTAGTGGAAAAGAGGTAAGAGAAAGGGACGAAGGTGAGTCACTACAACAAATAGTGGAAGAAGGGCTAGGAGTAATAGAATGATATTGTGGTAAAGAAAGGAAAGGAGGAGAAAGAAGAGATGAAAGAAAAGAAAGATTGGAGGACAAAGGGGAGAAACATAATATGGGAAGGAGGAGAAATTTGGAAGAGGAGGTGAGAGTACAAATAGGGGAGGAAGAGCTAAATGAGAAGCGGAGAAGAAAAGAGAAAGGGAGAAGGAGAATTACAATAGAGGAATAGCATGAAGAAGAATGAGATAGGAGAAACAAGAGATCGAAGAAAAGGAAATTAAAGGAGAGATGGAGAAAGTAGGCGTGGAGAAGGAGGAAAAATGGGAGAAGGAGGTGCTTAAGAAGATGAGGAGAAGTAAGGAAGACTATGGCACCTGGAGGAGGACATAAAGCATGCATAATCACATATTCTATCATATATATACATAATACAATGGAAACTATACAATTGAAGCAAAGATTGATTCAACAAAACAGTCTTTACAATTGTGCAATATTACAACTCAAAGAAATCACAATATTTCAAGTAATAAATAAAAACCTGGTAACAACACCAATAGCATATTTGCATTAAAATGTACTTGTCTTGAAATTTAAATTATTTAAGTTCAACAATAAACTCAACATTAGACAGTAAAATGTAGTAAACTAGTGATGTAGTAGGATAAAAGATGGGAGATATCTAATAAGAGAGAACTCAGTGAAAAGATGATTTGATCACGAGAACCAGAAGAGAAAATTATAGTAAACTATATAATAATTAGGTGGAAGTCAGTGGATTTAACTAGACGGGAGAGAGGATTTCATTGACACACAATTAGGAGATAGGTAGCACAGTAAACGTATTATACTAGTGAAGATCAAAGAAATCAATGGAAGAAAGGGAATAGAAAGGGAAGGAGGTGTGTCTTTGTAACAAACAAGGTAAGGGGATGACAGATAGAACTATAAAAGGTGACATAAGCATAATAGGGGAAGGGTGAGGATAACTGGGTAAGGGAGGGGAAACGATTGTCGTACAGAAAAGGAAGGAGGAGAAAGAAAAGATAGAAGAGAAAGGGGAGGAACATAACATAGGCAAGAGGACAAATTGGGAAGATGAGGTGGAGTACAAACAGGCCAGGAAGAGCTAAATAATGAGGACATGGATTGTGGAGGGAGAACATAATCAATAAGAAAGAAGGAAGGAGTGTATAGGAGGAAAGGGAAAGGGAGAAGAAGTGCTATGGAAGAATAGCATGGAGAAAAATGAGATAGGAGAAACAATACATGGAAGAGGAGGAAACTATAGGAGAGAATGAGAAAGTAGTTGTCGAAAAGGAAGAGAAATGGGAGGAGGTGCTTAAGAAGAGAAGAAAAAGTGATGAACATAATGGTACCTGGAGGAGGAAATAAAACATGCATAATCACATATTATATCATATATATACATAATACAAAGGAAACTATACAACTGAAACAAATATAGTTATAACAAAATAGTCTTTACAACTGTGCAATATTACAAGTCTAGGAAATAATAATATTTTCAGACCAAAGATTAATAAAATAAAACCTAGCAACAGTAGAAATAACATATTTGCATTTGAATGTATTTGTATTGAAATTTACAAGCATTCAAGTTCAACAATAAGTCAAAAAAAATAGTAAAATTGAGTAACTAGTAATGTAGTAGGAGAGAAGATGGTAGATATCTAATAAGAGCGAACTCGGTGAAGAGATGATATAATAAAGGGAACATAGAAAATAAGATGACAGTAAAAAATATAGAAATGAAGTGGAAATCATTGGATTTAACTACAGCGGAGAGGATTTAATTGATGCATAATTAAGAGATAGGTGGAACAACAAACGTGTTATACAAGTGTTCAATTTCTACAATGAATTCAACATTAAATAGTAAGATCTAGTAAACTAGTGATGTAGTAAGATAGAAGATGGTAGATATCTAATAAGAGGGAACTCAGTGAAAGATGATTTAATAAAGAGAACCCAAAAGAGAAGATGAGATTAAAACATATAACAAATAGGTGGAAGTTGGTGGATTTAGCTAGACGGGATTGAGGATTTAATTGATGCACAATTAAGAGATAGGTGGAATAGTAAACATATTGAACTAGAGGAAATGAAAGAAATCAGTGGAAGAGACGGAAGAGAAAGGGAAGGAGGTGTGTCACTATAACAGATAAGGGGAGGAAAAATAGAAATAGAAAAGGAGACATTAGCGTAATAGTGGATGGGTGAGGAGGAACAGTAGGGGGAGGGCACGATATTTTGGTAGAAAAGGGGGAGGGCACGATATTTTGGTAGAAAAGGGGAAGGAGGAGAAACAAAAGATGGACTAGAAGAGAAAGGGGGGAACATAACATGGACAAGAGGAGAAATTAGTATAACGAGGTGCATGACCAATTGGGCAGGAACGACTAAATCAAGACGAAGGGGACTGTGCATGGAGGAGGAATAGCATGAAGGAAAATGAGATAGGAGAAATAAGACATGGAAGAAGAGGAAGATAGAGGAGATGAGGAGTTTGAAGTCGTGGAATAGAAAGACAAAAAGGAGGAGGTGCTTAAGAAGAGGAGAAGAGAGGAAAATGATGGTACATTAGCACATAAAACATGCATAATCACATAATCTATAATATATGTGCATAATACAATGGATTGATGGAAACTATATTGTTAAAAAAGATTGATTCAACATAGCAGTCTTTGCAATTGGGCAATATTACAAGTCTAGGAAATTATAATATTTTCAGTAATAGATAAAAGCCTAGCAAAAATACTAATAACATATTTTAATTCAAATATGTCGCCTCTGTCATCGTCATAGTACTAGTCGTCATTCTAGCTGTAGTTCTAGAAGTAATTATATCCCAAGCCGTCGTCGTGCATCTTACCGTTATCGTTGTCATAGCCATAGCACTAGGAGTTTGTGGATTTAACTAGAGGGGAGGGAGGATTTAATTGATGCACAATTAAGAGATAGTTGGAACATTATACGTATTGTACTAAACGAGATGAAAGAAATCAGCGGAAGAGAGGGAAGAGAAAGGGAAGGAGGGCTGTCTTTGTAATAGATAAGGGGAGGAGAAATAGAACAAGAAAAGCGGACATTACCATAATAGGGGAACGATGAGGAGGAATAGATAAGAGAGGGGAAGTGATACTATTATAGAGAAAGGGAAGGAGAAAGAAGGGAAGAAAGATTGGAAGGAAAAGGGGAGGAGCATAATAGGGAGAGGAGGAGACATTGGGAAGAGTAGGTGGATGAGAAATTGGAAAGGAAGAGCAAAATCAGGAGGAAGGGGACTGTGTAAGGAGAGCATAATCAATAAGATAGAAGGAACGGGCGTAAGAGAGGAAAGGGAAATGGAGAAGGAGAAGTACTACAGAGGAAAAAAAATGAAGAAAAATGAGATAGGAGAAATAAGAAATGGAAGAGGAGGAACATAAAGGAGAGAAGGAAGAAGTAGTCGTGGAAAAGGAAGAGAAATAAGAGGGAGGTGCTTAAGAAGAGGAGAAGCGAGGAAGACGATGGGACCTAGAAGACATTAAACATGCATAATCACATATTCTATCATATATATACATGATGCAATGAAAACTATATTATACAAACCATGGTGCAGGACTTCGACTTCGTGTCGACTTCGCCAGGTGTGGAAGTGGAAGTTTGTGGAAACTTCGAGGAAGTTTAGACGCAAACTTCGACAAACTTCGATGCCATTTTTTGAAGAAAATGATGTGAATTTGAAGGAAACTTTAATTGAAAACTACTATATATGTTATACATCTATCTTATATATGTTAATTTAACACAAAACACAATTCACAACTCTCTAGCCCTAGTTTCAAGGGTCAAATGTGCAATACACATATACAAATATAGTTCACCATATGTGTTCTATAGTCTATACAATATACAGTCAAATAGTAGTTATAACACCCTATCTAGGAAAGAGTGGCAACAAACAACAAAGGAGTTGATATTAGAAGTTGTGAAGAGGGTTGGAGGCGACACTTATGCCTTATATGGCCTTAGGGACACTAGTTAGGATTAATGTTCTGGGTCGTCTCAACTTCGACCAAACTTTGCCCAACTTCGCCAACTTCGAGGAAACTTCGCCAACATCGGCGATTTTGGGACCATTTTGTACAGCAAAAAGTCAACATCGGCGAAGTTGATCAAAATTCGGCTCGATGTTGAGACGGGCCCGAAGTATTCCAGAATCGACTTCGCCTGGGCACGAATTTTGATGTTTCGGCGAAGTTTCGCCCAACATCGCCGATGTTGTGTTCCATGATACAAACAAAGATTGAGATAAAAACAATTTATACAATTGGGAAATATTACAAGTCTGGGAAATTATACTATTTCTCAGTAATAAACAAAAACCTAGCAACAATACGAATATCAAATTTGCATTCAAATGTACTTGTATTGAAATTTACAAGTATTCAAGTTCAACAATAAACTCAGCACAAAATAATAAAATACAATAAACTAGTGATATAGTAGGAGAGAGGACTGTAGATATCTAATAAGAGGGAACCCAGTGAAGAGATGATTCAACAAAGGGATCCCAGATTAAAAGATGAGAGTAAAACATATAACAATGAGGTGGAAGTTAGTGGATTTAACTTGAGGGGAGAGAGGATTTGATTGTGCACAATTAAGAGATAGCTGGAACACTAACGTGTTGTATTGGAGATGAAAGAAATCAATGGAAAAGATGGAAGTGAAAGGGAAGGTGTGTCACTACAACAGATTGGGGGAGGAGAAAAAGAACTGAAAAAGGGGGCGTTAGCTTAATAGGGAAAGGGTAAGGGAGAATATATGGAGGGGAAACTATATTGTGGTAGACAAAGGGAAGTAGGAGAAAGAAGAGATGAAAGAGAATAAACATTGGAAGAGAATGGGGAGGAACATAGGGACGGGAGGAGAAATCGGGAAGAGAGAATGTAAATTACAAAGAAGAGGTGGAGATAAATTGTGCAGAAAGAGCTAAATCAAGAGGAAGGGGACTGTACAGGGAGAGCATATCCAATAAGAAAGAAGGAACGAGCGTGGAGGAGGAAAAGAAAAGGGAGAAGGAGAAGTACTATGGAGGAATATCATGAAGCAAAACGATAAAGAAGAAACAAGACGTGGAAGAGGAGGAAGAAGATAAATAAGAAGGGGAGAAATAAGTCATGGAAAAGGAAGAGAAATGGGAGAAGGAGGTGACTAAGAAGAGAACTGTGAGGAAAATGATGGTATTTGCATAACCACAGTTTATCATATATATGCATAATACAATGGAAACTACACTATCGAAACAAATATTGATTCAACATAACATCTTAAAATTGTACATAACATATGTCTAAGAAATTATAATATTTTCAATAATAAATAAAAACCTAGTAACAATACCAATAACATATTTGCATTTGAATGTACTTGTATTGAAATTTACAAGCTTACAAGTCCAACAAGAAATAAACATAAAATAGTAAAGTGCAGTAAACTAGTGATATTGTAGGAGGGAAGACGGCATATATCTACCAAGAAGGAATTCAATGAAGAGATGGTTTAATAATGGGAACCCAGAAGAGAAGATGAGAGTAAAACATATAACAGTTAGATGGAAGTCATTGGAATTTTAATGATGTACAATTAAGACATAGGTGGAACAGTAAACATGTTGTACTGGAGGAGAGAAAAGAAATCAGTCGGAGAGAGGGAAGAGAGAAGGAAGGAGGTGCGTCACTACAACAGATTAGGGAAGGAGAAATAGAACTTTAAATGGGGATATTAGCATAATCAGGAAGGTTGAGGTATAGATAAGGGATGGCAGACAATATCGTGGTAAAGAAAGGGAAGTAGGAGAAAGAAGAGATGAAAGAGAATAAAGACTGGAAGAGAATGGGGAGGAACATAACCGGAGCAGGCTGAAAATTGGGTAGGAAGAGAAAAATCAGGGGAAATGGGACTGTGTAGGGAAAGCATAATCAATAAGAAAAAAGGAATGGGCGTGGAGGAAAGGGAAAGGGAGAAGTACTATGTAGCAATAGCGTGAAGAAAAAACGAGATAGGAGAAATAAGACATGGAAAAGAAAGGGAGAAGGAGGTGCTTAAGGAGAAAAGAAGTGAGGGAGGGAGGACATAACTAATGCATCTTCACATATTCTATAATACAATCGAGACTATACTAATGAAACAAAGATTGATTCAACATAACAGTCTTTACAATTGTGCAATATTACAAGTCTAGGAAATAATAATTTTTTCAGTAACTAAATAAAAAGCTAGCAACAATACCAATAACATATTTGCATTTGAATGTACTTGTATTGAAATTTACAAGCTTACAAGTCCAACAAGAAATAAACATAAAATAGTAAAGTGCAGTAAACTAGTGATATTGTAGGAGGGAAGACGGCATATATCTACCAAGAAGGAATTCAATGAAGAGATGATTTAATAATGGGAACCCAGAAGAGAAGATGAGAGTAAAACATATAACAGTTAGATGGAAGTCATTGGAATTTTAATGATGTACAATAAGACATAGGTGGAACAGTAAACATGTTGTACTGGAGGAGAGAAAAGAAATCAGTCGAAGAGGGGGAAGAGAGGAGGTGTGTCACTACAACAGATTAGGGAAGGAGAAATAGAACTTTAAAAGGGGATATTAGCATAATCGGGAAGGTTGAGGAATAGATAAGGGATGGCATACAATATTGCGGTAAAGAAAGGGAAGTAGGAGAAAGAAGAGATGAAAGAGAATAAAGACTGGAAGAGAATGGGGAGGAACATAACCGGAGCAGGCTGAAAATTGGGTAGGAAGAGAAAAATCAGGGGAAATGGGACTGTGTAGGGAAAGCATAATCAATAAGAAAGAAGGAATGGGCGTGGAGGAAAGGGAAAGGGAGAAGTACTATGTAGCAATAGCGTGAAGAAAAAACGAGATAGGAGAAATAAGACATGGAAAAGAAAGGGAGAAGGAGGTGCTTAAGGAGAAAAGAAGTGAGGGAGGGAGGACATAACAAATGCATCTTCACATATTCTATAATACAGTCGAGACTATACTAATGAAACAAAGATTGATATAACATAACAGTCTTTACAATTGTGCAATATTACAAGTCTAGGAAATAATAATTTTTTCAGTAACTAAATAAAAAGCTAGCAACAATACCAACAACTTATTTGCATTCAAATGTACTTGTATTGAAATATACAAGCATTCAAGTTCAATGATAAACTCAATATAAAATAGTAAAATGTATTAAATTACTGTTGTAGTAGGAATGAAGACGATAGATATCAAATAAGTGGGACCTCATTGAAGAGATGATTTAATAAAGGAAACCCAGAAGAGAAGATGAGAGTAAAAACATATAGCAATTAGGTGAAAATCAGTGGATTAAACTAGAGGGGAGAGGATTTAATTGATGCATAATTAAGAGATAGGTGGAACAGTAAATGTTTTGTACAAGCATTCAAGTTCAACGATAAACTCAGCATAAAATAGGGGAAAAGTGAGGAGCTAGGAAGCACAGACACTTCTAGACAGCCCCCGTATCCGTGTCGGACACGTTTTGGATACGGATGGGACGTGTCCAGTTCATTTTGGTCTTTTTCTGCACTCCGGACACAGCTGGACACTGCCCAGACACTTCTTGGACATCACTGCAGCAGCTGCTGCTGCAATAGACTATTTCAGAGTACAAATGTTGAATATACAACTATTGTTTATGTCTTATTACTAAGAAAATGCAACATACAGCTGAGATCTAATCAAAAGTACAAACAAATCTGTTGAATCAGATATTATGAATCAAAATATAGTCTGATAAGTTGGTTAAATGAGTAATACAAAGTCATATATAATAACTGTAATACTACTTTTACAAGAAAAACATGTTTAGTTTTCTACTTCATATTGTTTCTACTACACACATGAAGACACATCTATATGTATATAGGATTATACATATATAGATACATAATCTGGAGAATTTTTGTAAAGTAAATTTCAGTTCACACATTACATATATGTATTATATTAAAAAAAAATCCTCTCATTCAATGCCGTGTCCATGTCCTACATTTTAGAAATTTGTCGTGTCCATGTTTGTGTCCATGTCACTGTCCGTATCGAAAAATGTGTATGTGCTTCCTTAGTGAGGAGTAATAGGTAAGGGAGGGGAAACAATATTGTCATATAGAAAGGGAAGGAGGAGAAATAAGATATGAAAGAGAAGAAAGACATGAAGAGACGGGGTCATAACAGGAGCAGGAAGAGAGGTGGAGGACAAATTGGGCAGGAAGATCAAAATCAGGAGAAATGGGACTGTGTAGGGAGAGCATAATCAATAAGAAAGAAGGAACGGGCGTGGAGGAAAGGAAAAGAGAGAAGGAAAAGTATTGTGGAGGAATAGCGTGCAGAAAAATGAGATAGGAGAAAAGTGGAAAATGAGATATAATGGGGAAGATCCCCTTACGTGTAGGTTTTCTTATTGCTTGATAGAAAAGTGGCAGCCACCCTTTCCTATAAATAGGAGAAGGGAGGAAGCATACAGACATAGACCAAACCCTAATGGGCCAAGGACAGACTTGGGCCCATATTACAAATAGACTAAAAGCAACTTGAGTAAAAGACTAAACACAGAAGTAAATAAACACTCCAATAAAGACGTGGAAGAGAAAGGGGATACGAACGAGGATCTTAAGAAGAGAAGTGAGGAGGAGGACATAACACATGCATAATCACATATTCTATCATATATATGTAGAAACAAAGACTGGTTAAACATCATAGCCTTTACAATTGTGCAATAATACAAGTCTAGGAAATTATAATACTTTTAGTAACAAATATAAACTAAGAAATTATACCAATAACATATTTGCATTCAAATGTACTGGTATCGAAACCTACAAGCATTCAAGTTCAGCGATAAACTCAATATAAAATAGTAAAATGCAGTAAACTAGTAATGGAGTAGGAGTGAAGACGGTAGATATATAATAAGTTGGAACTCATTGAAGAGATGATTTACAAAAGGGAACCCGTAAGAGAAAATGAGTAAAAATATATAGCAATTAGGTGGAAGTCAGTGGATATAATAAGAGGGGAGAGGATTTAATTGATGCATAATCAAGAGATAGGTGGAACAGTAAATGTTTTGTGAAGCATTCAACTTCAACAATAAACTCGGCACAAAAGAGTAAAATACAATGAACTAGTGATGTAGTATAATAGAAGACAGTAGATATCTAATGAGAGGGAACTCGGTAAAGATTTGATTTAATAAAGGAAACCTAGAAAAGAAGATGAGAGTAAAAACGTATAGTAATTAGGTGGAAGTCAGTGATTTAACTAGAAGAAGAGACGATTAAATTCACGAACAATAGGGGAAGAAGGGTAAGGAGGGATAGATAAGGGAGTGGAAACAGTATTGTGGTAGAGAAAGAGGAGGAGAAAGACAAGATGAAAGAGAAGAAAGACTGGAAGAGAAAGGGGAAGAACATAATAGGGACTGGAGGAGAAAATGGGAAGAGGAGCTGGAGTACAAATAGGGCAAGAAGAGCTAAATAGAGGAAGAGGACTGTCCAGGGATAGCATAATCAATGAAAAAGAAGGAACTGGTGTAGAGGAGGAAAGGGAAAGGGGGTAGGAGAACAAATATGGAGTAATAGCATGAAGAAAAATGAGATAGGAGAAACAAAACGTAGAACTGGAGGAAGATAAAGGAGAGAAGGAGAAAGTATTTTTGGATAAGGAAAAGAAATGGGAGAACGAGGTGCCTAAGAAAAGGAGAGAACTGGGGAAGACTATAGTACCTGGATGACAACATATAACATGTGTAATCACATATTCTATCATATATATATACATAATATAGTGGAAACTATACTCTTTAGAAACAAAGATTTATTCAACAAAACAATCTTTACAATTGTACGTTCTTATAAGTCTAAGAAATTATAATATTTTCAGACCAAAGACTAATAAAATAAAACTTAGCAACAATACCAATCAAATGTTTATGTTCAGGTATACCTGTATAGAAATTTCCAAGCATTCAAGTTCAACAGAAAATTCAATAGAAAATAGTAAAATACAGTAAATGAGTATAGTAGTAGGAGAGAAGATGATACATATCTAATAAGAGAGAACTCAGTGAAGATATGATTTACTAAATGGAACCCAGAACAGAAGATGAGAGTAAAAACATATACGGTGGAAGTCGGTGAATTTAACAAGAGGAGAGAGGATTATCATTGATTCATAATTAACAAATTGGTGGAATAGAAAATGTTTTTTACAAGTATACAAGTTTTACAATAAACTCAACATAAAATAGTAAGATATGTAGGATAGAAGCCGATAGATATCTATAAGAGAGAGCTCAGTGAAGAGATGATTTAATAAAGAGAACCCATAAGAGAAGATGAGAGTAAAACATATGACAAGCAAGAGGAAGTCAAAGGATTTAACTAGAGGGGAGAGAGGATTTAATTGATGCACAATTAAGAGATAGGTAGAGCATTATAACGTGCTGTACAAGCACTCAAATTCTACAATAACTCAAAATAAAGTAGTAAGATGTTGTAAACTAGTGATGTAGTAGGCTTGAAGGCAGTAGATATTTAATAAGAGAGAAGTCAATGAAAAGATGATTTAATAAAGAAACCCCAGAAGAGAAGATGATAGTAAAACATATAATAACTAGGTGGAAGTCGGTGGATTTAACTAGACGGAAGGGAGGATGTAATTGATGCACAATTAAGAGATTATAATATTTTCAGACCAATGACTAATAAAATAAAACCTAGCAACAATACCAATTAAATGTTTATGTTGAGGAAATTGAGATTGATTCAACAAAACAGTCTTTACAATTGTGCATTATTACAAGTCTAGGAAATTATAATATTTTCAGTAATAAATTGAAGCCTGGCAACAATACCAATAGCATATTTGCATTCAAATGTACCAATACTAAAATTTACAAGCATTCAAGTATAAAAATAACTCAACATAAAAGAGTTCAATGCGGTAAACTAGTGTTGTAGTAGGGGAGAAGACGGTAGATATCGAATAAGAGAAAACTCGGTGAAGAGATAATTTAATTAAGGGAACCCAGAAGAGAAGATGAGAGTAAAACGTATAACAATTAGGGGTAGTCAGTGGATTTAACTAGAGGGGGGAAAGGATTTGATTGATGCAAATTAAGAGATAGGGGGAACAATAAAAGTGTTGTACTGGAGGAGATGAAAGAAATTAGTGAAAGATAGCAAGAGAAAGGGAAGGAGTTGTGTCACTGCAAAAGATAGGGGGCGAGAAATAGAACTGGAAAAGAGGACACTAGAGTAATAGGGAAAGGGTGAGGAGAAATAGATAAGGGAGAGGAAACGATATTGTGGTAGAGAAATGGATGTAAAGAGAAAGTAGAAATGAAAGTGAATAAAGACTGAATGAGAATCGGGAGGAGCATAACAGGGGTAAGGGGAGACATTGGGAAGAAGAGGTGGAGGACAAATTATGTAGTTCGGCCAGAGTAGCCCGGGTGGCAAGAGCTTGGGAAGTCCCAATGAATGACCCAATTTTGAATTACACTGAAGGCACTCTGCGAACGGCATTCCGCGTTGATTGAGCACACAGAAGGGAGTGATGGGACCACTCTTTATCATGCCTCAAGAGTTTACCATGTCCGGGGTGTGTGCATTATTTGCCCTGATCGGGCTTGGTTCCTTTGTTAATTTAAACAAAATGGCAAATTAGGCGAGAAGAGCTAAATCAGGAGGAAGGGGACTGTGTAAGGAGAGCATAATCAATAAGAAAGAATGAACAGGTGTGGAGGAGGAAGGGAAAGCGAGAAGGAGAAGTATTATGCAGGAATATCATGAGAAAAAGGGAGAAGTAAGACATGTAAGAGGAGGATGTAGCCCTAGCCATAGCCATTGTCGCCATTGTTATATACATAGCCCTAGCCCTAGCCTTAGCACTATTACTAGTTGTATCTGTAGCACAACCAAGCCCAAATCCTAGTCCTACCCTAGTCATCGTCGTCCCCTAGTCTTAGCACTACTAATCCTTGCTATCGTCGTAGCACAAGTTGTTTTCCCGTCGTCATTGTAGTTGTAGCCCACTCAGTCACTCTTGTTGTATCCCTAGTCGTCTTTGTCATCTTAGTAGTAGTAGTCCAAGTGTCGTCGTCGTCATAGCACTAGCCCTTATCATAATTGACATCATTGTCGTTGCCCCAGCCTATTGCAAATGTCATACTCACAGCCCTACTCGTAGCCCAAACCTATGCTTAGTTGTTGACAGTGTTCAAGCCCTAGCTCTAGCCGTAGTCATAACCCATCAGGTATAGAATGGAGTATATTGATGTATTAAATGTAATTTCAGAGTGGAGTTTCTCCCCTATAGTGCGCCTTCTCGGGGGCTAGATGTCTATGCAGATTGTTCGTCAGTAGTAGCAGGTGACATGGTTGGAGTTTGTGCAGCGGAGTTTCTCCTATGCGGTGCACTTTGTCGGGAGCTTGATGTTCGTGCAGCTTGCTTGTCAGTATTAGCGTTTGACGAACTGACGTTTGTACGGTGGGCTCATCTCAACTCGAAACTTGTCTCTACCAACATTAACCAAAACATATAAATCATGGTTTTAAATTAAAATAGGTAAAACAATACCATATTTCATAAATCATGATTTTCCCGAACATACGGTGACGATGACAACACCGACTTATAGTCATCATATAATGTTTGAGGGAAAAAGTTTGCTAAAGCTACAAATCCCCAACAAAAATGGGACATGGTCTACAAGGTTGAGCTGAGTTGAGGATATCTTAACTATGTACACCATTTCTCATTTGACTTATAGCTTTAGTGGATTTTTTTTCTCAGACAACATGATGATCACATATAAGTGTTCTCATCATAGCCTTCTCTTTAGGGAAATCACAATTTGTTAAATGAGATATTGCGTTACCGGTGCCCCATTATTTGTTTTGGTTAATGTTGTAGATTTTTAAGGGTGAATTTGGGTTCGCGAACTATGGGGACCTCAGGATACTTGCCGTGTTCCTTATGGCGTCAACCCTATAGTTCTAGTTTGGACCCTCATTGCTTCAGGCGTAAATGGGGTTACAAAGTGGAGTAATTGCATGAATTGAATGCATTGTAGAGATGGGAGTTTCTTCCATAAAGTGAACCATGTCGAGGGCTTGATGTTGGTGAAGATTGTCACCACAGTTATGACGTCCCCGGATTTTGATTTCTCCAAGCCCTATTGGGAATGAGATGTCAGAATCCGAAAACATCATCCAATCATATCAGAGAGCGATGCGGAAGCATAATACACATACATGAACATAAAATCATAACATTCTCAACATTCAACATGTAAATTTATACAGCATGAATTATTACACAATGATTTACAATTACATATTGAAAGATGATTTACAAGTCTAAGAACATGTATGCTAACTAGGATCTTCACAATAGGTACAACCTGAACAACTTGCTCACATCCAGTACTTTTCCTCCCATGCTATCTCTGAACCTAAAACATACGTGAAACAACAAATCAACACACAAGGTGTTGTGTACATGGGCAGAAAGATACATATATTTATGGCTTTCATAATTTTTGAAAAAGATTTGCAGAAGGAAAGAAAATCATAGAAAACACTTCTTTATTAAGCGAAATATGCCAATTTAAGTCATTTTCCTAGATGAATTGCATTATCAAGGTGGACTAGTACCAAAACATAAATATGGGCCCATCCCCGTGTACCAAGTACTCTAGGGAAACTCCCCGTACACCGTGTGCTCTAGGGAGGTGTACTAGCCAACATTAATCCATTCCCTTGTAAGGGGGATAATGAGCACCTTAAATAACTACAAAGCATCTACTTATCATTTATGTTTACAAGTGATAAAACATCGAGTACTATATAGTGCTACTACATCCAATATTTGCAAATAGAAGAGGGCATACATACATATCATGATTGCAAGCAAGAAAACCATAGTCATATACTTAAATAAAACCCACGTACCTGAGTTCAGAGATTTCTAATCATTCTTGTTCATCTAGATATGCAGTCATCACCTGATTAGTAACAAAATTACATACATGCACTAAATTCTCATCATTAATCCTAACTAGAAACATTTTAGGGTTTTGGCCAATATAGGTTCTGAGTTGCTTATAAGTTCATTAAATGATCTTACACTGATCTAGAAGTCATCATGAAGGTGTGGTTCAAGTTTCAAGTCATTATGACGTTCCATGCACTTTCTATGATCATATCAAGGTTTAAGGCATTTACATGCATTCTAGGGTCAAAAGACTCACAATAGAGAATCTGATACCAAGAATCAACAAGGAAGAAGAGTCAAGCATAAGGGATGGTTTTAGATCAGCAAGAAAAGAATATAGGAAACACATTCAAAGTAGGGTGATGTCCACTAGGGTCTAGACATCAAACTACCAACATGAAGCACTGGCATTCACTCATACATGCAGTTATCATAATAGCACACTTATGTCATCGGGAGTACAAGGAATGTTATAAGGTTTCCCAAAGGTTCCAGAAGCATAAAATACTGATTTCATGATTGGATAAGCATTTAGAGTCATTAGGAAGCAAGGTTAGGATTATAAGAGCAATGTACATCATTATAGCCCAATATGGTCACATATGTACAAAAATGGGTCATTTATGAGAAAATAGGGAGAATAAGACCTTCAATAGGGATACAAGGACATGAGAGTTACTGATTTTATACTTAGGTGGGTATATATGCATCAAAGTTCCAAAATTCATAATATCATTACATTAAATATGTTAAGAAGATCAAAAGGTAGCATTTTTGGAAAAACAGAGAACAAACAATAGAATTAGGGTCTGCAATTATGTCCAAGTTGTAGATCTTTTCGAGACGATCAAAATGGTATATAGGTTTACCCTATTTGGCCAAGGGAATTGGGAGTTATTATTTTTCTAATATCAACATTTAAAACTATAGTTGAGGGAGTTATTACCATTGCTGTTATTTATGCCTTGAGGTTGGCCGTCGATCCTAGATCTGACGACTAGGGCTGACCCGCACCTTCACGCTATGCAGTAGTCTGCGATTTGGGCCGCCCCTCTCCGTGTGTGGTGGTCGGCGACTCCCAGCTTCCATGGATCGTTGGTTGGGTCTTCCAGAGCGGTTGCGCGTGACTCTTGGTCGTTTGTACCCGCCTCCAACCGCGAGCGTCCGGTCAAGCATCGTTCTCCACCACCCGCCGACCTCCCTTACGGAATTCCCCTGTTTCAGCGCCCAAAACAGGGGGCCGAACAGAGAGCATCTCAGCGATCTCCTCGGCTGTATCAGAGGACATGGCAAAGGGGGAGGAAGGGCCCTTGGATCTCGACGGAGGCCAGGGTGGCCCTCCCTTGATGTGCGGAGGCGACCTGTTGCTGGGCGGTCCCAGCCCTAGCGCCGCCGAGGCTCCAGCATGTAGGAGATCAAAGCACCACCTCCAACAAAGAAGGCAGCGTGCCAGGTTGCTTCGGTGGGTGAGGGCAGCGGTGGATGGGACGTTCGCTTTCCTCTTGACTGAGGTTGGGCTCATGGAGGTAGGGTTGAACTGCCCCCCTTGTCTCTACGGCTGGCTGCTGCTTGCCGCAAAGGAGGAAGAAGGAGATCAAGGTCGGTCTCCCAGTACTATGGGTCTCCGACGTCAAAGCGAAGGGTACCTCCGTTCGAGTGTTGAGTAGGTCATGGGTTTACTAACCAGATTTCCTTAGCCTACCCCCACCTTCATCGGATCACATGGCACCCCAGTCGTTCTGTTCCTCCCTTTACGGGGGTTAGGGATGATCGATTCCCTTAGTGACTTGCTGTAAAAAGGCAACGTGAAATTAATATGTCACATATCCAAAGACCAAAGTCTAATCAAGAAAAAAAATATCATCAATGTCCCCAATTTCAAATAATTCTATCTCTTTGTAGAAATCTCCAAAAATTCTGAAATTTTAGACATAGGCTCACAAAATCCTAATCTATCTTCTATTGAAGTTTGAGACTCCAAGACTATTATCTATCCATGCCAATAATTTTTATTTAACTAACCTCATAAATAAGTGTATTAACCTTAAATACAAGTCGATTCATCATCAACTCTATCTCTAATCATGCTTTTTGGGTGAAATTATTCTTATCTGAATAACAAGATCCTCAAGTTGAGTTCCATCATATACAAACATCCTTGGTCATAAATTTCTACATTTGATATCGAAATCCTAAAATCGAGGTCATCACATTCACCCCACCTTATAAGGAATTTCGTCCTCGAAATTTAAATAGGCTCATCCTTAAGAGGCTATTTAGGAGTTCAACTTCATATACATCATCATTTCTTAGGTTCTAAGACCACCATAATTGCATGCACTCTAAGTTGTTAGCTTAGGGTCTAGAGATTCTTGGGTGTGTCCACCCCACCTTATATATGTGGAAGCGTCACTTAATGTCTTAGCCATAACATGACATTATGATATCTTAGGGTTACATCACCTCTAAGGGTACATGGTTTGTTCATAGTTTTAATGTTTAGGAGGAAAATCATTTATTAGCCATGATATTCAGATCATTCAAATCTAACATCATTAACATCTTACAATGATTTCAGCATTAGAGGAGATTTATCTTCATCCTTGATATTAGAATTTTTCTACTTAAGAAGGGCTTACGTAACATGTTTGACCATTAGGGTTTCACCCTATGGTGTGATATTCTACTCAACTTAGAAGCATACATTGAGAAGGATCAAGGTTACAAACTATATTTCTGATCGTATACCCTATGATCCAAAAATATCTCTATATCAAGTTCATGAGTTCAAATTTTTATGTCTTGCATGTATTACGTGAAGGGAAAAGAGAAGATACTAAATTTATCTTATGATCTCAACATCATATCTTTCATATGAAGGGGAAGAGAATATTTTAAAGTCAAACTTATCATGATTTCAATCTTTGGTACTACATGTATGATATAGGGGGAAATATAGAATAGGTCAAGCTTATACGAGTGACTCCTCATATATGAATCATCTATATAGCTCAAGTGAGGTTTCTATCATCATCTATTAAGAAAGAGAAGAAGAAGGGAGAACATGCATTTTGAGTATCTTTTGCACAAAGTATCATACTCTCATAACTAGAGTTCATATATTACCTCACTTGCAACTAATGATGATATTCTCAAAATATGTCACTCTAGCTAGGTCCTAACTCAGCCAAAGGATTGACTTTATCATATGGGTCATCTACCCATCATTTTATTTTACCCAATTCTCACATATAGATTTGAGTCATGCATAAGGACTCAACTCAACACTTAAGAGTAATCTAGTGTAGGACATTTTTTTTAACACATATCGCATATATTGGAGGCTAGGCCCCATGACCTTCTCCCTGTGGGTCTTACTTTCTCTAGAGTTCACCACATTTCTCATCCTACCACTAGACATCCTCCGTGTATAAGAGCTTGAGGCTCACGCACACTCATCTCTATCTTAACTTAAATTATCTTAAGTAGGAAAAGGGAATGTACTTTCATCATCAAGACTTTTCTTAAATTCTCCAAAATTGGATTCAACTAATATACAACTTAAACCTATATAAGAAAACTTATACCATCAGAGATCAAACTTAGATAAGATTTCATGTGCTTATTTCAACTGTCATTTTATCATCTGCTCTATGTATCACATATCTTGATAAGGCTCTAAACATCTAATCTAGACTACTCTCTCTTCTAGACTGATGTCACTCCCTTTCACTTAGATTGCATGAACACTAACTACTCTCCAGTGTGAGGGACACATTTTTATATTTACATATAGGTAATAAAATATTATATAGTTTTCTCCGAGAAAGAAGACGTCAGAGAAAACACTCGAGGCTCGAGTCGCTTGGAAAACAAAACCAAATCAGCAAAACCGAGTGTCCCACACACAGTAGATAGTCTAGTGTCATGTAACCTAGTGAAATGGTGAGAACGAGATGTAGACTAGTGTAGCTACCCAATACATATGAGCTCTATATGGAAAGGGTTTCTCACACTTGTCTAAACCTAGTTCTCGAACATCTAGGTTCTAACCTAGAGGCTAGGTCAAACCTTATTCCTATAGAACAACTTACTAAGTTTTTAAGGTTTAAAGTGAGAGGTGAGATTTAGGTTTAATGTTTCATGGTGAGAAATTGTCAGGTGTAGCTAATGTTCATGCTCTGATACCAACTATGACGTCCCCGGATTTTGATTTCTCCAAACCCTATTGGGAATGAGATGTCAGAATCCGAAAACATCATCCAATCATATCAGAGAGCGATGTGGAAGCATAATACGCATACATGAACATAAAACCATAACATTCTCAACATTCAACATGTAAATTTATACAACATGAATTATTACACAATGATTTACAATTACATATTGAAAGATGATTTACAAGTCTAAGAACATGTATGCTAACTAGGATCTTCACAATAGGTACAACCTGAACAACTTGCTCACATCCAGTACTTTTCCTCCCATGCTATCTCTGAACCTAAAACATACGTGAAACAACAAATCAACACACAAGGTGTTGTGTACATGGGCAGAAAGATACATATATTTATGGCTTTCATAATTTTTGAAAAAGATTTGCAGAAGGAAAGAAAATCATAGAAAACACTTCTTTATTAAGCGAAATATGCCAATTTAAGTCATTTTCCTAGATGAATTGCATTATCAAGGTGGACTAGTACCAAAACATAAATATGGGCCCATCCCCATGTACCAAGTACTCTAGGGAAACTCCCCGTACACCGTGTGCTCTAGGGAGGTGTACTAGCCAACATTAATCCATTCCCTTGTAAGGGGGATAATGAGCACCTTAAATAACTACAAAGCATCTACTTATCATTTATGTTTACAAGTGATAAAACATCGAGTACTATATAGTGCTACTACATCCAATATTTGCAAATAGAAGAGGGCATACATACATATCATGATTGCAAGCAAGAAAACCATAGTCATATACTTAAATAAAACACACGTACCTGAGTTCAGAGATTTCTAATCATTCTTGTTCATCTAGATATGCAGTCATCACCTGATTAGTAACAAAATTACATACATGCATTAAATTCTCATCATTAATCCTAACTAGAAGCATTTTAGGGTTTTGGCCAATATAGGTTCCGAGTTGCTTATAAGTTCATTAAATGATCTTATACTAATCTAGAGGTCATCATGAAGGTGTGGTTCAAGTTTTAAGTCATTATGACGTTCCATGCACTTTCTATGATCATATCAAGGTTTAAGGCATTTACATGCATTCTAGGGTCAAAAGACTCACAATAGAGAATCTGATACCAAGAATCAACAAGGAAGAAGAGTCAAGCATAAGGGATGGTTTTAGATCAGCAAGAAAAGAATATAGGAAACACATTCAAAGTAGGGTGATGTCCACTAGGGTCTAGACATCAAACTACCAACATGAAGCACTGGCATTCACTCATACATGCAGTTATCATAATAGCACACTTATGTCATCGGGAGTACAAGGAATGTTATAAGGTTTCCCAAAGGTTCCAGGAGCATAAAATACTGATTTCATGATTGGATAAGCATTTAGAGTCATTAGGAAGCAAGGTTAGGATTATTAGAGCAATGTACATCATAATAGCCCAATATGGTCACATATGTACAAAAATGGGTCATTTATGAGAAAATAGGGAGAATAAGACCTTCAATAGGGATACAAGGACATGAGAGTTACTGATTTTATACTTAGGTGGGTATATATGCATCAAAGTTCCAAAATTCATAATATCATTACATTAAATATGTTAAGAAGATCAAAAGGTAGCATTTTTGGAAAAACAGAGAACAAACGATAGAATTAGGGTATGCAATTATGTCCAAGTTGTAGATCTTTTCGAGACGATCAAAATGGTATATAGGTTTACCCTATTTGGCCAAGGGAATTGGGAGTTATTATTTTTCTAATATCAACATTTTAAACTATAGTTGAGGGAGTTATTACCATTGTTGTTATTTATGCCTTGAGGTTGGCCGTCGATCCTAGATCTGACGACTAGGGCTGACCCGCACCTTCACGCTATACAGCAGTCTGCGATTTGGGCCGCCCCTCTCCGTGTGTGGTGGTCGGCGACTCCCAGCTTCTACAGATCGCTGGTTGGGTCTTCCAGAGCGGTTGCGCGTGACTCTTGGTCGTTTGTACCCGCCTCCAACCGCGAGCGTCCGGTCAAGCATCGTTCTCCACCACCCGCCGACCTCCCTTACGGAATTCCCCTGTTTCAGCGCCCAAAACAGGGGGCCGAACAGAGAGCATCTCGGCGATCTCCCAATGGTGTCGGCTGTATCGGAGGACATGGCAAAGGGGGAGGAAGGGCCCTTGGATCTCGACAGAGGCCAGGGTGGCCCTCCCTTGATGTGCGGAGGCGACCTGTTGCTGGGCGGTCCCAGCCCTAGCGCCGCCGAGGCTCCAGCATGTAGGAGATCAAAGCACCACCTCCAACAAAGAAGGCAGCGTGCTAGGTTGCTTCGGTGGGTGAGGGCAGCGGTGGATGGGACGTTCGCTTTCCTCTTGACTGAGGTTGGGCTCATGGAGGTAGGGTTGAACTGCCCCCTTGTCTCTACGGCTGGTTGTTGCTTGCCGCAAAGGAGGAAGAAGGAGATCAAGGTCGGTCTCTCAGTACTATGGGTCTCCGATGTCAAAGCGAAGGGTACCTCCGTTCGAGTGTTGAGTAGGTCATGGGTTTACTAACCAGATTTCCTTAGCCTACGCCCACCTTCATCGGATCACATGGCACCCCAGTCGTTCTGTTCCTCCCTTTACGGGGGTTAGGGATGACTGATTCCCTTAGTGCCTTGCTGTAAAAAGGCAACGTGACATTAATATGTCACATATCCAAAGACCAAAGTCTAATCAAGAAAAAAAATATCATCAATGTCCCCAATTTCAAATAATTCTATCTCTTTGTAGAAATCTCCAAAAATTCTGAAATTTTAGACATAGGCTCACAAAATCCTAATCTATCTTCTATTGAAGTTTGAGACTCAAAGACTATTATCTATCCATGCCAATAATTTTTATTTAACTAACCTCATAAATAAGTGTATTAACCTTAAATACAAGTCGATTCATCATCAACTCTATCTCTAATCATGCTTTTTGGGTGAAATTATTCTTATCTGAATAACAAGATCCTCAAGGAGTTCAATCATATACAAACATCCTTGGTCATAAATTTCTACATTTGATATCGAAATCCTAAAATCGAGGTCATCACAACAGTAGTAGTATTTGATGAGGTTGTCGTTTGCATGGTGGACATAGACATCTCTATTCATATCTTTCAGACGCATACCGTCCCCAAAACGATGATGATGTAGATGATGTAGGTTTCCCCGACGCCCTAGGTCTCGTCGTTGCGCACACCTTAGCCATAGCCACAACCAAAGCCATCACCTTCACGGTCACTGTAGCCCTAGCAAACACCAGCACCAGTTGTAGCAGTAGCCCAACCCTAGCCCTACTTCTAGTCCTAATTGTTTTCGTGACTTATCCCTAACCCTAGCACTAGTTGTTACCGTCATCTTTTCGCTAGACGTCTCTGCCGTCATCATAGTACTAGTCGTAGTTCTAGTCGTAGTTTTAGCAATAATCGTATCCTAAGCCATCGTCGTCCATCTTACAGTTATCGTCACCATAGCCCAGTCAGTGGATTTAGTTAGAGGGGAGGGAGGATTTAATTGATGCACAATTAAGAGATTGTTGGAACAGTAAATGTATTGTACTTGAGGAGATGGAAGAAATCAACGACAGAAAGGGAAGCGAAAGGGGAGGAAGTGTGTCTTTGTAATAGATAAAAGGAGAAATAGAACTGGAAAAGGGGACATTAGCATAATAGGGGAAGAATGAGGAGTAATAGGTAACAAAGGGGAAATGATATTGTCGTAAAGAAAGGGAAGGAGGAGAAAGAAGAGATGAAAGAGAAGAAAGACATGAAGAGAGAGGGGGATCATAATAGGAGCAGGAAGAGAAATTGGGAAGAGGTGGAGAACAAATTGGGCAGGAAGAGCAAAATCAGGAGAAATGGGACTATGTAGGGAGAGCATAATCAATAAGAAAGAAGGAACGGGCGTGGAGGAAAGGAAAACAGAGAATGAGAAGTATTGTGGAGGAATAGCGTGAAGAAAAATGAGATAGGAGAAATAAGATGTGGGAGAGAAAGGGGATACGAACTAGGAGCTTAAGAAGAGAAGAAGTGAGGAGGACATAACACATGCATAATCACATATTCTATCATATATATATACAATACAATCGAATCTATACTATTGAAACAAAGACTGATTAAACATAATAGCCTTTACAATTGTGCAATATTACAAGTCTAGGAAATTATAATATTTTTGAGTAACAAATATAAACTAAGAAATTATACCAACACCATATTTGCATTCAAATGTACTTGTATTGAAACCTACAAGCATTCATGCTCAGAGCTAAACTTAATATAAAATAATAAAATGCAGTAAAAAATGCAGCAAACTAGTAATGGAGTAGGAGTGAAGACGTTAGATACATAATAAGTTGGAACTCATTGAAGAGATGATTTACAAAAGGGAACCCATAAGAGAAGATGAGAGTAAAAATATTTCCAAATTAGGTGGAAGACAGTGGATTTAATTAGAGGGGAGATGATTTAATTGATGCATAATCAAGAGATAGGTGGAACACAAAAAGGTTTGTAAAGCATTCAACTTCAACAATAAACTCGGTGGAACACAAAAAGGTTTGTAAAGCATTCAACTTCAACAATAAACTCGGCACAAAAGAGGAAAACACAATGAACTAGTGATGTAGTAGGAGAGAATACAATAGATATCTAATTAGAGGGAACTCGGTGAAGAGATGATTTAATAAACGGAAACTAGAAGAGAAGATGAGAGTAAAAACGTACAGTAATTAAGTGGAAGTCAATGGATTTAACTAGAGGGAAGAGAGGATTTAATTCACGAAACAATAGGGGAAGAAGGGTGAGGAGGGATGGATAAGGGAGTGGAAACAATATTGTGGTAGAGAAAGAGGAGGAGAAAGACAAGATCAAAGAGAAGAAAGACTGGAAGAGAAAGGGGAAGAACATAATAGGGACTGGAGGAGAAATTGGGAAGAGGAGATGGAGTACAAATAGGGAAAGAAGAGCAAAATGGAGGAAGAGGACTGTCCAGGACTCCAGGGAGAGCATAATAAATAAAAAAAGAAGGAACTGGTGTCGAGGAGGAAAGGGAAAGGGGGAAGGAGAAGTGCTATGGAGTAATAGCATGAAGAAAATGAGATAGGAGAAACAAGATGTAGAATTCGAGGAAGATAAAGGAGAGAAGGAGAAAGTATTTTTTGATAAGGAAAAGAAATAGGAGAAGGAGGTGCCTAAGAAGAGGAGAGAATTGAGGAAGACTATGGTACCTGGATGTCACATATTCTACCATATATATATATATATATATATATATATATATATATATATATATATATATATATAATACAATGGAAACTATACTCTATAGAAACAAAGTTTTATTTAACAAAACAAATCTTTACAATTGTGTCTTTACAACTGTGCCTTCTTACAAGTCTAAGAAATTATTATATTTTCAGACCAAAGACTAATAAAATAAAACCTAGTAACAATACCAATCAAATGTTTATGTTCTGGAAATTGAGATTGATTGAACAAAACAGTCTTTACAATTGTGCATTATTACAAGTCTAGGAAATTATAATATTTTCAGTAATAATTAAAACCTAGCAACAATACCAATAGCATATTTGCATTCAAATGTACTTGTACTGAAATTTACAAGCATTGAAGTATAACAATAACTCAACATAAAGGAGTAAAATGCAGTAAACTAGTGATGTAGTAGGGGAGAAGATGGTAGATATCGAATAAGAGAAAACTCAGTGGAGATAATTTAATAAAGGGAACCCAGAAGACAAGATGAGAGTAAAACGTATAACAATTAGGTGGAAGTCAGTCGATTTAACTAGAGGGGGGAAAGGATTTGATTGATGCAAATTAAGAGATAGGGGGAACAATAAAAGTGTTGTACTGGAGGAGATGAAAGAAATCAGTGAAAGATAGCAAGAGAAAGGGAAGAGTTGTGTCACTGCAAAAGATAAGGGGAGAAATAGAACTGGAAAAGCAGACATTAGAGTAATAGGGAAAGGGTGAGGAGAAATAGATAAGGGAGGGGAAACGATACTGTGGTAGAGAAATGGAAGTAAAGGGAAAGTAGAAATGAAAGTGAATAAAGACTGAATGAGAATGGGGAGGAGCATAACAGGGGTAGGGGGAGACATTGGGAAGAAGAGGTGGAGGACAAATTGGGTAATTCAGCCAGAGTAGCCTGGGTGGCAAGACCATGGTAAGTCCCAGTGAATGACCCAGTTTCGAATTACACTGAAGGCAATCTGCAAATGGCATTCCGCATTGATTGAGCACACAGAAGGGAGTGATGGGACCACACTTTATCATGCCTCGAGAGTTTACCATGTCTGGGGTGTGTCCATTAGTTGCCCAGATCGGGCTTGGTTCCTTTGTTAATTTAAACAAAATGGCAAATTAGGCAAGAAGAGCTAAATCAGGAGGAAGGGGACAGTGTAAGGAGAGCATAATCAATAAGAAAGAAGGAACAGGTGTGGAGGAGAAAGGGAAAGGGAGAAGGATAAGTACTATGTAGGAATATCATGAGAAAAATGAGACAGAAGTAAGACATGTAAGAAGAGGATGTAGCCCTAGCCATAGCCATTGTTATAGACATAGCCCTAGCCCTAGCCTTAGCACTATCACTAGTTGTATCTGTAGCACAACCAAGCCCAAATCCTAGTCCTACCCTAGTCATCGCCGTCCCCTAGCCTTAGCACTACTAATCGTTGTTGTCGTCGTAGCACAAGTTGTTTTCCCGTCGTCATTGTAGTTGCAGCCCACTCAATCACCCTTGTTGTATCCCTAGTCGTCTCTGTCATCTTAATAGTAGTAGTCCAAGTGTCATCGTCGCTATAGCACTAGCCCTTGTCATAACTGACATCATTGTCGTTGCCCCAACCTATTGCAAATGTCATACTCACAGCCCTAGTCGTAGCCCAAACCTATGCTTAGTTGTCGACAGTGTTCTAGCCTTAGCCCTAGCCCTAGTCATAACCCATCAGGTATAGAATGGAGTATATTGATGTATTAAATGTAATTGCAAAGTGGAGTTTCTCCCCTATAGTGCTCCTTCTCGGGGGCTAGATGTTTATGCAGTTTGTTCGTCGGTAGTAGTAGCACTTGACATGGTTGGAGTTTGTGTAGCAGAGTTTCTCCTATGCGGTGCACTTTGTCGGGAGCTTGATGTCCACGCAGCATGCTTGTCAGTATTAGTGTTTGACCAACTGACGTTTTTGCGGTGGGCTGATCTCAACTCTCAACTTGTCTCTACCAACATTAACCAAAACATATAAATCATGGTTTTAAATTAAAATAGGTAAAACAATACCATATTTCAGAAATCATGATTTTCCTAAAGATATTGTGACGATGACAACACCTATTTATAGTCATCATATAATGTCTGAGGGAAAAAGTATTCTAAAGTTACAAATCCCCAACAAAAATGGGACATGCTCTACAAGGTTGAGCAGAGTTGAGATGAGCTGAGGATATCTTAACTATGTACACCATTTCTCAGTTACTTATAACTTTAGCGGACTTTTTTTCTCAGACAACATGATGATAAAAAATAAGTGTTCTCATCATAGCATTCTGTTTAGGGAAATCACGATTTGTTAAATGAGATATCTCTTTACTAGTGCCCCATTATTTGTTTTAGTTGATGTTGTAGATTTTTAAGGGTGAATTTGGGTTCGCAAACTATGGGGACCTCAGGATAACTGTCGTGTTCCTTACGGCGTCAACCCTATAGATCTAGTTTGGACCCTCATTGCTTTAGGCATAAATGGGTTACAAAGTGGAGTATTCACAATTTCACATGAATTGAATGTATTTTAGGGATGGGAGTTTCTTCCATAAAGCGATCCATGATGAGGGCTTGATGTTGGTGAAGGTTGTCACCACAGTAGTAGTATTTGAAAAGGTTGTCATTTGTGTAGTGGAGATAGACATCTCTATCCATATCTTTCATACGCATACCGTCCCAAAACGATGATGTTGTAGATGATGTAGGTTTCCCCGACGCCCTATGTCTCGTCGTTGGGCACACCCTAGCCATAGCCACAGCCAAAGCCATCACTTTCACCGTCACTGTAGCCCTAACAAACACCAGCACCAGTTGTAGCGATAGCCCAGCCCTACTCCTAGTCCCAATTGTTGTCGTGACTTATCCCAAACCTTAGCAATAGTTGTTACCGACGTCATTTCACTAGATGTCTCTTTCGTCGTCATAGTACTAGTCGTAGTTATAGTTGTAGTTCTAGCAATAATCGTATCCTAAGCCATCGTCGTCCATCTCACAGTTATCGTCGCCTTAGCCATAACACTACCAGTCAGTGGATTTCGTTAGAGGGGAGGGAGGATTTAATTGACGCACAATTAAGAGATTGTTGGAACAGTAAATGCATTGTACTACAGGAGATGGAAGAAATCAACGGCAGAAAGGGAAGAGAAAGGGGAGGAAGTGTGTCTTTGTAATAGATAAGAGGAGAAATAAAACTGGAAAAGGGGACTTAGCATTAGGGGAAGGGTGAGGAGTAATAGGTAACAGAGGGGAAACGATATTGTCGTAAAGAAAGGGAAGGAGGATAAAGAAGAGATGAAAGAGAAGAAAGACATGAAGAGAGAAGGGGGGTCATAACGATAGCAGGAAGAGAAATTGGGAAGAGGAGGTGGAGGACAAATTGGGCAGGAAGAGCAAAATCAGGAGAAATGGGACTGTGTAGGGAGAGCATAATCAATAAGAAAGAAGGAATGAGCGAGGAGGAAAGGAAAATAGAGAACGAGAAGTATTGTGGAGGAATAGCGTGAAGAAAAATGAGATAGGAGAAATAAGATGTGGGAGAGAAAGGGGATACAAACGAAGAGCTTAAGAAGAGAAGAAGTGAAGAAGAGGACATAACACATGCATAATCACATATTCTATCATATATATTACAATATAATTAAAACTATACTATCGACACAAAGACTGATTAAACATAATAGCCTTTACAATTGTGCAATATTACAAGTCTAGGAAATTATAATATATTCGGTAACAAATATAAACTAAGAAATTATACCAAAAACATATCTGTATTCAAATGTACTTGTATCGAAACTTACAAGTGTTCAAGTTCAGCGATAAACTCAGTATAAATAGTAAAATGCAGTAAAAAATGCAGTAAACTAGTAATGGAGTAGGAGTGCAGACGGTAGATACATAATAAGTTGGAACTCATTGAAGAGATGATTTACAAAAGGGAACCCATATGAGAAGATGAGAGTAAAAAATATAGCAATTAGGTGTAAGTCAGTGGATTTAATTAGAGGGGAGAGGATTTAATTGATACATAATCAAGAGATAGGTGGAACAGTAAATGTTTAGTAAAGCATTCAACTTCAACAATAAACTCGGCACAAAAGAGTAAAATACATTGAACTAGTGATGTAGTAGGAGAGAAGACAGTAGATATATAATGAGAGGGAACTCGGAGAAGAGATGATTTAATAAAGGGAATCTAGAAGAGAAGATGAGAGTAAAAATGTATAGTAATTAGGTGGAAGTCAGTGGATTTAACTAGAGGGAAGAGAGGATTAAATTCACAAAGCAATTGGGGAAGAAGGGTGAGGAGGGATAGATAAGGGAGTGGACACAATATCGTGCTAGAGAAAGAGGAGAAAGACAAGATGAAATAGAAGAAAGACTGAAAGAGAAAGGGGAAGAACATAATAGGGGCAGGAGGAAAATTGGGAAGATAAGATGGATTACAAATAGGGCAAGAAGAGCTAAATGGAGGAAGAGGACTGTCCAGGGAGAGCATAATCAATGAAAAAAGAAGGAAATGGTGTAGAGGAGGAAAGGGAAAGGGGGAAAGAGAAGTGCTATGGAGTAATAGCATGAAGAAAAATGAGATAGGAGAAACAAGGCGTAGAAGTGGAGGAAGATAAAGAAGAGAAGGAAAAAGTATCTGTGGACAAGGGAAACAAATGGGAGAGCGAGGTGCGGAAGAAGAAGAGAGAAGTGAGGAAGACTATGGTACCTCGATTAGTGGCGGAGCCAGCCCCCTGATGAAGGAGGGCACATATATAAATAATATTAAGTATTTATATGACATACATATTATCTTTATTTTACATCAGAAGTAAATACGACTTCAATTATCACCATGGGACAAATGGAGTGTCGACATGTCTCAAAGACATGTTATTGACCTGTTTACTTGGATTCAGATAGAAAAATAGATGGACATTAGATAAATTAAAAAAGAGGTTGAAGACATAGCTCACCACTTTGTGGAGTACTTAATCTTAAATCTTCTTAAAAAAAGTTCTATGTATATGTGTTATTGCGTATAATTATGTATACTATAACATTCTACATACATTAAGGATTTTTTTACATTTAAGATGGGTTTACAATGGAAACCACTGACATTGAAAAGATTTATTTTTTTTGTATAAGACCAACTATTCTTTTAAATTAGTTCTCCATAAATATAGGTCACTTTAAAAAAACCACATAACTTTATGTTCAATATTGATTGTGTAGATTATTATTTATTATTCAAGATCACCCATGTATTATGTGATGAGTTTGACAAGACAAGTAATTTAAAAGTAGCACAAAAATAAGAAAATTGAATATATATAGTATCTCACACAACAATTAATATTATTATATGTGAATCAAGAAAAAATACCATAGTAATGTAAGGTTAAATGAAGATATATATGATGGTGTTAAACTTATTCATTAATGTTACCTAATAATCTAATAAAAGTTACAACAAGTTACTCTTCTTTGAGTTATAAAGATAGTTATTTCTATGTTGCGTTGGAAATTAAGAAAATATCCAAATTTGTTGTCTTTGACATTATTATGAAATAATATTTATAATTTAGAAGCATGACTTACTAATAGAAGTATAATTTTAATGGTTAATTCCATAACCATGCATGATATTATATTATTGTAACAAATATATATTGATGTATAAAAATTCAAAGCAGTACACATATTTTAAAAATATTAGTAACAAATTTAGCGTGACACCATGTACTATTAATAAAGTATGAAATATGACTTTATCTTTCCTCACATATATTGCACCCATAATAGAAAAGTATCAACATACATTGTTTGCACAAGTAAAATATACACACATAGTACGATGTACTTGTTATATTTGTTATATATTTAGTTATTTAAATATTTTTTTGAAGTCAACTGCACCATTCTATTACTCTGAGCTCAAAGGTGGCTCATTCCAGTTTGCTACAAAAAGAGGAAAGGACGACGATAAGGAAAACGAGCTAGTTCTATTGACGGCTTCACGAGCTAGCAGGTGTGCTAGTCCATTTGCCTGTCTTTTACAGTATGAAAAACTAATCGACTGAAAAGAAGAGCTTAGGCTATAGATATCTTCTAGAATGGTGCCTAGTAAGTCCGGTCTTTTGACTTTCGCCTTTAGTAGCTGGATGACTGTGGCCGAATCCGACTCCACCACAATATTATGTATATCGTGAGCCTTGGACTGTAGGATTCCTTCTCGTATAGCCCATGCTTCAGCGAGGTCGACTCTTTGGCTTGAAGGACGCCTGCACCCAGCAACACGTAGCACACGGCCTGCAAAATCACGCCATACTAAGCCCGTTGCGTCGTGTCTCTGTACTTGGACAGCAGCGTCGCAATTGAGTTTCACAGTGTCGGGCGCCGGTGCCACCCAAGCTGTGGATCTCGCTTCCCGGTCTGCCGTCCTGCCCTCCGAGCGCGGCTGTTCGTTTTGGTAGCCGGCGATCAGCGCAAGGAGCTGTCGCTGGATAACAATGGGTGCCTTCGGCTGCTCCTTGAAAATAATGGAATTCCGCCTGGTCCATATGGACCACATTGCTGCAATCATGGCATGGTTGGCATCTTCTCGCTGTTGTGTAATGAGCCTATAGATACCACATCCCACGTCCATCTCCCCCACCTCTCGGATTTTTGCTTGCACCTCTAGCGGGCTTTCTTTCCATAGCTCCCACGCCTGCGGGCATCTGAAGAGCATGTGTCCAATATCTTCTTTCTCCCTCCCACAAATACTACACCTTCCATCAGGGTGGCAATGGCGGTCATACAACCTGCCCAACGTACCTAGCGCCCCGGACATACATCTCCATAGGAAATGTGCTGCTTTCGGGACTAGGTTCTTCCTCCAAACAAGTCTCCATCTTTCTGCTTCCTGCTGATTTCTTTGGGCTGCTGTTACTCTCGGGTCTTGGGAGGCCATCCAGTAGGCCGATCGAACTGTGAATTCACCTCTTCTGTCCGGTTTCCAAAAGATACTGTCTTCTCTTCTGTCAAATCCCAACGGTATAGCCAAAATCTGTTGTGCAATTTCCGGAATGAAAAGGTTTTCTATGCTTTCCTTGTCCCATGTGAAAGAGTCCTCCGACATGAGTTGCTTCACCCATTGAACATTGGTACTTGAAAAGTTATAAGTGGTTTCAATGCTTCCTTTTATACCTGGTATCCACTGGTCTTTCCATATATTGATACACGCCCCATCTCCCACTCTCCACTGTATCCCTTCCAGAATGATGGCTTTCGCATTCCATATGCTCCTCCATGTGAAGCTTGGGTCGTATCCTCTTCTTGCGTTGAGCACTGTCCCCCTTGGAAAGTATCTTGCTTTAAGCACCCGGTAGACCAACGTGTCCTCTCTATGGAAAAGCCTCCAAATTTGCTTTGCAAGGAGCGCCTGGTTAAAAGTATGAATATTGCGGAAGCCCATCCCACCTTGATTTTTGGGCTTGCACATCTTGTCCCAGCTGACCCATGACATCTTCCTCTCTCCATCTTTGGCTCCCCACCAGAATCTTGCTATAGTACTGTTTATTTCATCAAGAAGGTATCCCGGTAGCTGAAAGATGCTCATGATGTACGATGGTATTGCTTGGGCCACTGCTTTGATGAGGACTTCCTTGCCCGCTTTGGATAGCAATTTCTCCTTCCACCCTTGAAGTTTCTTCCATATCCGCTCCTGTATGTATGAAAAGACCTGCTTCTTTGACCTTCCAACCGCCGTAGGCAGCCCCAAGTATTTCCCATGTTTGTCTACTTCCTTGACCTGTAAAAGATGTGTTAACTCAGCTCTCCTTTCCCGCTCCACCCCTTTGCTAAAAACGACCTCAGTTTTTGATAGATTGATTTTCTGCCCGGATGCCTGCTCATATTGGCTGATAATTTCAGCTAACTTCAGACATTCTTCTTTGGTTGCTCTTGCGAAAAGGATAGAGTCATCTGCAAAGAAAAGGTGAGAAACCCGAGGTCCATGACGACTAGCTCGGATTCCCTGAATAATATTTTCCTGCGCTGCCAAAGTTAGGGAAGTAGAAAAAGCTTCGGCACATAAAATGAAAAGATATGGAGAGAGAGGGTCTCCCTGGCGAAGTCCGCGGGAAGGTTGAATCTTTCTGGTTCTTTCCCCATTGATGGCAAACGAGTGAGACACGGTTGACATACAGTCATATATCTTCTTCCTCCATTTCTCTCCGAACCCCATTTTTCTTTGCACATAATCAACAAAATTCCATTCCACCCTGTCATAGGCCTTCGACATGTCCAGCTTTAGAGCGATGTGACCCTTCTTAGCTTTGTTTCCCCTCTTCATGGTGTGGAACATTTCATAGGCAATGAGAGCGTTGTCCGTAATGTAACAATATTTGATATCTAACGGAGTATACAATTAATTTTAGATATTGTATTTTTGTTTCCAAATACATATATACTAGCTATATTTATTACATACTAAATTATTTACATATTATATAAAGTATTTGATATTTCATAAAGTATACAATTAATTATAGATACCAATTTTTGTTTCCTCATTACCCTTACAACTATATATTTGTTATATTTGTTATACATTTAATTATTTGATTTATAAAAATAATTGACATTTCATAAAGTATACCATTAACAAGGAAGCACGGACACTTCTAGACAGCCCCCGTGCCCGTGTCGGACACATTTCGGACGCGGACACTTCCCGGACACGGCCCAAAACGTTTTGGACACGGCTGGGACGTGTCCAGTTCAATTTAGTTTTTTTCAGCACACCGGACACAGCTGGACACTGCCCGGACACTTCACTACAGCAGATGCTGCTGTAATACCATATTTGACGATGCAAATTTTGAATATACAGCTGCTGTTCATGTCCTGTCACTGAGAAAATGTCACATAGAGCTAAGATCTGATCACAATTACAAGCAAATCTGTTGAAAGAAAAAACAATATGTAAAGTCTAAGCACTGAATCAGATACTATGAATCAAATTATGGTCTAATAAGCTGGTTAAATGAGTAATATGAACCTCATATATATAAATATTCTGTAATATACTATATTTACAAAAATTACGTGTTTAGTTTTGTTCTTCACATTATATCTACTACACACACAGACACACCTCTACATGCATATAAGATTATATATATAAATATGAATCAAATTATGGTCTAATAAGCTGGTTAAATGAGTAATATGAACCTCATATATATAAATATTCTGTAATATACTATATTTACAAAAACTACGTGTTTAGTTTTGTTCTTCACATTATATCTACTACACACACAAAGACACACCTCTACATGCATATAAGATTATATATACATAGATACCTTAATCTGGACAAACTTAAAAATAAATTCCAGTTCATACATCATACATCCATACATATTGATATATTAAAAAAACATTTTCCCCTCATCCAAAGCCGTGTCCGTGTCCTACATTTTTGAAATTTTCCGTGTCCCGTGTCCGTATCTGTGTTAGTGTCCGTGTCTAGAAACGTGTCTGTGCTTCCTTGACTATTAACTATAGATATCAATTTTTTATTTACTCATTATAAAAATAAGTCTAAAGTAATAGTTAAAAGTTGACGTTAATATATGTATTTTTGATATAGTTGTTAACATATTTAATGAAAAAAGTACAATTTGATAATCATGAAACATTGAGATATATTTGTAAAAATAAATAAATAACGCCATTGATTTCTATGAAACTTACTCTATTTTAATGTATTTATATTTTTTATTTTTACCTAAAATCGTGTCGGTAATGAAATCATTTATGAAAGGAAGTTTACACGCTTTGAAAACATGTTAAGAGTGTGTGAAATAGAAAACACATAAAAACAAATATTAACTCTGATACCATGTTAGATGTATACAACATATATATATTTCAGAAAAATTCAAAATTGCAGGGGGGGCATGTGCCCCTGCTTGACCCCCCTCATGCCGCCACCAACCTCGATGACGACATATAACATGCATAATCACATATTCTATCATATGTATACACATAATACAGTGCAAACTATACTATAGAAACAAAGATTTATTCAACAAAACAGTTTTTACAATTGTGTCTTTAAAATTGTGTGTTCTTACAAGTCTAAGAAATTATAATATTTTTACAAACCAAAGACTAATAAAATAAAACTTAGCAACAATACCAATCAAATGTTTATGTTCAGGTGTACCTGTATAGAAATTTACAAGCATTCAAGTTCAACAAAAAATTCAACAGAAAATAGTAAAATGCAATAAATGAGTATTGTAGTAGGAGAGAAGATGGTACATATCTAATAAGAGAGAACTCGGGGAAGAGATGATTTACTAAATGGAACCCAAAACAGAAGAAGAGAGTAAAAAAAATATACGGTGGAAGTCTGTGGATTTAACAAGAGGAGAGAGCATATAATTGATGCATAATTAACAGATAGGTGGAATAAAAAATGTTTTGTACAAGTATTCAAGTTCTACAATAAACTCAACATAAAATAGTAAGATGTGTAGGATAGAAGACGGTAGATATTTAATAAGAGAGAGCTCAGTGAAAAGATGATTTAATAAAGATAACCCATAAGAGAAGATGAGAGTAAAACATATGACAAATAGCTGGAAGTCAAAGGATTTAACTAGAGGGGAGAGAGGATTTAATTGATGCACAATTAAGAGATAGGTAGAACAGTATAATGTGTTGTACAAGCACTCAAATTCTAGAATAAACTCAAAATAAAGTAGTAAGATGTGATAAACTAGTGATGTAGTAGGCTATAAGGCGGTAGATAGCTAATAAGAGAGAACTCGATAAAAGTCAGTGGATTTAACTCGAGGGAAGGGAAGATGTAATTGATGCACAATTAAGAGATAGGTGGAACAATAAACGTATTGTACTAGAGGATATGAAAGAAATCAACGGAAGAGAGGGAAGTTTTGTCTTTGTAACAGATACGGGGAGGAGAAATAGAGCTAGAAAAGGGATTAGCATACTCGGGGAAGGGTGAGGAGGATTAGGTAAGGGAGGGAAAACGATATTTTCTATAGAGAAAGGGAAGGAGGAGAAAGAAAAGATAGAAGAGAAGTGGGAACAACTTAACAGAGGCAGGAGGACAAATTGGGAAGAAAAGGTGGAGTAAAAATAGGGCGGGAAGAGCTAAATCACGAGGAATGGTAATGCCCACGGAAAGCATAATCCATAAGAAAGAAAGAATGGGCATAGAGGAAAGGGAAAGAGAGAATGAGAAATGCAATGGAGGAATAGCATGAAGAAAAATATGATGAGAAACAAAGCGTGGAAGAGGAGGAAGATGCAGGAGAGAACTAGAAAATATTCGTGGAAAAGGAAAAAAAATGGGAAGTGCTTAAGAAGAGGATGAGATGTGAGTAAGACAATGGTACCTAGAGGAGGACAAAAAACATGCATAATCACAAATTCTATACACAGACGATTAGAAGCAATAACTGGGGTGAACAGGGCCCTTTCTTTCCTCCCTACTCTCCGGCTCATCCGTTAGACTGGTCCATTATGAAACTACAATGGAAATATACTATTGAAATTGAGATTGATTCAACAAAACAGTGTTTACAATTTTGCATTATTATAAGTCTAGGAAATTATAATATTTTCAGTAATAAATTAAAACCTAGCAACAATACCAATAGCATATTTGCATTCAAATGTACTTGTACTGAAATTTACAAGCATTCAAGTATAACAATAGCTCAACATAAAATAGTAAAATGCAGTAAACTAGTGATGTAGTAGGAGAGATGATGGTAGATACTGAATAAGAGAAAACTCAGTGAAGAGATAATTTAATAAAAGGAACCCTGAAGAGAAGATGAGAGTAAAACGTATAACAACTAGGTGGGAGTCAGTGGATTTAATTAGAGGGCGGAAAGGATTTGATTGATGCAAATTAAGAGATAATTTACAAGCATTCAAGTATAACAATAGCTCAACATAAGAAATAATAATGCTTGTACTGAAATTTACAAGCATTCAACTATAACAATAACTCAACATAAAATAGTAAAATGCAATAAACTAGTGATGTAGTGGGAGAGAATATGGTAGATATCGAATAAGAGAAAACTGAGTGAACAGATAATTTAATAAAGGGAACCCAGAAGAGAAGATGAGAGTAAAATGTATAACAATTTGGTGGAAGTCAGTGGATTTAGCTAGAGGGGGGAAGGATTTGATTGATGCAAATTAAGAGATAGGGGGAACAATAAAAGTGTTGTACTGTAAGAGATGAAAGAAATCAGTGAAAGATAGCTAGAGAAAGGGAAGGAGTTGTGTCACTGCAAAAGATAGCGGGCAGAAATAGAATTTGAAGAGGGGACATTAGCGTAATAGGGAAAGGGTGAGGAGAAATAGATAAGGGAGTGGAAACGTTACTGTGGTGGACAAAGGGAAGTAAAGAGAAAGTAAAAATGAAAGTGAATAAAGACTGCATGAGAATGGGGAGGAGCATTACAGGGGCAGGGGGGACATTGGGAAGAAGAGGTGGAGGACAAACTAAGTAATTCGATCAGAGTATCCGGGGTGGTAAGAGCTTGGTAAGTCCCAGCGAACGACCCGGTTTTGACATATATTGAAGGCACTCTACGAACAACATTTCGCGTTGCTTGAGCGCCAATAGAGTGATGGGACAACACCTTCTCATGTCTCGAGAGTTACCATGTCTAAGTGTGTCCATTAGTTTCCCTGACCGGCTTGGTTGCTTTGTTAATTTAAACAAAATGGCAAATTCGGCAAGAAGAGCTAAATCAGGAGGAAGGGGACTGTGTAAGGAGAGCATAATCAATAAGAAATAAGGAACGGGTGTGGAGGAAGGGAAAGGGAGAAGGAGAAGTACTATGCAACAAGGAATTAAATGACCGATACCGATGCCGTTTCGACAACTCGGATATAGATATTTATCGGTATACCGACGGAAATATCGACAGATCCAATCATGGTCACATCGACGCCAAAATGAATGAATTAAATCATGAAATTTTATAGGTGTGATCTCTACACCTAAATGCATCGTTTCATGCAATACAATTCTTTAACGGGTATGTGGGGGGGGGGGGGGGTTGTCCATCATGTGGGAGGTAAGGAACCTGTCCTGTTTTCTGCAGATTTCAATGAAGGATTTTGATGACAAAATATTGGAATTAATATTTGGAATTTTACTAGCAACAATCCATAAACATAAACACACACTTATGCAATAATATCCAATTTACAACACATGAATAGCATAGTAACCAAGGAATTAAATGCCGATACTGATGCCTTATCGACGGCGTGGAAATAGATATTTATAGGTATACCGACGGAAATATCGACAGATGCAATCTTGGACTTATCGACGCCTAAATGAACGAATTAAATCATGAAATTTTACAGGCATGGTCTCAACACCTAGATGCAACGTTTTATGCAATAAAATTCTATATTGGGTATGTGGAGAGGGGGGGTCAATCATGTGGGAGGTAAGGATTCAGTCCTGTTTTTTGGAGATTTCGATGAAGGATTTCGATGACAAAATATAAGAATTAAGATCTGAAATTTCAGTAGCACAATCCATAAACGCATGTTTACACACTTATGCAATAATATTCAACTTACAACAAACATATAACAACATAGTAAGTTACTAACTCACATCAGTTGTATGTTGAGTGGCGTGCTGGTTCACTATACATACGCTGCTGATATGGATATTGTTGTTCCACATATTGCTCCCATGTCATCAAAGCTCTATAAGACTTGTTGTATGAAACAACATGCTCCTCATACACTTCAGGATTGACATACTGCATCATCCCAATCTTTGGGAAATTTTCTTCTAAATCTTTGAGATATTTTTCCTTGTTTGCTGAATTCCTGGGAGGCTAAGAAGAAGCGGGAGGAGGTGCCCATGCTCGAGGAGCTTGAGGTTGAGGAAAAGGAGGTTGTAACGGAACACCGACAATAGGAAAAACTGTAGTATGTGCACCACTCCATGTTTGCCCTCCATCTTTATAGTATGCTTCGGTGTTCACCCGAAAGCATCCATAAGGGCTACTGACAGAGTATGCTTTATGATATCCCAAACCAACTTCTAATTGTAATCTTAGTGGTCGTTCAACTTGATATCTAGAATACCCATGTTGGGACTGAGAAGTCTGAGTCTCTTAGATGGGTATGGAAGTGTCTGCCCAAAATAACATATAATCTTAAATTTTTTGGAGTGGATCTAAGATTTGGGTGTATTTAGAGATTTTTAGAGAGCATTATGGCAAAAATAGAAGGAAATAGAGAGGGGAGGGGTTGGAAATGATGAAGAATGAAAGAAATTAAGAAAATATACCTTGATTAGGGCTGATTTGAGCTCCAAGGAAAGAAATCGCCCAAAATCTCCTTGCTTCACTCCAACGGCAGCAACAGACTCTAGTTCGCAAATCTCGGTATGTCGGGGCGGCATACCGACGATACCGCCCTTAAGTGAGAAATTTTGCACTGCAGCCCTCGAAAACCGCCGATATCGACCGGTTTTACTGGTAAACCGGTGGGTTTACCGATATTTGCGAGCCTAACGACAGACTTGCGTGAACCGATGGCAGATTGTGTCGATATCGATATATCGAGCGATATATCGACGATATCGTTGATATCTTCTTCCTTGATAGTAACTTACTAACTCATATCAGTTGTATGTCGAGTTACACACTGATTATCCATACAATATTGAGTTGATATGGTTGACGTATTGCTCCCACGACATATACATTATGTAAGGTTGGTGATATGAAGTTACATGTTGCTCAAACACATCATGTACAATACTATATAAGTGTATAATATCCGTTCGTATTATGTAATTAAACACGATATGTTTTAGAAGTTTACAGTACTATGTCTCCATTTGCATCATATTAGATTTTGAAATAAAATATACACCAGGGCTTTCTATTGCTCTTCTGCAATGTGTGACTTTGATAATTAACTTCATGATTGTCAAGGAAGTTAAGCACCATCACTATTGTGACACCTTTTCTCCACTGTTGTTTGTTACCACATGATCTTGATATGCGGTAGTGAGTTTCTCCATGGATTATGCACAATAGCGGGATAAGTATAAAATCCATTATTACCATGCCCACTATATGCATGTCGTGGGGATGCGATAATATAAAAGTGTAGTTAACATGTCAAACATGTCCATGTTGTGTGATATATGTAGCAAGTGCCATATATAAACAAATATAAGACTAGAAAATTACAAAATCTATACTTTTTTACAATATTTGTTTGTTGTGTTTCTATGTAGTACATTTTCTCCCTTTGTATGATAAAAATACTAGTAAGAAGAACATATGTATACTAATTAGCTTACTACTAAAAATGATAGCAAATTATACTTATATTTTGTGGATTATTTAGGTATATTACTATGATTATAATGTAGATTATGAGAAAGTGTTGTAGATCTAAGAACACATACAAATAAGAAGACGTAAAAAAGCAAATGGCAAGATCTTTGCCAATTTAAGGCATTTTGGGATGAATTTACATTTTAATTGAGAAAGATGAAGTGTAAATGAGAGAAATGGTAGAAAACATAAAGGCCTACCTTAGATTAGATTTATCTGAGCCCTAGTTGTCGAAATCCCTTTGCTCTGCCATTTCTTCCTCTCAAACAATGGAAACAGACTCAAGCAAGCAAAAAATTGGTATTTTTGTCGGTATATCAGTACATTTCGTCAAACTTTGGCGGTATTTGGCGATATTTGGCGGTATTTGGCGATATTTTGTGGTATTTGGCGGTATACCATCGGTTTACCGATATTTGCAATTCCAGCGATAGGTTTGTGTGAACCGATGACCGATGTCATCGATATCGGTATATCGGTCGATATACCGACAATACCGTCGATATCTCTTTCATTTGCTATGCAGGAATATCATGAGAAAAATGAGATAGAATTCAGACATGTAAGAAGATGTAGCCCTAGCCACAACCATTGTCGCCATTGTCATAGACATAGCCCTAGCCCTAGCAATATCACTAGTTGTAGCACAACCAAGCCCAAATCCTAGTCCTACCCTAGTCATCGTCGTCCCCCAGCCTTAGCACTACTAGCCGTTCCTATCATTGTAGCACAAGATGCTTTCCTGTCGTCATTGTAGCTCTAGCCCACTCAGTCACCCTTTTTGTATCCCTCCCTGGTCGTCTCCGTCATCTTAGTAGTAGTAGTCCAAGTGTCGTCGTCGCCATAGCACTAGCCCTTGTCATAACTGACGTCATTTTCGTTGCCCCAGCCTATTGCAAATGTCATAGTCACATCCCTATTCGTTGCCCAAACCTATGCTTAGTTGTCATTGGTGTCGACGGTGTTCTATCCCTAGGCCTAGCCCTATCCCTAGTCATAACCCATCAGGTATAGAATTGGAGTATATTGATGTATTAAATGTAATTTCAAAGTGGAGTTTCTCCTCTATAGTGCTCCTTTTCGGGGGCTTGATGTCTATGTAGTTTGTTCGTCAGTAGTAGTAGCATTTGACGTGGTTAGCGTTTGTGTAGCAGAGTTTCTCCTACGCGACACTTTGTCGGGGGCTTGATGTCCGTGCAGTTTGGTTGTCAGTATTAGCGTTTGACAAACTAACATTTGTGTGGTGGGCTCATCTCAACTATCAACTCGTCTCTACCAACATTAACTAAAACATATAAATCATGGTTTTGGAATAGGTAAAACAATACCATATTTCATAAATCATGATTTTACCGAAGATACAATGACGATGACATCACCAATTCACATTCATCATATAATGTCTGAGGGAAAAAGTTTGCTAAAGCTACAAATCCCCAACAAAAATGGGACATGGTCTACAAGGTTGAGCAGAGTTGAGCTGAGCTGAGGATATCTTAACTATGTACACCATTTCTCAGTTGACTTATAGCTTTAGCGGACTTTTTATCTCAGACAACATGATGATCACAAATAAGTGTTCCCATCATAGCCTTATCTTTATGGAAATCATGATTTGTTAAATGAGATATCTCTTTACCAAAGCCCCAGCCATGATTTATTTGTTTTGGTTAATGTTGTAGATTTTTAAGGATGAATTTGGGCTCGCAAACGATGGGGACCTCAGGATAATAGTCGTGTTCCTTACGGCGTCGACCCTATAGTTCTAGTTTGGACCCTCATTGCTTCAAGCGTAAACGGGTTACAAAGTGGAGTATTCACATGAAATCAATGCATTTAAGAGATGAGAGTTTCTTCCATAAATCGATCCATGTCGAGGGCTTGATGTCGGTGAAGGTTGTCACCATGTCGAGTGGTAGTATTTGATGAGGTTGTCGTTCGTGTGGTGGAGATAGACATCTCTATCCATATCTTTCAGACGCATACCATCCCAAAACGATGATGTCGTAGATGATTTAGGTTTCCCCGACGCCCTAGGTCTCGTCGTTGCGCATACCCTAGCCACAGCCACAGCCAAAGCCATCACCTTCACCGTCATTGTAGCCCTAGCAAACACTAGCACCAGTTGTAGCGATAGCCCACCCCTAGCCCTACTCCTAGTCCTAATTGTTGTCGTGACTTATCCCTAACCCTAGCTCTAGTTGTCACTGTCGTCTTTTTGCTAAACGTCTTTGTCGTCGTCATAGTACTAGTCGTAGTTCTAGCTGTAGTTCTAGCAATAATCGCATCCCAAGCCATCGTCGTCCATCTCACAGTTATCATTGCAATAGCCATAGCACTACTAGTCAGTGGATTTAGCTAGAGGGGAGGGAGGATTTAATTGATGCACAATTAAGAGATAGTTGGAACAATAAACGTATTGTACTAGAGGAGATGGAAGATGTCAACGGAAGAAAGGGGAGGAAGTGTGTCTTTGTTATATGTAGAAAGGAGAAGTGTTGTTTATTGGATAATGTTAAAAGAATACATAGGAGTCTCTTATATAGCAAACATAATAAGAGACTAAACTAAGCGCTACCCATATGGGACTAAACAACATAAGAAAAGGAGTAAGTGAGGCACATACTAAGCACATGACACTCAAGGTAAAGGAACAGAAAAACACATGAAAAATACATGAAACTACATATCTCTATACTCCCCCTCAAGCTGGAGCGAAGATGTCGAAGAAGCCCAGCTTGGAACACAGATTCTGAAAGCGAGTCTTGGGTAGCACTTTGGTGAAGATATCTGCAAGCTGTTGTTCTGTACTGATGTATGGAGTGTAGATCTGACCAGAAAGAACCTTTTCCCGTACAAAGTGGCAGTCGACCTCAATGTGCTTGGTTCTTTCATGGAAGGTTGGGTTGCTCGCAATGAAAATGGCTGCCTTATTGTCACAGAACATGGGCATAGGGCTAGGCGGAGAGATGTCAAACTCCTTCAGAAGACTATGAACCCATAGCAGCTCGCATGTAGTATGAGCCATCGCTTTATATTCTGCCTCAGCGCTTGATCTTGCCACAACGGTTTGTTTTTTACTGCGCCAGGTGACTAGATTGCCGCCTACAAAGGTGCAGTATCCAGAAGTGGATTTCCTGTCAGACCGACTCCCTGCATAATATGAATTAGAAAAACCAGATAAGTCGCAGTGACCATTTTTCTTATACAGAAGGCCTTTTCCAAGAGCACTTTTAAGATACCGAAGAATATGAATAATAGCATCCCAGTGGCATTGCCTTGGTTTATCAAGATAGCGGCTAACAAATCCCACAACAGCAGCTAAATCAGCTCTAGTGACAGTCAGATAAATGAGTTTGCCCACTATTCTTCGGAACTGGTGGCGGTCAGCATATGCAGGAGATGAATCACTGTCCCAATCCATATTGGGATCCAGAGGAGTGGTGGCTGGCTTGCATCCCAACATTCCTATATCTTGTAATAAGTCAAGTACATATTTGCGTTGAGAGAGAGAAACGCCTGCAGAGGATCGAGCAACCTCAATGCCCAGAAAATAACGCAATTTGCCAAGGTCTTTTGTAATGAAGTGTTGTGCGAGATAATGCTTGGTTGCTTGTATTCCTGCGGGGTCACTGCCAGATAAGATGATGTCATCTACATACACAATAAGAATAACCAGCCCTGCTGTGGTTTTGCGTATGAAAACAGAGTGATCAGCCTGCGACCGTCAAAATCCAAAGGACATTACGATTTTGCTAAGTTTGTTGAACCATGCGCGTGGACTTTGTTTTAAACCATAAATCGCCTTGCGAAGCTTGCAGATTTGAGAAGCAGACTCCCCCTGAGCAACAAATCCTGGGGGTTGCTCCATATAGACATCCTCCTGAAGGTCGCCATATAAGAAAGCATTTTTCACATCCAGTTGATAAAGAGGCCAATCTTTATTCACAGCAAAAGATATCAGAATACGAACAGAATTAAGACGTGCAACTGGAGAAAACGTCTCAAAGTAATCAACGCCATAAATTTGTGTATATCCTTTCGCCACTAATCGAGCTTTCAAACGTGCAACGGTGCCATCTGGTTGATATTTAACAGTAAAGATCCATCGACAGCCAACTGGATGACAAGAAGAAGGCTTATCAACTAGATCCCAGGTATGTTGTTCATATAGAGCTTGCATTTCTTGTTCCATGGCATGTCTCCAGGCAGGGTGTCGAAGAGCTTCATCAGCAGTTTTAGGAATGTGCACAGCAGATAATGCAGATGTAAAGTATGCAAGACTGTCACTCAGATGATCAGTAGAACAAAAGCGACTAATAGGATGCTGAGTACATGAAAAAACCCCTTTTCGTAAACTAATAGGAATATGCAAATCAGAAAATACCTCAGCCTGTGGTGGATCCTCCGCTGACGCGGGATTTGGTTCGGTCGGGGCAGTGAGGGGCTTTGGTCTTCGCTGGTACACCTGTAGAGGTTTCTCTTGTGAAGTAGGAACAGAAGGTATTTCTTCAACCAAAGGAAGAGGAGTGCTAGCCAAAATATCAGTAGTCAGGCGGTCCCCAGCAGCAGAGTAGAACGGCATGTGTTCAAAGAATATCACATCCGCACTTACAAACCATTGTTTCTTATCTGGATCGAAACAGCGATAGCCTTTCTGAGTCCGGGAATATCCCAAAAACACACATTTCACAGACCGGGCATCCAACTTCGTGAGACCAGGGCGAAGGTTTTTAACAAAACACGTACATCCAAAGATGTGAGGCGGCACAGAGAATAAGGGGTTTATCAGGAAATAACAGAGTGTAGGGAACTTTGTTTTTCAAAACAGAAGAAGGCATGCGATTAATAAGATAGCATGCCGTCGAAAATGCATCAGGCCAAAAACAGTGAGGCACCTTGTAATGAATCAGGAGAGTGCGAGCAACCTCAAGAAGATGTCGATTTTTCCGTTCCGCTACACCATTCTGTTGTGGAGTGTATGGGCAAGTGGTTTGGTGGAGTGTGCCATGGGAGATGCAAAACTGAGTCACAGATTGTTGCATAAATTCTAGTGCATTGTCAGTCCGGAAGGTTTTAATAGGCCGATCAAATTGAGTTTTAATTTCAGCAAAAAAGGTACGAATGCAATATAATACAGTGTTTCGACCTTTGAGTAAAAACAGCCAAGTAAGACGAGAGTAATCATCAATAAAAGTCAGAAAATATTTCACACCAGAATGACTGGGCACAGAACATGGCCCCCAAATATCCGCATGCACAAGTTCAAAAGGTTCTGTAGAAGAAATAAGTTTCTTTGCAGGAAAAACAGATCTTGTATGCTTGCCCATTACACAAGTTTCACAAGTAAAGGTATCGCCAGAGATGCCAGGAAAAAGATGCTTTAGTTTCGCCGCAGATGGATGACCAAGTCTAACATGCAATTGAAGTCCTGTCACAGAAGTAGAGAGCATCGCCTTCGGAGTAGGTGGTCCATCCAGGTAGTACATCCCATCTGGTCCCTCACGGCCCGAACCAATCCTCGTCTTCGTGCGGAGGTCCTTCATAATACAACCAGAGGGGTCAAATTTAACAGAACAGTTTAATTGTTTAACCAATTTGCTAACCGAAAGTAAATTGACAGGAAAGTTTGGGATATATAAAACTGAACGGAGAAATAATTCCCTTGATAGAGGAACAGTGCCAGTGCCACTAGCAGTAGTTTTTGAACCATTTGCCACAGTGACAGAAGAAATAGGAGTACGGGTGGTAAGGTGGGAAAATAAATGACGAGTACCAGTCATATGAGTGGAAGCACCAGAGTCGATGCACCACTTTGTGTTACCAGAGGAGGACGAGGCAAGCATGGCTGAGGAGTCTGAGGAAGAAGGTAGTTGTGCCAGACGTTCCTGAAACATTCTTTCAAACTCCGAGCGCAACCATTCAGTGTTAGGTGGTGCAGCAGATTGATCCACAGAAGAAGCAGCAGGAGTAGTATCATCAGCCGCTTGGTTGGCCCAAGCAGGTTTACCATGCTTTATCCAGCAGCGGTCCTCAGTATGGTTATCACGACCACACCAGCCGCAGTGGCGTGGGTTAGGTGAAGTGCCCCGTCCAGGTGCAGGAGTGCCTCGTCCGCTAGAAGTAGGAGGTCGGCCACCACGGCCTCGACCGCGGCCACGACCACGGCCATAATCAGTAGAGCGAGCAACCAGAGCCGGTGGTGCAGGAGCAGATGCAGTAGTCATCGAAGGTAGTCGCTGGACTCTTTTGAGGACATCTCGAACTGTAGGAAGCGGGTCACTGGACAGGATTTGATCAACAACCCCCGAGAAGGAGTCAGGAAGCGCAGCCAGAAACTGCACCAGTCGAAGTTCATTGCGGTGTTGTTGTGCAATTTTGATATCGGCAGTCAACGGATGATACATCTCGTATTCATTCCATAGAGCAGAGCATTGATTGTAGAAGTAATCAATCGACAAGTCATTGGAGAACTCCTTCCTGGCGAGTTGTTTGAAAATCTCGAACACCCGCTTGGGATTCTCCTGGTGTGAATAAACATGTGCCAATTGGTCCCACATCGTCTTGGCATCATGCAAGCAAAGTAGAGACTGGCTGATCCTAGGTTCAGTGCTATTGAGGATCCAAGACATGACGCCCGAATCATCCTTGGACCACTGAATGTAGCCATGTTTAGTCTTGTCGTCAGCATCAGCAGTAGGAGCATCAGGGGGATCGGTAGTGAGATGATGGTACCGACCTTGTGCTTTGACATATAGCACAAACGACGCGGACCAAAGATGGTAGTTGGAACCGCCTTCAAGTTTGACGGTGGTAACGCACAGAGATCTGGGGGGCTCAGAATATGCCATGGCTGCAGAATGGATCACGCCGTAGAGAAGCAGTAGAAACCCTTGACAGGCAGAGGCAGCAGAGACCCTTAATGGGCAGAAGTAGCAGAGATCTGACAAGGCAGATCAGAAAGACCCAATATGGGCAAATAAGACATAGAAACCTACGCCGTCATGAGGAAAAATCAACTTTCTAGCATGAGGCGCAGGCAGAAATCCCGAGGAACAAAGTAGACTCTCAACTTAGAAGGCCAGAGTCTTCCCGATCACAAATCCGCAATTTTTCGGACGTAGACGGAGAAAAATTAGAAAGTGCGCAGGGCTGTACGTAAGGATTTAGAAGGTGATTGTGAGGGAAAAGGTGGGTGTAATGGTGGAGATGGTGAGGGTAGAAGATATGGGTGAGAGGGTAGGGTGGGGAGGGAGGAATGGAGGTTGAAAAATGACGGGAGGTGGCTGTGTGGTGGAGCGGCAGCAGCAAACGTGTCGCTACTGGCGGCAGGATGGGGAGGAAGGGGGGGTTGGCGGCTAGGGTGGAGGGGAAGAGAGGGGGGGGGGGGGGCGGCGGCTAGGGATAGGGTTAGGATGGGTGAGGAGGTGAGGGAGAAAGGCTGTGGCGGCGGCGGCGCGGGGGGGGGGGGGGGGGGGCGGCGGCTGGAGGAGGGGGGAGGCTGTTAGGTCATGGGTGGGAAATTAGGGTGGGAGAAAATGAGGGCCTGCTCTTGATACCATGTAGAAAGGAGAAGTGTTGTTTATTGGATAATGTTAAAAGAATACATAGGAGTCTCTTATATAGCAAACATAACAAGAGACTAAACTAAGCGCTACCCATATGGGACTAAACAACATAAGAAAAGGAGTAAGTGAGGCACATGCTAAGCACATGACACTCAAGGTAAAGGAACAGAAAAACACACGAAAAATACATGAAACTACATATCTCTATATTATACATAAAAGGAGAAATAGAACTTGAAAAGAGGACATTAGCATAATAGGGGAAGGGTGAGGAGTAATAGGTAAGGAAGTAGAAATGATATTGTTGTAAAGAAAGGGAAGGAGGAGAAAGAAGAGATGAAGGAGAAGACAGACATGAAGAGAGAGGGGAGATCATAACAGGAGCAGGAAGAGAAATCAGGAAGAGGAGGTGGAGGACAAATTGGGAAGGAAGAGCAAAATCAGGAGAAATCAGACTATGTAGGGAGAGCAGAATCAATAAGAAAGAAGGAACGGGCGTGGAGGAAAGGAAAAGAGAGAAGGAGAAGTATTGTGGAGGAATAGCGTGAAGAAAAATGAGATAGGAGAAATAAGACGTGGAAGAGAAAGGGGATACGAACGAGGAGCTTAAGAAGAGAAGAAGTGAGGAGGACAAAACACATGCATAATCACATATTCTATCATATATATTACAATATAATTGAAACTATACTATTGAAGCAAAGACTTATTAAACATAATAGCCTATACAGTTGTGCAATATTACAAGTCTAGGAAATTATGATATTTTCAGTACAAATATAAACTAAAAAATTATACCAATACCATATTTGTATTCAAATGTACTTGTATCAAAACCTACAAGCATTCAAGTTCAGCGATAAACTCAGTAAAAAATAGTAAAATGCAGTAAAAAAATGCAGTAAACTAGTAATGGAGTAGGAGTGAAGACGGTAGATATATAAGAAGTTGGAACTCATTGAAGAGATGATTTACAAAAGGGAACCCATAAGAGAAGATGAGAGTAAAAACATATAGCAATTAGGTAGAAGTCAGTGAATTTAATTAGAGGGGAGAGGATTTAAGTGATGCATAATCAAGATATAGGTGGAACAGTAAATGTTTTGTAAAGCATTCAACTTCAACAATAAACTCGGCACAAAAGAGTAAAATACATTGAACTAGTGATGTAGTAGGAGAGGAGACAGTAGATATCTAATGAGAGGGAACTCAGTGAAGAGATGATTTAATAAAGGGAACCCTAGAAGAGAAGATGAGCGTAAAAACGTGTAGTCATTAGGTGGAAGTCAGTGGATTTAACTAGAGGAAAGAAAGGATTAAATTCATGAAGCAATAGGGGAAGAAGGGTGAGGAGGGATAGATAAGGGAGTGGAAACAATATTGTGGTAGAGAAAGAGGAGGAGAAAGACAAGATGAAATAGAAGAAAGACTGGAAGAGAAAGGGGAAGAACATAATAGGGGCAGGAGGAGAAAATTGAAGAGGAGATGGATTACAAATAGGGGAAGAAGAGCTAAATGGGGAAAGAGTATTGTCCAGGGTGAGAATAATCGGTAAAAAAAGAAGGAACTGGTGTAGAGTAGGAAAGGGAAAGTGGGAAGGAGAAGTGCTATGGAGTAATAGCATGAAGAAAAATGAGATAGGAGAAACAAGACGTAGAAGTGTAGGAAGATAAAGGAGAGAAGGAAATAGTATTTGTGGACAAGGAAAAGAAATGGGAGAGTGAGGTGCCTAAGAAGAAGAGAGAAGTGAGGAAGACTATGGTACCTCGATGACGACATAAAACATGCATAATCACATATTATATCATATGTATACACATAATACAGTGCAAACTATACTATAGAAACAAAGATTTATTCAACAAAACAGTTTTTACAATTGTGTCTTTACAATTGTGTGTTCTTACATGTCTAAGAAATTATAATATTTTTACAAACCAAAGTCTAATAAAATAAAACCTAGCAACAATACCAATCAAATGTTTATGTTCAGGTGTACCTGTATAGAAATTTACAAGCATTCAAGTTCAACAAAAAATTCAACAGAAAACAGTAAAATGCAGTAAATGAGTATTGTAGTAGGAGAGAAGATGGTACATATCTAATACGAGAGAACTCAGTGAAGAGATGACTTACTAAATGGAACCCAGAACAAAAGATGAGAGTAAAAACATATACGGTGGAAGTCGGTGAATTTAACAAGAGGGGAGAGGATATAATTGATGCATAATTGACAGATAGGTGGAATAGAATATGTTGTGTACAAGTATTCAAGTTCTACAATAAACTCAACATAAAATAGTTAGATGTGTAGGATAGAAGACAGTTGATATCTAATAAGAGACAGCTCAGTGAAAAAATGATTTAATAAAGAAAACCAAGAAGAGAAGATGAGAGTCAAACATATGACAAATAGGTGGAAGTCAAAGGATTTAACTAGAGGGGACAGAGGATTTAATTGATGCACAATTAAGAGATAGGTAGAACAGTATAATGGGTTGTTCAAGCACTCAAATTCTAGAATAAACTCAAAATAAAGTAGTAAGATGTGATAAACTAGTGATTTAGCAGGCTACAAGGCGGTAGATAGCTAATAAGAGAGAACTCGGTGGAAGTCAGTGGATTTAACTAGAGGGAAGGAAGGATATAATTGATGCACAATTAAGAGATAGGTGGAACAGTAAACGTATTCTACTAGAGGAGATGAAAGAAATCAACGGAAGAGAGGCAAGGTGTCTTTGTTACAGATAAGGGGAGGGGAAATAGAACTAGAAAAGGGATTAGCGTAACCGGGGAAGGGTGAGGAGGATTAGGTAAGGGTGGGAAAACGATATTGCTGTAGAGAAAGGGAAGGAGGAGAAAGAAAAGATAGAAGAGAAGTGGGAACAACTTAATAGAGGCAAGAGGACATATTGGGAAGAGGTAGGAAGAGCTAAATCACAAGGAATGGGAATGTCCACGGAAAGCACTATAAGAAAGAAAGAACGGCCATGGAGGAGGAAAGGGAAAGAGAGAACGAGAAATGCAATGGAGGAATAGAATGAAGAAAAATATAATGGGAGAAACAAGGCGTGGAAGAGGAGGAAGATGTAGGAGAGAACTAGAAAATATTCGTGGAAAAGGAAAAAAAATGGGAGGAGGTGCTTAAGAAGAGGATGAGATGTGAGGAAGACAATAGTACCTAGACGAGGACAAAAAACATGCATAATCACAAATTTTATACACAAACGATTAAAAGCAATAACTGGGGTGAATAGAGCCCTCCCTTTCCTCTCTACTCTTCGGTTCATCCGTTAGACCAGTCCATTATGAAACTACAATGGAAATATATTGTTGAAATTGAGATTGATTCAACAAAACAGTGTTTACAATTGTGCATTATTACAAGTCTAGAAAATCATAATATTTTCAGTAATAAATTAAAACCTAGCAACAATACCAATAGCATATTTGCATTCAAATGTACTTGTACTGAAATTTACAAGCATTCAAGTATAACAATTATAGAGGGAAAAAGAGTTGTTTATTCAATGTGTAAAAAAGGGTACAGGGTACTCTCTTATATAGCTATCGAGAGTTGAGACACACCCACAAGCAGGCAATATGAGACTAATACAATAGAGCAGTATAAGAGATAACACAGCAGAAACAGAAAATAACACAGTATTTCTATACTCCCCCTCAAGCTGGAGCGTAGATGTCGAATAAGCGCAGCTTGTCAATCAGAGTCTGGAAGCAAGCTTTAGGTAGACCTTTGGTGAAGATATCTGCAAGCTGCTTCTCAATGCTGAGATATGGAGTGGAGATGTGTCCAGATAGAACTTTCTCCCGAACGAAGTGGCAATCAACCTCAATATGTTTTGTTCTTTCATGAAAGGTGGGGTTGCTCGCAATGAAAATGGAAGCCTTATTATCGCAGAACATAGGAATGGGGCCAGAAGAAGTGATATCAAACTCGTTCAAAAGACCTCGATACCCATAGGAGCTCACACGCAGTATGAGCCAGGGCTCTATATTCTGCCTCTGCACTAGATCGGGCAACAACTGTCTACTTTTTGCTGCGCCAAGCAACCAGATTTCCTCCCACAAAAGTGCAATATCCAGATGTAGATTTCCTGTCAGATCGACTTCCTGCATAGTCAGAATCAAAAAATCCAGATAAATTGCAATGGCCATGCTTTTTGTATAGAAGACCTTTCCCTGGAGAGCTTTTGAGATATCGTAAGATGTGACAAATAACATCCCAGTGGCATTGTCGGGGTTTATCAAGATACCGGCTTATGAATCCTATAACAGCTGCCAGGTCAGCTCTAGTGACAGTCATGGAAAAAAAAACACGCGCCCTGAGGCGCTAGAGGCATACGCCTTGAGGCGAGGCGCACCCCAGGGCGCCTTGAGGCTTAAGCCTCACCTGTGATCCAAGAGGCGGAAGCCTCATTTTTTGCAAGGCGCAAAGAGGCGCAAGAGGCGTTGAGGCGCAAGTGAGGCGCTAGCCTCAAGCTGCAACCCAAAATACAGGTTTTCTGGTTCATTTTAACTACATATGGGCCTGGCCCAATGGGTTTTCCATTAGCCCCTTTGATTCGAACGAAAAAACAAACAAATTGTGGTTGAAATACTACTGTTTGGGTACAACTTGTACTACTTTTATTTTCCAGCTCTTTAAATTTAGATTATAAACAGGTTGTGTAATGATTATGTAGTTGTCCAATTGTATTAACTTACATTGTATATATATTTTCTTATATATATAAACATATTAATACATATAAATATAGGAACGCCTCGGTACATTTTGAGGCTTACGCCTCGCCTCGCCAAGACAAAAACGCCTCGTTACGCCCAAGGAAGCACATAAGCGGACACGGACACGGACACGGCCGTGGACACGGACACGGGACACGGCGATTTTGAAAAACATAGGACACGGACACGGTTATGGACACGGCATTTTTTTAAAATTAAACTATATATATATATATATATATATATAACACAAGAAAAAAAAATAGATAATTAGACACTATAACTTAATTTAAGATAAAGTTAAAAAATGAAACCAATTGGTGATTGTATAACCACAACATTGAAACATTGAAGTAGAATTATCCATAAAAGAGGTCTTTTCATTTTTATGTCAAATACAAGTTAAAAAAAAGACAATTTTACTTCCATTCGTATTCAATGTGTAATACCCAAACATGACGAGATATAAAAATTAAAAAGAAGAGGAGACACCGGTAGATTAAATAAGAGAGATTGAAACATGAAAAAGTGGAATTCAATTTCAAGATTTTAATGTGTATGATGAGACTCATATGAAATGATGTAAAGAAACCCCAAGAACTGAAGTTGTGTATTTTGAAGTCTAAAAGAATCAAAAGACAAAAAGATTGAGGAAATTTTAATAAAGAGTAAGCATTTTTTGCAATTCCAGTAGCCTAGTCTAAGAATAGACTTCACGGATTCAGTCCCATGATGTGCCACGCTGCTGAATTTTGGAATATTGACCATTAGACATACATAAGAGTCTTTAAGTCGATACCTAGTACTCAGTAAATGTAGATGTCATATAAATTTTGAGACTGTTCATAAGGAATTTATTTAGATACACAGCAGCAATTAATATAAATACACAACTGGATATTCAAGAAAGTGATAAACATAGAAACATTGATAGAACAAGGAAACAATGGATAAAGGTTGATAGTTTCCCTCAGTTAATCAGTTTTCCAGAACTAGAGGAAGGCCCCAAGCCCAAGAATAGATGAATGAGTCGAGAGATTATATAGAAACAAGAATAGGGAGACAGTTGTTGCTGCTCTAGACTTAGATATGTGATAAGAACAGCAAGAATACAACTGCCACCCTCTTGCGAACTGAGCTGGATTTGATCTATCAGAGACATGTTTAGCTGCCTAGTTATGTGACTACGTTAGTGGAAAGGCAAGCCTGTTTTGGGCTGTAAATGGGCCTGGCCATGTCCAGGCCGTGTCCAAGCCGTGTCCAGGCTGTGTCCACCTATAATAAACAAAAAAAATGTTGGACACGGCTGGAGAAGTGTCCAATACGTATTTAGGCGTGTCCACGGAGTACGGGTGTCCAATACGTGTCGGACACGGGCACGGCACCTGTTTTGAAGTGTCAGTGCTTCCTAGGTTACGCCTCACGCCTTTTTCAACCTTGGTGACAGTCAAATAGATAAGTTTGCCAATCAATCTCCTGAACTGGTGACGATCAGCATAAGGAGGAGAAGTATCATTATCCCAATCCATATTGGGATCTAGAGGAGTGTTGGCTGGCTTGCAGCCCAGCATGTCTGTTTCTTGTACAAGATCAAGAACATATTTTCTCTGTGACAGGCATAGTCCTGCTGAAGATCTAGCAACCTCAATACCTAGAAAATTTCGTAGTTTCCCTAGGTCTTTGGTGATGAAGTGTTGTGCTAAATACTTTTTGGTTGCCTGTATTCCTGCACTGTCACTGCCAGATAAGACAATATCATCAACATATACAATAAGGATGACAAGTCCTGCTGCAGTTTTACGAATAAATACAGAATGATCAGATTGTGAACGCCGAAAGCCAAAGGTAAGTAAGATCTGACTGAGCTTGTCAAACCATACATGTGGGCTTTGTTTCAGACCATAGATCGCCTATTTGAGTTTACAGATTTTAGAAGCAGACTCCCCCTGAGCAACAAATCTCGGAGGTTGCTCCATGTAGACCTCATCCTGTAGATCTCCATATAGAAAAGCGTTTTTGACATCAAGTTGAAACAAAGGCAAGTCTTTGTTCACAGGAAAAGCAATAGATATCAGAATACGAACAGAATTTAAGCGTGCGACAGGAGAAAAGATTTCAAAATAATCAACTCCATACGTCTGAGTATATCCTTTCGCAACTAATCAGGCTTTCAGGCATTCAATGGTACCATCCGGGTTGATATTTAATAGTAAATATCCAGTGGCATCCAACAGTATGGCATGAAGAGGGACGATCAACAAGATCCCATGTCTTACGTTCACAGAGTGCATTCATTTCCTGCTCCATAGCATGTTTCGAGGCAGGATTGCGAAGGACCTCTTCGGCTGATTTAGGAATTGTCACAGCAGACAACACAGAATTGATGCAAGCAAAGCTACCACAGAGATTGTCAGATGAACAGAAATTACTGATAGGATGTTGAGTACATGATCGAACACCTTTTCTTAAACTGATAGGAAGATCCAAGTCAGAAAATACCTCAGTGGATGTTGGATCAACCGCAGATGCAGGAGTTGGTTCGGTCGGGGCTGCAGAAGCATTGATGGTCTTTGACCGGCGCCGATAGACTTGCAATGGCGTTCTGTAGGCACAACAGGGGCTGGTAATTCCTCAACAACCAACGGTAACGGTGTGGTAGCCATAATATCAGCCGACAATTACTGATAGGATGTTGAGTACATGATCGAACACCTTTTCTTAAATTGATAGGAAGATCCAAGTCAGAAAATACCTCAGTGGATGTTGGATCAACCGCAGACGCAGGAGTTGATTCGGTCGGGGCTGCAGAAGCATTGATGGTCTTTGACCGGCGCCGATAGACTTGCAATGGCGTTCTGTAGGCACAACAGGGGTTGGTAATTCCTCAACAACCAACGGTAACGGTGTGGTAGCCATAATATCAGCCGACAATTTTTCGCCATCAGTGGAATAATAAGGCATATGCTCAAAAAAGGTCACATCCGAACTAACAAACCACTGTCTTTTAATAAGATCAAAACAGCGGTAGCCTTTATGTGTACGGGAATATCCCAGAAAAACACATTTGACTGAGTGAGCATCAAGTTTAGTGAGGCCAAACGAAGATTTTTCACAAAACAAGTACTCCCAAAAATGCAACGGGGGTAGAGAGAATAAGGGTTTATCAGGAAATAAAATGGCGTACGGGACCTGATTTTTCAAAACAGAGGAAGGCATGCGATTGATGAGATAGCACGTCGTAGAGACAGTTTCAGGCCAAAAGTGATGGGGTACTTTGTAGTGTATGAGAAGGGTGCGAGCAACCTCAAGTAGGTGGCAGTTTTTCCTTTCAGCGACGGCATTTTGTTGAGGAGTGCAAGGGCAGGAGGTTTGGTGTATGGTTCCTCAAGCAGCACAAAAAGATGTAACAGATTGTTGCATGAACTCTAGGGCATTATCAGTACGAAAAAATTTAATAGGTCGATTAAATTGAGTGTGAATTTCAGCAAAGAAGGTGTGAATAGTATCTAACACAGTATCTCGACCTTTTAGTAAAAACAACCATGTGGTGCGTGAATAGTCATCAATAAAGGTCATAAAATATTTCACACCCGAGTGATTTGATACAAAACACGGGCGGTCGGGGGGGGACTTACGTCATGGGTGGGTTGATGGGTGGGGAAATGGAGAACCTGCTCTCGATACCATATAGAGGGAAAAAGGAGTTGTTTATTCAGTGAGTAAAAAAGGGTGCAGGGTACTCTCTTATATAGCTATCGAGAGTTGAGACACACACACAAGCAGGCAATATGGGACTAATACAATAGAGCAGTATAAGAGATAACACAACAAAAATAGAAAATAACACAGTATTTCTATAACAATAACACAACATAAAATAGTAAAATGCAGTAAGCTAGTGATGCAGTACGAGAGATGATGGTAGATATCAAATAAGAGAAAACTCAGTGAAGAGATAATTTAATAAAGGGAACCCAGAAGAGAAGATGAGAGTAAAACGTATAACAATTAGGTGGAAGTACGTGGATTTAACTAGAGTGCGGAAAGGATTTGATTGATGCAAATTAAGAGATAGGGGGGACAATAAAAGTGTTTTACTGGAGAAGATGAAAGAAAGCAGTGAAAGATAGCGAGAGAAAGGGAAGGAGTTGTGTCACTGCAAAAGATAGGGGGGAGAAATACAACTTGAAAAGGGGTCATTAGCGTAATAGGGAAAGGGTGAGGAGAAATAGATAAGGGAGGGGAAACGTTATTGTGGTAAAGAAAGGGAAGTAAAGAGAAAGTAGAAATGAAAGTGAATAAAGACTGAATGAGAATGGGGAGGAGCATAACAGGGGCAGGGGGAGACATTGGGAAGAAGAGGTGGAGGACAAACTGGGTAGTTCGGCCAGAGTTGCCCGGGTGGTAAGAGCTTGGTATGTCCCAGTGAGCGACCCGGTTTTGAATTACACTGAAGGCCCTCTGAGAACGGCATTTCGCGCTGATTGAACGCAGAACAGAGTGATGGAACCACACCTTCTCATGTCTCGAGAGTTTACCATGTCCGGGTGCGTCCATGAGTTGCCCTGACCGGGCTTGGTTCCTTTGTTAATTTAAACAAAATGGCAAATTAGGCAAGAAGAGCTAAATCAGGAGGAAGGAGACTGTGTAAGGAGAGCACAATCAATAAGAAAGAAGGAACGGGTGTGGAGGAGGAAGGGAAAGGGAGAAGGAGAAGTACTATGTAGGAATATCATGAGAAAATGAGATAGAATTAAGACGTACGAGGAAGATGTATCCCTAGCCATAGCCATTGTCGCCATTGTCAAAGACATAGCCCTAGCCCTAGCCCTAGACCTAGCCTTAGCACTATCACTAGTTGTATCTGTAACACAGCCAAGCCCAAATCCTAGTCCTACCGTAGTCATCATCGTTCCCTAGCCTTAGCAATTCTAGTCATTGCTATCGTCGTAGCACAAGTTGTTTTCCTGTCGTCATTGTAGCTCTAGCCCACTCAGTGCCCCTTGTATCCCTCCCTAGTCGTCTCCGTCAGCTTAGTAGTAGTAGCCCAAGTGTTGTCGTCTCGTTGCCATATCACTAGCCCTTGTTATAACTGACGTCATTGTCGTTGCCCCAGCCTATTACAAATGTAATAGTCACAGCCCTACTCGTAGCCCAAACCTATGCTTAGTTGTCATCGGTGTCGACGGTGTTCTAGCCCTAGCCCTATCCCTAGTCATAACCCATCAAGTATATAATTAAAGTATATTGATGTATTAAATGTAATTTCAAAGTAGAGTTTCTCCCCTATAGTGCTCCTTGTCGGGGGCTTGATGTCTATGTCCTTTGTTCATCGGTAGTAGTAGCATTTGACATGGTTGGCGTTTGTGTAGTGGAACACAGTGTTTTAAAAATCGCCCTAGGCGGCCGCTTAAGCGCCACAAGGTGCTGGACGATTAAATTGTGCTATAAGCGGCGCTTAAGTAAATTTGAGAAAAGCGGCCGCTTTTTGCCCGCTTAACCCGCTTTTTCCCGCTTTTTTCCCGCTTTTTGCCCGCTTTTTTCAGAAAAACTGCTATAAGCATATAACATTGAGTACATTATATGCCATGTTTAGTATTGACTATAATATATTAAATTAGCATACATTAAATGTTCTATGATATACTTAGTTCTAATTTAGAATGTGTACTTTGTATGTAAGTTGTAATGATATGGTACTTTTGTGATGTATCCAAGTGAATTATAGGTAACTATTATCTAATTTAGAATGCATACTTTGATTAAATGTACTGGTGTAATGTATGACTATTTGATGATGTACAAATGTAACAATATGTTTGTTAGCTAGCTATGATAGGTCTAATATTTACTGTTTAGCTATGTAAACATGATACAAAATTGTTGTTTCATCTTGTATATACACTTATTATTTTATGTGTAGGCTGCTTTATCTATGACACGTATATTGTTTACTATATTATATAGATACAATCGTTGTTGTATAGTTGTATTCTAAACTATTTGAGTGTTTTATATTGTCTTGTACAATGTTTAGATATGTATAAAAATTTCAAAAATATAGTATTTATATACATATGTATGTAATTTTGCATAAAAGTTTATAGGAATTGGAAATCCGCTTTTCTAAAAAGCGCCCGCTTAATCGCCCGTCTGGCGATTAATCGGCTACAAGGTCCCGTCCGCACGCTTCCCGCTTCGCGTTTTTTAAAACCTTGGTGGAACATATTTTCACTTACAAGATTTTGTTTTAATTATCTTGCACGCATAACTTATCTTGGATATTAAGTTCGTACTCAGCATTAGATGCTCATCTTGTCATAGTTCAGGACACTATTGTGCGATGGTCTGCTGCTAAAGGTATTGGACGTATAACAGCATGCTTGACTTCATCACTCTCAGAAGATGTTCTTTCTTCTATATTGGAGCTCTTTACTTCAGGCGAGGTTTGTTTTTTTACCTTTTTACTAAATATTAATACTATTTGTTTCCTTGAGTTTCAAATATAGTTTAATCATAGAATAAATTCTCTGATCTTGGGCATCTTCATGGTGGTTCCCTCTTCATTCATTAGTCAACCTAACACTTGGAGATGGTCATTTTTTAAGGGTGATGGATCATGGCATGGAGGTTGTCTAGCACTGGTGGAGCTGGCTCGTAGAGGCTTATTGCTTTCCAGTAGTCTAACTAGAGTTGTTCCTGTTATAGTGAAGGTAAATTTTTAGACACTCGAGGTGATATCTCATGAACTCACATGAACTACACATTTCTTGAAAACGTTTTTGACATCTTAATGAATTCTAAATAGATCTTTGCACATAGAATTCACTAAAATAATGATTTGTTTTACATCGGTTAAAAACCACATTCTCTTAGCATATGTTGATAAATTTTAATCCAATATTAATTCTTAAGTCGATATTTCGGTTTCATAGTTTAAACTGACAAATGCTTTATCTTGCGGTGCCTTCAAACTAGTGGACAAAGGTAAGCCTATTTTACCCGCTACGTATACCTTGTAGGGTAAGGATATTGTGTAAAGAGACATCCATTATTCATTGCTCTGTTAGATAGGGTAAAGAGACACGGATTTTCTTAGACCTGCAAATTGTCATCCAAATGAAGGGTCACTTTTCTGAATTCATATGCAAGTTAAAGTGTTAACTAAACATAAATCATAAAGTGCCATGTGTTTTTGTTCATATTCACCTAAGCGGTTTGTTTTAACGGACATCTCAACATATATCTTTAATTATGCCCTATACGCTGAAATAACAATTCATTGATGTGAATAGATAAGTTTGATTTTTTTTGTTTGTAAAAGTTGTCGTGTGTTGAAGATGAGCACTTTTATTTTAATTTTAATGTGAACTTTTGAAACATTATGAAACAACCTGCTTCCCGATCGATACCATCAACAAGAGGTCGATGGTATCAAGATTATCACAGCTACCGGACAACAGCTCGTCGATACCATCGACATCCATGTCGATGGTATCGAGATTATCACAACCACCGGACAACAGTCCGTCGATACCATCGACATCCATGTCGATGGTATCGACAGAACATCAGAGGCGGAAACCGACGATCTGCCACTTGACTGTATTTTTATTATATCATTTGTTTTATTGTTTTTCTAGGTTTTATTCCTTTGTACCACCTTGTATCTTACCCTAATATATAAAACGGAGTGAGACGGCTATTGCCCACACACAAGAGCTGCACCTTGCAGCCGCCAACGTTGTTCGTCTTCCTTCTCTCTCGTTAACATGGTATCAGAGCAAGGTTTGCTCTAGGCCTCTGTCTCTCTCCACCGGTTGTTCCTCTCTTCCTCCTTATTCCGTCTTGCCCGCCGGATCTTCCCCTTCCTTCCTCCGGATCTTCTTACCGCGGCACCGACAGCAGTAGTTGCGGCTGAGCCGCCGCACGGCGTGCAGCCGCAATCTGCCGCCTTGAGGATCTTCGGGTAATCCAACGATGATCTAAAATCTAAACCAGAGGACTAGTCTCTTCACAGTTATTCTCCTAGGCACACATCCTCCATGTGTGATTAGGAAAATCATCTAGAGGTTGTGAATGTGTCAGTAACGCATTTCTATTTTTTTTCTTGGGTGACGTGTATCTCTCCGTCACCTCAGTCTTCTTTGTGGCGTGTATCAATCTGTCACACAGTCCCGTTCTGTAATGGGGGATATCAAGACACCTATGATCTACAACAAGGTGTCACCTATCACCTCCATCAAGCTCGACGGGAAGAATTTTCTTCTATGGATGAATGTCGTCCACACTGTCCTGGAGTCTGGTGACAAGGTGGGACATGTTGACTCAGGTGCTCTGGCCTCTACTGACAAAGGATATGCTGAATGGAAGCGTCATGATAGTATGGTGAAGACTTGGTTGTGGAACATCATGGAACCTACTATCGCGGCAAGGTTCATGTTCTATTCAACAGCTAAGGAGATATGGGACGCAGTGAAGCAGCATTATTCTCAAGAAAAAATGCGCTTCACCAATTCATGATCTATGATTGTTTGTTTGCTGAGAGGCAGGGTGACAAATCTCTTGAGGAGTACTTTGGAGCTATTCAGGCACTTGCTCAAGAGCTGAGCTATTATCATCCAGTGATTGTCGCTGAACAGATCAAGGACAGGGACGATCTAGTTACGGCTAATTTTTATCCGGGCTTAACCCTTCGTGCGGATCCGCCCGGAGTGTCATTTTGGCTTCTGATAAATTACCCGGTTTTGTGGAAGCCTATTCAAGAATACAATCTATCTTTGAGTTTGCTACTCCTGCTCCTGTTATATCTTCTGGGGAGTCTCATGCATCCGTAGCTACTGCGGTACGAGGGGGACGAACTGGTATGGGCAGAGGACGTAGGACACGTCCTAAGTGCACTTTCTATAACAAATTGGGACATACAGTAGAGAAGTGCTGGAATAAACATGGGAGACCTACTGTACCACCTGTAGGGACAGCTCATTATGCCACTACTACAGATTCCTCTTCTTCTGCTGTGGGAACTACTTCTGGAACTGGTATCACTCTTACTCAAGAGGAGTATGATCGGCTTATTCAGGCTACACAACACATGAGTATGGGATCATCATCATCATCGTCAGCAAACCTAGTATCTACTGCGGGTAATCAGGCTACATCTCTCATAGCTTCTGGCTCTACTTCATCTTGGGTGGTTGATTCTGACGCGTCACAACACATGACTGGTTTGAGGAGATTGCTCCACACTATTGACTCGTATATCCCTCACAAATTTGTTACACTGGCAGATGGTTCAGTGAGGAGAGTGTTAGCCAGTGGATCTGTCCCTCTAACACCCAAGATTGATCTCAAATCTGTACACTTTGTGCCTGAATTTCCTTTTAATCTTCTTTCTATTGCAAAACTGATTGACACTGTAAAATGTACCGTAACTTTTGGTCCTTGTTTTGTATTGCAGGATCTCAAGAGTATGAGGACGATTGGTGGGGGACCTAGGAAAGGTGATCTCTACCTTTTCCAAGGTGACAGTCTGCCTCGCCAAGTATCTGCTCCTGCTCCATCCGTCCTGTTGAGTGGTTCCCCCTTACTATGGCATTGCAGATATGGACATCCTTCCTTAGAGAGTCTGCGCAAGTTGGAACCAGAATTGTCTCAAGTGTCATCTTTAGAGTGTCAGTCATGTCAGCTGGGAAAGCATCATAGGTTATCTTATCCCAGTCGTGTCAATAAACGGACTTCTTGTCCTTTTGAGTTAGTCCATAGTGATGTGTGGGGTCCTATCAAAGACCAGAGTTATAATGGTTTTCATTACTTTATTTCCTTTGTGGATGATTTTTCTCAAATGAGATGGATCTATCTTCTCAAAAGTCGAGAGTCTGTACTATCTACAACCTTCACGACATCAAGCCCTCAAAATGGATCGCTTTATGGAAGTAACTCCCATCTCTAAAATGCATTCAATTCATGTGAATACTCCACTTTGTAACCCATTTACGCCTGAAGCAATGAGGGTCCAAACTAGAACTATAGGGTCGACGCCGTAAGGAACACGACTGTTATCCTGAGGTCCCCATAGTTTGCGAACTCAAATTCATCCTTAAAAATCTACAACATTAACCAAAACAAATAAATCATGGTTGGGGCTCTGGTAAAGAGATATCTCATTTAACAAATCATGATTTCCATAAAGATAAGGCTATGATGGGAACACTTATTTGTGATCATCATGTTGTCTGAGATAAAAAGTCCGCTAAAGCTATAAGTCAACTGAGAAATGGTGTACATAGTTAAGATATCCTCAACTCAGCTCAACTCTGCTCAACCTTGTAGACCATGTCCCATTTTTGTTGGGGATTTGTAGCTTTGGCAAACTTTTTCCCTCAGACATTATATGATGAATATGAATAGGTGATGTCATCGTCACTGTATCTTCGGTAAAATCATGATTTATGAAATATGGTATTGTTTTACCTATTCCAAAACCATGATTTATATGTTTTGGTTAATGTTGGTAGAGACGAGTTGATAGTTGAGATGAGCCCACCACACAAACGTTAGTTCGTCAAACGCTAATACTGACAAGCAAGCTACACGGACATCAAGCCCCTGACAAAGTGCACCGATCTCTCATCAGCAACATTTCCTTTGGAACTCTCTCCTAACAGGCCCTTCACTTCATTTAGTGGTGATGATCTATTTGTCACCATTAGTTGGAACCTTTGGCTTGAGAGAAACAATATATACTTCAACAACGTGTTGAGGCTGAAGCATATCATCATCTCATATATTAGTGCAGACCTTCATATTCTCACCATGTGCAGGCAAGCAAGTCCAGGAGGGGACTGAGGATTCTGATGATGGCGAATCGGAGGCCCGTTTTCTTTGTGACTTGAAGGCGATTGTAGATGACGAGACTGGTGTTAGTTTGCTGCTTCAACAGTAGCGATGATGTTTCTCACAGTAGTAGTATTTGACGAGGTTGTCGTTTGTGTGGTGGAGATAGACACCTCTATCCATATCTTTCAGACGCATACCGTCCCAAAACAATGATGTCATAGTTGATGTAGGTTTCCCTGACGCCTTAGGTCTCGTCGTTGCACACACCCTATCCATAGCCACAGCCAAAGCCATCACCTTCACCATCATTGTAGCCCGAGCAAACACTAGCACCAGTTGTAGGGATAGCCCAACCCTAGCCCTACTCCTAGTCCTAATTGTTGTCATTACTTAACCCTAACCCTAGCACTAGTTGGCATTGTCGTCTTTTAGCTAGACGTCTCATCGTCGTCATAGTACTAGTCGTAGTTCTAGCTGTAGGATAGCAATAATCGCATCCCAAGCCATCGTCGTCCATCTCACAGTTATCGTCGCCATAGCCATAGCACTACCAGTCAGTGGATTTATCTAGAGGGGAGGGAGGATTTAAATGATGCACAATTAAGAGATAGTTGGAACAGTAAACGTATTGTACTAGAGCAGATGAAAGAAATCCACGGCAGAAAGGGAAGAGAAAGGGGAGGAAGTGTGTCTTTGTAATAGATAAAAGAAGAAATAGAACTGGAAAAGAGGACATTAGCATAATAGGGGAAGGGTGAGGAGTAATAGGTAGGGGGGGGAATGATTTTTTTGTAAAGAAAGGGAAGGAGGAGAAACAAGAGATGAAAGAGGAGAAAGAAAGACATGAAGAGAGAGGGGAGATCATAACAGGAGCAGGAAGAGAAATTGGGAAGAGGTGGAGGGCAAATTGGGCAGGAAGAGCAAAATCATGAGAAATGGGACTGTGTAAGGAGAGCATAATCAATAAGAAAGAAGGAACGGGCGTGGATGAAAGGAAAAGAGAGAAGGAGATGTATTGTGAGGGAATAGCATGAAAAAGAATGAGATAGGAGAAAAAAGACGTGGAAGAGAAAGGGGATACGAACGAGGAGCTTCAGAAGAGAAGTGAGGACATAACAAATGCATAATCACATATTCTATCATATATATTACAATATAATTGAAACTATACTATTGAAACAAAGGTTGATTAAACATAATAGCCTTTACAATTGTGCAATATTACAAGTCTAGGAAATTATCATATTTTCAGTAACAAATATAAACTAAGAAACTATACTAATAACATATTTGTATTCAAATGAACTTGACTCGAAACCTACAAGCATTCAAGTTCAGCGATAAACTCAGTACAAACTAGTAAAATGCAGTAAACTAGTAATGAAGTAGAAGTGAAGACGGTAGATATATAATAAGTTGGAACTTGTTGAAGAGATGATTTTCCAAAGGGAACCCATAAGAGAAGATGAGAGTAAAAATATATAGCAATTAGGTGTAAGTCAGTGGATTTAATTAGAGGGGAGAGGATTTAATTGATGCATAATCAAGAGATAGGTGGAACAGTAAATGTTTTGTAAAGCATTCAATTTCAACAATAAACTCGGCACAAATGAGTAAAATACATTGAACTAGTGATGTAGTAGGAGTGAAGAAAGTAGATATCTAATGAGAGGGAACTCGGTGAAGAGATGATTTAATAAAGGTAACCTTGAAGAGAAGATGAGAGTAAAAACGTATAGTAATTAGGTGGAAGTCAGTGGATTTAACTAGAGGGAAGAGAGGATTAAATTCACGAAGCAATAGAGGAAGAAGGGTGAGGAGGGATAGATAAGGGAGTGGAAACAATATTGAGGTAGAGAAAGTGGAGTAGAAAGACAAGATGAAATAGAAGAAAGACTGGAAGAGAAAGGGGAAGAACATAATAGGGGCAGGAGGAGAAATTAGGAAGAGGAGATGGATTACAAATAGCGCAAGAAGAGCTAAATGGAGGAAGAGGACTGTTCAGGGAGAGCATAATCAATAAAAAAAGAAGGAACTGGTGTAGAGGAGGAAAGGGAAAGCGGGAAGGAGAAGTGTTACGGAATAATAGCATAAAAAAAATGAGATAGGAGAAACAAGACGTAGAAGTGGAGGAAGATAAAGGAGAGAAGGAAAAAGTATTTGTGGACAAGGAAAAGAAATGGGAGAGCGACGTGCCTAAGAAGAAGAGAGAAGTGAGGAAGACTATGGTACCTCAATGACGACATATAACATGCATAACATATTCATTTATGTATACACATAATACAGTGCAAACTATACTATAGAAACAAAGATTTATTCAACAAAACAGTTTTTACAATTGTGTCTTTACAATTGTACGTACTTACAAATCTAACAAATTATAATATTTTTACAGACCAAAGACTAATAAAATAAAACCTAGCAACAATACCAATCAAATGTTTATGTTCAGGGGTACCTGTATAGAAATTTACAAGCATTCAAGTTCAACAAAAAAATTCAACAGAAAATAGTAAAATGCAGTAAATGAGTATTGTAGTAGGAGAGAAGATCGTACCTATCTAATAAGAGAGAACTCAGTGAAGAGATGATTTACTAAATGGAACCCAGAACAGAAGATGAGAGTAAAAACATATACGGTGGAAGTCGGTGGATTTAACAAGATTTAACTAGAGGGGAGAGAGGATTTAATTGATGCACAATTAAGAGATAGGAAGAAGAGTATAATGTGTTGTACAAGCACTCAAATTCTAGAATAAACTCAAAATAAAGTAATAAGATGTGATAAACTAGTGATGTAGCAGGCTACAAGACGGTAGATAGCTAATAAGAGAGAACTCTGTGGAAGACAGTGGATTTAACTAGAGGGAAGGGAGGATGTAATTGATGCGCAATTAAGAGATAGGTGGAACAGTAAACGTATTGTACTAGAGGAGATGAAAGAAATCAACGGAAAAGAGGGAAGGTGTGTCTTCGTAACAGATAAGGGGAGGACAAATAGAACTAGAAAAGGGATTAGCGTAATCGGAGAAGGGTGAGGAGGATTAGGTAAGGGAGGGAAAACGATATTGCTGTAGAGAAAGGGAAGGAGGAGAAAGAAAAGATAAAAGAGAAGTGCGAACAACTTAACAGAGGCACAAGCATAGTACTAAATGTCCTCGACATGGGGCGAAATTTCGCCGATAATGTCTATGTCGACGGCTGGCGACGTTGAATCCACATAAACATCCTTATTCCATAATATCCTCGACATTTCGTCAAAGTTGTCGACATTTCCCCATATATCGACGAAGTTGACCCAAGTCCATTCAAAAATTCCACAATGTCCTCGACATTTGTCGAAATCGTCGAAGTTGGCAACATTGTTCTGGTGTTTTGTGAAGTTTGTTGTGTGAGGGGGGGAAAGTGTTGGAGCTTGAGGTAAGATGATTTTGATGTTATTTTTTACTATTTTAAGCTAATGGTAATAGACTGACCCCCTCTCTGCTAAATCTACCATAGATTTACACATGTTTATGTAGTTTGTTTAGTGTCACAAACTTTATATATGGAAGAACTCTGTAGTTCGGAGACGACTGTATGTGATCGTCTATTTATCTACATATGTAAACCTATATGGATGGTTGTATGTAAACATATATTGTGTTTTTAGTTAGATTTGATGAAATCTGTTGATTTTCATCACAAAATAACTATTTTTAGCTTAATTTTTGTCGAAGTTGCATCGAAGTTTGGTTGTAAAAATCCTCGACATTTCCACAAGCTTCCATGTCCACACCTGTCGAAGTCGGCTCGAAGTCTTGTTCCATGGGCACAAGAACAAATTGGGAAGAAAAGGTGGAGTACAAATAGGGCAGGAAGAGCTCAATCATGAGGAATGGGAATGTCCACGGAAAGCATAATCAATAAGAAAGAAACAACGGGCATAGAGGAGGAAAGGGAAAGAGAGAATGAGAAATGCAATGGAGGAATAGCATGAAGAAAAATATGATAGGAGAAACAAGGCGTGGAAGAGGAGAAAGATGTAGGAGAGAACTAGAAAATATTCGTGGAAAAGGAAAAAAATGGGAGGTGCTTAAGAAGAGGATGAGATGTGAGGAAGACAATGGTACCTAGAGGAGAAAAAAAAACATGCACAATCACAAATTCTATACACAGACGATTAAAAGCAATAACTGGGGTGAATAGGGCCCTTCCTTTCCTCCCTACTCTCCGGCTCATATGTTAGACCGGTCCATTATGAAACTACAATGGAAATATACTGTTGAAATTGAGATTGATTCAACAAAACAGTGTTTACAATTGTGCATTATTACAAGTTCTAAGAAATTATAACGTTTTCAGTAATAAATTAAAATCTAGCAAGTAGCAACAATACCAAGCATATTTACATTCAAATGTACTTGTACTGAAATTTACAAGCATTCAAGTATAACAATAACTCAACATAAAATAGTAAAATGCAGTAAACTAGTGATGTAGTGGGAAAGATGATGGTAGATATCGAATAAGAGAAAGCTCAGTGAAGAGATAATTTAATAAAGGGAACCCAGAAGAGAAGATGAGAGTAAAATGTATAACAATTAGGTGGAAGTCAGTGGATTTAACTAGAGGGGGGAAAGCATTTGATTGATGCAAATTAAGAGATAGGGGGAACAATAAAAGTGTTGTACTGGAGGAGATGAAAGAAATCAGTGAAAGATAGCAAGAGAAAGGGAAGGAGTTGTGTCACTACAAAAGATAGGGGGGAGAAATAGAATTGGGAAAAGGGACATTAGCGTAATAGGGAAAGGGTGAGGAGAATTAGGTAAGGGAGGGGAAATGTTAATATGGTAGAGAAAGGAAAGTAAAGAGAAAGTAGAAATGAAAATGAATAAAGATTGAATGAGAATGGGGAGGATCATAACAGGGGCTGGGGGAGACATTGGGAAGAAGAGGTGGAGGACAAACTGGGCAGTTGGGCCAGAGTAGCCCGGGGGTGGTAAGAGCTTGATAAGTCCTAGTGAACGACCCTATTATGAATTACACTAAAGGCACTCTGCGAACGGCATTTCACACTGATTGAGCGCAGAACGGAGTGATGGGACCACACCTTCTCGTCTCGAGAGTTTACCATGTCTGGGTACGTCCATTAGTTTCCCTAACCGGGCTTGGTTCCTTTATTAATTTAAACAAAATGGCAAATTAGGCAAGAAAGAGCTAAATCAGGAGCAAGGGGACTGTGTAAGGAGAGCATAATCAATAAGAAAGAAGGAACGGGTGTGGAGGAGGAAGGGAAAGGGAGAAGGAGAAGTGCTATGCAGGAATATCATGAGAAAAATGAGATAGAATTAAGACATGTAAGAGGAAGATGCAGCCCTAGCCATAGCCATTGTCACCATTATCATAGACATAGCCCTAGCCCTAGCCCTAGCCTTAGCACTATCACTAGTTGTATCTATAGCACAACTAAGCCCAAATCCTAGTCCTACCCTAGTCATCGTTGTCTACTAGCCTTAGCACTACTAGTCATTGCTATCTTCGAAAAACAAGTTGTTTTCCTGTCGTCATTGTAGCTCTATATGAGTGAGACTAGGAAGACATGTAGAATTCTTTAGTCACATATCGTCATGGCTGGGGTTTACAGGAATCGAATGTGTATGAAAGCATTAGATATCCAAATAAGGAGTCGGAAGGTTATCCTTGACATGATCCTTGCGCTACATATTAGGGACTCAAAGGAGATCCCATGTTGCCAAAAGTCAAGGGCAAGTTGTGTCTTCCCGGCCACTGTAAGAAACAATATGTGGCGCCAAAACACCTAGATTGGCAATATATATCACTTCGCCTTCTTGCGGGGAAGGAGTCCACCCATCTCCTTTATCCCGTGGTCATGATCGAATCCTCAGACCTAGACAACATAAGATAATAGAGCTATGTCAACCTTTGGCCCCAAGCCCACAATAACATTCCTCGAAACAGTGACCACTAGGCACTCACTCAACACCCAATGCCACAATCACCTACATCAGCTAAAACACCATTTACGCTAATACCACTATCGCCTATGCCAACTAAGAGGCCATAGATGGTGAAGCAATAAGGGTCAGGCCACAGGAGGTATAGAAAGAGAAAAGAGAGACAATCAAAAGAAAGGTAAATTAGGGTTAAAATGATGGATCTCACCTCTAAAATAACTTTATCATGCTACAAATAATAGATAAAGAGTGTTATATTTGTTGTTTCTAAAATGATCATTTTGATTAGTCAAATCACACGTGGTGATTGACCTTAATATATAGACATGTGTTCCATAACCATTGTGACTACTTCCCCCTACTACACATGTTTATTGGTTATATATAGAGTTATATATTCTATAACAGATTTTTAAATAAGACTAAAACAATGTTTAGACCTATATTGGAAGTACAATTATTTAGTGCTTCTATAATATGCAAAATGCACTACTAATAGTTGTGAGAGTTTTGCATTGCAATAAATGCACTACAAAGATTTAAGATAAATATGGTTATTGGAGCTAACCTGCCAATAATATATTTCAGTTTATATTATACATTATAAGGCATACATACATATATTTTTTTTCCTAATATATAGGTATTCAAGAATCATATCGCATAACAGAGAGGCATTTGTATAGGTAGTATAGTGTTCTGCATGGCAAAACACAAAGTAGAAAAATAAGGTTTTAAAACATCTCAAACGCATTAAGCAAAAATTAATGACAATATAATATACCTAGGAACTTAAAAACTAACTTTAATGACCACTAATAGCCTTAGAAGCCCAAAATGACTATAGATTTCTCATTTCAATCCACACCCCTTAAAATTTACATGTAACCTACAATTACTATTCCTTTAATTAATATATATAATGGTTATTCTAATACCCAGAAAATCGCCATTCATATCCCATCATATTGTGGTTGATACAATAGGTGTAGAAGACAGGAGAAAAAAAAGTCTGGACATGGAGTCCTTAAAAAGTTTTTAACGAGAAACAAGGAAAACTACAAAAATCATCTATTAAAGCCAGAAAAAGAAAATGCGAGATGGAGTCCATTCACTGGTCAAAAAGGCGACTTTTACAAACCCAATTCGCAAAGAGGCGACCAAATCAGGGAAGGTATTAGTGGGAAAAGAATTAGGAATTGGAGCATGTTGTCACTTTTAGGGGTTGTGGATTAACAGAAAGGTTATAAAACTTTTTCTTAGAAAAGAAAGAAAAAAGCCTCAGGATGACAAATATGTCTGTCATTGACGAAAACTATTATTGTTATTCTATTCCTTACATGTCTCAAGATACATTGTTAAGATCCTTCCTTAACCATTTTAAAGTGGATTAGTTTTTTTCAAAAAAGAGAAGCTAGTTATTAGATGAGCTTGTGAAATCAAAAAGGAATTCATGATGCACGATTATTACTTTAGTAGAAGAGAATGATTATATATATACATATGTTGTTTGTTAATATATCTTTACTTTGTGTTTATTTCATATTTCATATTACTGTTGTACCTACATGTAATTTTCCCTTTACTATAAATAGAGAGGAGAACCCTATTGGGTCTCTCACGTTGCCTAGTGCAACACACACAGATCCGTCTCCCGTACGTTGACATGGTATCAAGAGCAAGTTGATCCGACGCCGCCGCTTCCGCTCCTCTCCCCCCTAGCGCCGCCGCCCCCCTCCCTCCCTCTCCCTTCTCCACCACAGGGCGCCGCCGGCCCTCTCCTTCAGGCCGCCGCCGCCGCCGCTGCCCGGGCGGCTTCTCGGCTAGCCGCCGGCGTGCGACAGCCGCAGGGGGACTGCTGGTGACGCAGATCCTGCCCGGCTAGGAGTCCCCAACCCCGTCTCTTGCTGCTGGGCCTCCGGTGGCCATCTCTATGCTACCGTAGGCTCATTCGCTCGGAACCGGGGCTTCGTCTTCGTTTTTCGGAAAGTTTCCAGCAACTTTTCGGCTCGTTTTTGGCGGACAATCTTGCTGTTTGAGGACTTCCGGGTGATCCAACGGCTCTCTAAAGCCCTACCCGGAGGTCTAGTCTCTTCCACCGTGCCTTCCTAATCACATCTCCTTCATGTGTGATTAGGAACCTCTCGTTTGAAGGCTGTCGATGCGTCAGTAACGCATCCTCTTTTCAGTTTCTGTTGTGACGTGTATCTCTCCGTCACGGGACGCGTATCTGTCCGTCCACTCAGCCTTCTTTGTGACGTGTATCACTCCGTCACCCATATCCCAGTTGCATCATGGAGAACAAGACCTATTATGAGGTCTCGCCTATTCCGATCAAGCTCAATGGGAAGAATTTTTTGCTATGGATGAATGCGGTTCATACTGTCTTGGAATCGCGCGATCGGGCAAAGTTTGTTGATTATGCACCTCTCACTAACACTGACAAAGACTATGCCGAGTGGAAATGTCTTGACAGCCTAGTGAAGACTTGGCTATGGGGTAGCATGGAACCTTCTATTGCTTCTAGGTTCATGTTCTACTCCACCGCTAAGGAGATTTGGGATGCCGTTAAGCAACACTATGCTCAGGAGAAGAATGCTCTTCGCCAGTTTATGATCTATGATCGTCTGTTTGCAGAGAAACAAGGTGATAGAACCCTTGAAGAGTATTTCGGGGTGATTCAAGCTATCTCCCAGGAGTTGAGCTACTATCATCCAGTGAAGGTTGCTGAGCAGATTAAAGATAGAGATGATCTTGTCACTGCTAAATTTCTATCTGGCCTTAGCTCCTCATATGGTTCAACAAGAAGTGTGATACTTGCATCCGACAAATTACCGAGCCTTGCAGAAGCTTTCTCTAGGATTCAGCAGTCCACTTTTGAGTCAGTTGATCCTACTCCTGTTGTCCCTTCTGGAGATTCTCATGCCTCCATTGCTGCAGCAGTTCGCGGAGGACGACCTGCACCTACACCAGCTGACAGACCTGGCTTGGGCAGAGGACGTGGGACTCGTCCTCGATGCACTTTCTGTGACAGACCGGGACACACTGTTGAGAAATGCTGGAATACACATGGGCGACCTGCCGCCCCACCTGTTGGAGCTGCCAACTGTGCTACTTCAGACTCTACTACTGCGAGCTCGAGTTCCTCTGGCATCACACTTACTCAGGAGGAGTATGACAGGTTTATTCAGGCAACTCAACATTGGAGTATGGGCGCCTCATCTGCTTCTACAGCACATCTTGCCTCTACAGCGGGTAATCAGGCTACATCTTTTATGGCTTCTGGATCCGCAACTCCCTGGGTGGTTGACTCTGGTGCCTCCCAGCACATGACTGGTATGAGGCGATTGCTCCGCACATTTGACTCATATATTCCTCACCCATTTGTTACCTTGGCAGATGGTTCTGTGAGGAAGGTGGTAGCTAGTGGTTCTGTGTCCCTTACACCAGATATTGATTTGAAATCTGTTCATTTTGTACCTGAATTTCCATTCAATTTGCTTTCTGTTGCCAAGTTGATTGACACTGTAAACTGCACAGTAACATTCGGGCCTTCTTGCTTTGTTTTACAGGATCTCAAGAGTTTGAAGATGATTGGTGGGGGGCCTAGGAAAGGTGATCTCTACCTCTTTCCTGGTGATTATCTACCTCGCCATCCACCTCCTGCTCCAGTTTCCTCCGCCATGCTGAGTGGTTCCCCCTTGCTGTGGCATTGTAGATATGGCCATCCTTCCTTAGAAAGCTTGAAGAAGTTGGAACCCGATCTAGCTCATGTGTCCTCTTTAGAGTGTCAGTCATGTCAGTTGGGCAAACATCATCGGTTGTCCTATCCTGTTCGTGTCAATAATCGGGCTTCTAGTCCGTTTGAGTTAGTCCATAGTGATGTATGGGGTCCTGTTAAAAACCAGAGTTATAATGGTTTTAGCTATTTCATTTCTTTTGTGGATGATTATTCTCGCATGACATGGATTTATCTTTTAAAAAGTCGTGAATCTGTGCTTTCCATTATCAAACATTTTCATAAACAAATTCAGGTTCAATTTAACTGCAATATCAAAAAATTTCAATCTGATAATGCCCTTGAGTATGTTCAGAAAGCGATGAATGAGTTTTGCAGTTTGGTTGGTATGATTCATCACACCTCTTCCCCTCACACTCCTATGCAGAATGGTGTTGCTGAGCGAAAGAATCGCCATCTTTTGGATATCACTAGGTCTATCATGTTTGAATCCAATGTGCCTAGACGTTTCTGGTCTGAAGCTCTTCTCACTGCCTGTTTTTTGATTAATCGGCAGCCCTCTTCTGTTTTGCATGGACGCACTCCCTTCTCTGTCTTACGCCCTATGGATAAACCGTTTCATGTTCCGCTTCGGGTTTTTGGTTGTACATCCTTCGTTCATAACTTTGATCCCAAACAAGACAAACTCTCTCCTAGGTCCTTGAAAACCTTGTTTCTTGGTTACTCTGGTACGAGTAAAGGTTACAAGTGTTATTGCCCGAGTTTGCGTCGTATGTTTGTTTCTAAGGATGTCACCTTTCATGAAACCAGTCCATATTTTGCACATGCTATGAGCAAGGGGGAGCAATTGAGTGAGGGAGTGTCACCTGCAATTCAAAGTGAGGGAGTGCCACCTATCATTGTTGAGGACATACCGCATGATCCACCTACCATTCAACCATATACCCAGGTTTATCACAGGCGAGGTAGACAGGATCCAGATGAGGTAGCGGCACAAGTCCATGAGCCTCCTTCGCCATCTTCTACTCAAGAGATTCCTGCAGAGGCTTCTGACCTTGATCTTCCTATTGCTGTCCGGAAAGGTATACGTTCATGTACTATTCGACATCCCATATCGAATGTATGTTGTTTGTCGCACTTATCTACACAGGCTCGTGCATTTGTTGTTGGGATGGACTCCATTAAGATACCAAGAAACCACTTAGAGGCTCTGAAGGACAGTGGCTGGCAGCAGGCAATGCAGGTGGAAATCTCTGCTCTGATTGACAATGGCACATGGGATCTTGTTACTTTACCTGCGGGCAAGAAAGTTGTGGGCTGTAGATGGGTCTTTACAGTCAAACACAACCCTGATGGATCGATTGAGCGGTTGAAGGCCAGATTGGTAGCAAAAGGCTACACACAGACATATGGAGTGGACTTCTTTGAGACTTTTTCTCCAGTTGCTCGTCTCAATTCTGTGCGGATCCTTATATCTCTTGCTACTACTTTTGATTGGCCTCTTTTCCAGCTGGATGTCAAGAACGCCTTTCTTCATGGGGATCTTCAAGAAGAGGTGTATATGGAGCAACCACCAGGTTTTATTGCTCAGGGGGAGTGTCAGAAAGTCTGCAAATTGAAGAAGGCTATCTATGGGTTAAAGCAATCTCCTCGAGCTTGGTTTGACAAGTTCAGTGCTGTTGTTTTACAGATGGGCTTCTCTCGTTCCATGACTGATCACTCTCTATTTTATTCAAATTCTTCTGGTGGGTCCATAATTATTGCTGTCTATGTTGATGATATTGTGATTACTGGCAGCGATTCTACAGGCATATCACGTGTGAAGGAAGGACTACAACAACACTTTCACACAAAGGACCTGGGGAAGCTGAGATACTTTCTAGGGATTGAGGTTCTTAGATCCCATGCAGGTATAAATCTCTCCCAGAGAAAGTATGTGCTTGACTTGCTATAGGAAACGGGTATGACTGATTCTAAGCCCGTATCCACTCCTATGGATTATCACATCAAGGAGGTGGAAGATGATACTGCATATTCAGATCCAGGTCATTACAGGAGAATAGTTGGGAAGTTGATTTACCTAACTGTCACAAGACCTGATATTTCTTTTGCTGTTGGAGTAGTAAGTCAACACATGTGCACACCACGACAGTCACATTGGACAGCTGTATGCAGGATTCTGAGATATCTGAAAAGTGCTCCTGGAAAGGGGATCACTTATTATAAACCCAAGAGTCCTCTATCTTCTTTGACTCTCACAGGTTATGCAGATGCAGATTGGGCTGGTAATCAAAGTGATAGACGATCCACATCTGGCTACTGCACCTTTCTTGGTGATCATCTGATTACTTGGAAGAGCAAGAAACAACAAGTGGTAGCACGGTCTAGTACTGAGGTTGAGTACCGTGCTATGGCACATGCATGCTGTGAACTGCAATGGATCAAATCTGTCTTATCTGAGTTGAAGATTTTGATTCAAACTCCCATGATTCTCAAGTGTGACAATCAATCTGCTATACATATTGCCAGGAATCCTGTCTTTCATGAGCGCACAAAGCATATAGAGGTTGACTGTCATTTCATCAGAGATCAGATAAAGAATGGCAATGTGGTGACGCCATATGTCAAGTCTGAAGATCAACTAGCTGATATCTTGACAAAGCCATTAGGTCCAGCAGTGTTCCAGAATTTATGCGGCAAGCTGGGCATCCACAATGTGTACACTCCATCTTGAGGGGGAGTGTTAATATATCTTTACTTTGTGTTTATTTCATATTTCATATTACTGTTGTACCTACATGTAATTTTCCCTTTACTATAAATAGAGAGGAGAACCCTATTGGGTCTCTCACGTTGCCTAGTGCAACACACACAGATCCGTCTCCCGTACGTTGACATTGTTTTTGCTAATCCTAATCTAACACATGTAGAAGGATACATTCTATTATACGACCAAAATAGGGAAGGTATTAAGAATCTTGGTGCATACTTAAGAAAAGTGGGCATTAGTGGGAACAGAATTAGGAGTTGGAGCATGTTGTCACTTTTAGGGGTTGTGGATTAACAGAAAGGTTATAAAACTTTTTCTTAGAAAAAAAAGACAAAAGCCTCAAAATGACAAATCTGTCTATCACTGATGAAAAATATACTGTTATTTTATTCCTTACATGTCTCAAGATACATTGTTAAGATCCTTCCTTAACCATTTCAAAGTGGATTAGTTTTTTTCAAAAAGGAGAAGCCAATTATTAGATGAGCTTCTAAATCAAAGAGGAATTCATGATGCACGATTATTACTTTAGTAGAAGAGAATGATGATATATATACATATGTTGTTTTTGCTAATCCTAATCTAACACATATACAAGGATACATTCTACTATATGCCCACTACGAGTATCTGGAATTCCTATTGTGTGCAAAAGTGACTCCAACATAGTGGCTATCATAGTTTGTATTGCAAGTAATGCCCTATAAGGAAAACACAATTCTTGCATAGCATAACCAGATTTCTTATGTTGTTGACCTTTATCAATGTTCTGAAATGCGTTATGCGGTATGCGTTCGGTCAGGGTACCGCATAGAGTATAAGCGGAATGCGGGAGCATAAGCGGGGCATATGCGTTTTTGGATTATTTAATAAATCCTATATTTCATACATATATTTATTTAAAAAATATAATCATAACCATAAATTTCATACTATCTGGTTGTGTAGCCCAATAGCCGAATGTACCAACAGATCATTACATCATGAAAAAAGAAACACATTTTCCAATCATTAAGAAGAAAAATCAATCAACAAAACCCTAAGTTTATATAATGTACTACAATATACAAGTAACACAACACACTAACACATATAGTTTATAGCAGAACATTTATTGAATGAACACAATAGCAATAACCACAACAACAGAACACATGGTAGTTCAAAGTAGAAATAGAAAAAGAACATCAAAAACAAAATCAAAACATCAAAATGATATAAAGAAGTCAAGCCAGTAATAAATAGAAAAGAAAAAGTCGTAGGGAATAGAAATTGCTCCCTAGGCAACACACAAATTTGATACTTTGTAAAAGAAAGTATCATATACAATTAATATCTCTAATAGATTCCCCTTTTATACAAGACAAAATAAGAACTGTTGGAAGTGCAACATGTTTTAATCCTAGAGCAAAATAGAAGAGAAAAAAAGAGCAAAGGAAAGAGCATAATGAAATATTGATAATTGTAAAATGTAATAATATATTGTGCACCGCTCATTCAAAACGGAATTATTTCCGAGGTAGCAAAATTTCAATATCTGATCTAAAACCAACTATATAGAAGTTGTCATTTAATTTGGTTGATTTTATTTGAAGTTTTATTTATATTTTTTTTAGTTAAGTCACCAAATGAAATGTGGGGCCTAAACGGCTGCATATGCGGACCACATGTCGCATATTTGGTCCATGTCCAAAAATAGCACTGCATAGTTGTATGCGAAGCGGCTGAGGGCCGCATACGCATATGCGGCCGCATAAGCGGCCTCATGCGGGGCATATGAGAACACTGACCTTTATAAGGCGCATATAAGTACATATTAACAATAAAATGAAAATTTAGGAATCCTATGATATGAAAATGTGTAATATAAGTTTTAAGATATATGTTGCACATATACTGAATAATATATAGAGCTTATAGAACAATAAATATAATTTGTAGACTATGCACTATACATGTAAATCACACACATATAAAGAATGTGGCATAAGTATTTCCCTTTACATATATTAAATTGTAACCATTTTACCCAAAAATTAATGGTAGGATCCGATGATTATACGGGTTAGAATAAAACAAAAGGTGAATAGCTAGGAGAGAAAAGGAATGGATAAGGGGAATGACTACAATTAAAATTTACATCTATGATCTTTACGCCTACACTCATTTATGCCATAAAATTTTCTATGCATGTGTGGGGTACGGCGATTAAATTGTATCATGGGGATTCACAAGATTTTTATATGACGAAATGGAGAAATTGAGTTGTGAAACCTTGCAATATTTACTTACATGCATTTATGAACTTATCGTTGTTGTAGTGTCACATACTGGATATGTAGGGCATCCCCGAACATAATTTACTTGGGTTAACAGTTTGCAGGTGATATTGATTCAACAATCAACCATATTATTGGCCACAAGAACCAACAATGAATGCAGTGTTTCCAAGCTAAATTATAATCTTTTGGTGTGGTTTGATGTCTCTCACTCTCATTGTCAAATAAACCAGCACCAGAAAACATGTCATCCTAACTTTTAAAAAAAAACATAAACCATGCATTGCATTAGTATTTAATACATTGCATAGCAAATATTAGGGAATACAATGCATTTATGACATACCATAAATACATACTAGGCATGAGTATTATAGAATCATCACACTTTTTTTTATATTTTGGGTTTATTTTATATGTTTCGGTTTGAATTTTTTTAATTTAACACTAAACATAAATGATAATTTATATATATATATATATATATATACTTGTAGTAATGTCTTAGGATATTAATACATAAGTAATATCACATTTACAAGCACATTTATGCAACAAATACTACAATTTGTATAGTTATGTAATTTATAAATTAATAATAAAATATGAAATAAATAACATTTAGAAATAATATGTTATGTGTATCCAAATTGATGTTTGTTACATGAACATGAACATAAAGCATACTTGTTAGGCTGCAACCATGGCGCTTTATTTTCTTATTCAAGTCTATTCTACCAAGATACATAAATTAGGTTTTTAATAAATCCCCAAAACAAGCGCAAAATCACTAATAAAACATTATGGATATGCAAATTGGTACTAGTATAGGCCGAGCAGCTGACGAGCCTTAAACGTGGGTCCAAGAATGGAGCCATGTCTAGGTTATTGGACTTTTAAAATTATAATACCCGAATGTTTAAGACACCTGCAACTAGCACAGGGTCGAAGTAGTTCGGGGTCGAACACAGGGATAGGAAGAACGACGCTTCGGAACTCAAGTTTTACTTGTCTAAGCACATCAAAAGGGGTAAAAAGGTAGAGTTGTTGCAAAATGAAAGAATTTTAAAGAATTAAACTAAAAGCCTATCTCCAAAGGGAGTTACCAGAAAGATTAAGATTTTAGGGTTAGCAGTTTTTATAGAGGTGTTGTATATCGGAAACTAGGGAGATAAAGCCATTGTTAAGGTAAAGCACGAAGGAAGAAAACTTGAACATAACAAGCGGCAGCGGAAAACATCCTCCACCTTCTTCTCTCAAAGTGGATGCCTCTGGCTATGCACCAATTCTCTCTCTCAAGAGTACTGAACATATATCAGAGTGGAAAGATAAGCCGGGGCAGCTCTAATCCTGGGTATTCTCGTACACCCGGATCAGACCAAACTCTAGAGTTGAGACTTCCCTCTCTCAAGGGAGTCCAACCGAGAAACACGATTCGATAGCTAGTCAAAAGCGCAATCCCACAGAAAAGACTAGAGTTCAGATGCTATAAAGAAATCATCCAACAAAAAGGAACCATACACAGAACAAAATGAGATAAACTCCACGGATCCCAATAAGCTTAGATATATGAAGAGGTTTTAGTTACAATGCATAAGTAAATGAAAGTAAAATGTTGAGAAAGGGAAGATAGTTGTCGACCTCCTTGATGTAGGAGGTCGACAGACAGCAGCGGACCCCTAAGGCTTCTGCTAACCCGGTACCGGGCAGGAGTCCCGCTCGATACGTCCATGTCGGGCTCTCGACCGTGTCGGGTCTTGAGCCACAGCGGCTAGGGGCGTATCGAGGGAGGACTCCCTACCCGATACGGCCGTGTCGGGTTGTCAGCCCTATCGGGCGACATGTCGTGACGGTTGGTCCATATCGGGTTCGGTGTCGTGTTGGGTTAAGAATCACTTAGTCTCTCGAGTTCCTTGTATCGGGTATAAAAGGGTGAGCCATCTCGGGTTGAGGCCCATCCAGGGACCCGACACATTGGGGTGGCCTTCTCGGTGGTATCATGCTACTGCGGCTACCGGGACGAGTTCTAAGTGAACTCCCCCCACCCCTCTCAAGTTGGGGATGTGCTCACCTAGTACCGTACGGCACGCCTGGGAACTCAACTCACTAGCTCCTTGTGGATTCCCAAGTTAGCTCTCGTCAGGTTCCGACCCGTCCCATCAAAGTCCTGTAGCTGCTATTTATAGACGGCGGCTGGTGGGGGTTGCGGTCCTCGTTGGACCACGTGTCCTTTGTCTTCTTTGCCCAGCTGGCTTTGGGAGAGGGTGATACGTCCATTGCCCAGCACGGGTTGGCGGGAGCCATCGTGTGCCGGGTTGCGAGTCAGTCTCGCTAGATTGTGACGGGTAAAGGCTCTGTCGGGTTGCTGCACCGAAGGGTGGCCTTGTCAGTCATATCGTGGCGGGACGAGTTCTAAGTGAACTCCCCCCACCCCTCTCAGGTTGGGGATGTGTTCACCTAGTATCGTCCGACACGCCTGTGAACTCGACGTACTAGCTCCTTGTGGATTCCCAAGTTAGCTCTCGTCAGGTTCCGACTCGTCCCATCGAAGTCATGTAGCTGCTATTTATAGACGGCGGCTGGTGGGGGTTGCGGTCCTCGTTGGGCCACGTGTCCTTTGTCTGCTTTACCCACCTGGCTTTGGGAGAGGGTCGATACATCCATTGCCCAGCACGGGTTGGCGGGGGCCATCGTGTGCCGAGTTGCGAGTGAGTCTCGCTAGATCGTGACGGGTAAAAGCTCTGTCGGGTTGTTGCACCGAAGGGTGGCCTTGTCGGCCATATCGTGGCGGGCAAGACTCCATGTCGGGTAAGTAGCACGCCGCTCGTCAGAGCTCCTCACGCGACACGCCTATGTCGGGTTGCTGTCGTATCGGGCAGCGACCGCGGCGGGTAAAGGGGTGTGTCGCGCGTCATTGAAACGGCATGGGCAGTTTGCTTGTTGTGGATGGGCCGGGACGGGCCCATTAGCATTTTTTGGGTGGAAAAATGAAGGAAACTCTACAAAAGATGGGAAATATTGTTAGGAGCATAGGGTGGGTCATTTCTATACAAATGACGAGATAAAACGGAGAGAAAAGACAGTTTAGGAGGCAGAATTGATAATAAAACACAGGCTTTAACAGCCATAAAATGGGTGTTATCAACTCCCCCAAACTTAGCATTTTCATTGTCCTCAATCAATCTGTATCTATTTTAAAACTTTGTTTGTGATACTTCTTTAGAGCCAGGCGTAGTCTTCGGACAAGGGGTTAAAAGAATTTTTGAGATGCCCTGAGGAAAATTACGTCTAGTACGAGCAACGGACTTTTACTTTTCTTGCCTTGTTTAAGCAAAAAAAATCTCTTCAGCTTCGGCGAGACTTTTGGTGCATGGTTTCAAAGTTAGCTTTCACACCAAACAGCTTGTGAGTGGAAGGTGGGATTTTTGGGAAGGCTTAAGGCTTTTTGGGTTTTTATTGCTTCCCATTGGTCCATCCAGGTAAGGGTCCGTTAGCGGGCAAGTGGTCCCTGCAGTCCAAGCCAGTTGGCTTTAGAGCAGTGATTTCACATCTTACGTACCACTGCCCCGGGTCTACCATGCCTAAAGATGAGTACTTTTGGAAAGACAAGTGTGGGAAATTTATTTATTTATTTTGGGCACATCTCTCATGCTTTTATTCACTCTCATAAGGCTTTCTTCTCTTTTTGGGGTTTTTGATGGGTAGGGGAAAAAGTGAGTTTGTTGTTTGGGCAGCTTTTTCCTTCACATGCACATCTTTTAGCTGTTGCGAGATTATTTTTCGAAACCGGCGTAGAAAAGTAGTAGCCTTTGTCGTTTGAGACTGCGTTTTCAAAAGGGCAAAACAGAAATATGAACCACCTTAGATACGGAGATAATGAACTGAAAGAAATTGTATCAGATATTTACTATAAAGTGTCTTTGTACAATATTTGAGAAGCAAGAAGTTGTAAAAATATTGCTTTGTATCAGTCATGTATGTATATGTACACAGGGTATTATAAGGAAAAAAAAAAGGGGGGGGGGGGATTTTGAGTACCTCCCTCACTGATACTATGATATACCCCCCCAAACTTACCCGACACTCTGTTCCAGAGTTGTGAGATAGATAAGGAAGAATAGTCATAGATCGGTGAGGGTTTAGCTGGTGTGTGCGCCTTCATCTGAGAGAAGCTCCATCACATACTCTCCTCCTTTGCTGTGATAGTCGATGTGGTGGAGCTTTTCTGGCGTTTGTTTTAGCGCCACTGAGCTATAGATCCATTGTAGCACAAAGATGTCGTCGTCATTTAATTGAGGAGCTTGTTGTGGACTGTGGTGGCAGAATTATAGCTCGTGCCACTTGGCCGTCGGGTCTCCCAGGTACGGCTGGATCAGTGTCGTCACCTCGATGTAGTATTTTCTTGCTAAACGCTCGAGGGATGTCGGCGGTGTTGATGTACACTTCGCCGGATAGTTAGTGTTGGCATCGGAGCTGTTGTAGAAGAAAGCGGCGTGCGGGCGAGTGTACACCATCAGGAGCGTCTAATGGCTGTCATGCAGCATTGGGAAGAAGATGATGTGTGGCATGCTCGTTTTTATCTGTTGTAGAAAACAGCCGGCTCGCTCCTGTCTCGTCAGCTAGGCAAAGATCGTTGAACAGCATCGGGTGGGCGATGTAGGCGTGTTCAAACTTCTTCTGTAAGATCGGGATGTAAGCTGACGCCACCGTCAATGCTAGACATCCTCCCGCCTTGACTAGGTCATGTAAGTCATCGAGGGGGATTATTACTCTATCTGTTTCATAGATGACGTCTACGAGGATAAAATCAGCAACTCTAAGGAGGAATTTCATTGACCTGCTCCTGCAACAGGGAAGCGCACGCGGAACGGTCGAAGTTGTTGATCAACGATTCAGAAACGATAGGCGAAGCGGAGCCTTCATTGATGAGTACATCTCACAGGATTTCAATCCGCTTGCCTGTCCTATAGCCGTCAGTGGCATCCTGGACTTCTTCTCTTGAAAGGCTGCCAAGTTGGGAAGATTCAGTTTCTTGGTCCGTGTCCAACAGCTCCTCTAGTAAATCTGCGTCCCGGAAGTAGCGCTTGTCCTTGATCAGCAAAAGTGCGTATGTGCTTCTTAGCTGATAGAAGTTTTGGCTTTGGAGCTGCCTTATGTAGCCGAAGATGTTCAACAGCTCCATCGCACATAGGACAACGAAGGCGCTATTCCCGCTTCCCGGCTCTTCTTGGACGGGAAAGTCTCCGAGTGAGAAGAAGTTACAAATGCCGATGTGGCGTCGGACTCCTTGGTTGATGATGTGGTGAAGACGCAGTGGAAGAAGTCGGAGGCGTTCAGTCTTCGGGGCATACGAAGCTCTGTCCCGTACGTGGGACCTCCACATTGCAACAACTGAGGAGTGTGACATCGTGGTTCCGGAGGTCCGCCACACAGAGGAACTAGTGTCTTCTATACTTGTAGGGGGGCAACACAAGGATTGGATTATGCTTCTCGATGTGCTGGAGCATGTCGGCCACCTTCTTCGCCTCGTACGCCCCTGCCATGATTCTTCTTGCCTAGGTCGGGGTGGCGTTGTAGTACGGTTGTCGGCCTGTCCTAATGGCGATATTTTCAATCATTGCGCCTTCCAGGACCCTGAATAGGATCTTCTCCATGACGGCTTCTGATCGGAACATGCCTTTAAGCGCTCCGCGTCGTACCGAGAAGTAATCGTCGCTCCAGACAACGGCCTCTTCATCTACCTGCGGCTTCAAGACCATGTTCAGCAGCTTCTGGTCTCGGATCGTCAGGTAGCCGATGGCGCGCCTATCAAAGTCGGCCATCTTAAAAGAAGGGATCTCCGACGGCGCAGCAAACTTATCAGCCATCGAAGTCTTTGCTCTGGGGGGTTGGTTGTCAATGAAGCAGTATAAATCGCCCCCTTCTCCCTCGGATTCTCCAGATGAACCCTCCACTAGGCCGATAGATGTCTTCGTCGTCTTCGGCATGGTCTTGCGGGGGTGAGGGAGCAGCTGTGTCAATGCCGCAGGCACTCTCTTGTCCTGCCAGAGCCCCGTCAGCGATTTTGTTCGTCGTCTCTTCCTCGGGCGTTGTGGAGGGCCCGCTGGAGGAGGAAGAAGACGACGATCCAGAGGAGGACGCCAAAGACGAAGGTTGAGAGCCAGAGCCGGGTGGCGATGGTGATCGCCTGGGACGCCTCGAGCGGTGGTGGTCGTCCCTCCGGTTCAGCCTTTCTTCGATGGCATCGAGGCGTTGAAGCGTCGTTTGCATCGTATTGTTGAGCGCCTCTAGTTGGCCAGGCAGGCAACTAGGGTCAGAAGTTGGCGCTCCTGCTCGTTTAGCCTCCTCTGGAAAAACATGGAACTTGCGGGTTAGGGAAGCAAATGTAGATGTGTGGTTGTTTGTTACCTCCCGCAAGTTGTCGAACTCCAGGACGAAGACTGGCTCCAGTGATGAGGGTGTTGGCGTCGATCGGCTCTGGCTTCGTTGAGCGCTCCTCGCGTATATGGCTCGGCCCGAAGAGTGTGCATCCTCGATCGGGGCCGAGTCCACCTGGAGTGTTTGCGAGGGCGTGGCTTCGGGGCAAGGCGTTGGCATCTTTGTGGCTGCCTCTACCTTGTCATCTCGAGGTGGCTGAGAAGGGCGCGGAGTAGGCGAATGCTGCTCTACCATCCGACTCTCGGTGTCTTCCTCCATGGCGGTTGTTGGTGTAGATGGCGGTGGCGTTGGCGTTGGCTGAACAGCCCCGAGCTCCGCTTCCAGGAGATTGGCGAACGCCTCGTCACTAGCGTCCAGCCGCACCGTTGCCTCTGTCATTGCCGGTGCGGCTGTGGTTTCAGGAGCTGCGGCTACTTCGACCGCAGCGACCACCAGGGCTATGATCATATCTGCTGCTCAGGTGGTGTCGACGACCTCCACGATCGTCGCTATTTCTTCAGAAGCCGCGACTGGCGTTGTTGAGGTAGCCGTGGCTGGTTGGGTGGTGGCAGCAGCGGCTACGGGAGTGGTTGTTGCTGGTTGCGTGGCGGCGGTGGACGGTTCGGCGGTGGCGATGACAGGCAAGTCGTTGACCACGACTGTTGATGATTTGTCTCGTTGAGCGTCAAAAGGGGTTGGCCTTCCTGTAGCTGCCACCCTTTCTTATATGATCATGGTGGCAGCGTAGTTGGTTTCAACGATTATGGCCTCGATTTCTTTTCTTCGTGAAGACCAGCTTCTCTGCGTCAAAGTTGACGCAGAGTGGGAGGGGCAGGAGCAGATTCGTCCTCATGAATTTGTAGAAGAAGCGGCTTCTCTCCTTCTAGATAAGTTGGCCCTCGCGAGGAACTTGATGTCAATCCTGTCGTCACCCCTTGTTCTCGACAGACTGTGCGGCTCTTTAGGGTATCCCAGCCCTGCTGCGATTAAGTTGACGAGCCCTCCCATATTATACTCCTTGGTGGCGTCCTTCATTGGATGTAGCCTGTTGAGCAGGAACCGCCCCAGGTTGATCGTGCGGCGCTCCATCATGTACCACATGAGGTGGAGCTTTTTAGTGTACAGATTGTTGGTCTCGTACTTGCTGAAGAGCAGGCTCGCCACGACTTTATAGATTATCCTCCAGAAGTAGGAGAGCACCGCCGCCACCTTGCTTCCCGGCTTGAACGAAGACTCGCTGGTTAGCCTCCTCCAGAGTGCGACTGGGTTGAACTCGTCGCCTTCAGCGATCCTGACCTCGTTGTTGAGGAGTTCTCTTTCAGCTTCATTGGAGGAGAAGATCTTGTTGAGCAGCCTCTCCGAGATATCATGGTCTGCATTGTATAGACGCCCCAGCAACTATCCGCTCCGCCGAATCTTTTAGCTTCTTTTGGTGTGTTCGGGACCCGGCGAAGGGACGACATAAACTCTTTTGTGATTTCAGTGTAGGAGGTGGTGTGTCTAAAGCAGATCTTTCTCAGCCCGGCAGCCTCCAAGACGTTGGCCAGTCTATCGAAGACAACTATCTGCTGGAAAGACGCCTGGTGGCAGAAGTGTGTTGGCATGTAGACCTTTGTAGCCAATTCCACGTACCGCCTACGGTGCTTTTCATCCCTGGGCGTGAACCGGCCCGATGAGTGGTCTAATGGCTCTGGTTCTGCCGCCGTCATTGAAGCTATTGCTGGGGTTGGTGCTTCTTCTATTCTGGGCCATTTTTCGGCCTTAGATGGCCCTGCCATATCGGGGTTTGGGCGCTTCTGCCCGGTGGTGGAGGCCTTGATCTCGGCCTCGGGGTTGATCCTTCGGCCTTGTTCGTTGACTTGGACCACGGTTTGTTTGGTGCGGACCATTTCTGCATTGTTCAAATAAGAAGGGTACGTCATAAATTTACCGATTGAATCACCTCGCCCGATATCAGGTGGCAGATCAAAAGAGGTGTATCTCTTGATACGAGTTAGGTGACATTCGAAAAGCCCATATCGGGTTTTAGCTTATATTAAAAAAGCTGCCGCGCGATACGAAAATCCCCGATAGCAGGAAGTCGGTATCGGGCAAAGGTGAAAACTCATGATGTCGCCCAATAGAGGTCTGGGCGACAGGGCAGGCCGATATCGGGTTGTTGATTTAAAACGGGTCCTGTCCGACATAGATGCCCCATAAGGGTTCTGCGCGATAGCGATACGGTAAGGTGTCGGGCAATACTTTATGTCGCCCGACACAAGTCAAAACTTTTTTGTAAAACAAACTGGGCAATATGAGTCCTATCCGACATACGTCTTTGAGGTCGTACCGTGTGGACGTGTGTATCGCGCGACACACATGTCGTGTCGCGCGACACAGGCAAAGGACCGATAGAGCGACGAAGAAAATGAGGGCCTATCGTGTGATAGGCAAAACTCGCTACAAGGCAAAAGGTTTCGCACGACACGGGCCTCGTGCAAAAGGGTGTCGCGCGATACGGTTTTTGGCCGACACGATCTGCGCGACACGAGCGATAGAATCACGCGATAAGGTTTATCGGGTTTATACCTGTATGGGGCAGAGGATTTTTGGTGCGCGACACGGAGATCGGGAAAGATGGCCGACATGGGAGCTGAGGAAAAGGAGATGCGCGATACGAGAGCGGAAGCAGGTGAAATGGTAACTTCGGTGCTCGACACGGTTAAACTCAAGTTACTATATATAGCCATAGCGAGCGGGGTAAAACGGACATAACAAGGACACATGTCGCGCGATGAGGTGAATCGTCTTCCGAGACATGGTAAAATCAGTCTAATTTGTCGCGTCGTGGGGAGCGATTTGTCTTCCTAAGCACGCTTGTGTTGCGTGGCACGCATGTCACGCGACAAAGGTGTGTCGCGCGATACGCTCTCCCCGGTACGCCTTTTTTGCCCAATATGACTGCGCCGCTCGGCACGCTTGCCCGATAGGGATCTTGATCTTTGTCACGCGCGGGCGCGCTGGCCGATATGGCCTGGGCGATACGGCGGGTGCAAACATTGCCCGACACACTGCTTCAAAGAGTCGAGTGTGCCGCCCGACACAGAAGAAAAACCGGTTGGGCGATACGGTCGTGACAAAAAGGAGTGTCGGGTAGAGCAAAATGGAGAGGAAGGCTTCCATATGCATGCTCGATATGCTAACAAAAAAGGGGTAAAAAAACCAAAGCAAAACAAGGATAGAAAAACTGAAATCAGAAAGCGCTTGCTTGATGGGTAAAACATCATTGGCCTAAGGGAAGACTTTCAGCCTCAGATAGTATTACTCACCAAGGCTATAAAAACTAAGTCGGTGGCCCATAAAACGAGAGAGTCTGTGCACGTGGCACATGCACACATTCGGGCCTTATTACAATGATAATGTTTGTAATGTTCTTTTGCTAGGAAAGGAAATAACATCCTATTATATGAACGCAAAACTCGGGCTGCCTCCCGAGGAGCGTTGTGGTTTCTGTCACCAGCTTGACATCTTCTCGGCTTGCTATGCCCCTCCAGGGGAGTTCCAACATCTTGCAGGGGCATCTCAGATCTTCTAACAAATGTTTCGTCTTCATAAAACCTCTTCACTCTATGCCCGTTCACTGGAAAAACTTTCGCCGGATCGTCTTTATCGAAGAGCTCCATCATCCCGGACGGATAGATATTTGCAACGATGAAAGGCATGGACCACCTAGTTTGCAACTTTCCTGGAAAAAGACAGATAGAAGATTGGAATAATAAAACCTTATCACCTTCATTGACATACTTCCTCCTCAGGTGGGCATAATGCCAGATCTTGGTCCTCAACTTATAGATCCTCGCATTTTCATAAGCATGAAGCCTCAGCTCCTCAAGTTCTTGAAGTTGAAGAAATCTTTTCTTTCCAGCCAACGTCGGGTCCATATTGAGTTGTTTGATCGCCCAGAACGATTTATGCTCCAACTCGAAGGGAAGATAGCAGGCCTTCCCATAAATCAAATGGTAGGGTGTGGTAGCCAGAGGCGTCTTATAAGCGGTTCTAAAATCTGCTTAATCTGCCGATTGGAGACTTTAACCTGTCCGGATGTCTACGGGTGATATGGCGTTGCAACCTTGTGACGAACGTCATACTTACGCAACAACGATTCAAACTGCTTTTCTGCAAAGCGAGAGCCGCCATCACTAATGACGGTCCTCGGCACTCTGAATCTTGGAAAGATAATCTTGGTGAAAAGTTTTATTACTGCCATGGCATCACACGTTGCGGTGGGCACTGCTTCAACCTATTTAGATACATAGTCAACTGCCACAAGGATATACTTAAAATCATAGGAGGGGAAGGGTCCCATATAATCTATACCCCATACATCGAAAATTTCAACCTCAATCCAATCCAAAAGTGGCATCTTATTTCGGCGAGAAATGTTTCAGTTCGCTGACATTCATTGCAAGACTTCACAAAAGCATGTGCATCTTTGAAAAGAGTTGGCCAGTAAAAACCTGACTGGAGAATCTTAGCAGCAGTCCTTTCGCCCCCCAGGTGTCTTCCATAAGGGGAGGAATGACACTCAAAAAGAATCTTGGGGGCTTCCTCCTCAGGTATACATCTTCTGTATAACCTATCGGCGCAACGCCTAAACAGCAAAGGATCATCCCAGTAGTAGTTCTTTAAATCAGAGAAGAATTTCTTCTTCTGATTGTAGGACTATCCGGGGGAAGCTGTTTACAAGCTAGGTAATTGCAGAAGTCTGCATACCACGGCCCCTCAGGGTTGGCTGTCTGCATACCACTGACCCAAGAAGCTGCAGATACATGTGACTGTTGTGGGTGGAGGGAGCTTGGCAATAGCCTCGACCTTGGATGGGTCGACCTCAATACCTCTGTTGGACACCTTGTGCCCCAGAACTATACCCTCTCGAACCATGAAATGGCATTTTTCCCAATTGAGAGTGAGGCTTTGTTCTTCACACCTTCTCATCACAAGCGATAGGTTGTTTAAGCAGTCATCAAAGGAGCTGTCATACATGCTGAAATCGTCCATAAACACTTCCATTTTGTTTTCAAGGAAATCGGCGAAAATTGCATTCATACACCTGTGGAAGGTAGCAGGCGCATTACAAAGCCTGAAGGGCATTCTTCTGAAGGCAAAAGTTCCGTAAATGCAAGTGAAAGTGGTCTTTTCCTAGTCATCGGGGTGGATAGGGATCTGGTAGAACCCTGAATACCCATCCAACCAACAAAAGTAGGAATGATGAGCCAGGCGCTCTAGCATCTGATCAATGAAAGGAAGGGGGAAATGGTCCTTGCGGGTGGCGGCGTTGAGTTTTCGATAATCGATGCACATCCGCCAACCGGTAACCGTCTTGGTGGCGACCTCGACTCCATCATCTCGTTTGACCAACGTTATACCTCCCTTCTTCGGAACCACTTGGACGGGACTTACCCATGTACTATCGCTAATGGCATAGATTATGCTAGCATCTCGGAGCTTTACCACTTCCTTACTAACGACTTCTCGAAGCTTTTCATTTAACTTTCTCTGTGGCTGGGCATACGGCTTGGAGTCCTCCTCAAGATGGATTTTGTGCATGCACACAGAGGGACTTATCCCCCTCAGGTCTCTGATTGAGTATCCCAGGGCTTTCCTCTGTAGCCTCAACTCTTCAAGCAACTGATCTTTCTGATCATCGGTCAACTCCGAGTTGATTATTACCGGATTCATCTTCTCTTCATCTAAAAAGCGGTATTCTAGGCCTCTTGGCAGAACTTTTAATTCAAGCGGGGCATCATTTTCTTGTTCACTGGCGGGGTCTTTTCGGAGAGCAGCGTACATGACCGTCTCCACAGGATCTTCATTTTCGGACGTACCCTCAACTTCCAAGAAAGTCAGCAGTTCTTTGACCTCCGAGTCTATGACCTCTTGTGCTTCGCCAGATAAGGCGTGCATAAGCGGGTCCATGATGGCCTTCTCCTCCTTTACTTCATTGCATAGTTGTTGGTAGCTTTCAGCAAAATAAGAAGAATCAAAGAACGCAAGGGCTTTCATACAATCTCTGATGTTGAAGTCGATATGGTCTCTTCCAACCCAGATCGTAATCATACCCGCTTCTACGTCTATGAGGGCCCGGCCGGTCGCCAGGAAAGGTCGCCCAAAGATGATAGGGCAGCTAGGATCTTCAATGGTATCGATCAAGACTATATCACATGGAATAAAGAATCGTCCGACTCGAATGGGCACATCCTCTACTACTACAACTGGCCTGGTAAAGGTGTGATCCGCCAGTTGAATCCGCATATTGGTGCTCACCACATCGGTGAGCCCGATCCTTTTAGCGAGGGACAAAGGCATCAAGCTGATGCTTGCCCCCAGATCTGCTAAACCTTTACGGGTTATGTTGTCCTCGATTTGAAAGGGGATGACAAAGGCTTCGGGATCTCTTTTCTTTGATGGCATAGTTGTTGTGACAATGAACTAGACATCTGTGCCAGCTTTACTGTCTCTACATCCTCGCCTCTCTTCTTCCTTGATATCAGATCCTTTAGAAACTTGGCGTAGGCAGGCATCTCTTCAATGGCATCCAGGAAAGGGACGTCAAGGTGCAATTTCTTTATCGCGGCCATAAACTTTTCATATCTCTTTTTCAGTTGGGCTTTCACCAGCTTATGGGGGAAGGGTACGCGGGGTGCGTACTTGTCGAGGCGCTCTCGAAAGAGACGTCTTTGCTTCCTTCCTTTGTCACTCTTCTTGCCCTTGCTGGGACTTCTTCCTCATCCTCATCTGGGCTAGCTTCTTCTGCAGGTGCAGTTGTTGATGTCGCTTCCTTCTCCGAGGTTGGTTGTACTACGGTGCCCGACCTTAGAACGACCATTTTTGCAGTCTCATGTCCTCGCGGATTGGCTTCAGTGTTGGAGGGGAAACGCCCCACTTGATGGTTGATAGTTTGGGCGAGACTCGCAAGTTGTTGATCAATTTGTTTATTATGTTGTTGGAGCTCCCCAATCTGGGCTGAAAATCCTCCCATTTGTTGTTGCATCAGTTTCAGCAAGGTCGTGTTGTCCACAGAACTCTTATGCATCTTCTCATTGAGGTCATTTTGCCTTTTCGCAAAGGACATTAGCTCTGTCATCACTGACCGTCTTTGTTGTTGAATCTGCTAGAAAGTTCGTTGCTGATTCGACGGTCCTCCCGAAGGATTTTCGCTCACCAGCTGATGAGAGTTCTCAGCAGCACTGGTATTCTCGTAAGAGAAACTGGGCTGATCAGATCGTCGGTATTGAACAAAGCTTACATTCTCCGTATTGTCCTCATCAAGATCTCCCTGAACGGTTGTATGTGGACAGTAGTCAGACACATGGTCTGGTTCCCCACATGTGACGCGGCTTCTCACAACTTCTTGTCGAACTTTTCCTTTATATCCATGTTCCTTGAGGGTCTGAACATCAGTTACTATTTTGTCAAGCTTAGCTGCAAGGGCCTCCATTGCCTTGGACTCTCCCAGAGTGGTATGGCTCATCGACTCGCGGTCGTACTTGCCATCTTGCTGATTTGTGGCCATGTTTCCGATGATTTCTCTGGTCCTCTGAGCACTAAGTCCCAAGAAGTCACTGCCAGCTGCAGCGTTCAAGGACTTCCTTTCGGCGGGGCACACCCCATTATAGAAAGTGGTGATAAGCTTAGGTTCGAAAAAATCATGGTGTGGGCATTCGCGCTGGTAGCTCAGAAACCTTTCCCAAGTCTCGTGAAGATTCTCTGAAGGCTTCTGGGAATACCTTGTAATCTTGTTCTGACATTTGATTGTCCTCTCAATCGGAAAGAACTTGGAGATAAAAGCATTGGCAAGATGCTCCCAATCAGGGAGGCTTCCATCCTGAAGACTAGTGTACCATTCCAACACCTTATCCCTTAGCAAGAAGGGGAAGCACTGGATGTAGATATGTGTTAACGGAACCATGTTAATCTTGAAAGTGTTGCACGTCCTCTTAAACGTCGTCAGATGGTTGTACGGGTTCTCATCGATGGTGTTCCCGCCAAATCTGTTGTACTGGAGAAGCTGGAGGAAAGAAGGCTTCAGCTCAAAGTTGGTGACGTTGAGGGGTTGCGTAACAACGAGATTCCTTTCCTCATTTGCCCAAACTTGGACAAATGAGCGCAGAGAGCGGGCTTCGGGAGGTTGGTTAGCCATTACTTGCTAGAGGCAAGGATGACCAGGAAAAATAGAAGAAAAGTACCTGGAAAGCAAGGAAGATGTAAAGGGTATTAGTGTGTTGTATAAGTATTATGCGCAGTAATTATTATGTGCAGTAAATATTTGCAGCGTTATATGCATATGTGCAAGGGTTTTGGCAAAGTGCAAGCAAAACCCAAGTTCGTAGAACAGTTTTCTTTGCCTATCCCCGGCAACGGCGTCAAAAAGTTGATGAGCCTTAAACGTAGGTCCAAGAATGGAGTCATGTCTAGGTTATTGGACTTTTAAAATTATAATACCTGAATGTTTAAGATGCCTGCAACTAGCACAGGGTCGAAGTAGTTCGAGGTCGAACACAGGGATAGGAAGAACGGCGCTTCGGAACTCAAGTTTTACTTGTCTAAGCACATCAAAAGGGGTAAAAAGGTAGATTTGCTGCAAAACAAAAGAATTTTAAAGAATTAAACTAAAAGCCTATCTCCAAAGGGAGTTACCAGAAAGATAAGGTTTTAGGGTTAGCAATTTTTATAGAGGTGTTGTATATCGGAAACCGGGGAGATAAAGCCATTGTTAAGGTAAAGCACGAAGGAAGAAAACTTGAACATAACAAGCGGCGACGAAAAACATCCTAAAAGTAATACATGTTAGGTGGAAAAATGAGGGAAACTCTACAAAAGATGGGAAATATTGTTAGGAGCATAGTGTGGGTCATTTCTGTACAAATGACGAGATAAAACAGAGAGAAAAGACAGTTTAGGAGGCAGAATTGATAATAAAGCATAGGCTTTAACAACCATAGCAGCACACTGTTGCAGTGTTGTAACACCTACGAAAAAGTGAACCCTTAGTTTGCATTGGGTACAACGACGTCTAGGTAAAGGTGGAATACGACTTAACACTTTGGTGAGTATCTTGCCAAGGTGTGCCCCTAAAGTAGTCCAACATGAACAGGATGATGAGCATGAATGTGTTTTTTTAGGACGACAAGGTTTTGTTACCTTAATGAGCCTAGGCCTATTTGCTTTTTAGTTTTACTCTCTTTGTCCTCTATAAGATCTATTTATGTTCATAATCATGTACCATGCAAAATTACACATTTCTAGTTAAATTTTCAAAAATGGATAATTTGTCAACATTAGTGTTTTTATTAGATGTAACAAGATTGTATTGATTCATAGGTAACATTGGGGATTTTACCTTTTTTCTCTCACTTTCACCTCTTACTGTCTATTTCTTCTTCCTCTTCACTACCATACCCCAGCTTCTATGCATCCAATGTGGATACTCTAATACATGTACTCAAACTGGACAACAAACAAGGATGCCTTGTATGTTGTTCAAGCTCCAACTTCACTAACGAAGATTCTCCTCCATCACAAGAGCCAAAGACACATACAATGTGTCCAAAGAGTAAGTGGATCAATGGGTCTACTTCTCATGCCATACCTAAAAGTAATACATGTTCAGTCGACACCACAATCTCAACATGCAACTGTAAAGGATCCCCTAAGATGCTTGCTCATGTTCTCCCACATAATATATTTTATGGTAGGAATGGACATTGTTTTCAGAATATTTATGGATGTGTATGGCTTACGCATGAACAATCCCACACAAGTTCATGGTCTCTTACGAAGGGGATGCATACATCAAGGTACCTCTTTGGGTTCACCAACCATGAGAAGGTGGCCATTATTGCTTTCAGGTGTACATGTTCAGGGACCATCACGCTTTTGTCAAGGCTTAAGACATCAAGAGACATGCATGGCTTTCCTTAACCTACATGATGAGCCTAGGAAGATGTATAGAATTCTTCAGACACAGAAAGTCATAGGTGGAGCTTATAGGCCTCAAACTTGTGTGAAAGCTCAAAGCATCAGATCACTAGATGAGGAGTTGGAAGGCCATCCTTGACATGATCGTTGCCCTATATAATAGGGCATCAGGGGAGATCCCATGTTTGCAAAAGTCAAGGACAAGTGGTGTCTGGCTGACCACTTTTAAGAAAATACTTCACATGTATACGGCGCCAAAACACCTAGATTGGAAGCATATATAACTTCGCCTTCTAGCGTGGAAGGAGTTCATCCATCTCCTTTACCATGTAATCGTGGAAGAATCCTCAAACCTAGACAACGTCAGTTTTCAAAGCCATGCCAACCACTGGCCCCAAGCCCACAACAGCATTCCACCAAACACTGACCACTAGGACTCACTCAACACTCAAGGCCACTATCACCTACATCAGCTAATGCACCATATATGCTAATACCACTGTCGCCTAAGCCAACTAAGACGCAATATCGTCATAGATGGTGAAGTAATATAGGTCAGGTCGCAAGAGGTATAGAAAGAGAAAAGAGAGAAACAAAAGAAAAGAAAAGAAAGGTAAATTAGGGGTAAAATGATGGATCTCACCTCTAAAATAACTAATCATGCTACAAATAATAGAAAACTTAAAGATCATATTATATTGGTGGTTTCAAAATGATAGCATTTTGATTAGTCAAATCACACAACATAAGATGATGCATGTGATTAACCTTAATATATAAACATGTGTTCCATAGTCATTGTGACTACTACACCCTGCTAGATGTGTATATTTATATATCATGCTACAAATCATAGGAAACTTAAAGATCATTTTATATCGGTGGTTTCCAAATGATATTGTTTTGACTAGTCAAATGACACAACATAAGATGATGCGTATGATTAACCTTAATATATGAACATGCATTCCATAGTCATTGTGCCTACTTCCCCCTACTATATTTGTTTATTGGTTATATATAGAGTTATATATATTTATAGAAGATCTTCAAATAAGACTAAACGACGTCTAGACCTATATTAGAAGTACAATTACTTAGGGTTTTTATAGTATGCAAACTGCGCTACTTATAGTAGTGAGAGTTTTTTGTTGCAACTAATGCACTACTAAGATTTAAGGTAAAGATTGTCATTGCAGGCTAGCATGTCATAACTTATTTTAGGTTTATTAGTAGATAGACTTTGCTGTGTTTTTCTCTTTTACACTTAGTCTATTTTCTATTATTCTTTTCCTTTACACTTATGTTTTATCCCACATGGGTTATCTCTAGACCCTGTGGTTCTTTTGTGTATTATATAGAGACTCTTGTATATTCTTTTATCATCGAATAATACAAGACCTTTTTCCGCATTATCCAGATGGTATCAGAGCAACAAGATCCACCCTAATTCTTTTTCCCCCCCTCCTTACCCTAACCTACCCCTGCGCCGTCAACCACCACACCGCCGCCGCCCCCCCCTGCGGTTTTCTCCCTGCCGCCGCCGTCCTTCTTCCTCCTCCTCCCTTCCTTCCTTACCCTACCACCACCGCAGCCCTTCTCTTCTCTTTCCCTGCCCACCGCCCCATCTCCTTTCTTCCCGCTGCTACAGTACCGCGGCTGCTACAGTACCGCGGCGCTACAGTACTTGCTGTCCGCCACCAACAGCCACCACAACCACCTTTTTCCTGGCCCCTACATCACCCACAACCCTCCACCACACCCCCACATCCTCACCATCTCTATCCTTGTGGCCTAGACAACCACAAGTTCCTTTTTCGGTCTCCGTTCATTTTCTAAATCCGTTACGTACAGCCCCGACACTTTCCAGTTCTGGCACGTTGAGGGTCTAAAAGCTACATCCGGATCTGCCTGCCTGCGCCACATGGTGGAGTAATTGTTTCTCCATGTTGGCGTAGGTTCTGCTTCTTTATCTCTGCCCCGTGAGGGTTTCTGAGGTCCATGATCGGATCTCCTATCTGCTGCTGCTGGTCCATGTGTTGGACACTTCCTGCTGCCTACTGATTCTACTGTCTGCCCTGCGCTCGTGCTGCTGACTGTCTGCCCTGCGCTCGTGTTGTTGACTGTCTGCTTCTACTCTCATGGCGACTTCAGATTTACCACGGTCTTTGTGTGTTACTTCTGTTAAGTTGGATGGCTCCAACTATCACCTATGGGCTGCTTCATTCGAACTCTATGTGAAAGCACACGGGCGCCACTCACACCTGACTACCAAGGGTCCTGCTGTACCTGCTGCTACTAATGATGACAAGACTAAGCAAGCTTATGATCTCTGGTCCAAGGAGGATTATGGGGTTATGGCCTGGCTGGTCAACAGCGTTGATGCTAAGATCAGCCACTCTCTGCTTCGCCTTCAGACTGCTAAGGAAATGTGGGATCAACTATCCCATGTTTACTCTCATCAACAGAACCCCAAGAAGGTGTTTGAAATTTTCAAGAAGCTTGCGAAACAAGACTTCTCGACATCTGACTCTGTGGAAGACTACTACAACTCGTGCTGTGCTCTGTGGGACGAGTTTCAGGTTTATCATCCTCTGACTGCGAATCTTGAAGAACTACATCGTCAGCGGAATGAGCTCATGCTTGTTCAGTTCCTGGCTGGCCTTCCTACTTCGTTTGCTGGGGTCGTGGATCAGATCCTCTCCAGTGACCCGTTACCTACTCTTCGGGACGTCCTCAAGCGGGTCCAGCGTCTTCCTTCTTTGACGCTCTCTACTTCTGATGGAGCAGCCCTTGTTGTCCGTTCTGCGGATTCCTTTCGTGGTCGCGGCCGAGGTCGTGGCCGTGGTCGTGGTGGCCGCTCTTCTGCACCTGGACGTGGTTCTGGCTCGGAGTCAGGGGAGCCCCGCTACTGCACTCACTGCAAGCGTACTAATCACAATGAAGACCGCTGCTGGATAAGATATGGTAAACCTGACTGGGCGAACCAGGTTACCACTGAACAACCTGCATCTACCTCTGCTGCCTCTGCCCCTACTGCTGATTGGATTCGCTCCGAGTTTGAGAAACTGCTTCAAGCCCGCCTTGCCTCTACTTCTGCGGACTCTCCTGAGAATGGCGTTGCTCTCCTGACGACGACTGGTAAAAGCCCTTGGGTGATCGACTCTGGTGCGACTGCACATATCTCTGGTACTGCTAGTTTATTTTCTACTATGCGCAAGACTTCTCTTATACCGCCTGTGACGGTTGCTGATGGTTCCAAATCTCCTGTTTGTGGCATTGGAGATATCACTTCTACTAGTACTCTACCTCTGCAGTCTGTGCTATATGTACCCAACTTTCCTCTGAATTTACTATCTGTCAGTAAACTGGTAAAAAGTCTTCGTTGTGCTATTACATTTGACCCGGATGGTGTTCTGTTTCAGGATCTGCGTACGAGGACGGCGATTGGTTCAGGCCATGAGGGACCGGATGGATTATACTATTTGAACGAGCCGAAGCCAGCTGCTTTCCTGACATCTACAGTTCCTGATATTCAGTGGCATTACCGTCTGGGCCACCCGTCTGCTGAGAAGTTGAAGGCTTTATTACCGACTGTTGCTAGTACTAGATTTTATTGTGAAACATGTCAATTGGGCAAACAACACCGTTCTACTTTTTCTACAAAATTTTGTATTGGCTCTAAAGCCCCTTTTGACATTGTGCATGCTGACATTTGGGGACCGTGTTCTGTGCCTAGCGTTTCTGGATTCAAATATTTCTTAAGTTTTATTGATGATTTTTCCAGAACCACATGGTTATTTTTACTGACAGACAGATCTACTGTAGTTGAAAAAAATTCTGAGTTTTTTGCGGAAATTTGGACTCAATTTGCTAAGCCCATCAAGATTTTTCGCACAGACAATGCCTTGGAATTTGTGCAACTTTCTGTTCAGTCTTTTTGTAAACGTCAGGGCACCATTCGCCAGACTTCCTGTGCTTATACCCCACAACAAAACGGTGTCGCTGAGCGTAAGAATCGCCATCTCCTTGAGGTCGCCCGCACACTTCTCTTTCACTGCCATGTTCCTCACAAATTCTGGCCTGAGGCAATCTCCACTGCTTGCTATCTCATAAACCGCATGCCTTCCTCTGTACTTCACAATAAAATCCCTTTTCAAATTCTTTTCCCTGATCTACCACTGTTTGCTGTACCACCGCGTATTTTTGGGAGCACATGCTTTGTGAAGAACCTTAGACCTGGTCTTACTAAATTAGATCCCAAGGCCACCAAGTGTGTTTTTTTGGGCTATTCCCGCACTCAGAAAGGATATCGGTGTTATGATCCTGCTTCACATAAATGGCTTGTATCTGCGGATGTGGTATTCTTTGAACACATGCCATTTTTCTCTTCGGAGGGTTCTGCTCTTACGTCTGATTTGTTGACTGATACGCCCTTACCTATGGTGGATGATGAGTATGATAGCCCTGCTCCTATATCTACAAGTGAGAAGCCCCCTCTGTAGGTTTATCACAGAAGACCAAAGCCAACGGCTCCCTCTATGGCCTCTCCATCGTCCACGTCCTCTACGCCAGATCAGCCACCTCCGCATGTATTTTCTGACCTTGATGTTCCCATTAGTCTGAGAAAGGGGACACGTGCTTGTACGAAACATCCAATTGGGAATTTTTGTACGTCTGCTCATTTGAATTCTAATTTTGCCAACTTTACTGCTGCTCTGTCTGCTATTTCTGTCCCTAAGACTGCTGCTCAGGCTCTTAAAATCCCAGCATGGCGTCAGGCAATGGAAGAAGAAATGAAGGCTCTTACTGATCGTCATACTTGGACTCTTGTTGATCCTCCTACTGATTGCTCGCCAGTTGGGTGTCGCTGGGTCTTCACAGTGAAATATCAGCCTAATGGTACGGTCGAGCGCCTGAAAGCCAGACTGGTTGCTAAAGGATACACTCAGACCTATGGGGTTGACTATTTTGAAACCTTCTCTCCTGTGGCACGACTTAATTCTGTCAGGATTCTGATCTCTGTTGTTGTTAATTATGATTGGCCGTTATACCAGCTCGATGTGAAAAATGCCTTTCTCTATGGCGATCTACATGAAGAAGTCTACATGTCTCAGCCCCCCGGCTTTATCTGTGAGGGGGAGCCATCTAAAGTCTGTAGTTTAAAAAAAGCTATCTATGGCCTCAAACAGAGTCCACGTGCGTGGTTTGACAAACTTAGCACTATTTTCCAGGATTATTCTTTTCGCCGCTCTCAGTCGGACCACTCTGTTTTTGTTAAACAATCCACAGCTGGCATTATTATTCTTATTGTGTATGTTGATGATATTATACTCTCTGGGAGTGATGCAGCAGGTATTCAGGCAACTAAGCGGTATCTTGAAAAGCACTTTGTTATTAAAGACCTCGGTTCTTTACGCTACTTTCTTGGGATAGAGGTCTCTCGCTCTTCTGCAGGACTGTGTCTTTCTCAGCGGAAGTATGTTCTGGACTTGTTATCTAAGACTGGACTCCTAGGTGCTAAGCCTGCTAGCACCCCTCTTGATCCTAACACTGATTGGGATGATCAAGCCTCTCCTGCATATCCTGACACTCATCAGTACAGACGAATGGTCGGGAAGCTTATCTACCTCACAGTCACACAAGCTGACATTACTGCTGTTGTCGGATTGGTTAGTCGCTACCTTGACAAACCCCGACAATGTCATTGGGATGTTGTTTGTCATATTCTGCGCTATTTGAAGAACTCTCTTGGAAAAGGGCTTCTCTACAAAAAACATGGGCACTGTAAGATACTGGGCTACTCAGATTCTGATTATGCTGGGAGCAAGGTTGATCGCCGCTCCACTTCTGGATACTGTACTTTTGTTGGGGGCAATTTAGTCACATGGAGGAGCAAAAAACAGGCTGTGGTTGCCCGCTCTAGTGCTGAAGCTGAATATCGCGCCATGGCACATACTACCTGCGAGCTCTTCTGGATTCGAAGCCTTCTGACAGATTTTGGTTTTTCAGACTTGTCGCCCATTCCTATGTTCTGTGACAATAAAGCAGCCACTTTCATTGCTAGCAACCCTACCTTCCATGAGCGCACGAAGCATATTGAAGTGGACTGTCACTTTGTTCGTGAGGCGGTTCTATCTGGTCAGATTTCTACCCCTTACATTCATACTGATGAGCAGATTGCTGATATCTTCACAAAGATTCTTCCGAAGAAGCGCTTCACTGATATGACATCCAAGCTGGGCATGATTGACATCTATGCTCCAGCTTGAGGGGGAGTATTAGTAGATAGACTTTGCTGTGTTTTTCTCTTTTACACTTAGTCTATTTTCTATTATTCTTTTCCTTTACACTTATGTTTTATCCCACATGGGTTATCTCTAGACCCTGTGGTTCTTTTGTGTATTATATAGAGACTCTTGTATATTCTTTTATCATCGAATAATACAAGACCTTTTTCCACATTATCCAGAAGGTTACTTCCACATTATAAGGCATATATATACATATTTGTTTTCCTAATATAAATATTTAGAAATCCTATGAAATGACAAGGAGGCATTTGTATAGGTAGTACGGTGTTTTGCATTGCAAAACATGAAGCCAAAAAATAAGGTTTTAAATCATCTCAAACGCATTAAGCAAAATTAATGAAAATTTTATATACCTAGGAACTTAAAAAACTAACTTTAATGGCCATTAATAGACTTGAGAAAACTGAGTATTACTAGGAAAACAATTAGGAGTGGGAATATGTTGTCACCTTTAGAGGTTGTAATCAGTGAAATAAAAAACGGCCAGGCGGGCCGCTTAAGCGCCCATGACCCCCAGCCGCTTAATTTTGCCATTAATCACCCGCTTAATCATTTTGAACAAAATCGCCCGCTTTTTGCCCGCCTCACCCGCTTTTTTGCCCGCTTTTTTCCCGCTTTTGTTTAAAAATCCTAATGTAAGCATCTAACATTAATTAATTACATAGCCAAGTAGTATTGACTATAATATACAAAACTTGTATACATTAAATGTTCTATGATATAGCTAACCCTAATTTAGAATGCATACTTTGTGTGTAAGCTGCAATAATTGGGTACTGCTGTAATGCATCTATGTAAATATCCTATTGCTCTATTATACTAGTAATGCATGATTAGTTTTACTGATTTCCTTGCTGCTTTCAGTGATTAATGATTGGTACTGCTGGTTAGTATTATTTTAGTGATTACTTTAATTCAATAATTCATAGTTTGTTATATACAATTACTGATCTGCTTGCTGATTTTAGTGATTAGAGATGCTGATTAATAGTAAGTATTGATGAATACTTAGTTAATTACTGATTTGCTGATTAGATATGTATAGAAGTTTCTTATAAATATATTTTTTATATACACACATGTAATTTTGTATAAAAATATATAAAATTTAGACACCCGCTTTTTCAAAAATTGCCCGCTTAATCGCCCGCCTACCGCTTAATCGGTTACAGGGTGCCGTCCGCACGCCTCCCGCTTCCCGCTTTCTAATACATTGGTTGTAATTAACAGAAAGGTTACAAAACTATTTTTTAGAAAAGAAAGATAAAAGTCTAGGGATGACAACCTGTCTTTGACGTTGGCGAAAACCATTATTGATATTATATTCATTACATGTCTAAAGATATACGGTTACGATCCTTCCTCAACCATTACAGAGTGGATCAGATTTTTTTGAAAAAGTGAAAGTATTCTATGAGTTTATAAAATCAAAAGGGAATTAATGATGCACAGTTATTTGAGTGATAGAGAATGATTGTATATATACATATGTTATTTTCTCTAATCCTAACCTAGCACGTGTACAAAGGATACATTCTACTAAATGTCCATTACGAGAATCTAGGATTTCTAATGTGTGCAAAAGTGGCTCCCACATAGTGGCTATAGTAATTTGTACTGTACGTAATGCCCTATAAGAAAAACATAGCCTTTGCATAGCATAGCTAAATTTCTTATGTTCTTGACCTTTATGAGGCATTTATACACACATCTAGGAAGCACGGACACTTCCCCGAGGCATCCGTGGTCGTCCTGGACACGTGTCGGACACAGACACAGCTGGACACGCAGTGGACACGACTCAAAAGTGTTCACTTTTTTTTAAAACTTGGACACGGCATGCACACGTCTTGGAGAGTTTAGACACGGCTTGGACACACCATGGACATTGCAGACCCAAAGAACCGATTCCCTTTCTAAAAGAAATATAAATTATATAACTCCTCTCTCCTTCCTCTTATTCCAGCACACTACCATTATGACTCCTCCCCATCCGACTCCTAATTGTGTCATATATATATATATATATATATATGATGTATATATATATAATATATATATATAATATATATATATAATATATATATATAATATATATACATCATATTTATCAGTATAATTTATCATTCTTATAGAGAGTGTTCTAGACTTTGACATACAAATCATTGTTATTCATCATTCTTCATTCATAGTTGATTTTGATTGCAAATGTAAACTAGATTAATTATTCTTCATTGAACATTTATTATCTCATGATGGAAATATACTAGTGGTTTCTTATGAAGTATGCATTCATATGTATGTGAATTTTGGGTTTGATTTTATATTTCTTTTAAGTTTATTTCTTTAGATCTCATGCTATCAATTACTTTGTAGATTTCAATATGTGGATATTATATATTTATATGTATCAACCCAATGTTATGTTTGTATATATGTATATCTGTGTACGTGTATATGTATATGTACATATGTATATCACTATATTTATATTTATACATGTGTATTATATATATATATATATATATATATATATATATATATATATATTTGTGTGTGTGTGTGTGTGTGTACGCCGTGTTCAAAGCAGTGTTTGTGTCCTATATTTTTCAAAATCGCCGTGTCCGTGTCGAGGTCGTGTCCGTGTCCGTTCTCCCTAAACGCACATTTTATTGTTAATATGAATACTTAGGAATACTATATACTTTTATGATCGATCTTGCACATATACTCAATAATATATAAAGTTTATCAAACAAAATATAATTTGTAGAAATGTATTGTGTAATTTCAAGAGCAACCGCAATGTGATGTGGTTGTCACTTTTAGGGGTTGTGGATTAACCAAGGAAGCGTGGACACGTTTCTAGACACGGACACGGATATGGACACGGGACACGGTAATTTTCCAAAATATAGGACACGGACATAGCATTGGATGGGGGGATTTTTCAATATATATACATATACGTAGGTATACTGGATGAATTAAAGTTCTTTAAAAAATGGAACGGAATTATATATTTATGTACAAAAGTGTAATATCATATGAATATCAAAGTATGTGTTTGTGAGTGTAATGGAAACAGTACGAAGTAAAAAATGAAAAACCACGCTTTTTCCCAGTAATTGCTGTAGATTTTCAGAGTATATACATGAGTTCTCATTACTCAACTAACCGATTTATTAGGCATTAATATGTTTCGTGATATATAATTCAGCTTAGATGTTACAATTTGATTCTTTTAAACAGATGTACTTGCATCTTTAATCAGATCTTAGCTTAACATTACATTTCCTCAATGACAAGGCATAAACAATGACTAGCATAGGAAAAAACCAATGGCTGTATATTCAGAATCTGCAGTTCTGCACTCTGAAAAAAGGAAATTGCAGCAGCTGCTGGTGCACTAATGTGTCCAGGGAGTGTCTGGGCAGTGTCCAGCTGTGTCCGGGCTGCAAAAAATGACCAAAGTGGGCAGGACACGTCTTTGGCTGCGTCCAAAACGTTTTGGGCCGTATCCGAGAAGTGTCTGTGTCCAAAACGTGTCTGACATGGACACGGGGGCTTCCTAGATGTGTCCGTGCTTCCTAGGGATTAACAGAAAGGTTACAAAACTTTTTCTTAGAAAAGAAAAACAGATGCCTTAGGATGACAAATCATTAACGAAAACTATTATTGTGATTTTATTCCTTACATGTCTCAAGATACATTGTTAAGATTCTTTCTTAAACCATTACAAAGTGGATCAGTTTTTTTTCAAAAAAGAGAAGCTAGTTATTAGATGAGCTTATGAAATCAAAAAGGAATTCATGATGCATGATTATTACTTCAGTGGAAGAGAATGATTATATATATACATATATTATTTTTGCTTATCCGCTTAAAGGATACATTCTACTATATGTCCATTAAGAGTATCTAGGATTCCTAATGTGTGCAAAAGTGGCTCCAACATAATGGCTATAATAGTTCATATTGTACGTAATGCCCTATAAGGAAAACATAGTCCTTGTATAGCACAGCCAAATTTCTTAAGTTCTTGACCTTTATGAGGTATTTATATGAATACTTAGGAATCCCATATACTATATAAATTTTATGATAGATCTTGCACATATACTCAATAATATATAGAACTTATAAAACAAAATATAATTTGTAGACATGTGCTGTATAATTTTAAGAACAACTGCAATTTGATTATGTAAAACATAGTAGCTATAGTATGCTGAGAGTGGTACCTTCTTGGTCCCCATATCCTAAAACACCCTGCAGCCGGGCTCCGTTAGCCGGCTTCGAAGGAACCTGGTGCCCATAGCGAGAAGCCTGATGGTAAAGTGCTTGCGGAGCGGTGTCTTGTGGAAGGCTGCGTGTGGGATGTCACTGGCTTATGGCAGTAGTGCTTGGCTTTGAGTACAATACCAGGGGGGAAGTCTGGACGGCTGAGAAGGAGCCTGGAGGACAACTGGACAAGGAGGTTCTTGCCTACGTCATCACCCGCTGCGTCATTGGGTCGGGCTCGACGTACGATGTGGCAGCAGCAGCAGCTGGAGCATCGGTTCCATACCCGAGCCCCATCCACCGAGGTTCGACTGCGGCTTCGGATGCTACACCAGCTAATAGATCCGCTGAGGCTCGTCGCCGCACGGACGGGGAGATCATCAGCCAGCTCATCAAAGGCTTTCGAGAAGCACCTTGCGGAAGGGAACAAGAGAGGAGCGGCGGAGGGAATAACGAGAAGAAGAGGGATAGCGAGTCAGGAAGGAAGGGGAAGAAGAAGAAAGGTGCTTCTACTAGAGGCATCGGGTGTGGTCGGAGTAGCTCAGAAGATGCTCAAACTTTGACGGCGGTAGCAGCAGCGGTCGTCGAGGGAAGCAGCAGTAGCTCACACTCGCTAAACAAGACGGCGGACGCGGAGTAGTCGGATGACGGCAACGCTGCCGCCTCGGAGGAACCGGATGGCTTTAGAGGCTCCGCTACCGCAGCCAGCGACAAGAAGGGGTGGCCGGACGTGATGGAGTTTCCCAACTCCCGTCTGTGGAGCCTTGTATGCACCGCGCATAGACCTTGCTGACGAAGAAGGACCGTGCAGCGTGTCCAGGGAGAAGGGAAAGGAAGGCATGGGTCTTCTTGAGGTGCCGGTTATGAAGGAAGGGTTTGATGGGAGTTGCAGAAGAATCGAGAGAAGGTGCATGCTCCGGCAGTTCACGGTCTGCAGCGCCTCCGTGGGGAGGTGGAGTTAGACGACCTTGAGATAATGCTGCAGGGATGTCCCGCGGGGGTTCTTGAGATAGGGTAGTGGAGGAAGATGACGGGAGGCACTGCGGACGGAGTGGGACTAGAGGGTTGACTGACCCACCTGACTGAGAGGACATGCTCCTCTCTAAGTCCCGTCCAGCCAGGCACTTCTCACTTCCGAGTTCCGAAGGACATGCACAGTTTTTCACGCATCGCGAAACGCGAAACTATGTTATATATTATGACGGAGAATAAACCATTCGAGAGTTTTAAGTGTTTGGAATGTAAACAACATAAAGTTATAGCTTTTTTATACAAAGGCGTTAATAATATTAAAAAAACATGGCTCAGGTGATTGGGAAACAAAGACGCAATATACTATATAGTAGTTATGTAATGAATGTGCTCTAATCAGTGGCGGAGTTAGGATTTCGAAGTGGGTGAGGCACAAATATATAAGATTATTCTTCTAATACCACGAAAATTATCAACATACATTATAAGGGTACATAGTTTTCAAAAGTGACGGATTTAAATAAAAAGTTCAAATAAAAAACATATTTTTACATAATGTATCACAGTGATCCTCTTCGAGCACATATACTCTGGAATATTTGCATAATAACGTCCACGTCAAGATTTTTTAAGATATCACTTTCGACAGAGGCCACCAAGCAATCATTGAGGTACTCATCACCCATCCGATTTTGTAGGCGATTTTTTACAAATTTCGTCATGGAAAGTACTCTCTCTACTGATGTGGTTGCAACACGAAGAAGCATTGCTAGCTTTAGAAGATGATAGACCAAATGAAAATTCTTATCTTGATTCATCGAAACCATCTTCTGGGCAAGTTCAACAAGGCTATGTAGTTTTTTGTAAGAAGGATTATGGCAAACATGAGAGATATAATTTTCAAGTCGAGATCTCAATCTATCTATCTCATGCAAATTAAAATCTGATGGATATAGTCGTGCAAGTTTAACTAGCTTTTCTTCATCATATGCATGGAATTTGTTGCTCAGATCAAGTGAAGCAACACATAATAAAAATTCTATGTTTCTCTCATGGAAACAATCATTTAATTCATTCAATAATAAATCAACCATAGTGTTAAATATGTCAAATTGTAAATAGTGCAAATTGGTCTTGACCTCTTGTCCACGTCTTGATCTCCATTGGCATAACATAGGTATCATACATGCTCTTCAAATTTATATCATGCCTTGTACAAAAGGAATTGACCTTTTCAATGAAAGACTCCCATGCAACATCACTAGTTCTTAAAAAAATCAATTTCCCCTTCATTGTGTTCACGAGACCCACATCATTCACTATATCCTAATCTTTTCGTTCCAATGTGTTTGAGAATTCATTAGTTATTTCCATGAGTTGCTTCATAAAAAGAATCCTGGATATGAAATCAAATGTCCCTATATCTAAGAGTTGTTTATGTGCTTTTGCTCTATTTTTTACTAACTCACTATCTTCAGTAAGAATCAGGAGTACCTTGACAATAGAGGGGTACATAACACTTAAATTGACTAAAGTATTGTAGTGGGAACCCCATTGAGTAGTACATGATCTTTTAACTCTGGTTCTTAGTTTTTTCCATTTCCAGAGGAAATTTCACATGATTCAAGTGATTCAGTCACTCTCTATAGTTCTTGAACTCGAAGGTAATCATTTTGTTTACATGATCCAACAATGCAATTAAGTCATTGATTTCTTATTTCAAACAAACATGCCACTTGCAAATGATTTTCAGCAACAGACACAAGTATGAATTGTAACTGATGAGCAAAACAATGCAAATAAAAGGCATATGGATTTTCTCTTAAGATAAGAGCTTTCATCCCATTGAGTCCCCTTTCATATTACTTGCACCATCGTATCCATGACCTCTCAAATCATTGACATCCAACCTAAATCTACAAAAGATATCACCAATAGCCACTTTAAGTGAGTCAGCACTAGTTTCACTAACATGAACCAAGCCAAGAAATCTCTCAATAATCAAACCTTTCACATCAACAAATCTTAGAACCACAACCATTTGTTATTTAACTGATATGTCACGAGAATCGTCAACAAGGATTGTAAACAAGCCATCACCAATTGAGTTATCAAAAATGATGTCTTCTAACACTAAATTTGAAATGCATTTTATGATATCCTTATGAATAGGAGGAGATGTGAGTTTTAGATTTTTAGGAGCAGTATTCAATAGGACTTTCTAAATGTCATCTCTTAGATATGCAAGCCTTGTAAGTAGCTCAAGAAAGTTGCCATGATAGTAGAAGCTTCGGATTCATCATGCCCACAAAAAGCTATCCCTTGATTGAGGAGGAATTTTATACAATCAATTGTCGCTTTCAATCGTGATTGATATTCACGCTTTTGTTCTTCTGTATGCCTTTCTATATATACAAATATTCATTGATTATCATTCATTAGGGCTAGATATTTTCCTTTTGGTGCATTATGAGGACTAGTTGGCTCGCTAACATGATTATCAAGTCTCTTTTTATCCTTCCAATATCTAAACCCATCCCCGATAAATGTTGGATCTGTGTGAGGAGATGGTCAAACATAACAAAACAAACAAAAAGCGGAGTCTTTAGAAATGCTATATTCCAACCATTTGTCATATTCATGAAACCAAGTTGGTATAAATTGACTTCTCTTTGATCCAAAAGTTGTACATGGGAATGCATGACGGTGCATTTGACAAGGGCCATCAATCGGGTATGTCCTTCTCACCACATCTTAGACATTTGGGTGATAATGTGAAATAGGAGGCCTAACACCAGGATCTGTTATTTTATCTTCTACTTTAAATTCAAGTCCACCAATAGCACGAAAATTGGCCTAACACCATAGTGTTGTAATGTCACCTACTCCATCGCTAGGTTCACAATTTATTTCATTGATTGGTGGTTCAATTGAATGGTTTTTCTTAATTAAGAATTTGTCCAATTTTGTTTGAGTCTTATATCAATAAATATTGAAGATGTGAAGAGACAAAAATTGAAAATAAGTTTATTATTGAAGTACTATAAATAAATGGTAAGAAGCAAAGATAGGGCCATATACATTTTTGAATATTAACGAAGTATGTCATAAGATTGTAGTCCTAGCAGTAGTTTCAAAGTGGCAAGGAACACTATAACATGTTTGCATATAAAGAAAGAGAAAATTACTAAGTATGTTTATGAAATTTTCTTGACAACTAAGAAAAATAGCAAAAATATGGATGTCCAAGCAATGTAGTAGAAAGTATCAAGCGTGATAAACCAAACATTCTTGTCCTCACTAAAAAATAACAAAAGAAATCATCACAACATTATTAGTTCAGTAGGTGAATACATATATGAAATATTGTAAAATCGTAGGTTATTTCATGGATTTTTCAATAATAAAATTTGTTAATGTTGGTTCTGATTTCTATTTGGTACAATATACACATTAGTTATTTATATATTTTTGTGTAAGAATATATCAAACTTTAATTTTTAAGCACTAAGATGTTACAACCATGTGATGTGCTAGAGTGCGCTTAACCTTTATTTTTTATGCTACGAATGTGATTTTTACTTTTGAAAATTATGTTGGATGTGGTGTAATTATGATGTACAATTCGTTACCATCGAGTGACTATGATTTTGAAAACTATTGCACAAGTCTATACGTCGTTGTTCCTATCTATATGAAAAAATTCAAAGCCAAAGAACAGTAAATACAAACCAGAAAATAATATGGGCTAGAACTAAAAGAAAAAAATCTACCGTGGCACAGTAGTTGAATTGCTCCCTCTCTTCTTATTTCTTGTTATATCTCCCTTTTAATGGAATATGCACTTCTTTGAATTCTAAACCAAGTCAATATCGTGCTAATACATAAAGAGAGACACAAGAGAGAGGCCAACCAGGGCAGAAGTATCTACAGTGATGTAAAAAAGTTTCATGTTTGAATTGGAATTGGTGTCGTAAAGAGTATAATAAGACTTGAACCGTTAACCAAGGCACACGGGGGTAAGAGTTTTGAATTGCAAAAAATTGAATTCCGTTGAGATTTGAAATAGAAAAGTGTAAGAGTCATTTAATATTTAATTGGAAAGGTGCGCATGGAGAATAAGAGTTTGGAATTACAAAGAACCGAGATCCCGTTGAGATTTGAAATAGAAAATAACCAAGAGTTATTTAATATTTAATTGGAGATAGGCACATGGAGAACAAGAGTTAGGAATTGCAAAGGACCGATATCCCATTGACATCTGTGAAAGAAAAGGGCCGAGCTGATAATATTTAATTGGAGATAAAATTAATGGGACAAGGAGTCTCGACCATAAAATTAATAGGACAAGGAGTTCAAAAGCCGTTCGTAGTTGTTTAGGAAGATTAGACAATGAATTGGAAAGAAAACTATTCTGTGAGAGAACATAACATTTTCTGTAAACGTGCCGATAATTTTGGAATACAAGCTACCAACTTGCTAATCTGGGTGAGGCCTTGGCCTCATAGGTCCGCTTAGTGGCTCCGCCACTAGCTCTAATCAGCTGTTCTAAAGTTAAAAAGTTGGTGCAAAGTGCATATAAGTAGAGAGGAAGATGACACGAGGCACTGCTCAAGTGGTATAGGCAAGGAGTGAGACGAGAGAGTATTGATCAACCTTACTAGGAAGACATGCATTCATCTTAAACCCTACCTCCTGCCATGCACTCCTTACTAGGAGCTTTTCAAACTTACGCATTGGAAAATAATATTTTTTCTCAAACTTTGCTCGCCTTTTAGAAATTATTGAAATCCCCCCCTCTTTTTAGTTAATTTCAAATTACTCTCTTTCTAGTATCAAATTCCCACAACTCCTATCATAGTTTTTCCATCTATTGTCATTTAAGCAATGTGTCTTTTTCTATTCGATCTACAACTAACTTATGATATTAATTATTTATAATATTATATATTAATTATTGCTAAATTATCAACTTAATAGTATTTGATATTTCAAATTTCAATCTTGACCGACTCAACGACTTCTTAGGGTCAGTTCTAGTCTTGTGTCTAGTAAAATTTACTTTCAATCAATTTGGGTCAGGTTTTAGATCTAGTTTACACCAAGTCATGTTATAGTGTGTCCATTTCAAAAAAGGATGATGCATTATTTTTTATTAAATCATGATATTTATAATATGATATATTTATGAAATTTGAGTCAAGTCACCATGGGTTCTAGTCGGGCTAATACATGGTTTTCTCTAGTTTGTTGTATTCAAATTTTTAAATAAAAAAATATTTTTGGTAACTCCATATTGGAGCATCCTATATTCAAAATATTAAATGATAATTATATTCAATAACTCCATAGTGTATCATATCATATATTCACAAATGAATTTTATATAATCATTATCATCAGTGGATGATCCACAAATTTCTAATCTGATATTGCATATTATTGTATGTATTCAACAACTATATGCAAATTTTATTATAAAGTAATATTTATGTGGTCTTCAAAAACTACATGTATTACAGATATATGTATACATATTTAATATTATACATGGTAGTGGCTGGGCTTAGTTGACCCGAATTGAATCCAAACCAACCCACACTTTAAGATAAATCCAACCCAACCTAAATATGTCCAACCTAACCTTGAAACCCAAATCGAATAGAGTTGTCAGAAGCTTGGCCTTAACAAAGAAACCATGTATTGACCCAAACTTGACGTGAGTTGACTAAAACATCATAAATATATCACAGTATAAACATTACTACAAAATAAAATAAAAAAATAATGCAAATAGATAACCTGACCCTACCTAAAAAGGGCACAACCAGACTTCACCCAATCTTAAGTACATCTGACATGACCCAAATTGCCGCGACCTCTCTTTTGATCAACATTAATGCCAAACATTAGAGGCAAACCTAAAATCGAAACCCAAATTATAAAACAAGACAACTAATTCTCACAAACGCGATTAACACAACATATGATAAACACATATAAATTCTTCCCTTTTCTTTCTCATGCAATCCTGTAAAAATGTCACCTCATTGACAACATAGTTAAACACCACAAATCACATTCAACTCCATTAAAACTAGAAATCAAGACTTATTGCCCGGATGTGATTTCATTTACATCAGTTACATAGATATGAAAAACAAGCTCAATCTAACCTATCATGGGAAAGAGAGAGTAATTGGACATTATAATCTATCTAGATTATTCTATTTACATCTTCTTTGTCATGTCCTCTCCATCGGATACCTTTTGTGGCAACACATCACGCTATCACACAGACGGCGAGGTGTTACGCGAAAACGTGCGGAAAACACCATAAATCACTAATTACCAAAAACACGGGTTAATTAAAACCGTTTTTGAAAAGTGGATAAACTAAGAAATTATTACATTCAAGTCCTCATCCTGCAAGAAAACATGTTATATAAACATTTACAAGTTTGATACGTGTCCGCAGCTTAGGGGATCCGCTGTCTCGCCATCACATGAGTTCAACACCTGTTTATATGTACATAACAGCCCACATCCGGCCAGCAGCAGGATATACCAAACATCATCAGCCATACATCATGAAACAACGTCAAAACTGTAAGGACCCTCACCTCCATTTAGGGCTTATCCTGTTTGCTTTTCTAACCCTTATGGTTAGTTGCTTGCTAATCACCTTTAGTGGTGATTAGGGTGTTTTGGTGCTTTGTTGAGAGCTGGAGGTGCTACTTGAAATTAGCCCAAGTCTAGGGTTTGTGGGCAAGTTTGTCACCTTGTGAGGTGTTCCTCCCTCTCCTTGCTTCCTCTAGTGTTGAGAGGAAGGGTTGGGCTCGTTGCTTGAGTTGCCTTGGGCTTGGATGAGCCTTGATGGGCCTTGTGGTGCGTTGCATTTGCCTTTTGGACCTTGTGTCGGGCAAGTGAGCTTTGTGTCGGCCTAGGTGTGTCGGCCATGCTTGTGTCGGCCTGTGGTGTGTCGGCCTAGGGAGTGTGTCGGCCATTGTCTGGAGGTGTGTCGCCCATGGACCCTTTGACCCTCTTTGACCTCGTTTGTGTCACCACTAGTGGACACTTGATGCTTGATGCTTGCATGTGGCAATGGCCTTGGACATGTGTCTAGAGCATGTTAGAGTGGTGGCTTTGCTCATGGACAAGTGTCCCTACGTGGGCGACACCTTGTCTTGTCTTTCCTTGGTTTCTCCTCCACCCTCTTCTATATATGTGTTTCCTTTCTCTTGCTAAGGATCCTTTTAGTTCCTTAAGTCTCCCTCTCCCTTGGTGCACGACACCCCCCCCTCCTTTGCAAGCTTGGTGGCCGATCCTTATCTTGGAGTCTCCTTCTTCCTCTAGTGGTGGCCGAACCCTAGAATGCTTTGCTCTCTTCTTGTGGTGGTGCTTGGAGCTAGGAGCTTGGAGCTTGCTTAAGGTGGGTTACATAACTCCTAACCCTAACTACATTACCATCTTCTATGTTCTTGTTTGTATGTTGCTTATGATCAGCTATGTTTGTTGCTAGTTTGGTTTCTTGCTTGGTTGCATCTAGTTGGCCGAACCATGTTCTAGGGTTTCTTGTTGAGCAACACCCCTCTCCCTCCTTGGTCTAGAGAAGTGAGCTTGAACTCTAGTAATATGGGCAATACTCCTCTCTCGTTTAAGTTGAGAGGTGAGCTTGTGTTCTAGTTGCTTGAGCAACACCCTTCTCTCACCATGGATTTGAGAGGTGAGCTTGGTGGTGGTTGTAGACCTTTTTAGGGTTTATCCTTGGGTTGCCCGATTGGTGATAAGAAGGTGTGCAAGACCCCTCTCTCTTGGTTGTTGAGAGGTGAGCCATATTCTTGATCCACTAGGGTTTTGGTGTCTTGTGCTTGAGGTTGATGATGACCTTGTTGGGTTGCATCTTGCCCGATATGGTCTTGGAGGTGATGTTGCCTGATATCCTTCTTTGGCCTAGAACCTTGGTCGACATGTTGTGGGGTTGTGTCGGGCATCATACCCCTGGCCCTTGCCTTGTTGTGTCGCGCGTCATGCTATGATGAGTACCATGCCCGACACACTTAACCTAGGAGGTGGCTCGGCGTCGTTATACCTTGATGTTGTGGAAGCGTTGTTAGCTAGCTCTGTGGTGGGTGTCACCCCTTGGCCCTAGCCTTGTGTGTTGGCTAACAACATGAGATCAGTTGGACGTTATGCTTCCTTTGTCGCCCGTTAGAGTGGCATCTTTTGGGCGTTATGCCTTGTTGTGTGTGTGCTATCCAATATACCTAGTGTGCGACGTGTCGTTGCACGATATGCCTCTTTGGCTGAGCTACACACCCTGGTTCCTCGTTAGCAGTTGGTTGCACGGCACGTCCATAGGCTCAACTGCCCGACAGGCTTTGTGGCCATTGTCCCTGTGGTGCACGACACAGCGTTGCACGATATACCCTAGGTTCTGCTCGTTATCCTTGCTGGTTTGCTTGACTATTGTGTGGTTTGTGTGTTGGGCGATATGGGAGAGTACCCTGCCCGATACTACCTCTAGTGAGGGTGCCCTACCTGTCACTCTTCTTGTGAGGGTAGTGAACACTTCTAGTGAGGGTCTCGTTCCTTCTAGAAAACATATATGCTAGTTCTTACTTATGCAAACACGTTTGACTTATGATGATGACACTTGATATGTTTAATAGTAATTGAGGTAGTAGATTACATCTATATAGCTTGACATGACTTTACATGTGCTTATGATCATCTGGAATGATATGTATAATGTTGAGTAAATGATAAGCATATAAGATGCTTTCCATGATGATATGACCTATGTCTATGATCACAGGTTGAGGTATGTATGATAAAGCATATGACCATCAATGTCACACTATGTTGGATAGTATGATTCTTCTGTCAATCCATGATGATTGTGCATACTAACCATGCAGGTGTTTCATACAGATGCATAGCTAGGTAAAGGGCTATGAGGTATATATGTTTGAGTAACACTGCTCTGATGGTTACTCTTGATGTTGAGATGATATATGTGTTTTGGTCTGAAGACCTGAGTTTGGCTAAAGTGCCAGTTGATGTGTTATCCTCTGATGATGATCTGGGATTGAGATCCTAAGTGATGAGAATGCTGGTTGAGGCAGTGGTTTCTTGTGATGAGGGATTGAGATCCCAGAATAGCATTATGGTGTCAATAATAATGTAGTTTTACGCTATGCATATGTTATAACTTGGTTGCCTCAACAATCCACTTAAAATATATTAACTAATTACAGTGGAACATATCATGTAGTTTGCCCTGGCCATAGATCCATCATCATCAGGAGCTGGTGATGGTGAAACGGGTTCTCCTACGGGTTAACCCGGAGCGCATATTGTTGAGTATGTGAGGTTTCTCCTAGCCTAAAGTGAGGAGGTAAGAGTGCAACTTTGGTTGTAGACTCCAGGGTGCGCATTCAGGCCCGTAGCCCAAATATGATGAGAGCATGGTAAACAGGCCCATGGCTCAAGATCTGTGATATGGGAGCATGAATGCGTTCATGGCTCAGAGCACGGTGAACAGGCCCCTGGCTCAATTTCACTAGCACCGATACTTGTACCAAGGCGGGCTAGGCAGAGGGTAGCCTGACCCTATGGCTGAGGCCACTTAAGCATGAGACTGCGGTCCTGCTTGTGTTGTACTCATGCACTGACCACGAGGTGGGAGGTCGTGGAGTCCAGCTCTTCCATTGACCTTGTATGGCACCGGCTTGGGTTTCGCAACCGAAGGTTGGATTTGAGCGGTACAGCTCACTTCCTCAGGGCATAATAATACGTAATCCAGCCGAATAGTATTTACTGCTTAAGGCAAAACACGGAACATTATTTGAGGCCTTGTTTGCATAGTTAATTTTGTTATACTTGCAGTTACTTATACGTTTCTTATGTTATGAGGTAAGATCTTATAAATCTTATCTTGTTAATCATGTACCATAATGAAATACTTGGGTACATGCCTTACGTACATCTTGGTAAGCTTGATGGTATGAATAGCTTTACTTTATCAACTTCTCTTGTTATACCTTCTATCAGTTATCTGCTGCTTTTACTTTCATCCTTCTATGGTTTTATGGTTTCGGCGGGGAGTTATGTTTCTCGCTGGGACTGTGTGTCTCACCCCGCTGGTTTATAACCTTTTTAAGTGTTCGAGCTAGACGTGGTGGTGGTCGCGGAGTTGCGGCCAAGCAGCAAGATGAACAGTAGAAGGCAAGAGATGGATATGTTGCTGTTTTGGTTGTTTTGTAGTAGAGTCTTAAAGTCACCCTTGTACTCTCAGGTCCTTGGAAGCGTTTTTATGGCAACACATCCCGCTATCACACAGACGGTGAGGTGTTACGCGAAAACGTGCAGAAAACACCATAAACCACTAATTACCAAAAATACGGGTTAATTAAAACTGATTTTGAAAAGTGGATAAACTAAGAAATTATTGCATTCAAGTCCTCATCCTGCAAGAAAACATGTTATATAAACATTTACAAGCTGGATACGTGTCTGCAGCTTAGGGAATCAGCTGTCTAGCCATCACATGAGTTCAACACCTATTTATATGTACATAACGGCCCACATCCGGCCAGCAGCAGGATATACCAAACATCATCAGCCATACATTGTGAAACAACGTCAAAACGCTCCCAAGGACCTGAGAGTACAGGGATGACTTTAAGACTCTACTACAAAACAACCAAAACAACATCATATCCATCTCTTGCCTTCTACTGTTCGTATTGCTGCTCGGCCGCAACTCTGCGACCACCACCACGTCTAGCTCGAACACCTAAAAAGGTTATAAACCAGTGGGGTGAGACACACAGTCCCAGCGAGAAACATAACTCCCCACCGAAACCATAAAACCATAGAAGGATGAAAGTAAAAGCAGTAGATAACTGATAGAAGGTATAACAAGAGTAGTTTATAAAGTAAAGCTATTCATACCATCAAGCTTACCAAGATGTACGTAAGGCATGTACCCAAGTATTTCATTATGGAACATGATTGACAAGATAAGATTTATAAGATATTACCTCATAACATAAGGAACGTATAAGTAACTACAAGTATAACAAAATTAACTATGCAAGCAAGGCCTCAAACAATGTTCCGTGTTTTGCCTTAAGCAGTAAATACTATTTGGTTGGATTGCGTATTATTATGCCCTGAGGAAGTGAGACGTACCGCTCAAATCCAACCTTCGGTTGCGAAACCCAAGCCGGTGCCATACAAGGTCAATGGAAGAGTCGGACTCCATGACCTCCCACCTCATGGTCAGTACACGAGTACAACACAAGCAGGAGCACAGTCTCATGCTTAAGTGGCTTCAGCCACAGGGTCAGGCTACCCTCTGCTGATAACACCAATTTTTGTGATGTTTTAGACTATTTTTCTGTTATCAAAACTGCCCTTTTCTGACATCTTCCTCTCTTTTATATGCAATTTTGCAATAATTAGCCAAACAATGCTCTCAGTCCAATATTTCCATCTTTTGCAGAGTTTCCTCCCATTTTGGCCCATTTAGCACCAATAAGGCCATTTCGGCCCGCAAATAAGTCCAAGACTGTCTCGGCCCCCCCGACGCCCGACATACACGCTGACCGGCGGGGCTGCGGGATACGACGACACGCGACGCAAGAATGCCGCGTGATAGGGTATTGATGGACAACACGCCTCTTTACCCGACAGGGAGCCGAGCACGCCGCAACTACTCTAGGTGTCGCGCGATATCAGCCACCCACCGGCAGGCGCCTCTCGCCTCGATGCCCGACAACCGACCTCCTTGTGCCGAGCGATACCGGGCGATACCCGCGTCATCCGACCACCAACTGAACGGCGGAAAGCAGGACACGTGGCGTTTCGAGCACCATATCTTCTCATGACCAGCTGCCTATAAATAGCAGCTACAGGGAGCCGAAAAGACAACTTAGACAATTCGGACAAGCTTGGTCACTTCAGGTTTCGGAGAGTCGAGTGATCTTCGGAGGAGGCTGCGAGAGCAGGCGTATCGTGCTCCAGTGTTCGTACCGAGCGACACTAGGTGAGCTCTTCCCCATCCCGAGAGGGAGGGGACTGGTTCACCTAGGACTATATCGGGCGACACTGGGAGCCGATATCGGCCGATGTAGATACGCGACATGAGTGCCCGGCAATAGGACACGCAGCTCCATGCCCAACACGATAACGAACCCGATACGCTCTGCCCGTCAGGCGTGTCACCCGAGAGGGTGTACCGCCCGACTTGAGCGTATCGGCCAGGTCCTTGAGCGATGCAGTCGCCCGTCGCGGTGTGCCACTTGAGAGAGCGTGCCACCCTACACGGCAGTATCGGGCTAGGCCCCTGTCCGATATCGGGCGGGATGGTTACTACATCCTGTCGTCCTTCTACATCAAGAAGGCGACACTTATCTTTAATTCTGTTATTTAATTCCTTTACTTATGCATTGTAATTAAGACCTTTAATGCTTATAGAAATGGAAATGCTTAATTACTTGCTGCTCTATGCTTGGTGCAATATGTTGCATGACTGCTATGTTTGATATCCGAACTCTAGCTTGCATGTTTTGGATCGCGTTTCACTTAGCTACCGAATCATGTTTTCCCGTCGCAACAACTTCGAGAGTTGTATTGTGGCTCTAGTGTTTGGTCCGTTTCTGGAGTACGAGAGTGCCTGGAACGGAGTCGTTTCAGTGACATTCCACTCTAACTTTGAGCCCAGCAACCTCGAGAGGGGTGCCGAGGCTTGGTTAGAGGTACCCGTTCTGAGAGGAGGGGTACAAGATGTTACCGGTGCCGCTTGTTTTGCTATAGTCTTATCCTTCGTACCTTTCTCTAGCTCTAGTTTTATCTTTCTGTTTCTATCGCATGAAAACCCCTAAAAACTACTAAATGACTAAAACCTTAAATCTTTCTAGTAACTCCACTTGGAGATAGTTTTCTTGTTTTGTTAGTGACATCTTTACGCTTCCCTTCTGGGGAATTTACAATCTCTTTTACCTGCCGGAGTGTAGCGTGTCGATTCTGGGTTCTCAACACTACCCCCCTTGTCCCTGTGTTCGACCCCGTATATCTACTTCGACCCCATAAACAAAGTTGCGGGGGCCTAGAAGGATTCGGGTTTATAAATGTAAAAGCTTGACTACCTCAAATCCGCCTAAAAATTTAGGACGCGCGATTTAGGCCGGTCATCTGCCTAGCCCGCCTTGGTACAGGTATCGGCGCTAGTGAAACTGAGCCACGGGCATGTTCACCGTGCTCTGAGCCATGAACGCATTCATGCTCCCATATCACACATCCTGAGCCATGGGCCTATTCACCATGCTCTCATCATATTTGGGCTACGGGCCTGAATCTGCACCCTGGAGTCTACAACCGAAGTTGCACTCTTACCTCCTCACTTTAGGCTAGGAGAAACCTCACATACTCAACAATATGCACTCTGGGTTAACCCGCAGGAGAACCCGTTTCACCATTACCATCTCCTGACGATGATGGATCTATGGCCAGGGCAAACTACATGATATGTTACACTGTGATTAGTTAATATATTTTAAGTGGATTGTTGAGGCAACCAAGTTGTAACATATGCATAACGTAAAACTACATTATTATTGCCACCATCATGCTATTTTGGGATCTCTATCCTCATCACAAGAAACCACTGCCTCAACCAACATTCTCATCACTAGGGATCTCAATCCCAGATCATCATCAGAGGATAACACCTCAACTGGCACTTTATCCAAACTCAGGTCTTCAGACCAAAACACATATATCATCTCATCATCAAGAGTAACCATCAGAGCAGTGTTACTCAAACATATATACCTCATAGCCCTTTACATGGATATGCATCTGTATGAAACACCTGCATGGTTAGTATGCACAATCATCATGGATTGACAGAAGAATCATATTATCCAACATAGGGTGACATTGATGGTCATATGCTTTATCATACATACCTCAACATGTGATCATAGACATAGGTCATATCATCATGGAAAGCATCTTATATGCTTATCATTTACTCAGAATTATACATATCATTCCATATGATCATAAGCACATGTAAAGTCATGTCAAGTTATATATATGTAATCTACTACCTCAATTACTATTAAACATATCAAGTGTCATCATCATAAGCCAAACGTGTTTGCATAAGCAAGAACTAGCATATAGGTTTTCTAGAAGGAACGAGACCCTCACTAGAAGTGCCCACTACCCTCACAAGAAGAGTGACGGGTAGGGCACCCTCACTAGAGGTAGTATCGGGTAGGGTACTCTCCCATATCGCCCAGCACACAAACCACACAACAGTCAAGCAAACCAGCAAGGATAACGGGAAACACCTAGGGTATATCATGCAACGCTGTGTCGTGCACCACAAGGACAATGGCCACAAAGCCTGTCGGGCAGCTGAGCCTATGGACGTGTCGTGCAACCAACTACTAATGAGGAACCAGGGCGTGTAGCTCAGCCAAAGAGGCATATCGTGCAACGACACGTCGCACACTAGGTATATCGGACAACACACACAATAAGGCATAACGCCCAAAAGATGCCACTCTAACGGGCGACAAAGGAAGCATAACGTCCAACCGATCTCATGTTGTCAGCCAACACACAAGGCTAGGGCGAAGGGGTGACGCCCACCACAGAGCTAGCTAACAACGCTTCCACAACATCAAGGTATAACAACGCCAAGCCACCTCCTAGGTTAAGTGTGTCGGGCATGGTACTCATCATAGCATGACGCCCGACACAACAAGGCAAGGGCCAGGGGTATGACGTCTGACACAACCCCACAACATGTCGACCAAGGTTCTAGGCCAAAGAAGGATATCGGGCAACATCACCTCCAAGACCATATCGAGCAAGATGCAACCCAACAAGGTCGTCATCAACCTTAAGCACAAGACACCAAAACCCTAGTGGATCAAGAAGATGGCTCACCTCTCAACAACCAAGAGAGAGGGGTCTTGCACAGCTTCTTATCACCAATCGGGCAACCTAAGGATCAACCCTAACAAGGTATACAACCACCACTAAGCTCACCTCTTGAATCCATGGTGAGAGAAGGGTGTTGCTCAAGCAACTAGAACACAAGCTCACCTCTCAACTTAAACGAGAAAGGAGTATTGTCCATATTACTAGAGTTCAAGCTCACTTCTCTAGACCAAGGAGGGAGAGGGGTGTTACTCAACAAGACACCCTAGAACATGGTTCGGCCAACCAGATGCAACCAAGCAAGAAACCAAACTAGCAACAAACATAGCCGATCATAAGCAACATACAAACAAGAGCATAGAAGATGGGAATGTAGTTAGGGTTAGGAGTTATGTAACCCACCTTAAGCAAGCTCCAAGCTCCTAGCTCCAAGCACCACTATAAGAAGAGAGCAAAGCACTCTAGGGTTCGGCCACCACTAGAGGAAGAAGGAGACTCCAAGATAAGGATCGGCCACCAAGCTTGCAAAGGAAGGGGGGGTGTCGTGCACCAATGGAGAGGGAGACTTAAGGAACTAAAGGGATCCTTAGCAAGAGAAAGGAAACACATATATAGAAGAGGGTGGAGGAGAAACCAAGGAAAGACAAGACAAGGTGTCGCCCACGTAGGGACACTTGTCCATGAGCAAAGCCACCACTCTAACATGCTCTAAACACATGTCCAAGGCCATTGCCACATGCAAGCATCAAGAACCAAGTGTCTACTAGTGGTGACACAAACGAGGTCAAAGAGGGTCAAAGGGTCCATGGGTGACACACCTCCACACCATGGCCGACACACTCCCTAGGCCAACACAACACATGCCGACACACCTAGGCCGACACCAAGCTCACTTGTCCGACACAAGGTCCAAAAGGCAAAGGCAACGCACCACAAGGCCCATCAAGGCTCATCCAAGCCCAAGGCAACTCAAGCAATGAGCCCAACCCTTCCTCTCAATACTAGAGGAAGCAAAAAGAGGGAGGAACACCTCACAAGGTGACAAACTTGCCCACAAACCCTAGACTTGGGTTAATTGCAAGTAGCACCTCCAGCTCTCAACAAAGCACCAACAAACCCTAATCACCACTAAAGGTGATTAGCAAGCAACTAACCATCAGGGTTAAGCAAAACAAACAGGATAAGCCCTAAACGGAGGTCAGGGTCCTTACAAGTTAACCCCCTACAAAGGGATTTCGTCCTCGAAATCCGAAGAGAAAAGCGAGGGATACTTCCTCCTCATCTCTTCCTCAAGCTACCACGTGGCTTCCTCAATGCCACGATGATGCCAAAGAACCTTTACAAGAACCAGGTCCTTCCTCTTCAGCTTATTAACTCTTCTGTCAAGGATCGTCACAAGACCTTCCTCATAGGTCACATCCTCATCATGCTCAACTTCGACTGGTTGTATCATTGTTCCTGTATCCGGATGACTTTTCTTCAGCATACTGACATGGAACACTGGGTGTAACCTGTGCAACTCTGGCGGCAGATCCAACTCGTAAGCTACCTTTCCCATACATGCTATGACCGGGTATGGCCCCATATATCTGGGTGCTAGCTTACCCTTCCGACCAAACCTTAGCACACCTTTCCACGGTGAGACTTTCAGATACAGTTTGTCTCCTACCTGGAACTCCAAAGGTCATCGGCGATTGTCTGTGTAAGACTTCTGCCTATCCTGTGCCACTTTCAACTGTTGTTGTATCACCTTGATCTTTTCTGTTGTCTGTTGTACTAACTCAGGACCCAAAAGCTGATATTCAACAGACTCGTACCAACATAATGGAGATCTGCACTTCCTGCCATATAAGGCCTCATAAGGAGCCGTGTCGATGCTCTGCTGATAGCTATTGTTGTAGGCGAACTCTATCAGACTGAGATGTACGTCCCAACTACCTAGGAACTGCAAAACACAAGCCCGAAGGAGATCCTCCAAAGTCTGAATAGTCCCCTCAGACTGTCCATCTGTCTGTGGATGGAAAGCGGTGCTGAACCTCAACTACATTCCCAACGCTTTGTGCAACTGTTCCCAGAAATGACTCGTGAACCGAGGACCTCTGTCAGAAACTATCATTGCTGGCACACCGTGCAAACGTACTATCCAATCTACATATACCCGAGTGTGCTTCTTGGCTGTATACGTTGTCTTCATAGGTATGAAATGGGTTGACTTCGTCAATCTGTCCACTATTACCCAAATGGAATCATGATTCCTAGTTGTCCTAGGCAGACCAACTATGAAATCCATGGTTATATGATCCCATTTCCACTATGGTATCGGCAGGGGTTGTATCGTACCTGCCGGCTTCTGATGCTCAGCCTTGACTTGTTGGCATACCGCACACCTAGCCACAAACTCAGTTACATCTTTCTTTAAGTCGGGCCACCAATACAAGTCCTTCAGATTATGATACATCTTGGTGACTCCTAGATGCATAGTATACATCGATGTGTGTGCTTCCTCAAGCACTAGCTTCCTTAGATCATCAACATCGGGGACCACCATCCTATTATGATAGCAAACTAGTCCATCCTCGGATTCATGGAACCCATTACGCTTTTTGCTACCAAACTCTGACTTGATCATCTGTACTATATCATCTGTTTGTTGTGCATCTTTGATCTGCTGTCTCAGCGTAGGCTTGACTTGCATACATGCTAAAAGTCCTGATAACAAGGAAACTTCCATCTGCACATTCATCTGCCGCAAGAAAACAAACATATCCCGTCTATGGCATACCAAGGAACTCAACTGTGCCTTCTTTGTAGGAAAAGAAGAAGACTTTCGGCTAAGCGCATCAGCTACCACATTCACCTTACCAGGGTGATACTCGATGGTGCAGTCATAATCATTGATTAGCTCCATCCATCAGCGCTGTCGTATGTTTAGCTCATTCTGCGAAAAGATGTACTTTAGATTCTTATTATCTGTAAAGATCTGGCATACCTCCCCGTAAAGATAGTGTCTCCAAATCTTTAGCGCATGAACCACCGCTGCCAACTCCAAATCATGAGTCAGATAGTTCTCCTCGTGTTTCTTAAGTTGTCGCAAAGCAAAAGAAACCACATGATCTTCCTGCATCAGCACACAACCTAAAACTTTCTTGGAAGCTGCACAGAAAACAACATATCCCTTTCCAGGCTATGGCAGCACTAACACTGGAGCACTAGTCAGCTTTTCCTTCAAACTTTGGAAAGCTTTATGGCAACAATCATCCCAGACAAAAGGTGCATCCTTTCTAGTCAACTTCGTCATCGGCAACGCAGTTGCACTGAAGTCCTTAATAAACCTCCGGTAGTATCCTGCTAAACCCAGGAAACTACGAACTTCTGTCGGCGTCTTCGGTTGTTCCCATTCTGCAACAGACTCCACCTTCTTTGGGTCCACTTTAACTCCTTCTACAGATATCACATGACCCAAGAAAGTTACTTCTTCTAACTAAAACTCACACTTACTGAACTTGGCATACAACTGATGTTGGCAAAGAAGAGTCAACGCTAGGCGAAGATGTCACTCATGCTCTTGCCTGTCCCGACTGTAGATCAAGATGTCATCTATAAAGACTACAACAAACTGATCTAGAAACTCACATAACACTCGATTCATCAAATCCATGAAAGCAGCAGGTGCATTGGTTAGCCCAAACAGCATAACTACAAACTCGGAGTGACCATACCTCGTCCTAAAAGCTGACTTTGGTATGTCATCCGCCTTAATCCTCAACTGATGATATCCGGACCATAGATCGATCTTTGAAAACATTGTAGCACCATGCAACTAATCGAACAAATCATCTATTCTCGAAAACGGGTACTTGTTCTTGATCGTGACCTTGTTCAACTGTCGGTAATCTATACACAACTGCATGGACCCGTCCTTCTTCTTAACGAACAACACTGGAGCACCCCAAGGCGACGTACTCGGTCGGATGAAGCCTTTCTCCAACAACTCTTGCAACTACTTCTTAAGTTCTTCCATCTCTACTGGAGCCATCCTATAAAGTGTCTATGCAACTGGCTGCGTTCCTGGAACCAGATTGATCTCGAAATCAATCTCTTAGGGTGGAGGAACACTGGGGAACTCATCAGGAAACACATATGCAAACTCTCAGACAACCGTCACCTCCTCAAGGCTAGGACCTTTTGCCTTGGTATCCACAATGTGAGCTAAGAATGCCTTACATCCTTGTCGTAACAACTTTTCTGCCACCATAGCCGATACTAGACATGTCGGAAGAATCTTCCTATCTCCTTGAAAGATCCACTTCTTACCGCCATCATCAAACACAACCTGCTTGGAACCACAGTCCAAAACAACCTTATACTTTTCTAAGGTATCCATCCCAAGGATCACATCGAAACCATGCATATCAAGTGGTATAAGATCCACTCATAAACTGTGTCCCGAAAAAGATATGACACAAGATGGGCACTCTTCTCAAAGCATCGAGGAACCATCAAGAGGGGTTTCTATCAACAAGCTATCTTTCTTACAACTAACATGTAAACGACAGTTTTCAAGCATACTATAGGTGATAAAAGAGTGTGTAGCACCCGGGTCAACCAGAACAGATATAAAGCAAGAAGAAGACATATCAAAATGAAATAACTCCATCTGACCTGTCACCACTCGCAGGTTGACTATCACCTCCGACTGACTCATAGCATAGAATCGAGCTGTTGCTTGCTGTCCACGTCCTCTGCTTCCTTGAGTAGACGATCCCGCTTGTGACGCTTGACCGCATCCTCACCCTCTGCTACTACTGGGCTGTTGTCTATCTGATCCTTGTTGATTCTACCTCGACTGTTGCGTCACTTCAACATCTCTACTCGGGCAATTTGACCTCCAATGCTCGATCTGACCACAAAGATGGCATGACCTATCTTCAAATCGTGGCCTAGATGGCACTGTCACTGCCATTGAAGCTGTACTATGTCCCTTTGACGGTGAAGAAACATAACCTCTTCCCTTACTCGGAGACCATTGTGACGGTACACTGGAACCTCTCATCACGGAAGGTGTTGAAAACCTTGACTTCTTGAAGCCACCAAACCTCTGTCCCTGGAACTGAGCAGGCCTCTTCTTAGACATGGATTCTCTTTTCTCCCTAACTGACCGTTCGATCCTTCTGACGGATTCCACAAACGTAGAAAACCGCTCTCTGTTCTCCAACACAGAAGCAGGTGTTGTCAGCTCAGCACTCAGACCTTTCTCAAAACATCTGATATGTTCATCATCTGTCGTTGCCATGTGAGGACAAAACTTCAACAGGTCCATGAACTTGGCTTTGTACTCGGTGATGTTCATCGTTCCTTGTCGCAAATGCTCAAACTGACTGATCTTCTCATCCAGATACGTCTTTGGAAAGTATCTACTGACAAACTCGCACCGGAAAACCTCCAAATTGATCACCTCACCAGGTCGCTTCTCCTCCTCAATGGTCCACCAGTGACTAGCACTACCCTTCAGAAGGTAGACATCGTGCTTGACTTTGTCTGCTTCGGGGATGTAGAGGATTCGGAAAGCCTTCTCAAGACTTGTCAACCACATATCTGCATCCGCTGGATCAGTCGTTCCAGCATAGTCTGAAGCTCTGACTCGGCGAAGCCGCTCAAAGGTCTTCCCAATACCCGATGTTTCACCATGGGGAGTATGTGCTCTCGGCGGAGGCACTGACAATCTATCTACCATGAGATTCATCGTAGCCATCATTTGCCCCATAAACTGTTGATAGGCAGGGTGTTCAAGAATGGATGGGTTAGGTTGGGGGACCTCAGGCACCCGATCTTCATGTGCCTGCCCTATAGCTCCATCAACTGATGCAACATCACTATTCTCGATAACATGTTCTTCATGGTTTCCAGACATCTTGGTTTTTTCTTCCGCTGGGGGCAGAAGATGATTGTAAGAAAATCTAGAAGACTCACAAGAACAAACACAACCTAGTCCTAAATCCCTGTAGACTCAGCAAACCTAGAGCTCTGATACCAAAACTTGTGGCAACACATCCCGCTATCACACAAACGGCGAGGTGTTACGCGAAAACGTGCGGAAAACACCATAAACCACTAATTACAAAAAAACACGGGTTAATTAAAACCATTTTCGAAAAGTGGATAAACTAAGAAGTTATTACATTCAAGTCCTCATCCTGCAAGAAAATATGTTATATAAACATTTACAAGTTGGATACGTGTCCGCAACTTAGGGGATCAGCTGTCTAGCCATCACATGAGTTCAACACCTGTTTATATGTACATAACGGCCCACATCCGGCCAGTAGTAGGATATACCAAACATCATCAACCATACATCGTGAAACAACGTCAAAATGCTCCCAAGGACCTGAGAGTACATGGATGACTTTAAGACTCTACTACAAAACAACCAAAACAACAACATATCCATCTCTTGCCTTCTACTGTTCGTCTTGCTGCTTGGCCGCAACTCCGCGACCACCACCACATCTAGCTCAAACACATAAAAAGGTTATAAACCAGCGGGGTGAGACACACAGTCCCAACGAGAAACATAACTCCCCACCGAAACCATAAAACCATAGAAGGATGAAAGTAAAAGCAGCAAATAACTGATAGAAGGTATAACAAGAGCAGTTTATAAAGTAAAGCTATTCATACAATCACGCTTACCAAGATGTACGTAAGGCATGTACCCAAGTATTTCATTATGGAACATGATTAACAAGATAAGATTTATAAGATCTTACCTCATAACATAAGGAACATATAAGTAACTGCAAGTATAACAAAATTAACTACGCAAGCAAGGCCTCAAACAATGTTCCGTGTTTTTCCTTAAGCAGTAAATACTATTCGGCTAGATTACGTATTATTATGCCCTGAGGAAGTGAGACGTACCGCTCAAATCCAACCTTCAGTTGCAAAACCCAAGCCGGTGCCATACAAGGTCAATGGAAGAGCCGGACTCCACGACCTCCCACCTCGTGGTCAGTGCACGAGTACAACACAAGCAGGACCACAGTCTCATGCTTAAGTGGCCTCAGCCACAGGGTCAGGCTACCCTCTACCTAGCCCACCTTGGTACAGGTATCAGCGCTAGTGAAACTGAGCCACGGGCCTGTTCACTGTGCTCTGAGCCATGAACACATTCATGCTCCCATATCACACATCCTGAGCCATGTGCCTATTCACCATGCTCTCATCATATTTGGGCTATGGGCCTGAATCCGCACCCTGGAGTCTACAACCGAAGTTGCACTCTTACCTCCTCACTTTAGGCTAGGAGAAACCTCACATACTCAACAATATGCGCTCCGGGTTAACCCACAGGAGAACCCGTTTCACCATCACCAGCTCCTGACGATGATGGATCTATGGCCAGGGCAAACTACATGATATGTTCCATTGTGATTAGTTAATATATTTTAAGTGGATTGTTGAGTCAACCAAGTTGTAACATATGCATAACGTAAAACTACATTATTATTTCCACCATCATGCTATTTCGGGATCTCAATCCCTCATCACCAGAAACCACTGCCTCAACCATCATTCCCATCACTTGGGATCTCAATCCCAGATCATCATCAGAGGATAACACCTCAATTGGCACTTTGGACAAACTCAGGTCTTCAGACCAAAACACATATATCATCTCATCATAAAGAGTAACCATTAGAGCAATGTTACTCAAACATATATACCTCATAGCCCTTTACCTGGCTATGCATCTGTATGAAACACCTGCATGGTTAGTATGCACAATCATCATGGATTGACAGAAGAATCATATTATCCAACATAGGGTGACATTGATGGTCATATGCTTTATCATACATACCTCAACCTGTGATCATAGACATAGGTCATATCATCATGGAAAGCATCTTATATGCTTATCATTTACTCAACATTATACATATCATTCCAGCTGATCATAAGCACATGTAAAGTCATGTCAAGTTATATAGATGTAATCTACTACCTCAATTACTATTAAACATATCAAGTGTCATCATCATAAGCCAAACATGTTTGCATAAGCAAGAACTAGCATATAGGTTTTCTAGAAGGAACGAGACCCTCACTAGAAGTGCCCACTACCCTCACAAGAAGAGTGACGGGTAGGGCACCCTCAATAGAGGTAGTATCGGGCAGGGTGCTCTCCCATATCGCCCAACACACAAACCATACAACAGTCAAGCAAACCAGCAAGGATAACGGGAAACACCTAGGGTATATCATGCAACATTGTGTCGTGCACCACAGGGACAATGGCCACAAAGCCTGTCGGGCAGCTGAGCCTATGGACGTGCCGTGCAACCAACTACTAACAAGGAACCAGGGCGTGTAGCTCAGCCAAAGAGGCATATCGTGAAACGGTGCATCGCACACTAGGTATATCAGACATCACACACACAACAAGGCATAACGCCCAAAAGATGCCACTCTAACGGGAAACAAAGGAAGCATAACGTCCAACCGATCTCATACTGTCAGCCAACACACAAGGCTAGGGCCAAGGGGTGATGCCCACCATAGAGCTAGCTAACAACGCTTCCACAACATCAAGGTATAACAATGCCAAGCCACCTCCTAGGTTAAGTGTGTTGGGTAGGGTACTCATCATAGCATGATGCCCGACACAACAAGGCAAGGGATAGGGGTATGATGCCCGACACAACAAGGTAAGGGCCAGGGGTATGACGCCCGACACAACCCCACAACATGTCGACCAAGGTTCTTGGCCAAAGAAGGATATCAGGCAACATCACCTCCAAGACCATATCGGGCAAGATGCAACCCAACAAGGTCGTCATCAACCTCAAGCACAAGACACCAAAACCCTAGTGGATCAAGAATGTGGCTCACCTCTCAACAACCAAGAGAGAGGGGTCTTGCACACCTTCTTATCACCAATCGGGCAACCCAAGGATCAACCCTAAAAAGGTCTACAACCACCACCAAGCTCACCTCTCGAATCCATGGTGAGAGAAGGGTGTTGCTCAAGCAACTAGAACACAAGCTCACCTCTCAACTTAAACGAGAGAGGAGTATTGCCCATATTACTAGAGTTCAAGCTCACTTCTCTAGAACAAGGAGGGAGAGGGGTGTTGCTCAACAAGAAACCCTAGAACATGGTTTGGCCAACTAGATGCAACCAAGCAAGAAACCAAACTAGCAACAAACATAGCTGATCATAAGCAACATACAAACAAGAACATAGAAGATGGTAATGTAGTTAGGGTTAGGAGTTATGTAACCCGCCTTAAGCAAGCTCCAAGCTCCTAGCTCCAAGCACCACCACAAGAAGAGAGCAAAGCACTCTAGGGTTCGACCACCACTAGAGGAAGAAGGAGATTCCAAGATAAGGATCGACCACCAAGCTTGCAAAGGAAGGGGGGTGTCGTGCACCAAGGGAGAGGGAGACTTAAAGAACTAAAGGGATCCTTAGCAAGAGAAAGGAAACACATATATAGAAGAGGGTGGAGGAGAAACCAAGGAAAGACAAGACAAGGTGTCACCCACCTAGGGACACTTGTCCATGAGAAAAGCCACCACTCTAACTGTTGGTATGTATGCCCTGAGAGCCAATCATGGGATGATTGGTGGGATACATTAAGATTGATTTGATAAACATCAAAGGCAAGCTTCCAATTCTTTCTGGTTCAGTCATATGAGATAGTGATAGAACAGATTGAATGTCTAGAGAATGACAGTACTCAATGACGTATGCTTTCAGGTTAAGGACCTGAACGATGAGATCATACGGATGCTAAAAGTTTGTACATTCTTGTTATGTCCCTAGTCGGATGTCATTGTGGAAGGTAGATAGACAACAATGACACACAAGACTAGATTGTGGTGTTGGTTGATGACAGAATCTCATTAGTCATGATATAGAGATATCAAACCAAACACATAGGTACTTGTTAGAGAACAAGTGTACCAGACAGACCCACCGTGAGTTTGACACATGGAACCATGAGATGGTAGTCACAGTCAGTACTCACAGTGATGGTGGTGAGTGTGATTCTTAGACCTGAAATCACTGCACTCAACACATGTCATTGGGCACACTTTGACATCATCAAACACAGTCCTGAAACATGGGTTGTTATAAAGGTGATGATTGGGTGGCTTTGACACATGGGGCTTTTGAGGGGTGAGTGATAGATATGGGATTTGTCCCTCCTGAGGGAGTTTGATATCCAAGGCCACTTGATAAGTAGGATTGAGATAGGCGTGCGCACGCATGTGTGAATCAGTATGTGATATTGATGTCATACATATCTCCTTCAATCTACTCTGAGATCAAGAAAGTGAATGAACGTTGACAGGATGACAGTTCCATGCCTTGAGTTCATTCGGGATATCAGTGACAAAGGAATTATACATTCACTGTAACACCATTCACGGATTGTAGGATGAAAGTTGTTCTCCAACTTTCTACTTTCACTTGGGTAGCACTGATGTGTGACTAGGCACCGCTCTTTGCTTGTGAAGTCATAAGTGTTATGGACTTTCACTGCCAACGTGAAATGGACCTGCAGGGTCACACACATAGGATTTAACCTGGAAGAGGAGTTTTGTCCACAAGCAACGTTTAGATTGATTACTAAAGGATTTTAGTAGTTCAATTAAACACTCAATCAGTCGATAGCTCAATATCATATGGTTCAAGGTGTTGGACGCATTGATTGGAGTATCGGATTGATTGAAATCGCAATTGACTGAGTTTGCCCAACCTGTGCTCCCAACCGATCGACTCATGTGATGAATCGGTCGGCTGAGGTGCTGAACCGGTCGGCTGGAGTGTCCAGGCTGATCGGCTCATGCCAGGTTGAAACGACCGGTTCAAGAGTTGAACCGATCGGCTCAACTGGTGCAACCGACCAGTTGGGAAAGTCATGTTGGCAAGAATTTTCCTTTGGTTTCAAATTGCCCAATTCGATTGGGAATAACATTGGTATACGATACCAATTAAGAACGAAACAAGGAAAGTATTTTTGAGCCGGATTAGGACCATGAACCAATCAGTTCAGGGCACCAACCGATCGGTTGGAGTGCCCCAAACGATCGGCTCAGGTCCAACCGATCGGCTCAATGGCCGAACCGATCGGTTCAGTTGTGAACCGATCATTTCAAGTTGCGAACCGGTTGCTTTTTGTGGAAAATCTCGAACCCTTCTACTCCTGCTTTAGTCCCGTATTGCCGGGCACAGAGAACCCTGTCCCATGACCCGCCTATATATATAGGGGTATTGGGGGCTTCTCAAAGTACAACTCAATGCAAGCCGGTTGCTTTGTGAAGTTGTCGTTCTCTCTGGTTTTGGTAACCGTGAGAGATCCCGAGCAAGTGCTTCCCGTAAAAGGGAGGTGCAGCAAGGGAAGGACAACTGCAGTTGCAACTGGTAGCAGGAGAGTGTGTTGGCGACTAGTACGTCAACAGGAGGGTGCGACTCCTTCCACTTCCTTGTGGGACAAGGAGAGTGGAGTTCCAATTCGGTCCGGGTGGACTACTACAGAGGCGGGAGGAGACTGCCGCTTAGGAGGACAACTATCATCCGACAGTCCGGTAGGAGGAGGAGTCATCAGTCCCGGTGCGACCAGGAGCTGCACAGACACCGTCCAAGACCGGAGTTGAAGACCGCGCATTACGCGAGGTATTGTCACCGAGCAAGCCTCGGGACAAGGTATGATTCGACAAACCATCCTTTCCTATTATATAGACGTTGACGCGTTTCCTCGGTATGGGTTGGGGGAGAATTTTTTTTCCCGCTGCCTTCTCTGTCTCCCCTAAAACCAAACAATGGTATCAGAGACACGTCAACTGCTCTATATTTTAGGAATATCGATATGATCGATTTTGGTTTGTCGCCTTTATTTATTGCATACGATGCGAATAATATCGGCTTTATGCATGTCCAATCCTAAATCCACAAATCCCAAATTACATATATGATATGTATTATTAATGCACTCGATACGCGTTGCCCTTAAACGAGTTTTGTGGTGGATGTGTGTAGCGTGATTATGGCCTATAAACCCCTATCTATGTATGGTTGTTTGTGGTTGCTTGCATCTCGGTCTGCACACCGATCTTCCCTCTCTTATTCCCGATGTAACTCGAAATAATTCGAGATTCTTTCCTACCTTTGCTACCCCTGAATGTAACTCGGGGTTTCTTCTTTTAAGCAATGTAATAATAGGATAGATTTTATTTCCTGTTATGTCAAAGACCAGAGGACATTAAGATGACTGCTCAGACGATCGTTTCAAGGCGTGAACCGATCGGCTGACCTTGCAGACGGTCGGTTCAAGGAGTGAACCGATCGGTTGATGACCGGTTCGAGGAACGAGATGAGCAGGTGGCGGACATGACGAGATGCGCGACGACCAGGCAAACCGATCGGTTGGAGGAGCCAACCGATCGGCTGGTGGCACCCAGACGACCGGCTGGAGAGTACAGATCATTCATGTGATGAGTTGATCAACTCGGATGGCAAGGCACATAGTTCATCTTGTACAGGTTGCATGTGATGTTGACCTAGATGACCGTGATTCTTCTTGGCTCGAGGAATCACATTAGGATGGCCATAATCATCACTTTTTATCGTTTGTGCATGTTTTCTGTGGGATATAGCATGTATATGATACGTACTATGTATTGTGGTGATTGGATATGTATATGTATATAAAACCAAATCCCTCATTAAAATATTAAGTTTTAGATGCCTTCCAAATGCGACACACGTGAAAATCTTGTTCGACCAAGTGTGGGCACGCCCTAGCGTGGTGCACCATCTACCTCATGGAAGCGTGAAGGATGAATGTGTGGGTCTGCCCTAGCAGGGTGCATATTCATTGTGTTTGCTTTGGGTCGGACTTAACAAGGTGATCTAGATAGGATCTAGTACCTTGAGGCATGGAGATGATCATTGCAAGGAGTTGTATATGACATCTTATCAAGAGTTGCATATGATGCAATTGGCAAAAGTTGCCTACCTGAGAGATCTATGTTGTGGGTGACAGCCCTAGCTGGTCCATGGCTTAGAGGATTTCAGGATCTTGCCCACTAGATGGTGAGGGCTATCAATTTGAAGTAAAATAGTGGGAGCGATAATTAATTAAATGCCTAATTTTATCGTCAACTTTTCAAATCAATCAAATAAGTCAAAAGAGTTTTGGACTGAAATTGCATATATTTCCTTTTGTTAAAATAAATGATTAATCAACAAATCACTTTATTTGCGATCGGTCTTTGAAACCAACAAATTAAATGGGAATAATTCCACGACTGGTTAGGATGGTGAGAAGTGTTCTCAAAGAGCGAAAGCTCCAAGTCCTAGCTATACCAGAACCAGATGAACTCGATCCCACCACATCAATGGCTGAAAGTATGATTATGGAAGCATACTGAGAAAGACATTGATGAGGAGTGCTTGATGTTGTGTTCTCTGAACTATGAGTTGCAGAGACAACATGAGACATATGATGTCTCCAAAACACTGTCCTAGTATGGCATGACAGAAGGAGATCCAGTAAGGTATTCACACACTCAATGTGATTGGGTATGTGGAAAGACCTGACTAAGAAGGATTCCATCTGAGCCAAGAGTTGGCTATTGGTATGATACTGCAAATGTTGCGAGAATCATACAATTCATGATAAGCTACAACATGAACAACTTTGACAAGCGTTGACAGAGTTGTTGGACATGTTGAGGATAGTAGAGGCAAAGATGAATAAAGACAAACCATAATCTTTGATGTGATCAAAGAAAAGGTAAGTCTTAAGGGCAAGGGCAAGGGCAAAGCTAAGAAGTTTTCTGATGCTAGCCAGCAATCCAAGCCGTCTTCAGCCTCAAGGCACATGGGGAAAGGGTGTATGAGGGAACTACCCTCTATATCTGGAAGAACAAAAGAAGATGAAGGAGGGGATGGAGATCTCCACCTAAGGTATCATGAAATGAACCACTTCTTTATCTGAGGTATATGATACCAAGATATGGATATGTCATATATGATATGCAATATCCGCAAAGAAGTGATGGCCTTTGTGAAAGGACCAAGAAAGAAGTACCCATCATTGGAGCAAGTGTTGCGGCCATAGATAGGAGTATCTTTCAGTTTATTTCAGCCTAAAGGGCACGAAATAGAGTTGAGAACTGCTATTTCATATATTGCCAATAGATAGAAACACTTTATTATTGCATATTGTATGACAATGATGGCAATTAATAAAGTTGATGTTTCAATCTTAAAGATATGATCTTTGTGGCAATGCCTTGTTTATCTTGTGATACATGGTATGCATAAGATAAAATGATACCTAAAGTTATTGATAACTCAAACAATCAAATTGGCATCAATCATGAGAAATTCATTTCTAGTTTCCATATGATGGATAAACCTAGACTCTTTTGGTTAGAGAACCATTAAGAGACATGAATATCTTGGACATGATCAATCAATCTTCACTAAAGGTAGTGGGAGAGTGATTATCCTATTAGGTATAATACATGTGATGTATTTACATACCAATTGGAACAAATGCTAATACTTCAAATGGTGTTTAGAGAAATACCAATATGAACATCTTGAAGTGTTCAAGATTGTCATAGATGAAGTACAAATTTGGTAAATTGTTAATTCTTGATGAGATCAATGAATGAAATACTTGGACCAAATGTTTGAGATCCTTATGAGTGATTATGATAGTGTATCATAGTGAACTCATTATTAAGGCATGGTGATGTCTAAATCAAGAAGGAATCATACTCTAAGGAGTTAGAGAATGATTATCAAATAACTGAATTCTTCTTAATAAAAGAATACCCCACACTAATAAAGGACATTAAGAATCACAAGGGTTGTGAATTCTTATATTCTTGACAGATACACCTCAATTATCTATGTGATGAGTTGTTCATATGATGAGTCAACTATCTAGATGAATATGAGGAATCAGATTTTGAGTTATGATTTATGATCATTACATCCTAAATGATTTCCATATGAACCATAAGGTATGACCTTGATGGTAGCACTCATTGGATGAAATCCATAAGTGCAAATGAGTCTTAAGTGTTAAGACACATGGATAACATTTTTACAAGGATGATGCTTGTTGATTGCAACTTAATGACTAAGACATTTGGCATATGGATACTAAAACCGCATTCCTATGAGGGATAAAACCAGGATGTGTACGTGACACAGCCTATAAGGTTTATGAATCCACTAATGCAAATGAAGTCTATAAGTTACAATGGACTAATCAATGTGATTGATTGAGTACAAGCAACTCAAAATTGGATCTTTACTTTGATGATATAGTCAAAGATAAAGAAGGAATCTGTGATTTAGTGGGAGCGTATTCACATTTCACATGTTGATGTGAAATGGAAATGTTCTAGAATGGAAATCCAAAAGTGGACATTATCTTTAAGGAAGATAGAGATGTTTCCTATATGATAGGAATAGAGATCTATAGAGATAGTTCTCAAAAAATCTCTTGACCTGGAAAGAAAAAGTATACATTGGCAATCTGTACTGAAGGGTTCAGTATGCACAGATTCAGTGGGAGAAAACTTGTCCATGCTACATGGAGTTAGTATCCCAAGGCCAAGTGTACAATTCTTATGAAGAATGGGAACACTAAGAATAGATATGGATCTATCATGTATGTAATCATCCCATTGTCTTGCATGTATGACATGACAAGAATAAAATGCATTCATCATCTTGTATGTAGGACATGGCAATATGATGTGCTCATCCTGATAACTCGTATGTGGGACATGACGAGTGGATGTCTGTCTGCTTCCAGTAAGGGTTACTGGAATACCATGAGAACTTGATAAGTGCTTGTGAAGTGCTAGTTCTATGGAGATAAGGAAGAGTTCGATGTAAAGAGTTGCATTGATGCGAACTTCCGAAAAGATAGAGAATTAATCGCAAGATATACATAAGATGTATAAAAGTGAAAGTTTGTTGATAATTGGAAGTGCTCCAATAAAACCATTTAAAAGGGAAATGTCGAGTATCTGTGTGTTAGAGAACAGCAGTGGATACTATATGGATCTGAAGGTTCATGAGATGAACTTATATTCCACTCATTGATGACAAGTCTAGAATCCTTGATCATGCAATGTGGCTAAAGGTTAGCAAAGGAATACTAGATCGCATATTACGGCAACTCCATCTCATACGTGCGACGTACAACGAAGAGATGAGAGGCATGCAGTTTATACTGACTTTGGCAAGGTGTTGTCATTACTCACTATGTTCGCACTAGAGCACAATAACATGTGGGACATGTTTGAAGATCACTATGAATATGATTCAAGGGTGATTGGCTCACAGTGCAAGTGGGAGTCTGTTGGTATGTATGCCCTGAGAGCCAATCATGGGATGATTGGTGGGATACATTAAGATTGATTTGATAAACATCAAAGGCAAGCTTCCAATTCTTTCTGGTTCAGTCATATGAGATAGTGATAGAACAGATTGAATGTCTAGAGAATGACAGTACTCAATGACGTATGCTTTCAGGTTAAGGACATGAACGATGAGATCATACGGATGCTAAGAGTTTGTACATTCTTGTTATGTCCCTAGTCGGATGTCATTGTGGAAGGTAGATAGACAACAATGACACACAAGACTAGATTGTGGTGTTGGTTGATGACAGAATCTCATTAGTCATGATATAGAGATATCAAACCAAACACATAGGTACTTGTTAGAGAACAAGTGTACCGGACAGACCCACCGTGAGTTTGACACATGGAACCATGAGATGGTAGTCACAGTCAGTACTCACAGTGATGGTGGTGAGTGTGATTCTTAGACCTGAAATCACTGCACTCAACACATGTCGTTGGGCACACTTTGACATCATCAAACGCAGTCCTGAAACATGGGTTGTTATAAAGGTGATGATTGGGTGGCTTTGACACATGGGGCTTTTGAGGGGTGAGTGATAGATATGGGATTTGTCCCTCCTGAGGGAGTTTGATATCCAAGGCCACTTGATGAGTAGGATTGAGATAGGCGTGCGCACGCATGTGTGAATCAGTATGTGATATTGATGTCATACATATCTCCTTCAATCTACTCTGAGATCAAGAAAGTGAATGAACGTTGACACGATGACAGTTCCATGCCTTGAGTTCATTCGGGATATCAGTGACAAAGGAATTATACATTCACTGTAACACCGTTCACAGATTGTAGGATGAAACTTGTTCTCCAACTTTCTACTTTCACTTGGGTAGCACTGATGTGTGACTAGGCACCGCTCTTTGCTTGTGATGTCATAAGTGTTGTGGACTTTCACTGCCAACGTGAAATGGACCTGCAGGGTCACACACATAGGATTTAACCTGGAAGAGGAGTTTTGTCCACAAGCAACGTTTAGATTGATTACTAAAGGAGTTTAGTAGTTCAATTAAACACTCAATCAGTCGATATCTCATTATCATATGGTTCAAGGTGTTGGACGCATTGATTGGAGTATCGGATTGATTGAAATCACAATTGACTGATTTTGCCCAACCTGTGCTCCCAACCGATCGGCTCATGTGATGAACCGGTCGGCTGAGGTGCTGAATCGGTCGGCTGGAGTGTCCAGGCCGATTGGCTCATGCCAGGTTGAAACGACCGGTTCAAGAGTTGAACCGATCGGCTCAACTGGTGCAACCGACCAGTTGGGAAAGTCATGTCGGCAAGAATTTTCCTTTGGTTTCAAATTGCCCAATTCGATTGGGAATAACATTGGTATACGATACCAATTGAGAACAAAACAAGGAAAGTCTTTTTGAGATGGATTAGGACCATGAACCGATCGGTTCAGGGCACCAACCGATCAGTTGGAGTGCCCCAAACGATCGACTCAGGTCCAACCGATCGGCTCAATGGCCGAACCGATCGGTTCAGTTGTGAACCGATCATTTCAAGTTGCGAACCGGTTGCTTTTTGTGGAAAATCTCAAACCCTTCTACTCCTGCTTTAGTCCCGTATTGCCGGGCACAGAGAACCCTATCCCATGACCCGCCTATATATATAGGGGTATTGGGGGCTTCTCAAAGTACAACTCAATGCAAGCCGGTTGCTTTGCGAAGTTGTCGTTCTCTCTGGTTTTGGTAACCGTGAGAGATCCCGAGCAAGTGCTTCCCGCAAAAGGGAGGTGCAGCAAGGGAAGGACAAATGCAGTTGCAACTGGTAGCAGGAGAGTGTGTTGGCGACTAGTACGTCAACAGGAGGGTGCGACTCCTTCCACTTCCTTGTGGGACAAGGAGAGTGGAGTTCCAGGTGGTCCGGGTGGACTACTACAGAGGCGGGAGGAGACTGCCGCTTAGGAGGACAATTGTCATCCGACAGTCCGGTAGGAGGAGGAGTCGTCAGTCCCGGTGCGACCAGGAACTGCACAGACACCGTCCAAGACCGGAGTTGAAGACCGCGCATTGCGCGAGGTATTGTCGCCGAGCAAGCCTCGGGACAAGGTATGATTCCACAAACCATCCTTTCCTATTATATAGACGTTGACGTGTTTCCTCAGTATGGGTTGGGGGAGATTTTTTTTTCCGCTGCCTTCTCTGTCTCCCCTAAAACCCAACACTAACATGCTCTAAACACATGTCCAAGGCCATTGCCACTTGCAAGCATCAAGCACCAGGTGTCCACTAGTGGTGACACAAACGAGGTCAAAGAGGGTCAAAGGGTCCATGGGTGACACACCTCCACACCATGGCCGACACACTCCCTAGGCCGACACACCACAGGCCGACACAAGCATGGCCGACACACCTAGGTCGACACAAAGCTCACTTGCCCGACACAAGGTCTAAAAGGCAAAGGCAACACACCACAAGGCCCATCAAGGCTCATCCAAGCCCAAGGCAACTCAAGCAACGAGCCCAACCCTTCCTCTCAACACTAGAGGAAGCAAGGAGAGGGAGGAACACCTCACAAGGTGACACACTTGCCCACAAACCCTAGACTTGGGTTAATTACAAGTAGCACCTCCAGCTCCCAACAAAGCACCAACAAACCCTAATCACCACTAAAGGTGATTAGCAAGCAACTAACCATCAGGGTTAAGCAAAGCAAACGGGATAAGCCCTAAACGGAGGTCAGGGTCCTTACAGCTTTATACCTAAAACATTTGAAACAACCTCATGAGACTCATATAGAGTCTTAGTGAGTGTGTACCTCCCACTCAAGTTGAGTGCATGCATAAGCATCATGTTAAGTATAATGAACTTAAAAGAAACATGCAAATATTAAGAAGTCTAGTAGATAGTTCTAGCATATAGTCCCATCTAGTTTATGTTAATATTATAATCAATTAGAAAAGGTAATCACTCAAACCAAATTCAACTTTAAAATATCTTTTAGAGAATGTCTATGAATATACTATGGGATACTATTCAATTTAGAATGACAATACTTTAGTATGAGTAACAAATCAAGATATAAACATTCAAAATCAATACATAATAATAACATCATCTTTATGACATCCCGTAAGGCCCCTAGACTTGCTTAATGAGTTGAACAAGATTATTATAACCCTAATATAACCTTGTGATATGCTTTGAAATCATAATACAAGCTTAAGTTTCAAATTTGGTCCAATTTGGACACTGTTTGAGCAAGTTATGCAATTTTATGCACATTTTGGACTTTTCTATAATTTACCCAATTGAGACGTTCTCTTTGCAATTTATAACTTTAATTATGTTCATTGGATATTCTCTCATCATTCTTGAGATTTTTTATTCGTGGGGAACCTATTTAAACCTTGGTTTGAAGGTGTTTTCTCCAAGGGTATTTTAGGGTTTAACCCTTCACAGATGAGCTACCTTTAGTAGCTATCAACTAATGAATTATTTTATTGGCTGAAAATTCGACAAAGGAAAGCTAAGAAGGTCTATTCACATGGTGGGGGATCTTCTTGTGTGTGTGCTTGTATATTCTTAATAAATTAAGGCCATGGACACTTGGATAGATACTAGAACTTCAACCTTTTCTTTTTCTTTATCTTAAAGTTTCATATACTTATCCCCAAGCACCAAAATGAGCCATTTTCTCTCCACCACTCCCCTCATTTGCTCAACCTCATTCTCCCTCTTTTCTGCTACGAATTGTTCTATCCAAGGAAGAAGAAAGTGGGGATCTTCTTGGAAAAAGGATCTAGGGTTGCAATTGACTTCATTTTAGGAATGAAAAAGCCTCCTTCTAGTGATATTGACCTAAAAGAGTAAGAATTATCTTCTTTCCTCCGTTTATTTCTTTTTTATCCTTCCTCCTAGCTTTCTCCAGGTCAGAACCTTGTTGTTCGATGGTAGAAATTGCTCTAAAGCTCTAAAACCCTACCTTTCTTGCTCCTTATGCTTAGAGTTTGCTCATTTGATGAAGAAAGGTGCTAGATGGATGAATTCATAGCTTATTCTTAGATTTTCTATCCTATCTGCTCGAGATTTCTGCTGTGTGGGGTTTCATCTTCTCATTAGAGGCAAGTTTTATAACTTGCTCCACGTTTATTGCTTACCATACGCTTACTAGCTCATGTTCTTGCTTGAAAATGATGATTCATGTACAAAAAATCTATGCTTGACTTGGATCTCGATTTTATAATGTTCCCTATTCTTATTTCATTTCTAGATGAACTTATGATCATTTGTATGTTATTCCTAAGGTATAATATGACTTGGATCAGGTTACCAACCCTATGGTACCATTGCAACAACCATATGGTGTTGTCTTCATGGTAACTAATGGTCAAGATCAAAGGTGGCAGATGACGGTGACAACCTATGGTCACCCCCTTAGGTCAGGTTTTGGATCAATTAGAAGTTTAATGATCAACCATTAAGTACCCTATTGATGTTATCAATCAATGATTACATTAGCTTAATATTTGATGTTGATTAATGAATATAGTGTTGATCTAACAACCTATGGTAACTTAATGGTCACTAATGGTGGTGTATCAGATCTCCAAAATCTATGGTGAGTTAATCATATAGTTGTAGCATCAATTAAGCCTTATATCAATGGTTTCTTGGGTCACTTGATGCAATGGTCGAACCTATACTGTAATTGATGGTTTTAACATATGAACTTGACCCAATGGTCAAGATCTAATGTTTATTCCTCAAATAAAGTGGAATGATGGATAATGTAGTTGTTGGTCCTAATAATGTGATTTAGATGGTTTCCTTTATATGATCAACTTAAGGATCTTACTTGTTAACAATGGATGGCTTTTTTTAATTGAACATTCGATTGCGGGTTTTACCCTACTCTCAATGGAACTTTTTATGTTGTTAATCAAGGGATGTCTAGGGTTAGATGGTGACTTTTTCTAGAGCACAAATCAAGGACTTCATAGGTGGTTTATCCAAGTTGTTCACTTATGTAAACAACCAATGGTCTTACCTTTTAAACATCTAATGATTCTGGGTGACATTGTGGTATGGTGATATTGGCTGAATGATGATGTAACAAATGGAGGGTTACCCTTAATAAGGTAGTCTTACTTATTCACTCATATTAATATAAGGTATGATAATCATATTGTGTTGATATGTAACTCTAATGAGGTATAACTTGTTCTACCTAGCTTTAATATAACTAAATGATGGTAATTAGGTACGAATAGTCCTTGAATGACTAATACAATCATGGAATACTCTGTTACTGTTGTTGAAACCCTAGTATGCTATAACTCGATGGTTACACCTTGATTTATGTGTGGGTTCATACTTGAGAATAGTATGGAATGTGATGGTGATGCTTCACCTTATTCATCCATGATCCAATAGGGATGTCGTGAGTTAGGATTTGGGTATAAGTGTTGTTAGTAACATTGATATAATTTATCATGTTGAACCTAACTCTAATGCAAATAGATAAAGATGAGTATTCATGTTTAACATTATTATATGATGTAATGATGGTAGAATAACCTCCTTAACATGATCATAACCTTAATGTGTTAATTGGTGGTTATCATAGCCACATGGTTGATACTTTCTTATGCTAAACATGTGCATTATGAATATGATAAGTGATAATCATATCTAGATTCCTTGCATGTTGATGTAATAAATGAATGTTCTTAATGTTAATATAACCCTATTGTGATTGTTTATGAATATCTCCTAGCTCATTAATGCAATATTGTGTTGATCTGTTGTATTATATGTAAGTGATGTTGTTGAGCCTTGTTATAAGGCATGGAAAGATAATGATGATCTTGCATGGAATAGTATGATGGTCTTAATGACCTTTGGGCATGGTTGAGCCCTGAATGAGGTGTAATACTCTTGTGTTGATAAGGATTGATACCCTGTGATACTGTGAAAATGATTTATATCCTGTGATAGTATGATGGTCTTAATGACCTTTGGGCATGGTTGAGCCTTGAATGAGGTGTAATCCTCTTGCGTTGATGATATTGTGAAAAGGATGTATATCTTGTGATAGTATGATGACTAGTGTGGTCTCATGAATGGTAAGTGAATAGTACCATGTGATGATGAGATGAGAAATTATGTTTCACACATTTTATATCTTTTGAAGTTGTGATATTTATGTGCTTGTTATAAGTGAATTAGGGTTTGTATGTCCACTTGTTTGATGCACCATTAATTCACCCAATTAGCATAACTAATTAAGTGAAACTCTAATCATGTAGTGCCCTGTACCATAGATCCATCTGAGTGTTAGAATTTGCCAGATGGTGAAACGAGTATTCCTAAGGGAAACTCAAAGCGCATACTGTTGAGTATGTTGGGGATGGCAAGTTGAGGATATATCCTTGTCATCCACAATACAGATTGTGGAGATTGTCTATGGTAATGCCTCATACATCTGATGTGATTGAGAATGACTGCGGTCGTGTCTCAGTGATTATATATGTGACAAGATTGTAGGACAACTACGGTTGTACCTCAGATGGTAGGGTATGTGTACCCACCTCCTTTCACTAGTGTCGTGACCTGTACCAAGGACGAACTAGGTTGTTAGCAGCTTGACCTTATGTGTCGCTGTGGAGGACCGTACTGACCGGGGGCGGAGAAGATCTTAGGAGTCTGACTCTTCCTAGATCTTGTATGGCACTGATTTCAACTTAGCAGTGGTCAGTTGGATTTTGAGTGGTATCCTCAAATTCCTCAAGGCATAATAAAAGATGTAATACAACTGTATAGCATATCTGTTTAGGGTTATACACGACTCTTCACATTGGATGATAACCCTTGTTTGTTCTCTTTACACAAAGATGATGCTTAGTGTAATTAAAAGATAGTAGATATACTTATGTTGTGGATATGCTTAAGATTGTAGATGATAACCCTTGTTTGTTCTCTTTACTGCTGATTATAATCATGATGCTAGCTATCTCATGTTGTTAGTTGTGTTTAGGATGCTAGCCATGCCTTTGTAACTAGAGATGCATATATTGCTAATCATGCTTATCTAGAAAATTGTGCTTATGTTGTTATCTCTTTTTATGATGTTGATATGTTCAACCTATTAGACATGTTAATGTTGTTATCTATGCTTATGTGACTGGACTTATTCATAATGATAGAGATTCTATGCTACTAGACTTGCTCATGATGCTAGATATGCATATGCTACTGAATTGCTTATATTGTCAACAAGATAAAGGATGATAGTCTGGCTAATGATGATAGTCATTATCTGCTCCTTTATGTGTTTTGTTAATCATCAGTACTGCTGAGCTTATTTGTTATATCTGATTAATCTGCTTAACTATTTAATTACTTTAAAATGTTGAAATCAATAATCGTTGTTGGAGGTCATATCTCTTGTTGGGACATGAGTCTCATCCTTGTAGTTTGCCACATCTTTTTAGGTAATCTGAAGTGACAAAAACAAACATGTGGCAGTAAAGATGAGCTATATCAACTTATCAAGTTTGTTTAACTAGCTTCCAATAACATAACTAGTAGACAAAGTCAGTACAGTGTGACAAGATTAGTCTTTAATATTAAGTGCATCACATAGAATTATCCTTCTAAGAACATTTAATTCACATGTATTCACATCACGTCAGGTATATCCTCTACGACCTACTTAAATGTTTGAAAAGTATACCTCATCTTCTCAAGGGCAAGTGCATCAATACACACAAACACATAGAACTCCATATTAAGTACATGATAATATTTTTCATTTTCAACTATTCATTTATATCCAATCAGGGATTAAACTCTTACCATTAGATCCTACCATTATCCCCATGATGGTACCCACATCATTGCATTCAGGGAAAAAGCCTAAAGACATCAAGACTACTTCTAAATCTCCTATCCAAAATACATCATATAAGGTCACATCATTCACATTCTTATAATAATAGGAGGACAAGAGAATTAGACTATAGATATTAGTCTAAGATGGTGAGATATTCTATTTGGTGGCATCTTTCAATTACATACAGTCCATGTTTGATTTGTAAATTCCTAAATCATTTCATGTTTACTTCATAGTTATGATCCTATAATAAGAATTTATGCATGTAAATAATTTACTTTTCAGATTTTTTTTTAAATTAGTATGAACATAGAAATATTTAGAAAATATAAAATATCCCAAGAGTATATATATCCAAGCGCCCGTTATGGTACACAGATATCATGATGAAGTTCAAATAACCATTTAGGCCATATCAATGCCAAGTTCAAAAAGTAACTTCAAGTTAGTTTTCATGAGTTGAATTAGGTCTAAGAGTATATCACAATTAGGGTTACATATATAAACTTCCTGGAGTCAAAGAAGGTTCATAACATCCTTCAAAGTACCCATTTAATGCACAAAATGTTATTTTTGGCCACAAAGAGGTTCAACATAATTAAGTCTTCATTTTTCACCACAAAAAGTACACTTGTATTCATATTAGAGACATGAAACACAATGCAAAGTTTCATGATCAAACTCTAAAGTATAAACGAGTTATGGTTAAATAAGATTAAGCACATATATGCCATTTTGAAGTCTAGATGAACTACTTCTGGGTATATGACATATGTTCAATATGTTTTTAGAAGCTAAAAGTTGTATAAATGTGTTATATATAGTCTAGATGATTTCCCATATAGGAAAAAAAAGATCACATAATTTATTTTCTATTATTATAGTATCCCAAAAGCAATAAATGAGTCATTTTTTAGGACAAAGCCACATATATTTTGGAATTTAACCATAAGGCCACAAGAAGACAACTATTATCACTATGGATCAACATTACAATATAAAGATAAGAAAGAAGTTCTAAAACCCTTCATTGGAGACGTATATTAATCTATAATCATCATACATTTAAGAATATAGAGCAAGATCTAGGTATGTAAGGTGAGATTTAAGCATTTCTTTATTAATTTGGCTATGAATGCATGATAAAATCAAAGCAAGAGTAAGAAAATCACCTCCAAAATGTGTGGGAAGGATCCTCCTCTACTAGGCCTCATGGAACATCTATCAAACATCACCGTCAACCTCCCAACGCTCCAACTACATCTAGTTTCGCCTAGGTCAAGAGAGAGAAAAGGTAGGATTTTAAGCTCTAGGAAGCTAAAACCATCATGGGTGACCATGGAGTTCGGCCAAGAGGAATAAGAAGTAAATGACAACAACAAAAGAGAGAATAAATAGAAGATCTTGCATGTTCAAGGCTAGAAGCAAGGCCAAAGCTTGGATTGTCCCATGGAAGATTGATCATCAACATGCATAGATAAGCATAGACATATAAGCATATACAAGCTCCTTCCTCAAAATGATGAGCCTAAAAGGAAGATAACCTCGAGCTCCACCCCAGAAAACCACGTAATTTCATCAAAGTTCATGGACAACCCTCCAAAGGTCCCAAACAAGCTCCTTTATGCAAGATATAGGACAAATCTTAGGAAAAAGAGGATAAAAGAGGGTGATTTAGTTGTATGGAGCAAGAAACACCATGGAAATCCACGAGCTCGGCCCAAGGAGGAAGAAGAAGGAGAGAGAAAAAAGTAGGATGAAGAAAATGAAGTATCTTACATGATTTAAGTATGGGATGAGGTTATCTACCCAAGGAGCATCCATAAAGTCTTGATTCTTTAACATGCATCGACAAAAGCATAGATGGATGACTTCCCCCCAAGACATAGCCATCCCTCTTCCTCCAAGCTCATTCCATAAGGATTGTAGGTCACCAAAAGGTACAATAATGGAAAGGGTTAGAATTCAAAGGTCTCATATACAACCATAGAGAGAAAAAAAAACTTCTATACCCTCACCCTTTTTTAGAAAAAGACTCCAAACTGTTGTATATTCCACATGCTTGGTCTATGGACACTCAAATAAGATTCACATGGTATAAAATTTTGTACAAACGTTAAGAAACATCTAGAGACATATAATATATACTTAAATTATGATTTAAAACCACAATTAGGGTGAAAGTGCAAACCAGTCCACAAATGTACTTCTAATTACAAGATCAAAGTAAACTTTGTCCATTTGAAGTTTGATTAACGTAATCTTTTAACCAATTGATTTTAGGGTTCAAACATGTTTTTATTATTAATTAAAACACATATTTGAATTCATTTTTATGTAACTTGGAATGAGGTCCTCTTACTATATTTAATTTACAAGCAAGTCCACAACTTGCAAGGAAACTTAGAACCAGGACAATCAACGTGCAAATTGAACCAAATGAGAGGTATCTCTTAATAAATTGATATAAAATATTATAAAACACACAATTATGAAATAATCAAGATTATTGAAAAAATACGATAAAACTAGGGTCATGGTCTCACAACCATAAACCCTCAAAAGAATTTCACCTCCAAAATCCTAAGCAAGGACAGAGAAAAGCAACCAACAACCTATAAAAATATTTCAAAGAGACTCGAAATGTCTTATGTTATACCATCATCATTAGTGCATGATTATCATGAAGTTTCTTCTGGGCTCCTAGGTAATACATATATTACTAGTTTTCAACTTCTACTTTTTTGCTTCTTTTTTCTTCTACTTTTTTCTTTTTTCTTTTCTTTTACCCAAGTTCTTTGGAATCTGCTTAGGAATCAGTGAAATTATCATAATCTAATAATCTTACTTGTTATCTGTATTTATTTGTATGCCTCTTTCCTTATCATTATACTTTTCACATTCTCTTAAGGGTTCAATGATCATCTTGTATGTTCATTCTCAAGCAATTACTCTTCTTATCATATATTTATACACATGATTTCTTACAACAAGGTTATTAATTCATGTGTTCCTAATACTCATACAATCAATGGATACATCTTGTGTACAAATCCTCCAAGTAACAACTAGTTTGTTATAACATCACATCCAACTCATCATCACATGGATATGTTCCATATTACCTCACTTTTCCTCTTAATTATCATCATCATGGCTTGTTCTATGGATGAAACACATTCTTGTTGAACAACCCTACTCCTAATACACTTGATTCATACATTTCTTGTCCTATAATCATAAAAAGGGAGTATATCCACATCATATCAACTAATAATATCATCATTCATTTTTGTTTCTACATAGTATGATTATACTGGTTTCATGATTATTATAGCATAATCTTATAGTTTCCCCTATTTATGTCATTCATTCTCAATTTTATCTTGATTATCATCATACATCCTTGTAATGAAACTAAATCTATATCATATTTTGTATTACTTCTCCTCAATGTGCTTTGTATTTATTTATGCCCCTCGTGGTTATTCACCTTATTGTATTCACAAGAGATCATTCCTTAAGTTACTTCTCTAATATTCTCATTGTATTATGATTATATAGTTCCATTCGTTCCTAACACATAATGGTTGGTTTGAGACTACCACAAGATCCACTTTTCCCATCTAATATTTGACATCTTTACCATCTCAACTCATATTCATCATCTGAGTTATCCTTTATTTCTATGGATCTTACACCTTAAACTCTTTATTGCATATATTCTCCATAATCTTCCATGTACATGTTTGTACATTGGACACACTATATCTAAATTACTTGAATTCCACACATAAATAAAGATTCACATACCGAGTCAACTCTCCCTAATCTTATCATTCCATAGATTATTAGCTTCAAACACTGGAGTTTTTTCCATACAAGGTGTCCTTTATAGTTTCAGGAACTCCTTTTTTATGTAATTAATTTTCATGTTAAGAGCCATAGTGTCATGTATTTTCCTTTAGTCGTCAAGCGCTTATGTTTAATTAGTTAAAACACGACTTTTATCTATCTTCAATGATTAATTTAGTATATCTTGTCATTGGTTTGACCAATTTTATACATTATTCCTATTCACCATCTTTGGATTTTAACCAGAGTTCAACATCTCTTGTTGTCTTTTATGACATTATTTTCATCATGATTTAATATTTTATTATACTCTTCATGCTATTTTCAACAAACTACTTAAATAGAGCACTCAGAAGGAGAATAGAAATGTAGTTGTGGAGGGGAAGATCCGCTTATGAAATAGACAAAGAAAGAGTCATCTCATTTCCTTACTTCTTCCTTCCACTTATTTGCTTGAGCACTTCAACGACTAAAATCCAAACGTGGGAATCCTCTCATTCGGACGCCTACCCTCCAACCGGGAACATGAAAAATAATAGTTTTCTCCAACTGAACTACAATTGAACTAAAGTGGATAGAGTAAGCAGCTTCCTGTGCCATGGATGCAACACAGAGAGAATCATTAGTCTCTACGAGTGAGCATACTAACTATTCCCTAAATACATGGATACTTGACTAGTGTAACCAAATACTAAGTTCTGGTAGTATGCATTGTGATTGTTCCATATTCATCACTAAGTCACCATTTTAATCGCAATTCGTATTGTCCCTATAGACTCATCTTAAGTATGCTTTGATACCACACCTACAAGGACCCATCCATTGATTTAACCCTAAGTGATCATTAGGACAAGTCCCCAGATAAAAACCAAATTTAAAGCTAACAATCATATAACTAGGTTAAAAATTTCTCAAAAGAAAACAATCCTCTTAAAGATCTGATTACAAACAATCATCATAAAACATCGAATGATCTCATATAAAAGCATAATACTTCCCATTTAAATCTTCTCAAGAGTGGACAAGATAGAAAGTCAAACTAAAATCTCTTCATTAACTACAACAATTAGGCTTACAAGATGATCCATGTCTATGAAGACACAACAATATAAGATGTCTATCTCAAGTTACAACTCGTAATCATAAAAAAACAACAAGGAAAGAAACCCACCATATTCAAGATAAACTACCCACCCCTCACTTAGGAAAGTGAGATTACAGGGACAATCTAGACTCAACTGTGTCATATCTTGTTACATCTTGATCACCACTTCCTTTCTGTTGTATTAGAAAACCTAAAAACATTATGAAAGAACCATGTGAGACTCTAAAAGAGTCACAACAAGAGAATTACCCCCACCAAGATATAAACATACATAGATAGATTTTAAGATGATCTACAAATAACAGAGAGAAATTTTGTATTAATTTCAATTTCTAATCATCCATATCACTCCATAATTAGTTTAAGTCATATAAGTGACATGAATATAGGACATTTCATACAATAACAACAATCTTTTCATAGCATAATCATCTTGAATGCAATAAAGAAAACATTACTTACAGTGCTTTAAGCGATCCTTGCAATTATGGATAATTCATAAAGCACAACAAAACTTACAATTAACAAGGGCACAATATTATCATTCAATATTAATTGTAAATATAATCCTAATCAGATATACTAAACAACTAAGTTACATGTTTTATTAAAACCATGTTAGTTTGAGGCGTACCACTCAAACTACTAGTTGACCACTGCAAAGTCACAATCAATCCTATATGAGATCTTAGGATTACCAAAATCCTAAAGATTTCTTCCCCTCAGTGAGTTCAAGTGATAGACTGTAGTGCCACAATAACCCAAGCTACTAAAACCCTATTCCGTTTTGGGTACACATGCCACGACACCAAAAACCAAAGTATACAACCCTAAAACTCGAGTTTTGACTTTAGTTGCTATCAAACACATTCAAATTGATACACAACCACAGATGTCCTAAAAATACCTTGATGTCAAGATGATAGAGAAAACCCTCCATGTGCCCGTGTATACTCAAAAGTATACAACTCTGAGACCCTTCTCACAATATTAGTCTGCTATAAGGAATCTCATTTCACTATCTAGCAAGTCATGACATTGAGATAGCTCCACGGTCACATGGAACTACATGGTTAGGGTTACACTTGATTATCTAAGTCAATTTCTCATATTTTAATTGCATCAAACAAGTTACAAACAAGTCATACAAATATACATATAGACATTAATTAAGTCTAGCTACTGCATTAGATATAAAATGTATCAATATATTCCAAACCACATAAAGTTGGATTCATATTCCATCCTTGGACACAACTGTAGGAAAATCGAGGGCAAATATAGGAAGTGGAAACAAAAAAATTAAATGCCCATTTCCCAGTATAACAAGATCGCGTCAACCACAATGTATCTAGGAAGGAAGGTTTGCAAGGTTATACCTGGTCCTGGAGCAAGTCCAGTGACATTACCCTTGTAGTAGCATTTTGTTTCTTCTTCTTCATGTTGCAACACGCTCCTTCAGCAACAAAACACAAACAATCATCTCCAATGGCCTCCTGGTGCAGCACCATGGACAACGATTGATAATGCCCTCCTAGCGAAAGAAAATGACCTCCCGCCTCTAAAGTAGTCCACGCGAACCACTGAGAACTCCACATTATGCTACCAGAGCCAAAGAGAAGGAGTTGTCTCCTTCTGTCGACGTACTAGTCACCGAAATGCTCTCCCACAATTGTTCTCTTTCTCACTATCCCTCCCTTTAGGGGGTAGCACTTGCTCGGGCTCTCTATTGGTTATAAAAACCAGAGAGAACAACAATTTTCAGAGCAATTGATTCTCAATTGTGTGTGTTGGGAAGCCCTGAGTACCCCTCTATCTATAGTAAAGGTCAGGGTCAGGGTTCCTAGTCTGTATGGGAGTAGAAGGGTTTGGAATCATGATTTTTTTTAATCTGTAAGCGGCGAACCGGTCAATTCACACACCCAACCGATCAATTGGTGCATTAGTTGTTCGGTTCACTAAGTGAACCAGTCGGTTTGCGTAGTTTCCTATTCTAAATCACATTGGACAGAATTACCTTTATTATTATCAGATCAGGTATTCAATGCCACATTCCAATCATCATAAGATTGGCTCTGTAGGCATACATACCAACAAACTCCCACTTGCACTTAGAGTCAACCACTCACGAATCTTATTCCAAGTGATCATAACATGTCCATCATGTTTCTACCACACAAGTGCTTTTATATAGGTTAGTAACATTTGCTTCAAGCTGATATTTTACAAGTTTTGCATCTCATCACTATGCAACTTTTTGCATGAGATGAAAGTGTCATTATATGCTATCTAAGATTCCATGCCTATCAAATAGCTCCATTTGTTGTCATCAATATTTCTATTGTGTGATCAATAGTTGGAACCTCACACAAGTTCACCCATATGAAATTCTTGATCCATACATTATCCTTTGTTGTTCTCATATCACAGAGATACTCAACTTCTATCATTAGCTCATAACCCTTTCCATATTATAGTTCTCGTTTAAGTTCAAACATAAATATAGATTATGATCATTTATTTATCATTTTGGAAGCTTGCCTCAGTATAACCCTTTACACCCGACTCTTCCTTATTACCATAACCAAGGAACCAATCCTTTAGTGTTTAAAAAGCACCTAAGGATGTTGTTTATGGTAGTCCAGTGACTCTCACTGGCATCTGAAAAATACCCTATCGTCATGTCCAATATATACAAGATTTCTAGATAAGTGTGTGTGTATATATATATATATATATATATATATATATATATATCCTCTCATCGTATCCAATACATATGAGATGACTGGATATCCTCTTGTCATGTCCAATACATATGAGATAATGAGATAAGTACACATCATTGCATTCAAAATAGATCCAATTGCGAATGCATATGGCATCTATCAATGTGTTCATGTTCTTCATAAGAATTGGGACACTGGGTTCCTGAGAGACTAACTGCATGGAATATGGACACATTTTCTCTCATTGAGTCTTGCATGTTGAACCCTTCAACATTTTTCCAATGTATGCGATCTTTCTGAGGTCAAGAAGCTTTCTAGGTCTATCTCTATAGATCTCAATTCCTATCACATAAAATGCTTCACCTAGACCCTTCATATAGAAGGTACTTTCCGTGATAGGTTTTAATATTTTTAGGATAAGGACGTTATTCCCCAACATTATGTGGAATATAAATATGATCCCACTAAATATTTTGTAATAACAAATTTCATCTTCATTTTGACTCAAGTAAAACCCTTTGACTAGATTGTCAAATAGAACATTCTAGCTTTGTATGCTTGATTCAATCCACAGATTGGCCTTTGTAGCTTATAGACTATATTTTTGATATTGAATATATAAAACCTTTAGGTTGTGTGATGTATACATCCTTATAATCATTCCAGTTAAGGAATGAGGTTTTAACACCCATATGCCAAATTTCACTAGTCATAACAAGATGCAACAACAAGTATGATCCTGATGGATTTAACCATGGTAACTGGTGAAAGACATCATCATGTTCAACACCTTGAACTTGCTTGAAACTCTTTGCAACTAATATAACCTTCCATGTTGGTCTTCACTCAAAGAACCAAATGCACCTTATGGGTTTTACCCTTTCATGTGGATCCACCAAGGTCATGCCTTGTTGGTGTACATGGAGTCCGTCTTGGATCTAATGGCCTCAAGCCATTTCTCAGACTCTGGTTCCTTAATAGCTTCTAGATAGGTTGTTGACTCATCATCTATGATCAACCCACCGCCTCTTGAAGATATCATAATTCTTCAAGCTCAAGGTGTGTCCTACTTGATCTATGAGGTTTGTGTGTTACATAAGGAACTTGAGATTCCACAACATCTTGTGATTCTCTATGTTCCTACTATACCTATTTAGGTTCAATTTTTCTTGTTTGTCAAACATTTCAAGTTCTACTTTTACCCCCACTGGTTCATTAGGAATTAAATTCCCCTTTAGGAATCCAACTATCCCCACAACAAACAACTTTGTTGTTGGATTGGATTAAAGTAGTATTCAACAAATTAACATGTATGTGATTTATGGACAAAGATTTTAAGAAAATATTTTGTTATATAAGCTTTCAATCACTATAAAAACATACCAGAACACTTCCCACACCATATCGCATATGGTGACTTCTGAACCAATTTGGACAGTACATTGTTTTAGTGTGAAGCATGTGCCCAAAAGAATTTGGAATGTCAGCTAGATTTTATTGATAATTTCACCATGACTTAATAAGATGTGATTCCTTCTTTCTGATACATTCTCATGATACACTATCATTGTGTTTTAGGTGGAGCACATCATAATACATTATCACAATCTCCTAGAAGGTCCTCAAACTCTTAGATTAAAATATTCCAACATCGATCATATCGAAGTATCTTAATACTTTTACCAAATTAGTTACATACTTCATTCATGATCTCCTTGATCACTTCAAGATACTCATACTTGTATTTCATTAAATACAAATTTCCATATCTACTTATAACATCAGTAAATATATAGTGAGACACTTGTAACTAACTTTAGCATTTATTCTAAAATGTCTATATACATCAATATGTGAGCCCTAATAGAAGAGTCACTCTCCCACTACATCTAGTGAAGATGCTTTTGTCATATTGTACAACAAATAAGATATGGATGTATCTATCAGTTCAATAACCAAAAGAGTCTGGATAACCATCATATGGATTCTAGAAATGCATTTCCGATTTATGCGCTCTACATGACAATGCTTTAGGTATTCATTGTTTGAGTCATCAAGTCATTCCATATATATGTCATCCACATTTGTCTCTACAACTATTAACTATAGTTTATAATACATAGGGCATTACCATATACGATCTCATCTTTTAAAATGAAACATCAATTTATCCTTATTTGTACAAGACACATGATATTTTCATTAATGGCAAGTGCATAATAGAAATTAAGTAATTCTATTATATGCCCATGAATGATAGATTCCAACTTTAGTGGAAGCAACTTTTGCTCCTTATAGTTCTAGCTTATTTCTTACCGTATCATGAAGTATATTCTCTATCTCTTTCTTCTTCCTTTGTCCCTTTAAGTGAAAAGGACAAATTCCTTTTCACTTAACCTTCTCCTTGTCTTGAGTGCAGAAGACTTGGACTTTATCTTAGCCTTAGAACTCTTCTTGGACTTGCCTTTGCCCTTGGAATCACTTCCGTTGATCACCATCACAGGTTTTTCTTCTTCATTTGTACTTTGTCATCAATATGCCAAGTAGTTTTGACAGCAATTTAGCCAAGTTACCCAAGTAGTAATACTTGATATATTGGCCATATGATTCAAACAATGATTGTAGAATCATATCTGTGGTCAACTCTAGACCTAAAAGAAATCCCGGTCTTTCCACATGCCCAATTATATTGAGCACATGGGGCTCTAATGGATCTCCCTCTGTCAGTTTGCACTCAAACAACGCTTGAAGACACTATACCTTTCTTGTTTTACATGATTCTTAAGATGTGTTATCATCTCAAGAATGTCCATGTTTTCATGTCGTTTATGCAACTCATAGTTCATACAACATAGCATAAGGTACTCAAATGTCTATGTCATCATTGGCATGTGTCCATTAAGCACCCATTTCAGCCTTAGGTGCATTAGGAGCATGTTCCTGTGGCACCGGTGTTTCAAGGACATAGAGCTTTTTCTCACTAGTGAGAACACTCGTTAAAGTACTTAACCAATTGTGGAACTCAATCTCATTTGGGATTGTACTTCTTAAGGACTAATCACAATAAGAACGTGTGTGTGTTTGTCATTTGATTCTACAAAGAAATATTGCAACTTTTCAAAACAATTTTGATTTGTTTGATTTAATAAGTTAATGATATTAATTAGGCCTTTAATTAGTTATTGCTCCCAATATTTTGCTCAAATTGATAACCCTCATTTATCAATTCAAAAGATTGCAGCGTACAATCTTCTAGTGAGCCAAGATCTAAAACAATTCAACTGTTACCCAGCCAATGCTAGCGTCCATAGTCAATTATTAAGGTAGGCTATATTTGCCAATTACATCATATGTAATTCTTGGATAGATGACATGCACAACTATTTGCCATAGTCATCTGCATGCCTCTAGTGCTTAATCTCAACAAGACCACACTGTTAAGCATGACCCAAAATCTAACATGATAATAATGTACCCTGCTTGGTAGGCCTACATTATTACCATCACACTTTTACAAGATAGACGTCACACCACCCTTAAGGTGCCCATGCTTAGTCGATCAAGATTTTCATGTGTGTTGCTTATGGAAAGCATCTTAGACTTAATATTGTATTTGAGGGATTTTATATATAAATATATATACATATCCCATCACCACATACTTAGTACGTATCATATACATGCTATAACCACAAATGAGAACATGTAATAATTAAAACACACAAGCGATGGTTATGGCCATACTACTATAATTCCTTGGAGCCACAAGGAGCTACTACGACCTAGAGTCTACATCATATGCAACCTTTTATTGATGAATATCTGTGCTTGAACCAATATAGGTTGTTAGGTTCAACTCTTCAACTGGTCGGATTGCCTCTTGGTTGCTTGGTTGGTTCCTAAAGCTGTTTTCTGGTTCTCAAGTCCAAGCGGTGTCTAGACACCTCCACCCGATCAGTTGGGCTACTAGTCAATTGGTTCATCCTCCTGTTGTCTGGCCTCCTCGGTCCACCAGTCGATTAGTTCATCTCATGAGTCGGTCATTTTGCCTTTGTGACGATCATAATCTCACTTTGAAATATAAATTAAAACTATCATATTTCTTATTACATTATAAAATAGAAACCTCGAGTTACATTCGAGGGGGAATAGAAAGAAGAACATTAATTTACATTTGCAAAGAAGAGAGAGTATTGATGCAAAGAAGAGAGAGGCTTGATACACGAACCAATTAATAATAAGAATAAATAATCACAACCATGCACACACATATCTAGGGTTATTGGCCAGAACCATGCTTGACATACACCATTAAAATCGAGTTTAGGGTGACACGTGTAAACTGCATATATATATATATATATATTAGTTTGTGGAGTCGTATGTGGAATTTAATCAAATATGCACATTAACCATTTTAATATTTGCACAACATGCAATAAATGAATGAAAATTGAATCTGATCATATCGATTTAAATCTTAGATACACCATAGGCATGGCTCTGATACCACTGTAGTGAAACCAGACACAGATTTAGGTAGTCAAAACAAAAAAATTAAATGTTCATTTCTCAGAATAGTAAGATCACGTCAACAACAATGTATCTAGAAAGGAAAGTTTGCAAGGTTATACCTGGACTTGGAGCAAGTCCAATGATATTACTCTTGTAGTAGCATCATGCTTCTTCTTCTTCAAGCCACAACACACTCCTTCAATAGCAACACATGAACAACTGTCTCCACTGGCCTCCTGGTTTAGCACCTTGAACAACGATTGATGATGCCCTCCTAGTGGCATACAATGGCCTCTCACCTCTAGAGTAGTCCACGCGGACCAACGATAACTCCACATTGCGCTACCAGAGTCAATGGGAAGGAGTTGTCCCCTTCTATCAGCGTACTAGTCACCAACATGCTCTCCCACAATTGTTCTTAGTTGTTCTCTCCCTCGCTATCCATCCCTTTAATGGGTAGGACTTACTTGGTCTCTTTATTGGTTACAACAACCAGAGAGTACAAAAATTGTCAGAGCAACTGATTCTCAATTGTGTGTGTTGGAAAGCCCCAACACCCCTCTATTTATAGTAGACGCCAGGGTCAAGGTTCCTAGTCTATGTGGGAGTAGAAGGGTCCAAAATCATGAAGTTTATGGAACCTGCGTACGGCAAACCAGTCGGTTCATACACCCAACTGGTCGGTTGGTGTATGAGTCATTTAGTTCACTAAGTGAACCGGTCAGTTCACACATGTTTTTTTTATGAATCACATTGGTATTCAATGCCCGATTAATGCTAAACATGACATCAACATCAATCCTTATTCTAATCGAATTGGCAACTGAACCGAGAAACCCAGAAGGTAAACTGGTCATCTCACATAGTGAAATGGTCATTTCACATTATGAGACGGTCGTTTCACAAGTGAAATGGTGGTTTTAGTTGTCTAGTTCAGGCAAAGTTCAACAATATTGATTCCAATTGACCTAACACTCCAACCAATGGGTTCAACACTTGAACCGGTTGGTTCAGAGTCCAATCAGTCAATTCTGAACCTCAGTTGTTTAACTGAATACCTAAACACCTTTAGTATTTAATATAAACATCATTCATAAATATAATCCTTAAATCAAAGTGTATCCTATGCTTGTGACCCTATCGGTCCATAATTACATTGGCAGTGAATGCCCATAACCAATTATTACATCACAAGCAAAGAGTAATGCCTAGTCACACATCATTGCTACCCAAGTAATTCGAAAAGTTAGAGAACAACTTCGGCCTACAATCTATTATCAGTGTTACCGTGATAGTATAGTACCTTTGTCTCTGATATCCAGATTGAACTCAAGGCATGTAATTGTCATCCTCTCAACATTCAATCCATGTTCCTTAAACTAGAGCAGACTGTCTGAGATGCATGTAATTCATATATCACATATCAAATCACATGAGTATAGTCATACATTACTCAATCTCACTTATCAAGTGACTTGGATATCAATCTCTTATAGGAGGGACAAATCCCATCTACATCACTCACACTCAGTCCCCATGTGTCAAAACTACCCAATCATCACCGTTATGACAATCCTTATTCAAGGTTACCTTAGATGATGTCAAAGTATACCGAATGAGATGTGATAGATGTAGTGACTTCATGTCTAAGAACCACAATCACCACTATCACCATGAGAGCTGATTCTGACTACCACTCCATGGTCTCCATGTATCACTCTCATGGTGGGTCTGTCCGAGACATTATTCTCTAACATGCACCTATGTACTTTACTTGATATCACATATCATGACTAATGAGACTCTGTCATCAATAAACACACACTCTAGTCTTTATGTGTCATCTATTTGGCTTCCATAGAAATATCTGACTAGGGACATGATAAGAATGTATGTACTCTTAGCATCTGTATGATATCATTGTTTAAGTCACATAATTGAAGACATACGTCATTGAGTAACATCATTCTTTAGACGTCTAGTATGTATGTGTCATCATCTCATAACCGAGACAAACATAATAGGCAAAATTGCCTTTATTATTATCAAATAGGTATTTAATGCCACATTCCAGTCATCATATGATTGGCACTTTAGGCATACATACCAACAATAACAAGGCCCCATATCACCAATTGTAAGTCATAACAAGGCCCGAAATATCATTGAGATCAAAATATGAATAAGTACTAGTAGGAATCTCATATCCATTTAGAATTTTGCACATATAATCAAACTAAAGTAATAAAATAGAATCCAAAATTTTAGAAGAAAAAAAACTCAAAAGGGTGTAAAAGTTATGATCAATTCATAGTAGCGTACATGAAGGCCAAAATTAAGCATAAATGATCTATATTGACTTATCAAGTCTATTTCAATCTAGATTCCAACAACATAAGTATTAGCAAAGTCAGTAAAGTGTGACAAGATAAGTCTTTAATATTAAGTTCATCACATAGAATTTCCATTCTAAGAACATTTAGTTTAGAGGTATTCACATCACATCACATATATCCTCTAGGGACTACCTAATTGTATGTAAAGTATAGCTCATCTTCTCAAGGGCAATTGCATCAACACACATGACCACATAGAACTCCACATTAAGTACATGATAATATGATTCATTTTCATCTAATTCATTTATATCCAATCATTTAGTTAACTCTGACTATCAGATCCTACTATTATCCCATGATGGTACCCACATCATTACCTTCAGGACAAAAGCCTAAAGACATCAAGACTACTTCTAAATCTCGTATCCAAAATACATCATATAAGGTCCCATTATTCACATTCTTATAATTATAAGAAGATAAGAGAATTAAATTTAGATATTATTCTGAGACGGTGAGATATTCCATTTGGTGGCATCTTTCAATTAAATTTCAATTACATATAGTTATGATCCCATTATAAGAAGTTATGCATGTAAATAATTTTCTTCTAAATTTATTTTTAACTTTGTATGAAAGTAGGAATATTTATAAGATACAAAATATCCCAAGAATATATATATCCAAGCACCCATTATGGTTAATAAATATCATTATAAGGTTCAAATAACTATTTAGGCCATATCAATACCAAGTTCATAAAGTAACTTTAGATTAATTTTCAAGGGTTGAATCGGGTCCAAGAGTATATCACAATGAGAGTTATGTATATAACCTTGTGGGAGTCAAAGAAGGTCCATAACATCCTTCAAAGTACACAAAATGTCATTTTCGAACATAAAGAGGTTCAACATAATTAAGTCTTCATTTTTTACCCCCAAAAGTATACTTCTATTCAAATTACAAACATGAAATACCATACAATGTTTTGTGATCAAACAATAAAGTACGAGCAACTAATGGTTAAAATAAAATTAAACACTTATATGTTATTTTGAAGACTAGACTAACTATTTCTAGGTATATGACATATGTTCAATATGTTTAAAAAAGCATTAAAGTTGTAGTAACGTGTTATGTATAGTCTAGATGATCTCCCATACAGAAACAAAGATCACATAATTTGTTTTCCATTAGTATGGTATCCCAAAACCTATTGAGTCATTTTTAGGGCAAAGCCACATATATTTTATATTTTCAACCATAAGGCCACAAGAATACAATTATTAACATTATGGATTAGCATTAGAACATAAATATAAGCAAGAAGTTTTGAGATCCTTCCATTGGGATGCAAGTCATTCTACAATAATCATACATTTAATCATATAGAGCAAGATCTAGGTATGTAAAGTAAGATTTAAGCATGTCTTTATTAATTAGGCTATGAATGCATGATTAAATCAAGGAAAGAGTAAGCAACCACCTGAAAAATGTGTGGGAAGGATCCTCCTCTTCTAGGTCATGGATGAACCATCAAACATTACCATCAACCTCCCAAATCTCCATCTAGGCTCCATCTAGCTAGATCTAGTCTCACCTAGGTCAAAGGGAGAGAAAAGGTAAGATTTTTAGCTCTAGGAAGCTAGAACCATCATGGATGACCATGGGATTCGGCTAAGATGAATAATAAGTAAATAAAAACAAGAAAAAGAGAGAAGAAAGAGATGATCTTACATGTTCAAGGCTAGAAGCAAAATAAAAAAGCTTGGGATGTTCCATGGAAGCTTAATCTTCAATATGCATAGATATGAATATACATATAAGCATATACAAGCTCCTTCCTCAAGATGATGAGCCTCAAATGAATCTTACCAAGAGCTCCACTCCAATAAACCATGAAATCATCATCAAAGTTCATTGACAGCCCTCCAAAGGTCCCAAAGAATCTCCTTTATGAAAAATCTAGTTGTTTAGAGCAAGAAACACCTTGGAAATCCATGGAGCTCAGATCAAGAGAGAAGACGAAGGGGAGAACAGAAAGGGGGATGAAGAAGAAGTATCTTAAATGATTTGAGTACAGGATGAGGTTATCTACCCAAGGAGCATCCAAAAAGTCTTGATTCTTCAACGTGCATCAAGAAACACATAGATGGATGACTTCCCCTCAAGCCATGGCCTCCCCTCTTCCTCTAAGCTCATTCCAAAAGGATCCCATGTATCCAAACAGGTAAAGGAATATCAAGGGCCGGAATCCAAAGGTCTAGTATAAAACCATAGAGAGAAAAGACTTCCATAGCCTCACACTTTTTTTGAGCAAAAGACTCCAAACCATTGTGTATTCCTCGTCCTTGGTCTATGGTCACTCAAAAAAGGTTCAAATGCTATAAACCTTTTTAAAAATGTTAAGAAACATATGGAAAAATAGAATATAGACCTAAATTTCCAGTTAAAACCTCAATTATGGTGAAATTGCAAACTAGTCCACAAATGTACATGTAATTACAAGATCACATTAAACAATATCCAATTGAAGTCTGATTAACTTCATATTTTAACCAACTAATTTCAAGGCTCAAACATGTATGCCTATGAAATAAAATACATGTTTCAATATGTTTTTACACAATTTGCAATTAGGTCCTCATATTATATTTACTTTACAATTCAGTCCACAACTTGCAAGGAAACTTGGAACTAGGAAAATCAACGTAAAAATAAACCAAATGAGACATATCTCTTGATCAATTGGTATCAAATATTAATAAACATAGAAATATGATATAAAAAAAATATTAGAGGAAAATTTGGGTAAAGCTAGGTTTTTATTTTAATTTGGGAGTAGCTTTCATTTACCTGACACTCCCATGTGGGCATCCAACGAAAAGAGGGTTACATACAAACTCATTGTCCCCTACTTCTTGAAAGACAGTAGAGAGGAGCTATACATTCACTCCCAGGTGACCCATCGGGCACTGAACACCAAACTATATATAAAAAGCCAAAATATAGTCAACAAAAAAGGAACAGGATCGATCTTCAAACTCCTCGCTATCTCACCATCTTTTCAGTCTGTATGGTACTTTGTTTCTCTCCAACATCATTAGCCGTCACGAGTAAAGCTAGGTTTATTGTTTCACAAATGATATATCCACGTGCACTCTAGATGTGTGGGCCACACTCTCAGGAACTATGCTAGATCAATGTCGTTTGGTTCTTAGGAACTCTAGAGTATAATTGATTATGAATTTCTACAAATCTTTCTAAAATTGAAGGAATCATGCATACAAGTTTATGAATGAAATTTTAGTAGTGGTGGTAACATGAATTTAAGAGTTGTGTTAGAGTATTTATTTATATATTTATCGAAGTTTGAGTTAATTGTCTGAACACACATGATGTAACTTATTTAATGAGCATGTACATTTTTAGGATAGCTAATTTTTATACAATATGATGTAGACCTCAAGATTCATTTGGTATGCCATTCTTTTCATACATAATGAATGGTGAAATATCTTTTTTAGTAAACATACAAACATATTAACTTTCAGTGAAGTATATAAAAACTCATTAATAAAGATAGAGAGATGAAGTGTGAGTATATATATTGCACTCAAGGGTCATTTTCATGTGTATAGTATTTGAATGTATTATTTGTGATATGATCTATTTTATGGTTATGTATGAAATAAATAATGTAAAAGTACATTACCATGCTTGACAGATTTTTGCTAAAGCTAATAAATAAAATGAAACTGAGATAACTTCAATTGCAAGTGATATAAATATAAACTTGGGTACGACGTTATCTCACTAGTGTTGTTATGCTAGTTGTCTGGTGACATCTCTTTGCCTTTTTATACCGGTTAAAAGGAGTGAGAACATGTGTTTTCCATAAATCTCATATATTACTTGAGGTAGATATGGAGATCAAGAAGTCTTTGACATAGATAATGACCGACTCTTAGTGTTTTGGTAGAAAGATGGATGTGTTGTTGCAGATGCTAACACTTCTTACTTGAGATAGAGAGCAAACACCCACATCTGAATTTCCTTACTTGTGATATTGTTTTTAGTTAGAGAAGAACTAAACTTGAAGAAAACCCTTACTAAACCATTCAATCTATGTCCACGGGAACCCCAAGATGAGTTGATCTTTGTAGGTCATAGAATAAACCTAAATAACCAACACATTGTAATATCTTATGCACTCTCTCATGCAGTTGTGATGACAAACACATGTGGCTCCATAATGACAAACATGCATGCCTTCACTTCTCCATATATATATCTTTCACTTGTCAAGTTCATATATTATCAAACACATCTCATCAAACTCAAGTGTGGTCAACAAAGAAAGGCCAAGGATGCTATTACCTTCAATGCGGGCACATAGACAACCAAAATGTTGCATGTTGGTTGCATATAGAACAAAAACAAGCACATTAGCCAGTAAGTTGAAGTTTGTAAAGTAGAAATTGTGATATAGAATCATGAACAAAACTATATATGCTATCAAGTGGTTGTAGCATCTATTGCTAACCACTCGAATAGCGACAATAAAGGAAATAGAAGTTCCAATTGTGACTTTCAGTATAAAACTATAAAGAAAAACTAGATAAATCATGTGCGTAGTTTATACTTGAAAATATTGTATTTATGTGTTTTTCTATCTATTTATGAAAAACATTCAAATCGGAGTGGATGTTCCATGTTTGTAGGAATAACTTGTGTGTGTTAACCAATGCCAAGTTGTTGCAAAATTGGTTGTATATAGTGACTGGTTGTTGCTAGTATTTTGTTCTGCTTTTTACAACTATCAATGGATGTTACAATATATATTGGTAGCGCTCCATTGCTCAACCTACATTCTTTGCCACCCATTTATAAATAAATATTTTCAACTCACGCCCACAAGACCCACACCCAAAATGACTTGATTTATGCCTATTCTGACCCATCAGTTTGATGAGTTTAACCCTTATCCAAGTTTTAGTTTGAGGTCAAGTCTAGTTCTAAGTTAGTAAATCCAATCATGATATGTGAGAAGTACCATTTTCTAGAATATATTATATTAATGTAATGGAATGCAATTGAAGAAATAATAAAGATTCAAATTAGTAAACTGGTCTATCCATGCATACTCACCTTGGGATTGTGTTGACTAGCTTTCTTCCACCTTTGTAGTTAAATGCGATATTTCAATAATTTACAATTTGTTTATGTTTTCAACAATTTTTTTTCCACAAGCAATGTAGTTTGTCTATGCATTAGGATTCAATGTGATATGCTTATCTGTATTTATTAAGGAATCAAAGACATCAACTTGTTTTTAACATGAATAAGATTTTCTTATTAATGTGGTAGACTTTTGAAATATAAATAGGAACTAACAAGTGTGTTTTCTTTGCAATGTTATGATTATTTATTATGCACATACTTGATTTTTCTTGGTAATGAATGGATTTTATTTTGTTAGAGTCTAGTGATTATAATCTAGAACACTGAGTTGTTGTTAGCAATAAATTGGGGAGTCAATCGATGACAAGAAGCCCTAGGGTGTTTATCAAAGGATGTTCCTAAGGATTATATCTCTCAAATGTGAACATCGTAGGATGCCAAGTATCTAGAATTCTTTTTAAGAGGTATTAGAGGTAACATCTAAAAAAAACTACTTATGTATGAATGAATAAAATGATCTCCTTGTTTCCTTCCTAGAAACTACAACAAGAAAGAGTAGGGAGTGGTTGTTTATATATCACACGTTGACAAGAGTCAAATGATGACATAGAGTCCATAAGAAATCCAAGTCGCAAGGAAAATGACTTGGTTAGTCAACAAATTGAATGAAGTTTTGTTTTCATGTTTGGCACTTCTTAACTTTGCTTAGTGGGATATTTTTCTTTTCTCAAATAGTAGAGTTTCTAATTCATAATCACAAAGAAACTCACTATTTTCATACCATAATGTAAGCCATTCCCATCATATGACACTTGTGTTAGATAAGAGACTTGGATCTTGGTGAAAATCCATGAGTACCACATTCCATATAAAACATTTATTAGTAGATTCATTCAACTAAGCACAACCCATGTTTATAAATCTTTGGTAGCATGGATGTGTTCACTCCAGTAGTTAACTGTCAACTCTATGAAAAATCCTCCAATGGGTCATGTCCTAATTTTCTCAGACATACAACATCATCAATTTACCACTTGACAATACAATTCATGGAAGTAGTTTGGGTGATTACTTACTCTCGAGGATAGTCGAAAGAACTACAATCATGTTGGAGGGGGTCATGTTGATGTATTTCTATGTGGATCTTAGATAAAATCCTTTCCACTAAAAATTTCTATAACCGGTTTCCATTCAAGTTCGTAGTAAATCAAATTCCATATCTTTGTTTCACGTCAATGAGTTAACAATATCAAAGTCTAGTTTGTAGCTTCATATGAAAATTCATTCGCATTGAATGGTAAAGTAACATATTAAAGGAATAGAGGAAACACATATATGGGAAAATAGACTTGACAAGATACTAAATAGAGGAAATGATAAGAAATATATAATTATATTTGCCTGATAGAGGTTTCAAAGTAGCAGCTAAATATGACTATCATTCCTTGATTGAGATGTGATGAGGAACCTACAAATAAGGCACTTTCACATCATCCCCAACTAGAGAAACCCCAACACTAAATATTATCACACTCTCTCCCAAGAAATTCTACGTGCGAGTCGTATGTCTTTCGGCATGATGGTGACCCTTTTGGCATAGATAGCATAAAGGTTGGTGTCTTTAGATAGACAACGAGGTAAGCCTTAGGAGCCTCTAGGAGGGCATCGCCATTAGGGCTATGGAACCTAAGGTTAGCCGTGAAGCCGTAAGGGATCTCACAGACCATGCGTTGGAATGGTTGCTTGCAGATGAGGAGCTTCGTGGACTTCTGGTAATTGTATATCTCATGGAGGGCAAAAGTGGTGGGGCTTCTTCACACCACTGACGGGCGGGGTAGACCTGTAGGCTAGCCTTGGTCTCTAGATACTATCCAAAGATCTCACTGCCGATGGACTTGCATGCAGTCTACTTGGTACATGCTATCAAGGATGAGATGTGGTGTGGCATGTAAGGATTGAGGATTTAAATGAGGAGGGGAGCAGGAGTGGGTTTGGGAGTTTTTTGTGTGTTGTAGAAATAGGGATGACCAACTTGGGTTTATGTAGTGGTTGAGTTGTCAGAAACAACTCTAGGGACTCTAAAAAACCTTTCCAAGTATCTCTCTCCCTCTAACATGTTTAAAGAAAAACTATATGAACTGTTATATGTTCTTAGTTGGATGGTTTTGATGTTACTTGAGCTGATCACACAAATTTCTTTCTGACACTTTGAATAGAGTCCTACATAAGCATCTAGTCTGACATTGAGAGAATATGTTACGACTTAGATCAATTCCAAAACAGATATCAAACCAACGCCCCCCACAACATATATGCCATTCTTATTTCTTAAATAACAATGTTCTTGTGTTGAATATCATCTCTCTATCGATTTGTTTAGAACTTTGCTGGCATCAAAGTTTACTATTGACATCATTATGATGATGTTGTAAAATTGAAAATCGTTGATATTGTCAAACCATGAAAAGGCTCGATATTGTCATTGTTGTGACGATGTTGTCAAATTGTGATGCATTGTAACTATGTGCATAGAGCCATAATTTTTTATTTTGGTGGACTTGCAAAATAGTACCTTGTTATTTTATTTAAGGAACATGATTTATGATATATAGGTAAAGTGAAGAAACCATGGAATGGTTGATAAAAAACACCACCTAAAATAGTGAGACCAAGAACAATTATTTGGAGGAAAGGATAACAATGACCATGAAAGACTACAAAAAGTCTTTAGTACATTAGGTTCAGTTGATATGTGAAGGACATGTGCCTTGAGTCTCATGGTATTATAAAGTTTTTTGTCAGGCTTCCAATATGTCTTAAATGTTCATATCCATATTGTTCCTTCTTACAGAGACATGTGACTCCTTAAGGGATACATGTTTATCGAATCCAAATTATTGTGACCGAGTTGGTTTGATGCTCTTTGGGTCATTTATCATTGTTGGACTTACCTATTAGCCAAACATGTTTGACATTGTACTCTTCATGATTCTAGGTTTATTATGAACCTCATCGACACCCAAAGCATGAATGAGCACGGGATTTTAGTTTGTTGGTTGTTTATCGAGATGGGAATGCATTCTAATCATGTCCAAGAGTCAAACATCATTACTAGATCTGTTTTTAAATGTCAACAAGTTATTAATGTAGTGGTATGCATCCTAAATATTGATACATATTCTAGAATTTTCTTTATAACAAAATTCTATATATATATTTACCCATGATCACTTTCTATGAGTTTACCCTTCTTATTAAATTCTAATTATAAAGATACTTGATGTGTTATCGACTTTAGCTAAGTTCATGGGGTGAAGTAGTATTAGTTTTCAAAACTAGGATTTTTTAGAACCCCATACTATTATATCAAACTTATACTAATGGGTTAACAAGTTAAGTATGTAGGATAATACCCCCACATTACCCTTCCCATTTTATATGTGGATAAATGGGTTGTGGTAAACATATGTTTGTACTTGGCCTACTTTACATGGTATGTGAAATGCATAAACAATTCATTACCTACCCATTCACAACTCTAGACGCCAATAATGGACTTTTAGCAAAATCACAGCTAGAAGAGTGAAATCCATATAGGGTCGATAATTGGAGAGAAGGAGAACAACAATATGTAAGAACTTGTCTATGTTGGGTTAATCAATATGCAATTGGTATGTGCCTTTAGAGCCACAATACTTTGAAGATGTTTACTTGGCTTTCAATAGTCCTAGATTCTTCATAGGCATGGTGTTCTTTCATGCACAGATCAGTGGCATCTTGACTAGTACCATTCACCAAATCATAATTATACCAATTGAGTTGATTTTCTTTTCTTTTCATTCATTGTTATTTCTAGCCTGACATACAAAACCACCATGTTGAATGTTGTTCTGTTTAGAATAGAGTATAAAATAATTTAAATGAGACAAAAGGAAGGTCCTTATCGCCAAGTATATGAATGTTCTAAGTGTTGCAGAATTACTTTTCCCAATGTTGCTAAAAAACAATAGAAGCATTTGTGATATAAAATCAAATTCTATTAAATTCAAAAGATCTTTTCTCATGTGACCATAATAGTGACTTTTATCACCTTGAAAATTCAGTGGTACATGTCATTAATAAACTCAAATAATACAATAAAAGTTTCTTATGTTCATGCCTTATAAGAGTTTCCATCAACTAAAAATAACAAATAAATCATGTATAAGAATTAGAATTGTCCAAATGTGGATGTTTTTTTTAGAAGTCAGGAGGCAATCTTATTCATCCCGCCCTCCTCTTGCAAGAAAATTTAAACTGAGAATACAATCACTAATTAAGTCTGTATGAGTAAACAAGGTAGTACTACTACCCTTACACATGTACCTAACTAGGAGATCATGGATCTCAGCAGGGGGAAGAGTATATTGGGTATAACTCTCATGTTGCTTGGAGTGTATTTTAGAAAGTGCATCGACTACAGTGTTGTTCTCTCTGTGCGTATGCACGACAGACCAGTTCTGTTTCTTCAGGCGACAAATCCTCATAGAAAGTTTGGCATATTTGGGGTTGCTCCGGCCATTGGTATTCACTATCAGCACGGCCGTAGCCGAATCAGATTAAAAAATAGCTCTTTCGATATTATTTTTGTTTGCGATCTCCATTGCCAGGATTAGTCCTCTCAATTCGGCTTCAATCACATCTTGGGTGTGAATTTGCATAGAAGCCCCGCCTCTCCATTTTCCCATGTCATCCCTCGCGATTATGGAACAGGATGCTCGGTGTGACTTAACCACAACATCAGTATTAAATTTCAGACTGTTTAAGCTTGGTTTGTGCCAATACGCTCGCGTGTTTGATCCCAGATGTCTTTCAGTATCGCCCCCGGTATTGGCAGCTTGTATTTGGAGGCTTACCTCCCTTAGGATGAACTGAACATGTTGTTGTGGGGTGCTTACTTCATTTTGGAGAACCTCCTTGTTCCTGCAGTTCCAGATATGCCAACAGGTGGTTAAGAAGAGGGTCACAGTCTCCTCTCATTTTCTGAACTTGCTCCTGGAACCAGCTGATGAAGTCATTGTTAGTATGGGACATCCCAATGGTTAATTCCTTGATTTGTTACCAAAAGGTCTCAAGTTCAAAACACGGTGATTGGCAAAAATAGAATTTCCAAATGTGGAAGTTTGGTCTTGATGTAGATGACATGTAATGCATTTAGTAAGTTCATTGTAATGGCTACTGATCAACAAGTCTCCTCCCTTCAAAGATGAAATGGAATTTTTCTATTTTCATCCTATGTATTCTCATCAAGTATGTTAATGACATCAAACAATATGAAGTAAGGCTGGGATACCTTTCTTACCTCTGTGTTGATTTTTATTAACAAATTAAAGAATCATACTCAGATATTAATTGAGATCATTTATAGAAGGGAAATTATGAAGTGAAGAGTGGAGGTATATGGAAACCTACATTCTACACGATTTAATTTGGTTGAGTAGAGCTCAGATACTACTAACCCGAGTGAGACAAAGCATATTTGAGTATCTACATGCAAGATTTGTATTGAATCTTCAGAAATGATAGATTTAGTGCTTTCTATAGAAGATTGTGAGTGAAAGTAGAGAGAGACATGTGGTCCTCCAAGTTATAGGTGTGAGATAATCTACCTCCTTTACATTATATCTAATCCCACAAAATTTGAGATTATTAATTTTCTACAAGATGGTTTTTAGACGCACACACATGTCTCCTTCAATACTTTGGGGTTGGTTGGCTTATATAAATCCTAAACAATATATGAATCTTTGTCTCAAGAAAACATCCCCTCCTCATGATTGTTTTACAACCAAACTTTCTTCTCAACATCTTGCCTCATAGGATATGCTATCCTACTCCTTTAGGTGTGGGTTCTATTCAAGTCTTCCAATCACTCATCGACTAGTCTTGTTGGTTAACTAGAAGAGAAAGGTTCCTCTTTAGGGAGTGTGTACAGTTGCTCTCTAATACGCTCATGTCTTCAAAACAATTAGAATGACATTAAACTATTACTATCAATGCTTCATGTCTTTGGAGAGATGGATGAAGTTGATGGAATGCTGAGCTGCTATTTATCAAATGTTTTTAGGTTGATAAGCTTGAGTCCATGTCTACCAAAATGAAGATATCATCTCTCCTCCCTTTCATCCCTGGTCTTGAATACCTTGGGAGACCTACTCACTAGGGAGAAGCACTCAGAGATGATCTGATGCATGAAAATGCTTAAGAATGGTTTTTAGAAGTCTAGTTGTCACCTCATGCATATATGTGTAAGAAAGAATAGGAAGGAAATTTTGATTTCTTTTTATATATTTGTTGCTTTTTTTGTCCATACTTGTATAGACATACAAGAAGTGAAATTAACACTCCCTTTTACATATGTATGTTTTCTATGATTTGAGAAAGAGGAAGATTGGGTATCATTATTAGATCATGTTACACAAGAATATGAATCATGAAAAATAATGAAAGGATAAAAAAGTAAGAAATAAAACAAAAATAAAAAATGGGTTGCCTCTCATAATTATTGTGTTTGGCCTCATGTTAACCCTTATTTGAGAATCAAGTACTTGCATCAGATGATCTTGACCCCTTAGAGTTAGGAATCGCTTGTCTAGGGATATATATTTGAGCATCAAGTAGTTGTATTAGATGGTCTTGACCCCTTAGAGTTAGACAATTAATGTTTGATGATTAAGATAGTTACTCCTAAGTGAGAGATTATGATTGTGGATATCATGTTGGTTCCTTGATTGAAAATGGAGGAGAAATGTTTGCTTCCCAGATAGATTGCCGACTAGGTCTCGATGTTCATGTTTTTATTGCTTTTTATAGGAAACTATATGATTGGTCTCAACAACTTGGGTGTTACTATTAAAAAAATCTTGAGTGGTCTATCTTGTTAATTTAAGTTACATGTTATATAGATTCCTAGTAGATGTTTCTATTATCACTAAGTTTAGGTATATGGGAGGTGTCTCCACATATATGGCATGCTTTGATCAATTCTAGCTATGGACTGGAATCCATTGACACGATATGGATATCGTCTTTCATGTCTAGTTGATTCTTTTTAAGCCCTTTGATATTGTGTGTCATCTAATCTAGCCTGGCATTGAATTCTCTACAATATGGACTTCATGAACTTCTCCCTTCTTGATAGTATTAGCTTTGGGGTCCTGCACATAACTTGAAGATCCATTATTTTGATAGTTATTCTATGTGATATAGATAGTATCAGTATCACTAGATGTGAATGCACACGCTTATTCAAATCACATTTTAACAAATTATCCACTTTCCCTAGCCTAAAGTAGAGGTTTCAACTCATGGATAAAACATATGAAGAAATTATTGATAAGAACCCTTCCAGGTAAATCATTGAGAGGAAATTCAATTTGGTGCCCTCTGAACCTCTCCCATGCCTCATTGAGGTTTGCCATATGCCCCTCCTTGAAATTATAGAGTTGGCCTCTATAGTGACTGATCTATGTGTATGCACAAAAATTCTTAATAAAGGCATTAGAGAGTTCATGTCATGATTGAATGGTATCCATTAAAGTGGCATTTTACCACATATATGTCTTGTCGTACAAATTAAAATTAAACATGTACATGTCCACATCCTCAGGAGTGTCTTTATTCATCTCTACAATATTATATATATTTTTAAACATCTGGATATGCTGTGTGGGGTTTACTAACATATTACTTATGAATTTCTTAATTAGGAATAGAGTTAAAAACCTAATAAAGAAGTAGTTGTTATTGGCATCGAGAGGAGGCTTAACTATAACCCAACAACATAACATTTTCCTTATGTGTGTGAAAGTCCTTAAGTGAGATACCTACTAGAGTGTACTATTCTCAAACCTCATCTCCTCATGGCTGTTTCCTTCATAGTCTCCCATCTCAAGAAGTATTGACTCTGCATACCTTTTTGCTTATACGATAAGCATTTCAGAAGGTTCATTGATCTCTGGGTCAAGGTTTTTCAATATGAGTGGAGATGAAGATCTCCTCAACATAATCTATGTAGAGGTAGTTAAAGAGACAAGAATGATAGATCCTATTACATATGACAAGAGTTTTTATATTGTGATAGAAGAAATAAGTAAACATTTTGTGAAGAATACTCATTAATTTGATAGCATCCCATGTTCCATGTGATCCGCGACAATGGCGATAAAAAGCTAGTTGTGTGGGGGAGACAACATAGAGAACATGGGATGTATCTGATTGATTACGAGCTTGTGCTTGTATAAGCTATGGGAAACTTTATCTAGAAGATTTGTTATATGTTTTAAAATTATAAACTGATTATGCAACATTGATACTCACAAGTTTATTAGGATAGACGAAAAGGAGCTTGGTTGTTCACTATATCTTAGAAAGAACTATAATATGCAATCAATTTTGTATTAGCTACTTTGATCTGGTGGGTACACTTGTTTGAAGCTAAATATATGCTTGGATATGAAATATGAATAGTAGTAAACAACTAAACTAGATATAATCATTCAAAACCCAACATAGGTGATTGTGATGTAAAAATAGCATCCAAATATGGGATATATACTTTGAATCAATCCTCTAATTCACTAGAGATAAACACAAAACACAGAAATCAAATTCCACTGGATCAATTTTCAAGATCATCCTTACTCATCTATCCAATTAGTGCAACTAAAGGGCATGCATATTTTGTGAACACTGCCTTTCTTGGGATAAATGTCAATACATATGTGTTATGTCACGACCTTAAAAAAATCAACGCGGCCCTCCTCTTTTGGGGTCTGGACAAATCTTTTCACCATCCTTGGTTTATCAATAGACTGCAAACATTATTAGTATGTCTGAGAGACATTTGAAAAAGAAACACAGTTGGAAGGAGAATGTATCCAAAATTGGTGTTAAAGTAAAAGTTACATGCACATAGAAAGGATGAATAAAAAATGGGATTGTGATCTAGACATGGAAGCTAGTTTCTTAGCTCTTATTAAGATTGCATTTCTTTATATGTAGCTAATTCTCCACTAAGTATAGGTTTTTGTGGAGATCATAATTCTAAGATGCTTTCAATAGAGATGAGCCGAGCCTGTAGAATTCTGTGTTATTGTGGCGTGACCACCATTTTGACCAATAGCTATTTGTAGTAAGGCGTATGGCAGTAGCATATTGGATGGATTCTACAATCAATGACTAATCATAGGAGAGGTGTTTGTGGAAATATCACATTGTCATAGACGTAGGGCAGAAGATGAAGACATGGTAGAGCAAAATGAAATTAGTCTCAAACCCCTAGAAAGTTGGTTGATGGGTTTAATTAATAGGCATTGATCCCATACAAAGGGTATCAGTGTTCTTTCAGCATTTCTGAGAAGGGTTTGGATAAGAGGGTGTTGAATAAGAGAATGTGTGCCTTATACATTTGAATGATTTTCTACATCTAGGGTCAAGTCTGAGACCGATAAATTATGTATTTGAGTGCTTGGAAAAGTGTTGATTCAAATATGAGACCAGATTTTTTTCTTCTAGTTGACTGCTTAGAGGAGCCTTAGTTCAAGTCCCAGCTTGTTGTTGGGTGGCTCCTTGCTTTAGTTGATATGGAAATGGAAATGCTCTCTGTATACAACCAAATAAACTTAAAGTATCCAAACTGACTTCTAAGACCTTAGAACATGTGACTTTTCCCAAGTTACTTGAGTGTCGCTTGTCTTTGAGCATTCAAGTTTAATCTTTAACTATTCAAATATGGAAGACTCCCTTAGTCAAATAGCATGGTTGTGTTAACTAATGGTCCCTTTAGTAGTTGTAGGACCTTATCTGCTGGTTTCATGAGTTTTATACATGCCAAAGCAAGATCTAGAAGTAGATTTGGTCGAGTATTCAAGGGAGTCCTCTTAGGAGGTCAGTTTAATGGTTACAATGTTTCTATGATAAATATGTAAGGAAAAAATGCAGAAAGAGCGATACAAAATTCCTAGAAATTCCTATTCATTCAAATTCAAAATGGGACTATTTGTAGCCATGAGAACAACAAAGTATTGTACGATCAAAATGCAATACATATTTTGCACATAAAAAGAACAAATAAATTGTTGGGCGTGTGGTATGAGACAATGACAATGAATGGATTTTAGGTAGCTACAGATATGTGGGAGCTAGACACCTTTGGAAGGTGAGGTAAGAGCTATTGTTAGAGGTACAAAACATACATGGAGGGAGGATCCTAAAAAGTTCATCATGAAGTATGGTTCAAAGATAGAAATAAATTTGATAATTGAATACAAGGATAATGATTATCTACTAATGCCATGGGCACGTCATCATGGCAATGGGAAGTAAACTTCCAATTTGTTCTTATGGATGCTAAGTGTTGATGTTCTGGTTAAACACCACATTGGTTCTCTATATGAGGAATAACATGATAATTTGTAGTTTTTCTCAAGCTTTGATGTAGGTTGTAATGGAAGTTTTACTATCAAAGTTAACTCTAAAAACCCTAGATTTGTAGTTCAACAATTGTGGAGGAGAGAATGAACGTATATATATCCTTATATTGTCTCTAGATAAATTATTAAAAATGTCAAAAATGTGATTAAAATCACCACTTTCCTAAAGTTCCTCACTTGGATACCTGTCATGTGCCTATCTATTTCCCTTTTGGAAGTTTTCTATAGGTGATCACATGACCAATATTTTGTCACCTAGACTTTTTACTATACTTGGGTCAATCTAATGTCTGTCTCTCATTTCCCTGCCCAATTTCTTACCCTCTTTAAGGAAAATTAGATACACTCATCTCCAATTGGTCTCTATCCCCAATTCACCAATCTTGAATAATTTTCTCTAATAGTTATGTAGTCTCCTCTTAATCACAATCAACATGAACCTGCCTGATTTCCACCATCATCTCATTCAAGACAAAACCAAAGTTTTTCTTTTACTTTAGTTGAATCCCAATTAGGAACCCCTCATTCCCCAACCCCTTAAAATCCTATAAAACTTTTCCATTACCTCCTTCATACCCCTTGCCTTTTTTTGTAGTGCACTATTTGTCTCAAACAATCCCCAACCTTTGTCTTATTTTCTAGTGCACTAGTTGTCTCAACGAGTCCCAAGACTATCTCATAAACTCAGTGCCTTCTATGGAGGCCTTGAGGTCTATGGAGCCTTCTAGTGTTTGAAAACTCTTTGAGAATGATTGAAGAATTCATCTAGCTCTCAGAGAGATACATGGATATCATATTTGGCTCATGATGACGTATGCACTATTTTACCCTTTTGTACCTTGATTGCTTCTAGTTTTTTGTTGTTGGTTCAATTTTGAGGCTACTACATTTTCCCCCTTAGTTTTTCATGTGGTTGTCATCCTAGTGACCTCACAAATATATTAAAGCTCACATATGGTTTTGGTTTGTGGTTTTTCACTTCTAGTTCTACTCCACATGGTTAGTACTGGTGGAAGAATCCATTAGTCCAATGATTATACTGCAGACCAGTTGTTGGGCCTGTAATGACTGCGAGGGGCTAAGGAACTCATATTTCTCATATATAGGTAATAAGGAACATTTATTTCAAGCTTTAATCCTTGGCTATGATCTCCAATATTTAAGTTAGTAATGTCTAGGAAGATTCAATGGAGTGTGCACTTTCCCATGCATGATTTGGTAAGCTTTCTTTTGTCCCTCGAGTTAGGGGAAATTTGGTGTTTTTCTCCCCTTGCTTTGCCTTTAGCTGAGTAAGTTTTGGAATGGTTGAATGAAATATTTTCTTTTTTTTTGTAGATATAGTAATGGCATGTGATGTCGGGGAACGAAAGTCATTTCCCAATTGTGGGATTTATGAAAAATAAAATGCCTTTATCTTAAAAACGTATAACAAATTATTTAGTGTCAAAGAATTATACAAAATATGTTCTGAATTCATTAAAATTTTCACAACATGAAAATTATGGTTTTGTAACCTAAATTAGTATTAAGAAAATGTCATTTTATGATTTTTAACATTTAATGGAAAATAACCTACACTTAATATAAAATCTTCATAGGTGATTTACGACCCAAGATCGGAGGGGTTCAACTTTACATTATTTAGAGAAAAATATAAGGTATTTGCATCTTCTAGATTCATATTTGGGCATATGTTAGAGGAAACCCTAATATGAAATATATGAGGCATAACCCTCATTATAACTTCTTTTTGGAATTATTTGAATCCTTGCTGCAAAGTAATTATCATTCTGCGATCATTCATTGTTGGACACCAAAATTGCACTCTCCCTTATACATGGGTCCTTTGACCCCGAAAACCATGATATATGCTCCTTACATTCTTTTTCTAACCTTTTTGTAGTGATTCACTAGCATAATGTAACACTTGTTTTTTATGTGTGGACGAGATATATTTCCACAACATATAAGGTAAGTGAGTGGATGATTAGAGAAGATGTGAACTATTTGTTCCTGGCTCTAAATTATAATGATAGATGTATTATTTCTCTAAAAAATGATACAACTATTTTATATTATCCTAGTTTGTCACATTTTATGCACATGGATGCTTTGTTTATGCAATTATTTGGCAAATATTTTAATACTCAAAATTATGTTTGCATTTGTAATAAATATCTCATTCTTTTATATCTTTCTCTCAAACTTACCTAATTTCTCATAACCCTCTTTTGAATAGGAAGATTTCTACTTTTGTATTTGTTTCTTTAAATTGCCATGAAATTATGTTTAACATACTAGTACTTCACTAACTCATATTTTCTCATAGATCCATTTCTTGAGTGTTGTTCACAAACCACCCAAGGCTAAGGAACTCATATCTTTCTTAAAAGAAGCTTGCTCTAGGACTTAAGGGTTCAATAGTAGCTTAAGATGGCCCTGTCACCCTCTATAATATTTCCTTTTAGTTTTTTTTCTTTCTTTAGGTGGTTCCATCCTTATTGGGTATGGAGAAATGTAAATAGATCATCTTATGATAATGAAAATAATTGTACTTTCTAATGCTTCATAATCTTATTGCTTTTGTGTATCATACTTTTGAGAAATGAAAAAGTACATCCCTCCCTTCATGTATTTTAGTATGTTTGGATTCAGTCGGGCTTTTTACTTAATGAAGTAATCAACAAATTTAATCTCGGGTCTCACTCATCACAAGTATGGTATTAGAGCCTTAGTAGTCAGTTAATCATACTATTTCAAGTTATCATATTTTGTTCCTATACAGATCCCTTGTGTAGGTAGTTAGATGACATGCAAAGTTTGTTGAGGGTTCTACCCCTGAGTCAAGGGTTATCAATTAGGATTTCAATCCCTTCTTAACTTGGTCTCTCCTATTTGCCAGGCCACTTTTGTGGTTGGGAATCAATATATGCTCATCTTAACTACCCTTACACCTCTTTCATGTTTAGAACTTTACCTATGATATCTGAATTTTTTAACGACCATCTCCAATATCCATTATAAATGGGGATTCACTTCAACCACCTCTAGATTTGTAGTATACCTTGGATAAACTCAACTAGTTTAACATAGTTTCTACCTTTACCCTCTTCCTGATGTCCTTCTAAGCATGTTCTCTATGACTATCTTGAGAATGAGCATGTATAGGTATTGACCTATGCACACTAGATATTTAGAAGTATGATACCTCCCTTTTATAAAGTGAAAACATGAACAAACTCTATTAGGGTTAGCCAATCCACGCCACAATGTTGAGTTGTTTCAATATTCTTTTTCTTGAAGGTCTCTACCTCGGGGTCTGGATAATATTCCCTCTTAGCGTCAAATTCCTCGTACAATAGGGTTTAGTTAAGATAGTCATATTTTTTTCCAGAAAGTATTCTTAATAGTTCATATCTCTCATCCTAATAAGGTAGGATGTTTAAGTAATCCCCTATGTCATCTAATGACATGACTACCTTGCTATATTTGACAATGAGAGACAATACCCAAAATCCTTTAGGACTTGTAGAAACGTAGTTGTGGTAAGGTATGTAGAATTGATATGCTTTTACCCTAAGATTTATGTTCCTTATACACCAAAGTTATCTGAGGAATGTGACTAAATGTCTAGTGAAAATCCTTAAGAGATCACCTCTCTCATCTCCATAGTGTATATGCCTACTTGACCCCTTATGAGATGTAAAAACAACATCATCTAGTGAACAACATGATGAGAGTGTATGTCCATATTGTTCACCTTGTTTGTAAAGACATTATGGTGTCAAACCATCAAGTGATGTAGAAAAATATGACATATATGATTGGGTGATGATGCGAATTCATAGTGCTCCCCTAATCAAAATTTGAGCCCTGGTTGGATAGGTAATTATTAGGATGACATGTTTTATAGTTTACTCATACCATTTAGAAGTTGACATCATGTAGTAGGAAACTATGTTCCCCTCTCCCATTATATAATTTCGACATGATTTGCTATGCCCTTATAGATGATTGAAGAATTCAACTTTCTTGGTGGACCTTGGAATCTTGTTCACTTGGTTCTGTTGTTAATTTTAACACCAATTTTGGATTTAGATAGCATAATTTTCATCCTTAAGATTTTTTTAGTATTTTTCTATATGTTAAAATTATTATTCTAGGTTCTATCAGTGGTTTCATGAACCTAGTCACGACCCTATGATGTATTAAGTAGTAAAAGAACCCTTAAAGATTACCCCTTCACTGGTTACGTCAACTGTAAAATCATAGACCTAAGAGTGGACAAATGAACAAGGAGTTTTGAATATAAATGACTTAGTTGACTTGCCCCTTGTTACCTCTTTATATGGTTCATCGGGTCATAGATAAATTCTTTTATGGCGTAGAATAGTGTACCATTCAGTCTTTAGGAGTATAACTCAACTTTAGTGTTGTTTGAACTTAATAATGGATGTAGTAAGTAATGATTGTGTCATATCTAAACAAATCTAACTACCACATTACTAGGGTAAATGAGTAAACCTTGATTATGTAGATTATTACTAATGTTAGTTGAACCATAAAAATATGTTTTGAAAAGGAATTTGCACTTATCTATAATGGCGAGCATAAGACAAGGACATTAAATAAAAAGTGAATAAGTGTTAAAGGATTGAACTTGATTCCCCTTTACACCAACTTGCTATAATAATGACGGTATGGATAACTTTATTCTAGAGACTAGGTTAAACACTTTAAGGATGTAAAACTTGATGAACATGCATCCTTTTCCCTATAATTCTAGAATCTTGAAATGGATACAAATCAAGTGCACCTTAATCATAACATATGTATTTAATGTGTACACTAAGTTTATGGATGGTTTGTTCAATTAGTAACATAAAATACATCATAAATCATACTAAAATGTGTCTTTTAACTGGACCCAATCTTACACCTTAACCTAAATATTCCTAAAACTTGAAATTTTGGATTATCTTGTGGACAAGTACTTAAAGTTTTATATCATTTTGCATATCTAAAAGTTTCTTCTACATATTATAGATTCCAAATAATGTAACTAAATTAATAGTGTGGTACTGACAAAGATAACATTAGCAAAGTGCAATAGTTCTTGTGTCAATCTCACATAAAAAAATTATTTTGAAGAAACATTTAAGTTAAACTACAAAAAGTGTGGAACAAACTCTTGAAGAAGTATGGAAATATAAGAATATAAAAGATAAAGGGAATCTACAAGATGCACATGTGAAAACTGAGAATGATGAGGCCATTGAATATATAACTCTAAGAATATAGTGAAATTTTGAAGGAAAAATATAGTTAGTTTCATGAAAGGGGTAAGAGGATGGAGCAATGTCAAAATATTGGCCTTCAGATTATAACAATGTGATATATTTTGAAAAATTAATGATTAAGAAAAAGTTGAAGTGAAAATATGGTAGGTGTCTTAACTGCAAAAACAAATTATGAACTAAATAAAAATATTGTAGGTTTTAAACTTACGTTACATTTCATTGACATTATCATTGCTTATTATGTAGAATGGTATATTTCATGTAGTTGCTATATTATGATAATTTATTTGATAAATACCATTTCTAGAAAACCTTAAAAATATTATGTAACTTTTTCATTATAGAACTAGGAAACCTCTTATTCACTCCACTCTCCCCTACTGTGGACCCTAACATCATTACAAGATGACATAAAGTGATGAGAATTAAGCTAATAGTTCTACTACATTCACATGCATTAAGCTAATTTTCTAAATAAGTTTAGCCATGTGCCTACCTGTAGTTAAAGGTTAGCCATGGTTTTATGGAAATCTCACTTGTTTGTGCCATCTGCAACTTTGTTTGAGTTGCAGTTAACTTTGATAACCTTCACATGCAAATCAATCTTCATGAGAATTTGAGCCTTATGAGAGACCATGATGGTAGAAGTAGGTACTCTTCTAAATTATTTTTAATGATCTATATTGATGTGCTCTGATGAATATCGACTTTCCTCCATCCTTCTTGCTAAGCCTTCTCCAATGCTAGACCTATTGCCATGATCTTAGCTTTGATTGTTGCAAGTACAATTTTCCTTTCTACCCATCCTCCTAACCATTTATTATGCATGTTCCTAACTACCCCACAATAGCATCTTTATTCTTTTGCACTGGCACATCAATTTGTATTTTGATTGTATCATATTCCTATGGTATCCAATAGTAATCAAGTTCTTGAATTCTAGACAACTTCTCCATTCCTCTACCTTCTTGAGCTTTCTATACCCTAATCACCTTAGTTATAATCTACATTATCTGCACCTCAATAGATTTTTATACATTTTTAGCACCCACATATTCCTCCCGTTCCATATACCCCAAAAAATCTTCATAGAAAAGATCTGTTGGTCCTCACCTATCTTTATATTCTTACTAATCCACCCAACGAAAAATGTGTTGAAGAATTCAAAATTAGTTTTCTACTCCAATAATGTTAACCATATTTGTCTTGCAAAACAACAAGCCCTTAATCCATGAATTTTCATATCCATATCAGTGTGGAAGCTTGGGAAGCTCTAATCAACAGTAAAATTTATTTTCCATCTTCTATAGCTAATCATGGTGGATTCATGCACAACTAGCCACAAGAATAATTGAACTCAACCTGATACTTTGGATTTCCAGATCAGACCCCAATGCTTGATTCTTTTCTTGCTTATTCCTTGTCTAATAAATTGTAGGATGGACTCATACTGAGATGACTATCTTCAGTAATAATGCAAATCCATTTATTCATGGTCTCCGTGTTGGAAGGTGGTGGGAATGATGTAATTCTTTGATGATATCCAATATGAGATATTCTTCAACCTTAAAATAATGACACGACAGAAGTACTTTTTGTTATTTTTTTAATAATAAAAAACAAATATATTCTCTTTTTTTTAACGAAATAAGTGACTAGTTAAACATATATCAAAATATCATAAAATGATCATATATGAATCTCATGGTGGGGCATGTAACAATGATTCACCTTGAGGAGAAAAATGATTTATGCTACTATTTATATTAAGGGATAACAACTACCACCACTTGTGTCATGCTCAAACACACACCCAGTTGTAGGAAAATCTTCTTTTGTTTTCAAGATTACATTTAGAGGGAGAGAGAGAGGATCAAAGGCGCAGCCCTATATGTTTCTTTTTCTAGCATATAAGAGAGAGAAATAGAGTAGGAAGACATGTGATACCATGAACCTAATTTTATATGTAATCTTATTTACTTGACTTATGTTTAATCCATTATTGATTTTTAGTAAGATAGTTGAAAATATCATGATTGCATCTGACTAGGATAATAACTTAAGTTTTTGTAAAGTAACTCTCTATATTTTGTTGAGGGAGGGTCTTAAGGGTGAACTTGCTATTGAATATGTTAAATGATGGAATATGATTTATGATAATTAATGACTATTTAATATTAGAAATGGTTAACAAGTTAGTTAGAATCTATATTTTTATGACCAAATATTGTGAACTTTCAAGAATGCCTATAAGACCATGGTCTAGATAGAGACATATTCTAAAGATCAACCAACCTTAGGAGTATCGAGACCAAGGTGATCAATGTAGATCGACTAAATTATTCCAAATCTTGGTCCATAAGCCAGGAAAAATTTATAGGTACCAGAGCAATCATTATTGATTTACCAACTTGTTCTAAAGTTTGGTCTATAAGCCATGCATAATTGTACTAAGGTTTGGGTGACATGTTGATTTCATGGGAATGCTTAAGTTCATTGGGTTTTCTCATATACCTATGGTGGCCTAATTTGTCTAGAACCATGGTTCATTGTGACATGTTTTAAGTTTCCATGTGTGGATAAACTTTTGGAAGTTGGCCAACCATAAAAGGCCAGATCAACCTCTCAAAGGGTTTCCTGACCTTTTAGATCAACAATATAGAAACACTAATGTTGGAGATGTGATTTTCCCAAGAAGATCCAATGATTTATATATATCAAACATGATCCTAAGCTTCTATAATCACAATCTTACCCTATAGAAAAAAAAGTTGATAAGAGAAGAGGTGATTTTGGGATTCTTTGAGGATATTTTGCCCTACTCAATCAAGGACAACATGTTCCTACTTAATGTGAGTCTAATCATGTGGTTGTAATGTTTCTAATCACGTATGCTTGGTAATTATAATATGCTACCTCCTTCCATATGAGTATTATCCCAATTCTTCTCCCAAGCCTAATGCATAACTTCTTTTCTTATTTCTTTTGATGATTTCTAATATGAATCTATACATATCCCTATTCTTATTCCCAACTTGTTTGTGGTTATGTTGGCTTGAGGCTGGGTTTGTTCAACATGTATGATGGGTTGTGTCATCAAAAGAGAAAGATTGAATATGGCAAAGGTTCCCTATCACATATTTATTATATTAATTTATATGGTAAATATTGGATCATTTACTTCTTTACTATTAACATATTGTTCTCCATAAAGGTCCCATTACTAAAGTGTGTGAGTCCTAGTTTCTAGTTTGAGTTGCATAAAACATCCTATATTTGACATATGCAAGCCAAGAGAAAACAAGTTTTGCAGAGGCTGACTTATAACTTTCAATAAAAAACTATGGGAGCAATATGTGTACTATTCTATAAAAATGACAGATGTTACACAAAATTGTTTGAGATAACACCATAAGAATTTGTTGTGAAGAACAATATATGTTAACTCTAGTGGGGTCCTATAACATCCCAACTTGAGCTCTTGTAACATAATGGTGTCCAAGTGGATCATTTTTTTGAACCTAGTTGACTTTGAGTTAAGGATGTTATTGACCTTGAGACTATAGGGGTGTAATATTTTCCAGGGACATTTACACCTATGAGTGTGATCTCATAGTATGATCTAGTTAGGAGGTTAAATTATGATCAATGATTATGTGGGCTTGAGTCATAACATATTTATGAAAAGTTATGTGGTTAAATGTTCATGTATAAGTTGTAGAATGATGATTTGGATTCATTGGTACTTGAATGTGTCACTGAGATATACATTGAGATTTATAAGATGTGATTTTTTGTTTTCAGGCTTCCATCCTCACATTATTAGTGTAATTAAGTTAAATGAATATATAATATTATTCATGAAGAATTTGATGACACTTGAGTTTAGTAGTATTGAAGTTGCAACCAAAAGGTGATGTGTTTTAGATGATTGAGTTGGGAAAAATGATATTAAAATGATAATAAGGAAAATATTTATTGTGTGAGATTTTGTTAGAGAAAATAGTTCATAAATAAATAACACGGACGAAGAAAAATTTGTGGCACATTGCAATACATGCTACAATAATGCTTAAATAATTATAGATAAGAAGTATAGTCATATAATTTTTGACTAACAAGAGTACATGTAAGGCATTTTGAATCCAAATTTGATTTCTAATAAGATAAATAGTATTAGTTTTCCAAAAATGCCAAGGTAGTGGCTTGATTCTACACAATTGGTAAAACATGTAATACTAAAAGTTTGAGAAACATGACCTTGATGTTTCATGATTAATATCACAATTGATAATGAACTACAATAGATAAGCGTACAATGTGCTACAGAGAGTTTGTGTTTTGTTGGTTTCTTATCAGATTACTATGACTTTAACCACTTTTGGGAGTAGTGTGAGAGGATTTGAACCTCTCATAATCTATTAGAAGATTGCAAGATCATCCCAAAACTGGGACAAACTTTGCCAACTAGTAGAAATATTACAAGAGGGACTCAAGATGGTTTTAGTCGTGAACATTTGGGTTCCCGGTAGGCCAGGTGCTAGACCAGACATTGCTCGAGCTGCCACATGCATTTTCATGTTCATGGACACCTCACGAAGTGTCTATATGTGAGGATGGTTCCCTTGTAGCTGTAGATGGTAGTGAGATGTTGTTAGATTGGTATAAGAGGATGAAGACAGAAAGAGATGACTCACATGCATTGGCCTACCTTGCAAGTTATCTATTTTTCTATCATGCTATCGATGAGGCAAGAAGAGGAGAAGATAAAACCATCAATAAACATGTGTCAAACTAGAGCTAATGGTGGGCCTCGGCCTTGCTATGCTGAAGGAAACCTTGGTGCACCAAGATTAGGCCTAGAATGAGATCTATTTTCATGAGATGAGGATGATGATGGAGCTAGAGTAATGTTGATGGAGGTCAACCACATAACAACACCCTTATAAGTAGAAGTATGAGCTGATAACCATGCACTCTAAAGGGACTCGAGGAGCACTAACAATCCAACAAGCTACTATCGACACCGGAATATAATGAGGATTATTCAAGACTAAATCACTCTTGGTTGGAGAAACAACCACGGAGGCTCTCTAAAAATAGAGAGGCAGTTCAAGCTTGAGGCCACGACAACATTGCCGAAGGAGTCCAATCTTCATGGCATCAAATGCCACAACAACAACGATGACCATGCACACTAGCTCACCTAACCTTGCCTACTAGACAGATAGAGAGACAGTCCCAAGGCTCTCTATCCTATGGTACATAGAAAATATAGAACAACAATGAAAGAAGATAAGAAAAGGAGTCAAATTTGGGTCGCCTCCTCTAAAGATCTAGAGGGAGATCTGTAAAACAAGGAAAGTTCAGTGAAGAAGAGAAAAAGAAGGGAAGATCCCAACATAATTGGCAAATACCACGAAACCAACACTATGATTGCTCAAGGAAATACTTTCTTCAACATCATGTATCTTGAGATATGATAGGATTGTCTGAGCATGGTAAATAAGGTACCATAAGAAAAGTATTGATGTTTAGTTGATTAAAAATCCATTTTAGGATATTAGAATGTCTATTAAGTCAAACATATATGGGATATTTGGTAAATACATAGTTATCCATTTATTTACATCTTTTAGACCATTTCATATAATTATTTTGTTGATCATTTTCCTAGGCTAGAGTTAATTTGCTTAGTTTAGCTTTTATTTTTTTAATTGGAGTTTTTACTTGACTTACTTAGGCTTTAGAGGAAAATGCCCAATCACTTCAAAGCCCAAAAGGCCTAAGAATTAGAAGCTTCAATACTTATCTCCAACCTGTTAGTCGATCGACTGACTCATTAGTTATTTTACTCACATGCACAAGATCTCAACTTCCCAAAACCCCAATCAATCAACTGGATCCCCATTCGACCGAATCTCCAGTAAGATCTAGTCAAACTCAAAATTAGAAAATTTCAATACTCCAGACAAAACAATTGGGTCAAAGCAAACCTCTAAATCCAACCGATCAATTGGCATCCCAATGGATCGAATCGCCAGAAAGAGTTAATCAAACTCCAAAATTAGAAGACCCATTATTACAGCCAAAACCCCCTTTGAGTCAAAGCAAGCATTTAAGCCAGTTGACCAAATAGATTCTGAGTCGATCGACCAACATCGTGGATCAAGCTGCCCAACCGTCGCCAACAACTTTTTCTACGTTCTCACCCCAATTTCCCCCCTATAAAAGGCGGGAGATTCCAAGCACAAAGGGGTCTTTTTTCCACTCCATATTTTACACATCATTCTCAGCCATCTCAGAGACCACACCTAGGGTGTACGGAGCAAGGATAGGAGAAGATGGAGAAGGTTCCCTATTACATATTTATTGTATTAATTTATATGGTAAATATTGGATCAGTTACTTCTTTACTATTAACATATTTTTCTCCATAAAGGTCCCATTACTAAAGTGCATGAGTCCTTGTTTTTATTTGGAGTGACCTAAAACATCCTAGATTTGACATATGCAAGCTAAGAGAAAATCAACTTTTGCAGAGGTTGGCTTATAACTTTCAATAGAAAACTACGGGAGAAATATGTCTACTATTCTATAAAAATGGCAGATGTTACACGAACTATTTGAGATAACAACATAAACATATTTTGTGAAGAACTGTATGTGTTAACTCTGGTGGGGTCATGTAACATACCAATTTGAGGGTTTGTAACATAATGGTATCCAAATGGATCATTTTTTAGAACCTAGTTGACTTTGAGTTAAGGTGTTATTGACCTTGAGACTCTAGGGATGTAATTTTTCCAGAGACAATTACACCTATGAGTATGATCTCCCAGTATGATCTAATTAGGTGGTTCAATTATGATCAATGATTATGTGGACTTGAGTCATATCATATTTATGAAAAGTTATGTAGTCAAATGTTCATGTATAAGTTATAGGATGTCCATTTGGATTCATTGGTACTTGAATGTGTCACTGAGATATAGATTGAGATTTATAGGATGTGTGAAATTTGTTTCCAGTATTTCATCCTCATATTATTAGTCATTTATGATTAATTAAGCTAAGTGAATATATAATATTGTTTGGGCATAATTTGATGACACTTGGGTTCAATAGTATGAAGTTGCAACCAAAAGTGATGTGTTTTAGATGATTGAGTTGGAAAAAATGATATTTAAATGATAATAAGGAAAATAATTATTATGTGAGATTTAGTTAGAGAAAATAGTACATAAATAAGTCACACGTCCGAAGAAAAACATGTGGCACATTGGAATACATTATAGAATAATGCTTAAATAATTACAGATAAGAAGTATGGTCATATAATTTTAGACTAACATGAGTAGAAGGGCATATACATGTAAGGCATTTTGAATCCAAATTTGATTTCTAATAAAATAAATAGAATTAATTTTCAAAAAATGACAAGGTAGTGGCTTGATCCTATACAGTTGGAAAAGCATGTAATACTAAAAATTTGGTAGACTTGACCCTGATGTTTCATGATTAACATCACAATTGACAATGAACTACCACAGATAAGGCATACAATGTGCTATTGAGAGTTTGTGTGTTGTTGGTTTCTTATGAGATTACTATGACTTTAACCACTTTTGGGAGTAGTGTGAGAGGATTTGAACCTCCCATAATCTATTAAAAGGTTGCAACATCATCCCAAAACTGGGACGAACTCTACCAACTAGTAGAAAGATTATAAGAGGGACTCAAGATGACTTTGTCCGTGAACATTTAGGTTCCTGTTCCCGGTGGGAGAGGTGCTTGACCTATCATTGATCAAGTTATCACATGAATTTGCATGTTCCTAGACACCTCACAAAGTTCCTATATGTGAGTATGGTTCCCTTGTGGCTATAGATGTTGGTGAGATGTTGTTACTTTGGTATAAGAGGACAAAGATATAAAGAGAGGACTCACCTACGTTGGCCTACCTTTTAAGTTATCTATTCATCTATCACACTATCGATGGGGCAAGAAGTGGAGAAGATAACACAATCAGTGAACATGTGTCAAATTAGAGCCAAGGGTGGACCTCCCCTTGCTATGCTGGAGGAAACCTTGGCACACCAAAATTAGGCCTGAAATGAAATCTATTTTCACAAGTTGATGACCATGCACTCTAAAGGGAATCGAGGAGCATTAAAAATCCAGCAAGCAAATGCCAACATCAGAATACAATGAAGATTATCTGAGACAAAGCCACTCTTGGTTGGAGAAACAACCATAGAGTCTCTTTGCAAACAGAGAGGCAGTGCAAGCTTGAGGTCTTGACGACATTACAGAGGGAGTCCAATCTTCATGGCACCAAATTCCACAACCACGACAACAACCATGCACACCAGGTCACCTAACCATGCCCATTGGAGAGAGAGAGTGAAACAGAGAGAGAGAGAGAGTCCTCAGGCTCTCTATCTTGTGGTACATAGAAAATGGAGAACAATAACAAAAAGAAGATAGAAAAGGAGTTGAATCCAGGTCACCTCTTAGGTAGATATAGAGGGAGATCCACAAAGTAAGGAAAATTCGGCAATGAAGAGAAAAAGAAAGGAAGATCTGATCATCATTGGAAAATATCGAGAAATCAACGACTAGGATTGTTGAGGAAGATACTTTCTTGAACATCATGTATCTTGAGATAGGATTGTTGAAACATGGTAAATAAGGTACCGTTAGAAATGTATTGATGTGTAGATTATTAAAAAATCTATTTGTAGGATATTTTAATGTCTATTAAGTAAAACATGTATGGGATAACTGATAAATACATAGTTATCCATTTTGTTTGCATCTTTTAGAACATTTCATATAAGTATTTTGTTGATTATTTTCCTAGTGAAGAGTTATTTTTCTTAGTTTAGATTTTTTTAATTGGATTTTTACTTGACTTGCTTAGGCTTTTGTATGAAAATGGACCAATCATTTCAAAGCCCAAAAGGCCCAAGAATTAGAGGCTTCAATTCTCATCTTCAACCTCTCAGTCGATCAACCGACTCATCAATTATTCAACTCACATGCACAAGATCTTGACTTCCTAAAACTCCAATCAATCAACTGGATCCCAAGTCGACCGACTCACCAGTAAGATCCAGTCAAACTCAAAATTGGGAAAGTTCATTACTCCAGACAAAATGAATAGGTCAAATCAGACCCCTAAAGCCAACTAATCAACTGGCATCCCAATCGATCAACTCGCCATACAGACTCAGTCAAACTTTGAAATGAGAAGGCCCATTATTGCAACCAAAACCCCCTTTGAGTCAAAGTAAGTGTTTAAGCCAGTCGTTCAATTGGATTTTGAGTCAAAAATGGATGTCTCAAGACCCCTCTTAGAATTACGCATGCAAACTACAAAGTCAATAGTTAAGTGAGAATCGCAAGACTAAAAAGGTATCACAATATGAACAATGGAAAATGATTACTTAGTCTTGAATACTAATCAACACTTTTACTCTAACTAAAAATTACCATAGCTCCCCAGTAACAACGTCAAAAACTTGTTGATTGCCAAAGGCAAGCGGATTTTCAATAATTAAATGTCACAACTCGTCAATCACCTAAAAGTATACAAGATCAATTGTAGTCAAGGTCGAACCATAGGGAGCTAGGATAGCTAGTCACAAAATTGTTAATTTTAAACAGTCTAAGTCAGTTTCAATTAAAAGGCTGGTTTGGATTGAATCAATTTTGGATTTTAAATAAGAAAATTAAAAACACTAATCACTTGGAGAATGATTAAAGATCAAATCAAAAGAGTATTGGATATGGGATTTCACTTACATTTCATAACTCAAATAAGAATCAAGAATCTCACTGATATTAGTCAATCTTTAAAGGGTGAGTTGATTTCATTTAATACATTTCCCAATGATAAAAGTCAGTTCTAACCACGTATAGCATTCCCATGCATATACACGATTTAGAACACAACCTATAACCCTCAACATGATCCAATTCATTCCCATAATCAAGTACATGCTGTCAAAACAGTTACTCCCTACCGTTTGACTTATCTTCCCAGAAATAATAAAAGGCATAAAACATATAAATATGGTGGCCAGCCATGCATACAATAAGATAAACACCACAACTCATTTTGAAATAGAAGATTAAACAATATTAAATATGAAATTAAAATCACATGAGTTATGACATGAAAACCACTCTTCCATGTCCAAGAAAAGGAGTCTACCCACTTGTGATGAGAAAATACAAGCATAAATGATATGTCATCAAAAGAAAAATGAGTATAGAGAGAGGAATAAAAAATGAGTCTCTGTGAGTGAAGAACAAATGAAGATCTCTGGACAAGAGGTGGAGATCCATCTCTCAAAATGCTCCTTGCTTTAGCAACCTCCTCTCTATAGCTTTGCAAAGGAAAAGAGAAGAGAAAATGAGCCAAGGATGAGTTCTCTGTCGAGAAACCCTAGCCTTCTCTCCAAAATCACCTCTCTAAATCTTTGAACTTGTCTCTAGCCTCTAAGTGATCCAAATGATATGTGGTGCGCTTCCCAAGGGAAGTGGCTCATTATATCTAATAAAAATGTGCAATTGTTCTGTTAAAAATTGCAGAAAATTAACATGACACGTCATGTTTGTGTGTCACACGCCCTGTCAGATCCACTTTTCCAAATGAGTGGGCTGTGATTACAATCAACATGATGTGTTTGTGTGTCACACGTCATTAAAAAGATTTCCTATTGAATTCTAGACATCTTGGGTCATGTCGTTTGGTTGAGACACACGACTTGTTTGTGCTTGATTCAAAAGTTGGTTGGCTGACAGTCACATGTCGTGTGGAGTGGTCTACACATTGTGTTGCTGGTTTGCTATTGAGTTCTAAACTCCAAGACTTAGGGAAATTCTAGGAATGCCAAAAGGTCAGATTTTGGGTATTTTTCTTTAATTATGAGTGGAATGTGGTGTACCTGCAATTCAAACCATGACATGAGTAAGACCAACAAGCATCTTAGCATGAATTGGAGTAGAAATGTGGTTAAATTGAGTGAAATGTGCAACTAAAATGGCATGAAAATATGATATAATTTGTGCACATCAAGGTCCAAAAGATGATCATGCATATAGTTAATATGAAAATTGTGATGCATGTTCCTTCATTATTTATGATAAGTGCAATATTTACTATTGGAAATTTGAATGTTGTATGATTAAATAATCATACCTATAAATTAATACATGAAAATTGATATGAATTTATCAAAGTTAGCTTGATATAGATTGAAATTGGCATAAATTTATCTAAATCCTAAACAATTACCTAAATCTTTATACCATAATCCCTATATCATGTTGGATTAGAAGTCCGTCTGAGACTTAGCAATTAGGAGTAAGTCTTAGATAGTCCATGGTTTGAGATTGCTCTTAAACACTTAAAATCACTTCAGATGTAAGTATATAATGTGTATTCAATTTTCAAAATGTTTCGCCAACTTTCCTCTATATGTTCTATAAGCACATATGTAGTTGGGTAGTTGCCCATCTATATTGGTCTACTTGAAGAACTGCAAGGAAATACTACCAAAATATTCTTGAAAAGTAGACACACATTATACACTTACTAGTAAAGTGTTCAAGAATGGGATAGGTTCAAGAGTGGGATAGGTGGTACACATAAATTAATATGTAATTAACACCTAATTCAATTTAAAAATATTTTAAAAAAACGGACATATCAAACAACTGATTAATACTAATTTTTCATGTGATCATATAATGGACAGATCATGGATGTCTATTCCAAATCACTACACTTAGGAGTTTATTAATGGTCTTGATTAGTTTATAAGATTTGCAGAGGAACATAGGAAATAAATTGGAGACATGTTCTACTAACCATGTAGGAACTGTAGTAACAACTTGAATGACAATATTGTTTATGAAATCAAAAGTCATGCCACATGTAATGGAATTGTACATGGCTATATAGAATGATACCAGTATGGAGAGATTCCTACTATGAGATCAGTATATGTTGTTAGTGTACTTGTGTTGAAGAAGAAATTTTTGACGATGTTGATGTAAACGAGCTGATTCTGATAGACATGGTTGATGTGATGCTAGATAGTTGTGAGGTAAATCTTACTGGTCCACCTTTCTCATTTAGAAACATTGTCGATGATGTTGAGATCGTTAACTTAGGTTGTACTAATATAAAGTTGAGATTTGTGTTGAAATTGTGTACTCTGAAGTCTAACAATAGGTGGAGCGACAACAACTTCACATATTTGTTGTCTTTGTTGAAAGAAATACTTTCTAAAGGAAATGAGCTTCCAATCTCAACATATGAAACAAAGAAAATGATGTTCTCAATGGGAATGGTGGCTAAGAAAATACATGCATGCATGAATGACTGTGTGTTATTTCAAAAGGCCTATATCGACTCAAATGATCGTCTAAAATGTAGGGTGTCAAGGTAAAAAATGACAACTTTGGGTAAGACCTAAATCAACTTTGCTATCAAGGTGATGTGGTATCTACCAATGATATCATAGTTTCAAAGCTTATTTCCCAATCCCACATATTCACAATTATTTTGGCATGCAGAGGTAAAGAAAAACAAGGATGGGATCATGCAACATGTGTCCAATTCCCCTCAATGGTAGGGAATTGATTCATTGTATCCTAAATTTGGTGAAGAAGTCAAGATGTACTGATGGGATGAATCCATATAGAACATTAAGTATCCAACATAGCACTTGGCCTCTTATGATTGTTATATAAAATCTTCCTCCATGACTACCTATGAAAAATATGTAAGTCATGTTTTCTTTGTTAATATCAGGCACCAAATAACTTGGCAATGATATTGACTTTTTCTTAAACCTCAGATTGATGACTTTAAGAAACTCTGCGGTGAAGGTGCCTCGACCTATAATTATTCATGTAGAGAGACATTTTATTTGCATGCTATGTTATTTTGCATTATTAATGACTTTTTAGCATATGAGGGTTTGTCTAGATACAACTTAAAAGGATCCAATGCATGCCCTACATGTGAGGTGAACATTGATTCAATACGACTAAAATATGGTGGCAAGACTATATATCTTGGTCATTGAAGGTTTCCTCCAAAAGTGCACCCTTACCAAAGGTTGTGCAAAGCATTTAATGGATCAATTAAGGAACTTTAGGTTCCCCTAAACCTATATCATAGGAGGATGTTTATAAAAGAGTAAAAAACAATGTCAATGCATTTGGTAAGAGATCATAATGTACTATTCCCACACAGAGTGGCAAATCTTTATTCATGAAGAGGTCAATATTCTTGAATCTTTCTTATTGGAGTTCTTTGATAGTTAGGAATTGTATTGATGTCATGTATGTTGAGAAAAATGACTGTGATAGAGTCATTGATACTTTGTTGAATATACCAGGTAAGACTAAAGATGTCATCAAATCCAGAATGGGCCTATGTAAAATGGGTATAAGGAAATAATTAACAATAGAAAATAGCAATGACCGCCATACATATTTGCATCCTTCTTATTACACTTTGTCTAGATAGGAGAAGAAATATTTTTGTGAGTGCTTGCTTAATGTTAAGGTACTAGAGGGATACTCTTCTAATATTTGTACATTAGTATCAATGATGGATTAGAAGCTGATAGGTCTTAGATCTTATGATTTTCACACTCTAATGAAGCAAATATTTTCCCGTTAATATTCGATATATACTGAAGAATCATGTACAGTTTGTAATCACGATGCTTTGTTTCTTCATCAATAGACTATGTAGCAAAGTTGTTGATCCCGATAATCTACATGAGTTTTAAAGAGAAGTGGATGTTACCATGTGCCATCTTGAGATGTTTTATCCCCTTCATTCTATGACATCATGGTATATCTTGTTGTCCATTTGACTAGGGAAGTGAAAATGTTGGGTCTGGTTTTCTTACATTGGGTGTATCCTTTTGAACACTACATGAGTACTTTTAAAGTTGATGTTAGAAATTGTTATTGGCCTGAAGGGAGTATTTTTAAGGGTTATGTTGCTAAGGAGTTTATGGACTTCTATAATGAATTTCTGATTTATAATAAAGCTCCTATCGATGAAAATAATATTGATGCTTATTTCGACGAAGGGACTTTAGGAGAATGAGTGAAAGTAATTAGTTGTGAGCTTTGGGAACAAGCATACCTGTATGTTTTACACAATGTGACAAAGTGGGTATTTATATCAACGAACTCATCAATTTTATCATGACAAAATATCCTTAATCCAGTTCAATGTGGCTTGCTGGAGAGCATAATTTGACATTTATTAGGTGGTTTAAAGATAAAGTCTTTTGTCCACTATCTCAAACACCAAATAATATGGCTAAAAATATCAAATGGTTCAATTTTAAACCAAAATTAAATGTTATATCTTATAAAGGGTGTGACATAATTGGATTTCCATACTACACAAATGCGAAGATGATAAGAATGTCGTCCAAAATAGTAAGGTCATGCTTTAGGCATCTTCATTTTATTTTTCTTGTGTGAAGGATAAGAATCTAAATGAAGCTAAAATATCTTATTATGGTGTCATTAAAGACATATGGGAGTTTGACTACATAGGTTTAGATTTCCAGTCCTTAACCATAATTGGGTTGGTAACAAAAAAGGAATTGTAATGGAAGAATTATGCTTCACATTAATAAATTTTGAAAATATTAGCGAAAAGGATGATCTATTCATCATGGTGTCATAGGTGAAGAAAGTATTCTATATTGATGATTAAAATATGGTATGTCGTTCTTCATGGGAAAAGGTAGTTCATTGCAAATCCTATAGATTAGGAAGAAAACTATGACAAGTATTATAACTCTAGTCCATTCTCAGGTGGCTTGCCAAGTGTAAATGTTGAAGATAATACTGATGAATATATATGTGGATATCACACAAATGGAATATTAATTGATTAGCAATCCAACAATACCAAAGGCATGCATTTTAATTATCTATCTTAAATGTTGTATATGCTTGATGTGCACTTTGTTGGATCAAGAGGGGGGGTGAATTGAGATAAAAACACTCACACAAAATTTGTTAGACCTTCAAGTTACTTCAAACATGACTATTGTAAATATGGAATTTGATGTGAAATCCAAACATACATAGCAAGGATGAGAGAGGTTGAACAGGCACAAGAACAATCTAGAGTCTTCAACCTCTACAAAGGCTTATCCACTCTTGCAAGCAACTGGACACCTTCACCAAGGATCTCCCCTTCTTGCAATGAGTCTTCCGCCTTGAAGGAATTACCCACTCTACTTAAGGATCTTTAGCCTTCATCTTCTCTTCAACTTGGAGAAGTTTTGCACCTTCTCCTTCACCTTGGAGAAGCTTTCACCAACTTTGTACTTGAAGAAAGGGGTTGGGAAAGGGAAGCTTTGAGAGCTCTACAAGACTTCAATGGAGTAGATCTCTCACACATAGTCTATCTCACTCATGTGGATGTTTTGAAGTGTAATCAAGAGAAAAAAGGGGCTCCAGTGGACTGAATGCACTCAACTATAAGTAGGAGGTTGAATAGCATGAAGGAGAAAACTTGGAATGAAGTACAGGGGGTCCTATTTATAGTAAGGGATGTCTACTAGCCACTAGAAGCACTAAGGAACACCTTCTAATCATTTAGGGTGTTGCAATGGATCTATTTTTGATGTTTGCAATACTCCAATGGCTATAATCACTTTTTGTGCACATTTCATACAGTGCAGTTGGCTGAGTTTCAATAAAGGTAACTTGACCGCTTACACTATGCAACAAAGAAAATTTGAAGCATCGGTCGAGTTTATCCTGGATGAAACTTGCTCGATCGCTTAAATTTGATTTGCCAATGCAGACATCGGTCGAGTTTGTCCTAAGATAAACTTGACCAAACTTGGAAATTCCCAAAATTCATCAAGGGTGTCGGTCAAGTTTATTAGGGATGAAACTCGACCAAACAGTCACTCTATGATGAATTTTATAAATCATCATTAGAGTGATTAAACGTTGGAATTAAGTGCTCCTGATTTTTTCTCATCTTAGTTACAAGTCATAGCATCAATAAAAATTATCACAAAATTTTTCCTAAGTTGTTTAGGGTTATTCTGCAAAAGTGCATTTGCATTGCTTTTGACTTGAACTAGATCAAGATAGGTCTTGACTAAATTGATCCTTTTCATGTACCTAATACCTAAAATCAATCTCAAATAGACATATTAGATACATATGAATGGAATGGTTAAGTCATCATCAAAATATGGACAATGTATAAACCTTAGGTCAACACACTTTATGTTATCTAAGATAGTTATATATGTTTCATATGTCAGATGTCTATTTTACATTCTTTATCACTTATATGTGTTTCTTTACTATTTTTTATATTACATTTTTTGGATGGCGTCTGATTGTAAAGATGAAAACTGTGAGGATGAGCACCATGAGGATGTGCACCGTGAGGATGAGTCTGTTGTAAGTTATGCATTGTTTTATTATGTAGATGTGCATTTTACATTCTTTATCACAATTATATGTTTCATATGCTAGCTATGCATTTTACATTCTTTATCACTTATATGTCTTTCTTGACTATTTTAGGATGAGCACCATGAGGATGAGCACAATGAGGATGAGCACTCTGGGGATCCTACTAGGTCTACTGAGGAGCAATATGATTGTGCATGTAAAATAGGCATCACTTTTTGAATAAGTTATCAACACAAAGGGGAAGAGGACCAAAGTTGTCTATCATCTTTGCTACACTAGGAAATACTACTGAGAACAATCACAATTCTTTGAAACAATATTTAGGGGTTTTTGTTTGTAACAAAGTGGCAATAACAATAAAATCTTGGTATAAAGTTCATCCTGCCATTAAAGACCTCATCTGAAAGGACATAGTTGTGAGTTATTCTATTTTTAAAGATATGTATAATTATATTTTTAAATATATGCATATTTAGAGATTCTATCAATAAGTATATGAACTTTTGCAGGACATCTTTGACCTTGATGAAAATTGCATTGTAAAAGTGTGTTACAATGTTGTGGGAGGAATTGAGGAATTTTAGGACGAATCTAATAAGAGATTACATAATGAGTGACAAGAAGAAGAACCCCGCCATTGAGCAATGACCCTATCTTGATAAGAGTGTTGGGGCACGTTCATTGCTTCAAGGAAAACAAATGAATTGAAATTGTTAAACTTCCTTTAAAATACATTCTTATCATTAATCAAGTGAATTCATTTTATTATGTGATAAACATATGTTTTGGATTAACCATGTTATTCATGATGCTTAGAAAGAAAGGCATCTAAGGAATGTGCATGACCATAGGTTGGGTTCAGGTGGTTAGGCTTGGCACCACAAATAGAGAGAGCAAGTGTCTTATTCAGAGAAACCTACTCCTGGGTTTGTTGAGTCTTCTACTACTCTTGCACCTCTACCTCATTATGAGGAGTGTATAGGTTCAAGGACAAGACACTCCAGAAAAATATCCAACCCTGTAATCTCTGAGATAGCTGCAAAAATGGTAAACTTAAACTCTCAGAGTGCATGCTTATTTTTTTACCTGGATTGATATGTTTTATTGATCGATTACTATTGATGGTGATTAGTGGGATCTCTATGATAAAAAAACAAGCTAAGTTCATCCCTGATGAGCCAAAGAGATGAACTGAGTATTGCTCTAAGTACTCAGGGGCATCTTGACCATGTTAAAGGTGTTAGAGCTGATGTTCAGATAAGATCTTTTTTGGGCACATCAAAACAAAAGTGTGGATCTGAGATGAAAGGTGGATTGTCACAAGATGAGGTAGAGGACATAGTATCAAAGAGAATAGAAGAAGCAATGAGAAAATTTTAGGATTCTCAATCTCAAGCTCCTTAGACAGTACCTTAGCCGCATTGCTCTTCTTACAAGGTGGTTAGGAGTACCCCGTGGACCCTCCTCATATAGTTTACGAGGTGATTGGGAGTAATCCCATTCACTGGCCATACGCATCTAGTCTAAGTTTTTTCAATATAATAGTCTTTCAAGTCAATATATATGTTGTTTTTTAGTATATATACCACTATATATAAAAATTTAGGTGTTGAGAAAATGCCCTCTTGCAATACTACAACCTACCTTCTATATTGTGGCACTGGGTGAGGTTTTCCCACACCTTGTATGTGACAAGGTTCATGGTTCTCTGATGCCCGATAAAGCACTTTGTGTGACTATCCAACTTGTTATCCACAATGGAAAGACACACCACTTCCATTTGGCCACCTTGAGCACAACACGGTAGGAGAAGTAACATGGCATGATTATGTGGCCCAAAGTCAGAGTTTTCTATGAGAATGTAATATAATTTTTCATTGCATTTGTATTTTTGATTCGTTTCTTTTTGTTTGTCTAATTGGAAATTGATATGAGGATATATACAAACTATAGTACCTAAGAAGCCCCCTACCATTCCTCCTCCAAAGGCCATGATACCTACTTGAATTTGGTAGGTCTTATTCAACTCACTAGGTCCTATTGAAGGGTGTTGGCACTATGGTTAGACACTTTAGAAGAAGGGTCCACTATGATGGTCTGTATTCAAGAGGATGTTGTAGGACAAGATCACAATACTAGTGTATTCTTAACATATGTTGTAGGAGATATTTAGTTATGATTGGTTATATATAGCCGCCATAGGACTTTGAATATAGTGAGATCTTATGGTACCTCATTTTGTGTGTGTGAAATATGTGTTGAGTTGTTTTCTAATATATTGATCCATACATATGTTTTACATCTACTTATATAAAGTGAGTTTATAGTTCACATTAACTAATCTAGAATTCATAGTTCCATCATTGATTAACTATGCAATTGAGATCAAAGTAATGCAAGTGATTACTTCTCTATTGTATTCAAGTATTTTTCTATTGTTGGAAAGAATGTGATTTATCTACTATAAATGTTGGTTAAGTTTGGGGATCATTGCTTATAGTTTTAACTGATGAATTATATTCATTATAGAATTTGAGTTTTATTTTGTTTTCCTTCTTTTCACTCAGTAATAGGAATTAGGACTTGTTGGTAATTGTCTATGGGATGATCTCAGTATATTATTTTGATCCTTTGAGTAGCAAACTATCAACGGGGGACATGTAATGAAAATGGCTATCATAAAGTAAGTAAATTTTTTTATTTTTCAATATATGTTTATTGTTTGAATCATTACATAGTTGTTTACTAATGCAACTAAATATATTTCTTTAACTAATATGAGTATAAAAACATTCAAATAGGTTGGAGGAGATGTAGATAAAAAATAAATCAATATCTTAGAAGAATGTTAAGGTAGTTTGATGACTCCAATGCATATATATGACAACTATGATTATTTTTATTTATTAACATTTCACATAATTGTAAATTTGTTGTGTCTTAGAACAGATAATAATTGGACATGCAAATATTACATGATTTAGTATATGTACCAAATTGTCAAACATGCATCACAAGACATCTGTTGTATATAAAAGATAATATAACTCTTGAATCATAAGTAAATAGTGTCATTTGATATTATAAAAAAAATCAAATCAAACTCTTGAATTATATCAAAATCTTTGTAGTTGCTCAACACATTAAATCCCTATACACAAGAAGAGTTGGATGGGATACCAGAAGAGTGGGTAGGTAGAGTCCTTCATTAAGGAAGTCAACTTTATAATTGGTTAGTATAAATTATGATGTTATTAAAACTTTGATGTCATCATCTCTGTATATGTATGATAGTAATGACTTTTTGAAACTTTATATTTGATGCAAGTGAATTGTTGGTGCATATGTGAATGATGTATGTATATATACATATGTCTATAAAATGTGAAGAGAACATATGTGATGAGAATTGCATCTATACATGTGGATGAAAATGGAATTGCATGTGTGTGAATGAATTGTGTGGATGTGCACTCTTGTATGTGTTTGTTATTGTAGGTACTACTGCCTTATTGTCAAGTTGAACACATGTAGAGACTACAGTTCTAATATTTAGTCAACATGTCTCCAAACATGTCATAAAAACATGTGATCTTGATTGTATTAAATAAATGGAAGATGTAAATCTATGTCATAAGTTTTTCCAAAGAAACTGGTTCCCATCTATCCTTGTAAGTTAAATTTTTACTGATAAGGAAATATCATATCCGTTATCTTAAGAGGTCTAATGACGCATACCATTTTCAACATCAGTTTCTACTGGATAACCAATGATGCAGACCTACGTCATCAGTTACGCTATGCAAAACCAATGACTATAACCCCAAAATAATCATGTAATTGTTGCTAATATATGATTACATCATTAGTTTCTTTATTATAAACCGACAATACCCGTCTGTTGTTATGTCATTTTTTCCTTTCATAAACCGACAGTATCGTTGGTTGTCTCTTACCCTAGAAACTAATGTTGAATGTCCTTAGTTGTAGTGTCACCCACTTAGGTGTTTGTATATAACTATTGACATAGGACTAAAATAACCAATGGTCCATATGGGTTTTGTACTAGTGGATAATAGTGTATAATATGAAAGAAAATGTAATCTAGTAACTCAGTAACATAATTAGAAAATTAATTATATAGGTAATGAACCACATCATCAATATTTATATATCTTGTCCCATGATTAGTTCCACATGACATAGATAATTGATATAGGAACATATAGTAAATGATATGAATGAAAAAACCAATACAAAGAAATACCTAATAAATATAATATATTTTTTATTAGAATATAGATGACCCCATTTGACTATTTAATATGAACTCATATCTTGGATACACAACCTATTAAAAGATAAAATGATCAAAATGAGGCTTTAATAAAGAAAACTAGAAAAATGGAGAAGAAAATGAGTCATAATACATTCCCTACAAAAATTGATATGAGTGATAAATACTTTGTATAAAGTTATGCTCTCATGGGATACAAACATCGATCTTCTAAAATATCTATTAATTTAAGCATGTACATGTATACAACCATATATAAAATGACTAAAGATGATATATATTACAACCATGGAGTGGTAATACAACCTAGGGTATAACCAAAACAACAATTAAGAACCTAAGAGGTGATTTACAAGCCAAGTAACCTCAAATAACCTTAGTACATTCTTTCTTGCTAGAATTATGAGGACTTGGCACCTTTGATCTTTGTGTGCATTTGGACTGCAAATTCTTGATCATAACGAGGTATTAAATTTTATATTCCAATTGTTGTGATTTTATCACTCTAGAATTGTATTCATACTCCATAATCTATGAAATCCGAATTGCAATATTCTCATTATGAACTACAGGGGCTAGTAGAATCTTGACAAGTGTTGAACCCAACTTGTTTATTATCCTTGTCTCTCATCTTGAAGGTGACCACAAAAATATTGAATATTATTGGATGATTAAATAAATTTGGATTTGTACATTGGCACAAAATTTGAATATTGGTTAGAGCTATGACTCCTAGATTGGGCCGGTCATATACCCCAACCCTACATAATGGATAATAGACATAGAAGTCCCCCAATACTGGTTATCCCAATAGATAAAAGTGTCATTCTCTCATGGAGGAGAGAACACTAGGCACCTAGCCCCGACAAAGATAAAATCTTAGATAGAATTTACAGATGGATAAGCATTTGATATGAATACTTCTTTTATCTTGATAATTGGAATTACTAGTACTCTTGAGTACATCTTGTTTCACATACAATCTTGCAAATTTGTTATATTGTATACTCTTTTGAATTCTATGTTACAAATTTCATCCTTGAAATCCTTAACTTGTTGACCCTAGTCCATCAAAGTCCCTACCTAATTTGTAAATTTGTTGAATCTCTTCTGGTTCATATTCATTTAAACAGCTCAATAATATCTATTTAATACCAATTATTTTGACTCAAACCCTATTTTGATTCATGTGTGGATGTATTCGTGATGTATGCAGAAATTGTCATTATTTTGGTATCTAATTTGGTTATTTTCTATGTCATTTGTGCTTAATTGAATATCTTTTTAATACATATTTTACCAAATTAGTAAAAATCACTTGTGCATCATTTCTTATATTTTTACATGTATTTTACATGCATTTTACATGTTTTAATTATTATAATAATTATTTGATTTTATTCATTGATTATTTTATTGCAGATAATTATTATTTACTGGAGCAAAGTCGATACCATCGACTTGCAACTCGATGATAGCGACATGGCATCAGAGTACAAATATTTTTTACTCTAGATTGAAAAGGGAAAGGACGTTTTACTGTGAAGAAGTCGATACCATCGACTTCCAACTCGATACTATCGACTCAGACGTTGCAGACGAAATTTTAATGTATTAAATCTAACACATATTGTATTAAAAATTACATTTTAGGTTTCCTCTTGACCTAAACATGTACGACGGCTATAAAATACATCATTAGAACCGCAATTGGGAGATCTATCACTATCACGGGGGATGATACGACAGCCGAACGGAGAGAGAAAAGTAGAGGAACCCTAAACGGAAGACCTCGAAGGCATTTTGGCGGCGGAAACGATGGCAAATTATCTCCATCTTCTCCAGATCCACTCTTTAACCATTTCTCCAATTTACTGTATCTCAAAATTCATGTTTTACATCTTTTTGACTTACTGTGATACCATGTCGTCTATTTTCGGCTAAAAACCGTAATTACTTAGGACCCGAGAGTAGCCCGGGTAATCGTTGTATGGTACTTTTTACATAGTTTATCATAATTTGTCTCTCAAATCCATGGTATGATGTCACTTTCTCCATTATATCATTATGATTGATCACCCTAATGATAATCTAATACCTTTAATTACTTTGAAAGAAGAATTAATGGTTGAAAAGAGATGATAATCACATTAACTAATAAATCCTTTGAACAAGGCGATGTACAGTTAATGGTGGAAACCCAGAGTATGATCTTCATGCACCTAGTTTAGGATATAGGTTACTACTACCGTGGAACCGACCTAGATTTAGGTAGTGAATTGTATCGTGAAAGCGAGCAATTCTGACTACAGGCCACTATCCGGAATAGGAGATGAATTAGGATAATTGTGTAGAAATTAGTACAACGAGAACCTGCGGTGAAACCGCAATCCTAAGGATTCTATTTTTAATTGATTCAACCAACCATTTAATCGTTTGTTTTGTTTTCTTTTATTTTTATTTTCTTTTTCAACCAACTCTTGTTTTCGGCTTAGCTGATCAATCCTAATTAGTAATAGTCTTTAACCTCACAACTCCCCGTGTTCGATAACTCGGGACTCATAATCCCATATTACTTCGACACGTACACTTGCATATTACACACACGTTATTCACGTGTCAATTCCCTGTGGGAATTTATGGGCATGTGATATAAAGAAGACATAGAAGATACATGCAGTCATTATCCTCTGCAGATTGAAGAATGGATAGGATTTATTATTTTATTTTTGTAATCCTTATGTATAGGCTTCCATGAACTCTATATAAGGCATAATGTAAAGATTTGTCTATATATTTTGGTATATTTGTAAAAAATATTAATCTAAAATATTGGGTCTTTATAATTGGGGTCAAGCTCAGATGCACCCAAATTTTCTCCACCTAAAGGGTTGGGAACACCCCTCACAATAGAAGAATAGAAGGAATATTATCAACTAAAAGCCAATATGCACTTAAAATATGGATTGGACAACATGTATGACTAAGGTATGTTAAACCTAACTGAACAAGGTTTCCAACAAAGAGGGAGTCATAATATACAACCAGATGTCAAAAGGAACTTCCTATAGTATGATAAAAGCTACATAAAGAAGAAAATCTAAGTGTAGTGAATATGGATGATTGCTTAAAGATCTCAATAAATAGAAAAAATAAAAAATAAATATTGTATGCATATTAGTATTATAACAACATGTATAAAGAAATAAAAGTTTTATGTGCATCATTACCATACCATAAATTATAGCATCACCACCATAATATATGGGGGAGTAATGGAGTCATTGTGCTATTTCTCAGGTATAGGAAATACTATATAATTCCACTATATATAGGATACAAGCAATAAGCATTCACCACCTAATGTACAAATATTGACATTATACCATCTATCAAGCTCAAACATGCATTTTTTAATAGAGAGGCAAGCATTAGTTTAGTCAGACTGCCATATAGTATCCAAACTAAGACTCCATCATAAAGATGTAATACAAGATCAATGATACAATCATTGCCATCATATGGCAAATAGGGTTTCCATTGCAAGAATGGATTAATAAATTTATTAGAATGCAAAATGAATGAAACAACAACAAGATACAACAGTATGCTTCAATTTGCATATTCCAATAGTCCAACAAGTATGCAAGATCAAATCCAAGAGATGACACTATTGGATCAAATAGATCTTATTAAGTGCAATTATACCTCCTTGAGATCAAAGAGAGAGAAAATAAGGATCATTATCCAATATTGACTCCTAAAGAAAATGGAAGACACACCTTAGAGATGTGTATAACAGTCAAGATCAAACCCTAGATCCAAATAGGGTATTTTTTCATTGATGATTAAAATAAACATGTAAACCATTAATTAAGTTAAACCCCAAATTATCGACTCTTTATTATAGTGTAACTGGGTTATGAAACTTATAGCAACCAATAAATTTTCCTTTTATGATTTCAATGAGTATCTATTCATAATTTTTTGAGTTATATATCAGCTATTACAATTTTTCTAACATAAATTGATTTATGAAAAAAAGCATGCATGACTGCTGCACCATAGATAAATTCCTTTATGCATGACATGACACATTGATACTTTACCAGGTTACATACATGCCTGACAACACATTATATAAAAAGGACTAAAAGGCTTATTTTCCATGTTGACATGATAGGATATCAAACAAAAGATAGGGCAAACATGTAGATGATAGGCAATCATCTTCTTTCCTTTGAACACCAATACGATGAAAATGTAGGGATGACCAAGATTAATTTTGAGAAATTAAAGTGAAGATCTAATGAGGGAAAGGGCCAACGTACATTCCCTTCATGTCTAGTGGGCCTCACCAAACTAGTGATCCTGAGGAGAGGGTCATGAGCCAAATAAGAGCATATAGAGAATATACCACCATGGTAGGCCAGGGGAGGTATCAAAGGCCAAGGAAGAGGAACATTTGGAACAAAGAGAAACTAGATGGTTTCAGAGTAAAGAATACATGAAAATCATGACAAAATGGGTTTCAATGCATCAAGTATGTGTGTATTTGTAAATATGGTGACATGTGTTACATACTTTATGAGCTCAACCTACATGTTTGGTTGCATTAGATTATTATGTACATCTTTGACTGTATTAAGATATGTTATGTGGTTGTATCAACTAATGTCACTAATGTATCATATGTGCTACAAAGCATGTACATGTTAGGGTTAGTCAAATACCACTTAGGGTTTAGGTCAACATTCTAACCATTCACCTCATACACATCTTTAACATGTACAACATCTAAGGCCAGGTTTCACATATCCAACTTATCAATAGATGAGGGTTTATTGACCCACATCAAGACTGTGGTCATATATATCCATAATTAGGATTTGAGTTGTTCATGTTATGTGCATGACATATTCACTATGTACAAATCGGTGTATTATGGTATCTCAATTCTTATTCAAAATTTCTAAATATCTAAGCACTTTAACTTCTGGTTCATGAGGTTCAGATTTCTAGAGTCATTATAGGTAGATTTTTGTATGTTATAGTTGACCATGTCTCCAAGTGTCTTGAAGCTATATCCACTAGAGCTATTAATCACAAAGTGGTGTGTGAGCTAAAAAAGTCAAGCATAATTTGACGAGTTTGGAGTTCCAAGGACCGCAATAAGTGACGTAGGTAGCCATCTCATTCATAGATCCTTCAAGAATATTATAAAAAGGAATGGTATTTACCACCGAGTAGCTACCTCATTCATCCTCAAAATAGTTGTCAAGTGGAGCTTGTCAATCGAGACATAAAGCTCATCCTTGAAAAGTGGTGAGACCAAACCAATGATTGGTCACTTTGACTTGATGAAGTCTTATTAGCTTATAGAAAAACATAAAAAATCTGATTGAAACCTCCTTTCAAGTTGATCTATTAAAAGAGTTGCCATTTGCTTGTGGAATTGCAACAATCTGACAACGATTGGGCAACGTCTGTCTCTATTTTTTCTCAACTTTCTTGCTTTCATTATTTGTGTTGTCAAATCTATTGATGTGAATATGGATACAATGGGAATTGGAAGAAAGTTACAACTTGGTGAGCTTGAGATCTAAGGCACGAAGCATATGAAATGTCCAAAAATTATAAGGAAAGAATAAGTTCTTGCATGACAAGCTAATAAGAAAGAAAACATTTGAACTTGATCGATGGATATAGATGTACAACTCTCTCATGAAACTCTTTCCCAGAAAGTTGAGATCAATATTGGAAGGCCCTTACATAGTGAAGCATGCCCACCCACACAGTGCAATCATGATACAATGAAAAGAAGGCACCAAATATTTCATGGTGAATGAACAAGACCAAAGCCAATTGTGGAAACATGGCCCGATAAGGCCAACCAAAGTTTTAGCACTGTCATGTTGGTTTATATGATACCAATGGAGAAAGAAGAATTTGAAATACAAATGAGAATGCAATTTACTATGCAAGGGAGACTCTAATTTTCATAAGTGGTTAATGAGTCAAAGGACATCATGCTCAGCTGAAAGCAAGAAACATAGCAAAGTGGGAGGTAATTCACATGGGTATGCAATTTTGACCCAATACCTTGTAAGTTTTGAATATACTTTTATTTTATACCCTTAAAAGGAAAAACATACACACATACCTTTGGTTTTAATATTTTGTGTTGATTTTACTAGTACTAGTAAATAAGGGATTGAGAAGCAAGAATGCCCCCAAGTGGTTAAAATTTTTGAAGTTTGATGTTGAAATGGTGATTTCATTGAGAATGAACAAAAAATGTTGAATAACACCTTTGCAACATCCATTTGGTCTGCATAATGGCCTTGGTAAGTTCTGCAAATTTGATAAGTTTATGTCATTTTTTGATATTTAAAGTAAAATAGATGTTCCCCATAGAACAATCATGTAAAATAACAAATAGAACTACCATTTTGGGTCTAGAATGATTGTGGTGTTTGATATGTGTTGAGATCCAGTAAATAAACCAAAAATTTCATTATGGAATAGCTGTTCTATCACAAGAACAACTATGGTGGTTCAAAAACAAATCATTTTAGCGATCATGATTGTGGTGAAAGAACACAACAACATATCGAGTTTTAGGCCCAACCAGAACAACCATTCTTTGACTAGATAATTAAACTGGCCCCAACTCTCCCTAACTTTAAGAGTTAAGTGAGGGTTTGTTTTCACAAATCCATCACTCACTCCACTCTTCTCCCTCATGCCTCCATGCACATTCCCCACACTTAGAATTGTAACAGCTGCACCCAAGCTCCTTCGAGCTCAATTCTTGCTCTCTATGTGCAAGGCCCCTAAACTTACTTAATGAGTGGCATAAGCTTAATTATCATAATTGAATTCTTTTAACCCTAATATAACCTTGTTATATGCGTTGAAATCATAATACAAGCTTAAGTTTCAAATTTGGTCCAATTTGGACACTGTTTGAGCAAGTTATGCAATTTGATGCACATTTTGGATTTTTCTGCAATTTACCCAATTGAGAGATTTTCTTTGCAATTTATCACTTGCATTATGGTCCTTGGATATTTTATAATCATTCTTGAGCTTTTTTATCCATGGGGTTCCTATTTAAACATTGGTTTGAAGGTGTTCTCCTCAAGGGTATTTTAGGGTTTACCCCTTCATGGATGAGCTACCTTTAGTAGCTATCAACTAATGAATTATTTGATTGGCTTGGGAATTCAACAAAGGAAATCTAGGAAGGTATATATGTAAGGTAGGGGATCTTATTGTGTGTGTGCTTGTATATTCTTAATAGTTTAAGGCCATGGGCACTTGGAAATATACTAGAACTTCAACTTTTTCTTTTTCTTTATCTTAAAGTTTCATATACTTATCCCTAAGCACCCAAACGAGCCATTTTCTCTCCACCACTTCCTTCCTTCTATGAACTTCGTTCTCCCTCTATTCTTCTGTGAATTTCCAGTCCAAGGAAGAAGAAGAGGGGATCTTCTTGGAAAAAGAATCTATGGTTGCAATTGACTTCCTTTTAGGGTTTAAAAAGCTTCCTTCTAGTGATCTTAACCTAAATGAGTAAGAATCCCCTTCTTTCCTCAATTTATTTACTTTTTATACTTCCTCATACCTTTCTACAGGTCGTAACTTTTCTGTTCCTTGGTAGAAATTGCTCTAAATCTCTAAAACCCTACCTTGCTCCTTATGCTTAGGGTTTGCTCATTTGATGAAGAAAGGTGTTGATGGACGAGTTCACAGCTTATGCTTGGATTTTCTACCCTACTTGCTTGTTTTTTCTTCTATTTGAGAGTTTATATTCTAATTAACAGCAAGTTTTATAACTTGCTTCATGTTTATTGCTTACCATATGCTTTCTAGCTCATGTTCTTGCTTGAAAATGATGATCCATGCACTAAAAAGCCATGCTTGACTTGGATTTCGATTTTTATAATGTTCCATGTTCTGATTTCAGTTCTAGATGAACCTGTATTCATGTGTAAGTTATTACTAAGGTATAATATGACTTGGATCAGGTTGGTTTGACAACCAATGGTGCTAAACACCGATCAACCAATGGTCAATTTTAGGGTTTAAAGTTGATTTCTTCTATAAACACGACTCAATGGTGGTACCATTGCAACAACCGATGGTGTTTTCTTCATGACAACTGATGGTGGTGACCAAGGGTTTCAAATTACGTTCATCCTTTAGGTCAGGTGTTGGCCTAATTAGAAGCTTAGTAATTAACCACTCAGTACCCTAATGATGCTATCAATCAATAGTGATATTAGTTTGATATTCGAGGGTGATTAATGAATATAGTGCTGATCTAACAACCTATGGTGACTTAATGGTCACTAATGATGGTGGATCAGGTCTCCACAACCTATGGTGAGTTAATCATATAGTTGTAGCATCAATTAATCCTTAGACCAATGGTTTCTTGGGTCACTTGATGCAATGGTCTGACCTATACTGTAATTGATGGTTTTAACATATGAACTTGACCCAATGGTCAAGATCTAATGTTTATTCCTCTAATAAAGTGGAATGATGGCTAATGTAATATGTTGGTCCTAATAGTATGATTGAGATGTTTTCATTTATATGATCAACTTAAGGAGCTTACTTGTTGACAATGGATGACTTGTTTTAAATGAACAATCAATTGTGGGTTTTACCGTACTCTCAACAGAACCCTTATTGTTGTTAATCAAAGGATGTCTAGAGTTAAATGGTGACTTTTATATAGCAAAACTCAAAAACATTATATATGATTCATTCAATATGTTTACTTATGTAAACGACCAATGGATTTACCTTTTCAACATTTCATGGTTAGAAGTTGCTGCCTCAATATTCCCATTATATTGGGTGAAGCGTGTAGTGTAATGTTATGATTCTATTGATGAGAATTTGATTGTTCAATGCCTTAAACTTGTAGTTTTATCCTTGCCCTTGTTTGATTATGATTTATAATCACCATAATGAATTAATGGGTAACCCTAATGAGGTATAGCTTGTTATACCTAGCTTTAATATATCTAAATGATGGTAATTGGGTATGAATAGTCCTTGAATGACTAATACAATAATGGAGTACTCTCTTATTGTTGTTGAAACCCTAGTATGCTATAACCCGTTGGTTACACCTTTATTTATGTGTGGGTTCATACTTGAGAATACTACGGAATGTGATGGTGATGCTTCACCTTATGCATCCATGATCCAATGGGGATGTCGTGAGTTAGAGTTTGGGTATAAGTGCTAATTAGTAACATTAATATAATTTATCTTGTCGAACCTAACTCTAATGCAAATAGATTAATATGAGTATTCATGTTTAACATTCTTATATATGATGGAATGATGGTGGAATAACCTCCTTAATATGATCATAACATTAATGTGTTAATTGGTGGTTAACATAGCTACATGGTTGATACTTTCTTATGCTAAACATGTGCATTATGAATATGATGAGGGTTAATCATATCTAGATTCCTTGCATATTAATGTAATAAAGGAATGTTCTTAATGTTAGTATAGCCTTGCTATGATTGTTTATGAATATCTCATAGCTCATTAATGCAACATTGTGTTGATCTGGTGTATTATATGTAAATGTTGTTGTTGAGCCTTGTTATAAGGCATGAAAAGATAATGATGATCTTGTAGGGAATAGTATGACAGTCTTACTGAACTTTGGGCATGGTTGATCCATGAATGGGGTGTAATCCTCTTGTGTTGATAAGGTTGATACCTTGTGATATTGTGGAAAAGATTTATATCTTGTGATAGTATGATGACTAGTGTGGTTTCATGAATGGCAAGTGAATTGTACCATGTGATGATGAGATGAGAAATTATGTTCTACACATTTTATATCTTTTAAAAGTTGTGATATTTATATGCTTGCTAGAAGTGAATTAGGGTTTGTATGTCCACTTGTTTGATGCAACCTTAATTCACCCAATTGGCATAACTAATCAAGTCCAACTCTAATCATGTAGTACCCTATTCCGTAGAGCCATCTTCAATGTCAGAACTTGCTGAATGGTGAAACGAGTATTCCTAAGGGAAACTCGGAGCGCATTCTGTTGAGTATGTGGGGGTGGCAAGTTGAGGATATATCCTTGTCATCCACAATACATGTTGTGGAGGATGGATATGGTCATGTCTCATACATCTGATGTAATTGAGGACAACTGCGGTTGTACCTCAGATTAGAGGGTTTGTATACCCTAGTTTCTAGTGCCATGACCTGTACCAAGGGCGGACTAGTGGTTAGCAGCTTGACTATATGTCACTATGGTGACAACTTTGACTGATATGTCACTTCCTTTTTACTCGTACTAACTGAGGGGAAGGGATATTAGGATATTGACACTCCTAGATCTTGTACGGAACCGAATAGCCCTTCATAGGGGTCGGTTGGACTTTGGATGGTATGATTCAATTTCTCCAGTGCATAATAAAAGATGTAAGACAACTGTATATCATATCTATTTAGGGTTATACACAACGCTTCATATTGGATGATAACCCTTGTTTGTTTTCTTTTCACTAAGATCATGTATAATATAAGAAGAGATAATAGATATACTTATGTTTTAGTTATGCTCATGTTGTAAACATGCTTATGTTGTCAAATATACCGACACTAATGGTTAAGATGTTGTTGCTAGCTATGTTTAATATTGCTAGTCATGCCTATGTAATTAGAAATGCTTAAACTACTAATCATGCCTATGTAGTTCATTGTGTTATGATGTTAGTTCTACTTATGATATAGATTTGTTCCCTTTATTTGAGATGCCAATATTGATAGCCATGTTATGTTACTAGACATATTCATGATGTTAGGGATTCTTATGCTACTAGATTTCTTATGCTGTTAGCAAGGAATATGATGATAGTTATATTAATGATAATGATTGTTATTATATGCAATTTGATGATATTTGAGTAGATATCTATCCAAAGAAATGGATTTATTTGTTATCTATATATGCATTGATGATCATACTTGTTGCGAATATTGATTCCTTAATCTGTTTAGCATACTTAAACTGTTCAATCTATTCATTTGATTATTAAATACTCCAACTGCTTAGTTATCTACTATTTAAAATGTTGTAATCAATAAGCGTTGTTGGAGGTTATATCTCTTGTTGGGACATGAGTCTCACCCTTGTGGTTTGCCACATCTTTTTAGGTAATCGGAAGTGACAAAAACAAACCTATGGCAACAAAGAGGAGCTATTGTAATGAATCTATGAGAAAAGTTGATTAGATGTCTAGTGTGTCCTAGAGTCATCCATGTACTCTCAGGTCTGGGCTAGAAAAGTTTGTATATGGTGTTTCAAACGAATCAGAATTTTGTTAGCATGTTAATGCTTATTTGTATGACATATACGAATGTTGTTCTCCTATGTATATATGTTGTGGCTAAGGCGATAGACCAATTTGTATCAAATTCTTGGCATAGTATGGATACAAGAAAGATGTTGGGCTCTTATGCAAATGTTTTTGAGTGGGTGTTGATGTTGAAATCAGTTTTAATTTACCCATATTTTTTGGGTATGTGCTTAATTGGTGATTGATTGTGTTTTATGTTTTGAGTAATCTTGTTTAGTGTAACGGGTTCTCACACTATGGTCGTTGAAGCTCCATCAACCATCCTTGGCTCTTTTGCAAGCATCTCCAATCTCAACCTACTAATTTCCAATCTTCTCCATTTGCATTTACACCTCCCAATTGAGAAAACCTAGATGATATATAAAATATGCCCACCCATCTCTACCCATAGTGAACTTGAAAATATTTCAAAAAGGTGTTTCATCAACCACCAAGAAAGATTTCACCCCAAAATGTCACTCGGAGAAGGCTCCACCATAACTCCACCTCATGATATCCATCCATCCACACCTACTCCCACACCCATACCCAATCATGATGATGATTATATCAGACCAAGCTACAATGCTGGTGGAGAACAATCCTCCCAAGATGATTTTATTACTAGGTCAATTTTGTGGGGGTGGAAAGACACCCACAAAGGAGGAAGGGGCAAGTGACCCTATTCCACTTCTGCCTCCACAAGTAGTCTAAAAATCAACTTCTAAAACATGGCTAGCTACACTGACACCAATTTTCCATTTGAGGCTATCAACATCATCAACACACCCAATGCCTAAATCTAATTCAGTTGATCCAAGGAGGCTGGGGGCATCTTCCTCTAGAGTATGGCCCACACAAACATTCCCAACAAGTTGAAGACAACTGCTTGTAGATAAAGAAAAATAACAAGAAGAAGAGGATCAATAAGATGGAGAGGTTGAGGAGACATCACTGCCAAGAAGAGGCCAAAGAGTAGAGATAATACCTCCTTTTCCTAAAAACTTTGAAAGGGAGGTTCATCCCTTGCGATATGCTTGTGAAAAATAATAATTGTGATTGGCATTGGTGCTTCCTTCTGGTATAGAGAATGAGGGGATGGAGAAAATTTATTTGGTGCACAACTCATTTATATTGAGTTGATTTATGAGTTCTTTAGCGTAATTACAATACAATTCTTAACAAGGAAAATGCATTGTTGTTTGGGATGCCCACAAACTTATATTACAAAACATCTTCTAAAATGAATGCACCATTTTCCTTAACACCAAAGTTGGCAAAACATCTTGATAACATAGTCACTAAAAGAAACATAGCAAAATTTCACTCCCATAGCATATAGAAGGAACTAACTGGGGAAAGTAAGTTTTCCCTAGGCAAATCCAAGACCAACAAGTTGGTGAATCCTTTTACTACATATGTACAAAACGTATCGGCCTACAGAATGAGTGTAATATGATAACTGTAGTTGTTTCTTGACAAAATAAGTGTCTATTATTTACTTCTTGCTAAAACTATGGCATGTGAATTTGGAGATATGTTGATTTATCATCTTAATTTAATCCCCCTCAAGAGCATTGTGCCATTTATAATGGGGAAGGTTGTAACATCCATAACTCTCTACTGTGACTATACTCTAGACCACCTAACCGTGTCATTGGGATCCCGACATGTGGATATAAATCACCTCTTAAAGGGTCAAATGATATCCAAGGAGGGTGATAGGGTTCTCTATCATTTGCACCCTAGAGTTTTTACTTTGGAAAAAACCCAAATAGCACACTATTGTATAAATATTTACCAGTATAACACCTTCCCCAACTTATTTCCCAAAATAGCACACTTTCAGCCTAAAGTGCCACTTTAGTTGGCATTTTACTGTTGTGGGGTTAGAAAGCACCATACAATGTGACATTTTCAAGCTTGAGGTACTAAAAGCGCAAAACAATGTGGCGTTTTATAGCTTCAGGAGGCAAAATCACCAAATAAGCTGGCATTTTCTTGGCGAAGGAGGCAAAAGCGCCAAATAAATTGGCATTTTAGATGTAAAGTGCCACCTCATTTGGCGTTTCCATATTTTAGAGGAAGCGCCAAATATAAAGCGCAAGACTGGCTACGTTTTTTGCTGCGTTGGCGAAGCATCGCCTAAAAAATCGTTTCCTATTAAGCACTGCCATCCCTTAAGCGGTTCAGAGAGCTGAAAGATTTGTATTATGATGAAGCCTTCCACTCCAGCTGGATTGCCTGTGATGGATGCCACACCAGGCAGGATAGCAGGTCTGCTCGCATCTCTGATCGTCATCATCATCCTCTGCTCCGTCCGCTTCTCGGGCGAGCTTGGGCTTGTTTCTTTGGAGGAGCGTACGGATGCTCTCCCTATAGACATCTGTATCCTGGTCGGCGTCGTGAAATTAGTCGACCGCTATGAAGTCCGCCACCTGCATCGCCTCCTACATTCCCTCGAGCCCCCTACCCCCGACACGATCGTCGACATCAGGTTCGTCCTATGCCACCTCACTAAGGACAAACAACGTGTGCTCGTGAGCTTAGACCAACTGTAGTATGGCGACATCATCCTCCTGGACCGCCCAAGGGAGAACATGAACAGTGGCAAGACGTATCATTTCTTCAGCACAACCGCCTGGGCCTTCAAATCCATGCCCTACGACTATGTCATGAAGTCCGACGACGACACGTACCTCCGCATCCCGCAGCTGGTGGAGTTCCTCCGGCCGCTACTGCACCGTGACCTGTACTACGGGAACATGCACTTGTCATGGGACCTGGTGCACATGCCTCACCTGGTCTATATGTGCATGGGCTCTATTCCAGTGTGAACACCAGCCTATCTGGCACTTTAATCTAAAATGCCACTTTATTTGGTGCTTTACTCTAAAACGCCACTTTATTTGGTGCGCACAAAGAAAACGCCATATTATTTGGCACTTTTGCCTTCTGAAGCTATAAAACGCCACATTGTTTGGCGCTTTTAGGACCTCAAGCTTGAAAACTCCACGTTGTATGGTGCTTTCTAACCCCGCAATAGTAAAACGCCAACAAAAGTGACACTTTAGGCTGAAAGTGTGCTAGTTTGGGAATAAGTAATAAGTTGGGGAAGGTGCTATACTGGTAAATATTTATACAATAGTGTGCTATTTGAATTTTTTTCCTTTTACTTTTAATCCTGAGGTGTCATATCATGATATTATTCTATTAGAGAAGATTAGACCACACACCAATAAAATCCAAGGAGACTTTATAGATTCCTCAACTCCTATGGTTGGGAGTCTAGTGTGTCACCACCAGATATGCATTAGCAGTGAGATAGAAATATTCTTAGCGTGACAAATGTAGGAAAAGAGAAGAGATGTAACATCTCCTACCCAAACAAACACTTAGGATATGTATGACATCATGCCATACTTAGAGGAGATACAAAAAATTAGCAGGACATGTGGTTGGATTAGGAACAAATGCATACTCAAATAAACCACATGTACCATTACTAGCATGTGCATGTGTAGAAAAATGCCCACTGGGGAAAGACTACCAGAGTGCGTTACAAGGCTACACTGACACATATCAGCCTCCACAAGTGGATTATTGGAGACATTACTACTAGTATCTGCCATCATAGGGAGACACACCATATAATCCATTGAGTGACATGATTCCCATCATTCCAAGCCTAGTTTCGTGTTGAGAATGGAATGATTCAAAATCTTGGGGTGGTTGGGCAGTACACCCTCTTCATGTTATTTCTTTTGTTATTGTCCTACCAACTTTTTCCTAAATGATTGATTGTCTTGCCCTTATCCTTATAGCTTTTCATCCTGTTTCATATTTGCATGCCATATAGTTCATTTTGTTGCAATTTTTGTGTAGTTTTTATTAATGCATTCCTTCTGTATCACCCGTCCACATTGCATTGCATGTAGTCTTTATTAATTTCTTTGTTGGTAATAGCTAGATTCCATTTTTATGTTTTATTATTGTTAGTTAGATCTTGATGTGAATATGGGAAATGTGGAACCATTTTGCCAAATCTGGACAAGTTTGAAATATTTTGCCCTAAAAGGTGTTCTAGCTTAATTTGTTCTTGTTGAATAACATGAATTCCCTTTGGAAAGTGCATCTCACATTATCTATGAGTTATCTCTGAATGACCTCCATTTGTGAATTTATACATATGTTGCACACCTAACATGAAGGTAGAATTGACCGTTTGGTTGTAATATTAGCTAGGCACAAACCATTAGGGTTTATCCGAAACTCATGACCAAAATGTGGATTATTATATATGTTCATTCATTGCAGTTTTTCATTGATTTTGGAATATTTTTAAAGTAATCTTTATCTATGAAAATCTAGTATTAAGATCCACACTAGTGACCCCTCTTTTGATTCACAACTCTTCCATCATCTATTCCTATCTTCCTCACAAAAAGATGCTAAAAAGAACAAAAATAGTAAGGCTTGGCCACCCTCCAAAGCTTTGGGTGGGGTTGCCTACCCTTCCTCCCCTAAATTTCTTAATACCATCACATGCCCTAGATGCACAAGGGGGAAAAGAAAAAGAACAAGAAGAATGCAAAAATAAAATAAAGGTGTTGCAATGTAATAGCACCAGAAAACAAAACAAAACATGGGTGCTCTTTTGTAATAGCACACAAATCTCTTCTCACAACCCCCTTCTTCTATTACCATTCCCATTGGGCTAGAAAATTAATCCTATCCCTCCATGTCCCCATCACATATCTATGTGGGTCATTTATGGGGATTGGAATATAGAATTGAATTCATGCAATTGAAACAACACTCCTAGATGCTTTTATCATTCCTACTATGAAACGGTTAACCCAGAACCATATGACTACCATGTTGTTTGATTGAGCCTTTGATGCCCCATTTTGGGAAGTTTGTATGCTCTACTATTTGTAAGCAACATGTTTGTGAAAGTAAAGATGAAAGGATTGTAATATATTTGTTTAATTGCAATGGAGATCATCTAGTCAATAACTATCTTTTTGAATGCATATGACATTTAATAATTGTTTAGAGTTGAAACTGAGACTTGGTTGGAGCAAACTTGAGGAGAAGTATGTTTTAATATTGGGATGGTTATGAAGCATTGAATTGGATATCCATCTTATAAACATTTTTATCTTTATTTACATCAAGATACTTAGAATGCATTTAATTATGCAATAACACCTCTAGATGTTTTGTTGCATGTTATGTAGGTACTTTGGATGCTACTTGATGGAAGAAGGAGATAGATGTGATTCAAAGGACTTCACCCCTCATTGAGAATTTCAAGGATTCACTACAACCAAATTTAACCTAGCAAAATCATCTAAATAACATCAAAGCAAAAAGCTCCAATGATTTATAAAGATCATACATAAGTGCCATAAAGCCCCCAACAAATCATCACTCTACATCAAGAATGCATGTTCTCCAGAAAGTAAGAACCAAAACCCCCTAGAAACCTCCAATTCCACCCTTTACCCATCTCAATGCCATAAATGACAATTACTGAATGGGACACCACATATGCCAATGCAATTGACATTATTGACGTTAAAAACCCTTACAATATGTATCAAGCAACAATTATTGTCCATGATGTTCAAATGGACATAAAGAAATAGTGTCATTCCAACACAATTAGGTCTGCCCTTCCCTTCTCCGCCCTAGACATGAAGTCTAGGATCATAGCACTTATCATAAATAGAAATTCCCATACGAAAGAAAAATCAAATCGACAATGCAGAGAACACTTTTTTGGCCATCTAATTGCATTCCTAAGGAACTAAGGTCAAGTGGGATTGTTACTCCATTGCAGGAACTGCTTTAAATTGAACAAAAACACATATGAGATAAGATCACCCTACGCTAGCTTGATAGTGGTATCTTTGAACATTTCATTAAGACGTCCTTGTTTAGTATTCTTGAACCTGCACCAATCATAGAGGATTGTCTTTGCTGAGCGCTCAATCAATAAATCCTCATTGAAAACCCAAGCCTCCTCTTCCTTTAACACTTGATGCCTGTAACTCTCATGCACCTTCGCCTCACTAGCCTTCTCCTCACCACCCATTATTTCCCACCCTATTTATGACTCTTTCTTTGTATCCAATTAGCAGTTCATGGGTACATGATGCATCATAATGTTTTTTTTGGAAAAGTCACTGACTACCTACCCCAATCCACCACCAACGTGATGCCCTATCACGCTAATCAATACTACTAAAAAAACAAGTGATCAATGGCTAATTAACCACATAACCAGAAAAGAGGCTAAATTAGAACCGATTTATCCATTAATATCATGTCTAAAAATATTTGCATAAGGGTCCAACAACTTGCATATCAACACACACCATACTGGGTATTTACATGTATGTCCAGTGAACTCAGCAACAACTTGTATAAAAAAGATAATGTTCCACATATACATGCCATATACAAACATCAACACATTGCCGAAAGCTCGAGTCAATGTACATATCATCTACAAAACATTCCCTGCCCAGACCTGACAGTACATGAATGACTCTAGGATACACTAACTACTAGCCAACCTTCTGCTTCTACTGCTTGTCAGGCTGCTCTTCCTCACCATCACGATCCTTAAGATGTCATTTATGACTACCTAAAAGGATGTGGCAACCCACAAGGTGTGACCAATGTCCCAGAGAGAGACATAACCCTCAAAAAAAGTTATTGATTACAACATGTAACATTATTACTAATAGATTAAGTAGTTTAAACTAATTAATAAGGTTAATAAGATCAAGCATATTAATCACACTAAGACATTTACAAAGATATGCATAGCAAAAAGCATGACTAGAAAGTATATGAAGGAACAAGTAAGATATCATCTACTAGACAGTTAATTTCTCTTACTGCATTATATAAAAACTAAGTAGTATAAGAAACAAGGCAAGGGTTATCAATCAATGTGAATCATGTTTAACCCTAAGCAGATATACTACACATATGGATTATGCCTTTTATTAATCCCTAGGGAGTTTTAGGAGCGGGCACTAGGGTTCGACGTGAAAACACTTATCCCCAAACATCATCCATTAAATTTTCACCACACTTGATGTTGCCCGAGCACATAGAAGTATGGGAAGTTGGTTGGGTTAAATTTAGACTCCAACATCGACTATCACCTCATTTGTCAAAATCAATTCTGTATAAGATCTAGGAGAGCCAGAAGTCCTAATATCTCACCTCCTCAGCTAGTACGAGTCAACTGCAGTGACATATCAGTCAAACTATTGACAACGACATATAGTAAAGCTTCCAAAAACCTAGTCAGACCTTGGTATATAGGTCACAACACTAGAAACCAAGGTATACAAAACCCTATCATCCAAGGTACAACCACAGTTGTCCTCAATCACATCACATATGTACAAGTATTGACTTTACTTAAACTGAGGCATCACCACAGCCGTCCTCCAAAACCTTGGGATCAAAATGTCAAGGGCACACAATCACTTGCACCCAACATACTCAATAGTATGCGCTCTGATATTCCCTTAGGAATGCTTGTTTTCCCATCCAACAAGATTTGACACTGAATGGTTCTAAAACATAGGGAACTACATGATTAGGATTTCACTTGATTAGTTAATACCAATTGGGTGAGATAAGGTTGCATCAATCAAATTACATACAAAATCTAAAAGAGTTCAACAAAAGCATGGTATGTTGCAATTTTAGAAGATATAAGACATATAAAATATAATTTTTTATCATATTATCACAGATGCCAATCCATGTCACATCATGAAAATGATAACACCTCAATTAGGGCATAAGACCATGTCTAAGGTCCTAAGACCATTCACATTGTCCCCCTTAAGAACATCATTATCCTTCCATGCCTCATAAAGGCTCATCAACCATCACCATACACACGATACATAATTTCAACATGATATTGCATTTAGGAACTATGATGTTCATATGACAGAAATTTAGGGTTACAACAACCTAGAGAGAGAGAGAGAGTATTCCATCATCATACTAATCACATAAATAAACTATGTATGATTAACCATCAACACTTGTATTTGGGTTAGGTTCAACCAAGACGTGTGAATTAGGGTTACAAAACAACAATCAAAGATAAACCCTAGTTCTTGGTATCTCCATTAATCATGAAAGCATAAGGTCAAACATAACCATTGACCATAGAGTCATGCAATTTCATCGGCCACCTAGGTCAGGGAAACATAGAGACCACATAGGTTGGAAACACCTTGGAGACTTCTAGGGTTACATGCCTTAGCGACCACTAAGGTCCAAGATCATAGAGACCAACATGGATCAAAACTTCATCGATAAATAAGGTCAGAGGAGTCATCAACCTCTAAGAGTCAAGAAGGTCGGTGATCACTAATGGTTAGAAAAGTTAGCGATCACTAGGGTTACTAATCTTGGCGACCACCAAGGTCATACAAATCTCATCTACCACATATGTTCACATCTTAGAAACCACCTAAAATTAAAACCTTGGTGACCAAACCTAGAGAAAAACTTGGCGACCAAACATAGTTCAAAACCCATCGACCACATAAGCACCAAACCTTGGTGACCAAACCTATAACTCAAAACTCAATGACCATAAGGGTGAGAACTTGTCGACCATTAAGATGCAAAAATTGGCGACCACTCGTGATGTCAAAATCTTAGCAACCATAGAGGGTTCAAATCTTAGTGACCATGAAGAGACCAAAATATCATCTACCACTAAGAGTCTAAAACTATTTGGTTACCCCCAAGAACATGAAAGGTCATCAAGTTGCATAACAAGGAGAAAGATCAGTTCAAAACCCTAATTAGCAACCATCATTTGAGGGAGCAAAAACCATTGTTTTCCACAAGCATGCAAGTACAAAAACTTCCATTATCAAGCAAGATCCATGCATAAGATTTAGGGTTCACCCAAGAAGATACACTATTCGAGAATCACCATACTAATAAAAACCCTAGGTAAGAGAAGCATCTTTCAACTTAAAGCAATGTTTTAGGGCAAGACCATGTACATGCAAGGTAAGAGTAAGAAATAATCATGAAGAAAGTTATATAACTCAGCTTAGAGAATATGAAGAAACTCCAAATAACAAGGTTGCTCAAAGGAAAGAGAGTAGAAACTCTAGCTTAATAGGATGTGGCGACCCACAAGGTGTGATCAACGTCCCAGAGAGAGATATAACTCTAAAAAATAGTTATTGATTACAACATGTAACATTATTACTAATAGATTAAGTAGTTTAAACTAATTAGTAAGGTTAATAAGATCAAGCATATTAATCACACTAAGCCATTTACAAAGATAGGCATAGCAAAAAGCATGACTAACAAGTATATGAAGGAACAAGTAAGATATCATCTACTAGACAGTTAATTTCTCTTACTACATTATATAAAAACTAAGTAGTATAAGAAACAAGGAAAGAGTTATCAATCGATGTGAATCATGTTTAACCCTAAGCAGATATACTACACAGATGGATTATGCCTTTTATTAATCCTTGGGGAGTTTGAGGAGCGGGCACTAGGGTTCGATGTGAAAACACCCGATCCCCAAACATCATCCATTAATTTCTCATCCCACTTGATGTTGCCTGAGCACAGAGAAGGATGGGAAATTGGTTGGGTCAAATTTAGACTCCAACATCGACTATCACCTCATTTGTCAAAATAAATTCCGTATAAGATCTAGGAGAGCCAGAAGTCCTAAGATCTCACCTCCTCGTCTAGTACGAGTCAACTACAGTGACATATCAGTCAAACTATTGACAACGACATATAGTAAAGCTTCCAACAACCTAGTCAGACCTTGGTATATAGGTCACAACACTAGAAACCAAGGTATACAAAACCCTATCATCCAAGGTACAACCACAGTTGTCCTCAATCACATCACATATGTACAAGTATTGACTTTACTTAAACTGAGGCATCACCGCAGTCGTCCTCCAAAACCTTGGGATTAGAATGTCAAGGGCACACAATCACTTGCACCCAACATACTCAATAGTATGCGCTATGAGATTCCCTTAGGAATGCTTGTTTCCCCATCCAACACGTTTTGACATTGAATGATTCTAAAACATAGGGAACTACATGATTAGGATTTCACTTGATTAGTTAATACCAATTGGGTGAGCTAAGGCTGCATCAATCGAGTTACATACACAATCTAAAAGAGTTCAACAAAAACATGGTATGTTGCAATTTTAGAAGATATAAGACATATGAAATATAATTTTTTATCATATTATCACAGATGCCAATCAATGTCACATCATGAAAATGATAACACCTCAATTAGGGCACAAGGCCATGTCTAAGGTCCTAAGACCATTCACATTGTCCCCCTTAAGAACATCATTATCCTTCCATGCCTCATCAAGGCTCATCAACCATCACCATACACACGATACATAATTTCAACATGATATTGCATTTAGGAACTATGATGTTCATATGATAGAAATTTAGGGTTACAACAACCTATATAGAGAGTATTCCATCATCATACTAATCACATAAATAAACTATGTATGATTAACCATCAACACTTGTATTCGGGTTAGGTTCAACCAAGATGTGCGAATTAGGGTTACAAAACAACAATCAAAGATAAACCCTAGTTCTTGGTATCTCCATTATTCATGAAAGCATAAGGTCAAGCATAACCATTGACCACAGAGTCATGCAATTTCATCGGCCACCTAGGTCAGGGAAACATAGTGACCACATAGGTTGGAAACACCTTGGAGACTTCTAGGGTTACATTCCTTAGCGACCACTAAGGTCCAAGATCATAGAGACCAACATGGATCAAAACTTCATCCACCACTAAGTTCAGAGGAGTCATCAACCGCTAAGAGTTAAGAAGGTCGACAATCACTAATGGTTAGAAAAGTTAGCAATCGCTAGGGTTACTAATCTTGGTGACCACCAAGGTCATTCAAATCTCATCTACCACATATGTTCACATCTTAGAAACCACTTAAAATCAAAACCTTGGCGACCAAACCTAGAGAAAAACTTGGCGACCAAACATAGTTCAAAACCCATCGGCCACCTAAGCACCAAACCTTGGTGAACAAACCTATAACCCAAAACTCAATGACCATAAGGGTGAGAACTTGTCGACCATCAAGATGCAAAAATTGGCAACCACTCGTGATGTCAAAATCTTAGCAACCATAGAGGGTTCAAATCTTGGTGACCATGAAGAGACCAAAATATCATCTACCACTAAGAGTCCAAAACTAGTTGGTTACCCCCAAGAACATGAAAGGTCATCAAGTTGCATAACAATGAGAAAGATCAGTTCAAAACCCTAATTAGCAACCATCATTTGAGGGAGCAAAAACCATTGTTTTCCACAAGCATGCAAGTACAAAAACTTCCATTATCAAGCAAGATCCGTGCACAAGGTTTAGGGTTCACCCAAGAAGATACACTATTCAAGAATCACCATAATAACAAAAACCCTAGGTAAGAGAAGCATCTTTCAACTTAAAGCAACATTTTAGGGCAAGACCATGTACATGCAAGGTAAGAGTAAGAAATAATCATGAATAAAGTTATATAACTCAGCTTAGAGAATATGAAGAAACTCCAAATAGCAAAGTTTCTCAAAGGAAACAGAGTAGAAAATCTAGCTTAAGCACTCATCTCAGCCAAGCTAGCTCCTCCACCAAAAAGAAAGAAAACTCTAGATCAAAGAAGCAAGAAAGTAGTGTTCTTCAACCACTAGATCAAGCTCCACCATGTATCCGACCAAGAAGAAGAGAGGAATATGTGGAACAACAAAGAAAATAAAGGTAAGGAGGGATATCTCACTTACCGAGATCAAGAAGAAAAGCAAGGAAGCTTCATAAGCACAAGGAGAGGGTAAATCCGAACCCTAGATGTACATGTAGGTTGGATCGTCCACCTTCTTGAACCTTGAGCTCCTCCTTCTCCACCAAGAAAAGGGGGGACGAGTTCCAAGCACAAGGAAGAAGAGAGAGAGAGAGAGCTAGGTGTGTAAATAACTTGATTTCATGGAAGGAGGGAGGTATATATAGGGTTTAAGGTGAGAGAGAGGAAAGGAGAGGTGTCTTTCCATGCATTCCATATGTCCAAGGTCTTGCACATTCACTCATATCACACATACAACCAGGTCAAAAATGTGGACCACAAAACCAACAACCAAAACAAGAAAATTCATCAACCAAGAGGATCACAAAAGCTACTGATCACTTATCATTCACATCAACCAAGAGGATTCGAAAAGCTACCGACCACTTATCATTATCAGCAACCAAGATGGTCAGAAAAGCAAATGACCGCCAACCCTTGGTGATGTTGGAAACCAAGATGGATCAAAAATCTTATTGACTACCAACCATAGGTGACTCAAGAGAGCTTGGTGATTTTCCACCCTAGGGACCTCATCCTTGGTGACTACCAAAGCTAGGTGGTCCATCAGGTCCAACACCTAAGGTCAACCATGAGCTAGGGCATCCATGAGAGCAAACCCTAATCTCATCATGGCTAGGTGTCACCATCAAACCAAGGTGGAATAAGGGCCCCCAAAGAATAACTCGATCAAGCATGATATGAAAACATGTGAGCCACAAAAATCATGTGACAAATTGCAAGAAAAACTCTAGATATGGGTAAATTGCATAAAAGCCCAAAATAAGCATATAATTGCATAACTTTCTCAAATAGTGCCCAAACTGGACCAAACTTGAAATTTAAGCTTAGCACATGATATCACAACACATTCTAGAGATATATTAAGATTTTTAGCATGTAATTATGATAAGAAAGCATGTTAAACCATAAAGAAAGGTCATGGGTCTTACAACCAACCTCCATAGAGACATATCCCACCTCATGAATTAAATGTACTTTCCATGCACCTCCACCTTCCCCACTTACCATGGACCCTACAAGCCTTCCTCCACACCATCAACTATGCTAGTTATGCATATGATTAGTTTTAACTTGCTTCCCACTACACCCCATTTGTTGCCCCTATTGTTCCTGATCACGCCCATTCTCCTCCGCACATGGATGATCATTCACACTCCTCCATACATCATAGTGCTACACCTTTCTAGGCCTTTCTCTCATATATAGGGTTTCCTCTACAATTCTCTTTGACCTCATCTAGATATTTCTACCTACTAATTAACAAGCTTATGTCATACATGACATTGGCATTCTCACTTGGCATGAGATTCATGCATGATGGCCTTGCAGTCTTACCTCTAAGCATGTAGAAATGGTAGTTGATGAAGTTTTTGGAGAAGAACAAGAACTTGAAAAAGAAGTTGATGAAGAGGAAAGTATGTATTTTGGTGAGAATATTGATGATTTAAGAATGCATGTGAAGTATGTTTATGAAGAAGACACTCACTTCTACCTCCCAATCCTCATAACGAGTGTGATCATTTGATCATCTTACAAATTATTAGGTCTAGTTTCTAGATGGTCATATGTTTTGTATTTTGTGAGCTTTATCACATGTTACACAAATAGTTGTTTCCAAGGACATGTATTGAACTTCTTATCATGTTGCATCTTGCACGTATATGTTCCTTATTTCTACATGTTGTATCTTTCCTTCTATCTTATGTACTCAAACTATAGTTATTCTATGAAACTTATTTTGCATTTGAGTCATGTGTGTGCATGTTTTGACAATGCCTTGTGAAAATTACATATAAGATTGATTCAACTATTTCTGTATTGACTAATTTGGTTACTTGGACAAGACCTTTTCCAGTTCTCTTCACTCCATCACTTTTATGATAAGACTTAGTTGTATTGAAATGCTTCTTAATTGAATTTTCTTGTAAACATTTGTAAATGAATGGGTTTTTTGTAGAACTTATCTTGTGTATAAGACACATGGCTTTCTACCTATTATGTTACTCTTTTAGGACTAACAAAGGGGTTTAGTAAACTTGGATTGAGGACAGATTGTCAATTCAATGTTTGAAACCCTTCTAAGATTCAAAGGTGAAAGATTTAAATTTTTGTCTTTTAAGAATATTTACGAATGGTGTGTCATCCTCAAAAAGAGGGATAATATTGACTCTATAATTTTCATAATATATATTTTGATGATGACATCACTATCTAATTCATATATGTGTTTGACATTTCTATCGTATATTGATAGACACACTCCAATCGATCAAATTTGTGAACCCTGGATTGAAGAAAACCAAGTCATATAACTATTTGATGTAGGTTAATTAGGAAACCATGAATAGTATAATCGAATTAGTCTGTTTATTTATGGATGGTGTTGTGATAAAATTTTATAATTATCCTACATATAATTATAATTTGTTCTAATTAAATATGTTACATGTTTGAGCTTAATTTTAGGTCATACAATCATTACAAATGATATACATCAAAGTTGTATATATGAAACTAACTATTCTTTAACTTTGAACTTTCACTGAGGCCAGTCAATTGAGATTTCAAAGCCAAAATGCTCCCGATTGTCTGAACTGACTTTTGTCTACTAGTGACATTGGCTAAGATTTGGCACACAAAATTCAGTCTAAGGTTATCATAGTCGTTGCTTTTAATAACGTGCAATATATATGTTATCGGTGGATAAAAAGTGGAACTATATCCATTATTAAACATGTCA